>CP114481.1:21398471-22775461 GCA_027186245.1 Coriaria nepalensis
TTTTCGCCCTTCAAACATTATTTTTTTACATAACTTGCAATTAATCTACTGAAGACAACAATGCATTATTTTAGCATTAAAAAGCATATCACTCAGTCTTTTGAATCATTAAATTGTTTGAAGGCACTACGAACCAATTCTATTTTTGAATTCAGAACACGACTTTCATGCATAACTTGCACTTGAGCTATTGAAGGCAACTATTCATTTTTTTAGCCTTAAAGTCATATTATTGCGTCTCTTTTAGTCATTAAATCTTTCTGGCTCAGTCCGAATGAAATTCAGCCTTTAAACATGACTTTCGTGCATAACTTGCAGTTGATCTATTGAAGGCAACAATGCATTTGTTTAGCCTTAAAGTCATGTCACTGAGTCTGTTCTAGTCATTAAATCATTCTAAATTAATTCGAACGAATTCTATTTTCGCCCTTCAAACATTATTTTCTTACATAGCTTGCAATTAATCTACTAAAGACAACAATGCATTATTTTAGCATTAAAAAGCATATCACTCAGCTTTTCAATAATTAAATTGTTTGAAGGCACTTCGAACCAATTCTATTTTTGAATTTAGAATACGACTTTCATGCATAACTTGCACTTGATCTATTGAAGGCAACTATTCATTTTTTTAGCCTTAAAGTCATATTATTGCGTCTCTTTTAGTCATTACATCTTTCTAAATCACTTCAAACGAAATTCGCCCTTTAAACATGACTTTCGTGCATAACTTGCAGTTGATCTATTGAAGGCAACAATGCATTTGTTTAGCCTTAAAGTCATGTCACTGAGTCTGTTCTAGTCATTAAATCATTCTAAATTAATTCGAACGAATTCTATTTTCGCCCTTCAAACATTACTTTCTTACATAACTTGCAATTAATCTACTGAAGACAACAATGCATTATTTTAGCATTAAAAAGCATATCACTCAGTCTTTTCAATCATTATATTGTTTGAAGGCACTTCGAACCAATACTATTTTTTAATTTAGAACACAACTTTCATGCATAACTTGCACTTGATCTATTGAAGGCAACTATTCATTTTTCTAGCCTTAAAGTCATATTATTACGACACTTTTAGTCATTAAATCTTTCCGAATCACTTCGAATGACATTCGGCCTTTAAACATGACTTTCGTGCATAACTTGCAGTTGATCTATTGAAGGCAACAATGCATTTGTTTAGCCTTAAAGTCATGTCACCGTGTCTCTTCTAGTCATTAAATCATTTGAAATTCATTCGAACGAATTCTATTTTCGCCCTTCAAACATTATTTTCTTACGTAACTTGCAATTAATCTGTTTAAGACAACAATGCATTATTTTAGCATTAAAAAGCATATCACTCAGTCTTTTCAATCATTAAATTGTTTGAAGGCACTTCGAACAAATTCTATTTTTGAATTTAGAACACGACTTTCATGCATAACTTGCACTTGAGCTATTGAAGGCAACTATGCATTTTTTTAGCCTTAAAGTCATATTATTGCGTCTCTTTTAGTCATTAAATCTTTCTAAATCACATCAAACGAAATTCGGCCTTTAAACATGACTTTCGTGCATAACTCGCAGTTGATCTATTGAAGGCAACAATGCATTTGTTTAGCCTTAAAGTCATGTCACTGAGTCTGTCCGAGTCATTAAATCATTCTAAATTAATTCGAACGAATTCTATTTTCGCCCTTCAAACATTATTTTCTTACGTAACTTGCAATTAATCTACTAAAGACAACAATGCATTATTTTAGCATTAAAAAGCATATCACTCAGCTTTTCAATAATTAAATTGTTTGAAGGCACTTCGAACCAATTCTATTTTTGAATTTAGAATACGACTTTCATGCATAACTTGCACTTGATCTATTGAAGGCAACTATTCATTTTTTTAGCCTTAAAGTCATATTATTGCGTCTCTTTTAGTCATTACATCTTTCTAAATCACTTCAAACGAAATTCGCCCTTTAAACTTGACTTTCGTGCATAACTTGCAGTTGATCTATTGAAGGCAACAATGCATTTGTTTAGCCTTAAAGTCATGTCACTGAGTCTGTTCTAGTCATTAAATCATTCTAAATTAATTCGAACGAATTCTATTTTCGCCCTTCAAACATTACTTTCTTACATAACTTGCAATTAATCTACTGAAGACAACAATGCATTATTTTAGCATTAAAAAGCATATCACTCAGTCTTTTCAATCATTATATTGTTTGAAGGCACTTCGAACCAATACTATTTTTTAATTTAGAACACGACTTTCATGCATAACTTGCACTTGATCTATTGAAGGCAACTATTCATTTTTCTAGCCTTAAAGTCATATTATTACGACACTTTTAGTCATTAAATCTTTCTGAATCACTTCGAATGACATTCGGCCATTAAACATGACTTTCGTGCATAACTTGCAGTTGATCTACTGAAGGCAACAATGCATTTGTTTAGCCTTAAAGTCATGTCACCGAGTCTCTTCTAGTCATTAAATCATTTGAAATTCATTCGAACGAATTCTATTTTCGCCCTTCAAACATTATTTTCTTACATAACTTGCAATTAATCTGTTGAAGACAACAATGCATTATTTTAGCATTAAAAAGCATATCACTCAGCTTTTCAATAATTAAATTGTTTGAAGGCACTTCGAACCAATTCTATTTTTGAATTTAGAATACGACTTTCATGCATAACTTGCACTTGATCTATTGAAGGCAACTATTCATTTTTTTAGCCTTAAAGTCGTATTATTGCGTCTCTTTTAGTCATTACATCTTTCTAAATCACTTCAAACGAAATTCGCCCTTTAAACATGACTTTCGTGCATAACTTGCAGTTGATCTATTGAAGGCAACAATGCATTTGTTTAGCCTTAAAGTCATGTCACTGAGTCTGTTCTAGTCATTAAATCATTCTAAATTAATTCGAACGAATTCTATTTTCGCCCTTCAAACATTACTTTCTTACATAACTTGCAATTAATCTACTGAAGACAACAATGCATTATTTTAGCATTAAAAAGCATATCACTCAGTCTTTTCAATCATTAAATTGTTTGAAGGCACTTCGAACCAATTCTATTTTTGAATTTAGAACACGACTTTCATGCATAACTTGCACTTGATCTATTGAAGGCAACTATTCATTTTTTTAGCCTTAAAGTCATATTATTGCGTCTCTTTTAGTCATTAAATCTTTCGGAATCACTTCGAATGAAATTCGGCCTTTAAACATGACTTTCGTGCATAACTTGCAGTTGATCTATTGAAGGCAACAATGCATTTGTTTAGCCTTAAAGTCATGTCACGGAGTCTCTTCTAGTCATTAAATGATTCAAAATTAATTCGAACGAATTCTGTTTTCGCCCTTCAAACATTATTTTCTTACATAACTTGCAATTAATCTACCGAAGACAACAATGCACTATTTTAGCATTAAAAAGCATATCACTCAGTCTTTTCAATCATTAAATTGTTTGAAGGCACTTCGAACCAAATCTATTTTCGAATTTAGAACACGACTTTCATGCATAACTTGCCCTTGATCTATTGAAGGCAACTATTCATTTTTTTAGCCTCAAAGTCATGTTATTGCGTCTCTTTTAGTCATTAAATCTTTCTGAATCAGTCCGAACGAAATTGGGCCTTTAAACATGACTTTCGTGCATAACTTGCAGTTGATCTATTGAAGGCAACAATGCATTTGTTTAGCCTTAAAGTCATGTCACTGAGTCTGTTCTAGTCATTAAATCATTCTAAATTAATTCGAACGAATTCTATTTTCGCCCTTCAAACATTATTTTCTTACATAACCTGCAATTAATCTACTAAAGACAACAATGCATTATTTTAGCATTAAAAAGCATATCACTCAGCTTTTCAATTATTAAAATGTTTGAAGGCACTTCGAACCAATTCTATTTTTGAATTTAGAACACGACTTTCATGCATAACTTGCACTTGATCTATTGAAGGCAACTATTCATTTTTTTAACCTTAAAGTCATATTATTGTGTCTCTTTTAGTCACCAAATTTTTCTGAATCAGTCCGAACGAAATTCGGCCTTTAAACATGACTTTCGTGCATAACTTGCAGTTGATCTATTGAAAGTAACAATGCATTTGTTTAGCCTTAAAGTCATGTCACTGAGTCTGTTCTAGTCATTAAATCATTCTGAATTAATTCGAACGAATTCGATTTTCGCTCTTCAAACATTATTTTCTTACATAACTTGCAATTAATCTACTGAAGACAAGAATGCATTATTTTAGCATTAAAAAGCATATCACTCAGCTTTTCAATAATTAAATTGTTTGAAGGCACTTCGAACCAATTCTATTTTTGAATTTAGAGCACGACTTTCATGCATAACTTGCACTTGAGCTATTGAAGGCAACTATTCATTTTTTTAGCCTTAAAGTCATATTATTGCGTCTCTTTTAGTCATTAAATCTTCCTGAATCACTTCTAACGAAATTCTGCCTTTAAACATGACTTTCGTGCATAACTTGCAGTTGATCTATTGAAAGTAACAATGCATTTGTTTAGCCTTAAAGTCATGTCACTGAGTCTCTTCTAGTCATTAAATCATTCTAAATTAATTCGAACGAATTCTATTTTCGCCCTTCAAACTTTATTTTCTTACATAGCTTGCAATTAATCTACTAAAGACAACAATGCATTATTTTAGCATTAAAAAGCATATCACTCAGCTTTTCAATAATTAAATTGTTTGAAGGCACTTATAACCAATACTATTTTTCAATTTAGAACACGACTTTCATGCATAACTTGCACTTGATCTATTGAAGGCAACTATTCATTTTTTTAACCTTAAAGTCATATTATTGCGTCTCTTTTAGTCACCAAATCTTTCTGAATCACTTCGAACGAAATTCAACCTTTAAACATGACTTTCGTGCATAACTTGCAGTTGATCTATTGAAGGCAACAATGCATTTGTTTAGCCTTAAAGTCATGTCACTGAGTCTGTTCTAGTCATTAAATCATTCTGAATTAATTCGAACGAATTCTATTTTCGCTCTTCAAACATTATTTTCTTACATAACTTGCAATTAATCTACTGAAGACAACAATGCATTATATTAGCATTAAAAAGCATATCACTCAGTCTTTTCAATCATTAAATTGTTTGAAGGCACTTCAAACCAGTACTATTTTTTAATTTAGAACACGACTTTCATGCATAACTTGCACTTGATCTATTAAAGGCAACTATTCATTTTTTTAGCCTTAAAGTCATATTATTGTGTCTCTTTTAGTCATTAAATCTTTCTGAATCAGTCCGAACAAAATTCGGCCTTTAAACATGACTTTCGTGCATAACTTGCAGTTGATCTATTGAAGGCAACGATGCATTTGTTTAGCCTTAAAGTCATGTCACTGAGTTTGTTCTAGTCATTAAATCATTCTAAATTAATTCGAACGAATTCTATTTTCGCTCTTCAAACATTATTTTCTTACATAACTTGCAATTAATCTACCGAAGACAACAATGCATTATTTTAGCATTAAAAAGCATATCACTCAGTCTTTTCAATCATTAAATTGTTTAAAGGCACTTCGAACCAATTTTATTTTTGAATTTAGAACACGACTTTCATGCATAACTTGCACTTGATCTATTGAAGGCAACTATTCATTTTTTTAGCCTTAAAGTCATATTATTGCGTCTCTTTTAGTCATTAATTCTTTCTGACTCAGTCCGAATGAAATTCGGCCTTTAAACATGAATTTCGTGCATAACTTGCAGTTGATCTATTGAAGGCAACAATGCATTTGTTTAGCCTTAAAGTCATGTCACTGAGTCTGTTCTGGTCATTAAATCATTCTAAATTAATTCGAACGAATTCTATTTTCGCCCTTTAAACATTATTTTCTTACATAGCTTGCAATTAATCTACTAAAGACAACAATGCATTATTTTAGCATTAAAAAGCATATCACTCAGCTTTTCAATAATTAAATTGTTTGAAGGCACTTATAACCAATACTATTTTTCAATTTAGAACACGACTTTCATGCATAACTTGCACTTGATCTATTGAAGGCAACTATTCATTTTTTTAACCATAAAGTCATATTATTGCGTCTCTTTTAGTCACCAAATCTTTCTGAATCACTTCGAACGAAATTCGGCCTTTAAACATGACTTTCGTGCATAACTTGCAGTTGATCTATTGAAGGCAACAATGCATTTGTTTAGCCTTAAAGTCATGTCACCGAGTCTGTTCTAGTCATTAAATCATTCTAAATTAATTCGAACGAATTCTATTTTCGCCCTTCAAACATTATTTTCTTACATAACTTGCAATTAATCTACTAAAGGAAACAATGCATTATTTTAGCATTAAAAAGCATATCACTCAGCTTTTCCATAATTAAATTGTTTGAAGGCACTTCGAACCAATTTTATTTTTGAATTTAGAACACGACTTTCATGCATAACTTGCACTTGATCTATTGAAGGCAACTATTCATTTTTTTAGCCTTAAAGTCATATTATTGCGTCTCTTTTAGTCATTAAATCTTTCTGACTCAGTCCGAAAGAAATTCGGCCTTTAAACAGGAATTTCGTGCATAACTTGCAGTTGATCTATTGAAGGCAACAATGCATTTGTTTAGCCTTAAAGTCATGTCACTGAGTCTGTTCTGGTCATTAAATCATTCTAAATTAATTCGAACGAATTCTATTTTCGCCCTTTAAACATTATTTTCTTACATAGATCGCAATTAATCTACTAAAGACAACAATGCATTATTTTAGCATTAAAAAGCATATCACTCAGCTTTTCAATAATTAAATTGTTTGAAGGCACTTCGAACCAATTCTATTTTTGAATTTAGAATACGACTTTCATTCATAACTTGCACTTGATCTATTGAAGGCAACTATTCATTTTTTTAGCCTTAAAGTCATATTATTGCGTCTCTTTTAGTCATTACATCTTTCTAAATCACTTCAAACGAAATTCGCCCTTTAAACTTGACTTTCGTGCATAACTTGCAGTTGATCTATTGAAGGCAACAATGCATTTGTTTAGCCTTAAAGTCATGTCACTGAGTCTGTTCTAGTCATTAAATCATTCTAAATTAATTCGAACGAATTCTATTTTCGCCCTTCAAACATTACTTTCTTACATAACTTGCAATTAATCTACTGAAGACAACAATGCATTATTTTAGCATTAAAAAGCATATCACTCAGTCTTTTCAATCATTAAATTGTTTGAAGGCACTTCGAACCAATTCTATTTTTGAATTTAGAACACGACTTTCATGCATAACTTGCACTTGATCTATTGAAGGCAACTATTCATTTTTTTAGCCTTAAAGTCATATTATTGCGTCTCTTTTAGTCATTAAATCTTTCGGAATCACTTCGAATGAAATTCGGCCTTTAAACATGACTTTCGTGCATAACTTGCAGTTGATCTATTGAAGGCAACAATGCATTTGTTTAGCCTTAAAGTCATGTCACGGAGTCTCTTCTAGTCATTAAATCATTCAAAATTAATTCGAACGAATTCTGTTTTCGCCCTTCAAACATTATTTTCTTACATAACTTGCAATTAATCTACCGAAGACAACAATGCACTATTTTAGCATTAAAAAGCATATCACTCAGTCTTTTCAATCATTAAATTGTTTGAAGGCACTTCGAACCAAATCTATTTTCGAATTTAGAACACGACTTTCATGCATAACTTGCCCTTGATCTATTGAAGGCAACTATTCATTTTTTTAGCCTCAAAGTCATGTTATTGCGTCTCTTTTAGTCATTAAATCTTTCTGAATCAGTCCGAACGAAATTGGGCCTTTAAACATGACTTTCGTGCATAACTTGCAGTTGATCTATTGAAGGCAACAATGCATTTGTTTAGCCTTAAAGTCATGTCACTGAGTCTGTTCTAGTCATTAAATCATTCTAAATTAATTCGAACGAATTCTATTTTCGCCCTTCAAACATTATTTTCTTACATAACCTGCAATTAATCTACTAAAGACAACAATGCATTATTTTAGCATTAAAAAGCATATCACTCAGCTTTTCAATTATTAAAATGTTTGAAGGCACTTCGAACCAATTCTATTTTTGAATTTAGAACACGACTTTCATGCATAACTTGCACTTGATCTATTGAAGGCAACTATTCATTTTTTTAACCTTAAAGTCATATTATTGTGTCTCTTTTAGTCACCAAATTTTTCTGAATCAGTCCGAACGAAATTCGGCCTTTAAACATGACTTTCGTGCATAACTTGCAGTTGATCTATTGAAAGTAACAATGCATTTGTTTAGCCTTAAAGTCATGTCACTGAGTCTGTTCTAGTCATTAAATCATTCTGAATTAATTCGAACGAATTCGATTTTCGCTCTTCAAACATTATTTTCTTACATAACTTGCAATTAATCTACTGAAGACAAGAATGCATTATTTTAGCATTAAAAAGCATATCACTCAGCTTTTCAATAATTAAATTGTTTGAAGGCACTTCGAACCAATTCTATTTTTGAATTTAGAGCACGACTTTCATGCATAACTTGCACTTGAGCTATTGAAGGCAACTATTCATTTTTTTAGCCTTAAAGTCATATTATTGCGTCTCTTTTAGTCATTAAATCTTCCTGAATCACTTCTAACGAAATTCTGCCTTTAAACATGACTTTCGTGCATAACTTGCAGTTGATCTATTGAAAGTAACAATGCATTTGTTTAGCCTTAAAGTCATGTCACTGAGTCTCTTCTAGTCATTAAATCATTCTAAATTAATTCGAACGAATTCTATTTTCGCCCTTCAAACTTTATTTTCTTACATAGCTTGCAATTAATCTACTAAAGACAACAATGCATTATTTTAGCATTAAAAAGCATATCACTCAGCTTTTCAATAATTAAATTGTTTGAAGGCACTTATAACCAATACTATTTTTCAATTTAGAACACGACTTTCATGCATAACTTGCACTTGATCTATTGAAGGCAACTATTCATTTTTTTAACCTTAAAGTCATATTATTGCGTCTCTTTTAGTCACCAAATCTTTCTGAATCACTTCGAACGAAATTCAACCTTTAAACATGACTTTCGTGCATAACTTGCAGTTGATCTATTGAAGGCAACAATGCATTTGTTTAGCCTTAAAGTCATGTCACTGAGTCTGTTCTAGTCATTAAATCATTCTGAATTAATTCGAACGAATTCTATTTTCGCTCTTCAAACATTATTTTCTTACATAACTTGCAATTAATCTACTGAAGACAACAATGCATTATATTAGCATTAAAAAGCATATCACTCAGTCTTTTCAATCATTAAATTGTTTGAAGGCACTTCAAACCAGTACTATTTTTTAATTTAGAACACGACTTTCATGCATAACTTGCACTTGATCTATTAAAGGCAACTATTCATTTTTTTAGCCTTAAAGTCATATTATTGTGTCTCTTTTAGTCATTAAATCTTTCTGAATCAGTCCGAACAAAATTCGGCCTTTAAACATGACTTTCGTGCATAACTTGCAGTTGATCTATTGAAGGCAACGATGCATTTGTTTAGCCTTAAAGTCATGTCACTGAGTTTGTTCTAGTCATTAAATCATTCTAAATTAATTCGAACGAATTCTATTTTCGCTCTTCAAACATTATTTTCTTACATAACTTGCAATTAATCTACCGAAGACAACAATGCATTATTTTAGCATTAAAAAGCATATCACTCAGTCTTTTCAATCATTAAATTGTTTAAAGGCACTTCGAACCAATTTTATTTTTGAATTTAGAACACGACTTTCATGCATAACTTGCACTTGATCTATTGAAGGCAACTATTCATTTTTTTAGCCTTAAAGTCATATTATTGCGTCTCTTTTAGTCATTAATTCTTTCTGACTCAGTCCGAATGAAATTCGGCCTTTAAACATGAATTTCGTGCATAACTTGCAGTTGATCTATTGAAGGCAACAATGCATTTGTTTAGCCTTAAAGTCATGTCACTGAGTCTGTTCTGGTCATTAAATCATTCTAAATTAATTCGAACGAATTCTATTTTCGCCCTTTAAACATTATTTTCTTACATAGCTTGCAATTAATCTACTAAAGACAACAATGCATTATTTTAGCATTAAAAAGCATATCACTCAGCTTTTCAATAATTAAATTGTTTGAAGGCACTTATAACCAATACTATTTTTCAATTTAGAACACGACTTTCATGCATAACTTGCACTTGATCTATTGAAGGCAACTATTCATTTTTTTAACCATAAAGTCATATTATTGCGTCTCTTTTAGTCACCAAATCTTTCTGAATCACTTCGAACGAAATTCGGCCTTTAAACATGACTTTCGTGCATAACTTGCAGTTGATCTATTGAAGGCAACAATGCATTTGTTTAGCCTTAAAGTCATGTCACCGAGTCTGTTCTAGTCATTAAATCATTCTAAATTAATTCGAACGAATTCTATTTTCGCCCTTCAAACATTATTTTCTTACATAACTTGCAATTAATCTACTAAAGGAAACAATGCATTATTTTAGCATTAAAAAGCATATCACTCAGCTTTTCAATAATTAAATTGTTTGAAGGCACTTCGAACCAATTTTATTTTTGAATTTAGAACACGACTTTCATGCATAACTTGCACTTGATCTATTGAAGGCAACTATTCATTTTTTTAGCCTTAAAGTCATATTATTGCGTCTCTTTTAGTCATTAAATCTTTCTGACTCAGTCCGAAAGAAATTCGGCCTTTAAACAGGAATTTCGTGCATAACTTGCAGTTGATCTATTGAAGGCAACAATGCATTTGTTTAGCCTTAAAGTCATGTCACTGAGTCTGTTCTGGTCATTAAATCATTCTAAATTAATTCGAACGAATTCTATTTTCGCCCTTTAAACATTATTTTCTTACATAGATCGCAATTAATCTACTAAAGACAACAATGCATTATTTTAGCATTAAAAAGCATATCACTCAGCTTTTCAATAATTAAATTGTTTGAAGGCACTTCGAACCAATTCTATTTTTGAATTTAGAATACGACTTTCATTCATAACTTGCACTTGATCTATTGAAGGCAACTATTCATTTTTTTAACCATAAAGTCATATTATTGCGTCTCTTTTAGTCACCAAATCTTTCTGAATCACTTCGAACGAAATTCGGCCTTTAAACATGACTTTCGTGCATAACTTGCAGTTGATCTATTGAAGGCAACAATGCATTTGTTTAGCCTTAAAGTCATGTCACCGAGTCTGTTCTAGTCATTAAATCATTCTAAATTAATTCGAACGAATTCTATTTTCGCCCTTCAAACATTATTTTCTTACATAACTTGCAATTAATCTACTAAAGACAACAATGCATTATTTTAGCATTAAAAAGCATATCACTCAGTCTTTTCAATCATTAAATTGTTTGAAGGCACTTCGAACCAATTCTATTTTTGAATTTAGAACACGACTTTCATGCATAACTTGCACTTGATCTATTGAAAGAAACTATTCATTTTTTTAGCCTTAAAGTCATATTATTGCATCTCTTTTAGTCATTAAATCTTTTTGAATCAGTCCGAACGAAATTCGGCCTTTAAACATGACTTTCGTGCATAACTTGCAGTTGATCTATTGAAGGCAACAATGCATTTGTTTAGCCTTAAAGTCATGTCACTGAGTCTGTTCTAGTCATTAGATCATTCTAAATTAATTCGAACGAATTCTATTTTCGCCCTTCAAACAGTATTTTCTTACATAACTTGCAATTTATCTACTGAAGACAACAATGCATTATATTAGCATTAAAAAGCATATCACTCAGTCTTTTCAATCATTAAACTGTTTGAAGGCACTTCAAACCAGTACTATTTTTTAATTTAGAACACGACTTTCATGCATAACTTGCACTTGATCTATTAAAGGCAACTATTCATTTTTTTAGCCTTAAAGTCATATTATTGTGTCTCTTTTAGTCATTAAATCTTTCTGAATCAGTCCGAACAAAATTCGGCGTTTAAACATGACTTTCGTGCATAACTTGCAGTTGATCTATTGAAGGCAACAATGCATTTGTTTAGCCTTAAAGTCTTGTCACTGAGTCTGTTCTAGTCATTAAATCATTCTAAATTAATTCGAACGAATTCTATTTTCGCTCTTCAAACATTATTTTCTTACATAACTTGCAATTAATCTACCGAAGACAACAATGCATTATTTTAGCATTAAAAAGCATATCACTCAGTCTTTTCAATCATTAAATTGTTTGAAGGCACTTCGAACCAATTTTATTTTTGAATTTAGAACACGACTTTCATGCATAACTTGCACTTGATCTATTGAAGGCAACTATTCATTTTTTTAGCCTTAAAGTCATATTATTGCGTCTCTTTTAGTCATTAAATCTTTCTGACTCAGTCCGAATGAAATTCGGCCTTTAAACATGAATTTCGTGCATAACTTGCAGTTGATCTATTGAAGGCAACAATGCATTTGTTTAGCCTTAAAGTCATGTCACTGAGTCTGTTCTGGTCATTAAATCATTCTAAATTAATTCGAACGAATTCTATTTTCGCCCTTGAAACATTATTTTCTTACATAGCTTGCAATTAATCTACTAAAGACAACAATGCATTATTTTAGCATTAAAAAGCATATCACTCAGCTTTTCAATAATTAAATTGTTTGAAGGCACTTCGAACCAATTCTATTTTTGAACTTAGAATACGACTTTCATTCATAACTTGCACTTGATCTATTGAAGGCAACTATTCCTTTTTTTAACCATAAAGTCATATTATTGCGTCTCTTTTAGTCACCAAATCTTTCTGAATCACTTCGAACGAAATTCGGCCTTTAAACACGACTTTCGTGCATAACTTGCAGTTGATCTATTGAAGGCAACAATGCATTTGTTTAGCCTTAAAATCATGTCACCGAGTCTGTTCTAGTCATTAAATCATTCTAAATTAATTCGAACGAATTCTATTTTCGCCCTTCAAACATTATTTTCTTACATAACTTGCAATTAATCTACTAAAGACAACAATGCATTATTTTAGCATTAAAAAGCATATCACTCAGCTTTTCAATAATTAAATTGTTTGAAGGCACTTCGAACCAATTCTATTTTTGAATTTAGAATACGACTTTCATTCATAACTTGCACTTGATCTATTGAAGGCAACTATTCATTTTTTTAACCATAAAGTCATATTATTGCGTCTCTTTTAGTCACCAAATCTTTCTGAATCACTTCGAACGAAATTCGGCCTTTAAACATGACTTTCGTGCATAACTTGCAGTTGATCTATTGAAGGCAACAATGCATTTGTTTAGCCTTAAAGTCATGTCACCGAGTCTGTTCTAGTCATTAAATCATTCTAAATTAATTCGAACGAATTCTATTTTCGCCCTTCAAACATTATTTTCTTACATAACTTGCAATTAATCTACTAAAGACAACAATGCATTATTTTAGCATTAAAAAGCATATCACTCAGTCTTTTCAATCATTAAATTGTTTGAAGGCACTTCGAACCAATTCTATTTTTGAATTTAGAACACGACTTTCATGCATAACTTGCACTTGATCTATTGAAAGAAACTATTCATTTTTTTAGCCTTAAAGTCATATTATTGCGTCTCTTTTAGTCATTAAATCTTTTTGAATCAGTCCGAACGAAATTCGGCCTTTAAACATGACTTTCGTGCATAACTTGCAGTTGATCTATTGAAGGCAACAATGCATTTGTTTAGCCATAAAGTCATGTCACTGAGTCTGTTCTAGTCATTAAATCATTCTAAATTAATTCGAACGAATTCTATTTTCGCCCTTCAAACAGTATTTTCTTACATAACTTGCAATTAATCTACTGAAGACAACAATGCATTATATTAGCATTAAAAAGCATATCACTCAGTCTTTTCAATCATTAAACTGTTTGAAGGCACTCCGAACCAATTTTATTTTTGAATTTAGAACACGACTTTCATGCATAACTTGCACTTGATCTATTGAAGGCAACTATTCATTTTTTTAGCCTTAAAGTCATATTATTGCGTCTCTTTTAGTCATTAAATCTTTCTGACTCAGTCCGAATGAAATTCGGCCTTTAAACATGAATTTCGTGCATAACTTGCAGTTGATCTATTGAAGGCAACAATGCATTTGTTTAGCCATAAAGTCATGTCACTGACTCTGTTCTGGTCATTAAATCATTCTAAATTAATTCAAACGAATTCTATTTTCGCCCTTGAAACATTATTTTCTTACATAGCTTGCAATTAATCTACTAAAGACAACAATGCATTATTTTAGCATTAAAAAGCATATCACTCAGCTTTTCAATAATTAAATTGTTTGAAGACACTTCGAACCAATTCTATTTTTGAACATAGAATACGACTTTCATTCATAACTTGCACTTGATCTATTGAAGGCAACTATTCATTTTTTTAACCATAAAGTCATATTATTGCGTCTCTTTTAGTCACCAAATCTTTCTGAATCACTCCGAACGAAATTCGGCCTTTAAACACGACTTTCATGCATAACTTGCACTTGATCTATTGAAGGCAACTATTCATTTTTTTAGCCTTAAAGTCATATTATTGTGTCTCTTTTAGTCATTAAATCTTTCTGAATCAGTCCGAACAAAATTCGGCCTTTAAACATGACTTTCGTGCATAACTTGCAGTTGATCTATTGAAGGCAACAATGCATTTGTTTAGCCTTAAAGTCATGTCACTGAGTCTGTTCTAGTCATTAAATCATTCTAAATTAATTCGAACGAATTCTATTTTCGCTCTTCAAACATTATTTTCTTACATAACTTGCAATTAATCTACCGAAGACAACAATGCATTATTTTAGCATTAAAAAGCATATCACTCAGTCTTTTCAATCATTAAATTGTTTGAAGGCACTTCGAACCAATTTTATTTTTGAATTTAGAACACGCCTTTCATGCATAACTTGCACTTGATCTATTGAAGGCAACTATTCATTTTTTTAGCCTTAAAGTCATATTATTGCGTCTCTTTTAGTCATTAAATCTTTCTGACTCAGTCCGAATGAAATTTGGCCTTTAAACATGAATGTCGTGCATAACTTGCAGTTGATCTATTGAAGGCAACAATGCATTTGTTTAGCCTTAAAGTCATGTCACTGAGTCTGTTCTGGTCATTAAATCATTCTAAATTAATTCGAACGAATTCTATTTTCGCCCTTTAAACATTATTTTCTTACATAGCTTGCAATTAATCTACTAAAGACAACAATGCATTATTTTAGCATTAAAAAGCATATCACTCAGCTTTTCAATAATTAAATTGTTTGAAGGCACTTCGAACCAATTCTATTTTTGAATTTAGAATACGACTTTCATTCATAACTTGCACTTGATCTATTGAAGGCAACTATTCATTTTTTTAACCATAAAGTCATATTATTGCGTCTCTTTTAGTCACCAAATCTTTCTGAATCACTTCGAACGAAATTCGGCCTTTAAACACGACTTTCGTGCATAACTTGCAGTTGATCTATTGAAGGCAACAATGCATTTGTTTAGCCTTAAAGTCATGTCACCGAGTCTGTTCTAGTCATTAAATCATTCTAAATTAATTCGAACGAATTCTATTTTCGCCCTTCAAACATTATTTTCTTACATAACTTGCAATTAATCTACTAAAGACAACAATGCATTATTTTAGCATTAAAAAGCATATCACTCCGTCTTTTCAATCATTAAATTGTTTGAAGGCACTTCGAACCAATTCTATTTTTGAATTTAGAACACGACTTTCATGCATAACTTGCACTTGATCTATTGAAAGAAACTATTCATTTTTTTTAGCCTTAAAGTCATATTATTGCATCTCTTTTAGTCATTAAATCTTTTTGAATCAGTCCGAACGAAATTCGGCCTTTAAACATGACTTTCGTGCATAACTTGCAGTTGATCTATTGAAGGCAACAATGCATTTGTTTAGCCTTAAAGTCATGTCACTGAGTCTGTTCTAGTCATTAGATCATTCTAAATTAATTCGAACGAATTCTATTTTCGCCCTTCAAACAGTATTTTCTTACATAACTTGCAATTAATCTACTGAAGACAACAATGCATTATATTAGCATTAAAAAGCATATCACTCAGTCTTTTCAATCATTAAACTGTTTGAAGGCACTTCAAACCAGTACTATTTTTTAATTTAGAACACGACTTTCATGCATAACTTGCACTTGATCTATTAAAGGCAACTATTCATTTTTTTAGCCTTAAAGTCATAGTATTGTGTCTCTTTTAGTCATTAAATCTTTCTGAATCAGTCCGAACAAAATTCGGCCTTTAAACATGACTTTCGTGCATAACTTGCAGTTGATCTATTGAAGGCAACAATGCATTTGTTTAGCCTTAAAGTCATGTCACTGAGTCTGTTCTAGTCATTAAATCATTCTAAATTAATTCGAACGAATTCTATTTTCGCTCTTCAAACATTATTTTCTTACATAACTTGCAATTAATCTACCGAAGACAACAATGCATTATTTTAGCATTAAAAAGCATATCACTCAGTCTTTTCAATCATTAAATTGTTTGAAGGCACTTCGAACCAATTTTATTTTTGAATTTAGAACACGACTTTCATGCATAACTTGCACTTGATCTATTGAAGGCAACTATTCATTTTTTTAGCCTTAAAGTCATATTATTGCGTCTCTTTTAGTCATTAAATCTTTCTGACTCAGTCCGAATGAAATTTGGCCTTTAAACATGAATTTCGTGCATAACTTGCAGTTGATCTATTGAATGCAACAATGCATTTGTTTAGCCTTAAAGTCATGTCACTGAGTCTGTTCTGGTCATTAAATCATTCTAAATTAATTCGAACGAATTCTATTTTCGCCCTTTAAACATTATTTTCTTACATAGCTTGCAATTAATCTACTAAAGACAACAATGCATTATTTTAGCATTAAAAAGCATATCACTCAGCTTTTCAATAATTAAATTGTTTGAAGGCACTTCGAACCAATTCTATTTTTGAATTTAGAATACGACTTTCATTCATAACTTGCACTTGATCTATTGAAGGCAACTATTCATTTTTTTAACCATAAAGTCATATTATTGCGTCTCTTTTAGTCACCAAATCTTTCTGAATCACTTCGAACGAAATTCGACCTTTAAACACGACTTTCGTGCATAACTTGCAGTTGATCTATTGAAGGCAACAATGCATTTGTTTAGCCTTAAAGTCATGTCACCGAGTCTGTTCTAGTCATTAAATCATTCTAAATTAATTCGAACGAATTCTATTTTCGCCCTTCAAACATTATTTTCTTACATAACTTGCAATTAATCTACTAAAGACAACAATGCATTATTTTAGCATTAAAAAGCATATCACTCAGTCTTTTCAATCATTAAATTGTTTGAAGGCACTTCGAACCAATTCTATTTTTGAATTTAGAACACGACTTTCATGCATAACTTGCACTTGATCTATTGAAAGAAACTATTCATTTTTTTAGCCTTAAAGTCATATTATTGCGTCTCTTTTAGTCATTAAATCTTTTTGAATCAGTCTGAACGAAATTCGGCCTTTAAACATGACTTTCGTGCATAACTTGCAGTTGATCTATTGAAGGCAACAATGCATTTGTTTAGCCTTAAAGTCATGTCACTGAGTCTCTTCTAGTCATTAAATGATTCTAAATTAATTCGAACGAATTCTATTTTCGCCCTTCAAACATTATTTTTTTACATAACTTGCAATTAATCTACTGAAGACAACAATGCATTATTTTAGCATTAAAAAGCATATCACTCATTCTGAGGATCATTAAATTGTTTGAAGGCACTTCGAACCAATTCTATTTTTGAATTTAGAACACGACTTTCATGCATAACTTGCACTTGAGCTATTGAAGGCAACTATTCATTTTTTTAACCATAAAGTCATATTATTGCGTCTCTTTTAGTCACCAAATCTTTCTGAATCACTTCGAACGAAATTCGGCCTTTAAACATGACTTTCGTGCATAACTTGCAGTTGATCTATTGAAGGCAACAATGCATTTGTTTAGCCTTAAAGTCATGTCACCGAGTCCGTTCTAGTCATTAAATCATTCTAAATTAATTCGAACGAATTCTATTTTCGCCCTTCAAACATTATTTTCTTACATAACTTGGAATTAATCTACTAAAGACAACAATGCATTATTTTAGCATTAAAATGCATATCACTCCGTCTTTTCAATCATTAAATTGTTTGAAGGCACTTCGAACCAATTCTATTTTTGAATTTAGAACACGACTTTCATGCATAACTTGCACTTGATCTATTGAAAGAAACTATTCATTTTTTTAGCCTTAAAGTCATATTATTGCATCTCTTTTAGTCATTAAATCTTTTTGAATCAGTCCGAACGAAATTCGGCCTTTAAACATGACTTTCGTGCATAACTTGCAGTTGATCTATTGAAGGCAACAATGCATTTGTTTAGCCTTAAAGTCATGTCACTGAGTCTGTTCTAGTCATTAGATCATTCTAAATTAATTCGAACGAATTCTATTTTCGCCCTTCAAACAGTATTTTCTTACATAACTTGCAATTAATCTACTGTAGACAACAATGCATTATATTAGCATTAAAAAGCATATCACTCAGTCTTTTCAATCATTAAACTGTTTGAAGGCACTTCAAACCAGTACTATTTTTTAATTTAGAACACGACTTTCATGCATAACTTGCACTTGATCTATTTAAGGCAACTATTCATTTTTTTAGCCTTAAAGTCATATTATTGTGTCTCTTTTAGTCATTAAATCTTTCTGAATCAGTCCGAACAAAATTCGGCCTTTAAACATGACTTTCGTGCATAACTTGCAGTTGATCTATTGAAGGCAACAATGCATTTGTTTAGCCTTAAAGTCATGTCACTGAGTCTGTTCTAGTCATTAAATCATTCTAAATTAATTCGAACGAATTCTATTTTCGCTCTTCAAACATTATTTTCTTACATAACTTGCAATTAATCTACCGAAGACAACAATGCATTATTTTAGCATTAAAAAGCATATCACTCAGTCTTTTCAATCATTAAATTGTTTGAAGGCACTTCGAACCAATTTTATTTTTGAATTTAGAACACGACTTTCATGCATAACTTGCACTTGATCTATTGAAGGCAACTATTCATTTTTTTAGCCTTAAAGTCATATTATTGCGTCTCTTTTAGTCATTAAATCTTTCTGACTCAGTCCGAATGAAATTCGGCCTTTAAACATGAATTTCGTGCATAACTTGCAGTTGATCTATTGAAGGCAACAATGCATTTGTTTAGCCTTAAAGTCATGTCACTGAGTCTGTTCTGGTCATTAAATCATTCTAAATTAATTCAAACGAATTCTATTTTCGCCCTTGAAACATTATTTTCTTACATAGCTTGCAATTAATCTACTAAAGACAACAATGCATTATTTTAGCATTAAAAAGCATATCACTCAGCTTTTCAATAATTAAATTGTTTGAAGGCACTTCGAACCAATTCTATTTTTGAACTTAGAATACGACTTTCATTCATAACTTGCACTTGATCTATTGAAGGCAACTATTCATTTTTTTAACCATAAAGTCATATTATTGCGTCTCTTTTAGTCACCAAATCTTTCTGAATCACTTCGAACGAAATTCGGCCTTTAAACACGACTTTCGTGCATAGCTTGCAGTTGATCTATTGAAGGCAACAATGCATTTGTTTAGCCTTAAAATCATGTCACCGAGTCTGTTCTAGTCATTAAATCATTCTAAATTAATTCGAACGAATTCTATTTTCGCCCTTCAAACATTATTTTCTTACATAACTTGCAATTAATCTACTAAAGACAACAATGCATTATTTTAGCATTAAAAAGCATATCACTCAGTCTTTTCAATAATTAAATTGTTTGAAGGCACTTCGAACCAATTCTATTTTTGAATTTAGAATACGACTTTCATTCATAACTTGCACTTGATCTATTGAAGGCAACTATTCATTTTTTTAACCATAAAGTCATATTATTGCGTCTCTTTTAGTCACCAAATCTTTCTGAATCACTTCGAACGAAATTCGGCCTTTAAACATGACTTTCGTGCATAACTTGCAGTTGATCTATTGAAGGCAACAATGCATTTGTTTAGCCTTAAAGTCATGTCACTGAGTCTGTTCTAGTCATTAAATCATTCTAAATTAATTCGAACGAATTCTATTTTCGCCCTTCAAACAGTATTTTCTTACATAACTTGCAATTAATCTACTGAAGACAACAATGCATTATATTAGCATTAAAAAGCATATCACTCAGTCTTTTCAATCATTATATTGTTTGAAGGCACTTCGAACCAGTACTATTTTTTAATTTAGAACACGACTTTCATGCATAACTTGCACTTGATCTATTGAAGGCAAATATTCATTTTTTTAGCCTTAAAGTCATATTATTGCGTCTCTTTTAGTCATTAAATCTTTCTAAATCACTTCGAACGAAATTCGGCCTTTAAACATGACTTTCGTGCATAACTTGCAGTTGATCTATTGAAGGCAACAATGCATTTGTTTAGCCTTAAAGTCATGTCACTGAGTCTCTTCTTGTCATTAAATCATTCTAATTAATTCGAACGAATTCTACTTTCGCCCTTCAAACATTATTTTCTTACATAGCTTGCAATTAATCTACTAAAGACAACAATGCATTATATTAGCATTAAAAAGCATATCACTCAGTCTTTTCAATCTTTAAATTGTTTGAAGGCACTTCGAACCAATTCTATTTTTGAATTTAGAACACGACTTTCATGCATAACTTGCACTTGATCTATTGAAGGCAACTATTCATTTTTTTAACCTTAAAGTCATATTATTGCGTCTCTTTTAGTCACCAAATCTTTCTGAATCACTTCGAACGAAATTCGGCCTTTAAACATGACTTTCGTGCAGAACTTGCAGTTGATCTATTGAAGGCAACAATGCATTTGTTTAGCCTTAAAGTCATGTCACTGAGTCTGTTCTAGTCATTAAATCATTCTAAATTAATTCGAACGAATTCTATTTTCGCCCTTCAAACGTTATTTTCTTACATAGCTTACAATTAATCTACTAAAGACAACAACGCATTATTTTAGCATTAAAAAGCCTATCACTCAGCTTTTCAATAATTAAATTGTTTGAAGGCACTTCGAACCAATTCTATTTTTGAATTTAGAACACGACTTTCATGCATAACATGCACTTGAGCAATTGAAGAAAACTATGCATTTTTTTAGCCTTAAAGTCATATTATTGCGTCTCTTTTAGTCATTAAATCTTTCTAAATCACTTCGAACGAAATTCGGTCTTTAAACATGACTTTCGTGCATAACCTGCAGTTGATCTATTGAAGGCAACAATGCATTTGTTTTGCCTTAAAGTCATGTCACCGAGTCTCTTCTAGTCATTAAATCATTTGAAATTTATTCGAACGAATTCTATTTTCACCCTTCAAACATTATTTTCTTACATAGCTTGCAATTAATCTACTAAAGACAACAATGCATTATTTTAGCCTTAAAGTCATGTCACTGAGTCTGTTCTAGTCATTAAATCATTCGAAATTCATTCGAACGAATTCTATTTTCGCCCTTCAAACATTATTTTCTTACGTAACTTGCAATTAATCTACCGAAGACAAAAATGCATTATTTTAGCATTAAAAAGCATATCACTCAGTCTTTTCAATCATTAAATTGTTTGAAGGCACTTCGAACCAATTTTATTTTTGAATTTAGAACATGACTTTCATGCATAACTTGCACTTGATCTATTGAAGGCAACTATTCATTTTTTTAGCCTTAAAGTCATATTATTGCGTCTCTTTTAGTCATTAAATCTTTCTGACTCAGTCCGAATGAAATTTGGCCTTTAAACATGAATTTCGTGCATAACTTGCAGTTGATCTATTGAATGCAACAATGCATTTGTTTAGCCTTAAAGTCATGTCACTGAGTCTGTTCTGGTCATTAAATCATTCTAAATTAATTCGAACGAATTCTATTTTCGCCCTTTAAACATTATTTTCTTACATAGCTTGCAATTAATCTACTAAAGACAACAATGCATTATTTTAGCATTAAAAAGCATATCACTCAGCTTTTCAATAATTAAATTGTTTGAAGGCACTTCGAACCAATTCTATTTTTGAATTTAGAATACGACTTTCATTCATAACTTGCACTTGATCTATTGAAGGCAACTATTCATTTTTTTAACCATAAAGTCATATTATTGCGTCTCTTTTAGTCACCAAATCTTTCTGAATCACTTCGAACGAAATTCGACCTTTAAACACGACTTTCGTGCATAACTTGCAGTTGATCTATTGAAGGCAACAATGCATTTGTTTAGCCTTAAAGTCATGTCACCGAGTCTGTTCTAGTCATTAAATCATTCTAAATTAATTCGAACGAATTCTATTTTCGCCCTTCAAACATTATTTTCTTACATAACTTGCAATTAATCTACTAAAGACAACAATGCATTATTTTAGCATTAAAAAGCATATCACTCAGTCTTTTCAATCATTAAATTGTTTGAAGGCACTTCGAACCAATTCTATTTTTGAATTTAGAACACGACTTTCATGCATAACTTGCACTTGATCTATTGAAAGAAACTATTCATTTTTTTAGCCTTAAAGTCATATTATTGCGTCTCTTTTAGTCATTAAATCTTTTTGAATCAGTCTGAACGAAATTCGGCCTTTAAACATGACTTTCGTGCATAACTTGCAGTTGATCTATTGAAGGCAACAATGCATTTGTTTAGCCTTAAAGTCATGTCACTGAGTCTCTTCTAGTCATTAAATGATTCTAAATTAATTCGAACGAATTCTATTTTCGCCCTTCAAACATTATTTTTTTACATAACTTGCAATTAATCTACTGAAGACAACAATGCATTATTTTAGCATTAAAAAGCATATCACTCATTCTGAGGATCATTAAATTGTTTGAAGGCACTTCGAACCAATTCTATTTTTGAATTTAGAACACGACTTTCATGCATAACTTGCACTTGAGCTATTGAAGGCAACTATTCATTTTTTTAACCATAAAGTCATATTATTGCGTCTCTTTTAGTCATTAAATCTTTCTGAATCACTTCGAATGAAATACGGCCTTTAAACATGACTTTCGTGCATAACTTGCAGTTGATCTATTGAAGGCAACAATGCATTTGTTTAGCCTTAAAATCATGTCACCGAGTCTGTTCTAGTCATTAAATCATTCTAAATTAATTCGAACGAATTCTATTTTCGCCCTTCAAACATTATTTTCTTACATAACTTGCAATTAATCTACTAAAGACAACAATGCATTATTTTAGCATTAAAAAGCATATCACTCAGTCTTTTCAATAATTAAATTGTTTGAAGGCACTTCGAACCAATTCTATTTTTGAATTTAGAATACGACTTTCATTCATAACTTGCACTTGATCTATTGAAGGCAACTATTCATTTTTTTAACCATAAAGTCATATTATTGCGTCTCTTTTAGTCACCAAATCTTTCTGAATCACTTCGAACGAAATTCGGCCTTTAAACATGACTTTCGTGCATAACTTGCAGTTGATCTATTGAAGGCAACAATGCATTTGTTTAGCCTTAAAGTCATGTCACCGAGTCTGTTCTAGTCATTAAATCATTCTAAATTAATTCGAACGAATTCTATTTTCGCCCTTCAAACATTATTTTCTTACATAACTTGCAATTAATCTACTAAAGACAACAATGCATTATTTTAGCATTAAAAAGCATATCACTCAGTCTTTTCAATCATTAAATTGTTTGAAGGCACTTCGAACCAATTCTATTTTTGAATTTAGAACACGACTTTCATGCATAACTTGCACTTGATCTATTGAAAGAAACTATTCATTTTTTTAGCCTTAAAGTCATATTATTGCGTCTCTTTTAGTCATTAAATCTTTTTGAATCAGTCCGAACGAAATTCGGCCTTTAAACATGACTTTCGTGCATAACTTGCAGTTGATCTATTGAAGGCAACAATGCATTTGTTTAGCCTTAAAGTCATGTCACTGAGTCTGTTCTAGTCATTAAATCATTCTAAATTAATTCGAACGAATTCTATTTTCGCCCTTCAAACAGTATTTTCTTACATAACTTGCAATTAATCTACTGAAGACAACAATGCATTATATTAGCATTAAAAAGCATATCACTCAGTCTTTTCAATCATTATATTGTTTGAAGGCACTTCGAACCAGTACTATTTTTTAATTTAGAACACGACTTTCATGCATAACTTGCACTTGATCTATTGAAGGCAAATATTCATTTTTTTAGCCTTAAAGTCATATTATTGCGTCTCTTTTAGTCATTAAATCTTTCTAAATCACTTCGAACGAAATTCGGCCTTTAAACATGACTTTCGTGCATAACTTGCAGTTGATCTATTGAAGGCAACAATGCATTTGTTTAGCCTTAAAGTCATGTCACTGAGTCTCTTCTTGTCATTAAATCATTCTAATTAATTCGAACGAATTCTACTTTCGCCCTTCAAACATTATTTTCTTACATAGCTTGCAATTAATCTACTAAAGACAACAATGCATTATATTAGCATTAAAAAGCATATCACTCAGTCTTTTCAATCTTTAAATTGTTTGAAGGCACTTCGAACCAATTCTATTTTTGAATTTAGAACACGACTTTCATGCATAACTTGCACTTGATCTATTGAAGGCAACTATTCATTTTTTTAACCTTAAAGTCATATTATTGCGTCTCTTTTAGTCACCAAATCTTTCTGAATCACTTCGAACGAAATTCGGCCTTTAAACATGACTTTCGTGCAGAACTTGCAGTTGATCTATTGAAGGCAACAATGCATTTGTTTAGCCTTAAAGTCATGTCACTGAGTCTGTTCTAGTCATTAAATCATTCTAAATTAATTCGAACGAATTCTATTTTCGCCCTTCAAACGTTATTTTCTTACATAGCTTACAATTAATCTACTAAAGACAACAACGCATTATTTTAGCATTAAAAAGCCTATCACTCAGCTTTTCAATAATTAAATTGTTTGAAGGCACTTCGAACCAATTCTATTTTTGAATTTAGAACACGACTTTCATGCATAACATGCACTTGAGCAATTGAAGAAAACTATGCATTTTTTTAGCCTTAAAGTCATATTATTGCGTCTCTTTTAGTCATTAAATCTTTCTAAATCACTTCGAACGAAATTCGGTCTTTAAACATGACTTTCGTGCATAACCTGCAGTTGATCTATTGAAGGCAACAATGCATTTGTTTTGCCTTAAAGTCATGTCACCGAGTCTCTTCTAGTCATTATATCATTTGAAATTTATTCGAACGAATTCTATTTTCACCCTTCAAACATTATTTTCTTACATAGCTTGCAATTAATCTACTAAAGACAACAATGCATTATTTTAGCCTTAAAGTCATGTCACTGAGTCTGTTTTAGTCATTAAATCATTCGAAATTCATTCGAACGAATTCTATTTTCGCCCTTCAAACATTATTTTCTTACGTAACTTGCAATTAATCTACCGAAGACAACAATGCATTATTTTAGCATTAAAAAGCATATCACTCAGTCTTTTCAATCATTAAATTGTTTGAAGGCACTTCGAACCAATTCTATTTTTTGAATTTAGAACACGACTTTCATGCATAACTTGCACTTGATCTATTGAAGGCAACTATTCATTTTTTTAGCCTTAAAGTCATATTATTGCGTCTCTTTTAGTCATTAAATCTTTCTGACTCAGTCCGAATGAAATTTGGCCTTTCAACATGAATTTCGTGCATAACTTGCAGTTGATCTATTGAAGGCAACAATGCATTTGTTTAGCCTTAAAGTCATGTCACTGAGTCTGTTCTGGTCATTAAATCATTCTAAATTAATTCGAACGAATTCTATTTTCACCCTTTAAACATTATTTTCTTACATAGCTTGCAATTAATCTACTAAAGACAACAGTGCATTATTTTAGCATTAAAAAGCATATCACTCAGCTTTTCAATAATTAAATTGTTTGAAGGCACTTCGAACCAATTCTATTTTTGAATTTAGAATACGACTTTCATTCATAACTTGCACTTGATCTATTGAAGGCAACTATTCATTTTTTTAACCATAAAGTCATATTATTGCGTCTCTTTTAGTCACCAAATCTTTCTGAATCACTTCGAACGAAATTCGGCCTTTAAACATGACTTTCGTGCATAACTTGCAGTTGATCTATTGAAGGCAACAATGCATTTGTTTAGCCTTAAAGTCATGTCACCGAGTCTGTTCTAGTCATTAAATCATTCTAAATTAATTCGAACGAATTCTATTTTCGCCCTTCAAACATTATTTTCTTACATAACTTGCAATTAATCTACTAAAGACAACAATGCATTATTTTAGCATTAAAAAGCATATCACTCAGTCTTTTCAATCATTAAATTGTTTGAAGGCACTTCGAACCAATTCTATTTTTGAATTTAGAACACGACTTTCATGCATAACTTGCACTTGATCTATTGAAAGAAACTATTCATTTTTTTAGCCTTAAAGTCATATTATTGCGTCTCTTTTAGTCATTAAATCTTTTTGAATCAGTCCGAACGAAATTCGGCCTTTAAACATGACTTTCGTGCATAACTTGCAGTTGATCTATTGAAGGCAACAATGCATTTGTTTAGCCTTAAAGTCATGTCACTGAGTCTGTTCTAGTCATTAAATCATTCTAAATTAATTCGAACGAATTCTATTTTCGCCCTTCAAACAGTATTTTCTTACATAACTTGCAATTAATCTACTGAAGACAACAATGCATTATATTAGCATTAAAAAGCATATCACTCAGTCTTTTCAATCATTATATTGTTTGAAGGCACTTCGAACCAGTACTATTTTTTAATTTAGAACACGACTTTCATGCATAACTTGCACTTGATCTATTGAAGGCAAATATTCATTTTTTTAGCCTTAAAGTCATATTATTGCGTCTCTTTTAGTCATTAAATCTTTCTAAATCACTTCGAACGAAATTCGGCCTTTAAACATGACTTTCGTGCATAACTTGCAGTTGATCTATTGAAGGCAACAATGCATTTGTTTAGCCTTAAAGTCATGTCACTGAGTCTCTTCTTGTCATTAAATCATTCTAATTAATTCGAACGAATTCTACTTTCGCCCTTCAAACATTATTTTCTTACATAGCTTGCAATTAATCTACTAAAGACAACAATGCATTATATTAGCATTAAAAAGCATATCACTCAGTCTTTTCAATCTTTAAATTGTTTGAAGGCACTTCGAACCAATTTTATTTTTGAATTTAGAACACGACTTTCATGCATAACTTGCACTTGATCTATTGAAGGCAACTATTCATTTTTTTAGCCTTAAAGTCATATTATTGCGTCTCTTTTAGTCATTAAATCTTTCTGACTCAGTCCGAATGAAATTTGGCCTTTAAACATGAATTTCGTGCATAACTTGCAGTTGATCTATTGAAGGCAACAATGCATTTGTTTAGCTTTAAAGTCATGTCACTGAGTCTGTTCTGGTCATTAAATCATTCTAAATTAATTCGAACGAATTCTATTTTCGCCCTTTAAACATTATTTTCTTACATAGCTTGCAATTAATCTACTAAAGACAACAATGCATTATTTTAGCATTAAAAAGCATATCCCTCAGCTTTTCAATAATTAAATTGTTTGAAGGCACTTCGAACCAATTCTATTTTTGAATTTAGAATACGACTTTCATTCATAACTTGCACTTGATCTATTGAAGGCAACTATTCATTTTTTTAACCATAAAGTCATATTATTGCGTCTCTTTTAGTCACCAAATCTTTCTGAATCACTTCGAACGAAATTCGGCCTTTAAACACGACTTTCGTGCATAACTTGCAGTTGATCTATTGAAGGCAACAATGCATTTGTTTAGCCTTAAAGTCATGTCACCGAGTCTGTTCTAGTCATTAAATCATTCTAAATTAATTCGAACGAATTCTATTTTCGCCCTTCAAACATTATTTTCTTACATAACTTGCAATTAATCTACTAAAGACAACAATGCATTATTTTAGCATTAAAAAGCATATCACTCAGTCTTTTCAATCATTAAATTGTTTGAAGGCACTTCGAACCAATTCTATTTTTGAATTTAGAACACGACTTTCATGCATAACTTGCACTTGATCTATTGAAAGAAACTATTCATTTTTTTAGCCTTAAAGTCATATTATTGCGTCTCTTTTAGTCATTAAATCTTTTTGAATCAGTCTGAACGAAATTCGGCCTTTAAACATGACTTTCGTGCATAACTTGCAGTTGATCTATTGAAGGCAACAATGCATTTGTTTAGCCTTAAAGTCATGTCACTGAGTCTCTTCTAGTCATTAAATGATTCTAAATTAATTCGAACGAATTCTATTTTCGCCCTTCAAACATTATTTTTTTACATAACTTGCAATTAATCTACTGAAGACAACAATGCATTATTTTAGCATTAAAAAGCATATCACTCATTCTGAGGATCATTAAATTGTTTGAAGGCACTTCGAACCAATTCTATTTTTGAATTTAGAACACGACTTTCATGCATAACTTGCACTTGAGCTATTGAAGGCAACTATTCATTTTTTTAGCCTTAAAGTCATATTATTGCGACTCTTTCAGTGATTAAATCTTTCTAAATCACTTCTAACAAAATTCGGTCTTTAAAAATGACTTTCGTGCATAACTTGCAGTTGATAATATGAAGGCAACAATGCATTTGTTTAGCCTTAAAGTCATGTCACTGAGTCTGTTCTAATCATTAAATCATTCGAAATTCATTCGAACGAATTCTATTTTCGCTCTTCAAACATTATTTTCTTACATAACTTGCAATTAATCTACCGAAGACAACAATGCATTATTTTAGCATTAAAAAGCATATCACTCAGCTTTTCAATAATTAAGTTGTTTGAAGGCACTTCGAACCAATTCTATTTTTGAATTTAGAACACGACTTTCATGCATAACTTGCACTTGAGCTATTGAAGGCAACTATTCATTTTTTTAGCCTTAAAGTCATATTATTGCGACTCTTTCAGTGATTAAATCTTTCTAAATCACTTCTAACAAAATTCGGTCTTTAAAAATGACTTTCGTGCATAACTTGCAGTTGATAATATGAAGGCAACAATGCATTTGTTTAGCCTTAAAGTCATGTCACTGAGTCTGTTCTAATCATTAAATCATTCGAAATTCATTCGAACGAATTCTATTTTCGCTCTTCAAACATTATTTTCTTACATAACTTGCAATTAATCTACCGAAGACAACAATGCATTATTTTAGCATTAAAAAGCATATCACTCAGCTTTTCAATAATTAAGTTGTTTGAAGGCACTTCGAACCAATTCTATTTTTGAATTTAGAACACGACTTTCATGCATAACTTGCACTTGATCTATTGAAAGAAACTATTCATTTTTTTAGCCTTAAAGTCATATTATTGCGTCTCTTTTAGTCATTAAATCTTTTTGAATCAGTCTGAACGAAATTCGGCCTTTAAACATGACTTTCGTGCATAACTTGCAGTTGATCTATTGAAGGCAACAATGCATTTGTTTAGCCTTAAAGTCATGTCACTGAGTCTCTTCTAGTCATTAAATGATTCTAAATTAATTCGAACGAATTCTATTTTCGCCCTTCAAACATTATTTTTTTACATAACTTGCAATTAATCTACTGAAGACAACAATGCATTATTTTAGCATTGAAAAGCATATCACTCAGTCTTTTCAATCATTAAATTGTTTGAAGGCACTTCGAACCAATTCTATTTTTTGAATTTAGAACACGACTTTCATGCATAACTTGCACTTGACCTATTGACGGCAACTATTTATTTTTTTAACCTTAAAGTCATATTATTGCGTCTCTTTTAGTCACCAAATCTTTCTGAATCACTTCGAACGAAATTCGGCCTTCAAACATGACTTTCGTGCATAACTTGCAGTTGATCTATTGAAGGCAACAATGCATTTGTTTAGCCTTAAAGTCATGTCACTGAGTCTCTTCTAGTCATTAAATCATTCTAAATTAATTCGAACGAATTCTATTTTCGCTCTTCAAACATTATTTTCTTACATAAATTGCAATTAATCTACTGAAGACAACAATGCATTATTTTAGCATTAAAAAGCATATCACTCAGTCTTTTCAATCATTAAATTGTTTGAAGGCACTTCGAACCAATTCTATTTTTGAATTTAGAACACGACTTTCATGCATAACTTGCACTTGATCTATTGAAGGCAACTATTCAGTTTTTTTAACCTTAAAGTCATATTATTGCGTCGCTTTTAGTCACCAAAGCTTTCTGAATTACTTCGACCGAAATTCGGCCTTTAAACATGACTTTCGTGCATAACTTGCAGTTGATGTATTTAAGGCAACAATGCATTTGTTTAGCCTTAAAGTCATGTCACTGAGTCTCTTCTAGTCATTAAATCATTCTAAATTAATTCGATCGAATTCTATTTTCGCTCTTCAAACATTATTTTCTTACATAACTTGCAATTAATCTACTGAAGACAACAATGCATTATTTTAGCATTGAAAAGCATATCACTCAGTCTTTTCAATCATTATATTGTTTGAAAGCACTTCGAACCAATTCTATTTTTGAATTTAGAACACGACTTTCATGCATAACTTGCACTTGATCTATTGAAAGAAACTATTCATTTTTTTAGCCTTAAAGTCATATTATTGCGTCTCTTTTAGTCATTAAATCTTTTTGAATCAGTCTGAACGAAATTCGGCCTTTAAACATGACTTTCATGCATAACTTGCAGTTGATCTATTGAAGGCAACAATGCATTTGTTTAGCCTTAAAGTCATGTCACTGAGTCTCTTCTAGTCATTAAATGATTCTAAATTAATTCGAACGAATTCTATTTTCGCCCTTCAAACATTATTTTTTTACATAACTTGCAATTAATCTACTGAAGACAACAATGCATTATTTTAGCATTAAAAAGCATATCACTCATTCTGAGGATCATTAAATTGTTTGAAGGCACTTCGAACCAATTCTATTTTTGAATTTAGAACACGACTTTCATGCATAACTTGCACTTGAGCTATTGAAGGCAACTATTCATTTTTTTAGCCTTAAAGTCATATTATTGCGACTCTTTCAGTGATTAAATCTTTCTAAATCACTTCTAACAAAATTCGGTCTTTAAAAATGACTTTCGTGCATAACTTGCAGTTGATAATATGAAGGCAACAATGCATTTGTTTAGCCTTAAAGTCATGTCACTGAGTCTGTTCTAATCATTAAATCATTTGAAATTCATTCGAACGAATTCTATTTTCGCTCTTCAAACATTATTTTCTTACATAACTTGCAATTAATCTACTGAAGACAACAATGCATTATTTTAGCATTAAAAAGCATATCACTCAGTCTTTTCAATCATTATATTGTTTGAAGGCACTTCGAACCAGTACTATTTTTTAATTTAGAACACGACTTTCATGCATAACTTGCACTTGATCTATTGAAGGCAAATATTCATTTTTTTAGCCTTAAAGTCATATTATTGCGTCTCTTTTAGTCATTAAATCTTTCTAAATCACTTCGAACGAAATTCGGCCTTTAAACATGACTTTCGTGCATAACTTGCAGTTGATCTATTGAAGGCAACAATGCATTTGTTTAGCCTTAAAGTCATGTCACTGAGTCTCTTCTTGTCATTAAATCATTCTAATTAATTCGAACGAATTCTACTTTCGCCCTTCAAACATTATTTTCTTACATAGCTTGCAATTAATCTACTAAAGACAACAATGCATTATATTAGCATTAAAAAGCATATCACTCAGTCTTTTCAATCTTTAAATTGTTTGAAGGCACTTCGAACCAATTCTATTTTTGAATTTAGAACACGACTTTCATGCATAACTTGCACTTGATCTATTGAAGGCAACTATTCATTTTTTTAACCTTAAAGTCATATTATTGCGTCTCTTTTAGTCACCAAATCTTTCTGAATCACTTCGAACGAAATTCGGCCTTTAAACATGACTTTCGTGCAGAACTTGCAGTTGATCTATTGAAGGCAACAATGCATTTGTTTAGCCTTAAAGTCATGTCACTGAGTCTGTTCTAGTCATTAAATCATTCTAAATTAATTCGAACGAATTCTATTTTCGCCCTTCAAACGTTATTTTCTTACATAGCTTACAATTAATCTACTAAAGACAACAACGCATTATTTTAGCATTAAAAAGCCTATCACTCAGCTTTTCAATAATTAAATTGTTTGAAGGCACTTCGAACCAATTCTATTTTTGAATTTAGAACACGACTTTCATGCATAACATGCACTTGAGCAATTGAAGAAAACTATGCATTTTTTTAGCCTTAAAGTCATATTATTGCGTCTCTTTTTGTCATGAAATCTTTCTAAATCACTTCGAACGAAATTCGGTCTTTAAACATGACTTTCGTGCATAACCTGCAGTTGATCTATTGAAGGCAACAATGCATTTGTTTTGCCTTAAAGTCATGTCACCGAGTCTCTTCTAGTCATTAAATCATTTGAAATTTATTCGAACGAATTCTATTTTCACCCTTCAAACATTATTTTCTTACATAGCTTGCAATTAATCTACTAAAGACAACAATGCATTATTTTAGCCTTAAAGTCATGTCACTGAGTCTGTTCTAGTCATTAAATCATTCGAAATTCATTCGAACGAATTCTATTTTCGCCCTTCAAACATTATTTTCTTACGTAACTTGCAATTAATGTACTGAAGACAACAATGCATTATTTTAGCATTAAAAAGCATATCACTCAGTCTTTTCAATCATTAAATTGTTTGAAAGCACTTCGAACCAATTCCATTTTTGAATTTAGAACACGACTTTCATGCATAACTTGCACTTGATCTTTTGAAGGCAAATATTCATTTTTTTAGCCTTAAAGTCATATTATTGCGTCTCTTTTAGTCATTAAATCTTTCTAAATCACTTCGAACGAAATTCGGCCTTTAAACATGACTTTCGTGCATAACTTGCAGTTGATCTATTGAAGGCAACAATGCATTTGTTTAGCCTTAAAGTCATGTCACTGAGTCTCTTCTTGTCATTAAATCATTCTAATTAATTCGAACGAATTCTACTTTCGCCCTTCAAACATTATTTTCTTACATAACTTGCAATTAATCTACTGAAGACAACAATGCATTATTTTAGCATTAAAAAGCATATCACTCAGTCTTTTCAATCATTATATTGTTTGAAGGCACTTCGAACCAGTACTATTTTTTAATTTAGAACACGACTTTCATGCATAACTTGCACTTGATCTATTGAAGGCAAATATTCATTTTTTTAGCCTTAAAGTCATATTATTGCGTCTCTTTTAGTCATTAAATCTTTCTAAATCACTTCGAACGAAATTCGGCCTTTAAACATGACTTTCGTGCATAACTTGCAGTTGATCTATTGAAGGCAACAATGCATTTGTTTAGCCTTAAAGTCATGTCACTGAGTCTGTTCTAGTCATTAAATCATTCTAAATTAATTCGAACGAATTCTATTTTCGCCCTTCAAACATTATTTTCTTACAAAGCTTGCAATTAATCTACTAAAGACAACAATGCATTATTTTAGCATTAAAAAGCATATCACTCAGCTTTTCAATAATTAAATTGTTTGAAGGCACTCGAACCAATTCTATTTTTGAATTTAGAACACGACTTTCATGCATAACTTGCACTTGAGCTATTGAAGGCAACTATGCATTTTTTTAGCCTTAAAGTCATATTATTGCGTCTCTTTTAGTCATTAAATCTTTCTGAATCAGTCTGAACGAAATTCGGCCTTTAAACATGACTTTCGTGCATAACTTGCAGTTGATCTATTGAACGCAACAATGCATTTGTTTAGCCTTAAAGTCATGTCACCGAGTCTGTTCTAGTCATTAAATCATTCTAAATTAATTCGAACGAATTCTATTTTCGCCCTTCAAACATTATTGTCTTACAAAGCTTGCAATTAATCTACTAAAGACAACAATGCATTATTTTAGCATTAAAAAGCATATCACTCAGCTTTTCAATAATTAAATTGTTTGAAGGCACTTCGAACTAATACTATTTTTTAATTTAGAACACGACTTTCATGCATAACTTGCACTTGATCTATTGAAGGCAACTATTCATTTTTTTAGCCTTAAAGTCATATTATTGGGTCTCTTTTAGTAATTAAATCTTTCTGAATCAGTCCGAACGAAATTCGGCCTTTAAACATGACTTTCGTGCATAACTTGCAGTTGATCTATTGAAGGCAACAATGCATTTGTGTAGCCTTAAAGTCATGTCACTGAGTTTGTTCTGGTCATTAAATCATTCTAAATTAATTCGAACGAATTCTATTTTCGCCCTTCAAACATTATTTTCTTACATAGCTTGCAATTAATCTACTAAAGACAACAATGCATTATTTTAGCATTAAAAAGCATATCACTCAGCTTTTCAGTAATTAAATTGTTTGAAGGCACTTCGTACCAATTCTATTTTTGAATTTAGAACACGACTTTCATGCATAACTTGCACTTGAGCTATTGAAGGCAACTATGCATTTTTTTTAGCCTTAAAGTCATATTATTGGGTCTCTTTTAGTCATTAAATCTTTCTGAATCAGTCCGAACGAAATTCGGCCTTTAAACATGACTTTCGTGCATAATTTGCAGTTGATCTATTGAAGGCAACAATGCATTTTTTTAGCCTTAAAGTCATGTCACCGAGTCTCTTCTAGTCATTAAATCATTTGAAATTCATTTGAACGAATTCTATTTATGCCCTTCAAACATTATTTTCTTACGTAACTCGCAATAAATCTACTGGAGACAACAATGCATTATTTTAGCATTAAAAAGCATATCACTCAACTTTACAATCATCAAATTGTTTAGAGGCACTTCGAACCAATTCTATTTTTGAATTTAGAACACGACTTTCATGCATAACTTGCACTTGAGCTATTGAAGGCAACTATTCTTTTTTTTAGCCTTAAAGTCATGTTATTGCGACTCTTTGAGTGATTAAATCTTTCTAAATCACTTCTAAAGAAATTCGGCCTTTAAAAATGACTTTCGTGCATAACTTGCAGTTGATAATATAAAGGCAACAATGCATTTGTTTAGCCTTAAAGTCATGTCACTGAGTCTGTTCTGGTCATTAAATCATTCGAAATTAATTCGAACGAATTCTATTTTCGCCCTTCAAACATTATTTTCTTACATAACTTGCAATTAATCTACTGAAGACAACAATGCATTATTCTAGCATTAAAAAGCATATCACTCAGTCTTTTCAATCATTATATTGTTTGAAGGCACTTCGAACCAGTACTATTTTTTAATTTAGAACACGACTTTCATGCATAACTTGCACTTGATCTATTGAAGGCAAATATTCATTTTTTTAGCCTTAAAGTCATATTATTGCGTCTCTTTTAGTCATTAAATCTTTCTAAATCACTTCGAACGAAATTCGGCCTTTAAACATGACTTTCGTGCATAACTTGCAGTTGACCTATTAAAGGCAACAATGCATTTGTTTAGCCTTAAAGTCATGTCACTGAGTCTGTTCTAGTCATTAAATCATTCTAAATTAATTCGAACGAATTCTATTTTCGCCCTTCAAACATTATTTTCTTACATAGCTTGCAATTAATCTACTAAAGACGACAATGCATTATTTTAGCATTAAAAAGCATATCACTCAGTCTTTTCAATCATTAAATTGTTTGAAGGCACTTCGAACCAATTCTATTTTTGAATTTAGAACACGACTTTTATGCATAACTTGCACTTGATCTATTGAAGACAACTATTCATTTTTTTAGCCATAAAGTCAAATTATTACGTCTCTTTTAGTCATTAAATCTTTCTGAATCACTTCGAATGAAATTCGGCCTTTAAACATGACTTTCGTGCATAACTTGCAGTTGATCTAATGAAGGCAACAATGCATTTGTTTAGCCTTAAAGTCATGTCACCGAGTCTCTTCTAGTCATTAAATCATTTGAAATTCGTTCGAACAAATTCTATTTTCGCCCTTCAAACATTATTTTCTTACGTAACTTGCAATTAATCTACGGAAGACAACAATGCATTATTTTAGCATTAAAAAGCATATCACTCAGTCTTTTTCAATCATTAAATTGTTTGAAGGCACTTCGAACCAATTCTATTTTTGAATTTAGAACACGACTTTCACGCATAACTTGCACTTCATCTATTGAAGGCAACTATTCATTTTTTTAACCTTAAAGTCATATTATTGCGTCTCTTTTAGTCACCAAATCTTTCTGAATCATTTCGACCGAAATTCAGCTTTTAAACATGACTTTCGTGCATAACTTGCAGTTGATCTATTGAAGGCAACAATGCATTTGTTTAGCCTTAAAGTCATGTCACTGAGTCTCTTCTAGTCATTAAATCATTCTAAATTAATTCGAACGAATTCTATTTTCGCTCTTCAAACATTATTTTCTTACATAACTTGCAATTAAGCTACTGAAGACAACAATGCATTATTTTAGCATTAAAAAGCATATCACTCAGTCTTTTCAATCATTAAATTGTTTGAAGGCACTTCGAACGAATTCTATTTTTGAATTTAGAAAATGACTTTCATGCATAACTTGCACTTGAGCTATTGAAGGCAACTATGCATTTTTTTAGCCTTAAAGTCATATTATTGCGTCTCTTTTAGTCATTAAATCTTTCTGAATCAGTCCGAACGAAATTCGGCCTTTAAACATGACTTTCGTGCATAACTTGCAGTTGATCTATTGAAGGCAACAATGCATTTGTTTAGCCTTAAAGCCATGTCACCGAGTCTCTTCTAGTCATTAAATCATTCTAAATTAATTCGAACGAATTCTATTTTCGCCCTTCAAACGTTATTTTCTTACATAGCTTACAATTAATCTACTAAAGACAACAACGCATTATTTTAGCATTAAAAAGCATATCACTTAGTCTTTTCAATCATTAAATTGTTTGAAGGCACTTCGAACGAATTCTATTTTTGAATTTAGAACATGACTTTCATGCATAACTTGCACTTGAGCTATTGAAGGCAACTATGCATTTTTTTGGCCTTAAAGTCATATTATTGCGTCTCTTTTAGTCATTAAATCTTTCTGAATCAGTCCGAACGAAATTCGGCCTTTAAACATGACTTTCGTGCATAACTTGCAGTTGATCTATTGAAGGCAACAATGCATTTGTTTAGCCTTAAAGTCATGTCACCGAGTCTCTTCTAGTCATTAAATCATTCTAAATTAATTCGAACGAATTCTATTTTCGCCCTTCAAACGTTATTTTCTTACATAGCTTACAATTAATCTACTAAAGACAACAACGCATTATTTTAGCATTAAAAAGCCTATCACTCAGCTTTTCAATAATTAAATTGTTTGAAGGCACTTCGAACCAATTCTATTTTTGAATTTAGAACACGACTTTCATGCATAACTTGCACTTGATCTATTGAAGGCAACTATTCATTTTTTTAACCTTAAAGTCATAGTATTGCGTCTCTTTTAGTCACCAAATCTTTCTGAATCCCTTCGAACGAAATTCGGCCTTTAAACATGACTTTCGTGCATAACTTGCAGTTGATCTATTGAAGGCAACAATGCATTTGTTTAACCTTCAAGTCATGTCACTGAGTCTGTTCTAGTCATTAAATCATTCTAAATTAATTCGATCGAATTCTATTTTCGCCCTTCATGCATTATTTTCTTACATAGCTTGCAATTAATCTACAAAAGACAACAAGGCATTATTTTAGCATTAAAAAGCATATCACTCAGTCTTTTCAATCATTAAATTGTTTGAAGGCACTTCGAACCAATTCTATTTTTGAATTTAGAACACGACTTTCATGCATAACTTGCACTTGAGCTATTGAAGGCAACTATGCATTTTTTTAGCCTTAAAGTCATATTATTGGGTCTCTTTTAGTCATTAAATCTTTCTGAATCAGTCCGAACGAAATTCGGCCTTTAAACATGACTTTCGTGCATAACTTGCAGTTTATCTATTGAAGGCAACAATGCATTTGTTTAGCTTTAAAGTCATGTCACCGAGTCTGTTCTAGTCATTAAATCATTCTAAATTAATTCGAACGAATTCTATTTTCGCCCTTCAAACACTATTTTATTACATAGCTTGCAATTAATCTACTAAAGACAACAATGCATTATTTTAGCATTAAAAAGAATATCACTCAGCTTTTCAATAATTAAATTGTTTGAAGGCACTTCGAACCAATTCTATTTCTGAATTTAGAACACGAGTTTCATGCATAACATGCACTTTAGCTATTGATGGCAACTATGCATTTTTTTAACCTTAAAGTCATATTATTGCGTCTCTTTTAGTCACCAAATCTTTCTGAATCACTTCGACAGAAATTCAGCTTTTAAACATGACTTTCGTGCATAACTTGCAGTTGATCTATTGAAGGCAACAATGCATTTGTTTAGCCTTAAAGTCATGTCACTGAGTCTCTTCTAGTCATTAAATCATTCTAAATTAATTCGAACGAATTCTATTTTCGCTCTTCAAACATTATTTTCTTACATAACTTGCAATTAAGCTACTGAAGACAACAATGCATTATTTTAGCATTAAAAAGCATATCACTCAGTCTTTTCAATCATTAAATTGTATGAAGGCACTCGAACCAATTCTATTTTTGAATTTAGAACACGACTTTCATGCATAACTTGCACTTGAGCTATTGAAGGCAACTATGCATTTTTTTATCCTTAAAGTCATATTATTGCGTCTCTTTTAGTCATTAAATCTTTCTGAATCAGTCTAAACGAAATTCGGCCTTTAAACATGACTTTCGTGCATAACTTGCAGTTGATCTATTGAAGGCAACAATGCATTTGTTTAGCCTTAAAGTCATGTCACCGAGTCTGTTCTAGTCATTAAATCATTCTAAATTAATTCGAACGAATTCTATTTTCGCCCTTCAAACATTATTGTCTTACAAATCTTGCAATTAATCTACTAAAGACAACAATGCATTATTTTAGCATTAAAAAGCATATCACTCAGCTTTTCAATAATTAAATTGTTTGAAGGCACTTCGAACCAATACTATTTTTTAATTTAGAACACGACTTTCATGCATAACTTGCACTTGATCTATTGAAGGCAACTATTCATTTTTTTAGCCTTAAAGTCATATTATTGGGTCTCTTTTAGTCATTAAATCTTTCTGAATCAGTCCGAACGAAATTCGGCCTTTAAACATGACTTTCGTGCATAACTTGCAGTTGATCTATTGAAGGCAACAATGCATTTGTTTAGCCTTAAAGTCATGTCACCGAGTCTCTTCTAGTCATTAAATCATTTGAAATTCATTCGAACAAATTCTATTTTCGCCCTTCAAACATTATTTTCTTACGTAACTTGCAATTAATCTACTGAAGACAACAATGCATTATTTTAGCATTAAAAAGCATATCACTCAGTCTTTTTCAATCATTAAATTGTTTGAAGGCACTTCGAACCAATTCTATTTTTGAATTTAGAACGCGACTTTCACGCATAACTTGCACTTCATCTATTGAAGGCAACTATTCATTTTTTTAACCTTAAAGTCATATTATTGCGTCTCTTTTAGTCACCAAATCTTTCTGAATCACTTCGACCGAAATTCAGCTTTTAAACATGACTTTCGTGCATAACTTGCAGTTGATCTATTGAAGGCAACAATGCATTTGTTTAGCCTTAAAGTCATGTCACTGAGTCTCTTCTAGTCATTAAATCATTCTAAATTAATTCGAACGAATTCTATTTTCACTCTTCAAACATTATTTTCTTACATAACTTGCAATTAAGCTACTGAAGACAACAATGCATTATTTTAGCATTAAAAAGCATATCACTCAGTCTTTTCAATCATTAAATTGTTTGAAGGCACTTCGAACGAATTCTATTTTTGAATTTAGAAAATGACTTTCATGCATAACTTGCACTTGAGCTATTGAAGGCAACTATGCATTTTTTTAGCCTTAAAGTCATATTATTGGGTCTCTTTTAGTCATTAAGTCTTTCTGAATCAGTCCGAACGAAATTCGGCCTTTAAACATGACTTTCGTGCATAACTTGCAGTTGATCTATTGAAGGCAACAATGCATTTGTTTAGCCTTAAAGTCATGTCACGGAGTCTGTTCTAGTCATTAAATCATTCTAAATTAATTCGAACGAATTCTATTTTCGCCCTTCAAACGTTATTTTCTTACATAGCTTACAATTAATCTACTAAAGACAACAACGCATTATTTTAGCATTAAAAAGCATATCACTCAGTCTTTTCAATCATTAAATTGTTTGAAGGCACTTCGAACGAATTCTATTTTTGAATTTAGAAAATGACTTTCATGCATAACTTGCACTTGAGCTATTGAAGGCAACTATGCATTTTTTTAGCCTTAAAGTCATATTATTGCGTCTCTTTTAGTCATTAAATCTTTCTGAATCAGTCCGAACGAAATTCGGCCTTTAAACATGACTTTCGTGCAGAACTTGCAGTTGATCTATTGAAGGCAACAATGCATTTGTTTAGCCTTAAAGTCATGTCACGGAGTCTGTTCTAGTCATTAAATCATTCTAAATTAATTCGAACGAATTCTATTTTCGCCCTTCAAACATTATTTTCTTACATAGCTTACAATTAATCTACTAAAGACAACAACGCATTATTTTAGCATTAAAAAGCCTATCGCTAAGCTTTTCAATAATTAAATTGTTTGAAGGCACTTCGAACCAATTCTATTTTTGAATTTAGAACACGACTTACATGCATAACTTGCACTTGATCTATTGAAGGCAACTATTCATTTTTTTAACCTTAAAGTCATAGTATTGCGTCTCTTTTAGTCACAAAATCTTTCTGAATCACTTCGAACGAAATTCGGCCTTTAAACATGACTTTCGTGCATAACTTGCAGTTGATCTATTGAAGGCAACAATGCATTTGTTTAACCTTAAAGTCATGTCACCGAGTCTCTTCTAGTCATTAAATCATTTGAAATTCATTCGAACGAATTCTATTTTCGCCCTTCATGCATTATTTTCTTACATAGCTTGCAATTAATCTACTAAAGACAACAATGCATTATTTTAGCATTAAAAAGCATATCACTCAGTCTTTTCAATCATTAAATTGTTTGAAGGCAGTTCGAACCAATTCTATTTTTGAATTTAGAACACGACTTTCATGCATAAGTTGCACTTGAGCTATTGAAGTCAACTATGCATTTTTTTAGCCTTAAAGTCATATTATTGGGTCTCTTTTAGTCATTAAATCTTTCTGAATCAGTCCGAACGAAATTCGGCCTTTAAACATGACTTTCGTGCATAACCTGCAGTTGATCTATTGAAGGCAACAATGCATTTGTTTAGCTTTAAAGTCATGTCACCGAGTCTGTTCTAGTCATTAAATCATTTTAAATTAATTCGAACGAATTCTATTTTCGCCCTTCAAACATTATTTTCTTACATAGCTTGCAATTAATCTACTAAAGACAACAATGCATTATTTTAGCATTAAAAAGCATATCACTCAGCTTTTCAATAATTAAATTGTTTGAAGGCACTTCGAACCAATACTATTTTTCAATTTAGAACACGGCTTTGATGCATAACTTGCACTTGATCTATTGAAGGCAACTATTCATTTTTTTAGCCTTAAGGTCATATTATTACGTCTCTTTTAGTCATTAAATCTTTCTGAATCAATTCGTATGAAATTCGGCCTTTAAACATGACTTTCGTGCATAACTTGCAGTTGATCTATTGAAGGCAACAATGCATTTGTTTAGCTTTAAAGTCATGTCACCGAGTCTGTTCCAGTCATTAAATCATTCTAAATTAATTCGAACGAATTCTATTTTCGCCCTTCAAACATTATTTTCTTACATAGCTTGCAATTAATCTACTAAACACAACAATGCATTATTTTAGCATTAAAAAGCATATCACTCAGTCTTTTCAATCATTAAATTGTTTGAAGCCACTTCGAACCAGTTCTATTTTTGAATTTAGAACACGAATTTCATGCATAACTTGCACTTGAGCTATTGAAGGCAACAATGCATTTGTTTAGCCTTAAAGTCATGTCACCGAGTGTCTTCTAGTCATTAAATCATTTGAAATTCATTCGAACAAATTCTATTTTCGCCCTTCCAACATTATTTTCTTACGTAACTTGCAATTAATCTACTGAAGACAATAATGCATTATTTTAGCATTAAAAAGCATATCACTCAGTCTTTTCAATCATTAAATTGTTTGAAGGCACTTCGAACCAATTCTATTTTTGAATTTCGAACACGACTTTCATGCGTAACTTGCACTTGAGCTATTGAAGGCAACTATGCATTTTTTTAGCCTTAAAGTCATATTATTGGGTCTCTTTTAGTCATTAAATCTTTCTGAATCAGTCCGAACGAAATTCGGCCTTTAAACATGACTTTCGTGCATAAGTTGCAGTTGATCTATTGAAGGCAACAATGCATTTGTTTAGCCTTAAAGTCATGTCACTGAGTCTCTTCTAGTCATTAAATCATTCTAAATTAATTCGAACGAATTCTATTTTCGCCCTTCAAACGTTATTTTCTTACATAGCTTACAATTAATCTACTAAAGACAACAACGCATTATTTTAGCATTAAAAAGCATATCACTCAGTCTTTTCAATCATTAAATTGTTTGAAGGCACTTCGAACGAATTCTATTTTTGAATTTAGAACATGACTTTCATGCATAACTTGCACTTGAGCTATTGAAGGCAACTATGCATTTTTTTAGCCTTAAAGTCATATTATTGCGTCTCTTTTAGTCATTAAATCTTTCTGAATCAGTCCGAACGAAATTCGGCCTTTAAACATGACTTTCGTGCATAACTTGCAGTTGATCTATTGAAGGCAACAATGCATTTGTTTAGCCTTAAAGTCATGTCACCGAGTCTCTTCTAGTCATTAAATCATTCTAAATTAATTCGAACGAATTCTATTTTCGCCCTTCAAACGTTATTTTCTTACATAGCTTACAATTAATCTACTAAAGACAACAACGCATTATTTTAGCATTAAAAAGCCTATCACTCAGCTTTTCAATAATTAAATTGTTTGAAGGCACTTCGAACCAATTCTATTTTTGAATTTAGAACACGACTTTCATGCATAACTTGCACTTGATCTATTGAAGGCAACTATTCATTTTTTTAACATTAATGTCATAGTATTGCGTCTCTTTTAATCACCAAATCTTTCTGAATCACTTCGAACGAAATTCGGTCTTTAAACATGACTTTCGTGGATAACTTGCAGTTGATCTATTGAAGGCAACAATGCATTTGTTTAACCTTCAAGTCATGTCACTGAGTCTGTTCTAGTCATTAAATCATTCTAAATTAATTCGAACGAATTCTATTTTCGCCCTTCATGCATTATTTTCTTACATAGCTTGCAATTAATCTACTAAAGACAACAATGCATTATTTTAGCATTAAAAACCATATCGCTCAGTCTTTTCAATAATTAAATTGTTTGAAGGCACTTCGAACCAATTCTATTTTTGCATTTAGAACACGACCTTCATGCATAACTTGCACTTGATCTATTGAAGGCAACTATTCATTTTTTTAACCTTAAAGTCATAGTATTGCGTCTATTTTAGTCACCAAATCTTTTTGAATCACTTCGAACGAAATTCGGCCTTTAAACATGACTTTCGTGGATAACTTGCAGTTGATCTATTGAAGGCAACAATGCATTTGTTTAACCTTCAAGTCATGTCACTGAGTCTGTTCTAGTCATTAAATCATTCTAAATTAATTCGAACGAATTCTATTTTCGCCCTTCATGCATTATTTTCTTACATAGCTTGCAATTAATCTACTAAAGACAACAATGCATTATTTTAGCATTAAAAACCATATCGCTCAGTCTTTTCAATCATTAAATTGTTTGAAGGCACTTCCAAACAATTCTATTTTTGAATTTAGAACACGACTTTCATGCATAACTTGCACTTGATCTATTGAAGGCAACTATTCATTTTTTTAACCTTAAAGTCATAGTATTGCGTCTCTTTTAGTCACCAAATCTTTCTGAATCACTTCGAACGAAATTTGGCCTTTAAACATGACTTTCGTGCATAACGTGCAGTTGATGTATTGAAGGCAACAATGCATTTGTTTATCCTTAAAGTCATGTCACTGAGTCTGTTCTAGTCATTAAATCATTCTAAATTAATTCGAACGAATTCTATATTCGCCCTTCAAACATTATTTTCTTACATAGCTTGCAATTAATCTACTGAATACAACAATGCATTATTTTAGCATTAAAAAGCATATCACTCAGTCTTTTCAATCATTAAATTGTTTGAAGGCACTTCGAACCAATTCTATTTTTGAATTTAGAACATGACTTTCATGCATAACTTGCACTTGAGCTACTGAAGGCAACTATGCATTTTTTTAGCCTTAAAGTCATATTATTGCGTCTCTTTTAGTCATTAAATCTTTCTGAATCAGTCCGAACGAAATTCGGCCTTTAAACATGACTTTCATGCATAACTTGAAGTTGATCTATTGAAGGCAACAATGCATTTGTTTAGCCTTAAAGTCATGTCACCGAGTCTCTTCTAGTCATTAAATCATTCTAAATTAATTCGAACGAATTCTATTTTCGCCCTTCAAACATTATTTTCTTACACAGCTTGCAATTAATGTACTAAAGACAACAATGCATTATTTTAGCATTAAAAAGCATATCACTCAGTCTTTTCAATCATTAAATTGTTTGAAGGCACTTCGAACCAATTCTATTTTTGAATTTAGAACATGACTTTCATGCATAACTTGCACTTGAGCTATTGAAGGCAACTATGCATTTTTTTAGCCTTAAAGTCATATTATTGCATCTCTTTTAGTCATTAAATCTTTCTAAATCACTTCAAACGAAATTCGGCCTTTAAACATGACTTTCGTGCATAACTTGCAGTTGATCTATTGAAGGCAACAATGCATTTGTTTAGCCTCAAAGTCATGTCACTGAGTCTCTTCTTGTCATTAAATCATTCGAAATTCATTCGAACGAATTCTATTTTCGCCCTTCAAACATTATTTTCTTACATAACTTGCAATTAATCTACTGAAGACAACAACGCATTATTTTAGCATTAAAAAGCCTATCACTCAGCTTTTCAATAATTAAATTGTTTGAAGGCACTTCGAACCAATTCTATTTTTGAATTTAGAACACGACTTTCATGCATAACTTGCACTTGATCTATTGAAGGCAACTATTCATTTTTTTAACATTAATGTCATAGTATTGCGTCTCTTTTAGTCACCAAATCTTTCTGAATCACTTCGAACGAAATTCGGCCTTTAAACATGACTTTCGTGGATAACTTGCAGTTGATCTATTGAAGGCAACAATGCATTTGTTTAACCTTCAAGTCATGTCACTGAGTCTGTTCTAGTCATTAAATCATTCTAAATTAATTCGAACGAATTCTATTTTCGCCCTTCATGCATTATTTTCTTACATAGCTTGCAATTAATCTACTAAAGACAACAATGCATTATTTTAGCATTAAAAACCATATCGCTCAGTCTTTTCAATAATTAAATTGTTTGAAGGCACTTCGAACCAATTCTATTTTTGCATTTAGAACACGACCTTCATGCATAACTTGCACTTGATCTATTGAAGGCAACTATTCATTTTTTTAACCTTAAAGTCATAGTATTGCGTCTATTTTAGTCACCAAATCTTTTTGAATCACTTCGAACGAAATTCGGCCTTTAAACATGACTTTCGTGGATAACTTGCAGTTGATCTATTGAAGGCAACAATGCATTTGTTTAACCTTCAAGTCATGTCACTGAGTCTGTTCTAGTCATTAAATCATTCTAAATTAATTCGAACGAATTCTATTTTCGCCCTTCATGCATTATTTTCTTACATAGCTTGCAATTAATCTACTAAAGACAACAATGCATTATTTTAGCATTAAAAACCATATCGCTCAGTCTTTTCAATCATTAAATTGTTTGAAGGCACTTCCAACCAATTCTATTTTTGAATTTAGAACACGACTTTCATGCATAACTTGCACTTGATCTATTGAAGGCAACTATTCATTTTTTTAACCTTAAAGTCATAGTATTGCGTCTCTTTTAGTCACCAAATCTTTCTGAATCACTTCGAACGAAATTCGGCCTTTAAACATGACTTTCGTGCATAACGTGCAGTTGATGTATTGAAGGCAACAATGCATTTGTTTATCCTTAAAGTCATGTCACTGAGTCTGTTCTAGTCATTAAATCATTCTAAATTAATTCGAACGAATTCTATATTCGCCCTTCAAACATTATTTTCTTACATAGCTTGCAATTAATCTACTGAATACAACAATGCATTATTTTAGCATTAAAAAGCATATCACTCAGTCTTTTCAATCATTAAATTGTTTGAAGGCACTTCGAACCAATTCTATTTTTGAATTTAGAACAAGACTTTCATGCATAACTTGCACTTGAGCTACTGAAGGCAACTATGCATTTTTTTAGCCTTAAAGTCATATTATTGCGTCTCTTTTAGTCATTAAATCTTTCTGAATCAGTCCGAACGAAATTCGGCCTTTAAACATGACTTTCATGCATAACTTGCAGTTGATCTATTGAAGGCAACAATGCATTTGTTTAGCCTTAAAGTCATGTCACCGAGTCTCTTCTAGTCATTAAATCATTCTAAATTAATTCGAACGAATTCTATTTTCGCCCTTCAAACATTATTTTCTTACACAGCTTGCAATTAATGTACTAAAGACAACAATGCATTATTTTAGCATTAAAAAGCATATCACTCAGTCTTTTCAATCATTAAATTGTTTGAAGGCACTTCGAACCAATTCTATTTTTGAATTTAGAACATGACTTTCATGCATAACTTGCACTTGAGCTATTGAAGGCAACTATGCATTTTTTTAGCCTTAAAGTCATATTATTGCATCTCTTTTAGTCATTAAATCTTTCTAAATCACTTCAAACGAAATTCGGCCTTTAAACATGACTGTCGTGCATAACTTGCAGTTGATCTATTGAAGGCAACAATGCATTTGTTTAGCCTTAAAGTCATGTCACCGAGTCTCTTCTAGTCATTAAATCATTTGAAATTCATTCGAACGAATTCTATTTTCGCCCTTCAAACATTATTTTCTTACGTAACTTGCAATTAATCTACTGAAAACAACAATGCATTATTTTAGCATTAAAAAGCATATCACTCAATCTTTTCAATCATTAAATTGTTTGAAGGCACTTCGAACCAATTCTATTTTTGAATTTAGAACACGACTTTCATGCACAACTTGCACTTGATCTATTGAAGGCAACTATTCATTTTTTTAACCTTAAAGTCATATTATTGCGTCTCTTTTACTCACCAAATCTTTTTAAATCACTTCGAACGAAATTCGGCCTTTAAACATGACTTTCGTGCATAACTTGCAGTTGATCTATTGAAGGCAACAATGCATTTGTTTAGCCTTAAAGTCGTGTCACTGAGTCTGATCTAGTCATTAAATCATTCTAAATTAATTCGAACGAATTCTATTTTCGCCCTTCAAACATTATTTTCTTACATAATTTGCAATTAATATACTGAAGACAACAATGCATTATTTTAGCATTAAAAAGCATATCACTCAGTCTTTTCAATCATTAAATTGTTTGAAGGCACTTCAAATCAATTCTATTTTTGAATTTAGAACACGACTTTCATGCATAACTTGCACTTGATCTATTGAAGGCAACTATTCATTTTTTTAGCCTTAAAGTCATATTATTGCGTCTCTTTTAGTCATTAAATCTTTCTGAATCACTTCGAATGAAATTTGGCCTCTCAACATGACTTTCATGCATAACTTGCACTTGATCTATTGAAGGCAACAATGCATTTGTTTAGCCTTAAAGTCATGTCATTGAGCCTGTTCTAGTCATTAAATCATTCTAAATTAATTCGAACGAATTCTATATTCGCCCTTCAAACATTATTTTCTTACATAGCTTGCAATTAATCTACTGAATACAACAATGCATTATTTTAGCATTAAAAAGCATATCACTCAGTCTTTTCAATCATTAAATTGTTTGAAGGCACTTCGAACCAATTCTATTTTTGAATTTAGAACATGACTTTCATGCATAACTTGCACTTGAGCTACTGAAGGCAACTATGCATTTTTTTAGCCTTAAAGTCATATTATTGCGTCTCTTTTAGTCATTAAATCTTTCTGAATCAGTCCGAACGAAATTCGGCCTTTAAACATGACTTTCATGCATAACTTGCAGTTGATCTATTGAAGGCAACAATGCATTTGTTTAGCCTTAAAGTCATGTCACCGAGTCTCTTCTAGTCATTAAATCATTCTAAATTAATTCGAACGAATTCTATTTTCGCCCTTCAAACATTATTTTCTTACATAGCTTGCAATTAATCTACTAAAGACAACAATGCATTATTTTAGCATTAAAAAGCATATCACTCATCTTTTCAATAATTAAATTGTTTGAAGGCACTTCGAACCAATACTATTTTTTAATTTAGAACACGACTTTCATGCATCACTTGCAGTTGATCTATTGAAGGCAACTGTTCATTTTTTTAGCCTTAAAGTCATATTATTACGTCTCTTTTAGTCATTAAATCTTTCTGAATCACTTCGAATGAAATACGGCCTTTAAACATGACTTTCGTGCATAACTTGCAGTTGATCTATTGAAGGCAACAATGCATTTGTTTAGCCTTAAAGTCATGTCACCGAGTCTCTTCTAGTCATTAAATCATTTGAAATTCATTCGAACGAATTCTATTTTCGCCCTTCAAACATTATTTTCTTACGTAAATTGCAATTAATCTACTGAAGACAACAATGCATTATTTTAGCATTAAAAAGCATATCACACAGTCTTTTCAATCATTAAATTGTTTGAAGGCACTTCGAACCAATTCTATTTTTGAATTTAGAACACGACCTTCATGCATAACTTGCACTTGAGCTATTGAAGGCAACTATGCATTTTTTTAGCCTTAAAGTCATATTATTGCGTCTCTTTTAGTCATTAAATCTTTCTGAATCAGTCCGAACGAAATTCGGCCTTTTAACAAGACTTTCATGCATAACTTGCAGTTGATCTATTGAAGGCAACAATGCATTTGTTTAGCCTTAAAGTCATGTCACCGAGTCTCTTCTAGTCATTAAATCATTCGAAATTCATTCGAACGAATTCTATTTTCGTCCTTCAAACATTATTTTCTTACGTAACTTGCAATTAATCTACTGAAGACAACAATGCATTATTTTAGCATTAAAAAGCATATCACTCAGTCTTTTCAATCATTAAATTGTTTGAAGGCACTTCGAACCAATTCTATTTTTTAATTTAGAACACGACTTTCATGCATAACTTGCACTTGACCTATTGAAGGCAACTATGCATTTTTTTAGCCTTAAAGTCATATTATTGCGTCTCTTTTAGTCATTAAATCTTTCTGAATCACTTCGAACGAAATTCGGCTTTAAACATGACTGTCGTGCATAACTTGCAGTTGATCTATTGAAGGCAACAATGCATTTGTTTAGCCTTAAAGTCATGTCACCGAGTCTCTTCTAGTCATTAAATCATTTGAAATTCATTCGAACGAATTCTATTTTCGCCCTTCAAACATTATTTTCTTACGTAACTTGCAATTAATCTACTAAAGACAACAATGCATTATTTTAGCATTAAAAATCATATCACTCAATCTTTTCAATCATTAAATTGTTTGAAGGCACTTCGAACCAATTCTATTTTTGAATTTAGAACACGACTTTCATGCACAACTTGCACTTGATCTATTGAAGGCAACTATTCATTTTTTTAACCTTAAAGTCATATTATTGCGTCTCTTTTAGTCACCAAATCTTTTTAAATCACTTCGAACGAAATTCGGCCTTTAAACATGACTTTCGTGCATAACTTGCAGTTAATCTATTGAAGGCAACAATGCATTTGTTTAGCCTTAAAGTCGTGTCACTGAGTCTGATCTAGTCATTAAATCATTCTAAATTAATTCGAACGAATTCTATTTTCGCCCTTCAAACATTATTTTCTTACATAACTTGCAATTAATCTACTGAAGACAATAACGCATTATTTTAGCATTAAAAAGCATATCGCTCAGTCTTTTCAATCATTAAATTGTTTGAAGGCAATTCGAACCAATTCTATTTTTTGAATTTAGAACACGACTTTCATGCATAACTTGCACTTGAGCTATTGAAGGCAACTATTCATTTTTTTAGCCTTAAAGTCATATTATTGCGTCTCTTTTAGTCATTAAATCTTTCTGAATCACTTCGAATGAAATTTGGCCTCTCAACATGACTTTCATGCATAACTTGCACTTGATCTATTGAAGGCAACAATGCATTTGTTTAGCCTTAAAGTCATGTCACTGAGTCTGTTCTAGTCATTAAATCATTCTAAATTAATTCGAACGAATTCTATATTCGCCCTTCAAACATTATTTTCTTACATAACTTGCAATTAATCTACTGAAGACAACAATGCATTATTTTAGCATGAAAAAGCATATCACTCAGCTTTTCAATAATTAAATTGTTTGAAGGCACTTCGAGCCTAGACTATTTTTTAATTTAGAACACGACTTTCATGCATAACTTGCACTTGATCTATTGAAGGAAAATATTAATTTTTTTAGCCTTAAAGTCATATCATTGCGTCTCTTTTAGTCGTTAAATCTTTCTAAATCACTTCGAATGAAATTCGGCCTTTAAACATGACTTTCGTGCATAATTTGCAGTTGATCTATTGAAGGCAACAGTGCATTTGTTTAGCCTTAAAGTCATGTCACTGAGTCTCTTCTTGTCATTAAATCATTCGAAATTCATTTGAACGAATTCTATTTTCACCCTTCAAACATTATTTTCTTACATAGCTTGCAATTAATCTACTAAAGACAACAATGCATTATTTTAGCATTAAAAAGCATATCACTCAGCTTTTCAATAATTAAATTGTTTGAAGGCACTTCGAACCAATACTATTTTTTAATTTAGAACACGACTTTCATGCATAACTTGCACTTGATCTATTGAAGGAAACTATTCATTTTTTTAGCCTTAAAGTCATATTATTGCGTCTCTTTTAGTCATTAAATCTTTCTGAATCAGTCCGAACGAAATTCGGCCTCTAAACATTACTTTCGTGCATAACTTGCAGTTGATCTATTGAAGGCAACAATGCATTTGTTTAGCCTTAAAGTCATGTCACTGAGTCTGTTCTAGTCATTAAATCATTCTAAATTAATTCGAACGAATTCTATTTTCGCCCTTCAAACATTATTTTCTTACGTAACTTGCAATTAATCTACTGAAGACAACAATGCATTATTTTAGCATTAAAAACCATATCGCTCAGTCTTTTCAATAATTAAATTGTTTGAAGGCACTTCGAACCAATTCTATTTTTGCATTTAGAACACGACCTTCATGCATAACTTGCACTTGATCTATTGAAGGCAACTATTCATTTTTTTAACCTTAAAGTCATAGTATTGCGTCTATTTTAGTCACCAAATCTTTTTGAATCACTTCGAACGAAATTCGGCCTTTAAACATGACTTTCGTGGATAACTTGCAGTTGATCTATTGAAGGCAACAATGCATTTGTTTAACCTTCAAGTCATGTCACTGAGTCTGTTCTAGTCATTAAATCATTCTAAATTAATTCGAACGAATTCTATTTTCGCCCTTCATGCATTATTTTCTTACATAGCTTGCAATTAATCTACTAAAGACAACAATGCATTATTTTAGCATTAAAAACCATATCGCTCAGTCTTTTCAATCATTAAATTGTTTGAAGGCACTTCCAAACAATTCTATTTTTGAATTTAGAACACGACTTTCATGCATAACTTGCACTTGATCTATTGAAGGCAACTATTCATTTTTTTAACCTTAAAGTCATAGTATTGCGTCTCTTTTAGTCACCAAATCTTTCTGAATCACTTCGAACGAAATTTGGCCTTTAAACATGACTTTCGTGCATAACGTGCAGTTGATGTATTGAAGGCAACAATGCATTTGTTTATCCTTAAAGTCATGTCACTGAGTCTGTTCTAGTCATTAAATCATTCTAAATTAATTCGAACGAATTCTATATTCGCCCTTCAAACATTATTTTCTTACATAGCTTGCAATTAATCTACTGAATACAACAATGCATTATTTTAGCATTAAAAAGCATATCACTCAGTCTTTTCAATCATTAAATTGTTTGAAGGCACTTCGAACCAATTCTATTTTTGAATTTAGAACATGACTTTCATGCATAACTTGCACTTGAGCTACTGAAGGCAACTATGCATTTTTTTAGCCTTAAAGTCATATTATTGCGTCTCTTTTAGTCATTAAATCTTTCTGAATCAGTCCGAACGAAATTCGGCCTTTAAACATGACTTTCATGCATAACTTGAAGTTGATCTATTGAAGGCAACAATGCATTTGTTTAGCCTTAAAGTCATGTCACCGAGTCTCTTCTAGTCATTAAATCATTCTAAATTAATTCGAACGAATTCTATTTTCGCCCTTCAAACATTATTTTCTTACACAGCTTGCAATTAATGTACTAAAGACAACAATGCATTATTTTAGCATTAAAAAGCATATCACTCAGTCTTTTCAATCATTAAATTGTTTGAAGGCACTTCGAACCAATTCTATTTTTGAATTTAGAACATGACTTTCATGCATAACTTGCACTTGAGCTATTGAAGGCAACTATGCATTTTTTTAGCCTTAAAGTCATATTATTGCATCTCTTTTAGTCATTAAATCTTTCTAAATCACTTCAAACGAAATTCGGCCTTTAAACATGACTTTCGTGCATAACTTGCAGTTGATCTATTGAAGGCAACAATGCATTTGTTTAGCCTCAAAGTCATGTCACTGAGTCTCTTCTTGTCATTAAATCATTCGAAATTCATTCGAACGAATTCTATTTTCGCCCTTCAAACATTATTTTCTTACATAACTTGCAATTAATCTACTGAAGACAACAACGCATTATTTTAGCATTAAAAAGCCTATCACTCAGCTTTTCAATAATTAAATTGTTTGAAGGCACTTCGAACCAATTCTATTTTTGAATTTAGAACACGACTTTCATGCATAACTTGCACTTGATCTATTGAAGGCAACTATTCATTTTTTTAACATTAATGTCATAGTATTGCGTCTCTTTTAGTCACCAAATCTTTCTGAATCACTTCGAACGAAATTCGGCCTTTAAACATGACTTTCGTGGATAACTTGCAGTTGATCTATTGAAGGCAACAATGCATTTGTTTAACCTTCAAGTCATGTCACTGAGTCTGTTCTAGTCATTAAATCATTCTAAATTAATTCGAACGAATTCTATTTTCGCCCTTCATGCATTATTTTCTTACATAGCTTGCAATTAATCTACTAAAGACAACAATGCATTATTTTAGCATTAAAAACCATATCGCTCAGTCTTTTCAATAATTAAATTGTTTGAAGGCACTTCGAACCAATTCTATTTTTGCATTTAGAACACGACCTTCATGCATAACTTGCACTTGATCTATTGAAGGCAACTATTCATTTTTTTAACCTTAAAGTCATAGTATTGCGTCTATTTTAGTCACCAAATCTTTTTGAATCACTTCGAACGAAATTCGGCCTTTAAACATGACTTTCGTGGATAACTTGCAGTTGATCTATTGAAGGCAACAATGCATTTGTTTAACCTTCAAGTCATGTCACTGAGTCTGTTCTAGTCATTAAATCATTCTAAATTAATTCGAACGAATTCTATTTTCGCCCTTCATGCATTATTTTCTTACATAGCTTGCAATTAATCTACTAAAGACAACAATGCATTATTTTAGCATTAAAAAGCATATCACTCAGCTTTTCAATAATTAAATTGTTTGAAGGCACTTCGAACCAATACTATTTTTTAATTTAGAACACGACTTTCATGCATAACTTGCACTTGATCTATTGAAGGAAACTATTCATTTTTTTAGCCTTAAAGTCATATTATTGCGTCTCTTTTAGTCATTAAATCTTTCTGAATCAGTCCGAACGAAATTCGGCCTCTAAACATTACTTTCGTGCATAACTTGCAGTTGATCTATTGAAGGCAACAATGCATTTGTTTAGCCTTAAAGTCATGTCACTGAGTCTGTTCTAGTCATTAAATCATTCTAAATTAATTCGAACGAATTCTATTTTCGCCCTTCAAACATTATTTTCTTACGTAACTTGCAATTAATCTACTGAAGACAACAATGCATTATTTTAGCATTAAAAAGCATATCACTCAGCTTTTCAATAATAAAATTGTTTGAAGGCACTTCGAACCAATACTATTTTTTAATTTAGAACACGACTTTCATGCATAACTTGCACTTGATCTATTGAAGGAAACTATTCATTTTTTTAGCCTTAAAGTCATATTATTGCGTCTCTTTTAGTCATTAAATCTTTCTGAATCAGTCCGAACGAAATTCGGCCTCTAAACATTACTTTCGTGCATAACTTGCAGTTGATCTATTGAAGGCAACAATGCATTTGTTTAGCCTTAAAGTCATGTCACTGAGTCTGTTCTAGTCATTAAATCATTCTAAATTAATTCGAACGAATTCTATTTTCGCCCTTCAAACATTATTTTCTTACGTAACTTGCAATTAATCTACTGAAGACAACAATGCATTATTTTAGCATTAAAAACCATATCGCTCAGTCTTTTCAATAATTAAATTGTTTGAAGGCACTTCGAACCAATTCTATTTTTGCATTTAGAACACGACCTTCATGCATAACTTGCACTTGATCTATTGAAGGCAACTATTCATTTTTTTAACCTTAAAGTCATAGTATTGCGTCTCTTTTAGTCACCAAATCTTTCTGAATCACTTCGAACGAAATTCGGCCTTTAAACATGACTTTCGTGCATAACGTGCAGTTGATGTATTGAAGGCAACAATGCATTTGTTTATCCTTAAAGTCATGTCACTGAGTCTGTTCTAGTCATTAAATCATTCTAAATTAATTCGAACGAATTCTATATTCGCCCTTCAAACATTATTTTCTTACATAGCTTGCAATTAATCTACTGAATACAACAATGCATTATTTTAGCATTAAAAAGCATATCACTCAGTCTTTTCAATCATTAAATTGTTTGAAGGCACTTCGAACCAATTCTATTTTTGAATTTAGAACAAGACTTTCATGCATAACTTGCACTTGAGCTACTGAAGGCAACTATGCATTTTTTTAGCCTTAAAGTCATATTATTGCGTCTCTTTTAGTCATTAAATCTTTCTGAATCAGTCCGAACGAAATTCGGCCTTTAAACATGACTTTCATGCATAACTTGCAGTTGATCTATTGAAGGCAACAATGCATTTGTTTAGCCTTAAAGTCATGTCACCGAGTCTCTTCTAGTCATTAAATCATTCTAAATTAATTCGAACGAATTCTATTTTCGCCCTTCAAACATTATTTTCTTACACAGCTTGCAATTAATGTACTAAAGACAACAATGCATTATTTTAGCATTAAAAAGCATATCACTCAGTCTTTTCAATCATTAAATTGTTTGAAGGCACTTCGAACCAATTCTATTTTTGAATTTAGAACATGACTTTCATGCATAACTTGCACTTGAGCTATTGAAGGCAACTATGCATTTTTTTAGCCTTAAAGTCATATTATTGCATCTCTTTTAGTCATTAAATCTTTCTAAATCACTTCAAACGAAATTCGGCCTTTAAACATGACTGTCGTGCATAACTTGCAGTTGATCTATTGAAGGCAACAATGCATTTGTTTAGCCTTAAAGTCATGTCACCGAGTCTCTTCTAGTCATTAAATCATTTGAAATTCATTCGAACGAATTCTATTTTCGCCCTTCAAACATTATTTTCTTACGTAACTTGCAATTAATCTACTGAAAACAACAATGCATTATTTTAGCATTAAAAAGCATATCACTCAATCTTTTCAATCATTAAATTGTTTGAAGGCACTTCGAACCAATTCTATTTTTGAATTTAGAACACGACTTTCATGCACAACTTGCACTTGATCTATTGAAGGCAACTATTCATTTTTTTAACCTTAAAGTCATATTATTGCGTCTCTTTTACTCACCAAATCTTTTTAAATCACTTCGAACGAAATTCGGCCTTTAAACATGACTTTCGTGCATAACTTGCAGTTGATCTATTGAAGGCAACAATGCATTTGTTTAGCCTTAAAGTCGTGTCACTGAGTCTGATCTAGTCATTAAATCATTCTAAATTAATTCGAACGAATTCTATTTTCGCCCTTCAAACATTATTTTCTTACATAATTTGCAATTAATATACTGAAGACAACAATGCATTATTTTAGCATTAAAAAGCATATCACTCAGTCTTTTCAATCATTAAATTGTTTGAAGGCACTTCAAATCAATTCTATTTTTGAATTTAGAACACGACTTTCATGCATAACTTGCACTTGATCTATTGAAGGCAACTATTCATTTTTTTAGCCTTAAAGTCATATTATTGCGTCTCTTTTAGTCATTAAATCTTTCTGAATCACTTCGAATGAAATTTGGCCTCTCAACATGACTTTCATGCATAACTTGCACTTGATCTATTGAAGGCAACAATGCATTTGTTTAGCCTTAAAGTCATGTCATTGAGCCTGTTCTAGTCATTAAATCATTCTAAATTAATTCGAACGAATTCTATATTCGCCCTTCAAACATTATTTTCTTACATAGCTTGCAATTAATCTACTGAATACAACAATGCATTATTTTAGCATTAAAAAGCATATCACTCAGTCTTTTCAATCATTAAATTGTTTGAAGGCACTTCGAACCAATTCTATTTTTGAATTTAGAACATGACTTTCATGCATAACTTGCACTTGAGCTACTGAAGGCAACTATGCATTTTTTTAGCCTTAAAGTCATATTATTGCGTCTCTTTTAGTCATTAAATCTTTCTGAATCAGTCCGAACGAAATTCGGCCTTTAAACATGACTTTCATGCATAACTTGCAGTTGATCTATTGAAGGCAACAATGCATTTGTTTAGCCTTAAAGTCATGTCACCGAGTCTCTTCTAGTCATTAAATCATTCTAAATTAATTCGAACGAATTCTATTTTCGCCCTTCAAACATTATTTTCTTACATAGCTTGCAATTAATCTACTAAAGACAACAATGCATTATTTTAGCATTAAAAAGCATATCACTCATCTTTTCAATAATTAAATTGTTTGAAGGCACTTCGAACCAATACTATTTTTTAATTTAGAACACGACTTTCATGCATCACTTGCAGTTGATCTATTGAAGGCAACTGTTCATTTTTTTAGCCTTAAAGTCATATTATTACGTCTCTTTTAGTCATTAAATCTTTCTGAATCACTTCGAATGAAATACGGCCTTTAAACATGACTTTCGTGCATAACTTGCAGTTGATCTATTGAAGGCAACAATGCATTTGTTTAGCCTTAAAGTCATGTCACCGAGTCTCTTCTAGTCATTAAATCATTTGAAATTCATTCGAACGAATTCTATTTTCGCCCTTCAAACATTATTTTCTTACGTAAATTGCAATTAATCTACTGAAGACAACAATGCATTATTTTAGCATTAAAAAGCATATCACACAGTCTTTTCAATCATTAAATTGTTTGAAGGCACTTCGAACCAATTCTATTTTTGAATTTAGAACACGACCTTCATGCATAACTTGCACTTGAGCTATTGAAGGCAACTATGCATTTTTTTAGCCTTAAAGTCATATTATTGCGTCTCTTTTAGTCATTAAATCTTTCTGAATCAGTCCGAACGAAATTCGGCCTTTTAACAAGACTTTCATGCATAACTTGCAGTTGATCTATTGAAGGCAACAATGCATTTGTTTAGCCTTAAAGTCATGTCACCGAGTCTCTTCTAGTCATTAAATCATTCGAAATTCATTCGAACGAATTCTATTTTCGTCCTTCAAACATTATTTTCTTACGTAACTTGCAATTAATCTACTGAAGACAACAATGCATTATTTTAGCATTAAAAAGCATATCACTCAGTCTTTTCAATCATTAAATTGTTTGAAGGCACTTCGAACCAATTCTATTTTTTAATTTAGAACACGACTTTCATGCATAACTTGCACTTGACCTATTGAAGGCAACTATGCATTTTTTTAGCCTTAAAGTCATATTATTGCGTCTCTTTTAGTCATTAAATCTTTCTGAATCACTTCGAACGAAATTCGGCTTTAAACATGACTGTCGTGCATAACTTGCAGTTGATCTATTGAAGGCAACAATGCATTTGTTTAGCCTTAAAGTCATGTCACCGAGTCTCTTCTAGTCATTAAATCATTTGAAATTCATTCGAACGAATTCTATTTTCGCCCTTCAAACATTATTTTCTTACGTAACTTGCAATTAATCTACTAAAGACAACAATGCATTATTTTAGCATTAAAAATCATATCACTCAATCTTTTCAATCATTAAATTGTTTGAAGGCACTTCGAACCAATTCTATTTTTGAATTTAGAACACGACTTTCATGCACAACTTGCACTTGATCTATTGAAGGCAACTATTCATTTTTTTAACCTTAAAGTCATATTATTGCGTCTCTTTTAGTCACCAAATCTTTTTAAATCACTTCGAACGAAATTCGGCCTTTAAACATGACTTTCGTGCATAACTTGCAGTTAATCTATTGAAGGCAACAATGCATTTGTTTAGCCTTAAAGTCGTGTCACTGAGTCTGATCTAGTCATTAAATCATTCTAAATTAATTCGAACGAATTCTATTTTCGCCCTTCAAACATTATTTTCTTACATAACTTGCAATTAATCTACTGAAGACAATAACGCATTATTTTAGCATTAAAAAGCATATCGCTCAGTCTTTTCAATCATTAAATTGTTTGAAGGCAATTCGAACCAATTCTATTTTTTGAATTTAGAACACGACTTTCATGCATAACTTGCACTTGAGCTATTGAAGGCAACTATTCATTTTTTTAGCCTTAAAGTCATATTATTGCGTCTCTTTTAGTCATTAAATCTTTCTGAATCACTTCGAATGAAATTTGGCCTCTCAACATGACTTTCATGCATAACTTGCACTTGATCTATTGAAGGCAACAATGCATTTGTTTAGCCTTAAAGTCATGTCACTGAGTCTGTTCTAGTCATTAAATCATTCTAAATTAATTCGAACGAATTCTATATTCGCCCTTCAAACATTATTTTCTTACATAACTTGCAATTAATCTACTGAAGACAACAATGCATTATTTTAGCATGAAAAAGCATATCACTCAGCTTTTCAATAATTAAATTGTTTGAAGGCACTTCGAGCCTAGACTATTTTTTAATTTAGAACACGACTTTCATGCATAACTTGCACTTGATCTATTGAAGGAAAATATTAATTTTTTTAGCCTTAAAGTCATATCATTGCGTCTCTTTTAGTCGTTAAATCTTTCTAAATCACTTCGAATGAAATTCGGCCTTTAAACATGACTTTCGTGCATAATTTGCAGTTGATCTATTGAAGGCAACAGTGCATTTGTTTAGCCTTAAAGTCATGTCACTGAGTCTCTTCTTGTCATTAAATCATTCGAAATTCATTTGAACGAATTCTATTTTCACCCTTCAAACATTATTTTCTTACATAGCTTGCAATTAATCTACTAAAGACAACAATGCATTATTTTAGCATTAAAAAGCATATCACTCAGCTTTTCAATAATTAAATTGTTTGAAGGCACTTCGAACCAATACTATTTTTTAATTTAGAACACGACTTTCATGCATAACTTGCACTTGATCTATTGAAGGAAACTATTCATTTTTTTAGCCTTAAAGTCATATTATTGCGTCTCTTTTAGTCATTAAATCTTTCTGAATCAGTCCGAACGAAATTCGGCCTCTAAACATTACTTTCGTGCATAACTTGCAGTTGATCTATTGAAGGCAACAATGCATTTGTTTAGCCTTAAAGTCATGTCACTGAGTCTGTTCTAGTCATTAAATCATTCTAAATTAATTCGAACGAATTCTATTTTCGCCCTTCAAACATTATTTTCTTACATAGCTTGCAATTAATCTACTAAAGACAACAATGCAATATTTTAGCATTAAAAAGCATAACACTCAGCTTTTCAAAAATTAAATTGTTTGAAGGCACTTCGAACCAAGACTATTTTTTAATTTAGAACACGACTTTCATGCATAACTTGCACTTGATCTATTGAAGGAAAATATTTATATTTTTAGCCTTAAAGTCATATTATTGCGTCTCTTTTAGTCATTAAATCTTTCTAAATCACTTCGAACGAAATTCGGCCTTTAAACATGACTTTCGTGCATAACTTGCAGTTGATCTATTGAAGGCAACAATGCATTTGTTTAGCCTTAAAGTCATGTCACTGAGTCTCTTCTTGTCATTAAATCATTCTAAATTAATTCGAACGATATCTATTTTCGCCCTTCAAACATTATTTTCTTGCATAACTTGCAATTAATCTACTGAAGACAACAATGCATTATTTTAGCATTAAAAAGCATATCACTCAGTATTTCAATCATTATATTGTTTGAAGGCACTTCGAACCAATACTATTTTTTAATTTAGAACACGACTTTCATGCATAACTTGCACTTGATCTATTGAAGGCAACTATTCATTTTTTTAACCTTAAAGTCATATTATTACGTCTCTTTTAGTCATTAAATCTTTCTGAATCACTTCGAACGAAATTTGGCCTTTAAAAATGACTTTCGTGCATGACTTGCAGTTGATCTATTGAAGGCAACAATGCATTTGTTTAGCCTTAAAGTCATGTCACCGAGTCTCTTCTAGTCATTAAATCATTTGAAATTCATTCGAACGAATTCTATTTTCGCCCTTCAAACATTATTTTCTTACGTAACTTGCAATTAATCTACTGAAGACAACAATGCATTATTTTAGCATTAAAAAGCATATCACTCAGTCTTTTCAATCATTAAATTGTTTGAAGGCACTTCGAACCAATTCTATTTTTGAATTTAGAACACGACTTTCATGCACAACTTGCACTTGATCTATTGAAGGCAACTATTCATTTTTTTAACCTTAAAATCATATTATTGCGTCTCTTTTAGTCACCAAATCTTTCTAAATCACTTCGAACGAAATTCGGACTTCAAACATGACTTTCGTGCATAAGTTGCAGTTGATCTATTGAAGGCAACAATGCATTTGTTTAGCCTTAAAGTCATGTCACTGAGTCTGATCTAGTCATTAAATAATTCTAAATTAATTCGAACGAATTCTATTTTCGCCCTTCAAACATTATTTTCTTACATAACTTGCAATTAATCTACTGAAGACAATAACGCATTATTTTAGCATTAAAAAGCATATCAACCACTCTTTTCAATCATTAAATTGTTTGAAGGCACTCCGAACCAATTCTATTTTTGAATTTAGAACACGACTTTCATGCATAACTTGCACTTGAGCTATTGAAGGCAACAATGCATTTTTTTAGCCTTAAAGTCATATTATTGCGTCTCTTTTAGTCATTAAATCTTTCTAAATCACTTCGAACGAAATTCGGCCTTTAAACATGACTTTCGTGCATAACTTGCAGTTGATCTATTGAAGGCAACAATGCATTTGTTTAGCCTTAAAGTCTTGTCACTAAGTCTGTTCTAGTCATTAAATCATTCTAAATTAATTCGAACGAATTCTATTTTCGCCCTTCAAACATTATTTTCTTACATAGCTTGCAATTAATCTACTAAAGACAACAATGCATTATTTTAGCATTAAAAAGCATATCACTCAGCTTTTCAATCATTAAATTGTTTGAAGGCACTTCGAACAAATTCTATTTTTGAATTTAGAACACGACTTTCATGCATAACTTGCACTTGATCTATTGAAGGCAACTATTCATTTTTTTAGCCTTAAAGTCATATTATTACGTCTCTTTTGATCATTAATCTTTCTGAATCACTTCGAATGAAATTCGGCCTTTAAACATGACTTTCGTGCATAACTTGCAGTTGATCTATTGAAGGCAACAATGCATTTGTTTAGCCTTAAAGTCATGTCACCGAGTCTCTTCTAGTCATTAAATCATTCAAAATTCATTCGAACGAATTCTATATTCGGCCTTCAAACATTATTTTCTTACGTAACTTGCAATTAATCTACTGAAGACAACAATGCATTATTTTAGCATTAAAAAGCATATCACTCTGTCTTTTCAATCATTAAATTGTTTGAAGGCACTTCGAACCAATTCTATTTTTTAATTTAGAACACGACTTTCATGCATAACTTGCACTTGAGCTATTGAAGGCAACTATTCATTTTTTTAGCCTTAAAGTCATATTATTGCATCTCTTTTAGTCATTAAATCTTTCTAAATCAGTCCGAACGAAATTCGGCCTTTAAACATGACTTTCGTGCATAACTTGCAGTTCATCTATTAAAGGCAACAATGCATTTGTTTAGCCTTAAAGTCATGTCACTAAGTCTGTTCTAGTCATTAAATCATTCTAAATTAATTCGAACGAATTCTATTTTCGCCCTTCAAACATTATTTTCTTACGTAACTTGCAATGAATCTACTGAAGACAACAATGCATTATTTTAGCATTAAACAGCTTATCGCTCAATCTTTTCAATCATTAAATTGTTTGAAGGCACTTCGAACAAATTCTATTTTTGAATTTAGAACACGACTTTCATGCATAACTTGCACTTGATCTATTGAAGGCAACTATTCATTTTTTTAGCCTTAAAGTCATATTATTACGTCTCTTTTGATCATTAAATCTTTCTGAATCACTTCGAATGAAATTCGGCCTTTAAACATGACTTTCGTGCATAACTTGCAGTTGATCTATTGAAGGCAACAATGCATTTGTTTAGCCTTAAAGTCATGTCACCGAGTCTCTTCTAGTCATTAAATCATTTAAAATTCATTCGAACGAATTCTATTTTCGGCCTTCAAACATTATTTTCTTACGTAACTTGCAATTAATCTACTGAAGACAACAATGCATTATTTTAGCATTAAAAAGCATATCACGCAGCTTTTCAATAATTAAATTGTTTGAAGGCACTTCGAACCAAGACTATTTTTTAATTTAGAACACGACTTTCATGCATAACTTGCACTTGATCTATTGAAGGAAAATATTAATTTTTTTAGCCTTAAAGTCATATTATTGCGTCTCTTTTAGTCATTAAATCTTTCTAAATCACTTCGAATGAAATTCGGCCTTTAAACATGACTTTCGTGCATAACTTGCAGTTGATCTATTGAAGGCAACAATGCATTTGTTTAGCCTTAAAGTCATGTCACTGAGTCTCTTCTTGTCATTAAATCATTCTAAATTAATTCGAACGAATTCTATTTTCGCCCTTCAAACATTATTTTCTTACATAACTTGCAATTAATCTACTGAAGACAACAATGCATTATTTTAGCATTAAAAAGCATATCACTCAGTATTTCAATCATTATATTGTTTGAAGGCACTTCGAACCATTACTATTTTTTAATTTAGAACACGACTTTCATGCATAACTTGCACTTGACCTATTGAAGGCAACTATGTATTTTTTTAGCCTTAAAGTCATATTATTGCATCTCTTTTAGTCATTAAATCTTTCTGAATCAGTCCGAACGAAATTCGGCCTTTAAACATGACTTTCGTGCATAACTTGCAGTTGATCTATTAAAGGCAACAATGCATTTGTTTAGCCTTAAAGTCTTGTCACTAAGTCTGTTCTAGTCATTAAATCATTCTAAATTAATTCGAACGAATTCTATTTTCGCCCTTCAAACATTATTTTCTTACATAGGTTGCAATTAATCTACTAAAGACAACAATGCATTATTTTAGCATTAAAAAGCATATCACTCAGTATTTCAATCATTATATTGTTTGAAGGCACTTCGAACCAATTCTATTTTTTAATTTAGAACACGACTTTCATGCATAACTTGCACTTGATCTATTGAAGGCAACTATTCATATTTTTAACCTTAAAGTCATATTATTGCATCTCTTTTAGTTACCAAATCTTTCTGAATCACTTCGAACGAAATTCGGCCTTTAAACATGACTTTCGTGCATAACTTGTAGTTGATCTATTGAAGGCAACAATGCATTTGTTTAGCCTTAGAGTCATGTCACTGAGTCTCTCCTTGTCATTAAATCATTCTAAATTAATTCGAACGAATTCTATTTTCGCCCTTCAAACATTATTTTCTTACATAACTTGCAATTAATCTACTGAAGACAACAATGCATTATTTTAGCATTAAAAAGCATATCACTCAGTATTTCAATCATTATATTGTTTGAAGGCACTTCGAACCATTACTATTTTTTAATTTAGAACACGAATTTCATGCATAACTTGCACTTGACCTATTGAAGGCAACTATGTATTTTTTTAGCCTTAAAGTCATATTATTGCATCTCTTTTAGTCATTAAATCTTTCTGAATCAGTCCGAACGAAATTCGGCCTTTAAACATGACTTTCGTGCATAACTTGCAGTTGATCTATTAAAGGCAACAATGCATTTGTTTAGCCTTAAAGTCTTGTCACTAAGTCTGTTCTAGTCATTAAATCATTCTAAATTAATTCGAACGAATTCTATTTTCGCCCTTCAAACATTATTTTCTTACATAGCTTGCAATTAATCTACTAAAGACAACAATGCATTATTTTAGCATTAAAAAGCATATCACTCAGCTTTTCAATAATTAAATTGTTTGAAGGCACTTTGAACCAATTCTATTTTTGAATTTAGAACACGACTTTCATGCATAACTTGCACTTGATCTATTGAAGGCAACTATTCATTTTTTTAACCTTAAAGTCATATTATTGCATCTCTTTTAGTTACCAAATCTTTCTGAATCACTTCGAACGAAATTCGGCCTTTAAACATGACTTTCGTGCATAACTTGTAGTTGATCTATTGAAGGCAACAATGCATTTGTTTAGCCTTAAAGTCATGTCACTGAGTCTCTTCTTGTCATTAAATCATTCTAAATTAATTCGAATGAATTCTATTTTCGCCCTTCAAACATTATTTTCTTACGTAACTTGCAATGAATCTACTGAAGACAACAATGCATTATTTTAGCATTAAAAAGCATATCGCTCAGTCTTTTCAATCATTAAATTGTTTGAAGGCACTTCGAACAAATTCTATTTTTGAATTTAGAACACGACTTTCATGCATAACTTGCACTTGAGCTATTGAAGGCAACAATGCATTTGTTTAGCCTTAAAGTCATGTCACTGAGTCTCTTCTTGTCATTAAATCATTCTAAATTAATTCGAATGAATTCTATTTTCGCCCTTCAAACATTATTTTCTTACGTAACTTGCAATGAATCTACTGAAGACAACAATGCATTATTTTAGCATTAAAAAGCATATCGCTCAGTCTTTTCAATCATTAAATTGTTTGAAGGCACTTCGAACAAATTCTATTTTTGAATTTAGAACACGACTTTCATGCATAACTTGCACTTGATCTATTGAAGGCAACTATTCATTTTTTTAGCCTTAAAGTCATATTATTACGTCTCTTTTGATCATTAAATCTTTCTGAATCACTTCGAATGAAATTCGGCCTTTAAACATGACTTTCGTGCATAACTTGCAGTTGATCTATTGAAGGCAACAATGCATTTGTTTAGCCTTAAAGTCATGTCACCGAGTCTCTTCTAGTCATTAAATCATTTAAAATTCATTCGAACGAATTCTATTTTCGGCCTTCAAACATTATTTTCTTACGTAACTTGCAATTAATCTACTGAAGACAACAATGCATTATTTTAGCATTAAAAAGCATATCACTCTGTCTTTTCAATCATTAAATTGTTTGAAGGCACTTCGAACCAATTCTATTTTTTAATTTAGAACCCGACTTTCATGCATAACTTGCACTTGAGCTATTGAAGGCAACTATGCATTTTTTTAGCCTTAAAGTCGTATTATTGCATCTCTTTTAGTCATTAAATCTTTCTAAATCAGTCCGAACGAAATTCGGCCTTTAAACATGACTTTCGTGCATAACTTGCAGTTCATCTATTAAAGGCAACAATGCATTTGTTTAGCCTTAATGTCATGTCACTAAGTCTGTTCTAGTCATTAAATCATTCTAAATTAATTCGAACGAATTCTATTTTCGCCCTTCAAACATTATTTTCTTACGTAACTTGCAATGAATCTACTGAAGACAACAATGCATTATTTTAGCATTAAAAAGCATATCGCTCAGTCTTTTCAATCATTAAATTGTTTGAAGGCACTTCGAACAAATTCTATTTTTGAATTTAGAACACGACTTTCATGCATAACTTGCACTTGATCTATTGAAGGCAACTATTCATTTTTTTAGCCTTAAAGTCATAATATTACGTCTCTTTTGATCATTAAATCTTTCTGAATCCCTTCGAATGAAATTCGGCCTTTAAACATGACTTTCGTGCATAACTTGCAGTTGATCTATTGAAGGCAACAATGCATTTGTTTAGCCTTAAAGTCATGTCACCGAGTCTCTTCTAGTCATTAAATCATTTAAAATTCATTCGAACGAATTCTATTTTCGGCCTTCAAACATTATTTTCTTACGTAACTTGCAATTAATCTACTGAAGACAACAATGCATTATTTTAGCATTAAAAAGCATATCACTCTGTCTTTTCAATCATTAAATTGTTTGAAGGCACTTCGAACCAATTCTATTTTTTAATTTAGAACACGACTTTCATGCATAACTTGCACTTGAGCTATTGAAGGCAACTATGCATTTTTTTAGCCTTAAAGTCGTATTATTGCATCTCTTTTAGTCATTAAATCTTTCTAAATCAGTCCGAACGAAATTCGGCCTTTAAACATGACTTTCGTGCATAACTTGCAGTTCATCTATAAAAGGCAACAATGCATTTGTTTAGCCTTAATGTCATGTCACTAAGTCTGTTCTAGTCATTAAATCATTCTAAATTAATTCGAACGAATTCTATTTTCGCCCTTCAAACATTATTTTCTTACGTAACTTGCAATGAATCTACTGAAGACAACAATGCATTATTTTAGCATTAAAAAGCATATCGCTCAGTCTTTTCAATCATTAAATTGTTTGAAGGCACTTCGAACAAATTCTATTTTTGAATTTAGAACACGACTTTCATGCATAACTTGCACTTGATCTATTGAAGGCAACTATTCATTTTTTTAGCCTTAAAGTCATATTATTACGTCTCTTTTGATCATTAAATCTTTCTGAATCACTTCGAATGAAATTCGGCCTTTAAACATGACTTTCGTGCATAACTTGCAGTTGATCTATTGAAGGCAACAATGCATTTGTTTAGCCTTAAAGTCATGTCACCGAGTCTCTTCTAGTCATTAAATCATTTAAAATTCATTCGAACGAATTCTATTTTCGGCCTTCAAACATTATTTTCTTACGTAACTTGCAATTAATCTACTGAAGACAACAATGCATTATTTTAGCATTAAAAAGCATATCGCTCAGTTTTTTCAATCATTAAATTGTTTGAAGGCACTTCGAACAAATTCTATTTTTGAATTTAGAACACGACTTTCATGCATAACTTGCACTTGAGCTATTGAAGGCAACTACTCATTTTTTTTGCCTTAAAGTCATATTATTGAGTCTCTTTTAGTCATTAAATCTTTCTAAATCACTTCAAACGAAATTTGGCCTTTAAACATGACTTTCGTGCATAACTTGCAGTTGATATATTGAAGGCAACAATGCATTTGTTTAGCCTTAAAATCATGTCACCGAGTCTCTTCTAGTCATTAAATCATTTGAAATTCATTAGAACGAATTCTATTTTCGCCCTTCAAACATTATTTTCTTACGTAACTTGCAATTAATCTACTGAAGACAACAATGCATTATTTTAGCATTAAAAAGCATATCACTCTGTCTTTTCAATCATTAAATTGTTTGAAGGCACTTCGAACCAATTCTATTTTTTAATTTAGAACACGACTTTCATGCATAACTTGCACTTGAGCTATTGAAGGCAACTATGCATTTTTTTAGCCTTAAAGTCATATTATTGCATCTCTTTTAGTCATTAAATCTTTCTAAATCATATCGAACGAAATTCGGCCTTTAAACATGACTTTCGTGCATAACTTGCAGTTGATCTATTGAAGGCAACAATGCATTTGTTTAGCCTTAAAGTCATGTCACCGAGTCTCTTCTAGTCATTAAATCATTTAAAATTCATTCGAACGAATTCTATTTTTGCCCTTCAAACATTATTTTCTCACGTAACTTGCAATTAATCTACCGAAGACAACAATGCATTATTTTAGCATTAAAAAGAATATCACTCAGTCTTTTCAATCATTAAATTGTTTGAAGGCACTTCGAACCAATTCTATTTTTGAATTTAGAACACCACTTTCATGCATAACTTGCACTTGAGCTATTGAAGGCAACTATTCATTTTTTTTGCCTTAAAGTCATATTATTGCGTCTCTTTTAGTCATTAAATCTTTCTAAATCACTTCAAACGAAATTTGGCCTTTAAACATGACTTTCGTGCATAACTTGCAGTTGATATATTGAAGGCAACAATGCATTTGTTTAGCCTTAAAGTCATGTCACTGAGTCTGTTCTAGTCATTAAATCATTCGAAATTCATTCGAACGAATTCTATTTTCGCCCTTCAAACATTAATTTCTTGCATAGCTTGCAATTAATCTACTAAAGACAATAATGCATTATTTTAGCATTAAAAAGCATATCACTCAGTGTTTTCAATCATTAAATTGTTTGAAGGCACTTCGAACCAATTCTATTTTTGAATTTAGAATACGACTTTCATGCATAACTTGCACTTGATCTATTGAAGCCAACTATTCATTTTTTTAGCCTTAAAGTCATATTATTGCGTCTCTTTTAGTCATTAAATCTTTCTAAATCACTTCAAACGAAATTTGGCCTTTAATCATGACTTTCGTGCATAACTTGCAGTTGATATATTGAAGGCAACAATGCATTTGTTTAGCCTTAAAGTCATGTCACTGAGTCTGTTCTAGTCATTAAAGCATTCTAAATTAATTCGAACGAATTCTATTTTCACCCTTCAAACATTATTTTCTTACATAGCTTGCAATTAATCTATTAAAGACAACAATGCATTATTTTAGGATTAAAAAGCGTATCACTCAGCTTTTCAATAATTAAATTGTTTGAAGGCACTTCGAACCAATTCTATTTTTGAATTTAGAACACGACTTTCATGCATAACTTGCACTTGATCTATTGAAGGCAACTATTCATTTTTTTAACCTTAAAGTCATGTTATTGCATCTCTTTTAGTTACCAAATCTTTCTGAATCACTTCGAACGAAATTCGGCCTTTAAACATGACTTTCGTGCATAACTTGCAGTTGATCTATTGAAGGCAACAATACATTTGTTTAGCCTTAAAGTCATGTCACTGAGTCTGTTCTAGTCATTAAATAATTCGAAATTCATTCGAACGATTTCTATTTTCGCCCTTCAAATATAATTTTCTTATATAACTTGCAATTAATCAATTGAAGACAACAATGAATTATTTTACCATTAAAAAGCACATGACTCAGTCTTTTCAATCATTAAATTGTTTGAAGGCACTTCGAACCAATTCTATTTTTGAATTTAGAACACGACTTTCATGCATAACTTGCACTTGATCTATTGAAGCCAACTATTCATTTTTTTAACCTTAAAGTCATGTTATTGCATCTCTTTTAGTTACCAAATCTTTCTGAATCACTTCGAACGAAATTCGGCCTTTAAACATGACTTTCGTGCATAACTTGCAGTTGATCTATTGAAGGCAACAATACATTTGTTTAGCCTTAAAGTCATGTCACCGAGTCTGTTCTAGTCATTAAATCATTCTAAATTAATTCGAACGAATTCTATTTTCGCCCTTCAAACATTATTTTCTTACGTAACCTGCAATTAATCTACTGAAGACAACAATGCATTATTTTAGCATTAAAAAGCATATCACTCAGTCTTTTCAATCATTAAATTGTTTGAAGGCACTTCGAACCAATTCTATTTTTTAATTTAGAACACGACTTTCATGCATAACTTGCACTTGATCTATTGAAGCCAACTATTCATTTTTTTAGCCTTAAAGTCATATTATTGCGTCTCTTTTAGTCATTAAATCTTTCTGAATCACTTTGAATGAAATTCGGCCTTAAAACATGACTTTCGTGCATAACTTGCAGTTGATCTATTGAAGGCAACAATGCATTTGTTTAGCCTTAAAGTCATGTCACCGAGTCTCTTCTAGTCATTAAATCATTCTAAATTAATTCGAACGAATTCTATTTTCGTTCTTCAAACATTATTTTCTTACATAACTCGCAATTAATCTACTGAAGACAACAATGCATTATTTTAGCATTAAAAAGCATATCACTCAGTCTTTTCAATCATTAAATTGTTTGAAGGCACTTCGAACCAATTCTATTTTTTAATTTAGAACACGACTTTCATGCATCACTTGCACTTGATCTATTGAAGGCAACTATTAATTTTTTTAGCCTTAAAGTCATATTATTGCGTCTCTTTTAGTCATTAAATCTTTCTAAATCACATCGAACGAAATTCGGCCTTTAAACATGACTTTCGTGCATAACTTGCAGTTGATCTATTGAAGGCAACAATGCATTTGTTTAGCCTTAAAATCATGTCACCGAGTCTCTTCTAGTCATTAAATCATTTGAAATTCATTAGAACGAATTCTATTTTCGCCCTTCAAACATTATTTTCTTACGTAACTTGCAATTAATCTACTGAAGACAACAATGTATTATTTTAGCATTAAAAAGCATATCACTCAGTTTTTTCAATCATTAAATTGTTTGAAGGCACTTCGAACCAATTCTATTTTTTAATTTAGAACACGACTTTCATGCATAACTTGCACTTGACCTATTGAAGGCAACTATGTATTTTTTTAGCCTTAAAGTCATATTATTGCATCTCTTTTAGTCATTAAATCCTTCTGAATCAGTCCGAACGAAATTCGGCCTTTAAACATGACTTTCGTGCATAACTTGCAGTTGATCTATTGAAGGCAACAATGCATTTGTTTAGCCTTAAAATCATGTCACCGAGTCTCTTCTAGTCATTAAATCATTTCAAATTCATTAGAACGAATTCTATTTTCGCCCTTCAAACATTATTTTCTTACGTAACTTGCAATTAATCTACTGAAGACAACAATGCATTATTTTAGCATTAAAAAGCATATCACTCAGTCTTTTCAATCATTAAATTGTTGGAAGGCACTTCGAACCAATTCTATTTTTTAATTTAGAACACGACTTTCATGCATAACTTGCACTTGAGCTATTGAAGGCAACTATGCATTTTTTTAGCCTTAAAGTCATATTATTGCATCTCTTTTAGTCATTAAATCTTTCTAAATCAGTCCGAACGAAATTCGGCCTTTAAACATGACTTTCGTGCATAACTTGCAGTTCATCTATTAAAGGCAACAATGCATTTGTTTAGCCTTAAAGTCATGTCACTAAGTCTGTTCTAGTCATTAAATCATTCTAAATTAATTCGAACGAATTCTATTTTCGCCCTTCAAACATTATTTTCTTACATAGCTTGCAATTAATCTACTAAAGACAACAATGCATTATTTTAGCATTAAAAAGCATATCACTCAGCTTTTCAATCATTAAATTGTTTGAAGGCACTTCGAACAAATTCTATTTTTGAATTTAGAACACGACTTTCATGCATAACTTGCACTTGATCTATTGAAGGCAACTATTCATTTTTTTAGCCTTAAAGTCATATTATTACGTCTCTTTTGTTCATTAAATCTTTCTGAATCACTTCGAATGAAATTCGGCCTTTAAACATGACTTTCGTGCATAACTTGCAGTTGATCTATTGAAGGCAACAATGCATTTGTTTAGCCTTAAAGTCATGTCACCGAGTCTCTTCTAGTCATTAAATCATTTAAAATTCATTCGAACGAATTCTATTTTCGGCCTTCAAACATTATTTTCTTACGTAACTTGCAATTAATCTACTGAAGACAACAATGCATTATTTTAGCATTAAAAAGCATATCACTCTGTCTTTTCAATCATTAAATTGTTTGAAGGCACTTCGAACCAATTCTATTTTTTAATTTAGAACACGACTTTCATGCATAACTTGCACTTGAGCTATTGAAGGCAACTATGCATTTTTTTAGCCTTAAAGTCATATTATTGCATCTCTTTTAGTCATTAAATCTTTCTAAATCAGTCCGAACGAAATTCGGCCTTTAAACATGACTTTCGTGCATAACCTGCAGTTCATTTATTAAGGCAACAATGCATTTGTTTAGCCTTAAAGTCATGTCACTAAGTCTGTTCTAGTCATTAAATCATTCTAAATTAATTCGAACGAATTCTATTTTCGCCCTTCAAACATTATTTTCTTACATAGCTTGCAATTAATCTACTAAAGACAACAATGCATTATTTTAGCATTAAAAAGCATATTACTCAGCTTTTCAATAATTAAATTGTTTGAAGGCACTTCGAACCAATACTATTTTTTAATTTAGAACACGACTTTCATGCATAACTTGCACTTGATCTATTGAAGGAAAATATTCATTTTTTTAGCCTTAAAGTCATATTATTGCGTCTCTTTTTGTCATTAAATCTTTCTAAATCACTTCGAACGAAATTCGGCCTTTAAACATGACTTTCGTGCATAACTTGCAGTAGATCTATTGAAGGCAACAATGCATTTGTTTAGCCTTAGAGTCATGTCACTGAGTCTCTTCTTGTCATTAAATCATTCGAAATTCATTCGAACGAATTCTATTTTCGCCCTTCAAACATTATTTTCTTACATAGCTTGCAATTAATCTATTAAAGACAACAATGCATTATTTTAGCATTAAAAAGCGTATCACTCAGCTTTTCAATAATTAAATTGTCTGAAGGCACTTCGAACCAATTCTATTTTTGAATTTAGAACACAACTTTCATGCATAACTTGCACTTGATCTATTGATGGCAACTATTCATTTTTTTAACCTTAAAGTCATGTTATTGCATCTCTTTTAGTTACCAAATCTTTCTGAATCACTTCGAACGAAATTCGGCCTTTAAACATGACTTTCGTGCATAACTTGCAGTTGATCTATTGAAGGCAACAATGCATTTGTTTAGCCTTAAGGTCATGTCACTGACTCTCTTCTACTCATTAAATCATTCTAAATTAATCCGAACGAATTCTATTTTCGCCCTTCAAACATTATTTTCTTACATAGCTTGCAATTAATCTACTAAAGACAACAATGCATTATTTTAGCATTAAAAAGAATATCAACCAGTCTTTTCAATCATTAAATTGTTTGAAGGCACTTCGAACCAATTCTATTTTTGAATTTGGAACACGACTTTCATGCATAACTTGCACTTGATCTATTGAAGCCAACTATTCATTTTTTTAGCCTTAAAGTCATATTATTGCATCTCTTTTAGTCATTAAATCTTTCCAAATCAGTCCGAACGAAATTCGGCCTTTAAACATTACTTTCGTGCATAACTTGTAGTTGATCTATTGAAGGCAACAATGCATTTGTTTAGCCTTAAAGTTATGTCACCGAGTCTTTTCTAGTCATTAAATCATTCTAAATTAATTCGAATGAATTCTATTTTCGTTCTTCAAACATTATTTTCTAACATAACTTGCAATTAATCTACTGAAGACAACAATGCATTATTTTAGCATTCAAAAGCATATCACTCAGTCTTTTCAATCATTAAATTGTTTGAAGGCACTTCGAACCAATTCTATTTTTGAATTTAGAATACGACTTTCATGCATAACTTGCACTTGATCTATTGAAGGCAACTATTCATTTTTTTAGCCTTAAAGTCATATTATTGCGACTCTTTTAGTCATTAAATCTTTCTGGCTCAGTCCGAATGAAATTCAGCCTTTAAACATGACTTTCGTGCATAACTTGCAGTTGATCTATTGAAGGCAACAATGCATTTGTTTAGCCTTAAAGTCATGTCACTGAGTCTGTTCTAGTCATTAAATCATTCTAAATTAATTCGAACGAATTCTATTTTCGTTCTTCAAACATTATTTTCTTACATAACTTGCAATTAATCTACTGAAGACAACAATGCATTATTTTAGCATTAAAAAGCATATCACTCAGTCTTTTCAATCATTAAATTGTTTGGAGGCACTTCGGACCAATTCTATTTTTGAATTTAGAACACGACTTTCATTCATAACTTGCACTTGAGCTATTAAAGGAAACTATTAATTTTTTTAGCCTTAAAGTCATATTATTGCGACTCTTTTAGTGATTAAATCTTTCTAAATCACTTCTAACGAAATTCGGCCTTTAAAAATGACTTTCGTGCATAACTTGCAGTTGATATATTGAAGGCAACAATGCATTTGTTTAGCCTTAAAGTCATGTCACTGAGTCTGTTCTAGTCATTAAATCATTCGAAATTCATTCGAACGAATTCTATTTTCGCCCTTCAAACATTAATTTCTTGCATAGCTTGCAATTAATCTACTAAAGACAACAATGCATTATTTTAGCATTAAAAAGCATATCAACCAGTCTTTTCAATCATTAAATTGTTTGAAGGCACTTCGAACCAATTCTATTTTTGAATTTAGAACACGACTTTTATGCATCACTTGCACTTGATCTATTGAAGGCAACTATTCATTTTTTTAGCCTTAAAGTCATATTATTGCGTCTCTTTTAGTCATTATATCTTTCTGAATCACTTTGAATGAAATTCGGCCTTTAAACATGACTTTCGTGCATAACTTGTAGTTGATCTATTGAAGGCAAAAATGCATTTGTTTAGCCTTAATGTCATGTCACCGAGTCTCTTCTAGTCATTAAATCATTCTAAATTAATTCGAACGAATTCTATTTTCGTTCTTCAAACATTATTTTCTTACATAACTTGCAATTAATCTACTGAAGACAACAATGCATTATTTTAGCATTAAAAAGCATATCACTCAGTCTTTTCAATCATTAAATTGTTTGAAGGGAGTTCGAACCAATTCTATTTTTGAATTTAGAACACGACTTTCATGCATCACTTGCACTTGATCTATTGAAGGCAACTATTCATTTTTTTAGCCTTAAAGTCATATTATTGCGTCTCTTTTAGTCATTAAAGCATTCTAAATCATATCGAACGAAATTCGGCCTTTAAACGTGACTTTCGTGCATAACTTGCAGTTGATCTATTGAAGGCAACAATACATTTGTTTAGCCTTAAAGTCATGTCACTGAGTTTGTTCTAGTCATTAAATAATTCGAAATTCATTCGAACGAATTCTATTTTCGCCCTTCAAACATTATTTTCTCACGTAACTTGCAATTAATCTACCGAAGACAACAATGCATTATTTTAGCATTAAAAAGAATATCACTCAGTCTTCTCAATCATTAAATTGTTTGAAGGCACTTCGAACCAATTCTATTTTTGAATTTAGAACACCACTTTCATGCATAACTTGCACCTGAGCTATTGAAGGCAACTATTCATTTTTTTTGCCTTAAAGTCATATTATTGCATCTCTTTTAGTCATTAAATCTTTCCAAATCAGTCCGAACGAAATTCGTCCTTTAAACATTACTTTCGTGCATAACTTGCAGTTGATATATTGAAGGCAACAATGCATTTGTTTAGCCTTAAAGTCATGTCACTGAGTCTGTTCTAGTCATTAAAGCATTCTAAATTAATTCGAACGAATTCTATTTTCACCCTTCAAACATTATTTTCTTACATAACTTGCAATTAATCTACTGAAGACAACAATGCATTATTTTAGCATTAAAAAGCATATCACCCAGTCTTTTCAATCATTAAATTGTTTGGAGGCACTTCGGACCAATTCTATTTTTGAATTTAGAACACGACTTTCATTCATAACTTGCACTTGAGCTATTAAAGGAAACTATTCATTTTTTTAGCCTTAAAGTCATATTATTGCGACTCTTTTAGTGATTAAATCTTTCTAAATCACTTCTAACGAAATTCGGCCTTTAAAAATGACTTTCGTGCATAACTTGCAGTTGATATATTGAAGGCAACAATGCATTTGTTTAGCCTTAAAGTCATGTCACTGAGTCTGTTCTAGTCATTAAATCATTCGAAATTCATTCGAACAAATTCTATTTTCGCCCTTCAAACATTAATTTCTTGCATAGCTTGCAATTAATCTACTAAAGACAACAATGCATTATTTTAGCATTAAAAAGCATATCAACCAGTCTTTTCAATCATTAAATTGTTGGAAGGCACTTCGAACCAATTCTATTTTTGAATTTAGAACACGACTTTTATGCATCACTTGCACTTGATCTATTGAAGGCAACTATTCATTTTTTTAGCCTTAAAGTCATATTATTGCGTCTCTTTTAGTCATTAAATCTTTCTAAATCACTTCAAACGAAATTCGGCCTTTAAACATGACTTTCGTGCATAACTTGCAGCTGATCTATTGAAGGCAACAATGCATTTTTTTAGCCTTAAAGTCATGTCACCGAGTCTCTTCTAGTCATTAAATCATTCTAAATTAATTCGAACGAATTCTATTTTCGTTCTTCAAACATTATTTTCTTACATAACTTGCAATTAATCTACTGAAGACAACAATGCATTATTTTAGCATTAAAAAGCATATCACTCAGTCTTTTCAATCATTAAATTGTTTGAAGGCACTTCGAACCAATTCTATTTTTGAATTTAGAACACGACTTTCATGCATCACTTGCACTTGATCTATTGAAGGCAACTATTCATTTTTTTAGCCTTAAAGTCATATTATTGCGTCTCTTTTAGTCATTAAATATTGCTAAATCATTTCAAACGAAATTCGGCCTTTCAACATGACTTTCGTGCATAACTTGCAGTTGATCTATTGAAGGCAACAATGCATTTTTTTAGCCTTAAAGTCATGTCACTGAGTCTGTTCTAGTCATTAAATAATTCGAAATTCATTCGAACGAATTCTATTTTCGCCCTTCAAACATTATTTTCTCGCGTAACTTGCAATTAATCTACTGAGGACAACAATGCATTATTTTAGCATTAAAAAGCATATCACTCAGTCTTTTCAATCATTATATTGTTTGAAGGCACTTCGAACCAATTCTATTTTTGAATTTAGAACACGACTTTCATGCATCACTTGCACTTGATCTATTGAAGGCAACTATTCATTTTTTTAGCCTTAAAGTCATATTATTGCGTCTCTTTTAGTCATTAAATCTTTCTAAATCACTTCAAACGAAATTCGGCCTTTCAACATGACTTTCGTGCATAACTTGCAGTTGATCTATTGAAGGCAACAATGCATTTTTTTAGCCTTAAAGTCATGTCACTGAGTCTGTTCTAGTCATTAAATAATTCGAAATTCATTCGAATGAATTCTATTTTCGCCCTTCAAACATTATTTTCTCGCGTAACTTGCAATTAATCTACTGAGGACAACAATGCATTATTTTAGCATTAAAAAGCATATCACTCAGCTTTTCAATCATTAAATTGTTTGAAGGCACTTCGAACCAATTCGATTTTTGAATATAGAACACGACTTTCATGCATAACTTGCACTTGAGCTATTGAAAGAAACTATTCATTTTTTTAGCCTTAAAGTCATATTATTGCGTCTCCTTTAGTCATTAAATCTTTCTAAATCACATCGAACGAAATTCGGCCCTTAAACATGACTTTCGTATATAACTTGCAGTTGATCTATTGAAGGCAACAATGCATTTGTTTAGCCTTAAAGTCATGTCACTGAGTCTCTTCTAGTCATTAAATCATTCTAAAGTAATTCGAACGAATACTAGTTTCGCCCTTCAAACATTATTTTCTTACATAACTTGCAATTAATCTACTAAAGACAACAATGTATTATTTTAGCATTAAAAAGCATATCACTCAGTCTTTTCAATCATTAAATTGTTTGAAGGTACTTCGAACCAATTCTATTTTTGAATTTAGAACACGACTTTCATGCATCACTTGCGCTTGATCAATTGAAGGCAACTATTCATTTTTTTAGCCTTAAAGTCATATTATTGCGTCTCTTTTAGTCATTAAATCTTTCTAAATCACTTCAAACGAAATTCGGCCTTTAAACATGACTTTCGTGCATAACTTGCAGTTGATCTATTGAAGGCAACAATGCATTTGTTTAGCCTTAAAGTCATGTCACTGAGTCTGTTCTAGTCATTAAATAATTCGAAATTCATTCGAACGAATTCTATTTTCGCCCTTCAAACATTATTTTCTTACATAACTTGCAATTAATCTACTGAAGACAACAATGCATTATTTTAGCATTAAAAAGCATATCACTCAGCTTTTCAGTCATTAAATTGTTTGGAGGCACTTCGAACCAATTCCCTTTTTGAAATTAGAACACGACTTTCATGCATAACTTGCACTTGATCTATTGAAGGCAAATATTCATTTTTTTAGCCTTAAAGTCATATTATTGCGTCTCTTTTAGTTAATAAATCTTTCTAAATCACTTCAAACGAAATTCGGCCTTTAAACATGACTTTCATGCATAACTTGCAGTTGATATATTGAAGGCAACAATGCATTTGTTTAACATTAAAATCATGTCATTGAGTCTGTTCTAGTCATTAAAGCATTCTAAATTAATTCGAACGAATTCTATTTTCGCCCTTCAAACATTATTTTCTTACATAACTTGCAATTAATCTACTGAAGACAACAATGCATTATTTTAGCATTAAAAAGCATATCACTCAGCTTTTCAATCATTAAATTGTTTGGAGGCACTTCGAACCAATTCTATTTTTGAATTTAGAACACGACTTTCATGCATAACTTGCACTTGAGCTATTGAAAGAAACTATTCATTTTTTTAGCCTTAAAGTCATATTATTGCGACTCTTTTAGTGATTAAATCTTTCTAAATCACTTCTAACGAAATTCGGACTTTAAAAATGACTTTCGTGCATAACTTGCAGTTGATATATTGAAGGCAACAATGCATTTGTTTAGCCTTAAAGTCATGTCACTAGGTCTGTTCTAGTCATTAAATCATTCGAAATTCATTCGAACGAATTCTATTTTCGCCCTTCAAACATTATTTTCTTACGTAACTTGCAATTAATCTACTGAAGACAACAATGCATTACTTTAGCATTAAAAAGCATATCACTCAGTCTTTTCAATCATTAAATTGTTTCAAGGCACTTCGAACCAATTCCATTTTTGAATTTAGAACACGACTTTCATGCATAACTTGCACTTGATCTATTGAAGGCAAATATTCATTTTTTTGGCCTTAAAGTCATATTATTGCGTCTCTTTTAGTTAATAAATCTTTCTAAATCACTTCAAACGAAATTCGGCCTTTAAACATGACTTTCGTGCATAATTTGCAGTTGATATATTGAAGGCAACAATGCATTTGTTTAACATTAAAGTCATGTCACTGAGTCTGTTCTAGTCATTAAAGCATTCTAAATTAATTCGAACGAATACTATTTTCGCCCTTCAAATATTATTTTCTTACATAACTTGCAATTAATCTACAGAAGACAACAATGCATTATTTTAGCATTAAAAAGCATATCACTCAGCTTTTCAATCATTAAATTGTTTGAAGGCACTTCGAACCAATTCGATTTTTGAATATAGAACACGACTTTCATGCATAACTTGCACTTGAGCTATTGAAAGAAACTATTCATTTTTTTAGCCTTAAAGTCATATTATTGCGTCTCCTTTAGTCATTAAATCTTTCTAAATCACATCGAACGAAATTCGGCCCTTAAACATGACTTTCGTATATAACTTGCAGTTGATCTATTGAAGGCAACAATGCATTTGTTTAGCCTTAAAGTCATGTCACTGAGTCTCTTCTAGTCATTAAATCATTCTAAATTAATTCGAACGAATACTTGTTTCGCCCTTCAAACATTATTTTCTTACATAACTTGCAATTAATCTACTAAAGACAACAATGTATTATTTTAGCATTAAAAAGCATATCACTCAATCTTTTCAATCATTAAATTGTTTGAAGGTACTTCGAACCAATTCTATTTTTGAATTTAGAACACGACTTTCATGCATCACTTGCACTTGATCTATTGAAGGCAACTATTCATTTTTTTAGCCTTACAGTCATATTATTGCGTCTCTTTTAGTCATTAAATCTTTCTAAATCACTTCAAACGAAATTCGGCCTTTAAACATGACTTTCAAGCATAATTTGCAGTTGATCTATTGAAGGCAACAATGCATTTGTTTAGCCTTAAAGTCATGTCACTGAGTCTGTTCTAGTCATTAAATAATTCGAAATTCATTCGAACGAATTCTATTTTCGCCCTTCAAACATTATTTTCTTACATAACTTGCAATTAATCTACTGAAGACAACAATGCATTATTTTAGCATTAAAAAGCATATCACTCAGCTTTTCAGTCATTAAATTGTTTGGAGGCACTTCGAACCAATTCCCTTTTTGAAATTAGAACACGACTTTCATGCATAACTTGCACTTGATCTATTGAAGGCAAATATTCATTTTTTTAGCCTTAAAGTCATATTATTGCGTCTCTTTTAGTTAATAAATCTTTCTAAATCACTTCAAACGAAATTCGGCCTTTAAACATGACTTTCATGCATAACTTGCAGTTGATATATTGAAGGCAACAATGCATTTGTTTAACATTAAAATCATGTCATTGAGTCTGTTCTAGTCATTAAAGCATTCTAAATTAATTCGAACGAATTCTATTTTCGCCCTTCAAACATTATTTTCTTACATAACTTGCAATTAATCTACTGAAGACAACAATGCATTATTTTAGCATTAAAAAGCATATCACTCAGCTTTTCAATCATTAAATTGTTTGGAGGCACTTCGAACCAATTCTATTTTTGAATTTAGAACACGACTTTCATGCATAACTTGCACTTGAGCTATTGAAAGAAACTATTCATTTTTTTAGCCTTAAAGTCATATTATTGCGACTCTTTTAGTGATTAAATCTTTCTAAATCACTTCTAACGAAATTCGGACTTTAAAAATGACTTTCGTGCATAACTTGCAGTTGATATATTGAAGGCAACAATGCATTTGTTTAGCCTTAAAGTCATGTCACTAGGTCTGTTCTAGTCATTAAATCATTCGAAATTCATTCGAACGAATTCTATTTTCGCCCTTCAAACATTATTTTCTTACGTAACTTGCAATTAATCTACTGAAGACAACAATGCATTACTTTAGCATTAAAAAGCATATCACTCAGTCTTTTCAATCATTAAATTGTTTCAAGGCACTTCGAACCAATTCCATTTTTGAATTTAGAACACGACTTTCATGCATAACTTGCACTTGATCTATTGAAGGCAAATATTCATTTTTTTGGCCTTAAAGTCATATTATTGCGTCTCTTTTAGTTAATAAATCTTTCTAAATCACTTCAAACGAAATTCGGCCTTTAAACATGACTTTCGTGCATAATTTGCAGTTGATATATTGAAGGCAACAATGCATTTGTTTAACATTAAAGTCATGTCACTGAGTCTGTTCTAGTCATTAAAGCATTCTAAATTAATTCGAACGAATACTATTTTCGCCCTTCAAATATTATTTTCTTACATAACTTGCAATTAATCTACAGAAGACAACAATGCATTATTTTAGCATTAAAAAGCATATCACTCAGCTTTTCAATCATTAAATTGTTTGAAGGCACTTCGAACCAATTCGATTTTTGAATATAGAACACGACTTTCATGCATAACTTGCACTTGAGCTATTGAAAGAAACTATTCATTTTTTTAGCCTTAAAGTCATATTATTGCGTCTCCTTTAGTCATTAAATCTTTCTAAATCACATCGAACGAAATTCGGCCCTTAAACATGACTTTCGTATATAACTTGCAGTTGATCTATTGAAGGCAACAATGCATTTGTTTAGCCTTAAAGTCATGTCACTGAGTCTCTTCTAGTCATTAAATCATTCTAAATTAATTCGAACGAATACTTGTTTCGCCCTTCAAACATTATTTTCTTACATAACTTGCAATTAATCTACTAAAGACAACAATGTATTATTTTAGCATTAAAAAGCATATCACTCAATCTTTTCAATCATTAAATTGTTTGAAGGTACTTCGAACCAATTCTATTTTTGAATTTAGAACACGACTTTCATGCATCACTTGCACTTGATCTATTGAAGGCAACTATTCATTTTTTTAGCCTTACAGTCATATTATTGCGTCTCTTTTAGTCATTAAATCTTTCTAAATCACTTCAAACGAAATTCGGCCTTTAAACATGACTTTCAAGCATAATTTGCAGTTGATCTATTGAAGGCAACAATGCATTTGTTTAGCCTTAAAGTCATGTCACTGAGTCTGTTCTAGTCATTAAATAATTCGAAATTCATTCGAACGAATTCTATTTTCGCCCTTCAAACATTATTTTCTTACATAACTTGCAATTAATCTACTGAAGACAACAATGCATTATTTTAGCATTAAAAAGCATATCACTCAGCTTTTCAGTCATTAAATTGTTTGGAGGCACTTCGAACCAATTCCCTTTTTGAAATTAGAACACGACTTTCATGCATAACTTGCACTTGATCTATTGAAGGCAAATATTCATTTTTTTAGCCTTAAAGTCATATTATTGCGTCTCTTTTAGTTAATAAATCTTTCTAAATCACTTCAAACGAAATTCGGCCTTTAAACATGACTTTCATGCATAACTTGCAGTTGATATATTGAAGGCAACAATGCATTTGTTTAACATTAAAATCATGTCATTGAGTCTGTTCTAGTCATTAAAGCATTCTAAATTAATTCGAACGAATACTATTTTCGCCCTTCAAACATTATTTTCTTACATAACTTGCAATTAATCTACTGAAGACAACAATGCATTATTTTAGCATTAAAAAGCATATCACTCAGCTTTTCAATCATTAAATTGTTTGAAGGCACTTCGAACCAATTCGATTTTTGAATATAGAACACTACTTTCATGCATAACTTGCACTTGAGCTATTGAAGGCAACTATTCATTTTTTTAGCCTTAAAGTCATATTATTGCGTCTCTTTTAGTCATTAAATCTTTCTAAATCACATCGAACGAAATTCGGCCTTTAAACATGACTTTCGTGCATAACTTGCAGTTGATCTATTGAAGGCAACAATGCATTTGTTTAGCCTTAACGTCATGTCACTGAGTCTCTTCTACTCATTAAATCATTCTAAATTAATTCGAACGAATTCTATTTTCGCCCTTCAAACATTATTTTCTTACATAACTTGCAATTAATCTACTGAAGACAACAATGCATTATTTTAGCATTAATAAGCATATCACTCAGTCTTTTCAATCATTATATTGTTTGAAGGCACTCCGAACCAATTCTATTTTTGAATTTAGAACACGACTTTCATGCATAACTTGCACTAGAGCTATTGAAGCCAACTATTCATTTTTTTAGCCTTAAAGTCATATTATTGCGTCTCTTTTAGTCATTAAATCTTTCTGAATCACTTTGAATGAAATTCGGCCTTTAAACATGACTTTCGTGCATAACTTGTAGTTGATCTATTGAAGGCAACAATGCATTTGTTTAGCCTTAATGTCATGTCACCGAGTCTCTTCTAGTCATTAAATCATTCTAAATTAATTCGAACGAATTCTATTTTCGTTCTTCAAACATTATTTTCTTACATAACTTGCAATTAATCTACTGAAGACAACAATGCATTATTTTAGCATTAAAAAGCATATCACTCAGTCTTTTCAATCATTAAATTGTTTGAAGGTAGTTCGAACCAATTCTATTTTTGAATTTAGAACACGACTTTCATGCATCACTTGCACTTGATCTATTGAAGGCAACTATTCATTTTTTTAGCCTTAAAGTCATATTATTGCATCTCTTTTAGTCATTAAATCTTTCTAAATCACTTCAAACGAAATTCGGCCTTTAAACATGACTTTCGTGCATAACTTGCAGTTGATCTATTGAAGGCAACAATGCATTTGTTTAGCCTTAAAGTCATGTCACTGAGTCTGTTCTAGTCATTAAATAATTCGAAATTCATTCGAACGAATTCTATTTTCGCCCTTCAAACATTATTTTCTCACGTAACTTGCAATTAATCTACTGAAGACAACAATGCATTATTTTAGCACTAAAAAGCATATCACTCAGCTTTTCAATCATTAAATTGTTTGAAGGCACTTCGAACCAATTCTATTTTTGAATTTAGAATACGACTTTCATGCATAACTTGCACTTGATCTATTGAAGGCAACTATTCATTTTTTTAACCTTAAAGTCATATTATTGCTTCTCTTTTAGACACCAAATCTTTCTGAATCACTTCGAACGAAATTCGGCCTTTAAACATGACTTTCGTGCATAACTTGCAGTTAATCTATTGAAGGCAACAATACATTTGTTTAGTCTTAAAGTGATGTCACTGAGTCTGTTCCAGTCATTAAATCATTCGAAATTCATTCGAAAAAATTCTATTTTCGTCCTTCAGACATTATTTTCTCACGTAACTTGCAATTAATCTACTGAAGACAACAATGCATTATTTTAGCATTAAAAAGCATATCACTCAGTCTTTTCAATCATTATATTGTTTGAAGGCACTTCGAACCAATTCTATTTTTGAATTTAGAACACGACTTTCATGCATAACTTGCACTTGAGCTATTGAAAGAAACTATTCATTTTTTTTGCCTTAAAGTCATATTATTGCGACTCTTTTAGTGATTAAATCTTTCTAAATCACTTCTAACGAAATTCGGCCTTTAATAATGACTTTCGTGCATAACTTGCAGTTGATATATTGAAGGCAACAATGCATTTGTTTAGCCTTAAAGTCATGTCACTGAGTCTGTTCTAGTCATTAATCATTCGAAATTCATTCGAACGAATTCTATTTTCGGCCTTCAAACATTATTTTCTTACGTAACTTGCAATTAATCTACTGAAGACAACAATGCATTATTTTAGCATTAAAAAGCATATCACTCAGTCTTTTCAATCATTAAATTGTTTGAAGGCACTTCGAACCAATTCTATTTTTGAATTTGGAACACGACTTTCATGCATCACTTGCACTTGATCTATTGAAGGCAACTATTCATTTTTTTAGCCTTAAAGTCATATTATTGCGTCTCTTTTAGTCATTAAATCTTTCTAAATCACATCGAACGAAATTCGGCCTTTAAACATGACTTTCGTGCATAACTTGTAGTTGATCTATTGAAGGCAACAATGCATTTGTTTAGCCGTAAAGTCATGTCACTGAGTCTGTTCTAGTCATTAAAGCATTCTAAATTAATTCGAACGAATTCTATTTTCGCCCTTCAAACATTATTTTCTTACATAACTTGCAATTAATCTACTGAAGACAACAATGCATTATTTTAGTGTTAAAAAGCATATCACTCAGCTTTTCAGTCATTAAATTGTTTGAAGGCACTTCGAACCAATTCTATTTTTGAATTTAGAACACGACTTTCATGCATAACTTGCACTTGATCTATTGAAGGCAACAATGCATTAGTTTAGCCTTAAAGTCATGTCACTAGGGCTGTTCTAGTCATTAAATCATTCCAAATTAATTCGAACGAATTCTATTTTTCCCCTTCAAACATTATTTTCTTACATAACTTGCAATTAATCTACTAAAGACAACAATGCATTATTTTAGCATTAAAAAGCATATCACTCAGCTTTTCAGTCATTAAATTGTTTGGAGGCACTTCGAACCAATTCTATTTTTGAATTCAGAACACGACTTTCATGCATAACTTGCACCTGATCTATTGAAGGTAACTATTAATTTTTTTAGCCTTAAAGTCGTATCATTACGTCTCTTTTAGTCATTAAATCTTTCTGAATCACTTCGAACGAAATTCGGCCTTTAAACATGACTTTCGTGCATAACTTGCAGTTGATCTATTGAAGGCAACAATGCATTTGTTTAGCCTTAAAGTCATGTCACTGAGTCTCTTCTACTCATTAAATCATTCTAAATTAATTCGAACGAATTCTATTTTCGCCCTTCAAACATTATTTTCATACGTAACTTGCAATTAAAATACTTAAGACAACAATGCATTATTTTAGAATTAAAAAGCATATCACTCAGTCTTTTCAGCCTTATATTTTTTGAAGGCACTCCGAACCAATACTATTTTTGAATTTAGAACACGACTTTCATGCATAACTTGCACTTGAGCTATTGAAGGCAACTATTCATTTTTTTAACCTTAAAGTCATATTATTGCGTCTCTTTTAGTCACCAAATCTTTCTGAATCACTCCGAACGAAATTCCGCCTTTAAACATAACTTTCGTGCATAACTTGCAGTTGATCTATTGAAGGCAACAATGCATTTGTTTAGCCTTAAAGTCATGTCACTGAGTCTTTTCTAGTCATTAAATCATTCTAAATTAATTCGAACGAATTCTATTTTCGCCCTTCAAACATTATTTTCTTACGTAACTTGCAATTAATCTACTGGAGACAACAATGCATTATTTTAGCATTAAAAAGCATATCACTCAGTCTTTTCAATCATTAAATTGTTTGAAGGCACTTCGAACCAATTCTATTTTTTAATTTAGAACACGACTTTCATGCATAACTTGCACTTGAGCTGTTGAAGGCAACTATTCATTTTTTTAGCCTTAAAGTCATATTATTGCGACTCTTTTAGTCATTAAATCTTTCTGAATCACTTCAAACGAAATTCGGCCTTTAAACATGACTTTCGTGCATAACTTGCAGTTGATCTATTGAAGGCAACAATTCATTTGTTTAGCCTTAAAGTCATGTCACTGAGTCTGTTCTAGTCATTAAATCATTCAAAATTAATTCGAACGAATTCTATTTTCGCCCGTCAAACATTATTTTCTTACATAACTTACAATTAATCTACTGAAGACAACATTGCATTATTTTAGCATTAAAAAGCATATCACTCAGTCTTTTCAATCATTATATTGTTTGAAGGCACTTCGAACCAATTCTATTTTTTAATTTAGAACACGACTTTCATGCATAACTTGCACTTGAGCTATTGAAGGCAACTATTCATTTTTTTAACCTTAAAGTCATATTATTGCGTCTCTTTTAGTCACCAAATCTTTCTGAATCACTTCGAACGAAATTTGGCCTTTAAACATGACTTTCGTGCATAACTTGCAGTTGATCTATTGAAGGCAACAATGCATTTGTTTAGCCTTAAAGTCATGTCACTGAGTCTGTTCTAGTCATTAAATCATTCGAAATTCATTCGAAAGAATTCTATTTTCGCCCTTCAAACATTATTTTCTCACGTAACTTGCAATTAATCTACTGAAGACAACAATGCATTATTTTAGCATTAAAAAGCATATCACTCAGTCTTTTCAATCATTATATTGTTTGAAGGCACTTCGAACCAATTCTATTTTTTAATTTAGAACACGACTTTCATGCATAACTTGCACTTGAGCTATTGAAGGCAACTATTCATTTTTTTAACCTTAAAGTCATATTATTGCGTCTCTTTTAGTCACCAAATCTTTCTGAATCACTTCGAACGAAATTCGGCCTTTAAACATGACTTTCGTGCATAACTTGCAGTTGATCTATTGAAGGCAACAATTCATTTGTTTAGCCTTAAAGTCATGTCACTGAGTCTGTTCTAGTCATTAAATCATTCAAAATTAATTCGAACGAATTCTATTTTCGCCCGTCAAACATTATTTTCTTACATAACTTACAATTAATCTACTGAAGACAACATTGCATTATTTTAGCATTAAAAAGCATATCACTCAGTCTTTTCAATCATTATATTGTTTGAAGGCACTTCGAACCAATTCTATTTTTTAATTTAGAACACGACTTTCATGCATAACTTGCACTTGAGCTATTGAAGGCAACTATTCATTTTTTTAACCTTAAAGTCATATTATTGCGTCTCTTTTAGTCACCAAATCTTTCTGAATCACTTCGAACGAAATTCGGCCTTTAAACATGACTTTCGTGCATAACTTGCAGTTGATCTATTGAAGGCAACAATGCATTTGTTTAGCCTTAAAGTCATGTCACTGAGTCTGTTCTAGTCATTAAATCATTCAAAATTAATTCGAACGAATTCTATTTTCGCCCGTCAAACATTATTTTCTTACATAACTTACAATTAATCTACTGAAGACAACATTGCATTATTTTAGCATTAAAAAGCATATCACTCAGTCTTTTCAATCATTAAATGGTTTGAAGGCACTTCGAACCAATACTATTTTTGAATTTAGAACACGACTTTCATTCATAACTTGCACTTGATCTATTGAAGGCAACTATTCATTTTTTTAGCCTTAAAGTCGTATCATTGCGTCTCTTTTAGTCATTAAATCTTTCTGAATCACTTCGAACGAAATTCGGCCTTTAAACATGACTTTCGTGCATAACTTGCAGTTGATCTATTGAAGGCAACAATGCATTTGTTTAGCCTTAAAGTCATGTCACTGAGTCTCTTCTACTCATTAAATCATTCTAAATTAATTCGAACGAATTCTATTTTCGCCCTTCAAACATTATTTTCTTACGTAACTTGCAATTAAAATACTTAAGACAACAATGCATTATTTTAGCATTAAAAAGCATATCACTTAGTCTTTTCAGCCTTATATTGTTTGAAGGCACTTCGAACCAATTCTATTTTTTAATTTAGAACACGACTTTCATGCATAACTTGCACTTGAGCTATTGAAGGCAACTATTCATTTTTTTAACCTTAAAGTCATATTATTGCGTCTCTTTTAGTCACCAAATCTTTCTGAATCACTTCGAACGAAATTCGGCCTTTAAACATGACTTTCGTGCATAACTTGCAGTTGATCTATTGAAGGCAACAATGCATTTGTTTAGTCTTAAAGTGATGTCACTGAGTCTGTTCTAGTCATTAAATCATTCGAAATTCATTCGAAAGAATTCTATTTTCGCCCTTCAAACATTATTTTCTCACGTAACTTCCAATTAATCTACTGAAGACAACAATGCCTTATTTTAGCATTAAAAAGCATATCACTCAGTCTTTTCAATCATTATATTGTTTGAAGGCACTTCGAACCAATTCTATTTTTTAATTTAGAACACGACTTTCATGCATAACTTGCACTTGAGCTATTGAAGGCAACTATTCATTTTTTTAACCTTAAAGTCATATTATTGCGTCTCTTTTAGTCACCAAATCTTTCTGAATCACTTCGAACGAAATTCGGCCTTTAAACATGACTTTCGTGCATAACTTGCAGTTGATCTATTGAAGGCAACAATGCATTTGTTTAGCCTGAAACTCATGTCACTGAGTCTGTTCTAGTCATTAAATCATTCAAAATTAATTCGAACGAATTCTATTTTCGCCCGTCAAACATTATTTTCTTACATAACTTCCAATTAATCTACTGAAGACAACATTGCATTATTTTAGCATTAAAAAGCATATCACTCAGTCTTTTCAATCATTAAATTGTTTGAAGGCACTTCGAACCAATACTATTTTTGAATTTAGAACACGACTTTCATTCATAACTTGCACTTGATCTATTGAAGGCAACTATTCATTTTTTTAGCCTTAAGGTCATATTATTGCGTCTCTTTTAGTCATTAAATCTTTCTGAATCACTTCGAACGAAATTCGGCCTTTAAACATGACTTTCGTGCATAACTTGAAGTTGATCTATTAAAGGCAAGAATGCATTTGTTCAGCCTTAAAGTCATGTCACTGAGTCTGTTCTAGTCATTAAATCATTCAAAATTAATTCGAACGAATTCTATTTTCGCCCGTCAAACATTATTTTCTTACATAACTTACAATTAATCTACTGAAGACAACATTGCATTACTTTAGCATTAAAAAGCATATCACTCAGTCTTTTCAATCATTAAATTGTTTGAAGGCACTTCGAACCAATACTATTTTTGAATTTAGAACACGACTTTCATGCATAACTTGCACTTGATCTATTGAAGGCAACTATTCATTTTTTTAGCCTTAAGGTCATATTATTGCGTCTCTTTTAGTCATTAAATCTTTCTGAATCACTTCGAACGAAATTCGGCCTTTAAACATGACTTTCGTGCATAACTTGCAGTTGATCAATTGAAGGCAACAATGCATTTGTTTAGCCTTAAAGTCATGTCACTGAGTCTCTTCTAGTCATTAAATCATTCTAAATTAATTCGAACGAATTCTATTTTCGCCCTTCAAATATTATTTTCTTACATAACTCGCAATTAATCTACTGAAGACAACAATGCATTATTTTAGCATTAAAAAGCATATCACTCAGTCTTTTCAATCATTATATTTTTTGAAGGCACTTCGAACAAATACTATTTTTGAATTTAGGACACGACTTTCATGCATAACTTGCACTTGATCTATTGAAGGCAACTATTCATTTTTTTAGCCTTACAGTCATATTATTGCATCTCTTTTAGTCATTAAATCTTTCTGAATCACTTCGAACGAAATTCAGCCTTTAAACGTGACTTTCGTGCATAACTTGCAGTTGATCTATCGAAGGCAACAGTGCATTTGTTTAGCCTTAAAGTCATGTCACTGAGTCTCTTCTAGTCATTAAATCATTCTAAATTAATTCGAACGAATTCTATTTTCGCCCTTCAAACATTATTTTCTTACATAACTTGCAATTAATCTACTGAAGACAACAATGCATTATTTTAGCATTAAAAAGCATATCACTCAGTCTTTTCAATCATTAAATTGTTTGAAGGCACTTCGAACCAATACTATTTTTGATTTTAGAACACGACTTTCATTCATAACTTGCACTTGATCTATTGAAGGCAACTATTCATTTTTTTAGCCTTAAGGTCATATTATTGCGTCTCTTTTAGTCATTAAATCTTTCTGAATCACTTCGAACGAAATTCGGCCTTTAAACATGACTTTCGTGCATAACTTGAAGTTGATCTATTAAAGGCAAGAATGCATTTGTTCGGCCTTAAAGTCATGTCACTGAGTCTGTTCTAGTCATTAAATCATTCAAAATTAATTCGAACGAATTCTATTTTCGCCCGTCAAACATTATTTTCTTACATAACTTACAATTAATCTACTGAAGACAACATTGCATTATTTTAGCATTAAAAAGCATATCACTCAGTCTTTTCAATCATTAAATTGTTTGAAGGCACTTCGAACCAATACTATTTTTGAATTTAGAACACGACTTTCATGCATAACTTGCACTTGATCTATTGAAGGCAACTATTCATTTTTTTAGCCTTAAGGTCATATTATTGCGTCTCTTTTAGTCATTAAATCTTTCTGAATCACTTCGAACGAAATTCGGCCTTTAAACATGACTTTCGTGCATAACTTGCAGTTGATCAATTGAAGGCAACAATGCATTTGTTTAGCCTTAAAGTCATGTCACTGAGTCTCTTCTAGTCATTAAATCATTCTAAATTAATTCGAACGAATTCTATTTTCGCCCTTCAAACATTATTTTCTTACATAACTTGAAATTAATCTACTGAAGACAACAATGTAATATTGTAGCATTCAAAAGCATATCACTCAGTCTTTTCAATCATTATATTGTTTGAAGGCACTTCGAACAAATACTATTTTTGAATTTGGGACACGACTTTCATGCATAACTTGCACTTGATCTACTGAAGGCAACTATTCATTTTTTTAGCCTTAAAGTCATATTATTGCATCTCTTTTAGTCATTAAATCTTTCTGAATCACTACGAACGAAATTCAGCCTTTAAACGTGACTTTCGTGCATAACTTGCACTTGATCTATCGAAGGCAACAGTGCATTTGTTTAGCCTTAAAGTCATGTCACTGAGTCTCTTCTAGTCATTAAATCATTCTAAATTAGTTCGAACGAATTCTATTTTCACCCTTCAAATAATATTTTCTTAAATAACTTGCAATTAATCTACAGAAGACAACAAGCATTATGTTAGCATTAAAAAGCATATCACTCAGTCTTTTCAAACATTAAATTGTTTAAAGGCACTTTGAACCAATTCTATTTTTGAATTTAGAACACGACTTTCATGCATAACTTGCACTTGATCTAATGAAGGCAACTATTCATTTTTTTAGCCTTAAAGTCATATTATTGCGTGTCTTTTAGTCATTAAATCTTTCTAAATCACATCGAACGAAATTCGGCCTTTAAACATGACTTTCGTGCATAACTTGCAGTTGATCTATTGAAGGCAACAATGCAGTTGTTTAGCCTTAAAGTCATGTCACTGAGTCTATTCTAGTCATTAAATCATTCTAAATTAATTCGAACGAATTCTATTTTCGCCCTTCAAACAATATTTTCTTACATAACTTGGAATTAATCTACTGAAGACAACAATGCATTATTTTAGCATTAAAAAGCATATCACTCAGTCATTTCAATCATTAAATTGTTTGAAGGCACTTCGAACCAATTCTATTTTTGAATTTAGAACACGACTTTCATTCATAACTTGCACTTGATCTATTGAAGGCAACTATTCATTTTTTTAGCCTTAGAGTCATATTATTGCGTCTCTTTTAGTCATTAACTCTTTCTAAATCACTTCCTTCGAAATTCGGCCTTTAAACATGACTTTCGTGCATAACTTGCAGTTGATCTATCGAAGGCAACAATGCATTTGTTTAGCCTTAAAGTCATGTCACTGAGTCTGTTCTAGTCATTAAATTATTCTAAAATAATTCGAACGAATTCAATTTTCGCCCTTCAAACATTATTTTCTTACATAACTTGCAATTAATCTACTGAAGACAACAATGCATTATTTTAGCATTAAAAAGCATATCACTCAGTCTTTTCAATCATTATATTGTTTGAAGGCACTCCGAACCAATACTATTTTTGAATTTAGAACACGACTTTCATGCATAACTTGCACTTGATCTATTGAAGGCAACTATTCATTTTTTTAGCCGTAAAGTCATATTATTGCGTCTCTTTTAGTCATTAAATCTTTCTGAATCACTTCGAATGAAATTCGGCCTTTAAACATGACTTTCGTGCATAACTTGCAGTTGATCTATTGAAGGCAACAATGCATTTGTTTAGCCTTAAAGTCATGTCCCTGAGTCTGTTCTAGTCATTAAATCATTCGAAATTATTTCGAACGAATTCTATTTTCGCCCTTCAAACATTATTTTCTTACACAACTTGCAATTAATCTACTGAAGACAACAATGCATTATTTTAGCATTAAAAAGCATATCACTCAGTCTTTTCAATCATTACATTGTTTGAAGGCACTTCGAACCAATTCTATTTTTGAATTTAGAACACGACTTTCATGCATAACTTGCACTTGATCTATTGAAGGCAACTATTCATTATTTTAGCCTTAAGGTCATATTATTGCGTCTCTTTTAGTCATTAAATCTTTCTGAATCACTTCGAACGAAATTCGGCCTTTAAAAATGACTTTCGTGCATAACTTGCAGTTGATCAATTGAAGGCAACAATGCATTTGTTTAGCCTTAAAGTCAGGTCACTGAGTCTCTTCTAGTCATTAAATCATTCTAAATTAATTCGAACGAATTCTATTTTCGCCCTTCAAACATTATTTTCTTACATAACTTGCAATTAATCTACTGAAGACAACCATGCATTATTTTAGCATTAAAAAGCATATCACTCAGTCTTTTCAATCATTAAATTGTTTGAAGGCACTTCGAACCAATTCTATTTTTAAATTTAGAACACGACTTTCATGCATCACTTGCACTTGATCTATTGAAGGCAACTATTCATTTTTTTAGCCTTAAAGTCATATTATTGCGTCTCTTTTAGTCATTAAAACTTTCTAAATCACATCGAACGAAATTCGGCCCTTAAATATGACTTTCTTATATAACTTGCAGTTGATATATTGAAGGCAACAATGCATTTGTTTAGCCTTAAAGTCATGTCACTGAGTCTGTTCTAGTCATTAAATCATTCGAAATTCATTCGAACGAATTCTATTTTCGCCCTTCAAACATTATTTTCTTACGTAACTTGCAATTAATCTACTGAAGACAACAATGCATTATTTTAGCATTAAAAAGCATATCACTCAGTCTTTTCAATCATTATATTGTTTGAAGGCACTTCGAACCAATTCTATTTTTTAATTTAGAACACGACTTTCATGCATAACTTGCACTTGAGCTATTGAAGGCAACTATTCATTTTTTTATCCTTAAAGTCATATTATTGCGTCTCTTTTAGTCACCAAATCTTTCTGAATCACTTCGAACGAAATTCTGCCTTTAAATATGACTTTCGTGCATAACTTGCAGTTGATCTATTGAAGGCAAGAATGCATTTGTTTAGCCTTAAAGTCATGTCACTGAGTCTTTTCTACTCATTAAATCATTCTAAATTAATTCGAACGAATTCTATTTTCGCCCCTCAAACATTATTTTCTTACATAACTTGCAATTAATCTACTGAAGACAACAATGCATTATTTTAGCATTAAAAAGCATATCACTCAGCTTTTCAATCATTAAATTGTTTGAAGGCACTTCGAACCAATACTATTTTTGAATTTAGAACACGACTTTCATGCATAACTTGCACTTGATCTATTGAAGGCAACTATTCATTTTTTTAGCCTTAAGGTCATATTATTGCGTCTCTTTTAGTCATTAAATCTTTCTGAATCACTTCGAACGAAATTCGGCCTTTAAAAATGACTTTCGTGCATAACTTGCAGTTGATATATTGAAGGCAACAATGCATTTGTTTAGCCTTAAAGTCATGTCACTGAGTCTGTTCTAGTCATTAAATCATTCGAAATTCATTCGAACGAATTCTATTTTCGCCCTTCAAACATTATTTTCTTACGTAACTTGCAATTAATCTACTGAAGACAACAATGCATTATTTTAGCATTAAAAAGCATATCACTCAGTCTTTTCAATCATTAAATTGTTTGAAGGCACTTCGAACCAATTCTATTTTTGAATTTAGAACACGACTTTCATGCATCACTTGCACTTGATCTATTGAAGGCAACTATTCATTTTTTTACCCTTAAAGTCGTATTATTGCGTCTCTTTTAGTCATTAAATCTTTCTAAATCACATCGAACGAAATTCGGCCCTTAAACATGACTTTCGTATATAACTTGCAGTTGATATATTGAAGGCAACAATGCATTTGTTTAGCCTTAAAGTCATGTCACTGAGTCTGTTCTAGTCATTAAATCATTCGAAATTCATTCGAACGAATTCTATTTTCGCCCTTCAAACATTATTTTCTTACGTAACTTGCAATTAATCTACTGAAGACAACAATGCATTATTTTAGCATTAAAAAGCATATCACTCAGTCTTCTCAATCATTATATTGTTTGAAGGCACTTCGAACCAATTCTATTTTTTAATTTAGAACACGACTTTCATGCATAACTTGCACTTGAGCTATTGAAGGCAACTATTAATTTTTTTAACCTTAAAGTTATATTATTGGGTCTCTTTTAGTCACCAAATCTTTCTGAATCACTTCGAACGAAATTCGGCCTTTAAACATAACTTTCGTGCATAACTTGCAGTTGATCTATTGAAGGCAACAATGCATTTGTTTAGCCTTAAAGTCATGTCACTGAGTCTTTTCTACTCATTAAATCATTCTAAATTAATTCGAACGAATTCTATTTTCGCCCTTCAAACATTATTTTCTTACGTAACTTGCAATTAATCTACTGAAGACAACAATGCATTATTTTAGCATTAAAAAGCATATCACTCAGTCTTTTCAATCATTAAATTGTTTGAAGGCACTCCGAACCAATTCTATTTTTGAATTTAGAACACGACATTCATGCATAACTTGCACTTGATCTATTGAAGGCAACAATGCATTTGTTTAGCCTTAAAGTCATGTCACTGGGTCTGTTCTAGTCATTAAATCAGTCTAAATTAATTCGAACGAATTCTATTTTCGCCCTTCAAACATTATTTTCTTACATAACTTGCAATTATCTACTAAAGACAACAATGCATTATTTTAGCATTAAAAAGCATATCACTCAGCTTTTCAGTCATTAAATTGTTTGTAGGCACTTTGAACCAATTCTATTTTTGAATTTAGAACACGACTTTCATGCATAACTTGCACTTGATCTATTGAAGGTAACTATTCATTTTTTTAGCCTTAAAGTCATATCATTGCGTCTCTTTTAGTCATTAAATCTTTCTGAATCACTTCGAACGAAATTCGGCCTTTAAACATGACTTTCGTGCATAACTTGCAGTTAATCTATTGAAGGCAACAATGCATTTGTTTAGCCTTAAAGTCATGTCACTGAGTCTCTTCTACTCATTAAATCATTCTAAATTAATTCGAACGAATTCTATTTTCGCCCTTCAAACATTATTTTCTTACGTAACTTGCAATTAATCAACTTAAGACAACAATGCATTATTTGAGCATTAAAAAGCATATCACTCAGTCTTTTAAACATTATATTGTTTGAAGGCACTCCGAACCAATACTATTTTTGAATTTAGAACACGACTTTCATGCATAACTTGCAGTTGATCTATTGAAGGCAACTATTCATTTTTTTAGCCTTAAAGTCATATTATTACGTCTCTTTTAGTCATTAAATCTTTCTAAATCACTTCGAACGAAATTCGCCCTTTAAACATGACTTTCGTGCATAACTTGCAGTTGATCTATCGAAGGCAACAATGCATTTGTTTAGCCTTAAAGTCATGTCACTGAGTCTTTTCTAGTCATTAAATTATTCTAAATTAATTCGAACGAATTCTATTTTCGCCCTTCATATATTATTTTCTTACATAACTTGCAATTAATCTACTGAAGACAACAATGCATTATTTTAGCATTAAAAACCATATCACTCAGTCTTTTCAATCATTATATTGTTTGAAGGCACTCCGAACCAATACTATTTTTGAATTTAGAACACGACTTTCATGCATAACTTGCACTTGATCTATTGAAGGCAACTATTAATTTTTTTAGCCTTAAAGTCATATTATTGTGTCTCTTTTAGTCATTAAATCTTTTTGAATCACTTCGAATGAAATTCGGCCTTTAAACATGACTTTCGTGCATAACTTGCAGTTGATCTATTGAAGGCAACAATGCATTTGTTTAGCCTTAAAGTCATGTCCCTGAGTATGTTCTAGTCATTAAATCATTCGAAATTATTTTGAACGAATTCTATTTTCGCGCTTCAAACATTATTTTCTTACATAACTTGCAATTAATCTACTGAAGACAACAATGTAATATTTTTGCATTCAAAAGCATATCACTCAGTCTTTTCAATCATTATATTGTTTGAAGGCACTTCGAACCAATACTATTTTTGAATTTAGAACACGACTTTCATGCATAACTTGCACTTGATCTATTGAAGGCAACTATTCATTTTTTTAGCCTTAAAGTCATATTATTGCGTCTCTTTTAGTCATTAAATCTTTCTGAATCACTTCGAATGAAATTCGGCCTTTAAACATGACTTTCGTGCATAACTTGCAGTTGATCTATTGAAGGCAACAATGCATTTGTTTAGCCTTAAAGTCATGTCCCTGAGTCTGTTCTAGTCATTAAATCATTCGAAATTATTTCGAACGAATTCTATTTTCGCCCTTCAAACATTATTTTCTTACACAACTTGCAATTAATCTACTGAAGACAACAATGCATTATTTTACCATTAAAAAGCATATCACTCAGTCTTTTCAATCATTATATTGTTTGAAGGCACTCCGAACCAATACTATTTTTGAATTTAGAACACGACTTTCATGCATAACTTGCACTTGATCTATTGAAGGCAACTATTCATTTTTTTAGCCTTAAAGTCATATTATTACGTCTCTTTTAGTCATTAAATCTTTCTAAATCACTTCGAATGAAATTCGGCCTTTAAACATGACTTTCGTGCATAACTTGCAGTTGATCTATCGAAGGCAACAATGCATTTGTTTAGCCTTAATGTCATGTCCCTGAGTATGTTCTAGTCATTAAATCATTCGAAATTATTTCAAACGAATTCTATTTTCGCCCTTCAAACATTATTTTCTTACATAACTTGAAATTAATCTACTGAAGACAACAATGTAATATTGTAGCATTCAAAAGCATATCACTCAGTCTTTTCAATCATTATATTGTTTGAAGGCACTTCGAACAAATACTATTTTTGAATTTGGGACACGACTTTCATGCATAACTTGCACTTGATCTACTGAAGGCAACTATTCATTTTTTTAGCCTTAAAGTCATATTATTGCATCTCTTTTAGTCATTAAATCTTTCTGAATCACTACGAACGAAATTCAGCCTTTAAACGTGACTTTCGTGCATAACTTGCACTTGATCTATCGAAGGCAACAGTGCATTTGTTTAGCCTTAAAGTCATGTCACTGAGTCTCTTCTAGTCATTAAATCATTCTAAATTAGTTCGAACGAATTCTATTTTCACCCTTCAAATAATATTTTCTTAAATAACTTGCAATTAATCTACAGAAGACAACAAGCATTATGTTAGCATTAAAAAGCATATCACTCAGTCTTTTCAAACATTAAATTGTTTAAAGGCACTTTGAACCAATTCTATTTTTGAATTTAGAACACGACTTTCATGCATAACTTGCACTTGATCTAATGAAGGCAACTATTCATTTTTTTAGCCTTAAAGTCATATTATTGCGTGTCTTTTAGTCATTAAATCTTTCTAAATCACATCGAACGAAATTCGGCCTTTAAACATGACTTTCGTGCATAACTTGCAGTTGATCTATTGAAGGCAACAATGCAGTTGTTTAGCCTTAAAGTCATGTCACTGAGTCTATTCTAGTCATTAAATCATTCTAAATTAATTCGAACGAATTCTATTTTCGCCCTTCAAACAATATTTTCTTACATAACTTGGAATTAATCTACTGAAGACAACAATGCATTATTTTAGCATTAAAAAGCATATCACTCAGTCATTTCAATCATTAAATTGTTTGAAGGCACTTCGAACCAATTCTATTTTTGAATTTAGAACACGACTTTCATTCATAACTTGCACTTGATCTATTGAAGGCAACTATTCATTTTTTTAGCCTTAGAGTCATATTATTGCGTCTCTTTTAGTCATTAACTCTTTCTAAATCACTTCCTTCGAAATTCGGCCTTTAAACATGACTTTCGTGCATAACTTGCTGTTGATCTATCGAAGGCAACAATGCATTTGTTTAGCCTTAAAGTCATGTCACTGAGTCTGTTCTAGTCATTAAATTATTCTAAAATAATTCGAACGAATTCAATTTTCGCCCTTCAAACATTATTTTCTTACATAACTTGCAATTAATCTACTGAAGACAACAATGCATTATTTTAGCATTAAAAAGCATATCACTCAGTCTTTTCAATCATTATATTGTTTGAAGGCACTCCGAACCAATACTATTTTTGAATTTAGAACACGACTTTCATGCATAACTTGCACTTGATCTATTGAAGGCAACTATTCATTTTTTTAGCCGTAAAGTCATATTATTGCGTCTCTTTTAGTCATTAAATCTTTCTGAATCACTTCGAATGAAATTCGGCCTTTAAACATGACTTTCGTGCATAACTTGCAGTTGATCTATTGAAGGCAACAATGCATTTGTTTAGCCTTAAAGTCATGTCCCTGAGTCTGTTCTAGTCATTAAATCATTCGAAATTATTTCGAACGAATTCTATTTTCGCCCTTCAAACATTATTTTATTACATAATTTGAAATTAATCTACTGAAGACAACAATGCATTATTTTACCATTAAAAAGCATATCACTCAGTCTTTTCAATCATTATATTGTTTGAAGGCACTTCGAACCAATACTATTTTTGAATTTAGAACACGACTTTCATGCATAACTTGCACTTGATCTATTGAAGGCAACTATTCATTTTTTTAGCCTTAAAGTCATATTATTACGTGTCTTTTAGTCATTAAATCTTTCTAAATCACTTCGAACAAAATTCAGCCTTTAAACATGACTTTCGTGCATAACTTGCAGTTGATCTATCGAAGGCAACATTGCATTTGTTTAGCCTTAAAGTCATGTCACTGAGTCTTTTCTAGTCATTAAATTATTCTAAATTAAGTCGAACGAATTCTATTTTCGCCCTTCATATATTATTTTCGTACATAACTTGCAATTAATCTACCGAAGACAACAATGCATTATTTTAGCATCAAAAAGCGTATCACTCAGTCTTTTCAATCATTATATTGTTTGAAGGCACTCCGAACCAATACTATTTTTGAATTTAGACACGACTTTCATGCATAACTTGCACTTGATCTATTGAAGGCAACTATTCATTTTTTTAGCCTTAAAGTCATATTATTGCGTCTCTTTTAGTCATTAAATCTTTCTGAATCACTTCGAATGAAATTCGGCCTTTAAACATGACTTTCGTGCATAACTTGTAGTTGATCTATTGAAGGCAACAATGCATTTGTTTAGCCTTAAAGTCATGTCCTTGAGTATGTTCTAGTCATTAAATCATTCGAAATTATTTCGAACGAATTCTATTTTCGCCCTTCAAACATTATTTTCTTACATAACTTGCAATTAATCTACTGAAGGCAACAATGCATTATTTTACCATTAAAAACCATATCACTCAGTCTTTTCAAACATTAAATTGTTTGAAGGCACTTGGAACCAATTCTATTTTTGAATTTAGAACACGACTTTCATGCATAACTTGCACTTGATCTATTGAAGGCAACTATTCATTTTTTTAGCCTTAAAGTCATATTATTGCGTCTCTTTTAGTCATTAAATCTTTCTGAATCACTTCGAATGAAATTCGGCCTTTAAACATGACTTTCGTGCATAACTTGCAGTTGATCTATTGAAGGCAACAATGCATTTGTTTAGCCTTAAAGTCATGTCCCTGAGTCTGTTCTAGTCATTAAATCATTCGAAATTATTTCGAACGAATTCTATTTTCGCCCTTCAAACATTATTTTCTTACATAACTTGCAATTAATCTACTGAAGGCAACAATGCATTATTTTACCATTAAAAACCATATCACTCAGTCTTTTCAAACATTAAATTGTTTGAAGGCACTTGGAACCAATTCTATTTTTGAATTTAGAACACGACTTTCATGCATAACTTGCAGTTGATCTATTGAAGGCAACTATTCATTTTTTTAGCCTTAAAGTCATATTATTACGTCTCTTTTAGTCATTAAATCTTTCTAAATCACTTCGAACGAAATTCGGCCTTTAAACATGACTTTCGTGCATAACTTGCAGTTGATCTATCGAAGGCAACAATGCATTTGTTTAGCCTTAAAGTCATGTCACTAAGTCTTTTCTAGTCATTAAATTATTCTAAATTAATTCGAACGAATTCTATTTTCGCCCTGCATATATTATTTTCTTACATAACTTGCAATTAATCTACTGAAGACAACAATGCATTATTTTAGCATTAAAAAGCATATCACTCAGTCTTTTCAATCATTATATTGTTTGAAGGCACTCCGAACCAATACTATTTTTGAATTTAGAACACGACTTTCATGCATAACTTGCACTTGATCTATTGAAGGCAACTATTAATTTTTTTAGCCTTAAAGTCATATTATTGTGTCTCTTTTAGTCATTAAATCTTTTTGAATCACTTCGAAGGAAATTCGGCCTTTAAACATGACTTTCGTGCATAACTTGCACTTGATCTATTGAAGGCAACAATGCATTTGTTTAGCCTTAAAGTCATGTCACTGGGTCTATTCTAGTCATTAAATCAGTCTAAATTAATTCGAACGAATTCTATTTTCGCCCTTCAAACATTATTTTCTTACATAACTTGCAATTAATCTACTAAAGACAACAATGCATTATTTTAGCATTAAAAAGAATATCACTCAGCTTTTCAGTCATTAAATTGTTTGGAGGCACTTCGAACCAATTCTATTTTTGAATTTAGAACACGACTTTCATGCATAACTTGCACTTGATCTATTGAAGGTAACTATTCATTTTTTTAGCCTTAAAGTCATATCATTGCGTCTCTTTTAGTCATTAAATCTTTCTGAATCACTTCGAACGAAATTCGGCCTTTAAACATGACTTTCGTGCATAACTTGCAGTTCATCTATTGAAGGCAACAATGCATTTGTTTAGCCTTAAAGTCATGTCACTGAGTCTCTTCTACTCATTAAATCATTCTAAGTTAATTCGAACGAATTCTATTTTCGCCCTTCAAACATTATTTTCTTACGTAACTTGCAATTAATCAACTTAAGACAACAATGCATTATTTTAGCATTAAAAAGCATATCACTCATTCTTTTCAACATTATATTGTTTGAAGGCACTCCGGACCAATACTATTTTTGAATTTAGAACACGACTTTCATGCATAACTTGCAGTTGATCTATTGAAGGCAACTATTCATTTTTTTAGCCTTAAAGTCATATTATTACGTCTCTTTTAGTCATTAAATCTTTCTAAATCACTTCGAACGAAATTCGCCCTTTAAACATGACTTTCGTGCATAACTTGCAGTTGATCTATCGAAGGCAACAATGCATTTGTTTAGCCTTAAAGTCATGTCACTGAGTCTTTTCTAGTCATTAAATTATTCTAAATTAATTCGAACGAATTCTATTTTCGCCCTTCATATATTATTTTCTTACATAACTTGCAATTAATCTACTGAAGACAACAATGCATTATTTTAGCATTAAAAAGCATATCACTCAGTCTTTTCAATCATTATATTGTTTGAAGGCACTCTGAACCAATACTATTTTTGAATTTAGAACACGACTTTCATGCATAACTTGCACTTGATCTATTGAAGGCAACTATTAATTTTTTTAGCCTTAAAGTCATATTATTGTGTCTCTTTTAGTCATTAAATCTTTTTGAATCACTTCGAATGAAATTCGGCCTTTAAACATGACTTTCGTGCATAACTTGCAGTTGATCTATTGAAGGCAACAATGCATTTGTTTAGCCTTAAAGTCATGTCCCTGAGTATGTTCTAGTCATTAAATCATTCGAAATTATTTTGAACGAATTCTATTTTCGCGCTTCAAACATTATTTTCTTACATAACTTGCAATTAATCTACTGAAGACAACAATGTAATATTTTAGCATTCAAAAGCATATCACTCAGTCTTTTCAATCATTATATTGTTTGAAGGCACTCTGAACCAATACTATTTTTGAATTTAGAACACGACTTTCATGCATAACTTGCACTTGATCTATTGAAGGCAACTATTAATTTTTTTAGCCTTAAAGTCATATTATTGTGTCTCTTTTAGTCATTAAATCTTTTTGAATCACTTCGAATGAAATTCGGCCTTTAAACATGACTTTCGTGCATAACTTGCAGTTGATCTATTGAAGGCAACAATGCATTTGTTTAGCCTTAAAGTCATGTCCCTGAGTATGTTCTAGTCATTAAATCATTCGAAATTATTTTGAACGAATTCTATTTTCGCGCTTCAAACATTATTTTCTTACATAACTTGCAATTAATCTACTGAAGACAACAATGTAATATTTTAGCATTCAAAAGCATATCACTCAGTCTTTTCAATCATTATATTGTTTGAAGGCATTTCGAACCAATACTATTTTTGAATTTAGAACACGACTTTCATGCATAACTTGCACTTGATCTATTGAAGGCAACTATTCATTTTTTTAGCCTTAAAGTCATATTATTGCGTCTCTTTTAGTCATTAAATCTTTCTGAATCACTTCGAATGAAATTCGGCCTTTAAACATGACTTTCGTGCATAACTTGCAGTTGATCTATTGAAGGCAACAATGCATTTGTTTAGCCTTAAAGTCATGTCCCTGAGTCTGTTCTAGTCATTAAATCATTCGAAATTATTTCGAACGAATTCTATTTTCGCCCTTCAAACATTATTTTCTTACACTACTTGCAATTAATCTACTGAAGACAACAATGCATTATTTTACCATTAAAAAGCATATCACTCAGTCTTTTCAATCATTATATTGTTTGAAGGCACTCCGAACCAATACTATTTTTTAATTTAGAACACGACTTTCATGCATAACTTGCACTTGATCTATTGAAGGCAACTATTCATTTTTTTAGCCTTAAAGTCATATTATTACGTCTCTTTTAGTCATTAAATCTTTCTAAATCACTTCGAATGAAATTCGGCCTTTAAACATGACTTTCGTGCATAACTTGCAGTTGATCTATCGAAGGCAACAATGCATTTGTTTAGCCTTAATGTCATGTCCCTGAGTATGTTCTAGTCATTAAATCATTCGAAATTATTTCAAACGAATTCTATTTTCGCCCTTCAAACATTATTTTCTTACATAACTTGAAATTAATCTACTGAAGACAACAATGTAATATTGTAGCATTCAAAAGCATATCACTCAGTCTTTTCAATCATTATATTGTTTGAAGGCACTTCGAACAAATACTATTTTTGAATTTGGGACACGACTTTCATGCATAACTTGCACTTGATCTACTGAAGGCAACTATTCATTTTTTTAGCCTTAAAGTCATATTATTGCATCTCTTTTAGTCATTAAATCTTTCTGAATCACTACGAACAAAATTCAGCCTTTAAACGTGACTTTCGTGCATAACTTGCACTTGATCTATCGAAGGCAACAGTGCATTTGTTTAGCCTTAAAGTCATGTCACTGAGTCTCTTCTAGTCATTAAATCATTCTAAATTAGTTCGAACGAATTCTATTTTCACCCTTCAAATAATATTTTCTTAAATAACTTGCAATTAATCTACAGAAGACAACAAGCATTATGTTAGCATTAAAAAGCATATCACTCAGTCTTTTCAATCATTAAATTGTTTGAAGGCACTTCGAACCAATTCTATTTTTGAATTTAGAACACGACTTTCATGCATAACTTGCACTTGATCTATTGAAGGCAACTATTCATTTTTTTAGCCTTAAAGTCATATTATTGCGTCTCTTTTAGTCATTAAATCTTTCTAAATCACATCGAACGAAATTCGGCCTTTAAACATGACTTTCGTGCATAACTTGCAGTTGATCTATTGAAGGCAACAATGCAGTTGTTTAGCCTTAAAGTCATGTCACTGAGTCTATTCTAGTCATTAAATCATTCTAAATTAATTCGAACGAATTCTATTTTCGCCCTTCAAACAATATTTTCTTACATAACTTGGAATTAATCTACTGAAGACAACAATGCATTATTTTAGCATTAAAAAGCATATCACTCAGTCATTTCAATCATTAAATTGTTTGAAGGCACTTCGAACCAATTCTATTTTTGAATTTAGAACACGACTTTCATTCATAACTTGCACTTGATCTATTGAAGGCAACTATTCATTTTTTTAGCCTTAGAGTCATATTATTGCGTCTCTTTTAGTCATTAACTCTTTCTAAATCACTTCCTTCGAAATTCGGCCTTTAAACATGACTTTCGTGCATAACTTGCAGTTGATCTATCGAAGGCAACAATGCATTTGTTTAGCCTTAAAGTCATGTCACTGAGTCTGTTCTAGTCATTAAATTATTCTAAAATAATTCGAACGAATTCAATTTTCGCCCTTCAAACATTATTTTCTTACATAACTTGCAATTAATCTACTGAAGACAACAATGCATTATTTTAGCATTAAAAAGCATATCACTCAGTCTTTTCAATCATTATATTGTTTGAAGGCACTCCGAACCAATACTATTTTTGAATTTAGAACACGACTTTCATGCATAACTTGCACTTGATCTATTGAAGGCACCTATTCATTTTTTTAGCCTTAAAGTCATATTATTGCGTCTCTTTAGGTCATTAAATCTTTCTGAATCACTTCGAATGAAATTCGGCCTTTAAACATGACTTTCGTGCATAACTTGCAGTTGATCTATTGAAGGCAACAATGCATTTGTTTAGCCTTAAAGTCATGTCCCTGAGTCTGTTCTAGTCATTAAATCATTCGAAATTATTTCGAACGAATTCTATTTACGCCCTTCAAACATTATTTTCTTACACAACTTGCAATTAATCTACTGAAGACAACAATGCATTATTTTACCATTAAAAAGCATATCACTCAGTCTTTTCAATCATTATACTGTTTGAAGGCACTCCGAACCAATACTATTTTTTAATTTAGAACACGACTTTCATGCATAACTTGCACTTGATCTATTGAAGGCAACTATTCATTTTTTTAGCCTTAAAGTCATATTATTACGTCTCTTTTAGTCATTAAATCTTTCTAAATCACTTCGAATGAAATTCGGCCTTTAAACATGACTTTCGTGCATAACTTGCAGTTGATCTATCGAAGGCAACAATGCATTTGTTTAGCCTTAATGTCATGTCCCTGAGTATGTTCTAGTCATTAAATCATTCGAAATTATTTCGAACGAATTCTATTTTCGCCCTTCAAACATTATTTTCTTACATAACTTGAAATTAATCTACTGAAGACAACAATGTAATATTGTAGCATTCAAAAGCATATCACTCAGTCTTTTCAATCATTATATTGTTTGAAGGCACTGCGAACAAATACTATTTTTGAATTTAGGACACGACTTTCATGCATAACTTGCACTTGATCTACTAAAGGCAACTATTCATTTTTTTAGCCTTAAAGTCATATTATTGCATCTCTTTTAGTCATTAAATCTTTCTGAATCACTACGAACGAAATTCAGCCTTTAAACGTGACTTTCGTGCATAACTTGCAGTTGATCTATCGAAGGCAACAGTGCATTTGTTTAGCCTTAAAGTCATGTCACTGAGTCTCTTCTAGTCATTAAATCATTCTAAATTAGTTCGAACGAATTCTATTTTCACCCTTCAAATAATATTTTCTTAAATAACTTGCAATTAATCTACAGAAGACAACAAGCATTATGTTAGCATTAAAAAGCATATCACTCAGTCTTTTCAAACATTAAATTGTTTAAAGGCACTTTGAACCAATTCTATTTTTGAATTTAGAACACGACTTTCATGCATAACTTGCACTTGATCTATTGAAGGCAACTATTCATTTTTTTAGCCTTAAAGTCATATTATTACGTCTCTTTTAGTCATTAAATCTTTCTAAATCACTTCGAATGAAATTCGGCCTTTAAACATGACTTTCGTGCATAACTTGCAGTTGATCTATCGAAGGCAACAATGCATTTGTTTAGCCTTAATGTCATGTCCCTGAGTATGTTCTAGTCATTAAATCATTCGAAATTATTTCAAACGAATTCTATTTTCGCCCTTCAAACATTATTTTCTTACATAACTTGAAATTAATCTACTGAAGACAACAATGTAATATTGTAGCATTCAAAAACATATCACTCAGTCTTTTCAATCATTATATTGTTTGAAGGCACTTCGAACAAATACTATTTTTGAATTTAGGACACGACTTTCATGCATAACTTGCACTTGATCTACTGAAGGCAACTATTCATTTTTTTAGCCTTAAAGTCATATTATTGCATCTCTTTTAGTCATTAAATCTTTCTGAATCACTACGAACGAAATTCAGCCTTTAAACGTGACTTTCGTGCATAACTTGCACTTGATCTATCGAAGGCAACAGTGCATTTGTTTAGCCTTAAAGTCATGTCACTGAGTCTCTTCTAGTCATTAAATCATTCTAAATTAGTTCGAATGAATTCTATTTTCACCCTTCAAATAATATTTTCTTAAATAACTTGCAATTAATCTACAGAAGACAACCAGCATTATGTTAGCATTAAAAAGCATATCACTCAGTCTTTTCAAACATTAAATTGTTTAAAGGCACTTTGAACCAATTCTATTTTTGAATTTAGAACACGACTTTCATGCATAACTTGCACTTGATCTAATGAAGGCAACTATTCATTTTTTTAGCCTTAAAGTCATATTATTGCGTCTCTTTTAGTCATTAAATCTTTCTAAATCACATCGAACGAAATTCGGCCTTTAAACATGACTTTCGTGCATAACTTGCAGTTGATCTATTGAAGGCAACAATGCAGCTGTTTAGCCTTAAAGTCATGTCACTGAGTCTATTCTAGTCATTAAATCATTCTAAATTAATTCGAACGAATTCTATTTTCGCCCTTCAAACAATATTTTCTTACATAACTTGGAATTAATCTACTGAAGACAACAATGCATTATTTTAGCATTAAAAAGCATATCACTCAGTCATTTCAATCATTAAATTGTTCGAAGGCACTTCGAACCAATTCTATTTTTGAATTTAGAACACGACTTTCATTCATAACTTGCACTTGATCTATTGAAGGCAACTATTCATTTTTTTAGCCTTAGAGTCATATTATTGCGTCTCTTTTAGTCATTAACTCTTTCTAAATCACTTCCTTCGAAATTCGGCCTTTAAACATGACTTTCGTGCATAACTTGCAGTTGATCTATCGAAGGCAACAATGCATTTGTTTAGCCTTAAAGTCATGTCACTGAGTCTGTTCTAGTCATTAAATTATTCTAAAATAATTCGAACGAATTCAATTTTCGCCCTTCAAACATTATTTTCTTACATAACTTGCAATTAATCTACTGAAGACAACAATGCATTATTTTAGCATTAAAAAGCATATCACTCAGTCTTTTCAATCATTATATTGTTTGAAGGCACTCCGAACCAATACTATTTTTGAATTTAGAACACGACTTTCATGCATAACTTGCACTTGATCTATTGAAGGCACCTATTCATTTTTTTAGCCTTAAAGTCATATTATTGCGTCTCTTTAGGTCATTAAATCTTTCTGAATCACTTCGAATGAAATTCGGCCTTTAAACATGACTTTCGTGCATAACTTGCAGTTGATCTATTGAAGGCAACAATGCATTTGTTTAGCCTTAAAGTCATGTCCCTGAGTCTGTTCTAGTCATTAAATCATTCGAAATTATTTCGAACGAATTCTATTTTCGCCCTTCAAACATTATTTTCTTACACAACTTGCAATTAATCTACTGAAGACAACAATGCATTATTTTACCATTAAAAAGCATATCACTCAGTCTTTTCAATCATTATACTGTTTGAAGGCACTCCGAACCAATACTATTTTTTAATTTAGAACACGACTTTCATGCATAACTTGCACTTGATCTATTGAAGGCAACTATTCATTTTTTTAGCCTTAAAGTCATATTATTACGTCTCTTTTAGTCATTAAATCTTTCTAAATCACTTCGAATGAAATTCGGCCTTTAAACATGACTTTCGTGCAAAACTTGCAGTTGATCTATCGAAGGCAACAATGCATTTGTTTAGCCTTAATGTCATGTCCCTGAGTATGTTCTAGTCATTAAATCATTCGAAATTATTTCGAACGAATTCTATTTTCGCCCTTCAAACATTATTTTCTTACATAACTTGAAATTAATCTACTGAAGACAACAATGTAATATTGTAGCATTCAAAAGCATATCACTCAGTCTTTTCAATCATTATATTGTTTGAAGGCACTTCGAACAAATACTATTTTTGAATTTAGGACACGACTTTCATGCATAACTTGCACTTGATCTACTAAAGGCAACTATTCATTTTTTTAGCCTTAAAGTCATATTATTGCATCTCTTTTAGTCATTAAATCTTTCTGAATCACTACGAACGAAATTCAGCCTTTAAACGTGACTTTCGTGCATAACTTGCAGTTGATCTATCGAAGGCAACAGTGCATTTGTTTAGCCTTAAAGTCATGTCACTGAGTCTCTTCTAGTCGTTAAATCATTCTAAATTAGTTCGAACGAATTCTATTTTCACCCTTCAAATAATATTTTCTTAAATAATTTGCAATTAATCTACAGAAGACAACAAGCATTATGTTAGCATTAAAAAGCATATCACTCAGTCTTTTCAAACATTAAATTGTGTAAAGGCACTTTGAACCAATTCTATTTTTGAATTTAGAACACGACTTTCATGCATAACTTGCACTTGATCTAATGAAGGCAACTATTCATTTTTTTAGCCTTAAAGTCATATTATTGCGTCTCTTTTAGTCATTACATCTTTCTAAATCACATCGAACGAAATTCGGCCTTTAAACATGACTTTCGTGCATAACTTGCAGTTGATCTATTGAAGGCAACAATGCAGTTGTTTAGCCTTAAAGTCATGTCCCTGAGTATGTTCTAGTCATTAAATCATTCGAAATTATTTCGAACGAATTCTATTTTCGCCCTTCAAACATTATTTTCTTACATAACTTGAAATTAATCTACTGAAGACAACAATGTAATATTGTAGCATTCAAAAGCATATCACTCAGTCTTTTCAATCATTATATTGTTGGAAGGCACTTCGAACAAATACTATTTTTGAATTTAGGACACGACTTTCATGCATAACTTGCACTTGATCTACTAAAGGCAACTATTCATTTTTTTAGCCTTAAAGTCATATTATTGCGTCTCTTTTAGTCATTAAATCTTTCTAAATCACATCGAACGAAATTCGGCCTTTAAACATGACTTTCGTGCATAACTTGCAGTTGATCTATTGAAGGCAACAATGCAGTTGTTTAGCCTTAAAGTCATGTCACTGAGTCTATTCTAGTCATTAAATCATTCTAAATTAATTCGAACGAATTCTATTTTCGCCCTTCAAACAATATTTTCTTACATAACTTGGAATTAATCTACAGAAGACAACAAGCAGTATGTTTGCATTAAAAAGCATATCACTCAGTCTTTTCAAACATTAAATTGTTTAAAGGCACTTTGAACCAATTCTATTTTTGAATTTAGAACACGACTTTCATGCATAACTTGCACTTGATCTAATGAAGGCAACTATTCATTTTTTTAGCCTTAAAGTCATATTATTACGTCTCTTTTAGTCATTAAATCTTTCTAAATCACTTCGAATGAAATTCGGCCTTTAAACATGACTTTCGTGCAAAACTTGCAGTTGATCTATCGAAGGCAACAATGCATTTGTTTAGCCTTAATGTCATGTCCCTGAGTATGTTCTAGTCATTAAATCATTCGAAATTATTTCGAACGAATTCTATTTTCGCCCTTCAAACATTATTTTCTTACATAACTTGAAATTAATCTACTGAAGACAACAATGTAATATTGTAGCATTCAAAAGCATATCACTCAGTCTTTTCAATCATTATATTGTTTGAAGGCACTTCGAACAAATACTATTTTTGAATTTAGGACACGACTTTCATGCATAACTTGCACTTGATCTACTAAAGGCAACTATTCATTTTTTTAGCCTTAAAGTCATATTATTGCATCTCTTTTAGTCATTAAATCTTTCTGAATCACTACGAACGAAATTCAGCCTTTAAACGTGACTTTCGTGCATAACTTGCAGTTGATCTATCGAAGGCAACAGTGCATTTGTTTAGCCTTAAAGTCATGTCACTGAGTCTCTTCTAGTCATTAAATCATTCTAAATTAGTTCGAACGAATTCTATTTTCACCCTTCAAATAATATTTTCTTAAATAACTTGCAATTAATCTACAGAAGACAACAAGCATTATGTTAGCATTAAAAAGCATATCACTCAGTCTTTTCAAACATTAAATTGTTTAAAGGCACTTTGAACCAATTCTATTTTTGAATTTAGAACACGACTTTCATGCATAACTTGCACTTGATCTAATGAAGGCAACTATTCATTTTTTTAGCCTTAAAGTCATATTATTGCGTCTCTTTTAGTCATTAAATCTTTCTAAATCACATCGAACGAAATTCGGCCTTTAAACATGACTTTCGTGCATAACTTGCAGTTGATCTATTGAAGGCAACAATGCAGTTGTTTAGCCTTAAAGTCATGTCACTGAGTCTATTCTAGTCATTAAATCATTCTAAATTAATTCGAACGAATTCTATTTTCGCCCTTCAAACAATATTTTCTTACATAACTTGGAATTAATCTACTGAAGACAACAATGCATTATTTTAGCATTAAAAAGCATATCACTCAGTCATTTCAATCATTAAATTGTTTGAAGGCACTTCGAACCAATTCTATTTTTGAATTTAGAACACGACTTTCATTCATAACTTGCACTTGATCTATTGAAGGCAACTATTCATTTTTTTAGCCTTAGAGTCATATTATTGCGTCTCTTTTAGTCATTAACTCTTTCTAAATCACTTCCTTCGAAATTCGGCCTTTAAACATGACTTTCGTGCATAACTTGCAGTTGATCTATCGAAGGCAACAATGCATTTGTTTAGCCTTAAAGTCATGTCACTGAGTCTTTTCTAGTCATTAAATTATTCTAAATTAATTCGAACGAATTCTATTTTCGCCCTTCATATATTATTTTCGTACATAACTTGCAATTAATCTACTGAAGACAACAATGCATTATTTTAGCATTAAAAAGCGTATCACTCAGTCTTTTCAATCATTATATTGTTTGAAGGCACTCCGAACCAATACTATTTTTGAATTTAGAACACGACTTTCATGCATAACTTGCACTTGATCTATTGAAGGCAACTATTCATTTTTTTAGCCTTAAAGTCATATTATTGCGTCTCTTTTAGTCATTAAATCTTTCTGAATCACTTCGAATGAAATTCGGCCTTTAAACATGACTTTCGTGCATAACTTGCAGTTGATCTATTGAAGGCAACAATGCATTTGTTTAGCCTTAAAGTCATGTCCTTGAGTATGTTCTAGTCATTAAATCATTCGAAATTATTTCGAACGAATTCTATTTTCGCCCTTCAAACATTATTTTCGTACATAACTTGCAATTAATCTACTGAAGACAACAATGTAATATTTTAGCATTCAAAAGCATATCACTCAGTCTTTTCAATCATTATATTGTTTGAAGGCACTTCGCACCAATTCTATTTTTGAATTTAGAACACGACTTTCATGCATAACTTGCACTTGATCTATTGAAGGCAACTATTCATTTTTTTAGCCTTAAAGTCATATTATTGCGTCTCTTTTAGTCATTAAATCTTTCTGAATCACTTCGAATGAAATTCGGCCTTTAAACATGACTTTCGTGCATAACTTGCAGTTGATCTATTGAAGGCAACAATGCATTTGTTTAGCCTTAAAGTCATGTCCCTGAGTCTGTTCTAGTCATTAAATCATTCGAAATTATTTCGAACGAATTCTATTTTCGCCCTTCAAACATTATTTTCTTACATAACTTGCAATTAATCTACTTAAGACAACAATGCATCATTTTACCATTAAAAAGCATATCACTCAATCTTTTCAAACATTAAATTGTTTGAAGGCACTTGGAACCAATTCTATTTTTGAATTCAGAACACGACTTTCATGCATAACTTGCAGTTGATCTATTGAAGGCAACTATTCATTTTTTTAGCCTTAAAGTCATATTATTACGTCTCTTTTAGTCATTAAATCTTTCTAAATCACTTCGAACGAAATTCGGCCTTTAAACATGACTTTCGTGCATAACTTGCAGTTGATCTATCGAAGGCAACAATGCATTTGTTTAGCCTTAAAGTCATGTCACTAAGTCTTTTCTAGTCATTAAATTATTCTAAATTATTTCGAACGAATTCTATTTTCGCCCTGCATATATTATTTTCTTACATAACTTGCAATTAATCTACTGAAGACAACAATGCATTATTTTAGCATTAAAAAGCGTATCACTCAGTCTTTTCAATCATTATATTGTTTGAAGGCACTCCGAACCAATACTATTTTTGAATTTAGAACACGACTTTCATGCATAACTTGCACTTGATCTATTGAAGGCAACTATTCATTTTTTTAGCCTTAAAGTCATATTATTGCGTCTCTTTTAGTCATTAAATCTTTCTGAATCACTTCGAATGAAATTCGGCCTTTAAACATGACTTTCGTGCATAACTTGCAGTTGATCTATTGAAGGCAACAATGCATTTGTTTAGCCTTAAAGTCATGTCCTTGAGTATGTTCTAGTCATTAAATCATTCGAAATTATTTCGAACGAATTCTATTTTCGCCCTTCAAACATTATTTTCTTACATAACTTGCAATTAATCTACTGAAGACAACAATGTAATATTTTAGCATTCAAAAGCATATCACTCAGTCTTTTCAATCATTATATTGTTTGAAGGCACTTCGAACCAATTCTATTTTTGAATTTAGAACACGACTTTCATGCATAACTTGCACTTGATCTATTGAAGGCAACTATTCATTTTTTTAGCCTTAAAGTCATATTATTACGTCTCTTTTAGTCATTAAATCTTTCTAAATCACTTCGAACGAAATTCGGCCTTTAAACATGACTTTCGTGCATAACTTGCAGTTGATCTATCGAAGGCAACAATGCATTTGTTTAGCCTTAAAGTCATGTCACTAAGTCTTTTCTAGTCATTAAATTATTCTAAATTAATTCGAACGAATTCTATTTTCGCCCTGCATATATTATTTTCTTACATAACTTGCAATTAATCTACTGAAGACAACAATGCATTATTTTAGCATTAAAAAGCATATCACTCAGTCTTTTCAATCATTATATTGTTTGAAGGCACTCCGAACCAATACTATTTTTGAATTTAGAACACGACTTTCATGCATAACTTGCACTTGATCTATTGAAGGCAACTATTCATTTTTTTAGCCGTAAAGTCATATTATTGCGTCTCTTTTAGTCATTAAATCTTTCTGAATCACTTCGAATGAAATTCGGCCTTTAAACATGACTTTCGTGCATAACTTGCAGTTGATCTATTGAAGGCAACAATGCATTTGTTTAGCCTTAAAGTCATGTCCCTGAGTCTGTTCTAGTCATTAAATCATTCGAAATTATTTCGAACGAATTCTATTTTCGCCCTTCAAACATTATTTTATTACATAATTTGAAATTAATCTACTGAAGACAACAATGCATTATTTTACCATTAAAAAGCATATCACTCAGTCTTTTCAATCATTATATTGTTTGAAGGCACTTCGAACCAATACTATTTTTGAATTTAGAACACGACTTTCATGCATAACTTGCAGTTGATCTATTGAAGGCAACTATTCATTTTTTTAGCCTTAAAGTCATATTATTACGTCTCTTTTAGTCATTAAATCTTTCTAAATCACTTCGAACAAAATTCAGCCTTTAAACATGACTTTCGTGCATAAGTTGCAGTTGATCTATCGAAGGCAACATTGCATTTGTTTAGCCTTAAAGTCATGTCACTGAGTCTTTTCTAGTCATTAAATTATTCTAAATTAATTCGAACGAATTCTATTTTCGCCCTGCATATATTATTTTCTTACATAACTTGCAATTAATCTACTGAAGACAACAATGTAATATTTTAGCATTCAAAAGCATATCACTCAGTCTTTTCAATCATTATATTGTTTGAAGGCACTTCGAACCAATTCTATTTTTGAATTTAGAACACGACTTTCATGCATAACTTGCACTTGATCTATTGAAGGCAACTATTCATTTTTTTAGCCTTAAAGTCATATTATTGCGTCTCTTTTAGTCATTAAATCTTTCTGAATCACTTCGAATGAAATTCAGCCTTTAAACATGACTTTCGTGCATAACTTGCAGTTGATTTATTGAAGGCAACAATGCATTTGTTTAGCCTTAAAGTCATGTCACTGAGTCTATTCTAGTCATTAAATCATTCTAAATTAATTCGAACGAATTCTATTTTCGCCCTTCAAACAATATTTTCTTACATAACTTGGAATTAATCTACTGAAGACAACAATGCATTATTTTAGCATTAAAAAGCATATCACTCAGTCTTTTCAGTCATTAAATTGTTTGAAGGCACTTCGAACCAATTCTATTTTTGAATTTAGAACACGACTTTCATTCATAACTTGCACTTGATCTATTGAAGGCAACTATTCATTTTTCTAGCCTTAGAATCATATTATTGCGTCTCTTTTAGTCATTAAATCTTTCTAAATCACTTCCTTTAAAATTAGGCCTTTAAACATGACTTTCGTGCATAACTTGCAGTTGATCTATCGAAGGCAACAATGCATTTGTTTAGCCTTAAAGTCATGTCACTGAGTCTTTTCTAGTCATTAAATTATTCTAAATTATTTCGAACGAATTCTATTTTCGGCCTTCATATATTATTTTCTTATATAACTTGCAATTAATCTACTGAATACAACAATGCATTATTTTAGCATTAAAAAGCATATCACTAAGTCTTTTCAATCATTATATTGTTTGAAGGCACTCCGAACTAATACTATTTTTGAATTTAGAACACGACTTTCATGCATAACTTGCACTTGATCTATTGAAGGCAACTATTCATTTTTTTAGCCTTAAAGTCATATTATTGCGTCTCTTTTAGTCATTAAATCTTTCTGAATCACTTCGAATGAAATTCCGCCTTTAAACATGACTTTCGTGCATAACTTGCAGTTGATCTATTGAAGGCAACAATGCATTTGTTTAGCCTTAAAGTCATGTCACTGAGTCTGTTCTAGTCATTAAATCATTCTAAATTAATTCGACGAATTCTATTTTCGCCCTTCAAACATTATTTTCTTACATAACTTGCAATTAATCTACTGAAGACAACAATGCATTATTTTAGCATTAAAAAGCATATCACTCAGTCTTTTCAATCATTAAATTGTTTGAAGGCACTTCGAACCAATTCTATTTTTTAATTTAGAACATGACTTTCATGCATAACTTGCACTTGATCTATTGAAGGCAACAATGCATTTGTTTAGCCTTAAAGTCATGTCACTGAGTCTGTTCTAGTCATTAAATCATTCTAAATTAATTCGAACGAATTCTAATTTCGCCCTTCAAACATTATTTTCTTACATAACTTGCAATTAATCTACTGAAGACAACAATGCATTATTTTGGCATTAAAAAGCATATCACTCAGTCTTTTCAATCATTAAATTGTTTGAAGGCACTTCGAACTAATACTATTTTTGAATTCGCAACACGTCTTTCATGCATAACTTGCACTTCATCTATTGAAGGCAACTATTCATTTTTTTTGCCTTAAAGTCATGTCACTGAGTCTGTTCTAGTCATTAAATCAGTCTAAATTAATTCGAACGAATTCTATTTTCGCCCTTCACACATTATTTTCTTACATAACTTGCAATTAATCTACTGAAGACAACAATGCATTATTTTAGCATTAAAAAGCATATCACTCAGTCTTTTCAATCATTAAATTGTTTAAAGGCACTTCGAACCAGTTCTATTTTTGAATTTAGAACATGACTTTCATGCATAACTTGCACTTGATCTATTGAAAGCAACAATGCATTTGTTTAGCCTTAAAGTCATGTCACTGAGTCTGTTCTAGTCATTAAATCATTCTAAATTAATTCGAACGAATTCTATTTTCGCCCTTCAAACATTATTTTCTTACATAACTTGCAATTAATCTACTGAAGACAACAATGCATTATTTTGGCATTAAAAAGCATATCACTCAGTCTTTTCAATCATTAAATTGTTTGAAGGCACTTCGAACTAATACTATTTTTGAATTCAGAACACGACTTTCATGCATAACTTGCACTTCATCTATTAAAGGCAACTATTCATTTTTTTAGCCTTCAAGTCATATTATTGCGTCTCTTTTAGTCATTAAATCTTTCTGAATCACTTCGAATGAAAATCGGCCTTTAAACATGACTTTCGTGCATAACTTGCAGTTGATCTATTGAAGGCAACAATGCATTTGTTTAGCATTAAAGTCATGTCACTGAGTCTCTTCTAGTCATTAAATCATTCTAAATTAATTCGAACGAATTCTATTTTCGCCCTTCAAACATTATTTTCTTACATAACTTGCAATTAATCTACTGAAGACAACAATGCATTATTTTGGCATTAAAAAGCATATCACTCAGTCTTTTCAATCATTAAATTGTTTGAAGGCACTTCGAACTAATACTATTTTTGAATTCGGAACACGACTTTCATGCATAACTTGCACTTCATCTATTGAAGGCAACTATTCATTTTTTTAGCCTTAAAGTCATGTCACTGAGTATGTTCTAGTCATTAAATCATTCAAAATTAATTCGAACGAATTCTATTTTCGCCCTTCAAACATTATTTTCTTACATAACTTACAATTAATCTACTGAAGACAACAATGCATTATTTTAGCATTAAAAAGCATATCACTCAGTCTTTTCAATCATTAAATTGTTTAAAGGCACTTCGAACCAATTCTATTTTTGAATTTAGAACATGACGTTCATTCATAACTTGCACTTGATCTATTGAAGGCAACAATGCATTTGTTTAGCCTTAAAGTCATGTCACTGAGTCTGTTCTAGTCATTAAATCATTCTAAATTAATTCGAACGAATTCTATTTTCGCCCTTCAAACATTATTTTCTTACATAACTTGCAATTAATCTACTGAAGACAACAATGCATTATTTTAGCATTAAAAAGCATATCACTCAGTCTTTTCAATCATTAAATTGTTTAAAGGCTCTTCGAACCAGTTCTATTTTTGAATTTAGAACATCACTTTCATGCATAACTTGCACTTGATCTATTGAAGGCAACAATGCATTTGTTTAGCCTTAAAGTCATGTCACTGAGTCTGTTCTAGTCATTAAATCATTCTAAATTAATTCGAACGAATTCTATTTTCGCCCTTCAAACATTATTTTCTTACATAACTTGCAATTAATCTACTGAAGACAACTATGCATTATTTTAGCATTAAAAAGCATATCACTCAGTCTTTTCAATCATTAAATTGTTTAAAGGCACTTCGAACCAGTTCTAATTTTGAATTTAGAACATGACTTTCATGCATAACTTGCACTTGATCTATTGAAGGCAACAATGCAGTTGTTTAGCCTTAAAGTCGTGTCACTGAATCTGTTCTAGTCATTAAATCATTCTAAATTAATTCGAACGAATTCTATTTTCGCCCTTCAAACATTATTTTCTTACATATAACTTACAATTAATCTACTGAAGACAACAATGCATTATTTTAGCATTAAAAAGCATATCACTCAGTCTTTTCAATCATTAAATTGTTTGAAGGCACTTCGAACCAATTCTATTTTTGAATTTAGAACATGACTTTCATGCATAACTTGCACTTGATCTGTTGAAGGCAACAATGCATTTGTTTAGCCTTAAAGTCATGTCACTGAGTCTGTTCTAGTCATTAAATCATTCTAAATTAATTCGAACGAATTCTATTTTCGCCCTTCAAACATTATTTTCTTACATAACTTGCAATTAATCTACTGAAGACAACAATGCATTATTTTAGCATTAAAAAGCATATCACTCAGTCTTTTCAATCATTAAATTGTTTAAAGGCACTTCGAACCAGTTCTATTTTTGAATTTAGAACATCACTTTCATGCATAACTTGCACTTGATCTATTGAAGGCAACAATGCATTTGTTTAGCCTTAAAGTCATGTCACTGAGTCTGTTCTAGTCATTAAATCATTCTAAATTAATTCGAACGAATTCTATTTTCGCCCTTCAAACATTATTTTCTTACATAACTTGCAATTAATCTACTGAAGACAACTATGCATTATTTTAGCATTAAAAAGCATATCACTCAGTCTTTTCAATCATTAAATTGTTTAAAGGCACTTCGAACCAGTTCTAATTTTGAATTTAGAACATGACTTTCATGCATAACTTGCACTTGATCTATTGAAGGCAACAATGCAGTTGTTTAGCCTTAAAGTCGTGTCACTGAGTCTGTTCTAGTCATTAAATCATTCTAAATTAATTCGAACGAATTCTATTTTCGCCCTTCAAACATTATTTTCTTACATATAACTTACAATTAATCTACTGAAGACAACAATGCATTATTTTAGCATTAAAAAGCATATCACTCAGTCTTTTCAATCATTAAATTGTTTAAAGGCACTTCGAACCAGTTCTATTTTTGAATTTAGAACATCACTTTCATGCATAACTTGCACTTGATCTATTGAAGGCAACAATGCATTTGTTTAGCCTTAAAGTCATGTCACTGAGTCTGTTCTAGTCATTAAATCATTCTAAATTAATTCGAACGAATTCTATTTTCGCCCTTCAAACATTATTTTCTTACATAACTGGCAATTAATCTACTGAAGACAACTATGCATTATTTTAGCATTAAAAAGCATATCACTCAGTCTTTTCAATCATTAAATTGTTTAAAGGCACTTCGAACCAGTTCTAATTTTGAATTTAGAACATGACTTTCATGCATAACTTGCACTTGATCTATTGAAGGCAACAATGCAGTTGTTTAGCCTTAAAGTCGTGTCACTGAGTCTGTTCTAGTCATTAAATCATTCTAAATTAATTCGAACGAATTCTATTTTCGCCCTTCAAACATTATTTTCTTACATATAACTTACAATTAATCTACTGAAGACAACAATGCATTATTTTAGCATTAAAAAGCATATCACTCAGTCTTTTCAATCATTAAATTGTTTGAAGGCACTTCGAACCAATTCTATTTTTGAATTTAGAACATGACTTTCATGCATAACTTGCACTTGATCTGTTGAAGGCAACAATGCATTTGTTTAGCCTTAAAGTCATGTCACTGAGTCTGTTCTAGTCATTAAATCATTCTAAATTAATTCGAACGAATTCTATTTTCGCCCTTCAAACATTATTTTCTTACATAACTTGCAATTAATCTACTGAAGACAACAATGCATTATTTTAGCATTAAAAAGCATATCACTCAGTCTTTTCAATCATTAAATTGTTTAAAGGCACTTCAAACCAGTTCTATTTTTGAATTTAGAACATCACTTTCATGCATAACTTGCACTTGATCTATTGAAGGCAACAATGCATTTGTTTAGCCTTAAAGTCATGTCACTGAGTCTGTTCTAGTCATTAAATCATTCTAAATTAATTCGAACGAATTCTATTTTCGCCCTTCAAACATTATTTTCTTACATAACTTGCAATTAATCTACTGAAGACAACTATGCATTATTTTAGCATTAAAAAGCATATCACTCAGTCTTTTCAATCATTAAATTGTTTAAAGGCACTTCGAACCAGTTCTAATTTTGAATTTAGAACATGACTTTCATGCATAACTTGCACTTGATCTATTGAAGGCAACAATGCAGTTGTTTAGCCTTAAAGTCGTGTCACTGAGTCTGTTCTAGTCATTAAATCATTCTAAATTAATTCGAACGAATTCTATTTTCGCCCTTCAAACATTATTTTCTTACATATAACTTACAATTAATCTACTGAAGACAACAATGCATTATTTTAGCATTAAAAAGCATATCACTCAGTCTTTTCAATCATTAAATTGTTTGAAGGCACTTCGAACCAATTCTATTTTTGAATTTAGAACATGACTTTCATGCATAACTTGCACTTGATCTGTTGAAGGCAACAATGCATTTGTTTAGCCTTAAAGTCATGTCACTGAGTCTGTTCTAGTCATTAAATCATTCTAAATTAATTCGAACGAATTCTATTTTCGCCCTTCAAACATTATTTTCTTACATAACTCTCAATTAATCTACTGAAGACAACAATGCATTATTTTGGCATTAAAAAGCATATCACTCAGTCTTTTCAATCATTAAATTGTTTGAAGGCACTTCGAACTAATACTATTTTTTAATTCGGAACACGACTTTCATGCATAACTTGCACTTCATCTATTGAAGGCAACTATTCATTTTTTTAGCCTTAAAGTCATGTCACTGAGTCTGTTCTAGTCATTAAATCAGTCTAAATTAATTCGAACGAATTCTATTTTCGCCCTTCACACATTATTTTCTTACATAACTTGCAATTAATCTACTGAAGACAAAAATGCATTATTTTAGCATTAAAAAGCATATCACTCAGTCTTTTCAATCATTAAATTGCTTAAAGGCACTTCGAACCAGTTCTATTTTTGAATTTAGAACATGACTTTCATGCATAACTTGCACTTGATCTATTGAAGGCAACAATGCATTTGTTTAGCCTTAAAGTCATGTCACTGAGTCTGTTCTAGTCATTAAATCATTCTAAATTAATTCGAACGAATTTTATTTTCGCCCTTCAAACATTATTTTCTTACATAACTTGCAATTAATCTACTGAAGACAACAATGCATTATTTTGTCATTAAAAAGCATATCACTCAGTCTTTTCAATCATTAAATTGTTTGAAGGCACTTCGAACTAATACTATTTTTGAATTCAGAACACGACTTTCATGCATAACTTGCACTTCATCTATTGAAGGCAACTATTCATTTTTTTAGCCTTAAAGTCATATTATTGCGTCTCTTTTAGTCATTAAATCTTTCTGAATCACTTCGAATGAAAATCGGCCCTTAAACATGACTTTCGTGCATAACTTGCAGTTGATCTATTGAAGGCAACAATGCATTTGTTTAGCATTAAAGTTATGTCACTGAGTCTCTTCTAGTCATTAAATCATTCTAAATTAATTCGAACGAATTCTATTTTCGCCCTTCAAACATTATTTTCTTACATAACTTGCAATTAATCTACTGAAGACAACAATGCATTATTTTGGCATTAAAAAGCATATCACTCAGTCTTTTCAATCACTAAATTGTTTGAAGGCACTTCGAACTAATACTATTTTTGAATTCGGAACACGACTTTCATGCATAACTTGCACTTCATCTATTGAAGGCAACTATTCATTTTTTTAGCCTTAAAGTCATGTCACTGAGTCTGTTCTAGTCATTAAATCATTCTAAATTAATTCGAACGAATTCTATTTTCGCCCTTCAAACATTATTTTCTTACATAACTTACAATTAATCTACTGAAGACAACAATGCATTATTTTAGCATTAAAAAGCATATCACTCAGTCTTTTCAATCATTAAATTGTTTAAAGGCACTTCGAACCAATTCTATTTTTGAATTTAGAACATGACGTTCATTCATAACTTGCACTTGATCTATTGAAGGCAACAATGCATTTGTTTAGCCTTAAAGTCATGTCACTGAGTCTGTTCTAGTCATTAAATCATTCTAAATTAATTCGAACGAATTCTATTTTCGCCCTTCAAACATTATTTTCTTACATAACTTGCAATTAATCTACTGAAGACAACAATGCATTATTTTGGCATTAAAAAGCATATCACTCAGTCTTTTCAATCATTAAATTGTTTGAAGGCACTTCGAACTAATACTATTTTTGAATTCGGAACACGACTTTCATGCATAACTTGCACTTCATCTATTGAAGGCAACTATTCATTTTTTTAGCCTTAAAGTCATGTCACTGAGTCTGTTCTAGTCATTAAATCAGTCTAAATTAATTCGAACGAATTCTATTTTCGCTCTTCACACATTATTTTCTTACATAACTTGCAATCAATCTACTGAAGACAACAATGCATTATTTTAGCATTAAAAAGCATATCACTCAGTCTTTTCAATCATTAAATTGTTTAAAGGCACTTCGAACCAGTTCTATTTTTGAATTTAGAACATGACTTTCATGCATAACTTGCACTTGATCTATTGAAGGCAACAATGCATTTGTTTAGCCTTAAAGTCATGTCACTGAGTCTGTTCTAGTCATTAATTCATTCTAAATTAATTCGAACGAACTCTATTTTCGCCCTTCAAACATTATTTTCTTACATAACTTGCAATTAATCTACTGAAGACAACAATGCATTATTTTAGCATTAAAAAGCATATCACTCAGTCTTTTCAATCATAAATTGTTTGAAGACACTTCAAACCAATTCAATTTTTGAATTCAGAACACGACTTTCATGCATAACTTGCACTTCATCTATTGAAGGCAACTATTCATTTTTTTAGCCTTAAAGTCATATTATTGCGTCTCTTTTAGTCATTAAATCTTTCTGAATCACTTCGAATGAAAATCGGCGCTTAAACATGACTTTCGTGCATAACTTGCAGTTGATCTATTGAAGGCAACAATGCATTTTTTTAGCATTAAAGTCATGTCACTGAGTCTCTTCTAGTCATTAAATCATTCTAAATTAATTCGAACGAATTCTATTTTCGCCCTTCAAACATTATTTTCTTACATAACTTGCAATTAATCTACTGAAGACAACAATGCATTATTTTGGCATTAAAAAGCATATCACTCAGTCTTTTCAATCATTAAATTGTTTGAAGGCACTTCAAACTAATACTATTTTTGAATTCGGAACACGACTTTCATGCATAACTTGCACTTCATCTATTGAAGGCAACTATTCATTTTTTTAGCCTTAAAGTCATGTCACTGAGTCTGTTCTAGTCATTAAATCATTCTAAATTAATTCGAACGAATTCTATTTTCGCCCTTCAAACATTATTTTCTTACATAACTTGCAATTAATCTACTGAAGACAACAATGCATTATTTTGGCATTAAAAAGCATATCACTCAGTCTTTTCAATCATTAAATTATTTGAAGGCACTTCGAACCAATACTATTTTTGAATTCGGAACACGACTTTCATGCATAACTTGCACTTCATCTATTGAAGGCAACTATTCATTTTTTCAGCCTTAAAGTCATGTCACTGAGTCTGTTCTAGTCATTAAATCAGTCTAAATTAATTCGAACGAATTCTATTTTCGCCCTTCACACATTATTTTCTTACATAACTTGCAATTAATCTACTGAAGACAACAATGCATTATTTTAGCATTAAAAAGCATATCACTCAGTCTTTTCAATCATTAAATTGTTTAAAGGCACTTCGAACCAGTTCTATTTTTGAATTTAGAACATGACTTTCATGCATAACTTGCACTTGATCTATTGAAGGCAACAATGCATTTGTTTAGCCTTAAAGTCATGTCACTGAGTCTGTTCTAGTCATTAAATCATTCTAAATTAATTCGAACGAATTCTATTTTTGCCCTTCAAACATTATTTTCTTACATAACTTGCAATTAATCTACTGAAGACAACAATGCATTATTTTGGCATTAAAAAGCATATCACTCAGTCTTTTCAATCATTAAATTGTTTGAAGGCACTTCGAACTAATACTATTTTTGAATTCGGAACACGACTTTCATGCATAACTCGCACTTCATCTATTGAAGGCAACTATTCATTTTTTTAGCCTTAAAGTCATATTATTGCGTCTCTTTTAGTCATTAAATCTTTCTGAATCACTTCGAATGAAAATCGGCCTTTAAACATGACTTTCGTGCATAACTTGCAGTTGATCTATTGAAGGCAACAATGCATTTGTTTAGCATTAAAGTCATGTCACTGAGTCTGTTCTAGTCATTAAATCATTCTAAATTAATTCGAACGAACTCTATTTTCGCCCTTCAAACATTATTTTCTTACATAACTTGCAATTAATCTACTGAAGACAACAATGCATTATTTTGGCATTAAAAAGCATATCACTCAGTCTTTTCAATCATTAAATTGTTTGAAGGCACTTCGAACTAATACTATTTTTGAATTCGGAACACGACTTTCATGCATAACTTGCACTTCATCTATTGAAGGCAACTATTCATTTTTTTAGCCTTAAAGTCATGTCACTGAGTCTGTTCTAGTCATTAAATCAGTCTAAATTAATTCGAACGAATTCTATTTTCGCCCTTCACACATTATTTTCTTACATAACTTGCAATCAATCTACTAAAGACAACAATGCATTATTTTAGCATTAAAAAGCATATCACTCAGTCTTTTCAATCATTAAATTGTTTAAAGGCACTTCGAACCAGTTCTATTTTTGAATTTAGAACATGACTTTCATGCATAACTTGCACTTGATCTATTGAAGGCAACAATGCATTTGTTTAGCCTTAAAGTCATGTCACTGAGTCTGTTCTAGTCATTAAATCATTCTAAATTAATTCGAACGAACTCTATTTTCGCCCTTCAAACATTATTTTCTTACATAACTTGCAATTAATCTACTGAAGACAACAATGCATTATTTTAGCATTAAAAAGCATATCACTCAGTCTTTTCAATCATAAATTGTTTGAAGACACTTCAAACCAATTCTATTTTTGAATTCAGAACACGACTTTCATGCATAACTTGCACTTCATCTATTGAAGGCAACTATTCATTTTTTTAGCCTTAAAGTCATATTATTGCGTCTCTTTTAGTCATTAAATCTTTCTGAATCACTTCGAATGAAAATCGGCGCTTAAACATGACTTTCGTGCATAACTTGCAGTTGATCTATTGAAGGCAACAATGCATTTTTTTAGCATTAAAGTCATGTCACTGAGTCTCTTCTAGTCATTAAATCATTCTAAATTAATTCGAACGAATTCTATTTTCGCCCTTCAAACATTATTTTCTTACATAACTTGCAATTAATCTACTGAAGACAACAATGCATTATTTTGGCATTAAAAAGCATATCACTAAGTCTTTTCAATCATTAAATTGTTTGAAGGCACTTCGAACTAATACTATTTTTGAATTCGGAACACAACTTTCATGCATAACTTGCACTTCATCTATTGAAGGCAACTATTCATTTTTTTAGCCTTAAAGTCATGTCACTGAGTCTGTTCTAGTCATTAAATCATTCTAAATTAATTCGAACGAATTCTATTTTCGCCCTTCAAACATTATTTTCTTACATAACTTACAATTAATCTACTGAAGACAACAATGCATTATTTTAGCATTAAAAAGCATATCACTCAGTCTTTTCGATCATTAAATTGTTTAAAGGCACTTCGAACCAATTCTATTTTTGAATTTAGAACATGACGTTCATTCATAACTTGCACTTGATCTATTGAAGGCAACAATGCATTTGTTTAGCCTTAAACTCATGTCACTGAGTCTGTTCTAGTCATTAAATCATTCTAAATTAATTCGAACGAATTCTATTTTCACCCTTCAAACATTATTTTCTTACATAACTTGCAATTAATCTACTGAAGACAACAATGCATTATTTTAGCATTAAAAAGCATATCTCTCAGTCTTTTCAATCATTAAATTGTTTAAAGGCACTTCGAACCAGTTCTATTTTTGAATTTAGAACATCACTTTCATGCATAACTTGCACTTGATCTATTGAAGGCAACAATGCATTTGTTTAGCATTAAAGTCATGTCATTGCGTCTCTTTTAGTCATTAAATCTTTCTGAATCACTTCGAATGAAAATCGGCCTTTAAACATGACTTTCGTGCATAACTTGCAGTTGATCTATTGAAGGCAACAATGCATTTGTTTAGCATTAAAGTCATGTCACTGAGTCTCTTCTAGTCAATAAATCATTCTAAATTAATTCGAACGAATTCTATTTTCGCCCTTCAAACATTATTTTCTTACATAACTTGCAATTAATCTACTGAAGACAACAATGCATTATTTTGGCATTAAAAAGCATATCACTCAGTCTTTTCAATCATTAAATTGTTTGAAGGCACTTCGAACTAATACTATTTTTGAATTCGGAACACGACTTTCATGCATAACTTGCACTTCATCTATTGAAGGCAACTATTCATTTTTTTAGCCTTAAAGTCATGTCACTGAGTCTGTTCTAGTCATTAAATCATTCTAAATTAATTCGAACGAATTCTATTTTCACCCTTCAAACATTATTTTCTTACATAACTTCCAATTAATCTACTGAAGACAACAATGCATTATTTTAGCATTAAAAAGCATATCACTCAGTCTTTTCGATCATTAAATTGTTTAAAGGCACTTCGAACCAATTCTATTTTTGAATTTAGAACATGACGTTCATTCATAACTTGCACTTGATCTATTGAAGGCAACAATGCATTTGTTTAGCCTTAAACTCATGTCACTGAGTCTGTTCTAGTCATTAAATCATTCTAAATTAATTCGAACGAATTCTATTTTCACCCTTCAAACATTATTTTCTTACATAACTTGCAATTAATCTACTGAAGACAACAATGCATTATTTTAGCATTAAAAAGCATATCTCTCAGTCTTTTCAATCATTAAATTGTTTAAAGGCACTTCGAACCAGTTCTATTTTTGAATTTAGAACATCACTTTCATGCATAACTTGCACTTGATCTATTGAAGGCAACAATGCATTTGTTTAGCATTAAAGTCATGTCATTGCGTCTCTTTTAGTCATTAAATCTTTCTGAATCACTTCGAATGAAAATCGGCCTTTAAACATGACTTTCGTGCATAACTTGCAGTTGATCTATTGAAGGCAACAATGCATTTGTTTAGCATTAAAGTCATGTCACTGAGTCTCTTCTAGTCAATAAATCATTCTAAATTAATTCGAACGAATTCTATTTTCGCCCTTCAAACATTATTTTCTTACATAACTTGCAATTAATCTACTGAAGACAACAATGCATTATTTTGGCATTAAAAAGCATATCACTCAGTCTTTTCAATCATTAAATTGTTTGAAGGCACTTCGAACTAATACTATTTTTGAATTCGGAACACGACTTTCATGCATAACTTGCACTTCATCTATTGAAGGCAACTATTCATTTTTTTAGCCTTAAAGTCATGTCACTGAGTCTGTTCTAGTCATTAAATCATTCTAAATTAATTCGAACGAATTCTATTTTCACCCTTCAAACATTATTTTCTTACATAACTTCCAATTAATCTACTGAAGACAACAATGCATTATTTTAGCATTAAAAAGCATATCACTCAGTCTTTTCAATCATTAAATTGTTTAAAGGCACTTCGAACCAGTTCTATTTTTGAATTTAGAACATGACTTTCATGCATAACTTGCACTTGATCTATTGAAGGCAACAATGCATTTGTTTAGCCTTAAAGTCATGTCACTGAGTCTGTTCTAGTCATTAAATCATTCTAAATTAATTCGAACGAATTCTATTTTCGCCCTTCAAACATTATTTTCTTACATAACTTACAATTAATCTACTGAAGACAACAATGCATTATTTTAGCATTAAAAAGCATATCACTCAGTCTTTTCAATCATTAAATTGTTTAAAGGCACTTCGAACTAATACTATTTTTGAATTCGGAACACAACTTTCATGCATAACTTGCACTTCATCTATTGAAGGCAACTATTCATTTTTTTAGCCTTAAAGTCATGTCACTGAGTCTGTTCTAGTCATTAAATCATTCTAAATTAATTCGAACGAATTCTATTTTCACCCTTCAAACATTATTTTCTTACATAACTTGCAATTAATCTACTGAAGACAACAATGCATTATTTTAGCATTAAAAAGCATATCACTCAGTCTTTTCAATCATTAAATTGTTTAAAGGCACTTCGAACCAGTTCTATTTTTGAATTTAGAACATGACTTTCATGCATAACTTGCACTTGATCTATTGAAGGCAACAATGCATTTGTTTAGCCTTAAAGTCATGTCACTGAGTCTGTTCTAGTCATTAAATCATTCTAAATTAATTCGAACGAATTCTATTTTCGCCCTTCAAACATTATTTTCTTACATAACTTACAATTAATCTACTGAAGACAACAATGCATTATTTTAGCATTAAAAAGCATATCACTCAGTCTTTTCAATCATTAAATTGTTTGAAGGCACTTCGAACAAATTCTATTTTTGAATTTAGAACATGACTTTCATGCATAACTTGCACTTGATCTATTGAAGGCAACAATGCATTTGTTTAGCCCTAAAGTCATGTCACTGAGTCTGTTCTAGTCATTAAATCATTCTAAATTAATTCGAACGAATTCTATTTTCGCCCTTCAAACATTATTTTCTTACATAACTTGCAATTAATCTACTGAAGACAACAATGCAGTATTTTGGCATTAAAAAGCATATCACTCAGTCTTTTCAATCAATAAATTGTTTGAAGGCACTTCGAACTAATACTATTTTTGAATTCGGAACACGACTTTCATGCATAACTTGCACTTCATCTATTGAAGGCAACTATTCATTTTTTCAGCCTTAAAGTCATGTCACTGAGTCTGTTCTAGTCATTAAATCAGTCTAAATTAATTCGAACGAATTCTATTTTCGCCCTTCACACATTATTTTCTTACATAACTTGCAATTAATCTACTGAAGACAACAATGCATTATTTTAGCATTAAAAAGCATATCACTCAGTCTTTTCAATCATTAAATTGTTTAAAGGCACTTCGAACCAGTTCTATTTTTGAATTTAGAACATGACTTTCATGCATAACTTGCACTTGATCTATTGAAGGCAACAATGCATTTGTTTAGCCTTAAAGTCATGTCACTGAGTCTGTTCTAGTCATTAAATCATTCTAAATTAATTCGAACGAATTCTATTTTTGCCCTTCAAACATTATTTTCTTACATAACTTGCAATTAATCTACTGAAGACAACAATGCATTATTTTAGCATTAAAAAGCATATCACTCAGTCTTTTCAATCATTAAATTGTTTAAAGGCACTTCGAACCAGTTCTATTTTTGAATTTAGAACATGACTTTCATGCATAACTTGCACTTGATCTATTGAAGGCAACAATGCATTTGTTTAGCCTTAAAGTCATGTCACTGAGTCCGTTCTAGTCATTAAATCATTCTAAATTAATTCGAACGAATTCTATTTTCGCCCTTCACACATTATTTTCTTACATAACTTGCAATTAATATACTGAAGACAACAATGCATTATTTTAGCATTAAAAAGCATATCACTCAGTCTTTTCAATCATTAAATTGTTTAAAGGCACTTCGAACAAGTTCTATTTTTGAATTTAGAACATGACTTTCATGCATAACTTGCACTCTATCTATTGAAGGCAACAATGTATTTGTTTAGCCTTAAAGTCATGTCACTGAGTCTGTTCTAGTCATTAAATCATTCTAAATTAATTCGAACGAATTCTATTTTCGCCCTTCAAACATTATTTTCTTACATAACTTGCAATTAATCTACTGAAGACAACAATGCATTATTTTGGCATTAAAAAGCATATCACTCAGTCTTTTCAATCATTAAATTGTTTGAAGGCACTTCGAACTAATACTATTTTTGAATTCAGAACACGACTTTCATGCATAACTTGCACTTCATCTATTGAAGGCAACTATTCATTTTTTTAGCCTTAAAGTCATATTATTGCGTCTCTTTTAGTCATTAAATCTTTCTGAATCACTTCGAATGAAAATCGGCCTTTAAACATGACTTTCGTGCATAACTTCCAGTTGATCTATTGAAGGCAACAATGCATTTGTTTAGCATTAAAGTCATGTCACTGAGTCTCTTCTAGTCATTAAATCATTCTAAATTAATTCGAACGAAATCTATTTTCGCCCTTCAAACATTATTTTCTTACATAACTTGCAATTAATCTACTGAAGACAACAATGCATTATTTTAGCATTAAAAAGCATATCACTCAGTCTTTTCAATCATTAAATTGTTTAAAGGCACTTCAAACCAGTTCTATATTTGAATTGAGAACATGACTTTCATGCATAACTTGCACTTGATCTATTGAAGGCAACAATGCATTTGTTTAGCCTTAAAGTCATGTCACTGAGTCTGTTCTAGTCATTAAATCATTCTAAATTAATTCGAACGAATTCTATTTTCACCCTTCAAACATTATTTTCTTACATAACTTGCAATTAATCTACTGAAGACAACAATGCATTATTTTAGCATTAAAAAGCATATCACTCAGTCTTTTCAATCATTAAATTGTTTAAAGGCACTTCGACCCAGTTCTATTTTTGAATTTAGAACATGACTTTCATGCATAACTTGCACTTGATCTATTGAAGGCAACAATGCATTTGTTTAGCCTTAAAGTCATGTCACTGAGTCTGTTCTAGTCATTAAATCATTCTAAATTAATTCGAACGAATTCTATTTTCGCCCTTCAAACATTATTTTCTTACATAACTTACAATTAATCTACTGAAGACAACAATGCATTATTTTAGCATTAAAAAGCATATCACTCAGTCTTTTCAATCATTAAATTGTTTGAAGGCACTTCGAACAAATTCTATTTTTGAATTTAGAACATGACTTTCATGCATAACTTGCACTTGATCTATTGAAGGCAACAATGCATTTGTTTAGCCTTAAAGTCATGTCACTGAGTCTGTTCTAGTCATTAAATCATTCTAAATTAATTCGAACGAATTCTATTTTCGCCCTTCAAACATTATTTTCTTACATAACTTGCAATTAATGTACTGAAGACAACAATGCATTATTTTGGCATTAAAAAGCATATCACTCAGTCTTTTCAATCATTAAATTATTTGAAGGCACTTCGAACCAATACTATTTTTGAATTCGGAACACGACTTTCATGCATAACTTGCACTTCATCTATTGAAGGCAACTATTCATTTTTTCAGCCTTAAAGTCATGTCACTGAGTCTGTTCTAGTCATTAAATCAGTCTAAATTAATTCGAACGAATTCTATTTTCGCCCTTCACACATTATTTTCTTACATAACTTGCAATTAATCTACTGAAGACAACAATGCATTATTTTAGCATTAAAAAGCATATCACTCAGTCTTTTCAATCATTAAATTGTTTAAAGGCACTTCGAACCAGTTCTATTTTTGAATTTAGAACATGACTTTCATGCATAACTTGCACTTGATCTATTGAAGGCAACAATGCATTTGTTTAGCCTTAAAGTCATGTCACTGAGTCTGTTCTAGTCATTAAATCATTCTAAATTAATTCGAACGAATTCTATTTTTGCCCTTCAAACATTATTTTCTTACATAACTTGCAATTAATCTACTGAAGACAACAATGCATTATTTTGGCATTAAAAAGCATATCACTCAGTCTTTTCAATCATTAAATTGTTTGAAGGCACTTCGAACTAATACTATTTTTGAATTCGGAACACGACTTTCATGCATAACTCGCATTTCATCTATTGAAGGCAACTATTCATTTTTTTAGCCTTAAAGTCATATTATTGCGTCTCTTTTAGTCATTAAATCTTTCTGAATCACTTCGAATGAAAATCGGCCTTTAAACATGACTTTCGTGCATAACTTGCAGTTGATCTATTGAAGGCAACAATGCATTTGTTTAGCATTAAAGTCATGTCACTGAGTCTCTTCTAGTCATTAAATCATTCTAAATTAATTCGAACGAATTCTATTTTCGCCCTTCAAACATTATTTTCTTACATAACTTGCAATTAATCTACTGAAGACAACAATGCATTATTTTGGCATTAAAAAGCATATCACTCAGTCTTTTCAATCATTAAATTGTTTGAAGGCACTTCAAACTAATACTATTTTTGAATTCGGAACACGACTTTTATGCATAACTTGCACTTCATCTATTGAAGGCAACTATTCATTTTTTTAGCCTTAAAGTCATGTCACTGAGTCTGTTCTAGTCATTAAATCATTCTAAATTAATTCGAACGAATTCCATTTTCGCCCTTCAAACATTATTTTCTTACATAACTTGCAATTAATCTACTGAAGACAACAATGCATTATTTTAGCATTAAAAAGCATATCACTCAGTCTTTTCAATCATTAAATTGTTTAAAGGCACTTCGAACAAGTTCTATTTTTGAATTTAGAACATGACTTTCATGCATAACTTGCACTCTATCTATTGAAGGCAACAATGTATTTGTTTAGCCTTAAAGTCATGTCACTGAGTCTGTTCTAGTCATTAAATCATTCTAAATTAATTCGAACGAATTCTATTTTCGCCCTTCAAACATTATTTTCTTACATAACTTGCAATTAATCTACTGAAGACAACAATGCATTATTTTGGCATTAAAAAGCATATCACTCAGTCTTTTCAATCATTAAATTGTTTGAAGGCACTTCGAACTAATACTATTTTTGAATTCAGAACACGACTTTCATGCATAACTTGCACTTCATCTATTGAAGGCAACTATTCATTTTTTTAGCCTTAAAGTCATATTATTGCGTCTCTTTTAGTCATTAAATCTTTCTGAATCACTTCGAATGAAAATCGGCCTTTAAACATGACTTTCGTGCATAACTTGCAGTTGATCTATTGAAGGCAACAATGCATTTGTTTAGCATTAAAGTCATGTCACTGAGTCTCTTCTAGTCATTAAATCATTCTAAATTAATTCGAACGAATTCTATTTTCGCCCTTCAAACATTATTTTCTTACATAACTTGCAATTAATCTACTGAAGACAACAATGCATTATTTTGGCATTAAAAAGCATATCACTCAGTCTTTTCAATCATTAAATTGTTTGAAGGCACTTCGAACTAATACTATTTTTGAATTCGGAACACGACTTTCATGCATAACTTGCACTTCATCTATTGAAGGCAACAATGCATTTGTTTAGCATTAAAGTCATGTCACTGAGTCTCTTCTAGTCATTAAATCATTCTAAATTAATTCGAACGAATTCTATTTTCGCCCTTCAAACATTATTTTCTTACATAACTTGCAATTAATCTACTGAAGACAACAATGCATTATATTGGCATTAAAAAGCATATCACTCAGTCTTTTCAATCATTAAATTGTTTGAAGGCACTTCGAACTAATACTATTTTTGAATTCGGAACACGACTTTCATGCATAACTTGCACTTCATCTATTGAAGGCAACTATTCATTTTTTTAGCCTTAAAGTCATGTCACTGAGTCTGTTCTAGTCATTAAATCATTCTAAATTAATTCGAACGAATTCCATTTTCGCCCTTCAAACATTATTTTCTTACATAACTTACAATTAATCTACTGAAGACAACAATGCATTATTTTAGCATTAAAAAGCATATCACTCAGTCTTTTCAATCATTAAATTGTTTAAAGGCACTTCGAACCAATTCTATTTTTTAATTTAGAACATGACGTTCATTCATAACTTGCACTTGATCTATTGAAGGCAACAATGCATTTGTTTAGCCTTAAAGTCATGTCACTGAGTCCGTTCTAGTCATTAAATCATTCTAAATTAATTCGAACGAATTCTATTTTCGCCCTTCACACATTATTTTCTTACATAACTTGCAATTAATATACTGAAGACAACAATGCATTATTTTAGCATTAAAAAGCATATCACTCAGTCTTTTCAATCATTAAATTGTTTAAAGGCACTTCGAACAAGTTCTATTTTTGAATTTAGAACATGACTTTCATGCATAACTTGCACTCTATCTATTGAAGGCAACAATGTATTTGTTTAGCCTTAAAGTCATGTCACTGAGTCTGTTCTAGTCATTAAATCATTCTAAATTAATTCGAACGAATTCTATTTTCGCCCTTCAAACATTATTTTCTTACATAACTTGCAATTAATCTACTGAAGACAACAATGCATTATTTTGGCATTAAAAAGCATATCACTCAGTCTTTTCAATCATTAAATTGTTTGAAGGCACTTCGAACTAAAACTATTTTTGAATTCAGAACACGACTTTCATGCATAACTTGCACTTCATCTATTGAAGGCAACTATTCATTTTTTTAGCCTTAAAGTCATATTATTGCGTCTCTTTTAGTCATTAAATCTTTCTGAATCACTTCGAATGAAAATCGGCCTTTAAACATGACTTTCGTGCATAACTTCCAGTTGATCTATTGAAGGCAACAATGCATTTGTTTAGCATTAAAGTCATGTCACTGAGTCTCTTCTAGTCATTAAATCATTCTAAATTAATTCGAACGAAATCTATTTTCGCCCTTCAAACATTATTTTCTTACATAACTTGCAATTAATCTACTGAAGACAACAATGCATTATTTTAGCATTAAAAAGCATATCACTCAGTCTTTTCAATCATTAAATTGTTTAAAGGCACTTCAAACCAGTTCTATATTTGAATTGAGAACATGACTTTCATGCATAACTTGCACTTGATCTATTGAAGGCAACAATGCATTTGTTTAGCCTTAAAGTCATGTCACTGAGTCTGTTCTAGTCATTAAATCATTCTAAATTAATTCGAACGAATTCTATTTTCACCCTTCAAACATTATTTTCTTACATAACTTGCAATTAATCTACTGAAGACAACAATGCATTATTTTAGCATTAAAAAGCATATCACTCAGTCTTTTCAATCATTAAATTGTTTAAAGGCACTTCGACCCAGTTCTATTTTTGAATTTAGAACATGACTTTCATGCATAACTTGCACTTGATCTATTGAAGGCAACAATGCATTTGTTTAGCCTTAAAGTCATGTCACTGAGTCTGTTCTAGTCATTAAATCATTCTAAATTAATTCGAACGAATTCTATTTTCGCCCTTCAAACATTATTTTCTTACATAACTTACAATTAATCTACTGAAGACAACAATGCATTATTTTAGCATTAAAAAGCATATCACTCAGTCTTTTCAATCATTAAATTGTTTGAAGGCACTTCGAACAAATTCTATTTTTGAATTTAGAACATGACTTCCATGCATAACTTGCACTTGATCTATTGAAGGCAACAATGCATTTGTTTAGCCTTAAAGTCATGTCACTGAGTCTGTTCTAGTCATTAAATCATTCTAAATTAATTCGAACGAATTCTATTTTCGCCCTTCAAACATTATTTTCTTACATAACTTGCAATTAATCTACTGAAGACAACAATGCATTATTTTGGCATTAAAAAGCATATCACTCAGTCTTTTCAATCATTAAATTATTTGAAGGCACTTCGAACCAATACTATTTTTGAATTCGGAACACGACTTTCATGCATAACTTGCACTTCATCTATTGAAGGCAACTATTCATTTTTTCAGCCTTAAAGTCATGTCACTGAGTCTGTTCTAGTCATTAAATCAGTCTAAATTAATTCGAACGAATTCTATTTTCGCCCTTCACACATTATTTTCTTACATAACTTGCAATTAATCTACTGAAGACAACAATGCATTATTTTAGCATTAAAAAGCATATCACTCAGTCTTTTCAATCATTAAATTGTTTAAAGGCACTTCGAACCAGTTCTATTTTTGAATTTAGAACATGACTTTCATGCATAACTTGCACTTGATCTATTGAAGGCAACAATGCATTTGTTTAGCCTTAAAGTCATGTCACTGAGTCTGTTCTAGTCATTAAATCATTCTAAATTAATTCGAACGAATTCTATTTTTGCCCTTCAAACATTATTTTCTTACATAACTTGCAATTAATCTACTGAAGACAACAATGCATTATTTTGGCATTAAAAAGCATATCACTCAGTCTTTTCAATCATTAAATTGTTTGAAGGCACTTCGAACTAATACTATTTTTGAATTCGGAACACGACTTTCATGCATAACTCGCACTTCATCTATTGAAGGCAACTATTCATTTTTTTAGCCTTAAAGTCATATTATTGCGTCTCTTTTAGTCATTAAATCTTTCTGAATCACTTCGAATGAAAATCGGCCTTTAAACATGACTTTCGTGCATAACTTGCAGTTGATCTATTGAAGGCAACAATGCATTTGTTTAGCATTAAAGTCATGTCACTGAGTCTCTTCTAGTCATTAAATCATTCTAAATTAATTCGAACGAATTCTATTTTCGCCCTTCAAACATTATTTTCTTACATAACTTGCAATTAATCTACTGAAGACAACAATGCATTATTTTGGCATTAAAAAGCATATCACTCAGTCTTTTCAATCATTAAATTGTTTGAAGGCACTTCAAACTAATACTATTTTTGAATTCGGAACACGACTTTCATGCATAACTTGCACTTCATCTATTGAAGGCAACTATTCATTTTTTTAGCCTTAAAGTCATGTCACTGAGTCTGTTCTAGTCATTAAATCATTCTAAATTAATTCGAACGAATTCCATTTTCGCCCTTCAAACATTATTTTCTTACATAACTTGCAATTAATCTACTGAAGACAACAATGCATTATTTTAGCATTAAAAAGCATATCACTCAGTCTTTTCAATCATTAAATTGTTTAAAGGCACTTCGAACAAGTTCTATTTTTGAATTTAGAACATGACTTTCATGCATAACTTGCACTCTATCTATTGAAGGCAACAATGTATTTGTTTAGCCTTAAAGTCATGTCACTGAGTCTGTTCTAGTCATTAAATCATTCTAAATTAATTCGAACGAATTCTATTTTCGCCCTTCAAACATTATTTTCTTACATAACTTGCAATTAATCTACTGAAGACAACAATGCATTATTTTGGCATTAAAAAGCATATCACTCAGTCTTTTCAATCATTAAATTGTTTGAAGGCACTTCGAACTAATACTATTTTTGAATTCAGAACACGACTTTCATGCATAACTTGCACTTCATCTATTGAAGGCAACTATTCATTTTTTTAGCCTTAAAGTCATATTATTGCGTCTCTTTTAGTCATTAAATCTTTCTGAATCACTTCGAATGAAAATCGGCCTTTAAACATGACTTTCGTGCATAACTTGCAGTTGATCTATTGAAGGCAACAATGCATTTGTTTAGCATTAAAGTCATGTCACTGAGTCTCTTCTAGTCATTAAATCATTCTAAATTAATTCGAACGAATTCTATTTTCGCCCTTCAAACATTATTTTCTTACATAACTTGCAATTAATCTACTGAAGACAACAATGCATTATTTTGGCATTAAAAAGCATATCACTCAGTCTTTTCAATCATTAAATTGTTTGAAGGCACTTCGAACTAATACTATTTTTGAATTCGGAACACGACTTTCATGCATAACTTGCACTTCATCTATTGAAGGCAACAATGCATTTGTTTAGCATTAAAGTCATGTCACTGAGTCTCTTCTAGTCATTAAATCATTCTAAATTAATTCGAACGAATTCTATTTTCGCCCTTCAAACATTATTTTCTTACATAACTTGCAATTAATCTACTGAAGACAACAATGCATTATATTGGCATTAAAAAGCATATCACTCAGTCTTTTCAATCATTAAATTGTTTGAAGGCACTTCGAACTAATACTATTTTTGAATTCGGAACACGACTTTCATGCATAACTTGCACTTCATCTATTGAAGGCAACTATTCATTTTTTTAGCCTTAAAGTCATGTCACTGAGTCTGTTCTAGTCATTAAATCATTCTAAATTAATTCGAACGAATTCCATTTTCGCCCTTCAAACATTATTTTCTTACATAACTTACAATTAATCTACTGAAGACAACAATGCATTATTTTAGCATTAAAAAGCATATCACTCAGTCTTTTCAATCATTAAATTGTTTAAAGGCACTTCGAACCAATTCTATTTTTTAATTTAGAACATGACGTTCATTCATAACTTGCACTTGATCTATTGAAGGCAACAATGCATTTGTTTAGCCTTAAAGTCATGTCACTGAGTCCGTTCTAGTCATTAAATCATTCTAAATTAATTCGAACGAATTCTATTTTCGCCCTTCACACATTATTTTCTTACATAACTTGCAATTAATATACTGAAGACAACAATGCATTATTTTAGCATTAAAAAGCATATCACTCAGTCTTTTCAATCATTAAATTGTTTAAAGGCACTTCGAACAAGTTCTATTTTTGAATTTAGAACATGACTTTCATGCATAACTTGCACTCTATCTATTGAAGGCAACAATGTATTTGTTTAGCCTTAAAGTCATGTCACTGAGTCTGTTCTAGTCATTAAATCATTCTAAATTAATTCGAACGAATTCTATTTTCGCCCTTCAAACATTATTTTCTTACATAACTTGCAATTAATCTACTGAAGACAACAATGCATTATTTTGGCATTAAAAAGCATATCACTCAGTCTTTTCAATCATTAAATTGTTTGAAGGCACTTCGAACTAAAACTATTTTTGAATTCAGAACACGACTTTCATGCATAACTTGCACTTCATCTATTGAAGGCAACTATTCATTTTTTTAGCCTTAAAGTCATATTATTGCGTCTCTTTTAGTCATTAAATCTTTCTGAATCACTTCGAATGAAAATCGGCCTTTAAACATGACTTTCGTGCATAACTTCCAGTTGATCTATTGAAGGCAACAATGCATTTGTTTAGCATTAAAGTCATGTCACTGAGTCTCTTCTAGTCATTAAATCATTCTAAATTAATTCGAACGAAATCTATTTTCGCCCTTCAAACATTATTTTCTTACATAACTTGCAATTAATCTACTGAAGACAACAATGCATTATTTTAGCATTAAAAAGCATATCACTCAGTCTTTTCAATCATTAAATTGTTTAAAGGCACTTCAAACCAGTTCTATATTTGAATTGAGAACATGACTTTCATGCATAACTTGCACTTGATCTATTGAAGGCAACAATGCATTTGTTTAGCCTTAAAGTCATGTCACTGAGTCTGTTCTAGTCATTAAATCATTCTAAATTAATTCGAACGAATTCTATTTTCACCCTTCAAACATTATTTTCTTACATAACTTGCAATTAATCTACTGAAGACAACAATGCATTATTTTAGCATTAAAAAGCATATCACTCAGTCTTTTCAATCATTAAATTGTTTAAAGGCACTTCGACCCAGTTCTATTTTTGAATTTAGAACATGACTTTCATGCATAACTTGCACTTGATCTATTGAAGGCAACAATGCATTTGTTTAGCCTTAAAGTCATGTCACTGAGTCTGTTCTAGTCATTAAATCATTCTAAATTAATTCGAACGAATTCTATTTTCGCCCTTCAAACATTATTTTCTTACATAACTTACAATTAATCTACTGAAGACAACAATGCATTATTTTAGCATTAAAAAGCATATCACTCAGTCTTTTCAATCATTAAATTGTTTGAAGGCACTTCGAACAAATTCTATTTTTGAATTTAGAACATGACTTTCATGCATAACTTGCACTTGATCTATTGAAGGCAACAATGCATTTGTTTAGCCTTAAAGTCATGTCACTGAGTCTGTTCTAGTCATTAAATCATTCTAAATTAATTCGAACGAATTCTATTTTCGCCCTTCAAACATTATTTTCTTACATAACTTGCAATTAATCTACTGAAGACAACAATGCATTATTTTGGCATTAAAAAGCATATCACTCAGTCTTTTCAATCATTAAATTATTTGAAGGCACTTCGAACCAATACTATTTTTGAATTCGGAACACGACTTTCATGCATAACTTGCACTTCATCTATTGAAGGCAACTATTCATTTTTTCAGCCTTAAAGTCATGTCACTGAGTCTGTTCTAGTCATTAAATCAGTCTAAATTAATTCGAACGAATTCTATTTTCGCCCTTCACACATTATTTTCTTACATAACTTGCAATTAATCTACTAAAGACAACAATGCATTATTTTAGCATTAAAAAGCATATCACTCAGTCTTTTCAATCATTAAATTGTTTAAAGGCACTTCGAACCAGTTCTATTTTTGAATTTAGAACATGACTTTCATGCATAACTTGCACTTGATCTATTGAAGGCAACAATGCATTTGTTTAGCCTTAAAGTCATGTCACTGAGTCTGTTCTAGTCATTAAATCATTCTAAATTAATTCGAACGAATTCTATTTTCACCCTTCAAACATTATTTTCTTACATAACTTGCAATTAATCTACTGAAGACAACAATGCATTATTTTAGCATTAAAAAGCATATCACTCAGTCTTTTCAATCATTAAATTGTTTAAAGGCACTTCGACCCAGTTCTATTTTTGAATTTAGAACATGACTTTCATGCATAACTTGCACTTGATCTATTGAAGGCAACAATGCATTTGTTTAGCCTTAAAGTCATGTCACTGAGTCTGTTCTAGTCATTAAATCATTCTAAATTAATTCGAACGAATTCTATTTTCGCCCTTCAAACATTATTTTCTTACATAACTTACAATTAATCTACTGAAGACAACAATGCATTATTTTAGCATTAAAAAGCATATCACTCAGTCTTTTCAATCATTAAATTGTTTGAAGGCACTTCGAACCAGTTCTATTTTTGAATTTAGAACATGACTTTCATGCATAACTTGCACTTGATCTATTGAAGGCAACAATGCATTTGTTTAGCCTTAAAGTCATGTCACTGAGTCTGTTCTAGTCATTAAATCATTCTAAATTAATTCGAACGAATTCTATTTTCACCCTTCAAACATTATTTTCTTACATAACTTGCAATTAATCTACTGAAGACAACAATGCATTATTTTAGCATTAAAAAGCATATCACTCAGTCTTTTCAATCATTAAATTGTTTAAAGGCACTTCGACCCAGTTCTATTTTTGAATTTAGAACATGACTTTCATGCATAACTTGCACTTGATCTATTGAAGGCAACAATGCATTTGTTTAGCCTTAAAGTCATGTCACTGAGTCTGTTCTAGTCATTAAATCATTCTAAATTAATTCGAACGAATTCTATTTTCGCCCTTCAAACATTATTTTCTTACATAACTTACAATTAATCTACTGAAGACAACAATGCATTATTTTAGCATTAAAAAGCATATCACTCAGTCTTTTCAATCATTAAATTGTTTGAAGGCACTTCGAACCAGTTCTATTTTTGAATTTAGAACATGACTTTCATGCATAACTTGCACTTGATCTATTGAAGGCAACAATGCATTTGTTTAGCCTTAAAGTCATGTCACTGAGTCTGTTCTAGTCATTAAATCATTCTAAATTAATTCGAACGAATTCTATTTTCGCCCTTTAAACATTATTTTCTTACATAACTTACAATTAATCTACTGAAGACAACAATGCATTATTTTAGCATTAAAAAGCATATCACTCAGTCTTTTCAATCATTAAATTGTTTGAAGGCACTTCGAACCACTTCTATTTTTGAATTTAGAACATGACTTTCATGCATAACTTGCACTTGATCTATTGAAGGCAACAATGCATTTGTTTAGCCTTAAAGTCATGTCACTGAGTCTGTTCTAGTCATTAAATCATTCTACATTAATTCGAACGAATTCTATTTTCGCCCTTCAAACATTATTTTCTTACATAACTTGCAATTAATCTACTGAAGACAACAATGCATTATTTTGGCATTAAAAAGCATATCACTCAGTCTTTTCAATCATTAAATTGTTTGAAGGCACTTCGAACTAATACTATTTTTGAATTCGGAACACCACTTTCATGCATAACTTGCACTTCATCTATTGAAGGCAACTATTCATTTTTTTAGCCTTAAAGTCATGTCACTGAGTCTGTTCTAGTCATTAAATCATTCTAAATTAATTCGAACGAATTCTATTTTTGCCCTTCAAACATTATTTTCTTACATAACTTGCAATTAATCTACTGAAGACAACAATGCATTATTTTGGCATTAAAAAGCATATCACTCAGTCTTTTCAATCATTAAATTGTTTGAAGGCACTTCGAACTAATACTATTTTTGAATTCGGAACACGACTTTCATGCATAACTTGCACTTCATCTATTGAAGGCAACTATTCATTTTTTTAGCCTTAAAGTCATATTGTTGCGTCTCTTTTAGTCATTAAATCTTTCTGAATCACTTCGAATGAAAATCGGCCTTTAAACATGACTTTCGTGCATAACCTGCAGTTGATCTATTGAAGGCAACAATGCATTTGTTTAGCATTAAAGTCATGTCACTGAGTCTCTTCTAGTCATTAAATCATTCTAAATTAATTCGAACGAATTCTATTTTCGCCCTTCAAACATTATTTTCTTACATAACTTGCAATTAATCTACTGAAGACAACAATGCATTATTTTGGCATTAAAAAGCATATCACTCAGTCTTTTCAATCATTAAATTGTTTGAAGGCACTTCGAACTAATACTATTTTTGAATTCGGAACACGACTTTCATGCATAACTTGCACTTCATCTATTGAAGGCAACTATTCATTTTTTTAGCCTTAAAGTCATGTCAGTGAGTCTGTTCTAGTCATTAAATTATTCTAAATTAATTCGAACGAATTCTATTTTCGCCCTTCAAACATTATTTTCTTACATAACTTACAATTAATCTACTGAAGACAACAATGCATTATTTTAGCATTAAAAATCATATCACTCAGTCTTTTCGATCATTAAATTGTTTAAAGGCACTTCGAACCAATTCTATTTTTGAATTTAGAACATGACGTTCATTCATAACTTGCACTTGATCTATTGAAGGCAACTATTCATTTTTTTAGCCTTAAAGTCATATTATTGCGTCTCTTTTAGTCATTAAATCTTTCTGAATCACTTCGAATGAAAATCGGCCTTTAAACATGACTTTCGTGCATAACTTGCAGTTGATCTATTGAAGGCAACAATGCACTTGTTTAGCATTAAAGTCATGTCACTGAGTCTCTTCTAGTCATTAAATCATTCTAAATTAATTCGAACGAATTCAATTTTCGCCCTTCAAACATTATTTTCTTACATAACTTACAATTAATCTACTGAAGACAACAATGCATTATTTTAGCATTAAAAAGCATATCACTCAGTCTTTTCAATCATTAAATTGTTTGAAGGCACTTCGAACCAATTCTATTTTTGAATTTAGAACACGACTTTCATGCATAACTTGCACTTGATCTATTGAAGGCAACAATGCATTTGTTTAGCCTTAAAGTCATGTCACTGAGTCTCTTCTAGTCATTAAATCATTCTAAATTAATTCGAACGAATTCTATTTTCGCCCTTCAAACATTATTTTCTTACATAACTTGCAATTAATCTACTGAAGACAACAATGCATTATTTTGGCATTAAAAAGCATATCACTCAGTCTTTTCAATCATTAAATTGTTTGAAGGCACTTCGAACTAATACTATTTTTGAATTCGGAACACGACTTTCATGCATAACTTGCACTTCATCTATTGAAGGCAACTATTCATTTTTTTAGCCTTAAAGTCATGTCACTGAGTCTGTTCTAGTCATTAAATCAGTCTAAATTAATTCGAACGAATTCTATTTTCGCCCTTCACACATTATTTTCTTACATAACTTGCAATCAATCTACTGAAGACAACAATGCATTATTTTAGCATTAAAAAGCATATCACTCAGTCTTTTCAATCATTAAATTGTTTAAAGGCACTTCGAACCAGTTCTATTTTTGAATTTAGAACATGACTTTCATGCATAACTTGCACTTGATCTATTGAAGGCAACAATGCATTTGTTTAGCCTTAAAGTCATGTCACTGAGTCTGTTCTAGTCATTAAATCATTCTAAATTAATTCGAACGAACTCTATTTTCGCCCTTCAAACATTATTTTCTTACATAACTTGCAATTAATCTACTGAAGACAACAATGCAATATTTTAGCATTAAAAAGCATATCACTCAGTCTTTTCAATCATAAATTGTTTGAAGACACTTCAAACCAATTCAATTTTTGAATTCAGAACACGACTTTCATGCATAACTTGCACTTCATCTATTGAAGGCAACTATTCATTTTTTTAGCCTTAAAGTCATATTATTGCGTCTCTTTTAGTCATTAAATCTTTCTGAATCACTTCGAATGAAAATCGGCGCTTAAACATGACTTTCGTGCATAACTTGCAGTTGATCTATTGAAGGCAACAATGCATTTGTTTAGCATTAAAGTCATGTCACTGAGTCTCTTCTAGTCATTAAATCAATCTAAATTAATTCGAACGAATTCTATTTTCGCCCTTCAAACATTATTTTCTTACATAACTTGCAATTAATCTACTGAAGACAACAATGCATTATTTTGGCATTAAAAAGCATATCACTCAGTCTTTTCAATCATTAAATTGTTTGAAGGCACTTCGAACTAATACTATTTTTGAATTCGGAACACGACTTTCATGCATAACTTGCACTTCATCTATTGAAGGCAACTATTCATTTTTTTAGCCTTAAAGTCATGTCACTGAGTCTGTTCTAGTCATTAAATCAGTCTAAATTAATTCGAACGAATTCTATTTTCGCCCTTCACACATTACTTTCTTACATAACTTGCAATCAATCTACTGAAGACAACAATGCATTATTTTAGCATTAAAAAGCATATCACTCAGTCTTTTCAATCATTAAATTGTTTAAAGGCACTTCGAACCAATTCTATTTTTGAATTTAGAACATGACTTTCATGCATAACTTGCACTTGATCTATTGAAGGCAACAATGCATTTGTTTAGCCTTAAAGTCATGTCACTGAGTCTGTTCTAGTCATTAAATCATTCTAAATTAATTCGAACGAATTCTATTTTCGCCCTTCAAACATTATTTTCCTACATAACTTGCAATTAATCTACTGAAGACAACAATGCATTATTTGGGAATTAAAAAGCATATCACTCAGTCTTTTCAATCATTAAATTGTTTGAAGGCACTTCAAACCAATTCTATTTTTGAATTTAGAACACGACTTTCATGCACAACTTGCACTTGAGCTATTGACGGCAACTATTCATTTTTTTAGCCTTAAAGTCATATTATTGCGTCTCTTTTAGTCATTAAATCTTTCTGAATCACTTCGAATGAAAATCGGCCTTTAAACATGACTTTCGTGCATAACTTGCAGTTGATCTATTGAAGGCAACAATGCACTTGTTTAGCATTAAAGTCATGTCACTTAGTCTCTTCTAGTCATTAAATCATTCTAAATTCATTCGAACGAATTCAATTTTCGCCCTTCAAACATTATTTTCTTACATAACTTACAATTAATCTACTGAAGACAACAATGCATTACTTTAGCATTAAAAAGCATATCACTCAGTCTTTTCAATCATTAAATTGTTTGAAGGCACTTCGAACCAATTCTATTTTTGAATTTAGAACATGACTTTCATGCATAACTTGCACTTGATCTATTGAAGGCAACAATGCATTTGTTTAGCCTTAAAGTCATGTCACTGAGTCTGTTCTAGTCATTAAATAATTCTAAGTTAATTCGAACGAATTCTATTTTCGCCCTTCAAACATTATATTCTTACATAACTTGCAATTAATCTACTGAAGACAACAATGCATTATTTTAGCACTAAAAAGCATATCACTCAGTCTTTTCAATCATTAAATTGTTTGAAAGCACTTCGAACTAATACTATTTTTGAATTCAGAACACGACTTTCATGCATAACTTGCACTTCATCTATTGAAGGCAACTATTCATTTTTTTAGCCTTAAAGTCATATTATTGCGTCTCTTTTAGTCCTTAAATCTTTCTGAATCACTTCGAATGAAAATCGGCCTTCAAACATGACTTTCGTGCCTAACTTGCAGTTGATCTATTGAAGGCAACAATGCATTTGTTTACCCTTAAAGTCATGTCACTGAGTCTGTTCTAGTCATTAAATCATTCAAAATGAATTCGAACGAATTCTATTTTCGCCCTTCAAACATTATTTTCTTACATAACTTGCAATTAATCTACGGAAGACAACAATGCATTATTTTAGCATTAAAAAGCATATCACTCAGTCTTTTCAATCATTAAATTGTTTGAAGGCACTTCGAACTAATACTATTTTTGAATTCAGAACACGACTTTCATGCATAACTTGCACTTCATCTATTGAAGGCAACTATTCATTTTTTTAGCCTTAAAGTCATATTATTGCGTCTCTTTTAGTCATTAAATCTTTCTGAATCACTTCGAATGAAAATCGGCCTTTAAACATGACCTTCATGCATAACTTGCACTTGATCTATTGAAGGCAACAATGCATTTCTTTAGCATTAAAGTCATGTCACTGAGTCTCTTCTAGTCATTAAATCATTCTAAATTAATTCGAACGAATTCTATTTTCGCCCTTCAAACATTATTTTCTTACATAACTTACAATTAATCTACTGAAGACAACAATGCACTATTTTACCATTAAAAAGCATATCACTCAGTCTTTTCAATCATTAAATTGTTTAAAGGCACTTCGAACTAATACTATTTTTGAATTCATAACACGACTTTCATGCATAACTTGCACTTCTTCTATTGAAGGCAACTATTCATTTTTTTAGCCTTAAAGTCATATTATTACGTTTCTTTTAGTCATTAAATCTTTCTGAATCACTTCGAATGAAAATCGGCCTTTAAACATGACTTTCGTGCCTAACTTGCAGTTGATCTATTGAAGGCAACAATGCATTTGTTTACCCTTAAAGTCATGTCACTAAGTCTCTTCTAGTCATTAAATCATTCAAAATTAATTCGAACGAATTCTATTTTCGCCCTTCAAACATTATTTTCTTACATAACTTGCAATTAATCTACTGAAGAAAACAATGCATTATTTTAGCATTAAAAAGCATATCACTCAGTCTTTTCAATAATTAAACTGTTTGAAGGCACTTCGAACCAATTCTATTTTTGAATTTAGAACATGACTTTCATGCATAACTTGCACTTGATCTATTGAAGGCAACAATGCATTTGTTTAGCCTTAAAGTCATGTCACTGAGTCTGTTCTAGTCATTAAATCATTCAAAATTAATTCGAACGAATTCTATTTTCGCCCTTCAAACATTATTTTCTTACATAACTTGCAATTAATCTACTGAAGAAAACAATGCATTATTTTAGCATTAAAAAGCATATCACTCAGTCTTTTCAATAATTAAACTGTTTGAAGGCACTTCGAACCAATTCTATTTTTGAATTTAGAACATGACTTTCATGCATAACTTGCACTTGATCTATTGAAGGCAACAATGCATTTGTTTAGCCTTAAAGTCATGTCACTGAGTCTGTTCTAGTCATTAAATCATTCTAAATTAATTCGAACGAATTCTATTTTCACCGTTCAAACATTATTTTCTTACGTAACTTGCAATTAATCTACTGAAGACAACAATGCATTATTTATTCATTAAAAAGCATATCACTCAGTCTTTTCAATAATTAAATTGTTTGAAGGCACTTCGAACTAATACTATTTTTGAATTCAGAACACGACTTTCCTGCATAACTTGCACTTCATCTACTGAAGGCAACTATTCATTTTTTTAGCCTTAAAGTCATATTATTGCGTCTCTTTTAGTCATTAAATCTTTCTGAATCACTTCGAATGAAAATCGGCCTTTAAACATGACTTTCGTGCATAACTTGCAGTTGATCTATTGAAGGCAACAATGCATTTGTTTAGCATTAAAGTCATATCACTGAGTCTCTTCTAGTCATTAAATCATTCTAAATTAATTCGAACGAATTCTATTTTCGCCCTTCAAACATTATTTTCTTACATAACTTGCAATTAATCTACTGAAGACAACAATGCATTATTTTAGCATTAAAAAGCATATCACTCAGTCTTTTCAATCATTAAATTGTTTAAAGGCACTTCGAACCAGTTCTATTTTTGAATTTAGAACATGACTTTCATGCATAACTTGCACTTGATCTATTGAAGGCAACAATGCATTTGTTTAGCCTTAAAGTCATGTCACTGAGTCAGTTCTAGTCATTAAATCATTCTAAATTAATTCGAACGAATTCTATTTTCGCCCTTCAAACATTATTTTCTTACATAACTTGCAATTAATCTACTGAAGACAACAATGCATGATTTTAGCATTAAAAAGCATATCACTCAGTCTTTTCAATCATTAAATTGTTTAAAGGCACTTCGAACCAGTTCTATTTTTGAATTTAGAACATGACTTTCATGCATAACTTGCACTTGATCTATTGAAGGCAACAATGCATTTGTTTAGCCTTAAAGTCATGTCACTGAGTCTGTTCTAGTCATTAAATCATTCTAAATTAATTCGAACGAATTCTATTTTCGCCCTTCAAACATTATTTTCTTACATAACTTGCAATTAATCTACTGAAGACAACAATGCATTATTTTAGCATTAAAAAGCATATCACTCAGTCTTTTCAATAATTAAATTGTTTAAAGGCACTTCGAACCAGTTCTATTTTTGAATTTAGAACATGACTTTCATGCATAACTTGCACTTGATCTATTGAAGGCAACAATGCATTTGTTTAGCCTTAAAGTCATGTCACTGAGTCTGTTCTAGTCATTAAATCATTCTAAATTAATTCGAACGAATTCTATTTTCGCCCTTTAAACATTATTTTCTTACATAACTTACAATTAATCTACTGAAGACAACAATGCATTATTTTAGCATTAAAAAGCATATCACTCAGTCTTTTCAATCATTAAATTGTTTGAAGGCACTTCGAACCACTTCTATTTTTGAATTTAGAACATGACTTTCATGCATAACTTGCACTTGATCTATTGAAGGCAACAATGCATTTGTTTAGCCTTAAAGTCATGTCACTGAGTCTGTTCTAGTCATTAAATCATTCTACATTAATTCGAACGAATTCTATTTTCGCCCTTCAAACATTATTTTCTTACATAACTTGCAATTAATCTACTGAAGACAACAATGCATTATTTTGGCATTAAAAAGCATATCACTCAGTCTTTTCAATCATTAAATTGTTTGAAGGCACTTCGAACTAATACTATTTTTGAATTCGGAACACCACTTTCATGCATAACTTGCACTTCATCTATTGAAGGCAACTATTCATTTTTTTAGCCTTAAAGTCATGTCACTGAGTCTGTTCTAGTCATTAAATCAGTCTAAATTAATTCGAACGAATTCTATTTTCGCCCTTCACACATTATTTTCTTACATAACTTGCAATTAATCTACTGAAGACAACAATGCATTATTTTAGCATTAAAAAGCATATCACTCAGTCTTTTCGATCATTAAATTGTTTAAAGGCACTTCGAACCAGTTCTATTTTTTAATTTAGAACATGACTTTCATGCATAACTTGCACTTGATCTATTGAAGGCAACAATGCATTTGTTTAGCCTTAAAGTCATGTCACTGAGTCTGTTCTAGTCATTAAATCATTCTAAATTAATTCGAACGAATTCTATTTTCGCCCTTCAAACATTATTTTCTTACATAACTTACAATTAATCTACTGAAGACAACAATGCATTATTTTAGCATTAAAAAGCATATCACTCAGTCTTTTCAATCATTAAATTGTTTAAAGGCACTTCGAACCAATTCTATTTTTGAATTTAGAACATGACGTTCATTCATAACTTGCACTTGATCTATTGAAGGCAACAATGCATTTGTTTAGCCTTAAAGTCATGTCACTGAGTCTGTTCTAGTCATTAAATCATTCTAAATTAATTCGAACGAATTCTATTTTCGCCCTTCAAACATTATTTTCTTACATAACTTGCAATTAATCTACTGAAGACAACAATGCATTATTTTAGCATTAAAAAGCATATCACTCAGTCTTTTCAATCATTAAATTGTTTGAAGGCACTTCGAACTAATACTATTTTTGAATTCGGAACACGAATTTCATGCATAACTTGCACTTCATCTATTGAAGGCAACTATTCATTTTTTTAGCCTTAAAGTCATGTCACTGAGTCTGTTCTAGTCATTAAATCATTCTAAATTAATTCGAACGAATTCTATTTTCGCCCTTCAAACATTATTTTCTTACATAACTTACAATTAATCTACTGAAGACAACAATGCATTATTTTAGCATTAAAAAGCATATCACTCAGTCTTTTGAATCATTAAATTGTTTAAAGGCACTTCGAACCAATTCTATTTTTGAATTTAGAACATGACGTTCATTCATAACTTGCACTTGATCTATTGAAGGCAACAATGCATTTGTTTAGCCTTAAAGTCATGTCACTGAGTCTGTTCTAGTCATTAAATCATTCTAAATTAATTCGAACGAATTCTATTTTCGCCCTTCAAACATTATTTTCTTACATAACTTGCAATTAATCTACTGAAGACAACAATGCATTATTTTAGCATTAAAAAGCCTATCACTCAGTCTTTTCAATCATTAAATTGTTTAAAGGCACTTCGAACCAGTTCTATTTTTGAATTTAGAACATCACTTTCATGCATAACTTGCACTTGATCTATTGAAGGCAACAATGCATTTGTTTAGCCTTAAAGTCATGTCACTGAGTCTGTTCTAGTCATTAAATCATTCTAAATTAATTCGAACGAATTCTATTTTCGCCCTTCAAACATTATTTTCTTACATAACTTGCAATTAATCTACTGAAGACAACAATGCATTATTTTAGCATTAAAAAGCATATCACTCAGTCTTTTCAATAATTAAATTGTTTAAAGGCACTTCGAACCAGTTCTATTTTTGAATTTAGAACATGACTTTCATGCATAACTTGCACTTGATCTATTGAAGGCAACAATGCATTTGTTTAGCCTTAAAGTCATGTCACTGAGTCTGTTCTAGTCATTAAATCATTCTAAATTAATTCGAACGAATTCTATTTTCGCCCTTCAAACATTATTTTCTTACATAACTTGCAATTAATCTACTGAAGACAACAATGCATTATTTTAGCATTAAAAAGCATATCACTCAGTCTTTTCAATCATTAAATTGTTTAAAGGCACTTCGAACCAGTTCTATTTTTGAATTTAGAACATCACTTTCATGCATAACTTGCACTTGATCTATTGAAGGCAACAATGCATTTGTTTAGCCTTAAAGTCATGTCACTGAGTCTGTTCTAGTCATTAAATCATTCTAAATTAATTCGAACGAATTCTATTTTCGCCCTTCAAACATTATTTTCTTACATAACTTGCAATTAATCTACTGAAGACAACAATGCATTATTTTAGCATTAAAAAGCATATCACTCAGTCTTTTCAATAATTAAATTGTTTAAAGGCACTTCGAACCAGTTCTATTTTTGAATTTAGAACATGACTTTCATGCATAACTTGCACTTGATCTATTGAAGGCAACAATGCATTTGTTTAGCCTTAAAGTCATGTCACTGAGTCTGTTCTAGTCATTAAATCATTCTAAATTAATTCGAACGAATTCTATTTTCGCCCTTCAAACATTATTTTCTTACATAACTTACAATTAATCTACTGAAGACAACAATGCATTATTTTAGCATTAAAAAGCATATCACTCAGTCTTTTCAATCATTAAATTGTTTGAAGGCACTTCGAACCAATTCTATTTTTGAATTTAGAACATGACTTTCATGCATAACTTGCACTTGATCTATTGAAGGCAACAATGCATTTGTTTAGCCTTAAAGTCATGTCACTGAGTCTCTTCTAGTCATTAAATCATTCTAAATTAATTCGAATGAATTCTATTTTCGCCCTTCAAACATTATTTTCTTACATAACTTGCAATTCATCTACTGAAGACAACAATGCATTATTTCGGCATTAAAAAGCATATCACTCAGTCTTTTCAATCATTAAATTGTTTGAAGGCACTTCGAACTAATACTATTTTTGAATTCGGAACACGACTTTCATGCATAACTTGCACTTCATCTATTGAAGGCAACAATTCATTTTTTTAGCCTTAAAGTCATGTCACTGAGTCTGTTCTAGTCATTAAATCAGTCTAAATTAATTCGAACGAATTCTATTTTCGCCCTTCACACATTATTTTCTTACATAACATGCAATTAATCTACTGAAGACAACAATGCATTATTTTAGCATTAAAAAGCATATCACTCAGTCTTTTCAATCATTAAATTGTTTAAAGGCACTTCGAACCAGTTCTATTTTTGAATTTAGAACATGACTTTCATGCATAACTTGCACTTGATCTATTGAAGGCAACAATGCATTTGTTTAGCCTTAAAGTCATGTCACTGAGTCTGTTCTAGTCATTAAATCATTCTAAATTAATTCGAACGAATTCTATTTTCGCCCTTCAAACATTATTTTCTTACATAACTTGCAATTAATCTACTGAAGACAACAATGCATTATTTTGGCATTAAAAAGCATATCACTCAGTCTTTTCAATCATTAAATTGTTTGAAGGCACTTCGAACTAATACTATTTTTGAATTCAGAACACGACTTTCATGCATAACTTGCACTTCATCTATTGAAGGCAACTATTCATTTTTTTAGCCTTAAAGTCATATTATTGCGTCTCTTTTAGTCATTAAATCTTTCTGAATCACTTCGAATGAACATCGGCCTTTAAACATGACTTTCGTGCATAACTTGCAGTTGATCTATTGAAGGCAACAATGCATTTGTTTAGCATTAAAGTCATGTCACTGAGTCTCTTCTAGTCATTAAATCACTCTAAATTAATTCGAACGAATTCTATTTTCGCCCTTCAAACATTATTTTCTTACATAACTTGCAATTAATCTACTGAAGACAACAATGCATTATTTTGGCATTAAAAAGCATATCACTCAGTCTTTTCAATCATTAAATTGTTTGAAGGCACTTCGAACTAATACTATTTTTGAATTCGGAACACGACTTTCATGCATAACTTGCACTTCATCTACTGAAGGCAACTATTCATTTTTTTAGCCTTAAAGTCATGTCACTGAGTCTGTTCTAGTCATTAAATCATTCTAAATTAATTCGAACGAATTCTATTTTCGCCCTTCAAACATTATTTTCTTACATAACTTACAATTAATCTACTGAAGACAACAATGCATTATTTTAGCATTAAAAAGCATATCACTCAGTCTTTTCAATCATTAAATTGTTTAAAGGCACTTCGAACCAATTCTATTTTTGAATTTAGAACATGACGTTCATTCATAACTTGCACTTGATCTATTGAAGGCAACAATGCATTTGTTTAGCCTTAAAGTCATGTCACTGAGTCTGTTCTAGTCATTAAATCATTCTAAATTAATTCGAACGAATTCTATTTTCGCCCTTCAAACATTATTTTCTTACATAACTTGCAATTAATCTACTGAAGACAACAATGCATTATTTTAGCATTAAAAAGCATATCACTCAGTCTTTTCAATCATTAAATTGTTTGAAGGCACTTCGAACTAATACTATTTTTGAATTCAGAACACGACTTTCATGCATAACTTGCACTTCATCTATTGAAGGCAACTATTCATTTTTTTAGCCTTAAAGTCATATTATTGCGTCTCTTTTAGTCATTAAATCTTTCTGAATCACTTCGAATGAAAATCGGCCTTTAAACATGACTTTCATGCATAACTTCCAGTTGATCTATTGAAGGCAACAATGCATTTGTTTAGCATTAAAGTCATGTCACTAAGTCTCTTCTAGTCACTAAATCATTCTAAATTAATTCGAACGAAATCTATTTTCGCCCTTCAAACATTATTTTCTTACATAACTTACAATTAATCTACTGAAGACAATAATGCATTATTTTAGCATTAAAAAGCATATCACTCAGTCTTTTCAATCATTAAATTGTTTGAAGGCACTTCGAACCAATTCTATTTTTGAATTTAGAACATGACTTTCATGCATAACTTGCACTTGATCTATTGAAGGCAACAATGCATTTGTTTACCCTTAAAGTCATGTCACTGAGTCTGTTCTAGTCATTAAATCATTCTAAATTAATTCGAACGAATTCTATTTTCGCCCTTCAAACATTATTTTCTTACATAACTTGCAATTAATCTACTGAAGACAACAATGCATTATTTTAGCATTAAAAAGCATATCACTCAGTCTTTTCAATCATTAAATTGTGTAAAGGCACTTCAAACCAGTTCTATATTTGAATTTAGAACATGACTTTCATGCATAACTTGCACTTGATCTATTGAAGGCAACAATGCATTTGTTTAGCCTTAAAGTCATGTCACTGAGTCTGTTCTAGTCATTAAATCATTCTAAATTAATTCGAACGAATTCTATTTTCGCCCTTCAAACATTATTTTCCTACATAACTTGCAATTAATCTACTGAAGACAACAATGCATTATTTTAGAATTAAAAAGCATATCACTCAGTCTTTTCAATCATTAAATTGTTTGAAGGCACTTCAAACCAATTCTATTTTTGAATTTAGAACACGACTTTCATGCACAACTTGCACTTGAGCTATTGACGGCAACTATTCATTTTTTTAGCCTTAAAGTCATATTATTGCGTCTCTTTTAGTCATTAAATCTTTCTGAATCACTTCGAATGAAAATCGGCCTTTAAACATGACTTTCGTGCATAACTTGCAGTTGATCTATTGAAGGCAACAATGCACTTGTTTAGCATTAAAGTCATGTCACTGAGTCTCTTCTAGTCATTAAATCATTCTAAATTAATTCGAACGAATTCAATTTTCGCCCTTCAAACATTATTTTCTTACATAACTTACAATTAATCTACTGAAGACAACAATGCATTATTTTAGCATTAAAAAGCATATCACTCAGTCTTTTCAATCATTAAATTGTTTGAAGGCACTTCGAACCAATTCTATTTTTGAATTTAGAACATGACTTTCATGCATAACTTGCACTTGATCTATTGAAGGCAACAATGCATTTGTTTAGCCTTAAAGTCATGTCACTGAGTCTGTTCTAGTCATTAAATAATTCTAAATTAATTCGAACGAATTCTATTTTCGCCCATCAAACATTATATTCTTACATAACTTGCAATTAATCTACTGAAGACAACAATGCATTATTTTAGCACTAAAAAGCATATCACTCAGTCTTTTCAATCATTAAATTGTTTGAAAGCACTTCGAACTAATACTATTTTTGAATTCAGAACACGACTTTCATGCATAACTTGCACTTCATCTATTGAAGGCAACTATTCATTTTTTTAGCCTTAAAGTCATATTATTGCGTCTCTTTTAGTCATTAAATCTTTCTGAATCACTTCGAATGAAAATCGGCCTTTAAACATGACTTTCGTGCCTAACTTGCAGTTGATCTATTGAAGGCAACAATGCATTTGTTTACCCTTAAAGTCATGTCACTGAGTCTCTTCTAGTCATTAAATCATTCAAAATTAATTCGAACGAATTCTATTTTCGCCCTTCAAACATTATTTTCTTACATAACTTGCAATTAATCTACTGAAGACAACAATGCATTATTTTAGCATTAAAAAGCATATCACTCAGTCTTTTCAATCATTAAATTGTTTGAAGGCACTTCGAACCAATTCTATTTTTGAATTTAGAACATGACTTTCATGCATAACTTGCACTTGATCTATTGAAGGCAACAATGCATTTGTTTAGCCTTAAAGTCATGTCACTGAGTCTGTTCTAGTCATTAAATCATTCTAAATTAATTCGAACGAATTCTATTTTCGCCGTTCAAACATTATTTTCTTACGTAACTTGCAATTAATCTACTGAAGACAACAATGCATTATTTATTCATTAAAAAGCATATCACTCAGTCTTTTCAATCATTAAATTGTTTGAAGGCACTTCGAACTAATACTATTTTTGAATTCAGAACACGACTTTCCTGCATAACTTGCACTTCATCTACTGAAGGCAACTATTCATTTTTTTAGCCTTAAAGTCATATTATTGCGTCTCTTTTAGTCATTAAATCTTTCTGAATCACTTCGAATGAAAATCGGCCTTTAAACATGACTTTCGTGCATAACTTGCAGTTGATCTATTGAAGGCAACAATGCATTTGTTTAGCATTAAAGTCATGTCACTGAGTCTCTTCTAGTCATTAAATCATTCTAAATTAATTCGAACGAATTCTATTTTCGCCCTTCAAACATTATTTTCTTACATAACTTGCAATTAATCTACTGAAGACAACAATGCATTATTTTAGCATTAAAAAGCATATCACTCAGTCTTTTCAATCATTAAATTGTTTAAAGGCACTTCGAACCAGTTCTATTTTTGAATTTAGAACATGACTTTCATGCATAACTTGCACTTGATCTATTGAAGGCAACAATGCATTTGTTTAGCCTTAAAGTCATGTCACTGAGTCTCTTCTAGTCATTAAATCATTCTAAATTAATTCGAACGAATTCTATTTTCGCCCTTCAAACATTATTTTCTTACATAACTTGCAATTAATCTACTGAAGACAACAATGCATTATTTTAGCATTAAAAAGCATATCACTCAGTCTTTTCAATCATTAAATTGTTTAAAGGCACTTCGAACCAGTTCTATTTTTGAATTTAGAAAATCACTTTCATGCATAACTTGCACTTGATCTATTGAAGGCAACAATGCATTTGTTTAGCCTTAAAGTCATGTCACTGAGTCTGTTCTAGTCATTAAATCATTCTAAATTAATTCGAACGAATTCTATTTTCGCCCTTCAAACATTATTTTCTTACATAACTTGCAATTAATCTACTGAAGACAACAATGCATTATTTTAGCATTAAAAAGCATATCACTCAGTCTTTTCAATCATTAAATTGTTTAAAGGCACTTCGAACCAGTTCTATTTTTGAATTTAGAACATGACTTACATGCATAACTTGCACTTGATCTATTGAAGGCAACAATGCATTTGTTTAGCCTTAAAGTCATGTCACTGAGTCTGTTCTAGTCATCAAATCATTCTAAATTAATTCGAACGAATTCTATTTTCGCCCTTCAAACATTATTTTCTTACATAACTTGCAATTAATCTACTGAAGACAACAATGCATTATTTTAGCATTAAAAAGCATATCACTCAGTCTTTTCAATCATTAAATTGTTTAAAGGCACTTCGAACCAGTTCTATTTTTGAATTTAGAACATGACTTTCATGCATAACTTGCACTTGATCTATTGAAGGCAACAATGCATTTGTTTAGCCTTAAAGTCATGTCACTGAGTCTGTTCTAGTCATTAAATCATTCTAAACTAATTCGAACGAATTCTATTTTCGCCCTTCAAACATTATTTTCTTACATAACTTACAATTAATCTACTGAAGACAACAATGCATTATTTTAGCATTAAAAAGCATATCACTCAGTCTTTTCAATCGTTAAATTGTTTGAAGGCACTTCGAACTAATACTATTTTTGAATTCAGAACACGACTTTCATGCATAACTTGCACTTCATCTATTGAAGGCAACTATTCATTTTTTTTGCCTTAAAGTCATATTATTGCGTCTCTTTTAGTCATTAAATCTTTCTGAATCACTTCGAATGAAAATCGGCCTTTAAACATGACTTTCGTGCCTAACTTGCAGTTGATCTATTGAAGGCAACAATGCATTTGTTTACCCTTAAAGTCATGTCACTGAGTCTCTTCTAGTCATTAAATCATTCAAAATTAATTCGAACGAATTCTATTTTCGCCCTTCAAACATTATTTTCTCACATAACTTGCAATTAATCTACCAAAGACAACAATACATTATTTTAGCATTAAAATGCATATCACTCAGTCGTTTCAATCATTAAATTGTTTAAAGGACTTCGAACCAATTCTATTTTTGAATTTAGAACATGACGTTCATGCATAACTTGCACTTGATCTATTGAAGGCAACAATGCATTTGTTTAGCCTTAAAGTCATGTCACTGAGTCTGTTCTAGTCATTAAATCATTCTAAATTAATTCGAACGAATTCTATTTCCGCCCTTCACACATTATTTTCTTACATAACTTGCAATTAATCTACTGAAGACAACAATGCATTATTTTAGCAATAAAAAGCATATCACTGAGTCTTTTCAATCACTAAATTGTTTAAAGGCACTTCGAACCAGTTCTATTTTTGAATTTAGAACATGACTTTCATGCATAACTTGCACTTGATCTATTGAAGGCAACAATGCATTTGTTTCGCCTTAAAGTCATGTCACTGAGTCTGTTCTAGTCATTAAATCATTCTAAATTAATTCGAACGAATTCTATTTTCGCCCTTCAAACATTATTTTCTTACATAACTTGCAATTAATCTACTGAAGACAACAATGCATTACTTTGGCATTAAAAAGCATATCACTCAGTCTTTTCAATCACTAAATTGTTTGAAGGCACTTCGAACTAATACTATTTTTGAATTCAGAACACGACTTTCATGCATAACTTGAACTTCATCTATTGAAGGCAACTATTCATTTTTTTAGCCTTAAAGTCATATTATTGCATCTCTTTTAGTCATTAAATCTTTCTGAATCACTTTGAATGAAAATCGGCCTTTAAACATGACTTTCGTGCCAAACTTGCAGTTGATCTATTGAAGGCAAAAATGCATTTGTTTACCCTTAAAGTAATGTCACTGAGTCTCTTCTAGTCATTAAATCATTCAAAATTAATTCGAACGAATTCTATTTTCGCCCTTCAAACATTATTTTCTTATATAACTTGCAATTAATCTACTGAAGCCAACAATGCATTATTTTAGCATTAAAAAGCATATCACTCAGTCTTTTCAATCATTAAATTGTTTGAAGCCACTTCGAACCAATTCTATTTTTGAATTTAGAACATCACTTTCATGCATAACTTGCACTTGATCTATTGAAGGCAACAATGCATTTGTTTAGCCTTAAAGTCATGTCACTGAGTCTGTTCTAGTCATTAAATCATTCAAAATTAATTCGAACGAATTCTATTTTCGCCCTTCAAACATTATTTTCTTACATAACTTGCAATTAATCTACTGACGACAACAATGCATTATTTTAGCATTAAAAAGCATATCACTCAGTCTTTTCAATCATTAAATTGTTTGAAGGCAATTCGAACCAATTCTATTTTTGAATTTAGAACATGACTTTCATGCATAACTTGCACTTGATCTATTGAAGGCAACAATGCATTTGTTTAGCCTTAAAGTCATGTCACTGAGTCTGTTCTAGTCATTAAATCATTCTAAATTAATTCGAACGAATTCTATTTCCGCCCTTCAAACATTATTTTCTTACATAACTTGCAATTAACCTACTGAAGACAACAATGCATTATTTTGGAATTAAAAAGCATATCACTCAGTCTTTTCAATCGTTAAATTGTTTGAAGGCACTTCGAACTAATACTATTTTTGAATTCAGAACACGACTTTCATGCATAACTTGCACTTCATCTATTGAAGGCAACTATTCATTTTTTTTGCCTTAAAGTCATATTATTGCGTTTCTTTTAGTCATTAAATCTTTCTGAATCACTTCGAATGAAAATCGGCCTTTAAACATGACTTTCGTGCCTAACTTGCAGTTGATCTATTGAAGGCAAAAATGCATTTGTTTACCCTTAAAGTAATGTCACTGAGTCTCTTCTAGTCATTAAATCATTCAAAATTAATTAGAACGAATTCTATTTTCGCCCTTCAAACATTATTTTCTTACATAACTTGCAATTAATCTACTGAAGCCAACAATGCATTATTTTAGCATTAAAAAGCATATCACTCAGTCTTTTCAATCATTAAATTGTTTGAAGGCACTTCGAACTAATACTATTTTTGAATTCAGAACACTACTTTCATGCATAACTTGCACTTCATCTATTGAAGGCAACTATTCATTTTTTTAGCCTTAAAGTCATATTATTGCGTCTCTTTTAGTCATTAAATCTTTCTGAATCACTTCGAATGAAAATCGGCCTTTAAACATGACGTTCATGCATAACTTGCACTTGATCTATTGAAGGCAACAATGCATTTGTTTAGCCTTAAAGTCATGTCACTGAGTCTGTTCTAGTCATTAAATCATTCTAAATTAATTCGAACGAATTCTATTTTCGCCCTTCAAACATTATTTTCTTACATAACTTCCAATTAATCTACTGAAGACAACAATGCATTATTTTGGCATTAAAAAGCATATCACTCAGTCTTTTCAATCATTAAATTGTTTGAAGGCACTTCGAACTAATACTATTTTTGAATTCAGAACACTACTTTCATGCATAACTTGCACTTCATCTATTGAAGGCAACTATTCATTTTTTTAGCCTTAAAGTCATATTATTGCGTCTCTTTTAGTCATTAAATCTTTCTGAATCACTTCGAATGAAAATCGGCCTTTAAACATGACGTTCATGCATAACTTGCACTTGATCTATTGAAGGCAACAATGCATTTGTTTAGCCTTAAAGTCATGTCACTGAGTCTGTTCTAGTCATTAAATTATTCTAAATTAATTCGAACGAATTCTATTTTCGCCCTTCAAACATTATTTTCTTACATAACTTGCAATTAATCTACTGAAGACATCAATGCATTATTTTAGCATTAAAAAGCATATCACTCAGTCTTTTCAATCATTAAATTGTTTGAAGGCACTTCGAACTAATACTATTTTTGAATTCCGAACACGACTTTCATGCATAACTTGCACTTCATCTTTTGAAGGCAACTATTCATTTTTTTAGCCTTAAAGTCATATTATTGTGTCTCTTTTAGTCATTAAATCTTTCTGAATCACTTCGAATGAAAATCGGCCTTTAAACATGACGTTCATGCATAACTTGCACTTGATCTATTGAAGGCAACAATGCATTTGTTTAGCCTTAAAGTCATGTCACTGAGTCTCTTCTAGTCATTAAATCATTCTAAATTAATTCGAACGAATTCTATTTTCGCCCTTCAAACATTATTTTCTTACATAACTTGCAATTAATCTGCTGAAGACACCAATGCATTATTTTAGCATTAAAAAGCATATCACTCAGTCTTTTCAATCATTAAATTGTTTGAAGGCACTTCGAACTAATACTATTTTTGAATTCCGAACACGACTTTCATGCATAACTTGCACTTCATCTATTGAAGGCAACTATTCATTTTTTTAGCCTTAAAGTCATATTATTGCGTCTCTTTTAGTCATTAAATCTTTCTGAATCACTTCGAATGAAAATCGGCCTTTAAACATGACTTTCGTTCCTAACTTGCAGTTGATCTATTGAAGGCAACAATGCATTTGTTTACCCTTAAAGTCATGTCACTGAGTCTCTTTTAGTCATTAAATCATTCAAAATTAATTCGAACGAATTCTATTTTCACCCTTCAAACATTATTTTCTTACATAACTTGCAATTAATCTACTGAAGACAACAATGCATTATTTTAGCATTAAAAAGCATATCACTCAGTCTTTTCAATCATTAAATTGTTTGAAGGCACTTCGAACTAATACTATTTTTGAATTCAGAACACGACTTTCATGCATAACTTGCACTTCATCTATTGAAGGCAACTATTCATTTTTTTAGCCTTAAAGTCATATTTATTGCGTCTCTTTTAGTCATGAAATCTTTCGGAATCACTTCGAATGAAAATCGGCCTTTAAACATGACTTTCGTGCCTAACTTGCAGTTGATCTATTGAAGGCAACAATGCATTTGTTTACCTTTAAAGTCATGTCACCGAGTCTCTTCTAGTCATTAAATCATTCAAAATTAATTCGAACGAATTCTATTTTCGCCCTTCAAACATTATTTTCTTACATAACTTGCAATTAATCTACTGAAGACAACAATGCATTATTTTAGCATTAAAAAGCATATCACTCAGTCTTTTCAATCATTAAATTGTTTGAAGGCACTTCGAACTAATACTATTTTTGAATTCAGAACACGACTTTCATGCATAACTTGCACTTGAGCTATTGACGGCAACTATTCATTTTTTTAGCCTTAAAGTCATATTATTGCGTCTCTTTTAGTCATTAAATCTTTCTGAATGACTTCGAATGAAAATCGGCCTTTAAAGATGACTTTCGTGCATAACTTCCAGTTGATCTATTGAAGGCAACAATGCATTTGTTTAGCCTTAAAGTCATGTCACTGAGTCTGTTCTAGTCATTAAATCATTCTAAATTAATTCGAACGAATTCTATTTTCGCCCTTCAAACATTATTTTCTTACATAACTTGCAATTAATCTACTGAAGACATCAATGCATTATTTTAGCATTAAAAAGCATATCACTCAGTCTTTTCAATCATTAAATTGTTTGAAGGCACTTCGAACTAATACTATTTTTGAATTCCGAACACGACTTTCATGCATAACTTGCACTTCATCTATTGAAGGCAACTATTCATTTTTTTAGCCTTAAAGTCATATTATTGCGTCTCTTTTAGTCATTAAATCTTTCTGAATCACTTCGAATGAAAATCGGCCTTTAAACATGACTTTCGTGCCTAACCTGCAGTTGATCTATTGAAGGCAACAATGCATTTTTTTACCTTTAAAGTCATGTCACCGAGTCTCTTCTAGTCATTAAATCATTCAAAATTAATTCGAACGAATTCTATTTTCGGCCTTCAAACATTATTTTCTTACATAACTTGCAATTAATCTACTGAAGACAACAATGCATTATTTTAGCATTAAAAAGCATATCACTCAGTCTTTTCAATCATTAAATTGTTTGAAGGCACTTCGAACTAATACTATTTTTGAATTCAGAACACGACTTTCATTCATAACTTGCACTTGAGCTATTGACGGTAACTATTCATTTTTTTAGCCTTAAAGTCATATTATTGCGTCTCTTTTAGTCATTAAATCTTTCTGAATGACTTCGAATGGAAATCGGCCTTTAAAGATGACTTTCGTGCATAACTTCCAGTTGATCTTTTGAAGGCAACAATGCATTTGTTTAGCCTTAATGTCATGTCACTGAGTCTCTTCTAGTCATTAAATCATTCTAAATTAATTCGAACGAATTCTATTTTCTCCCTTCAAACATTATTTTCTTACATAACTTACAATTAATCTACTGAAGACAACAATGCACTATTTTACCATTAAAAAGCATATCACTCAGTCTTTTCAATCATTAAATTGTTTGAAGGCACTTCGAACTAATACTATTTTTGAATTCAGAACACGACTTTCGTGCATAACTTGCACTTCATCTATTGAAGGCAACTATTCATTTTTTTAGCCTTAAAGTCATATTATTGCGTCTCTTTTAGTCATTAAATCTTTCTGAATCACTTCGAATGAAAATCGGCCTTTAAACATGACTTTCGTGCCTAACTTGCAGTTGATCTATTGAAGGCAACAATGCATTTGTTTACCTTTAAAGTCATGTCACAGAGTCTCTTCTAGTCATTAAATCATTCAAAATTAATTCGAACGAATTCTATTTTCGCCCTTCAAACATTATTTTCTTACATAACTTGCAATTAATCTACTGAAGACATCAATGCATTATTTTACCATTAAAAAGCATATCACTCAGTCTTTTCAATCATTAAATTGTTTGAAGGCACTTCAAACCAATTCTATTTTTGAATTTAGAACACGACTTTCATGCATAACTTGCACTTGAGCTATTGAAGGCAACTATTCATTTTTTTAGCCTTAAAGTGATATTATTGCGTCTCTTTTAGTCATTAAATCTTTCTGAATGACTTCGAATGAAAATCGGCCTTTAAAGATGACTTTCGTGCATAACTTCCAGTTGATCTATTGAAGGCAAGAATGCATTTGTTTAGCCTTAAAGTCATGTCACTGAGTCTCTTCTAGTCATTAAATCATTCTAAATTAATTCGAACGAATTCTATTTTCTCCCTTCAAACATTATTTTCTGTCATAACTTGCAATTAATCTACTGAAGACAACAATGCATTATTTTAGCATTAAAAAGCATATCACTCAGTCTTTTCAATCATTAAATTGTTTGAAGGCACTTCGAACTAATACTATTTTTGAATTCAGAACACGACTTTCATGCATAACTTGCACTTCATCTATTGAAGGCAACTATTCATTTTTTTAGCCTTAAAGTCATATTATTGCGTCTCTTTTAGTCATTAAATCTTTCTGAATCACTTCGAATGAAAATCGGCCTTTAAACATGACGTTCATGCATAACTTGCACTTGATCTATTGAAGGCAACAATGCATTTGTTTAGCCTTAAAGTCATGTCACTGAGTCTGTTCTAGTCATTAAATTATTCTAAATTAATTCGAACGAATTCTATTTTCGCCCTTCAAACATTATTTTCTTACATAACTTGCAATTAATCTACTGAAGACATCAATGCATTATTTTAGCATTAAAAAGCATATCACTCAGTCTTTTCAATCATTAAATTGTTTGAAGGCACTTCGAACTAATACTATTTTTGAATTCCGAACACGACTTTCATGCATAACTTGCACTTCATCTTTTGAAGGCAACTATTCATTTTTTTAGCCTTAAAGTCATATTATTGTGTCTCTTTTAGTCATTAAATCTTTCTGAATCACTTCGAATGAAAATCGGCCTTTAAACATGACGTTCATGCATAACTTGCACTTGATCTATTGAAGGCAACAATGCATTTGTTTAGCCTTAAAGTCATGTCACTGAGTCTCTTCTAGTCATTAAATCATTCTAAATTAATTCGAACGAATTCTATTTTCGCCCTTCAAACATTATTTTCTTACATAACTTGCAATTAATCTGCTGAAGACACCAATGCATTATTTTAGCATTAAAAAGCATATCACTCAGTCTTTTCAATCATTAAATTGTTTGAAGGCACTTCGAACTAATACTATTTTTGAATTCCGAACACGACTTTCATGCATAACTTGCACTTCATCTATTGAAGGCAACTATTCATTTTTTTAGCCTTAAAGTCATATTATTGCGTCTCTTTTAGTCATTAAATCTTTCTGAATCACTTCGAATGAAAATCGGCCTTTAAACATGACTTTCGTTCCTAACTTGCAGTTGATCTATTGAAGGCAACAATGCATTTGTTTACCCTTAAAGTCATGTCACTGAGTCTCTTTTAGTCATTAAATCATTCAAAATTAATTCGAACGAATTCTATTTTCACCCTTCAAACATTATTTTCTTACATAACTTGCAATTAATCTACTGAAGACAACAATGCATTATTTTAGCATTAAAAAGCATATCACTCAGTCTTTTCAATCATTAAATTGTTTGAAGGCACTTCGAACTAATACTATTTTTGAATTCAGAACACGACTTTCATGCATAACTTGCACTTCATCTATTGAAGGCAACTATTCATTTTTTTAGCCTTAAAGTCATATTTATTGCGTCTCTTTTAGTCATGAAATCTTTCGGAATCACTTCGAATGAAAATCGGCCTTTAAACATGACTTTCGTGCCTAACTTGCAGTTGATCTATTGAAGGCAACAATGCATTTGTTTACCTTTAAAGTCATGTCACCGAGTCTCTTCTAGTCATTAAATCATTCAAAATTAATTCGAACGAATTCTATTTTCGCCCTTCAAACATTATTTTCTTACATAACTTGCAATTAATCTACTGAAGACAACAATGCATTATTTTAGCATTAAAAAGCATATCACTCAGTCTTTTCAATCATTAAATTGTTTGAAGGCACTTCGAACTAATACTATTTTTGAATTCAGAACACGACTTTCATGCATAACTTGCACTTGAGCTATTGACGGCAACTATTCATTTTTTTAGCCTTAAAGTCATATTATTGCGTCTCTTTTAGTCATTAAATCTTTCTGAATGACTTCGAATGAAAATCGGCCTTTAAAGATGACTTTCGTGCATAACTTCCAGTTGATCTATTGAAGGCAACAATGCATTTGTTTAGCCTTAAAGTCATGTCACTGAGTCTGTTCTAGTCATTAAATCATTCTAAATTAATTCGAACGAATTCTATTTTCGCCCTTCAAACATTATTTTCTTACATAACTTGCAATTAATCTACTGAAGACATCAATGCATTATTTTAGCATTAAAAAGCATATCACTCAGTCTTTTCAATCATTAAATTGTTTGAAGGCACTTCGAACTAATACTATTTTTGAATTCCGAACACGACTTTCATGCATAACTTGCACTTCATCTATTGAAGGCAACTATTCATTTTTTTAGCCTTAAAGTCATATTATTGCGTCTCTTTTAGTCATTAAATCTTTCTGAATCACTTGGAATGAAAATCGGCCTTTAAACATGACTTTCGTGCCTAACCTGCAGTTGATCTATTGAAGGCAACAATGCATTTTTTTACCTTTAAAGTCATGTCACCGAGTCTCTTCTAGTCATTAAATCATTCAAAATTAATTCGAACGAATTCTATTTTCGGCCTTCAAACATTATTTTCTTACATAACTTGCAATTAATCTACTGAAGACAACAATGCATTATTTTAGCATTAAAAAGCATATCACTCAGTCTTTTCAATCATTAAATTGTTTGAAGGCACTTCGAACTAATACTATTTTTGAATTCAGAACACGACTTTCATTCATAACTTGCACTTGAGCTATTGACGGTAACTATTCATTTTTTTAGCCTTAAAGTCATATTATTGCGTCTCTTTTAGTCATTAAATCTTTCTGAATGACTTCGAATGGAAATCGGCCTTTAAAGATGACTTTCGTGCATAACTTCCAGTTGATCTTTTGAAGGCAACAATGCATTTGTTTAGCCTTAATGTCATGTCACTGAGTCTCTTCTAGTCATTAAATCATTCTAAATTAATTCGAACGAATTCTATTTTCTCCCTTCAAACATTATTTTCTTACATAACTTACAATTAATCTACTGAAGACAACAATGCACTATTTTACCATTAAAAAGCATATCACTCAGTCTTTTCAATCATTAAATTGTTTGAAGGCACTTCGAACTAATACTATTTTTGAATTCAGAACACGACTTTCGTGCATAACTTGCACTTCATCTATTGAAGGCAACTATTCATTTTTTTAGCCTTAAAGTCATATTATTGCGTCTCTTTTAGTCATTAAATCTTTCTGAATCACTTCGAATGAAAATCGGCCTTTAAACATGACTTTCGTGCCTAACTTGCAGTTGATCTATTGAAGGCAACAATGCATTTGTTTACCTTTAAAGTCATGTCACAGAGTCTCTTCTAGTCATTAAATCATTCAAAATTAATTCGAACGAATTCTATTTTCGCCCTTCAAACATTATTTTCTTACATAACTTGCAATTAATCTACTGAAGACATCAATGCATTATTTTACCATTAAAAAGCATATCACTCAGTCTTTTCAATCATTAAATTGTTTGAAGGCACTTCAAACCAATTCTATTTTTGAATTTAGAACACGACTTTCATGCATAACTTGCACTTGAGCTATTGAAGGCAACTATTCATTTTTTTAGCCTTAAAGTGATATTATTGCGTCTCTTTTAGTCATTAAATCTTTCTGAATGACTTCGAATGAAAATCGGCCTTTAAAGATGACTTTCGTGCATAACTTCCAGTTGATCTATTGAAGGCAAGAATGCATTTGTTTAGCCTTAAAGTCATGTCACTGAGTCTCTTCTAGTCATTAAATCATTCTAAATTCATTCGAACGAATTCTATTTTCACCCTTCAAACATTATTTTCTTACATAACTTACAATTAATCTACTGAAGACAACAATGCATTATTTTAGCGTTAAAAAGCATATCACTCAGTCTTTTCAATCATTAAATTGTTTGAAGGCACTTCGAACTAATACTATTTTTGAATTCAGAACACGACTTTCATGCATAACTTGCACTTCATCTATTGAAGGCAACTATACATTTTTTTAGCCTTAAAGTCATATTATTGCGTCTCTTTTAGTCATTAAATCTTTCTGAATCACTTCGAATGAAAATCGGCTTTTAAACATGACTTTCGTGCATAACTTGCAGTTGATCTGTTGAAGGCAACAATGCATTTGTTTAGCCTTAAAGTCATGCCACTGAGTCTGTTCTAGTCATTAAATCATTCTAAATTAATTCGAACGAATTCTATTTTCGCCCTTCAAACATTATTTTCTTACATAACTTACAATTAATCTACTGAAGACAACAATGCATTATTTTAGCATTAAAAAGCATATCACTCATTCTTTTCAATCATTAAATTGTTCAAAGGCACTTCGAACCAGTTCTATTTTTGAATTTAGACCATGACGTTCGTGCATAACTTGCACTTGATCTATTGAAGGTAACAATGCATTTGTTTAGCCTTAAAGTCATGTCACTGAGTCTGTTCTAGTCATTAAATCATTCTAAATTAATTCGAACGAATTCTATTTTCGCCCTTCAAACATTATTTTCTTACATAACTTGCAATTAATCTACTGAAGACATCAATGCATTATTTTAGCATTAAAAAGCATATCACTCAGTCTTTTCAATCATTAAATTGTTTGAAGGCACTTCGAACTAATACTATTTTTGAATTCAGAACACGACTTTCATGCATAACTTGCACTTCATCAATTGAAGGCAACTATACATTTTTTTAGCCTTAAAGTCATATTATTGCGTCTCTTTTAGTCATTAAATCTTTCTGAATCACTTCGAATGAAAATCGGGTTTTAAACATGACTTTCGTGCATAACTTGCAGTTGATCTATTGAAGGCAACAATGCATTTGTTTAGCCTTAAAGTCATGCCACTGAGTCTGTTCTAGTCATTAAATCATTCTAAATTAATTCGAACGAATTCTATTTTCGCCCTTCAAACATTATTTTCTTACATAACTTACAATTAATCTACTGAAGACAACAATGCATTATTTTAGCATTAAAAAGCATATCACTCATTCTTTTCAATCATTAAATTGTTTAAAGGCACTTCGAACCAGTTCTATTTTTGAATTTAGAACATGACTTTCATGCATAACTTGCACTTGATCTATTGAAGGCAACAATGCATTTGTTTAGCCTTAAAGTCATGTCACTGAGTCTGTTCTAGTCATTAAATCATTCTAAATTAATTCGAACGAATTCTATTTTCGCCCTTCAAACATTATTTTCTTACATAACTTACAATTAATCTACTGAAGACATCAACGCATTATTTTAGCATTAAAAAGCATATCACTCAGTCTTTTCAATCATTAAATTGTTTGAAGGCACTTCGAACTAATACTATTTTTGAATTCAGAACACGACTTTCATGCATAACTTGCACTTCATCAATTGAAGGCAACTATACATTTTTTTAGCCTTAAAGTCATATTATTGCGTCTCTTTTAGTCATTAAATCTTTCTGAATCACTTCGAATGAAAATCGGGTTTTAAACATGACTTTCGTGCATAACTTGCAGTTGATCTATTGAAGGCAACAATGCATTTGTTTAGCCTTAAAGTCATGCCACTGAGTCTGTTCTAGTCATTAAATCATTCTAAATTAATTCGAACGAATTCTATTTTCGCCCTTCAAACATTATTTTCTTACATAACTTACAATTAATCTACTGAAGACAACAATGCATTATTTTAGCATTAAAAAGCATATCACTCATTCTTTTCAATCATTAAATTGTTTAAAGGCACTTCGAACCAGTTCTATTTTTGAATTTAGAACATGACGTTCATGCATAACTTGCACTTGATCTATTGAAGGCAACAATGCATTTGTTTAGCCTTAAAGTCATGTCACTGAGTCTGTTCTAGTCATTAAATCATTCTAAATTAATTCGAACGAATTCTATTTTCGCCCTTCAAACATTATTTTCTTACATAACTTGCAATTAATCTACTGAAGACATCAATGCATTATTTTAGCATTAAAAAGCATATCACTCAGTCTTTTCAATCATTAAATTGTTTGAAGGTACTTCGAACTAATACTATTTTTGAATTCCGAACACGACTTTCATTCATAACTTGCACTTCATCTATTGAAGGCAACTATTCATTTTTTTAGCCTTAAAGTCATATTATTGCGTCTCTTTTAGTCATTAAATCTTTCTGAATCACTTCGAATGAAAATCGGCCTTTAAACATGACTTTCGTGCCTAACTTGCAGTTGATCTATTGAAGGCAACAATGCATTTGTTTACCCTTAAAGTCATGTCACTGAGTCTCTTCTAGTCATTAAATCATTCAAAATTAATTCGAACGAATTCTATTTTCGCCCTTCATACATTATTTTCTTACATAACTTGCAATTAATCTACTGAAGACATCAATGCATTATTTTAGCATTAAAAAGCATATCACTCAGTCTTTTCAATCATTAAATTGTTTGAAGGCACTTCGAACTAATACTATTTTTGAATTCCGAACACGACTTTCATTCATAACTTGCACTTCATCTATTGAAGGCAACTATTCATTTTTTTAGCCTTAAAGTCATATTATTGCGTTTCTTTTAGTCATTAAATCTTTCTGAATCACTTCGAATGAAAATCGGCCTTTAAACATGACGTTCATGCATAACTTGCACTTGATCTATTGAAGGCAACAATGCATTTGTTTAGCCTTAAAGTCATGTCACTGAGTCTGTTCTAGTCATTAAATCATTCTAAATTAATTAGAACGAATTCTATTTTCGTCCTTCAAACATTATTTTCTTACATAACTTGCAATTAATCTACTGAAGACATCAATGCATTATTTTAGCATTAAAAAGCATATCACTCAGTCTTTTTAATCATTAAATTGTTTGAAGGCACTTCGAACTAATACTATTTTTGAATTCAGAACACGACTTTCATGCATAACTTGCACTTCATCTATTGAAGGCAACTATACATTTTTTTAGCCTTAAAGTCATATTATTGCGTCTCTTTTAGTCATTAAATCTTTCTGAATCACTTCGAATGAAAATCGGCTTTTAAACATGACTTTCGTGCATAACTTGCAGTTGATCTATTGAAGGCAACAATGCATTTGTTTAGCCTTAAAGTCATGCCACTGAGTCTGTTCTAGTCATTAAATCATTCTAAATTAATTAGAACGAATTCTATTTTCGTCCTTCAAACATTATTTTCTTACATAACTTGCAATTAATCTACTGAAGACATCAATGCATTATTTTAGCATTAAAAAGCATATCACTCAGTCTTTTCAATCAATAAATTGTTTGAAGGCACTTCGAACTAATACTATTTTTGAATTCAGAACACGACTTTCATTCATAACTTGTACTTGAGCTATTGACGGCAACTATTCATTTTTTTAGCCTTAAAGTCATATTATTGCGTCTCTTTTAGTCATTAAATCTTTCTGAATCACTTCGAATGAAAATCGGCCTTTAAACATGACTTTCGTGCCTAACTTGCAGTTGATCTATTGAAGGCAACAATGCATTTGTTTAGCCTTAAACTCATGTCACTGAGTCTGTTCTAGTCATTCAATCATTCTAAATTAATTCGAACGAATTCTATTTTCGCCCTTCAAACATTATTTTCTTTCATAACTTGCAATTAATATACTGAAGACAACAATGCATTATTTTAGCGTTAAAAAGCATATCACTCAGTCTTTTCAATCATTAAATTGTTTGAAGGCACTTCGAACTAATACTATTTTTGAATTCAGAACACGACTTTCATGCATAACTTGCACTTCATCTATTGAAGGCAACTATACATTTTTTTAGCCTTAAAGTCATATTATTGCGTCTCTTTTAGTCATTAAATCTTTCTGAATCACTTCGAATGAAAATCGGCTTTTAAACATGACTTTCGTGCATAACTTGCAGTTGATCTATTGAAGGCAACAATGCATTTGTTTAGCCTTAAAGTCATGCCACTGAGTCTGTTCTAGTCATTAAATCATTCTAAATTAATTCGAACGAATTCTATTTTCGCCCTTCAAACATTATTTTCTTACATAACTTACAATTAATCTACTGAAGACAACAATACATTATTTTAGCATTAAAAAGCATATCACTCATTCTTTTCAATCATTAAATTGTTCAAAGGCACTTCGAACCAGTTCTATTTTTGAATTTAGAACATGACGTTCGTGCATAACTTGCACTTGATCTATTGAAGGCAAGAATGCATTTGTTTAGCCTTAAAGTCATGTCACTGAGTCTGTTCTAGTCATTAAATCATTCTAAATTAATTCGAACGAATTCTATTTTCGCCCTTCAAACATTATTTTCTTACATAACTTGCAATTAATCTACTGAAGACATCAATGCATTATTTTAGCATTAAAAAGCATATCACTCAGTCTTTTCAATTATTAAATTGTTTGAAGGCACTTCGAACTAATACTATTTTTGAATTCAGAACACGACTTTCATACATAACTTGCACTTCATCTATTGAAGGCAACTATACATTTTTTTAGCCTTAAAGTCATATTATTGCGTCTCTTTTAGTCATTAAATCTTTCTGAATCACTTCGAATGAAAATCGGGTTTTAAACATGACTTTCGTGCATAACTTGCAGTTGATCTATTGAAGGCAACAATGCATTTGTTTAGCCTTAAAGTCATGCCACTGAGTCTGTTCTAGTCATTAAATCATTCTAAATTAATTCGAACGAATTCTATTTTCGCCCTTCAAACATTATTTTCTTACATAACTTACAATTAATCTACTGAAGACAACAATGCATTATTTTAGCATTAAAAAGCATATCACTCATTCTTTTCAATCATTAAATTGTTTAAAGGCACTTCGAACCAGTTCTATTTTTGAATTTAGAACATGACGTTCATGCATAACTTGCACTTGATCTATTGAAGGCAACAATGCATTTGTTTAGCCTTAAAGTCATGTCACTGAGTCTGTTCTAGTCATTAAATCATTCTAAATTAATTCGAACGAATTCTATTTTCGCCCTTCAAACATTATTTTCTTACATAACTTGCAATTAATCTACTGAAGACATCAATGCATTATTTTAGCATTAAAAAGCATATCACTCAGTCTTTTCAATCATTAAATTGTTCGAAGGCACTTCGAACTAATACTATTTTTGAATTCCGAACACGACTTTCATTCATAACTTGCACTTCATCTATTGAAGGCAACTATTCATTTTTTTAGCCTTAAAGTCATATTATTGCGTCTCTTTTAGTCATTAAATCTTTCTGAATCACTTCGAATGAAAATCGGGTTTTAAACATGACTTTCGTGCATAACTTGCAGTTGATCTATTGAAGGCAACAATGCATTTGTTTAGCCTTAAACTCATGTCACTGAGTCTGTTCTAGTCATTAAATCATTCTAAATTAATTCGAACGAATTCTATTTTCGCCCTTCAAACATTATTTTCTTTCATAACTTGCAATTAATCTACTGAAGACAACAATGCATTATTTTAGCGTTAAAAAGCATATCACTCAGTCTTTTCAATCATTAAATTGTTTGAAGGCACTTCGAACTAATACTATTTTTGAATTCAGAACACGACTTTCATGCATAACTTGCACTTCATCTATTGAAGGCAACTATACATTTTTTTAGCCTTAAAGTCATATTATTGCGTCTCTTTTAGTCATTAAATCTTTCTGAATCACTTCGAATGAAAATCGGCTTTTAAACATGACTTTCGTGCATAACTTGCAGTTGATCTATTGAAGGCAACAATGCATTTGTTTAGCCTTAAAGTCATGCCACTGAGTCTATTCTAGTCATTAAATCATTCTAAATTAATTCGAACGAATTCTATTTTCGCCCTTCAAACATTATTTTCTTACATAACTTACAATTAATCTACTGAAGACAACAATACATTATTTTAGCATTAAAAAGCATATCACTCATTCTTTTCAATCATTAAATTGTTCAAAGGCACTTCGAACCAGTTCTATTTTTGAATTTAGAACATGACGTTCGTGCATAACTTGCACTTGATCTATTGAAGGCAACAATGCATTTGTTTAGCCTTAAAGTCATGTCACTGAGTCTGTTCTAGTCATTAAATCATTCTAAATTAATTCGAACGAATTCTATTTTCGCCCTTCAAACATTATTTTCTTACATAACTTGCAATTAATCTACTGAAGACATCAATGCATTATTTTAGCATTAAAAAGCATATCACTCAGTCTTTTCAATCATTAAATTGTTTGAAGGCACTTCGAACTAATACTATTTTTGAATTCAGAACACGACTTTCATGCATAACTTGCACTTCATCTATTGAAGGCAACTATACATTTTTTTAGCCTTAAAGTCATATTATTGCGTCTCTTTTAGTCATTAAATCTTTCTGAATCACTTCGAATGAAAATCGGGTTTTAAACATGACTTTCGTGCATAACTTGCAGTTGATCTATTGAAGGCAACAATGCATTTGTTTAGCCTTAAAGTCATGCCACTGAGTCTGTTCTAGTCATTAAATTATTCTAAATTAATTCGAACGAATTCTATTTTCGCCCTTCAAACATTATTTTCTTACATAACTTACAATTAATCTACTGAAGACAACAATGCATTATTTTAGCATTAAAAAGCATATCACTCATTCTTTTCAATCATTAAATTGTTTAAAGGCACTTCGAACCAGTTCTATTTTTGAATTTAGAACATGACGTTCATGCATAACTTGCACTTGATCTATTGAAGGCAACAATGCATTTGTTTAGCCTTAAAGTCATGTCACTGAGTCTGTTCTAGTCATTAAATCATTCAAAATTAATTCGATCGAATTCTATTTTCGCCCTTCAAACATTATTTTCTTACATAACTTGCAATTAATCTACTGAAGACATCAATGCATTATTTTAGCATTAAAAAGCATATCACTCAGTCTTTTCAATCATTAAATTGTTCGAAGGCACTTCGAACTAATACTATTTTTGAATTCCGAACACGACTTTCATTCATAACTTGCACTTCATCTATTGAAGGCAACTATTCATTTTTTTAGCCTTAAAGTCATATTATTGCATCTCTTTTAGTCATTAAATCTTTCTGAATCACTTCGAATGAAAATCGGGTTTTAAACATGACTTTCGTGCATAACTTGCAGTTGATCTATTGAAGGCAACAATGCATTTGTTTAGCCTTAAACTCATGTCACTGAGTCTGTTCTAGTCATTAAATCATTCTAAATTAATTCGAACGAATTCTATTTTCGCCCTTCAAACATTATTTTCTTTCATAGCTTGCAATTAATCTACTGAAGACAACAATGCAATATTTTAGCGTTAAAAAGCATATCACTCAGTCTTTTCAATCATTAAATTGTTTGAAGGCACTTCGAACTAATACTATTTTTGAATTCAGAACACGACTTTCATGCATAACTTGCACTTCATCTATTGAAGGCAACTATACATTTTTTTAGCCTTAAAGTCATATTATTGCGTCTCTTTTAGTCATTAAATCTTTCTGAATCACTTCGAATGAAAATCGGCTTTTAAACATGACTTTCGTGCATAACTTGCAGTTGATCTATTGAAGGCAACAATGCATTTGTTTAGCCTTAAAGTCATGCCACTGAGTCTATTCTAGTCATTAAATCATTCTAAATTAATTCGAACGAATTCTATTTTCGCCCTTCAAACATTATTTTCTTACATAACTTACAATTAATCTACTGAAGACAACAATACATTATTTTAGCATTAAAAAGCATATCACTCATTCTTTTCAATCATTAAATTGTTCAAAGGCACTTCGAACCAGTTCTATTTTTGAATTTAGAACATGACGTTCGTGCATAACTTGCACTTGATCTATTGAAGGCAACAATGCATTTGTTTAGCCTTAAAGTCATGTCACTGAGTCTGTTCTAGTCATTAAATCATTCTAAATTAATTCGAACGAATTCTATTTTCGCCCTTCAAACATTATTTTCTTACATAACTTGCAATTAATCTACTGAAGACATCAATGCATTATTTTAGCATTAAAAAGCATATCACTCAGTCTTTTCAATCATTAAATTGTTTGAAGGCACTTCGAACTAATACTATTTTTGAATTCAGAACACGACTTTCATGCATAACTTGCACTTCATCTATTGAAGGCAACTATACATTTTTTTAGCCTTAAAGTCATATTATTGCGTCTCTTTTAGTCATTAAATCTTTCTGAATCACTTCGAATGAAAATCGGGTTTTAAACATGACTTTCGTGCATAACTTGCAGTTGATCTATTGAAGGCAACAATGCATTTGTTTAGCCTTAAAGTCATGCCACTGAGTCTGTTCTAGTCATTAAATTATTCTAAATTAATTCGAACGAATTCTATTTTCGCCCTTCAAACATTATTTTCTTACATAACTTACAATTAATCTACTGAAGACAACAATGCATTATTTTAGCATTAAAAAGCATATCACTCATTCTTTTCAATCATTAAATTGTTTAAAGGCACTTCGAACCAGTTCTATTTTTGAATTTAGAACATGACGTTCATGCATAACTTGCACTTGATCTATTGAAGGCAACAATGCATTTGTTTAGCCTTAAAGTCATGTCACTGAGTCTGTTCTAGTCATTAAATCATTCTAAATTAATTCGATCGAATTCTATTTTCGCCCTTCAAACATTATTTTCTTACATAACTTGCAATTAATCTACTGAAGACATCAATGCATTATTTTAGCATTAAAAAGCATATCACTCAGTCTTTTCAATCATTAAATTGTTCGAAGGCACTTCGAACTAATACTATTTTTGAATTCCGAACACGACTTTCATTCATAACTTGCACTTCATCTATTGAAGGCAACTATTCATTTTTTTAGCCTTAAAGTCATATTATTGCGTCTCTTTTAGTCATTAAATCTTTCTGAATCACTTCGAATGAAAATCGGGTTTTAAACATGACTTTCGTGCATAACTTGCAGTTGATCTATTGAAGGCAACAATGCATTTGTTTAGCCTTAAACTCATGTCACTGAGTCTGTTCTAGTCATTAAATCATTCTAAATTAATTCGAACGAATTCTATTTTCGCCCTTCAAACATTATTTTCTTTCATAACTTACAATTAATCTACTGAAGACATCAATGCATTATTTTAGCATTAAAAAGCATATCACTCAGTCTTTTCAATCATTAAATTGTTCGAAGGCACTTCGAACTAATACTATTTTTGAATTCCGAACACGACTTTCATTCATAACTTGCACTTCATCTATTGAAGGCAACTATTCATTTTTTTAGCCTTAAAGTCATATTATTGCGTCTCTTTTAGTCATTAAATCTTTCTGAATCACTTCGAATGAAAATCGGCCTTTAAACATGACTTTCGTGCCTAACTTGCAGTTGATCTATTGAAGGCAACAATGCATTTGTTTACCTTTAAAGTCATGTCACAGAGTCTCTTCTAGTCATTAAATCATCCAAAATTAATTCGAACGAATTCTATTTTCGCCCTTCAAACATTATTTTCTTACATAACTTACAATTAATCTACCGAAGACAACAATGCATTATTTTAGCATTAAAAAGCATATCACTCAGTCTTTTCAATCATTAAATTGTTTAAAGGCACTTCGAACCAGTTCTATTTTTGAATTTAGAACATGACGTTCATGCATAACTTGCACTTGATCTATTGAAGGCAACAATGCATTTGTTTAGCCTTAAAGTCTTGTCACTGAGTCTGTTCTAGTCATTAAATCATTCAAAATTAATTCGAACGAATTCTATTTTCGCCCTTCAAACATTATTTTCTTACATAACTTGCAATTAATCTACTGAAGACAACAATGCATTATTTTAGCATTAAAAAGCATATCACTCAGTCTTTTCAATCATTAAATTGTTTGAAGGCACTTCGAACTAATACTATTTTTGAATTCAGAACACGACTTTCATGCATAACTTGCACTTCATCTATTGAAGTCAACTATTCATATTTTTAGCCTTAAAGTCATATTATTGCGTCTCTTTTAGTCATTAAATCTCTCTGAATCACTTCGAATGAAAATCGGCCTTTAAACATGACGTTCATGCATAACTTGCACTTGATCTATTGAAGGCAACAATGCATTTGTTTAGCCTTAAAGTCATGTCACTGAGTCTGTTCTAGTCATTAAATCATTCTAAATTAATTCGAACGAATTCTATTTTCGCCCTTCAAACATTATTTTCTTACATAACTTGCAATTAATCTACTGAAGACATCAATGCATTATTTTAGCATTAAAAAGCATATCACTCAGTCTTTTCAATCATTAAATTGTTCGAAGGCACTTCGAACTAATACTATTTTTGAATTCCGAACACGACTTTCATTCATAACTTGCACTTCATCTATTGAAGGCAACTATTCATTTTTTTAGCCTTAAAGTCATATTATTGCGTCTCTTTTAGTCATTAAATCTTTCTGAATCACTTCGAATGAAAATCGGCCTTTAAACATGACTTTCGTGCCTAACTTGCAGTTGATCTATTGAAGGCAACAATGCATTTGTTTACCCTTAAAGTCATGTCACTGAGTCTCTTCTAGTCATTAAATCATTCAAAATTAATTCGAACGAATTCTATTTTCGCCCTTCAAACATTATTTTCTTACATAACTTGCAATTAATCTACTGAAGACAACAATGCATTATTTTAGCATTAAAAAGCATATCACTCAGTCTTTTCAATCATTAAATTGTTTGAAGGCACTTCGAACTAATACTATTTTTGAATTCCGAACACGACTTTCATTCATAACTTGCACTTCATCTATTGAAGGCAACTATTCATTTTTTTAGCCTTAAAGTCATATTATTGCGTCTCTTTTAGTCATTAAATCTTTCTGAATCACTTCGAATGAAAATCGGCCTTTAAACATGACTTTCGTGCCTAACTTGCAGTTGATCTATTGAAGGCAACAATGCATTTGTTTACCTTTAAAGTCATGTCACAGAGTCTCTTCTAGTCATTAAATCATCCAAAATTAATTCGAACGAATTCTATTTTCGCCCTTCAAACATTATTTTCTTACATAACTTACAATTAATCTACTGAAGACAACAATGCATTATTTTAGCATTAAAAAGCATATCACTCAGTCTTTTCAATCATTAAATTGTTTAAAGGCACTTCGAACCAGTTCTATTTTTGAATTTAGAACATGACGTTCATGCATAACTTGCACTTGATCTATTGAAGGCAACAATGCATTTGTTTAGCCTTAAAGTCTTGTCACTGAGTCTGTTCTAGTCATTAAATCATTCAAAATTAATTCGAACGAATTCTATTTTCGCCCTTCAAACATTATTTTCTTACATAACTTGCAATTAATCTACTGAAGACAACAATGCATTATTTTAGCATTAAAAAGCATATCACTCAGTCTTTTCAATCATTAAATTGTTTGAAGGCACTTCGAACTAATACTATTTTTGAATTCAGAACACGACTTTCATGCATAACTTGCACTTCATCTATTGAAGGCAACTATTCATATTTTTAGCCTTAAAGTCATATTATTGCGTCTCTTTTAGTCATTAAATCTCTCTGAATCACTTCGAATGAAAATCGGCCTTTAAACATGACGTTCATGCATAACTTGCACTTGATCTATTGAAGGCAACAATGCATTTGTTTAGCCTTAAAGTCATGTCACTGAGTCTGTTCTAGTCATTAAATCATTCTAAATTAATTCGAACGAATTCTATTTTCGCCCTTCAAACATTATTTTCTTACATAACTTGCAATTAATCTACTGAAGACATCAATGCATTATTTTAGCATTAAAAAGCATATCACTCAGTCTTTTCAATCATTAAATTGTTCGAAGGCACTTCGAACTAATACTATTTTTGAATTCCGAACACGACTTTCATTCATAACTTGCACTTCATCTATTGAAGGCAACTATTCATTTTTTTAGCCTTGAAGTCATATTATTGCGTCTCTTTTAGTCATTAAATCTTTCTGAATCACTTCGAATGAAAATCGGCCTTTAAACATGACTTTCGTGCCTAACTTGCAGTTGATCTATTGAAGGCAACAATGCATTTGTTTACCCTTAAAGTCATGTCACTGAGTCTCTTCTAGTCATTAAATCATTCAAAATTAATTCGAACGAATTCTATTTTCGCCCTTCAAACATTATTTTCTTACATAACTTGCAATTAATCTACTGAAGACAACAATGCATTATTTTAGCATTAAAAAGCATATCACTCAGTCTTTTCAATCATTAAATTGTTTGAAGGCACTTCGAACTAATACTATTTTTGAATTCAGAACACGACTTTCATGCATAACTTGCACTTCATCTATTGAAGGCAACTATTCATTTTTTTAGCCTTAAAGTCATATTATTGCGTCTCTTTTAGTCATTAAATCTTTCTGAATGACTTCGAATGAAAATCGGCCTTTAAACATAACTTTCGTGCCTAACTTGCAGTTGATCTATTGAAGGCAACAATGCATTTGTTTACCTTTAAAGTCATGTCACAGAGTCTCTTCTAGTCATTAAATCATCCAAAATTAATTCGAACGAATTCTATTTTCGCCCTTCAAACATTATTTTCTAACATAACTTGCAATTAATCTACTGAAGACAACAATGCATTATTTTAGCATTAAAAAGCATATCACTCAGTCTTTTCAATCATTAAATTGTTTGAAGGCACTTCGAACTAATACTATTTTTGAATTCAGAACACGACTTTCATGCATAACTTGCACTTCATCTATTGAAGGCAACTATTCATTTTTTTAGCCTTAAAGTCATATTATTGCGTCTCTTTAAGTCATTAAATCTCTCTGAATCACTTCGAATGAAAATCGGCCTTTAAACATGACTTTCGTGCCTAACTTGCAGTTGATCTATTGAAGGCAACAATGCATTTGTTTACCCTTAAAGTCATGTCACTGAGTCTCTTCTAGTCATTAAATCATTCAAAATTAATTCGAACGAATTCTATTTTCGCCCTTCAAACATTATTTTCTTACATAACTTGCAATTAATCTACTGAAGACAACAATGCATTATTTTAGCATTAAAAAGCATATCACTCAGTCTTTTCAATCATTAAATTGTTTGAAGGCACTTCAAACCAATTCTGTTTTTGAATTTAGAACACGACTTTCATGCATAACTTGCACTTGAGCTATTGAAGGCAACTATTCATTTTTTTAACCTTAAAGTCATATTATTGCCTCTCTTTTAGTCATTAAATCTTTCTGAATGACTTCGAATGAAAATCGGCCTTTAAAGATGACTTTCGTGCATAACTTCCAGTTGATCTATTGAAGGCAAGAATGCATTTGTTTACCTTTAAAGTCATGTCACCGAGTCTCTTCTAGTCATTAAATCATTCAAAATTAATTCGAACGAATTCTATTTTCGCCCTTCAAACATTATTTTCTTACATAACTTGCAATTAATCTACTGAAGACAACAACGCATTATTTTAGCATTAAAAAGCATATCACTCAGTCTTTTCAATCATTAAATTGTTTGAAGGCACTTCGAACTAATACTATTTTTGAATTCAGAACACGACTTTCATGCATAACTTGCACTTCATCTATTGAAGGCAACTATTCATTTTTTTAGCCTTAAAGTCATATTATTGCGTCACTTTTAGTCATTAAATCTTTCTGAATCACTTCGAATGAAAATCGGCCTTTAAACATAACTTTCGTGCCTAACTTGCAGTTGATCTATTGAAGGCAACAATGCATTTGTTTACCTTTAAAGTCATGTCACAGAGTCTCTTCTAGTCATTAAATCATTCAAAATTAATTCGAACGAATTCTATTTTCGCCCTTCAAACATTATTTTCTTACATAACTTACAATTAATCTACTGAAGACAACAATGCATTATTTTAGCATTAAAAAGCATATCACTCAGTCTTTTCAATCATTAAATTGTTTAAAGGCACTTCGAACCAGTTCTATTTTTGAATTTAGAACATGACGTTCATGCATAACTTGCACTTGATCTATTGAAGGCAACAATGCATTTGTTTAGCCTTAAAGTCATGTCACTGAGTCTGTTCTAGTCATTAAATCATTCAAAATTAATTCGAACGAATTCTATTTTCGCCCTTCAAACATTATTTTCTTACATAACTTGCAATTAATCTACTGAAGACAACAATGCATTATTTTAGCATTAAAAAGCATATCACTCAGTCTTTTCAATCATTAAATTGTTTGAAGGCACTTCGAACTAATACTATTTTTGAATTCAGAACACGACTTTCATGCATAACTTGCACTTGAGCTATTGACGGCAACTATTCATTTTTTTAGCCTTAAAGTCATATTATTGCGTCTCTTTTAGTCATTAAATCTTTCTGAATGACTTCGAATGAAAATCGGCCTTTAAAGATGACTTTCGTGCATAACTTCCAGTTGATCTATTGAAGGCAACAATGCATTTGTTTAGCCTTAATGTCATGTCACTGAGTCTCTTCTAGTCATTAAATCATTCTAAATTAATTCGAATGAATTCTATTTTCTCCCTTCAAACATTATTTTCTTACATAACTTGCAATTAATCTACTGAAGACAACAATGCATTATTTTAGCATTAAAAAGCATATCACTCAGTCTTTTCAATCATTAAATTGTTTGAAGGCACTTCGAACTAATACTATTTTTGAATTCAGAACACGACTTTCGTGCATAACTTGCACTTGATCTATTGAAGGCAACTATTCATTTTTTTAGCCTTAAAGTCATATTATTGCGTCTCTTTTAGTCATTAAATCTTTCTGAATCACTTCGAATGAAAATCGGCCTTTAAACATGACTTTCGTGCCTAACTTGCAGTTGATCTATTGAAGGCAACAATGCATTTGTTTACCCTTAAAGTTATGTCACTGAGTCTCTTCTAGTCATTAAATCATTCAAAATTAATTCGAACGAATTCTATTTTCGCTCTTCAAACATTATTTTCTTACATAACTTGCAATTAATCTACTGAAGACAACAATGCATTATTTTAGCATTAAAAAGCATATCACTCAGTCTTTTCAATCATTAAATTGTTTAAAGGCACTTCGAACCAGTTCTATTTTTGAATTTAGAACATGACGTTCATGCATAACTTGCACTTGATCTATTGAAGGCAACAATGCATTTGTTTAGCCTTAAAGTCATGTCACTGAGTCTGTTCTAGTCATTAAATCATTCAAAATTAATTCGAACGAATTCTATTTTCGCCCTTCAAACATTATTTTCTTACATAACTTGCAATTAATCTACTGAAGACAACAATGCATTATTTTAGCATTAAAAAGCATATCACTCAGTCTTTTCAATCATTAAATTGTTTGAAGGCACTTCGAACTAATACTATTTTTGAATTTAGAACACGACTTTCATGCATAACTTGCACTTGAGCTATTGAAGGCAACTATTCATTTTTTTAACCTTAAAGTCATATTATTGCCTCTCTTTTAGTCATTAAATCTTTCTGAATGACTTCGAATGAAAATCGGCCTTTAAAGATGACTGTCGTGCATAACTTCCAGTTGATCTATTGAAGGCAAGAATGCATTTGTTTACCTTTAAAGTCATGTCACCGAGTCTCTTCTAGTCATTAAATCATTCAAAATTAATTCGAACGAATTCTATTTTCGCCCTTCAAACATTATTTTCTTACATAACTTGCAATTAATCTACTGAAGACAACAATGCATTATTTTAGCATTAAAAAGCATATCACTCAGTCTTTTCAATCATTAAATTGTTTGAAGGCACTTCGAACTAATACTATTTTTGAATTCAGAACACGACTTTCATGCATAACTTGCACTTCATCTATTGAAGGCAACTATTCATTTTTTTAGCCTTAAAGTCATATTATTGCGTCTCTTTAAGTCATTAAATCTCTCTGAATCACTTCGAATGAAAATCGGCCTTTAAACATGACTTTCGTGCCTAACTTGCAGTTGATCTATTGAAGGCAACAATGCATTTGTTTACCCTTAAAGTCATGTCACTGAGTCTCTTCTAGTCATTAAATCATTCAAAATTAATTCGAACGAATTCTATTTTCGCCCTTCAAACATTATTTTCTTACATAACTTGCAATTAATCTACTGAAGACAACAATGCATTATTTTAGCATTAAAAAGCATATCACTCAGTCTTTTCAATCATTAAATTGTTTGAAGGCACTTCAAACCAATTCTATTTTTGAATTTAGAACACGACTTTCATGCATAACTTGCACTTGAGCTATTGAAGGCAACTATTCATTTTTTTAACCTTAAAGTCATATTATTGCCTCTCTTTTAGTCATTAAATCTTTCTGAATGACTTCGAATGAAAATCGGCCTTTAAAGATGACATTCGTGCATAACTTCCAGTTGATCTATTGAAGGCAAGAATGCATTTGTTTACCTTTAAAGTCATGTCACCGAGTCTCTTCTAGTCATTAAATCATTCAAAATTAATTCGAACGAATTCTATTTTCGCCCTTCAAACATTATTTTCTTACATAACTTGCAATTAATCTACTGAAGACAACAACGCATTATTTTAGCATTAAAAAGCATATCACTCAGTCTTTTCAATCATTAAATTGTTTGAAGGCACTTCGAACTAATACTATTTTTGAATTCAGAACACGACTTTCATGCATAACTTGCACTTCATCTATTGAAGGCAACTATTCATTTTTTTAGCCTTAAAGTCATATTATTGCGTCACTTTTAGTCATTAAATCTTTCTGAATCACTTCGAATGAAAATCGGCCTTTAAACATAACTTTCGTGCCTAACTTGCAGTTGATCTATTGAAGGCAACAATGCATTTGTTTACCTTTAAAGTCATGTCACAGAGTCTCTTCTAGTCATTAAATCATTCAAAATTAATTCGAACGAATTCTATTTTCGCCCTTCAAACATTATTTTCTTACATGACTTACAATTAATCTACTGAAGACAACAATGCATTATTTTAGCATTAAAAAGCATATCACTCAGTCTTTTCAATCATTAAATTGTTTAAAGGCACTTCGAACCAGTTCTATTTTTGAATTTAGAACATGACGTTCATGCATAACTTGCACTTGATCTATTGAAGGCAACAATGCATTTGTTTAGCCTTAAAGTCATGTCACTGAGTCTGTTCTAGTCATTAAATCATTCAAAATTAATTCGAACGAATTCTATTTTCGCCCTTCAAACATTATTTTCTTACATAACTTGCAATTAATCTACTGAAGACAACAATGCATTATTTTAGCATTAAAAAGCATATCACTCAGTCTTTTCAATCATTAAATTGTTTGAAGGCACTTCGAACTAATACTATTTTTGAATTCAGAACACGACTTTCATGCATAACTTGCACTTGAGCTATTGACGGCAACTATTCATTTTTTTAGCCTTAAAGTCATATTATTGCGTCTCTTTTAGTCATTAAATCTTTCTGAATGACTTCGAATGAAAATCGGCCTTTAAAGAAGACTTTCGTGCATAACTTCCAGTTGATCTATTGAAGGCAACAATGCATTTGTTTAGCCTTAATGTCATGTCACTGAGTCATTTCTAGTCATTAAATCATTCTAAATTAATTCGAATGAATTCTATTTTCTCCCTTCAAACATTATTTTCTTACATAACTTACAATTAATCTACTGAAGACAACAATGCACTATTTTACCGTTAAAAAGCATATCACTCAGTCTTTTCAATCATTAAATTGTTTGAAGGCACTTCGAACTAATACTATTTTTGAATTCAGAACACGACTTTCGTGCATAACTTGCACTTCATCTATTGAAGGCAACTATTCATTTTTTTAGCCTTAAAGTCATATTATTGCGTCTCTTTTAGTCATTAAATCTTTCTGAATCACTTCGAATGAAAATCGGCCTTTAAACATGACTTTCGTGCCTAACTTGCAATTGATCTATTGAAGGCAACAATGCATTTGTTTACCCTTAAAGTCATGTCACTGAGTCTCTTCTAGTCATTAAATCATTCAAAATTAATTCGAACGAATTCTATTTTCGCCCTTCAAACATTATTTTCTTTCATAACTTGCAATTAATCTACTGAAGACATCAATGCATTATTTTACCATTAAAAAGCATATCACTCAGTCTTTTCAATCGTTAAATTGTTTGAAGGCACTTCGAAGTAATACTATTTTTGAATTCAGAACACGACTTTCATGCATAACTTGCACTTCATCTATTGAAGGCAACTATTCATTTTTTTAGCCTTAAAGTCATATTATTGCGTCTCTTTTAGTCATTAAATCTTTCTGAATCACTTCGAATGAAAATCGGCCTTAAACATGACTTTCGTGCATAACTTGCAGTTGACCTATTGAAAGCAACAATGCATTTGTTTAGCCTTAAAGTCATGTCACTGAGTCTGTTCTAGTCATTAAATCATTCTAAATTAATTCGAACGAATTCTATTTTTGCCCTTCAAACATTTTTTTTTTCATAACTTGCAATTAATCTACTGAAGACAACAATGCATTATTTTTGCATTAAAAAGCATATCACTCAGTCTTTTCAATCATTAAATTGTTTGAAGGCACTTCGAACTAATACTATTTTTGAATTCCGAACACGACTTTCATGCATAACTTGCACTTCATCTATTGAAGGCAACTATTCATTTTTTTAGCCTTAAAGTCATATTATTGCGTCTCTTTTAGTCATTAAATCTTTCTGAATCACTTCGAATGAAAATCGGCCTTTAAACATAACTTTCGTGCCTAACTTGCAGTTGATCTATTGAAGGCAACAATGCATTTGTTTACCTTTAAAGTCATGTCACAGAGTCTCTTCTAGTCATTAAATCATTCAAAATTAATTCGAACGAATTCTATTTTCGCCCTTCAAACATTATTTTCTTACATAACTTACAATTAATCTACTGAAGACAACAATGCATTATTTTAGCATTAAAAAGCATATCACTCAGTCTTTTCAATCATTAAATTGTTTGAAGGCACTTCGAACTAATACTATTTTTGAATTCAGAACACGACTTTCATGCATAACTTGCACTTGAGCTATTGACGGCAACTATTCATTTTTTTAGCCTTAAAGTCATATTATTGCGTCTCTTTTAGTCATTAAATCTTTCTGAATGACTTCGAATGAAAATCGGCCTTTAAAGATGACTTTCGTGCATAACTTCCAGTTGATCTATTGAAGGCAACAATGCATTTGTTTAGCCTTAATGTCATGTCACTGAGTCTCTTCTAGTCATTAAATCATTCTAAATTAATTCGAATGAATTCTATTTTCTCCCTTCAAACATTATTTTCTTACATAACTTGCAATTAATCTACTGAAGACAACAATGCATTATTTTAGCATTAAAAAGCATATCACTCAGTCTTTTCAATCATTAAATTGTTTGAAGGCACTTCGAACTAATACTATTTTTGAATTCAGAACACGACTTTCATGCATAACTTGCACTTCATCTATTGAAGGCAACTATTCATTTTTTTAGCCTTAAAGTCATATTATTGCGTCTCTTTAAGTCATTAAATCTCTCTGAATCACTTCGAATGAAAATCGGCCTTTAAACATGACTTTCGTGCCTAACTTGCAGTTGATCTATTGAAGGCAACAATGCATTTGTTTACCCTTAAAGTCATGTCACTGAGTCTCTTCTAGTCATTAAATCATTCAAAATTAATTCGAACGAATTCTATTTTCGCCCTTCAAACATTATTTTCTTACATAACTTGCAATTAATCTACTGAAGACAACAATGCATTATTTTAGCATTAAAAAGCATATCACTCAGTCTTTTCAATCATTAAATTGTTTGAAGGCACTTCAAACCAATTCTATTTTTGAATTTAGAACACGACTTTCATGCATAACTTGCACTTGAGCTATTGAAGGCAACTATTCATTTTTTTAACCTTAAAGTCATATTATTGCCTCTCTTTTAGTCATTAAATCTTTCTGAATGACTTCGAATGAAAATCGGCCTTTAAAGATGACATTCGTGCATAACTTCCAGTTGATCTATTGAAGGCAAGAATGCATTTGTTTACCTTTAAAGTCATGTCACCGAGTCTCTTCTAGTCATTAAATCATTCAAAATTAATTCGAACGAATTCTATTTTCGCCCTTCAAACATTATTTTCTTACATAACTTGCAATTAATCTACTGAAGACAACAACGCATTATTTTAGCATTAAAAAGCATATCACTCAGTCTTTTCAATCATTAAATTGTTTGAAGGCACTTCGAACTAATACTATTTTTGAATTCAGAACACGACTTTCATGCATAACTTGCACTTCATCTATTGAAGGCAACTATTCATTTTTTTAGCCTTAAAGTCATATTATTGCGTCACTTTTAGTCATTAAATCTTTCTGAATCACTTCGAATGAAAATCGGCCTTTAAACATAACTTTCGTGCCTAACTTGCAGTTGATCTATTGAAGGCAACAATGCATTTGTTTACCTTTAAAGTCATGTCACAGAGTCTCTTCTAGTCATTAAATCATTCAAAATTAATTCGAACGAATTCTATTTTCGCCCTTCAAACATTATTTTCTTACATGACTTACAATTAATCTACTGAAGACAACAATGCATTATTTTAGCATTAAAAAGCATATCACTCAGTCTTTTCAATCATTAAATTGTTTAAAGGCACTTCGAACCAGTTCTATTTTTGAATTTAGAACATGACGTTCATGCATAACTTGCACTTGATCTATTGAAGGCAACAATGCATTTGTTTAGCCTTAAAGTCATGTCACTGAGTCTGTTCTAGTCATTAAATCATTCAAAATTAATTCGAACGAATTCTATTTTCGCCCTTCAAACATTATTTTCTTACATAACTTGCAATTAATCTACTGAAGACAACAATGCATTATTTTAGCATTAAAAAGCATATCACTCAGTCTTTTCAATCATTAAATTGTTTGAAGGCACTTCGAACTAATACTATTTTTGAATTCAGAACACGACTTTCATGCATAACTTGCACTTGAGCTATTGACGGCAACTATTCATTTTTTTAGCCTTAAAGTCATATTATTGCGTCTCTTTTAGTCATTAAATCTTTCTGAATGACTTCGAATGAAAATCGGCCTTTAAAGAAGACTTTCGTGCATAACTTCCAGTTGATCTATTGAAGGCAACAATGCATTTGTTTAGCCTTAATGTCATGTCACTGAGTCATTTCTAGTCATTAAATCATTCTAAATTAATTCGAATGAATTCTATTTTCTCCCTTCAAACATTATTTTCTTACATAACTTACAATTAATCTACTGAAGACAACAATGCACTATTTTACCGTTAAAAAGCATATCACTCAGTCTTTTCAATCATTAAATTGTTTGAAGGCACTTCGAACTAATACTATTTTTGAATTCAGAACACGACTTTCGTGCATAACTTGCACTTCATCTATTGAAGGCAACTATTCATTTTTTTAGCCTTAAAGTCATATTATTGCGTCTCTTTTAGTCATTAAATCTTTCTGAATCACTTCGAATGAAAATCGGCCTTTAAACATGACTTTCGTGCCTAACTTGCAATTGATCTATTGAAGGCAACAATGCATTTGTTTACCCTTAAAGTCATGTCACTGAGTCTCTTCTAGTCATTAAATCATTCAAAATTAATTCGAACGAATTCTATTTTCGCCCTTCAAACATTATTTTCTTTCATAACTTGCAATTAATCTACTGAAGACATCAATGCATTATTTTACCATTAAAAAGCATATCACTCAGTCTTTTCAATCGTTAAATTGTTTGAAGGCACTTCGAAGTAATAATATTTTTGAATTCAGAACACGACTTTCATGCATAACTTGCACTTCATCTATTGAAGGCAACTATTCATTTTTTTAGCCTTAAAGTCATATTATTGCGTCTCTTTTAGTCATTAAATCTTTCTGAATCACTTCGAATGAAAATCGGCCTTAAACATGACTTTCGTGCATAACTTGCAGTTGACCTATTGAAAGCAACAATGCATTTGTTTAGCCTTAAAGTCATGTCACTGAGTCTGTTCTAGTCATTAAATCATTCTAAATTAATTCGAACGAATTCTATTTTTGCCCTTCAAACATTTTTTTTTTCATAACTTGCAATTAATCTACTGAAGACAACAATGCATTATTTTTGCATTAAAAAGCATATCACTCAGTCTTTTCAATCATTAAATTGTTTGAAGGCACTTCGAACTAATACTATTTTTGAATTCCGAACACGACTTTCATGCATAACTTGCACTTCATCTATTGAAGGCAACTATTCATTTTTTTAGCCTTAAAGTCATATTATTGCGTCTCTTTTAGTCATTAAATCTTTCTGAATCACTTCGAATGAAAATCGGCCTTTAAACATAACTTTCGTGCCTAACTTGCAGTTGATCTATTGAAGGCAACAATGCATTTGTTTACCTTTAAAGTCATGTCACAGAGTCTCTTCTAGTCATTAAATCATTCAAAATTAATTCGAACGAATTCTATTTTCGCCCTTCAAACATTATTTTCTTACATAACTTACAATTAATCTACTGAAGACAACAATGCATTATTTTAGCATTAAAAAGCATATCACTCAGTCTTTTCAATCATTAAATTGTTTAAAGGCACTTCGAACCAGTTCTATTTTTGAATTTAGAACATGACGTTCATGCATAACTTGCACTTGATCTATCGAAGGCAACAATGCATTTGTTTAGCCTTAAAGTCATGTCACTGAGTCTGTTCTAGTCATTAAATCATTCAAAATTAATTCGAACGAATTCTATTTTCGCCCTTCAAACATTATTTTCTTACATAACTTGCAATTAATCTACTGAAGACAACAATGCATTATTTTAGCATTAAAAAGCATATCACTCAGTCTTTTCAATCATTAAATTGTTTGAAGGCACTTCGAACTAATACTATTTTTGAATTCAGAACACGACTTTCATGCAGAACTTGCACTTGAGCTATTGACGGCAACTATTCATTTTTTTAGCCTTAAAGTCATATTATTGCGTCTCTTTTAGTCATTAAATCTTTCTGAATGACTTCGAATGAAAATCGGCCTTTAAAGATGACTTTCGTGCATAACTTCCAGTTGATCTATTGAAGGCAACAATGCATTTGTTTAGCCTTAATGTCATGTCACTGAGTCTCTTCTAGTCATTAAATCATTCTAAATTAATTTGAATGAATTCTATTTTCTCCCTTCAAACATTATTTTCTTACATAACTTACAATTAATCTACTGAAGACAACAATGCACTATTTTACCGTTAAAAAGCATATCACTCAGTCTTTTCAATCATTAAATTGTTTGAAGGCACTTCGAACTAATACTATTTTTGAATTCAGAACACGACTTTCGTGCATAACTTGCACTTCATCTATTGAAGGCAACTATTCATTTTTTTAGCCTTAAAGTCATATTATTGCGTCTCTTTTAGTCATTAAATCTTTCTGAATCACTTCGAATGAAAATCGGCCTTTAAACATGACTTTCGTGCCTAACTTGCAGTTGATCTATTGAAGGCAACAATGCATTTGTTTACCCTTAAAGTTATGTCACTGAGTCTCTTCTAGTCATTAAATCATTCAAAATTAATTCGAACGAATTCTATTTTCGCCCTTCAAACATTATTTTCTTTCATAACTTGCAATTAATCTACTGAAGACATCAATGCATTATTTTACCATTAAAAAGCATATCACTCAGTCTTTTCAATCGTTAAATTGTTTGAAGGCACTTCCAACTAATACTATTTTTGAATTCAGAACACGACTTTCATGCATAACTTGCACTTCATCTATTGAAGGCAACTATTCATTTTTTTAGCCTTAAAGTCATATTATTGCGTCTCTTTTAGTCATTAAATCATTCTGAATCACTTCGAATGAAAATCGGCCTTAAACATGACTTTCGTGCATAACTTGCAGTTGACCTATTGAAAGCAACAATGCATTTGTTTAGCCTTAAAGTCATGTCACTGAGTCTGTTCTAGTCATTAAATCATTCTAAATTAATTCGAACGAATTCTATTTTTGCCCTTCAAACATTTTTTTTTTCATAACTTGCAATTAATCTACTGAAGACAACAATGCATTATTTTTGCATTAAAAAGCATATCACTCAGTCTTTTCAATCATTAAATTGTTTGAAGGCACTTCGAACTAATACTATTTTTGAATTCCGAACACGACTTTCATGCATAACTTGCACTTCATCTATTGAAGGCAACTATTCATTTTTTTAGCCTTAAAGTCATATTATTGCGTCTCTTTTAGTCATTAAATCTTTCTGAATCACTTCGAATGAAAATCGGCCTTTAAACATGACTTTCGTGCCTAACTTGCAGTTGATCTATTGAAGGCAACAATGCATTTGTTTTGGCTTAAAGTCATGTCACTGAGTCCCTTCTAGTCATTAAATCATTCAAAATTAATTCGAACGAATTCTATTTTCGCCCTTCAAACATTATTTTCTTACATAACTTGCAACTAATCTACTGAAGACAACAATGCATTATTTTAGCATTAAAAAGCATATCACTCAGTCTTTTCAATCATTAAATTGTTTGAAGGCACTTCAAACCAATTCTATTTTTGAATTTAGAACACGACTTTCATGCATAACTTGCACTTGACCTATTGAAGGCAACTATTCATTTTTTTAGCCTTAAAATCATATTATTGCGTCTCTTTTAGTCATTAAATCTTTCTGAATGACTTCGAATGAAAATCGGCCTTTAAAGATGACTTTCGTGAATAACTTCCAGTTGATCTATTGAAGGCAACAATGCATTTGTTTAGCCTTAAAGTCATGTCACTGAGTCTCTTCTAGTCATTAAATCATTCTAAATTAATTCGAACGAATTCTATTTTCGCCCTTCAAACATTATTTTCTTACATAACTTGCAATTAATCTACTGAAGACATCAGTGCATTATTTTAGCATTAAAAAGCATATCACTCAGTCTTTTCAATCATTAAATTGTTGGAAGGCACTTCGAACTAATACTATTTTTGAATTCAGAACACGACTTTCATGCATTACTCGCACTTCATCTATTGAAGGCAACTATTCATTTTTTTAGCCTTAAAGTCATATTATTGCGTCTCTTTTAGTCATTAAATCTTTCTGAATCACTTTGAATGAAAATCGGCCTTTAAACATGACTTTCGTGCCTAACTTGCAGTTGATCTATTGAAGGCAACAATGCATTTGTTTACCCTTAAATTCATGTCACTGAGTCTCTTCTAGTCATTAAATCATTCAAAATTAATTCGAACGAATTCTATTTTCGCCCTTCAAACATTATTTTCTTACATAACTTGCAATTAATCTACTGAAGAAAACAATGCATTATTTTAGTATTATAAAGCATATCACTCAGTCTTTTCAATCATTAAATTGTTTGAAGGCACTTCGAACTAATACTATTTTTGAATTCAGAACACGACATTCATGCATAACTTGCACTTCATCTGTTGAAGGCAACTATACATTTTTTTAGCCTTAAAGTCATATTATTGCGTCTCTTTTAGTCATTAAATCTTTCTGAATCACTTCGAATGAAAATCGGCCTTTAAACATGACTTTCGTGCCTAACTTGCCGTTGATCTATTGAAGGCAACAATGCATTTGTTTAGCCTTAAAGTCATGTCACTGAGTCTGTTCTAGTCATTAAATCATTCTAAATTAATTCGAACGAATTCTATTTTCGCCCTTCAAACATTATTTTCTTACATAACTTGCAATTAATCTACTGAAGACATCAATGCATTATTTTAGCATTAAAAAGCATATCACTCATTCTTTTCAATCATTAAATTGCTTGAAGGCAATTCGAACCAATTCTATTTTTGAATTTAGAACACGACTTTCATGTATAACTTGCACTTGAGCTATTGAAGGGAACTATTCATTTGCTTAGCCTTAAAGTCATATTATTGCGTCTCTTTTAGTCATTAAATCTTTCTGAATGACTTCGAATGAAAATCGGCCTTTAAACATGACTTTCGTGCATAACTTGCAGTTGATCTATTGAAGGCAACAATGCATTTGTTTACCTTTAAAGTCATGTCACCGAGTCTCTTCTAGTCATTAAATCATTCAAAATTAATTCGAACGAATTCTATTTTCACCCTTCAAACATTATTTTCTTACATAACTTGCAATTAATCTACTGAAGACAACAATGCATTATTTTAGCATTAAAAAGCATATCACTCAGTCTTTTCAATCATTAAATTGTTTGAAGGCACTTCAAACTAAAACTATTTTTGAATTCAGAACACGACTTTCATGCATAACTTGCACTTGAGCTATTGACGGGAACTATTCTTTTTTTTAGCCTTAAAGTCATATTATTGCGTCTCTTTTAGTCATTAAATCTTTCTGAATGACTTCGAATGAAAATCGGCCTTTAAAGATGACTTTCGTGCATAACTTGCAATTGATCTATTGAAGGCAACAATGCATTTGTTTAGCCTTAATGTCATGTCACTGAGTCTCTTCTAGTCATTATATCATTCTAAATTAATTCGAACGAATTCTATTTTCGCCCTTCAAACATTATTTTCTTTCATAACTTGCAATTAATCTACTGAAGACAACAATGCATTATTTTAGCATTAAAAAGCATATCACTCAGTCTTTTCAATCATTAAATTGTTTGAAGGCACTTCGAACTAATACTATTTTTGAATTCAGAGCACGACTTTCATGCATAACTTGCACTTCATCTATTGAAGGCAACTATACATTTTTTTAGCCTTAAAGTCATATTATTGCGTCTCTTTTAGTCATTAAATCTTTCTGAATCACTTCGAATGAAAATCGGCCTTTAAACATGACTTTAGCCTTAAAGTCATGTCACTGAGTCTGTTCTAGTCATTAAATCATTCAAAATTAATTCGAACGAATTCTATTTTCGCCCTTCAAACATTATTTTCTTACATAACTCGCAATTAATCTACTGAAGACAACAATGCATTATTTTAGCATTAAAAAGCATATCACTCAGTCTTTTCAATCATTAAATTGTTTGAAGGCACTCGAACCAATACTATTTTTGAATTTAGAACACGACTTTCATGCATAACTTGCACTTGATCTATTGAAAGCAACTATTCATTTTTTTAGCCTTAAAGTCATATTATTGCGTCTCTTTTAGTCATTAAATCTTTCTGAATCACTTCGAATGAAAATCGGCCTTCAAACATGACTTTCGTCCATAACTTGCAGTTGATCTATTGAAGGCAACAATGCATTATTTTAGCCTTAAAGTCATGTCAGTGAGTCTCTTCTAGTAATTAAATCATTCAAAATTAATTCGAACGAATTCTATTTTCGCCCTTCAAACATTATTTTCTTACATAACTTGCAATTAATCTACTGAAGACAACAATACATTATTTTAACATTAAAAAGCATACCACTCAGTCTTTTCAATCATAAAATTGTTTGAAGGCACTTCGAACCAGTTCTATTTTTGAATTTAGAACACAACTTTCATGCATAACTTGCACTTGAGCTATAGAAGGTAGCTGTTCATTTTTTTAGCCTTAAAGTCATATTATTGCGTCTCTTTTAGTCGTGAAATCTTTCTTAATCACTTCGAATGAAATTCGGCCTTTAAACGTGACTTTCGTGCATAACTTGCAGTTGATCTATTGAAGGCAACAATGCATTTGTTTAGCCTTAAAGTCATGTCACTGAGTCTCTTATGGTCATTAAATCATTCAAAATTAATTCGAACGATATCTATTTTCGCCCTTAAACATTATTTTCTTACATAACTTGGAATTAATCTAGTGAAGACAACAATGCATTATTTTAGCATTAAAAAGCATATCACTCAGTCTTTTCAATCATTAAATTGTTTGAAGGCACTTCGAACCAATTCTATTTTTTAATTTAGAAAACGACTTTCATGCATAACTTGCACTTGAGCTATTGAAGGCAACTATTCATTTTTTTAGCCTTAAAGTCATATTATTGCGTCTCTTTTAGTCATTAAATCTTTCTAAATCACTTCGAACGAAATTCGGCCTTGAAACATGACTTTCGTGCATAACTTGCAGTTGATCTATTGAAGGCAACAATGCATTTGTTTAGCCTTAAAGTAATGTCACTAAGTCTCTTCTTGTAATTAAATCATTCAAAATTAATTCGAACGAATTCTATTTTCGCCCTTCAAACATTATTTTTTTACATAACTCGCAATTAATCTACTGAAGACAACAATGCATTATTTTAGCATTAAAAAGCATATCACTCAGTCTTTTCAATCATTAAATTGTTTGAAGGCACTTCGAACCAATACTATTTTTGAATTTAGAACACGACTTTCATGCATAACTTGCACTTGATCTATTGAAGGCAACTATTCATTTTTTTAGCCTTAAAGTCATATTATTGCGTCTCTTTTAGTCATTAAATCTTTCTTAATCACTTCGAATGAAATTCGGCCTTTAAACATGACTTTCGTGCATAACTTGCAGTTGATCTATTGAAGGCAACAATGCATTTGTTTAGCCTTAAAGTCATGTCACTGAGTCTGTTCTAGTCATTAAATCATTCAAAATTAATTCGAACGAATTCTATTTTCGCCCTTCAAACATTATTTTCTTACATAACTTGGAATTAATCTAGTGAAGACAACAATGAATTATTTTACCATTAAAAAGCACATGACTCAGTCTTTTCAATCATTACATTGTTTGAAGGCTCTTCGAACCAATTCTATTTTTGAATTTAGAACACGACTTTCATGCATAACTTGCACTTGATCTATTGAAGGCAACTATTCATTTTTTTAGCCTTAAAGTCATATTATTGCGTCTCTTTTAGTCATTAAATCTATCTGAATCACTTCGAATGAAATTCGGCCTTTAAACATGACTTTCGTGCATAACTTGCAGTTGATCTATTGAAGGCAACAATGCATTTGTTTAGCCTTAAAGTCATGTCACTGAGTCTCTTCTAGTCATTAAATCATTCAAAATTAATTCGAACGAATTCTATTTTCGCCTTTCAAACATTATTTTCTCACATAACTTGCAATTAATCTACTGAAGACAACAATGCATTATTTTAGCATTAAAAGGCATATCACTCAGTCTTTTCAATCATTAAATTGTTTGAAGGCACTTCGAACCAATTCTATTTTTGAATTTAGAACACGACTTTCATGCATAAGTTGCACTTGAAATATTGAAGGCAACTATTCATTTTCTTAGCCTTAAAGTCATATTATTGCGTATCTTTTAGTCATTAAATCTTTCTGAATCACTTCGAATGAAATTCGGCCTTTAAACATGACTTTCGTGCATAACTTGCAGTTGATCTATTGAAGGCAACAATGCATTTGTTTAGCCTTAAAGTCATGTCACTGAGTCTCTTCTAGTCATTAAATCATTCAAAATTAATTCGAACGAATTCTATTTTCGCCCTTCAAACATTATTTTCTTACATAACTTGGAATTAATCTAGTGAAGACAACAATGAATTATTTTACCATTAAAAAGCACATGACTCAGTCTTTTCAATCATTACATTGTTTGAAGGCACTTCGAACCAATTCTATTTTTGAATTTAGAACACGACTTTCATGCATAACTTGCACTTGATCTATTGAAGGCAACTATTCATTTTTTTAGCCTTAAAGTCATATTATTGCGTCTCTTTTAGTCATTAAATCTTTCTTAATCACTTCGAATGAAATTCGGCCTTTAAACATGACTTTCGTGCATAACTTGCAGTTGATATATTGAAGGCAACAATGCATTTGTTCAGCCTTAAAGTCATGTCACTGAGTCTCTTCTAGTCATTAAATCATTCAAAATTAATTCGAACGAATTCTATTTTCCCCTTCAAACATTATTTTCTTACATAACTTGCAATTAATCTACTGAAGACAACAGTGCATTATTTTAGCATTAAAAAGCATATCACTCAGTCTTTTCAATCATTAAATTGTTTGAAGGCACTTCGAACCAATTCTATTTTTGAATTTAGAACACGACTTTCATGCATAACTTGCACTTGAGCTATTGAAGGCAACTATTCATTTTTTTAGCCTTAAAGTCATATTATTGCGTCTCTTTTAGTCATTAAATCTTTCTTAATCACTTCGAATGAAATTCGGCCTTTAAACATGACTTTCGTGCATAACTTGCAGTTGATCTATTGAAGGCAACAATGCATTTGTTCAGCCTTAAAGTCATGTCACTGAGTCTCTTCTAGTCATTAAATCATTCAAAATTAATTCGAACGAATTCTATTTTCGCCCTTCAAACATTATTTTCTTACATAACTTGGAATTAATCTAGTGAAGACAACAATGAATTATTTTACCATTAAAAAGCACATGACTCAGTCTTTTCAATCATTACATTGTTTGAAGGCACTTCGAACCAATTCTATTTTTGAATTTAGAACACGACTTTCATGCATAACTTGCACTTGATCTATTGAAGGCAACTATTCATTTTTTTAGCCTTAAAGTCATATTATTGCGTCTCTTTTAGTCATTAAATCTATCTGAATCACTTCGAATGAAATTCGGCCTTTAAACATGACTTTCGTGCATAACTTGCAGTTGATCTATTGAAGGCAACAATGCATTTGTTTAGCCTTAAAGTCATGTCACTGAGTCTCTTCTAGTCATTAAATCATTCAAAATTAATTCGAACGAATTCTATTTTCGCCTTTCAAACATTATTTTCTCACATAACTTGCAATTAATCTACTGAAGACAACAATGCATTATTTTAGCATTAAAAGGCATATCACTTAGTCTTTTCAATCATTAAATTGTTTGAAGGCACTTCAAACAAATTCTATTTTTGAATTTAGAACACGACTTTCATGCATAACTTGCACTTGAACTATTAAAGGCAACTATTCATTTTTTTAGCCTTAAAGTCATATTATTGCGTCTCTTTTAGTCATTAAATCTTTCTTAATCACTTCGAATGAAATTCGGCCTTTAAAGATGACTTTCTTGCATAACCTGCAGTTGATCTATTGAAGGCAACAATGCACTTGTTTAGCCTTAAAGTCATGTCACTGAGTCTCTTCTAGTCATTAAATCATTCTAAATTAATTCGAACGAATTCTATTTTCGCCCTTCAAACATTATTTTCTTACATAACTTGCAATTAATCTACTGAAGACAACAATGCATTATTTTAGCATTAAAAAGCATATCACTCAGTCTTTTCAATCATTAAATTGTTTGAAGGCACTTCGAACAAATTCTATTTTTGAATTTAGAACACGACTTTCATGCATAACTTGCCCTTGAACTATTAAAGGCAACTATTCATTTTTTTAGCCTTAAAGTCATATTATTGTGTCTCTTTTAGTCATTAAATCTTTCTGAATCACTTCCAACGAAATTCGGCCTTTAAACATGACTTTCGTGCATAACTTGCAGTTGATCTATTGAAGGCAACAATGCATTTGTTTAGCCTTAAAGTCATGTCACTGAGTCTGTTCTAGTCATTAAATCATTCTAAATTAATTCGAACGAATTCTGTTTTCGCCCTTTAAACATTATTTTCTTACATAACTTGCAATTAATCTACTGAAGACAACAATTCATTATTTTAGCTTTAAAAAGCATATCACTCAGTCTTTTCAATCATTAAATTGTTTGAAGGCACTTCGAACCAATTCTATTTTTGAATTTAGAACACGACTTTCATGCATAACTTGCACTTGATCTATTGAAGGCAACTATTCATTTTTTTAGCCTTAAAGTCATATTATTGCGTCTCTTTTAGTCATTAAATCTATCTGAATCACTTCGAATGAAATTCGCCCTTTAAACATGACTTTCGTGCATAACTTGCAGTTGATCTATTGAAGGCAACAATGCATTTGTTTAGCCTTAAAGTCATGTCACTGAGTCTCTTCTAGTCATTAAATCATTCAAAATTAATTCGAACGAATTCTATTTTCGCCTTTCAAACATTATTTTCTCACATAACTTGCAATTAATCTACTGAAGACAACAATGCATTATTTTAGCATTAAAAGGCATATCACTTAGTCTTTTCAATCATTAAATTGTTTGAAGGCACTTCAAACAAATTCTATTTTTGAATTTAGAACACGACTTTCATGCATAACTTGCACTTGAACTATTAAAGGCAACTATTCATTTTTTTAGCCTTAAAGTCATATTATTGCGTCTCTTTTAGTCATTAAATCTTTCTTAATCACTTCGAATGAAATTCGGCCTTTAAAGATGACTTTCTTGCATAACCTGCAGTTGATCTATTGAAGGCAACAATGCACTTGTTTAGCCTTAAAGTCATGTCACTGAGTCTCTTCTAGTCATTAAATCATTCTAAATTAATTCGAACGAATTCTATTTTCGCCCTTCAAACATTATTTTCTTACATAACTTGCAATTAATCTACTGAAGACAACAATGCATTATTTTAGCATTAAAAAGCATATCACTCAGTCTTTTCAATCATTAAATTGTTTGAAGGCACTTCGAACCAATTCTATTTTTGAATTTAGAACACGACTTTCATGCATAACTTGCACTTGAGCTATTGAAGGCAACTATTCATTTTTTTAGCCTTAAAGTCATATTATTGCGTCTCTTTTAGTCATTAAATCTTTCTTAATCACTTCGAATGAAATTCGGCCTTTAAACATGACTTTCGTGCATAACTTGCAGTTGATCTATTGAAGGCAACAATGCATTTGTTCAGCCTTAAAGTCATGTCACTGAGTCTCTTCTAGTCATTAAATCATTCAAAATTAATTCGAACGAATTCTATTTTCGCCCTTCAAACATTATTTTCTTACATAACTTGGAATTAATCTAGTGAAGACAACAATGAATTATTTTACCATTAAAAAGCACATGACTCAGTCTTTTCAATCATTACATTGTTTGAAGGCTCTTCGAACCAATTCTATTTTTGAATTTAGAACACGACTTTCATGCATAACTTGCACTTGATCTATTGAAGGCAACTATTCATTTTTTTAGCCTTAAAGTCATATTATTGCGTCTCTTTTAGTCATTAAATCTATCTGAATCACTTCGAATGAAATTCGGCCTTTAAACATGACTTTCGTGCATAACTTGCAGTTGATCTATTGAAGGCAACAATGCATTTGTTTAGCCTTAAAGTCATGTCACTGAGTCTCTTCTAGTCATTAAATCATTCAAAATTAATTCGAACGAATTCTATTTCCGACCTTCAAACATTATTTTCTTACATAACTTGGAATTAATCTAGTGAAGACAACAATGAATTATTTTAGCATTAAAAAGCATATCACTTAGTCTTTTCAATCATTAAATTGTTTGAAGGCACTTCAAACAAATTCTATTTTTGAATTTAGAACACGACTTTCATGCATAACTTGCCCTTGAACTATTAAAGGCAACTATTCATTTTTTTAGCCTTAAAGTCATATTATTGTGTCTCTTTTAGTCATTAAATCTTTCTGAATCACTTCCAACGAAATTCGGCCTTTAAACATGACTTTCGTGCATAACTTGCAGTTGATCTATTGAAGGCAACAATGCATTTGTTTAGCCTTAAAGTCATGTCACTGAGTCTGTTCTAGTCATTAAATCATTCTAAATTAATTCGAACGAATTCTGTTTTCGCCCTTTAAACATTATTTTCTTACATAACTTGCAATTAATCTACTGAAGACAACAATTCATTATTTTAGCTTTAAAAAGCATATCACTCAGTCTTTTCAATCATTAAATTGTTTGAAGGCACTTCGAACCAATTCTATTTTTGAATTTAGAACACGACTTTCATGCATAACTTGCACTTGATCTATTGAAGGCAACTATTCATTTTTTTAGCCTTAAAGTCATATTATTGCGTCTCTGTTAGTCATTAAATCTTTCTGAATCACTTCGAATGAAATTCGGCCTTTAAACATGACTTTCGTGCATAACTTGCAGTTGATCTATTGAAGGCAACAATGCATTTGTTCAGCCTTAAAGTCATGTCACTGAGTCTCTTCTAGTCATTAAATCATTCAAAATTAATTCGAACGAATTCTATTTTCGCCTTTCAAACATTATTTTCTCACATAACTTGCAATTAATCTACTGAAGACAACAATGCATTATTTTAGCATTAAAAGGCATATCACTCAGTCTTTTCAATCATTAAATTGTTTGAAGGCACTTCGAACCAATTCTATTTTTGAATTTAGAACACGACTTTCATGCATAACTTGCACTTGATCTATTGAAGGCAACTATTCATTTTCTTAGCCTTAAAGTCATATTATTGCGTATCTTTTAGTCATTAAATCTTTCTGAATCACTTCGAATGAAATTCGGCCTTTAAAGATGACTTTCGTGCATAACTTGCAGTTGATCTATTGAAGGCAACAATGCATTTGTTCAGCCTTAAAGTCATGTCACTGAGTCTCTTCTAGTCATTAAATCATTCAAAATTAATTCGAACGAATTCTATTTTCGCCTTTCAAACATTATTTTCTCACATAACTTGCAATTAATCTACTGAAGACAACAATGCATTATTTTAGCATTAAAAGGCATATCAGTCAGTCTTTTCAATCATTAAATTGTTTGAAGGCACTTCGAACCAATTCTATTTTTGAATTTAGAACACGACTTTCATGCATAACTTGCACTTGATCTATTGAAGGCAACTATTCATTTTCTTAGCCTTAAAGTCGTATTACTGCGTATCTTTTAGTCATTAAATCTTTCTGAATCACTTCCAACGAAATTCGGCCTTTAAACATGACTTTCGTGCATAACTTGCAGTTGATCTATTGAAGGCAACAATGCATTTGTTCAGCCTTAAAGTCATGTCACTGAGTCTCTTCTAGTCATTAAATCATTCAAAATTAATTCGAACGAATTCTATTTTCGCCTTTCAAACATTATTTTCTCACATAACTTGCAATTAATCTACTGAAGACAACAATGCATTATTTTAGCATTAAAAGGCATATCACTCAGTCTTTTCAATCATTAAATTGTTTGAAGGCACTTCGAACCAATTCTATTTTTGAATTTAGAACACGACTTTCATGCATAACTTGCACTTGATCTATTGAAGGCAACTATTCATTTTCTTAGCCTTAAAGTCATATTATTGCGTATCTTTTAGTCATTAAATCTTTCTGAATCACTTCGAATGAAATTCGGCCTTTAAAGATGACTTTCGTGCATAACTTGCAGTTGATCTATTGAAGGCAACAATGCATTTGTTCAGCCTTAAAGTCATGTCACTGAGTCTCTTCTAGTCATTAAATCATTCAAAATTAATTCGAACGAATTCTATTTTCGCCTTTCAAACATTATTTTCTCACATAACTTGCAATTAATCTACTGAAGACAACAATGCATTATTTTAGCATTAAAAGGCATATCAGTCAGTCTTTTCAATCATTAAATTGTTTGAAGGCACTTCGAACCAATTCTATTTTTGAATTTAGAACACGACTTTCATGCATAACTTGCACTTGATCTATTGAAGGCAACTATTCATTTTCTTAGCCTTAAAGTCGTATTACTGCGTATCTTTTAGTCATTAAATCTTTCTGAATCACTTCCAACGAAATTCGGCCTTTAAACATGACTTTCGTGCATAACTTGCAGTTGATCTATTGAAGGCAACAATGCATTTGTTTAGCCTTAAAGTCATGTCACTGAGTCTGTTGTAGTCATTAAATCATTCTAAATTAATTCGAACGAATTCTGTTTTCGCCCTTTAAACATTATTTTCTTACATAACTTGCAATTAATCTACTGAAGACAACAATGCATTATTTTAGCTTTAAAAAGCATATCACTCAGTCTTTTCAATCATTAAATTGTTTGAAGGCACTTCGAACCAATTCTATTTTTGAATTTAGAACACGACTTTCATGCATAACTTGCACTTGAACTATTAAAGGCAACTATTCATTTTTTTAGCCTTAAAGTCATATTATTGTGTCTCTTTTAGTCATTAAATCTTTCTGAATCACTTCCAACGAAATTCGGCCTTTAAACATGACTTTCATGCATAACTTGCAGTTGATCTATTGAAGGTAACAATGCATTTGTTTAGCCTTAAAGTCGTGTCACTGAGTCTGTTCTAGTCATTAAATCATTCTAAATTAATTCGAACGAATTCTGTTTTCGCCCTTTAAACATTATTTTCTTACATAACTTGCAATTAATCAACTGAAGACAACAATGCATTATTTTAGCTTTAAAAAGCATATCACTCAGTCTTTTCAATCATTAAATTGTTTGAAGGCACTTCGAACCAATTCTATTTTTGAATTTAGAACACGACTTTCATGCATAACTTGCACTTGATCTATTGAAGGCAACTATTCATTTTCTTAGCCTTAAAGTCATATTATTGCGTATCTTTTAGTCATTAAATCTTTCTGAATCACTTCGAATGAAATTCGGCCTTTAAACATGACTTTCGTGCATAACTTGCAGTTGATCTATTGAAGGCAACAATGCATTTGTTTAGCCTTAAAGTCATGTCACTGAGTCTCTTCTAGTCATTAAATCATTCAAAATTAATTCGAACGAATTCTATTTTTGCCTTTCAAACATTATTTTCTCACATAACTTGCAATTAATCTACTGAAGACAACAATGCATTATTTTAGCATTAAAAGGCATATCACTCAGTCTTTTCAATCATTAAATTGTTTGAAGGCACTTCGAACCAATTCTATTTTTGAATTTAGAACACGACTTTCATGCATAACTTGCACTTGAACTATTGAAGGCAACATTTCATTTTTTTAGCCTTAAAGTCATATTATTGTGTCTCTTTTAGTCATTAAATCTTTCTAAATCACTTCCAACGAAATTCGGCCTTTAAACATGACTTTCGTGCATAACTTGCAGTTGATCTATTGAAGGCAACAATGCATTTGTTTAGCCTTAAAGTCATGTCACTGAGTCTCTTCTAGTCATTAAATCATTCAAAATTAATTCGAACGAATTCTATTTTCGCCTTTCAAACATTATTTTCTCACATAACTTGCAATTAATCTACTGAAGACAACAATGCATTATTTTAGCATTAAAAGGCATATCACTCAGTCTTTTCAATCATTAAATTGTTTGAAGGCACTTCGAACCAATTCTATTTTTGAATTTAGAACACGACTTTCATGCATAACTTGCACTTGATCTATTGAAGGCAACTATTCATTTTCTTAGCCTTAAAGTCATATTATTGCGTATCTTTTAGTCATTAAATCTTTCTGAATCACTTCGAATGAAATTCGGCCTTTAAACATGACTTTCGTGCATAACTTGCAGTTGATCTATTGAAGGCAACAATGCATTTGTTTAGCCTTAAAGTCATGTCACTGAGTCTCTTCTAGTCATTAAATCATTCAAAATTAATTCGAACGAATTCTATTTTCGACCTTCAAACAATATTTTCTTACATAACTTGCAATTAATCTACTGAAGACAACAATGCATTATTTTAGCATTAAAAAGCATATCACTCAGTCTTTTCAATCATTAAATTGTTTGAAGGCACTTCAAACAAATTCTATTTTTGAATTTAGAACACGACTTTCATGCATAACTTGCCCTTGAACTATTGAAGGCAACTATTCATTTTTTTAGCCTTAAAGTCATATTATTGCGTCTCTTTTAGTCATTAAATCTATCTGAATCACTTCGAATGAAATTCGGCCTTTAAACATGACTTTCGTGCATAACTTGCAGTTGATCTATTGAAGGCAACAATGCATTTGTTTAGCCTTAAAGTCATGTCACTGAGTCTCTTCTAGTCATTAAATCATTCAAAATTAATTCGAACGAATTCTATTTTTGCCTTTCAAACATTATTTTCTCACATAACTTGCAATTAATCTACTGAAGACAACAATGCATTATTTTAGCATTAAAAGGCATATCACTCAGTCTTTTCAATCATTAAATTGTTTGAAGGCACTTCGAACCAATTCTATTTTTGAATTTAGAACACAACTTTCATGCATAACTTGCACTTGATCTATTGAAGGCAACTATTCATTTTCTTAGCCTTAAAGTCATATTATTGCGTATCTTTTAGTCATTAAATCTTTCTGAATCACTTCGAATGAAATTCGGCCTTTAAACATGACTTTCGTGCATAACTTGCAGTTGATCTATTGAAGGCAACAATGCATTTGTTTAGCCTTAAAGTCATGTCACTGAGTCTCTTCTAGTCATTAAATCATTCAAAATTAATTCGAACGAATTCTATTTTCTCCCTTCAAACATTATTTCTTACATAACTTGCAATTAGTCTACTGAAGACAACAATGCATTATTTTAGCATTAAAAAGCATATCACTCAGTCTTTGCAATCATTAAATTGTTTGAAGGCACTTCGAACCAATTCTATTTTTGAATTTAGAACACGACTTTCATGCATAACTTGCACTTGAACTATTGAAGGCAACATTTCATTTTTTTAGCCTTAAAGTCATATTATTGTGTCTCTTTTAGTCATTAAATCTTTCTAAATCACTTCCAACGAAATTCGGCCTTTAAACATGACTTTCGTGCATAACTTGCAGTTGATCTATTGAAGGCAACAATGCATTTGTTTAGCCTTAAAGTCATGTCACTGAGTCTCTTCTAGTCATTAAATCATTCAAAATTAATTCGAACGAATTCTATTTTCGCCTTTCAAACATTATTTTCTCACATAACTTGCAATTAATCTACTGAAGACAACAATGCATTATTTTAGCATTAAAAGGCATATCACTCAGTCTTTTCAATCATTAAATTGTTTGAAGGCACTTCGAACCAATTCTATTTTTGAATTTAGAACACGACTTTCATGCATAACTTGCACTTGATCTATTGAAGGCAACTATTCATTTTCTTAGCCTTAAAGTCATATTATTGCGTATCTTTTAGTCATTAAATCTTTCTGAATCACTTCGAATGAAATTCGGCCTTTAAACATGACTTTCGTGCATAACTTGCAGTTGATCTATTGAAGGCAACAATGCATTTGTTTAGCCTTAAAGTCATGTCACTGAGTCTCTTCTAGTCATTAAATCATTCAAAATTAATTCGAACGAATTCTATTTTCGACCTTCAAACAATATTTTCTTACATAACTTGCAATTAATCTACTGAAGACAACAATGCATTATTTTAGCATTAAAAAGCATATCACTCAGTCTTTTCAATCATTAAATTGTTTGAAGGCACTTCAAACAAATTCTATTTTTGAATTTAGAACACGACTTTCATGCATAACTTGCCCTTGAACTATTGAAGGCAACTATTCATTTTTTTAGCCTTAAAGTCATATTATTGCGTCTCTTTTAGTCATTAAATCTATCTGAATCACTTCGAATGAAATTCGGCCTTTAAACATGACTTTCGTGCATAACTTGCAGTTGATCTATTGAAGGCAACAATGCATTTGTTTAGCCTTAAAGTCATGTCACTGAGTCTCTTCTAGTCATTAAATCATTCAAAATTAATTCGAACGAATTCTATTTTTGCCTTTCAAACATTATTTTCTCACATAACTTGCAATTAATCTACTGAAGACAACAATGCATTATTTTAGCATTAAAAGGCATATCACTCAGTCTTTTCAATCATTAAATTGTTTGAAGGCACTTCGAACCAATTCTATTTTTGAATTTAGAACACAACTTTCATGCATAACTTGCACTTGATCTATTGAAGGCAACTATTCATTTTCTTAGCCTTAAAGTCATATTATTGCGTATCTTTTAGTCATTAAATCTTTCTGAATCACTTCGAATGAAATTCGGCCTTTAAACATGACTTTCGTGCATAACTTGCAGTTGATCTATTGAAGGCAACAATGCATTTGTTTAGCCTTAAAGTCATGTCACTGAGTCTCTTCTAGTCATTAAATCATTCAAAATTAATTCGAACGAATTCTATTTTCTCCCTTCAAACATTATTTCTTACATAACTTGCAATTAGTCTACTGAAGACAACAATGCATTATTTTAGCATTAAAAAGCATATCACTCAGTCTTTGCAATCATTAAATTGTTTGAAGGCACTTCGAACCAATTCTATTTTTGAATTTAGAACACGACTTTCATGCATAACTTGCACTTGAACTATTGAAGGCAACATTTCATTTTTTTAGCCTTAAAGTCATATTATTGTGTCTCTTTTAGTCATTAAATCTTTCTAAATCACTTCCAACGAAATTCGGCCTTTAAACATGACTTTCGTGCATAACTTGCAGTTGATCTATTGAAGGCAACAATGCATTTGTTTAGCCTTAAAGTCATGTCACTGAGTCTCTTCTAGTCATTAAATCATTCAAAATTAATTCGAACGAATTCTATTTTCGCCTTTCAAACATTATTTTCTCACATAACTTGCAATTAATCTACTGAAGACAACAATGCATTATTTTAGCATTAAAAGGCATATCACTCAGTCTTTTCAATCATTAAATTGTTTGAAGGCACTTCGAACCAATTCTATTTTTGAATTTAGAACACGACTTTCATGCATAACTTGCACTTGATCTATTGAAGGCAACTATTCATTTTCTTAGCCTTAAAGTCATATTATTGCGTATCTTTTAGTCATTAAATCTTTCTGAATCACTTCGAATGAAATTCGGCCTTTAAACATGACTTTCGTGCATAACTTGCAGTTGATCTATTGAAGGCAACAATGCATTTGTTTAGCCTTAAAGTCATGTCACTGAGTCTCTTCTAGTCATTAAATCATTCAAAATTAATTCGAACGAATTCTATTTTCGACCTTCAAACATTATTTTCTTACATAACTTGCAATTAATCTACTGAAGACAACAATGCATTATTTTAGCATTAAAAAGCATATCACTCAGTCTTTTCAATCATTAAATTGTCTGAAGGCACTTCAAACAAATTCTATTTTTGAATTTAGAACACGACTTTCATGCATAACTTGCACTTGAACTATTGAAGGCAACTATTCATTTTTTTAGCCTTAAAGTCATAGTATTGTGTCTCTTTTAGTCATTAAATCTTTCTAAATCACTTCCAACGAAATTCGGCCTTTAAACATGACTTTCGTGCATAACTTGCAGTTGATCTATTGAAGGCAACAATGCATTTGTTTAGCCTTAAAGTCATGTCACTAAGTCTCTTCTAGTCATTAAATCATTCAAAATTAATTCGAACGAATTCTATTTTCGCCTTTCAAACATTATTTTCTCACATAACTTGCAATTAATCTACTGAAGACAACAATGCATTATTTTAGCATTAAAAGGCATATCACTCAGTCTTTTCAATCATTAAATTGTTTGAAGGCACTTCGAACCAATTCTATTTTTGAATTTAGAACACGACTTTCATGCATAACTTGCACTTGATTTATTGAACGCAACTGTTCATTTTTTTAGCCTTAAAGTCATATTATTGCGTATCTTTTAGTCATTAAATCTTTCTGAATCACTTCGAACGAAATTCGGCCTTTAAACATGACTTTCGTGCATAACTTGCAGTTGATCTATTGAAGGCAAAACAATGCATTTGTTTAGCCTTAAAGTCATGTCACTGAGTCTCTTCTAGTCATTAAATCATTCTAAATTAATTCGAACGAATTCTATTTTCGACCTTGAAACATTATTTTCTTACATAACTTGCAATTAATCTACTGAAGACAACAATGCATTATTTTAGCATTAAAAAGCATATCACTCAGTCTTTTCAATCATTAAATTGTTTGAAGGCACTTCAAACAAATTCTATTTTTGAATTTAGAACACGACTTTCATGCATAACTTGCACTTGAACTATTGAAGGCAACTATTCATTTTTTTAGCCTTAAAGTCATAGTATTGTGTCTCTTTTAGTCATTAAATCTTTCTAAATCACTTCCAACGAAATTCGGCCTTTAAACATGACTTTCGTGCATAACTTGCAGTTGATCTATTGAAGGTAACAATGCATTTGTTTAGCCTTAAAGTCATGTCACTGAGTCTGTTCTAGTCATTAAATCATTCTAAATTAATTCGAACGAATTCTGTTTTCGCCCTTTAAACATTATTTTCTTACATAACTTGCAATTAATCTACTGAAGACAACAATTCATTATTTTAGCTTTAAAAAGCATATCACTCAGTCTTTTCAATCATTAAATTGTTTGAAGGCACTTCGAACCAATTCTATTTTTGAATTTAGAACACGACTTTCATGCATAACTTGCACTTGATCTATTGAAGGCAACTATTCATTTTTTTAGCCTTAAAGTCATATTATTGCGTCTCTTTTAGTCATTAAATCTTTCTGAATCACTTCGAATGTAATTCGGCCTTTAAACATGACTTTCGTGCATAACTTGCAGTTGATCTATTGAAGGCAACAATGCATTTGTTCAGCCTTAAAGTCATGTCACTGAGTCTCTTCTAGTCATGAAATCATTCAAAATTAATTCGAACGAATTCTATTTTCGCCTTTCAAACATTATTTTCTCACATAACTTGCAATTAATCTACTGAAGACAACAATGCATTATTTTAGCATTAAAAGGCATATCAGTCAGTCTTTTCAATCATTAAATTGTTAGAAGGCACTTCGAACCAATTCTATTTTTGAATTTAGAACACGACTTTCATGCATAACTTGCACTTGATCTATTGAAGGCAACTATTCATTTTCTTAGCCTTAAAGTCGTATTATTGCGTATCTTTTAGTCATTAAATCTTTCTGAATCACTTCCAACGAAATTCGGCCTTTAAACATGACTTTCGTGCATAACTTGCAGTTGATCTATTGAAGGCAACAATGCATTTGTTTAGCCTTAAAGTCATGTCACTGAGTCTGTTGTAGTCATTAAATCATTCTAAATTAATTCGAACGAATTCTGTTTTCGCCCTTTAAACATTATTTTCTTACATAACTTGCAATTAATCTACTGAAGACAACAATGCATTATTTTAGCTTTAAAAAGCATATCACTCAGTCTTTTCAATCATTAAATTGTTTGAAGGCACTTCGAACCAATTCTATTTTTGAATTTAGAACACGACTTTCATGCATAACTTGCACTTGAACTATTAAAGGCAACTATTCATTTTTTTAGCCTTAAAGTCATATTATTGTGTCTCTTTTAGTCATTAAATCTTTCTGAATCACTTCCAACGAAATTCGGCCTTTAAACTTGACTTTCATGCATAACTTGCAGTTGATCTATTGAAGGCAACAATGCATTTGTTTAGCCTTAAAGTCATGTCACTGAGTCTCTTCTAGTCATTAAATCATTCTAAATTAATTCGAACGAATTCTGTTTTCGCCCTTTAAACATTATTTTCTTACATAACTTGCAATTAATCAACTGAAGACAACAATGCATTATTTTAGCTTTAAAAAGCATATCACTCAGTCTTTTCAATCATTAAATTGTTTGAAGGCACTTCGAACCAATTCCATTTTTGAATTTAGAACACGACTTTCATGCATAACTTGCACTTGATCTATTGAAGGCAACTATTCATTTTCTTAGCCTTAAAGTCATATTATTGCGTATCTTTTAGTCATTAAATCTTTCTGAATCACTTCGAATGAAATTCGGCCTTTAAACATGACTTTCGTGCATAACTTGCCGTTGATCTATTGAAGGCAACAATGCATTTGTTTAGCCTTAAAGTCATGTCACTGAGTCTCTTCTAGTCATTAAATCATTCAAAATTAATTCGAACGAATTCTATTTTCGACCTTCAAACAATATTTTCTTACATAACTTGCAATTAATCTACTGAAGACAACAATGCATTATTTTAGCATTAAAAAGCATATCACTCAGTCTTTTCAATCATTAAATTGTTTGAAGGCACTTCAAACAAATTCTATTTTTGAATTTAGAACACGACTTTCATGCATAACTTGCCCTTGAACTATTGAAGGCAACTATTCATTTTTTTAGCCTTAAAGTCATATTATTGCGTCTCTTTTTGTCATTAAATCTATCTGAATCACTTCGAATGAAATTCGGCCTTTAAACATGACTTTCGTGCATAACTTGCAGTTGATCTATTGAAGGCAACAATGCATTTGTTTAGCCTTAAAGTCATGTCACTGAGTCTCTTCTAGTCATTAAATCATTCAAAATTAATTCGAACGAATTCTATTTTCGCCCTTGCACTTGATCTATTGAAGGCAACGATTCATTTTTTTAGCCTTAAAGTCATATTATTGCGTCTCTTTTAGTCATTAAATCTATCTGAATCACTTCGAATGAAATTCGCCCTTTAAACATGACTTTCGTGCATAACTTGCAGTTGATCTATTGAAGGCAACAATGCATTTGTTTAGCCTTAAAGTCATGTCACTGAGTCTCTTCTAGTCATTAAATCATTCAAAATTAATTCGAACGAATTCTATTTTCGACCTTCAAACATTATTTTCTTACATAACTTGCAATTAATCTACTGAAGACAACAATGCATTATTTTAGCATTAAAAAGCATATCACTCAGTCTTTTCAATCATTAAATTGTTTGAAGGCACTTCAAACAAATTCTATTTTTGAATTTAGAACATGACTTTCATGCATAACTTGCACTTGAACTATTGAAGGCAACTATTCATTTTTTTAGCCTTAAAGTCATATTATTGCGTCTCTTTTAGTCATTAAATCATTTTTGAATCACTTCGAATGAAATTCGGCCTTTAAAGATGACTTTCTTGCATAACTTGCAGTTGATCTATTGAAGGCAACAATGCATTTGTTTAGCCTTAAAGTCATGTCACTAAGTCTCTTCTAGTCATTAAATCATTCAAAATTAATTCGAACGAATTCTATTTTCGCCTTTCAAACATTATTTTCTCACATAACTTGCAATTAATCTACTGAAGACAACAATGCATTATTTTAGCATTAAAAGGCATATCACTCAGTCTTTTCAATCATTAAATTGTTTGAAGGCACTTCGAACCAATTCTATTTTTGAATTTAGAACACGACTTTCATGCATAACTTGCACTTGATCTATTGAAGGCAACTATTCATTTTTTTAGCCTTAAAGTCATATTATTGCGTATCTTTTAGTCATTAAATCTTTCTAAATCACTTCGAATGAAATTCGGCCTTTAAACGTGACTTTCGTGCATAACTTGCAGTTGATCTATTGAAGGCAACAATGCATTTGTTTAGCCTTAAACTCATGTCACTGACTCTCTTCTAGTCATTAAATCATTCAAAATTAATTCGAACGAATTCTATTTTCGCCCTTCAAACATTATTTTCTTACATAACTTGCAATTAATCTACTGAAGACAATAATGCATTATTTTAGCATTAAAAAGCATATCACTCAGTCTTTTCAATCATTAAATTGTTTGAAGGCACATCGAACCAATTCTATTTTTGAATTTAGAACACGACTTTCATGCATAACTTGCACTTGATCTATTGAACGCAACTGTTCATTTTTTTAGCCTTAAAATGATATTATTGAGTCTCTTTTAGTCATTAAATCTTTCTGAATCACTTCGAATGAAAATCGGCCTTTAAACATGACTTTCGTGCATAACTTGCAGTTGATCTATTGAAGGCAACAATGCATTTGTTTAGCCTTAAAGTCATGTCACTGAGTCTCTTCTAGTAATTAAATCATTCAAACTTAATTCGAACGAATTCTATTTTCTCCCTTCAAACATTATTTCTTACATAACTTGCGATTAATCTACTGAAGACAACATTGCATTATTTTAGCATTAAAAAGCATATCACTCAGTCTTTTCAATCATTAAATTGTTTGAAGGCACTTCGAACCAATTCTATTTTTGAATTTAGAACACGACTTTCATGCATAACTTGCACTTGATCTATTGAAGGCAACTATTCATTTTTTTAGCCTTAAAGTCATATTATTGCGTCTCTTTTAGTCATTAAATCTTTCTAGATCACTTCGAACGAAATTCGGCCTTTAAACATGACTTTCGTGCATAACTTGCAGTTGATCTATTGAAGGGAACAATGCATTTGTTTAGCCTTAAAGTCATGTCACCGAGTCTCTTCTAGTCATTAAATCATTTGAAATTCATTAGAACGAATTCTATTTTCGCCCTTCAAACATTATTTTCTTACGTAACTTGAAATTAATCTACTGAAGACAACAATGCATTATTTTAACATTAAAAAGCATATCACTCAGTCTTTTCAATCATTAAATTGTTTGAAAGCACTTCGAACCAATTCTATTTTTGAATTTAGAACACGACTTTCATGCATAACTTGCACTTGATCTATTGAAGGCAACTATTCATTTTTTTAGCCTTAAAGTCATATTATTGCGTCTCTTTTAGTCATTAAATCTTTCGGAATCACTTCGAATGAAATTCGGCCTTTAAACATGACTTTTGTGCATAACTTGCAGTTGATCTATTGAAGGCAACAATGCATTTGTTTAGCCTTAAAGTCATGTCACTGAGTCTGTTCTAGTCATTAAATCATTCTAAATTAATTCGAACGAATTCTATTTTCGCCTTTCAAACATTATTTTCCTACATAACTTGCAATTAATCTACTGAAGGCATCAACGCATTATTTTAGCATTAAAAAGCATATCACTCAGTCTTTTCAATCATTAAATTGTTTGAAGGCACTTCGAACCAATTCTATTTTTGAATTTTGAACGCGACTTTCATGCATAACTTGCACTTGATCTATTGAAGGCAACTATTCATTTTTTTAGCCTTAAAGTCATATTATTGCGTCTCTTTTAGTCATTAAATCATTTTGGAATCACTTCGAATGAAATTCGGCCTTGAAAGATGACTTTCGTGCATAACTTGCAGTTGATCTATTGAAGGCAACAATGCATTTGTTTAGCCTTAAAGTCATGTCACTAAGTCTGTTCTAGTCATTAAATCATTCTAAATTAATTCGAACGAATTCTATTTTCGCCCTTTAAACATTATTTTCTTACATAACTTGCAATTAATCTACTGAAGACAAAAAATGCATTGTTTTAGCATTAAAAAGCATATCACTCTGTCTTTTCAATCATTAAATTGTTTGAAGGCACTTCGAACCAATTCTATTTTTGAATTTAGAACACGACTTTCATGCATAATTTGCACTTGATCTATTGAAGGCAACTATTTATTTTTTTAGCCTTAAAGTCATATTATTGCATCTCTTTTAGTCATTAAATCTTTCTGAATCACTTCGAATGAAATTCGGCCTTTAAACATGACTTTCGTGCATAACTTGCCGTTGATCTATTGAAGGCAACAATGCATTTGTTTACCCTTAAAGTCATGTCACTGACGCTCTTCTAGTCATTAACTCATTCAAAATTAATTCGAACGAAATTTATTTTCGCCCTTCAAACATTATTTTCTTACATAACTTGCAATTAATCTACTGAAGACAACAATGCATTATTTTAGCATTAAAAAGCATATCCCTCAGTCTTTTCAATCATTAAATTGTTTGAAGGCACTTCGAACCAATTCTATTTTTGAATTTAGAATACGACTTTCATGCATAACTTGCACTTGATCTATTGAAGGCAACTATTCATTTTTTTAGCCTTAAAGTCATATTATTGCGTCTCTTTTAGTCATTAAATCTTTCTAAATCACATCGAACGAAATTCGGCCTTTAAACATGACTTTCGTGCATAACTTGCAGTTGATCTATTGAAGGCAACAATGCATTTGTTTAGCCTTAAAGTCATGTCACTGAGTCTCTTCAGGTCATTAAATCATTCAAAATTAATTCGAACGAATTCTATTTTCGCCCTTCAAACATTATTTTCTTACATAACTTGCAATTAATCTACTGAAGACAACAACACATTATTTTAGCATTAAAAAGCATATCACTCAGTCTTTTCAATCATTAAATTGTTTGAAGGCACTTCGAACCAATTCTATTTTTGAATTTAGAACACGACATTCATGCATAACTTGCACTTGAGCTATTGAAGGCAACGATTCATTTTTTTAGCCTTAAAGTCATATTATTGCGTCTCTTTTAGTCATTAAATCTTTCTTAATCACTTCGAATGAAATTCGCCCTTTAAACATGACTTTCGTGCATAACTTGCAGTTGATCTATTGAAGGCAACAATGCATTTGTTTAGCCTTAAAGTCATGTCACTGAGTCTCTTCTAGTAATTAAATCATTCAAACTTAATTCGAACGAATTCTATTTTCTCCCTTCAAACATTATTTCTTACATAACTTGAGATTAATCTACTGAAGACAACATTGCATTATTTTAGCATTAAAAAGCATATCACTCAGTCTTTTCAATCATTAAATTGTTTGAAGGCACTTCGAACCAATTCTATTTTTGAATTTAGAATACGACTTTCATGCATAACTTGCACTCGACCTATTGAAGGCAACGATTCATTTTTTTAGCCTTAAAGTCATATTATTGCGTCTCTTTTAGTCATTAAATCTTTCTAGATCACTTCGAACGAAATTCGGCCTTTAAACATGACTTTCGTGCATAACTTGCAGTTGATCTTTTGAAGGCAACAATGCATTTGTTTAGCCTTAAAGTCATGTCACCGAGTCTCTTCTAGTCATTAAATCATTTGAAATTCATTAGAACGAATTCTATTTTCGCCCTTCAAACATTATTTTCTTACGTAACTTGAAATTAATCTACTGAAGACAACAATGCATTATTTTAACATTAAAAAGCATATCACTCAGTCTTTTCAATCATTAAATTGTTTGAAAGCACTTCGAACCAATTCTATTTTTGAATTTAGAATACGACTTTCATGCATAACTTGCACTTGATCTATTGAAGGCAACTATTCATTTTTTTAGCCTTAAAGTCATATTATTGCGTCTCTTTTAGTCATTAAATCTTTCTAAATCACATCGAACGAAATTCGGCCTTTAAACATGACTTTCGTGCATAACTTGCAGTTGATCTATTGAAGGCAACAATGCATTTGTTTAGCCTTAAAGTCATGTCACCGAGTCTCTTCTCGTCATTAAATCATTTGAAATTCATTAGAACGAATTCTATTTTCGCCCTTCAAACATTATTTTCTTACGTAACTTGCAATTAATCTACTGAAGACAACAATACATTATTTTAGCATTAAAAAGCATATCACTCAGTCTTTTCAATCATTTAATTGTTTGAAGGCACTTCGAACCAATTCTATTATTGAATTTAGAACACGAATTTCATGCATAACTTGCACTTGATCTACTGAAGGCAACTATTCATTTTTTTAGCCTTAAAGTCATATTATTGCGTCTCTTTTAGTCATTAAATCATTTTTGAATCACTTCGAATGAAATTCGGCCTTTAAAGATGACTTTCTTGCATAACTTGCAGTTGATCTATTGAAGGCAACAATGCATTTGTTTAGCCTTAAAGTCATGTCACTGAGTCTGTTCTAGTCATTAAATCATTCTAAATTAATTCGAACGAATTCTATTTCCGCCCTTTAAACATTATTTTCTTACATAACTTGCAATTAATCTACTGAAGACAAAAAATGCATTATTTTAGCATTAAAAAGCATATCACTCAGTCTTTTCAATCATTAAATTGTTTGAAGGCACTTCGAACCAATTCTATTTTGGAATTTAGAACACGACTTTCATGCATAACTTGCACTTGATCTATTGAAGGTAACTATTCATTTTTTTAGACTTAAAGTCATATTATTGCGTATCTTTTAGTCATTAAATCTTTCTGAATCACTTCGAATGAAATTCGCCCTTTAAACATGACTTTCGTGCATAACTTGCAGTTGATCTATTGAAGGCAGCAATGCATTTGTTTAGCCTTAAAGTCATGTCACTGACTCTCTTCTAGTCATTAACTCATTCAAAATTAATTCGAACGAATTCTATTTTCGCCCTTCAAACATTATTTTCTTACATAACTTGCAATTAATCTACTGAAGACAACAGTCCATTATTTTAGCATTAAAAAGCATATCACTCAGTCTTTTCAATCATTAAATTGTTTGAAGGCACTTCGAACCAATTCTATTTTTGAATTTAGAACACGACTTTCATGCATAACTTGCACTTGATCTATTGAAGGCAACGATTCATTTTTTTAGCCTTAAAGTCATATTATTACGTCTCTTTTAGTCATTAAATCTTTCTTAATCACTTCGAATGAAATTCGCCCTTTAAACATGACTTTCGTGCATAACTTGCAGTTGATCTATTGAAGGCAACAATGCATTTGTTTAGCCTTAAAGTCATGTCACCGAGTCTCTTCTCGTCATTAAATCATTTGAAATTCATTAGAACGAATTCTATTTTCGCCCTTCAAACATTATTTTCTTACGTAACTTGCAATTAATCTACTGAAGACAACAATACATTATTTTAGCATTAAAAAGCATATCACTCAGTCTTTTCAATCATTAAATTGTTTGAAGGCACTTCGAACCAATTCTATTATTGAATTTAGAACACGAATTTCATGCATAACTTGCACTTGATCTACTGAAGGCAACTATTCATTTTTTTAGCCTTAAAGTCATATTATTGCGTCTCTTTTAGTCATTAAATCTTTCTGAATCACTTCGAATGAAATTCGGCCTTTAAACATGACTTTCGTGCATAACTTGCAGTTGATCTATTGAAGGCAACAATGCATTTGTTTAGCCTTAAAGTCATGTCACTGAGTCTCTTCTGGTCATTAAATCATTCAAAATTAATTCGAACGAATTCTATTTTCGCCCTTCAAACATTATTTTCTTACATAACTTGCAATTAATCTACTGAAGACAACAGTGCATTATTTTAGCATTAAAAAGCATATCACTCAGTCTTTTCAATCATTAAATTGTTTGAAGGCACTTCGAACCAATTCTATTTTTGAATTTAGAACACGACTTTCATGCATAACTTGCACTTGATCTATTGAAGGCAACTATTTATTTTTTTAGCCTTAAAGTCATATTATTGCGTCTCTTTTAGTCATTAAATCTTTCTGAATCACTTCGAATGAAATTCGGCCTTTAAACATGACTTTCGTGCATAACTTGCAGTTGATCTATTGAAGGCAACAATGCATTTGTTTAGCCTTAAAGTCATGTCACTGAGTCTCTTCTGGTCATTAAATCATTCAAAATTAATTCGAACGAATTCTATTTTCGCCCTTCAAACATTATTTTCTTACATAACTTGCAATTAATCTACTGAAGACAACAACACATTATTTTAGCATTAAAAAGCATATCACTCAGTCTTTTCAATCATTAAATTGTTTGAAGGCACTTCGAACCAATTCTATTTTTGAATTTAGAACACGACTTTCATGCATAACTTGCACTTGATCTATTGAAGGCAACTATTCATTTTTTTAGCCTTAAAGTCATATTATTGCGTCTCTTTTAGTCAATCAATCTTTCTAAATCACTTCGAACGAAATTTAGCCTTTAAACATGACTTTCGTGCATAACTTGCAGTTGATCTATTGAAGGCAACAATGCATTTGTTTAGCCTTAAAGTCATGTCACTGAGTCTGTTCTAATCATTAAATCATTCTAAATTAATTCGAACGAATTCTATTTTCGCCCTTCAAACATTATTTTCTTACATAACTTGCAATTAATCTACTGAACACAAAAACGCATTATTTTACCATTAAAAAGCATATCACTCAGTCTTTTCAATCATTAAATTGTTTGAAGGCACTTCGAACCAATTCTATTTTTGAATTTAGAACACGACTTTCATGCATAACTTGCACTTGAGCTATTGAAGGCAACGATTCATTTTTTTAGCCTTAAAGTCATATTATTGCGTCTCTTTTAGTCATTAAATCTTTCTTAATCACTTCGAATGAAATTCGCCCTTTAAACATGACTTTCGTGCATAACTTGCAGTTGATCTATTGAAGGCAACAATGCATTTGTTTAGCCTTAAAGTCATGTCACTGACTCTGTTCTAGTCATTAAATCATTCTAAATTAATTCGAACGAATTCTATTTTCGCCCTTCAAACATTATTTTCTTACATAACTTGCAATTAATCTACTGAAGACAAAAAAATGCATTATTTTAGCATTAAAAAGCATATCACTCAGTCTTTTCAATCATTAAATTGTTTGAAGGCACTTTGAACCAATTCTATTTTTGAATTTAGAACACGACTTTCATGCATAACTTGCACTTGATCTATTGAAGGCAACTACTTATTTTTTTTGCCCTAAAGTCATATTATTGCGTCTCTTTTAGTCATTAAATCTTTCTGAATCACTTCGAATGAAATTCGCCCTTTAAACATGACTTTCGTGCATAACTTGCAGTTGATCTATTGAAGGCAACAATGCATTTGTTTAGCCTTAAAGTCATGTCACTGACTCTCTTCTAGTCATTAACTCATTCAAAATTAATTCGAACGAATTCTATTTTCGCCCTTCAAACATTATTTTCTTACATAACTTGCAATTAATATACTGAAGACAACAATGCATTATTTTAGCATTATAAAGCATATCACTCAGTCTTTTCAATCATTAAATTGTTTGAAGGCACTTCGAACCAATTCTATTTTTGAATTTAGAATACGACTTTCATGCATAACTTGCACTTGATCTATTGAAGGCAACTATTCATTTTTTTAGCCTTAAAGTCATATTATTGCGTCTCCTTTAGTCATTAAATCTTTCTAAATCACTTCGACTGAATATCGGCCTTTAAACATGACTTTCGTGCATAACTTGCAGGTGATCTATTGAAGGGAACAATGCATTTGTTTAGCCTTAAAGTCATGTCACTGAGTCTCTTCTAGTCATTAAATCATTCAAAATTAATTCGAACGAATTCTATTTTCGCCCTTCAAACATTATGTTCTTACATAACTTGCAATTAATCTACTGAAGACAACAATGCATTATTTTAGCATTAAAAAGCGTATCACTCAGTCTTTTCAATCATTAAATTGTTTGAAGGCACTTCGAACCAATTCTATTTTTGAATTTAGAACACGAATTTCACGCATAACTTGCACTTGATCTATTGAAGGCAACTATTCATTTTTTTAGCCTTAAAGTCATATTATTGCGTCTCTTTTAGTCATTAAATCATTTTTGAATCACTTCGAATGAAATTCGGCCTTTAAAGATGACTTTCTTGCATAACCTGCAGTTGATCTATTGAAGGCAACAATGCACTTGTTTAGCCTTAAAGTCATGTCACTGAGTCTGTTCTAGTCATTAAATCATTCTAAATTAATTCGAACGAATTCTATTTCCGCCCCTTAAACATTATTTTCTTACATAACTTGCAATTAATCTACTGAAGACAAAAAATGCATTATTTTAGCATTAAAAAGCATATCACTCAGTCTTTTCAATCATTAAATTGTTTGAAGGCACTTCGAACCAATTCTATTTTTGAATTTAGAACACGACTTTCATGCATAACTTGCACTTGACCTATTAAAGGCAACTATTTATTTTTTTAGCCTTAAAGTCATATTATTGCGTCTATTTTAGTCATTAAATCTTTCTGAATCACTTCGAATGAAATTCGGCCTTTAAACATGACTTTCGTGCATAACTTGCAGTTGATCTATTGAAGGCAACAATGCATTTGTTTAGCCTTAAAGTCATGTCACTGACTCTCTTTTAGTCATTAACTCATTCAAAATTAATTCGAACGAATTCTATTTTCGCCCTTCAAACATTATTTTCTTACATAACTTGCAATTAATCTACTGAAGACAACAACGCATTATTTTAGTATTAAAAAGCATATCACTCAGTCTTTTCAATCATTAAATTGTTTGAAGGCACTTCGAACCAATTCTATTTTTGAATTTAGAACACGACTTTCATGCATAACTTGCACTTGTTCTATTAAAGGCAACTATTCATTTTTTTAGCCTGAAAGTCATATTATTGCGTCTCTTTTAGTCATTAAATCTTTCTAAATCACCTCGAACGAAATTCAGCTTTCAAACATGACTTTCGTGCATAAGTTGCAGTTGATCTATTGAAGGCAACAATGCATTTGTTTAGCCTTAAAGTCATGTCACTGAGTCTGTTCTAGTCATTAAATCATTCTAAATTAATTCGAACGAATTCTATTTTCGCCCTTCAAACATTATTTTCTTACATAACTTGCAATTAATCTACTGAAGACAAAAAAATGCATTATTTTAGCATTATAAAGCATATCACTCAGTCATATCAATCATTAAATTGTTTGAAGGCACTTCGAACCAATTCTATTTTTGAATTTAGAATACGACTTTCATGCATAACTTGCACTTGATCTATTGAAGGCAACAATTCATTTTTTTAGCCTTAAAGTCATATTATTGCGTCTCTTTTAGTCATTAAATCTTTCTGAATCACTTCGAATGAAATTCGCCCTTTAAACATGACTTTCGTGCATAACTTGCAGTTGATCTATTGAAGGCAACAATGCATTTGTTTAGCCTTAAAGTCATGTCACTGAGTCTCTTCTGGTCATTAAATCATTCAAAATTAATTCGAACGAATTCTATTTTCGCCCTTCAAACATTATTTTCTTACATAACTTGCAATTAATCTACTGAAGACAACAACGCATTATTTTAGTATTAAAAAGCATATCACTCAGTCTTTTCAATCATTAAATTGTTTGAAGGCACTTCGAACCAATTCTATTTTTGAATTTAGAACACGACTTTCATGCATAACTTGCACTTGTTCTATTAAAGGCAACTATTCATTTTTTTAGCCTGAAAGTCATATTATTGCGTCTCTTTTAGTCATTAAATCTTTCTAAATCACCTCGAACGAAATTCAGCTTTCAAACATGACTTTCGTGCATAAGTTGCAGTTGATCTATTGAAGGCAACAATGCATTTGTTTAGCCTTAAAGTCATGTCACTGAGTCTCTTCTGGTCATTAAATCATTCAAAATTAATTCGAACGAATTCTATTTTCGCCCTTCAAACATTATTTTCTTACATAACTTGCAATTAATCTACTGAACACAAAAACGCATTATTTTACCATTAAAAAGCATATCACTCAGTCTTTTCAATCATTAAATTGTTTGAAGGCACTTCGAACCAATTCTATTTTTGAATTTAGAACACGACTTTCATGCATAACTTGCACTTGAGCTATTGAAGGCAACGATTCATTTTTTTAGCCTTAAAGTCATATTATTGCGTCTCTTTTAGTCATTAAATCTTTCTTAATCACTTCGAATGAAATTCGCCCTTTAAACATGACTTTCGTGCATAACTTGCAGTTGATCTATTGAAGGCAACAATGCATTTGTTTAGCCTTAAAGTCATGTCACTGACTCTGTTCTAGTCATTAAATCATTCTAAATTAATTCGAACGAATTCTATTTTCGCCCTTCAAACATTATTTTCTTACATAACTTGCAATTAATCTACTGAAGACAAAAAAATGCATTATTTTAGCATTATAAAGCATATCACTCAGTCATATCAATCATTAAATTGTTTGAAGGCACTTCGAACCAATTCTATTTTTGAATTTAGAATACGACTTTCATGCATAACTTGCACTTGATCTATTGAAGGCAACAATTCATTTTTTTAGCCTTAAAGTCATATTATTGCGTCTCTTTTAGTCATTAAATCTTTCTGAATCACTTCGAATGAAATTCGCCCTTTAAACATGACTTTCGTGCATAACTTGCAGTTGATCTATTGAAGGCAACAATGCATTTGTTTAGCCTTAAAGTCATTACACTGACTCTCTTCTAGTCATTAACTCATTCAAAATTAATTCGAACGAATTCTATTTTCGCCTTCAAACATTATTTTCTTACATAACTTGCAATTAATCTACTGAAGACAACAATGCATTATTTTAGCATTATAAAGCATATCACTCAGTCATTTCAATCATTAAATTGTTTGAAGGCACTTCGAACCAATTCTATTTTTGAATTTAGAATACGACTTTCATGCATAACTTGCACTTGATCTATTGAAGGCAACTATTCATTTTTTTAGCCTTAAAGTCATATTATTGCGTCTCTTTTAGTCATTAAATCTTTCTGAATCACTTCGAATGAAATTCGCCCTTTAAACATGACTTTCGTGCATAACTTGCAGTTGATCTATTGAAGGCAACAATGCATTTGTTTAGCCTTAAAGTCATGTCACTGAGTCTGTTCTAGTCATTAAATCATTCTAAATTAATTCGAACGAATTCTATTTTCGCCCTTCAAACATTATTTTCTTACATAACTTGCAATTAATCTACTGAAGACAAAAAAATGCATTATTTTAGCATTAAAAAGCATATCACTCAGTCTTTTCAATCATTAAATTGTTTGAAGGCACTTCGAACCAATTCTATTTTTGAATTTAGAACACGACTTTCATGCATAACTTGCACTTGATCTATTGAAGGCAACTATTTATTTTTTTTGCCCTAAAGTCATATTATTGCTTCCCTTTTAGTCATTAAATCTTTCTGAATCACTTCGAATGAAATTCGCCCTTTAAACATGACTTTCGTGCATAACTTGCAGTTGATCTATTGAAGGCAACAATGCATTTGTTTAGCCTTAAAGTCATGTCACTGAGTCTCTTCTAGTCATTAAATCATTCTAAATTAATTTGAACGAATTCTATTTTCGCCCGTCAAACATTATTTTCTTACATAACTTGCAATTAATCCACTGAAGACAACAATGCATTATTTTAGCATTATAAAGCATATCACTCAGTCTTTTCAATCATTAAATTGTTTGAAGGCACTTCGAACCAATTCTATTTTTGAATTTAGAATACGACTTTCATGCATAACTTGCACTTGATCTATTGAAGGCAACTATTCATTTTTTTAGCCTTAAAGTCATATTATTGCGTCTCTTTTAGTCATTAAATCATTTTTGAATCACTTCGAATGAAATTCGGCCTTTAAAGATGACTTTCTTGCATAACCTGCAGTTGATCTATTCAAGGCAACAATGCACTTGTTTAGCCTTAAAGTCATGTCACTGAGTCTGTTCTAGTCATTAAATCATTCTAAATTAATTCGAACGAATTCTATTTCCGCCCCTTAAACATTATTTTCTTACATAACTTGCAATTAATCTACTGAAGACAAAAAATGCATTATTTTAGCATTAAAAAGCATATCACTCAGTCTTTTCAATCATTAAATTGTTTGAAGGCACTTCGAACCAATTCTATTTTTGAATTTAGAACACGACTTTCATGCATAACTTGCACTTGACCTATTAAAGGCAACTATTTATTTTTTTAGCCTTAAAGTCATATTATTGCGTCTATTTTAGTCATTAAATCTTTCTGAATCACTTCGAATGAAATTCGGCCTTTAAACATGACTTTCGTGCATAACTTGCAGTTGATCTATTGAAGGCAACAATGCATTTGTTTAGCCTTAAAGTCATGTCACTGACTCTCTTCTAGTCATTAACTCATTCAAAATTAATTCGAACGAATTCTATTTTCGCCCTTCAAACATTATTTTCTTACATAACTTGCAATTAATCTACTGAAGACAACAATGCATTATTTTAGCATTATAAAGCATATCACTCAGTCATTTCAATCATTAAATTGTTTGAAGGCACTTCGAACCAATTCTATTTTTGAATTTAGAATACGACTTTCATGCATAACTTGCACTTGATCTATTGAAGGCAACTATTCATTTTTTTAGCCTTAAAGTCATATTATTGCGTCTCTTTTAGTCATTAAATCTTTCTGAATCACTTCGAATGAAATTCGCCCTTTAAACATGACTTTCGTGCATAACTTGCAGTTGATCTATTGAAGGCAACAATGCATTTGTTTAGCCTTAAAGTCATGTCACTGAGTCTGTTCTAGTCATTAAATCATTCTAAATTAATTCGAACGAATTCTATTTTCGCCCTTCAAACATTATTTTCTTACATAACTTGCAATTAATCTACTGAAGACAAAAAAATGCATTATTTTAGCATTAAAAAGCATATCACTCAGTCTTTTCAATCATTAAATTGTTTGAAGGCACTTCGAACCAATTCTATTTTTGAATTTAGAACACGACTTTCATGCATAACTTGCACTTGATCTATTGAAGGCAACTATTTATTTTTTTTGCCCTAAAGTCATATTATTGCTTCCCTTTTAGTCATTAAATCTTTCTGAATCACTTCGAATGAAATTCGCCCTTTAAACATGACTTTCGTGCATAACTTGCAGTTGATCTATTGAAGGCAACAATGCATTTGTTTAGCCTTAAAGTCATGTCACTGAGTCTCTTCTAGTCATTAAATCATTCTAAATTAATTTGAACGAATTCTATTTTCGCCCTTCAAACATTATTTTCTTACATAACTTGCAATTAATCCACTGAAGACAACAATGCATTATTTTAGCATTATAAAGCATATCACTCAGTCTTTTCAATCATTAAATTGTTTGAAGGCACTTCAAACCAATTCTATTTTTGAATTTAGAATACGACTTTCATGCATAACTTGCACTTGATCTATTGAAGGCAACTATTCATTTTTTTAGCCTTAAAGTCATATTATTGCGTCTCTTTTAGTCATTAAATCTTTCTGAATCACTTCGAATGAAATTCGCCCTTTAAACATGACTTTCGTGCATAACTTGCAGTTGATCTATTGAAGGCAACAATGCATTTGTTTAGCCTTAAAGTCATTACACTGACTCTCTTCTAGTCATTAACTCATTCAAAATTAATTCGAACGAATTCTATTTTCGCCTTCAAACATTATTTTCTTACATAACTTGCAATTAATCTACTGAAGACAACAATGCATTATTTTAGCATTATAAAGCATATCACTCAGTCATTTCAATCATTAAATTGTTTGAAGGCACTTCGAACCAATTCTATTTTTGAATTTAGAATACGACTTTCATGCATAACTTGCACTTGATCTATTGAAGGCAACTATTCATTTTTTTAGCCTTAAAGTCATATTATTGCGTCTCTTTTAGTCATTAAATCTTTCTGAATCACTTCGAATGAAATTCGCCCTTTAAACATGACTTTCGTGCATAACTTGCAGTTGATCTATTGAAGGCAACAATGCATTTGTTTAGCCTTAAAGTCATGTCACTGAGTCTGTTCTAGTCATTAAATCATTCTAAATTAATTCGAACGAATTCTATTTTCGCCCTTCAAACATTATTTTCTTACATAACTTGCAATTAATCTACTGAAGACAAAAAAATGCATTATTTTAGCATTAAAAAGCATATCACTCAGTCTTTTCAATCATTAAATTGTTTGTAGGCACTTCGAACCAATTCTATTTTTGAATTTAGAACACGACTTTCATGCATAACTTGCACTTGATCTATTGAAGGCAACTATTTATTTTTTTTGCCCCAAAGTCATATTATTGCTTCCCTTTTAGTCATTAAATCTTTCTGAATCACTTCGAATGAAATTCGCCCTTTAAACATGACTTTCGTGCATAACTTGCAGTTGATCTATTGAAGGCAACAATGCATTTGTTTAGCCTTAAAGTCATGTCACTGAGTCTCTTCTAGTCATTAAATCATTCTAAATTAATTTGAACGAATTCTATTTTCGCCCTTCAAACATTATTTTCTTACATAACTTGCAATTAATCCACTGAAGACAACAATGCATTATTTTAGCATTATAAAGCATATCACTCAGTCTTTTCAATCATTAAATTGTTTGAAGGCACTTCGAACCAATTCTATTTTTGAATTTAGAATACGACTTTCATGCATAACTTGCACTTGATCTATTGAAGGCAACTATTCATTTTTTTAGCCTTAAAGTCATATTATTGCGTCTCTTTTAGTCATTAAATCATTTTTGAATCACTTCGAATGAAATTCGGCCTTTAAAGATGACTTTCTTGCATAACCTGCAGTTGATCTATTGAAGGCAACAATGCACTTGTTTAGCCTTAAAGTCATGTCACTGAGTCTGTTCTAGTCATTAAATCATTCTAAATTAATTCGAACGAATTCTATTTCCGCCCCTTAAACATTATTTTCTTACATAACTTGCAATTAATCTACTGAAGACAAAAAATGCATTATTTTAGCATTAAAAAGCATATCACTCAGTCTTTTCAATCATTAAATTGTTTGAAGGCACTTCGAACCAATTCTATTTTTGAATTTAGAACACGACTTTCATGCATAACTTGCACTTGACCTATTAAAGGCAACTATTTATTTTTTTAGCCTTAAAGTCATATTATTGCGTCTATTTTAGTCATTAAATCTTTCTGAATCACTTCGAATGAAATTCGGCCTTTAAACATGACTTTCGTGCATAACTTGCAGTTGATCTATTGAAGGCAACAATGCATTTGTTTAGCCTTAAAGTCATGTCACTGACTCTCTTCTAGTCATTAACTCATTCAAAATTAATTCGAACGAATTCTATTTTCGCCCTTCAAACATTATTTTCTTACATAACTTGCAATTAATCTACTGAAGACAACAACGCATTATTTTAGCATTAAAAAGCATATCACTCAGTCTTTTCAATCATTAAATTGTTTGAAGGCACTTCGAACCAATTCTATTTTTGAATTTAGAACACGACTTTCATGCATAACTTGCACTTGTTCTATTAAAGGCAACTATTCATTTTTTTAGCCTTAAAGTCATATTATTGCGTCTCTTTTAGTCATTAAATCTTTCTAAATCACCTCGAACGAAATTCAGCTTTCAAACATGACTTTTGTGCATAAGTTGCAGTTGATCTATTGAAGGCAACAATGCATTTGTTTAGCCTTAAAGTCATGTCACTGAGTCTGTTCTAGTCATTAAATCATTCTAAATTAATTCGAACGAATTCTATTTTCGCCCTTCAAACATTATTTTCTTACATAACTTGCAATTAATCTACTGAAGACAAAAAAATGCATTATTTTAGCATTATAAAGCATATCACTCAGTCATATCAATCATTAAATTGTTTGAAGGCACTTCGAACCAATTCTATTTTTGAATTTAGAATACGACTTTCATGCATAACTTGCACTTGATCTATTGAAGGCAACTATTCATTTTTTTAGCCTTAAAGTCATATTATTGCGTCTCTTTTAGTCATTAAATCTTTCTGAATCACTTCGAATGAAATTCGCCCTTTAAACATGACTTTCGTGCATAACTTGCAGTTGATCTATTGAAGGCAACAATGCATTTGTTTAGCCTTAAAGTCATTACACTGACTCTCTTCTAGTCATTAACTCATTCAAAATTAATTCGAACGAATTCTATTTTCGCCTTCAAACATTATTTTCTTACATAACTTGCAATTAATCTACTGAAGACAACAATGCATTATTTTAGCATTATAAAGCATATCACTCAGTCATTTCAATCATTAAATTGTTTGAAGGCACTTCGAACCAATTCTATTTTTGAATTTAGAATACGACTTTCATGCATAACTTGCACTTGATCTATTGAAGGCAACTATTCATTTTTTTAGCCTTAAAGTCATATTATTGCGTCTCTTTTAGTCATTAAATCTTTCTGAATCACTTCGAATGAAATTCGCCCTTTAAACATGACTTTCGTGCATAACTTGCAGTTGATCTATTGAAGGCAACAATGCATTTGTTTAGCCTTAAAGTCATGTCACTGAGTCTGTTCTAGTCATTAAATCATTCTAAATTAATTCGAACGAATTCTATTTTCGCCCTTCAAACATTATTTTCTTACATAACTTGCAATTAATCTACTGAAGACAAAAAAATGCATTATTTTAGCATTAAAAAGCATATCACTCAGTCTTTTCAATCATTAAATTGTTTGAAGGCACTTCGAACCAATTCTATTTTTGAATTTAGAACACGACTTTCATGCATAACTTGCACTTGATCTATTGAAGGCAACTATTTATTTTTTTTGCCCTAAAGTCATATTATTGCTTCCCTTTTAGTCATTAAATCTTTCTGAATCACTTCGAATGAAATTCGCCCTTTAAACATGACTTTCGTGCATAACTTGCAGTTGATCTATTGAAGGCAACAATGCATTTGTTTAGCCTTAAAGTCATGTCACTGAGTCTCTTCTAGTCATTAAATCATTCTAAATTAATTTGAACGAATTCTATTTTCGCCCTTCAAACATTATTTTCTTACATAACTTGCAATTAATCCACTGAAGACAACAATGCATTATTTTAGCATTATAAAGCATATCACTCAGTCTTTTCAATCATTAAATTGTTTGAAGGCACTTCGAACCAATTCTATTTTTGAATTTAGAATACGACTTTCATGCATAACTTGCACTTGATCTATTGAAGGCAACTATTCATTTTTTTAGCCTTAAAGTCATATTATTGCGTCTATTTTAGTCATTAAATCTTTCTGAATCACTTCGAATGAAATTCGGCCTATAAACATGACTTTCGTGCATAACTTGCAGTTGATCTATTGAAGGCAACAATGCATTTGTTTAGCCTTAAAGTCATGTCACTGACTCTCTTCTAGTCATTAACTCATTCAAAATTAATTCGAACGAATTCTATTTTCGCCCTTCAAACATTATTTTCTTACATAACTTGCAATTAATCTACTGAAGACAACAACGCATTATTTTAGCATTAAAAAGCATATCACTCAGTCTTTTCAATCATTAAATTGTTTGAAGGCACTTCGAACCAATTCTATTTTTGAATTTAGAACACGACTTTCATGCATAACTTGCACTTGTTCTATTAAAGGCAACTATTCATTTTTTTAGCCTTAAAGTCATATTATTGCGTCTCTTTTAGTCATTAAATCTTTCTGAATCACTTCGAATGAAATTCGCCCTTTAAACATGACTTTCGTGCATAACTTGCAGTTGATCTATTGAAGGCAACAATGCATTTGTTTAGCCTTAAAGTCATGTCACTGAGTCTGTTCTAGTCATTAAATCATTCTAAATTAATTCGAACGAATTCTATTTTCGCCCTTCAAACATTATTTTCTTACATAACTTGCAATTAATCTACTGAAGACAAAAAAATGCATTATTTTAGCATTAAAAAGCATATCACTCAGTCTTTTCAATCATTAAATTGTTTGAAGGCACTTCGAACCAATTCTATTTTTGAATTTAGAACACGACTTTCATGCATAACTTGCACTTGATCTATTGAAGGCAACTATTTATTTTTTTTGCCCTAAAGTCATATTATTGCTTCCCTTTTAGTCATTAAATCTTTCTGAATCACTTCGAATGAAATTCGCCCTTTAAACATGACTTTCGTGCATAACTTGCAGTTGATCTATTGAAGGCAACAATGCATTTGTTTAGCCTTAAAGTCATGTCACTGAGTCTCTTCTAGTCATTAAATCATTCTAAATTAATTTGAACGAATTCTATTTTCGCCCTTCAAACATTATTTTCTTACATAACTTGCAATTAATCCACTGAAGACAACAATGCATTATTTTAGCATTATAAAGCATATCACTCAGTCTTTTCAATCATTAAATTGTTTGAAGGCACTTCGAACCAATTCTATTTTTGAATTTAGAATACGACTTTCATGCATAACTTGCACTTGATCTATTGAAGGCAACTATTCATTTTTTTAGCCTTAAAGTCATATTATTGCGTCTATTTTAGTCATTAAATCTTTCTGAATCACTTCGAATGAAATTCGGCCTTTAAACATGACTTTCGTGCATAACTTGCAGTTGATCTATTGAAGGCAACAATGCATTTGTTTAGCCTTAAAGTCATGTCACTGACTCTCTTCTAGTCATTAACTCATTCAAAATTAATTCGAACGAATTCTATTTTCGCCCTTCAAACATTATTTTCTTACATAACTTGCAATTAATCTACTGAAGACAACAACGCATTATTTTAGCATTAAAAAGCATATCACTCAGTCTTTTCAATCATTAAATTGTTTGAAGGCACTTCGAACCAATTCTATTTTTGAATTTAGAACACGACTTTCATGCATAACTTGCACTTGTTCTATTAAAGGCAACTATTCATTTTTTTAGCCTTAAAGTCATATTATTGCGTCTCTTTTAGTCATTAAATCTTTCTAAATCACCTCGAACGAAATTCAGCTTTCAAACATGACTTTCGTGCATAAGTTGCAGTTGATCTATTGAAGGCAACAATGCATTTGTTTAGCCTTAAAGTCATGTCACTGAGTCTGTTCTAGTCATTAAATCATTCTAAATTAATTCGAACGAATTCTATTTTCGCCCTTCAAACATTATTTTCTTACATAACTTGCAATTAATCTACTGAAGACAAAAAAATGCATTATTTTAGCATTATAAAGCATATCACTCAGTCATATCAATCATTAAATTGTTTGAAGGCACTTCGAACCAATTCTATTTTTGAATTTAGAATACGACTTTCATGCATAACTTGCACTTGATCTATTGAAGGCAACTATTCATTTTTTTAGCCTTAAAGTCATATTATTGCGTCTCTTTTAGTCATTAAATCTTTCTGAATCACTTCGAATGAAATTCGCCCTTTAAACATGACTTTCGTGCATAACTTGCAGTTGATCTATTGAAGGCAACAATGCATTTGTTTAGCCTTAAAGTCATTACACTGACTCTCTTCTAGTCATTAACTCATTCAAAATTAATTCGAACGAATTCTATTTTCGCCCTTCAAACATTATTTTCTTACATAACTTGCAATTAATCTACTGAAGACAACAATGCATTATTTTAGCATTATAAAGCATATCACTCAGTCATTTCAATCATTAAATTGTTTGAAGGCACTTCGAACCAATTCTATTTTTGAATTTAGAATACGACTTTCATGCATAACTTGCACTTGATCTATTGAAGGCAACTATTCATTTTTTTAGCCTTAAAGTCATATTATTGCGTCTCTTTTAGTCATTAAATCTTTCTTAATCACTTCGAATGAAATTCGCCCTTTAAACATGACTTTCGTGCATAACTTGCAGTTGATCTATTGAAGGCAACAATGCATTTGTTTAGCCTTAAAGTCATGTCACTGAGTCTCTTCTAGTCATTAAATCATTCTAAATTAATTTGAACGAATTCTATTTTCGCCCTTCAAACATTATTTTCTTACATAACTTGCAATTAATCCACTGAAGACAACAATGCATTATTTTAGCATTATAAAGCATATCACTCAGTCTTTTCAATCATTAAATTGTTTGAAGGCACTTCGAACCAATTCTATTTTTGAATTTAGAATACGACTTTCATGCATAACTTGCACTTGATCTATTGAAGGCAACTATTCATTTTTTTAGCCTTAAAGTCATATTATTGCGTCTATTTTAGTCATTAAATCTTTCTGAATCACTTCGAATGAAATTCGGCCTTTAAACATGACTTTCGTGCATAACTTGCAGTTGATCTATTGAAGGCAACAATGCATTTGTTTAGCCTTAAAGTCATGTCACTGACTCTCTTCTAGTCATTAACTCATTCAAAATTAATTCGAACGAATTCTATTTTCGCCCTTCAAACATTATTTTCTTACATAACTTGCAATTAATCTACTGAAGACAACAACGCATTATTTTAGCATTAAAAAGCATATCACTCAGTCTTTTCAATCATTAAATTGTTTGAAGGCACTTCGAACCAATTCTATTTTTGAATTTAGAACACGAATTTCATGCATAACTTGCACTTGATCTATTGAAGGCAACTATTCATTTTTTTAGCCTTAAAGTCATATTATTGCGTCTCTTTTAGTCATTAAATTATTTTTGAATCACTTCGAATGAAATTCGGCCTTTAAAGATGACTTTCTTGCATAACCTGCAGTTGATCTATTGAAGGCAACAATGCACTTGTTTAGCCTTAAAGTCATGTCACTGAGTCTGTTCTAGTCATTAAATCATTCAAAATTAATTCGAACGAATTCTATTTCCGCCCTTTAAACATTATTTTCTTACATAACTTGCAATTATTCTACTGAAGACAAAAAATGCATTATTTTAGCATTAAAAAGCATATCACTCAGTCTTTTAAATCATTAAATTGTTTGAAGGCACTTCGAACCAATTCTATTTTTGAATTTAGAATACGACTTTCATGCATAACTTGCACTTGACCTATTAAAGGCAACTATTCATTTTTTTAGCCTTAAAGTCATATTATTGCGTCTCTTTTAGTCATTAAATCTTTCTGAATCACTTCGACTGAATATCGGCCTTTAAACATGACTTTCGTGCATAACTTGCAGTTGATCTATTGAAGGCAACAATGCATTTGTTTAGCCTTAAAGTCATGTCACTGACTCTCTTCTAGTCATTAACTCATTCAAAATTAATTCGAACGAATTCTATTTTCGCCCTTCAAACATTATTTTCTTACATAACTTGCAATTAATCTACTGAAGACAACAACGCATTATTTTAGCATTAAAAAGCGTATCACTCAGTCTTTTCAATCATTAAATTGTTTGAAGGCACTTCGAACCAATTCTATTTTTGAATTTAGAACACGAATTTCATGCATAACTTGCACTTGATTTATTGAAGGAAACTATTCATTTTTTTAGCCTTAAAGTCATATTATTGCGTCTCTTTTAGTCATTAAATCATTTTTGAATCACTTCGAATGAAATTCGGCCTTTAAAGATGACTTTCTTGCATAACCTGCAGTTGATCTATTGAAGGCAACAATGCACTTGTTTAGCCTTAAAGTCATGTCACTGAGTCTGTTCTAGTCATTAAATCATTCTAAATTAATTCGAACGAATTCTATTTCCGCCCTTTAAACATTATTTTCTTACATAACTTGCAATTAATCTACTGAACACAAAAACGCATTATTTTACCATTAAAAAGCATATCACTCAGTCTTTTCAATCATTAAATTGTTTGATGGCACTTCGAACCAATTCTATTTTTGAATTTAGAACACGACTTTCGTGCATAACTTGCACTTGAGCTATTGAAGGCAACAATGCATTTGTTTAGCCTTAAAGTGATGTCACTGAGTCTCTTCTGGTCATTAAATCATTCAAAATTAATTCGAACGAATTCTATTTTCGCCCTTCCAACATTATTTTCTTACATAACTTGCAATTAATCTACTGAACACAAAAACGCATTATTTTACCATTAAAAAGCATATCACTCAGTCTTTTCAATCATTAAATTGTTTGATGGCACTTCGAACCAATTCTATTTTTGAATTTAGAACACGACTTTCGTGCATAACTTGCACTTGAGCTATTGAAGGCAACGATTCATTTTTTTAGCCTTAAAGTCATATTATTGCGTCTCTTTTAGTCATTAAATCTTTCTTAATCACTTCGAATGAAATTCGCCCTTTAAACATGACTTTCGTGCATAACTTGCAGTTGATCTATTGAAGGCAACAATGCATTTGTTTAGCCTTAAAGTCATGTCACTGACTCTGTTCTAGTCATTAAATCATTCTAAATTAATTCGAACGAATTCTATTTTCGCCCTTCAAACATTATTTTCTTACATAACTTGCAATTAATCTACTGAAGACAAAAAAATACATTATTTTAGCATTAAAAAGCATATCACTCAGTCTTTTCAATCATTAAATTGTTTGAAGGCACTTCGAACCAATTCTATTTTTGAATTTAGAACACGACTTTCATGCATAACTTGCACTTGATCAATTGAAGGTAACTATTTATTTTTTTTGCCCTAAAGTCATATTATTGCGTCTCTTTTAGTCATTAAATCTTTTTGAATCACTTCGAATGAAATTCGCCCTTTAAACATGACTTTCGTGCATAACTTGCAGTTGATCTATTGAAGGCAGCAATGCATTTGTTTAGCCTTAAAGTCATGTCACTGACTCTCTTCTAGTCATTAACTCATTCAAAATTAATTCGAACGAATTCTATTTTCGCCCTTCAAACATTATTTTCTTACATAACTTGCAATTAATCTACTGAAGACAACAATGCATTATTTTAGCATTAAAAAGCATATCACTCAGTCTTTTCAATCATTAAATTGTTTGAAGGCACTTCGAACCAATTCTATTTTTGAATTTAGAACACGACTTTCATGCATAACTTGCACTTGATCTATTGAAGGTAACTATTTATTTTTTTTGCCCTAAAGTCATATTATTGCGTCTCTTTTAGTCATTAAATCTTTTTGAATCACTTCGAATGAAATTCGCCCTTTAAACATGACTTTCGTGCATAACTTGCAGTTGATCTATTGAAGGCAACAATGCATTTGTTTAGCCTTAAAGTCATGTCACTGAGTCTCTTCTGGTCATAAAATAATTCAAAATTAATTCGAACGAATTCTATTTTCGCCCTTCAAACATTATTTTCTTACATAACTTGCAATTAATCTACTGAAGACAACAACACATTATTTTAGCATTAAAAAGCATATCACTCAGTCTTTTCAATCATTAAATTGTTTGAAGGCACTTCGAACCAATTCTATTTTTGAATTTAGAACACGACTTTCACGCATAACTTGCACTTGATCTATTGAAGGTAACTATTCATTTTTTTAGCCTTAAAGTCATATTATTGCGTCTCTTTTAGTCATTAAATCTTTCAACATCACTTCGAACGAAATTCAGCCTATAAACATGACTTTGGTGCATAACTTGCAGTTGATCTATTGAAGGCAACAATGCATTTGTTTAGCCTTAAAGTCATGTCACTGAGTCTGTTCTAGTCATTAAATCATTCTAAATTAATTCGAACGAATTCTATTTTCGCCCTTCAAACATTATTTTCTTACATAACTTGCAATTAATCTACTGAAGACAACAATGCATTATTTTAGCATTAAAAAGCATATCATTCAGTCTTTTCAATCATTAAATTGTTTGAAGGCACTTCGAACCAATTCTATTTTTGAATTTAGAACACGACTTTCATGCATAACTTGCACTTGACCTATTAAAGGCAACTATTCATTTTTTTAGCCTTAAAGTCATATTATTGCGTCTCTTTTAGTTATTAAATCTTTCTGAATCACTTCGAATGAAATTCGGCCTTTAAACATGACTTTCGTGCATAACTTGCAGTTGATCAATTGAAGGCAACAATGCATTTGTTTAGCCTTAAAGTCATGTCACTGAGTCTCTTCTGGTCATTAAATCATTCAAAATTAATTCGAACGAATTCTATTTTCGCCCTTCAAACATTATTTTCTTACATAACTTGCAATTAATCTACTGAAGACAACAATGCATTATTTTAGCATTAAAAAGCATATCACTCAGTCTTTTCAATCATTAAATTGTTTGAAGGCACTTCGAACCAATTCTATTTTTGAATTTAGAACACGACTTTCATGCATAACTTGCACTTGATCTATTGAAGGTAACTATTTATTTTTTTTGCCCTAAAGTCATATTATTGCGTCTCTTTTAGTCATTAAATCTTTTTGAATCACTTCGAATGAAATTCGCCCTTTAAACATGACTTTCGTGCATAACTTGCAGTTGATCTATTGAAGGCAGCAATGCATTTGTTTAGCCTTAAAGTCATGTCACTGACTCTCTTCTAGTCATTAACTCATTCAAAATTAATTCGAACGAATTCTATTTTCGCCCTTCAAACATTATTTTCTTACATAACTTGCAATTAATCTACTGAAGACAACAATGCATTATTTTAGCATTAAAAAGCATATCACTCAGTCTTTTCAATCATTAAATTGTTTGAAGGCACTTCGAACCAATTCTATTTTTGAATTTAGAACACGACTTTCATGCATAACTTGCACTTGATCTATTGAAGGCAACTATTTATTTTTTTAGCCTTAAAGTCATATTATTGCGTCTCTTTTAGTCATTAAATCTTTCTGAATCACTTCGAATGAAATTCGGCCTTTAAACATGACTTTCGTGCATAACTTGCAGGTGATCTATTGAAGGGAACAATGCATTTGTTTAGCCTTAAAGTCATGTTACTGAGTCTCTTCTAGTCATTAAATCATTCAAAATTAATTCGAACGAATTCTATTTTCGCCCTTCAAACATTATGTTCTTACATAACTTGCAATTAATCTACTGAAGACAACAATGCATTATTTTAGCATTAAAAAGCGTATCACTCAGTCTTTTCAATCATTAAATTGTTTGAAGGCACTTCGAACCAATTCTATTTTTGAATTTAGAACACGAATTTCATGCATAACTTGCACTTGATCTATTCAAGGCAACTATTCATTTTTTTAGCCTTAAAGTCATATTATTGCGTCTCTTTTAGTCATTAAATCATTTTTGAATCACTTCGAATGAAATTCGGCCTTTAAAGATGACTTTCTTGCATAACCTGCAGTTGATCTATTGAAGGCAACAATGCACTTGTTTAGCCTTAAAGTCATGTCACTGAGTCTGTTCTAGTCATTAAATCATTCAAAATTAATTCGAACGAATTCTATTTCCGCCTTTAAACATTATTTTCTTACATAGCTTGCAATTAATCTACTGAAGACAAAAAATGCATTATTTTAGCATTAAAAAGCATATCACTCAGTCTTTTCAATCATTAAATTGTTTGAAGGCACTTCGAACCAATTCTATTTTTGAATTTAGAACACGACTTTCATGCATAACTTGCACTTGAACTATTGAAGGCAACGATTCATTTTTTTAGCCTTAAAGTTATATTATTGCGTCTCTTTTAGTCATTAAATCTTTCTTAATCACTTCGAATGAAATTCGCCCTTTAAACATGACTTTCGTGCATAACTTGCAGTTGATCTATTGAAGGCAACAATGCATTTGTTTAGCCTTAAAGTCATGTCACTGAGTCTGTTCTAGTCATTAAATCATTCTAAATTAATTCGAACGAATTCTATTTTCGCCCTTCAAACATTATTTTCTTACATAACTTGCAATTAATCTACTGAAGACAAAAAAATGCATTATTTTAGCATTAAAAAGCATATCACTCAGTCTTTTCAATCATTAAATTGTTTGAAGGCACTTCGAACCAATTCTATTTTTGAATTTAGAACACGTCTTTCATGCATAACTTGCACTTGATCTATTGAAGGCAACTATTTATTTTTTTTGCCCTAAAGTCATATTATTGCGTCTCTTTTAGTCATTAAATCTTTCTGAATCACTTCGAATGAAATTCGCCCTTTAAACATGACTTTCGTGCATAACTTGCAGTTGATCTATTGAAGGCAACAATGCATTTGTTTAGCCTTAAAGTCATGTCACTGACTCTCTTCTAGTCATTAACTCATTCAAAATTAATTCGAACGAATTCTATTTTCGCCCTTCAAACATTATGTTCTTACATAACTTGCAATTAATCTACTGAAGACAACAATGCATTATTTTAGCATTAAAAAGCGTATCACTCAGTCTTTTCAATCATTAAATTGTTTGAAGGCACTTCGAACCAATTCTATTTTTGAATTTAGAACACGACTTTCATGCATAACTTGCACTTGAGCTATTGAAGGCAACGATTCATTTTTTTAGCCTTAAAGTCATATTATTGCGTCTCTTTTAGTCATTAAATCTTTCTTAATCACTTCGAATGAAATTCGCCCTTTAAACATGACTTTCGTGCATAACTTGCAGTTGATCTATTGAAGGCAACAATGCATTTGTTTAGCCATAAAGTCATGTCACTGAGTCTGTTCTAGTCATTAAATCATTCAAAATTAATTCGAACGAATTCTATTTTCGCCCTTCAAACATTATTTTCTTACATAACTTGCAATTAATCTACTGAAGACAACAATGCATTATTTTAGCATTAAAAAGCATATCACTCAGTCTTTTCAATCATTAAATTGTTTGAAGGCACTTCGAACCAATTCTATTTTTGAATTTAGAACACGACTTTCATGCATAACTTGCACTTGACCTATTGAAGGCAACTATTCATTTTTTTAGACTTAAAGTCATATTATTGCGTCTCCTTTAGTCATTAAATTTTTCTGAATCACTTCGACTGAATATCGGCCTTTAAACATGACTTTCGTTCATAACTTGCAGGTGATCTATTGAAGGGAACAATGCATTTGTTTAGCCTTAAAGTCATGTCACTGACTCTCTTCTAGTCATTAACTCATTCAAAATTAATTCGAACGAATTCTATTTTCGCCCTTCAAACATTATGTTCTTACATAACTTGCAATTAATCTACTGAAGACAATAATGCATTATTTTAGCATTAAAAAGCGTATCACTCAGTCTTTTCAATCATTAAATTGTTTGAAGGCACTTCGAACCAATTCTATTTTTGAATTTAGAACACGAATTTCATGCATAACTTGCACTTGATCTATTGAAGGAAACTATTCATTTTTTTAGCCTTAAAGTCATATTATTGCGTCTCTTTTAGTCATTAAATCATTTTTGAATCACTTCGAATGAAATTCGGCCTTTAAAGATGACCTTCTTGCATAACCTACAGTTGATCTATTGAAGGCAACAATGCACTTGTTTAGCCTTAAAGTCATGTCACTGAGTCTGTTCTAGTCATTAAATCATTCTAAATTAATTCGAACGAATTCTATTTCCGCCCTTTAAACATTATTTTCTTACATAACTTGCAATTAATCTACTGAACACAAAAACGCATTATTTTAGCATTAAAAAGCATATCACTCAGTCTTTTCAATCATTAAATTGTTTGATGGCACTTCGAACCAATTCTATTTTTGAATTTAGAACACGACTTTCGTGCATAACTTGCACTTGAGCTATTGAAGGCAACAATGCATTTGTTTAGCCTTAAAGTCATGTCACTGAGTCTCTTCTGGTCATTAAATCATTCAAAATTAATTCGAACGAATTCTATTTTCGCCCTTCTAACATTATTTTCTTACATAACTTGCAATTAATCTACTGAACACAAAAACGCATTATTTTACCATTAAAAAGCATATCACTCAGTCCTTTCAATCATTAAATTGTTTGATGGCACTTCGAACCAATTCTATTTTTGAATTTAGAACACGACTTTCATGCATAACTTGCACTTGAGCTATTGAAGGCAACGATTCATTTTTTTAGCCTTAAAGTCATATTATTGCGTCTCTTTTAGTCATTAAATCTTTCTTAATCACTTCGAATGAAATTCGCCCTTTAAACATGACTTTCGTGCATAACTTGCAGTTGATCTATTGAAGGCAACAATGCATTTGTTTAGCCTTAAAGTCATGTCACTGAGTCTGTTCTAGTCATTAAATCATTCAAAATTAATTCGAACGAATTCTATTTTCGCCCTTCAAACATTATTTTCTTACATAACTTGCAATTAATCTACTGAAGACAAAAAAATGCATTTTTTTAGCATTAAAAAGCATATCACTCAGTCTTTTCAATCATTAAATTGTTTGAAGGCACTTCGAACCAATTCTATTTTTGAATTTAGAACACGACTTTCATGCATAACTTGCACTTGATCTATTGAAGGTAACTATTTATTTTTTTTGCCCTAAAGTCATATTATTGTGTCTCTTTTAGTCATTAAATCTTTTTGAATCACTTCGAATGAAATTCGCCCTTTAAACATGACTTTCGTGCATAACTTGCAGTTGATCTATTGAAGGCAACAATGCATTTGTTTAGCCTTAAAGTCATGTCACTGAGTCTCTTCTGGTCATAAAATAATTCAAAATTAATTCGAACGAATTCTATTTTCGCCCTTCTAACATTATTTTCTTACATAACTTGCAATTAATCTACTGAACACAAAAACGCATTATTTTACCATTAAAAAGCATATCACTCAGTCTTTTCAATCATTAAATTGTTTGATGGCACTTCGAACCAATTCTATTTTTGAATTTAGAACACGAATTTCATGCATAACTTGCACTTGATCTATTGAAGGAAACTATTCATTTTTTTAGCCTTAAAGTCATATTATTGCGTCTCTTTTAGTCATTAAATCATTTTTGAATCACTTCGAATGAAATTCGGCCTTTAAAGATGACCTTCTTGCATAACCTGTAGTTGATCTATTGAAGGCAACAATGCACTTGTTTAGCCTTAAAGTCATGTCACTGAGTCTGTTCTAGTCATTAAATCATTCTAAATTAATTCGAACGAATTCTATTTCCGCCCTTTAAACATTATTTTCTTACATAACTTGCAATTAATCTACTGAACACAAAAACGCATTATTTTACCATTAAAAAGCATATCACTCAGTCTTTTCAATCATTAAATTGTTTGATGGCACTTCGAACCAATTCTATTTTTGAATTTAGAACACGACTTTCGTGCATAACTTGCACTTGAGCTATTGAAGGCAACAATGCATTTGTTTAGCCTTAAAGTGATGTCACTGAGTCTCTTCTGGTCATTAAATCATTCAAAATTAATTCGAACGAATTCTATTTTCGCCCTTCTAACATTATTTTCTTACATAACTTGCAATTAATCTACTGAACACAAAAACGCATTATTTTACCATTAAAAAGCATATCACTCAGTCTTTTCAATCATTAAATTGTTTGATGGCACTTCGAACCAATTTTATTTTTGAATTTAGAACACGACTTTCATGCATAACTTGCACTTGATCTATTGAAGGTAACTATTTATTTTTTTTGCCCTAAAGTCATATTATTGCGTCTCTTTTAGTCATTAAATCTTTTTGAATCACTTCGAATGAAATTCGCCCTTTAAACATGACTTTCGTGCATAACTTGCAGTTGATCTATTGAAGGCAACAATGCATTTGTTTAGCCCTAAAGTCATGTCACTGAGTCTCTTCTGGTCATAAAATAATTCAAAATTAATTCGAACGAATTCTATTTTCACCCTTCAAACATTATTTTCTTACATAACTTGCAATTAATCTACTGAAGACAACAACACATTATTTTAGCATTAAAAAGCATATCACTCAGTCTTTTCAATCATTAAATTGTTTGAAGGCACTTCGAACCAATTCTATTTTTGAATTTAGAACACGACTTTCATGCATAACTTGCACTTGATCTATTGAAGGTAACTATTCATTTTTTTAGCCTTAAAGTCATATTATTGCGTCTCTTTTAGTCATTAAATCTTTCTACATCACTTCGAACGAAATTCAGCCTATAAACATGACTTTCGTGCATAACTTGCAGTTGATCTATTGAAGGCAACAATGCATTTGTTTAGCCTTAAAGTCATGTCACTGAGTCTGTTCTAGTCATTAAATCATTCTAAATTAATTCGAACGAATTCTATTTTCGCCCTTCAAACATTATTTTCTTACATAACTTGCAATTAGTCTACTGAAGACAACAATGCATTATTTTAGCATTAAAAAGCATATCACTCAGTCTTTTCAATCATTAAATTGTTTGAAGGCACTTCGAACCAATTCTATTTTTGAATTTAGAACACGACTTTCATGCATAACTTGCACTTGACCTATTAAAGGCAACTATTCATTTTTTTAGCCTTAAAGTCATATTATTGCGTCTCTTTTAGTCATTAAATCTTTCTGAATCACTTCGAATGAAATTCGGCCTTTAAACATGACTTTCGTGCATAACTTGCACTTGATCAATTGAAGGCAACAATGCATTTGTTTAGCCTTAAAGTCATGTCACTGAGTCTCTTCTGGTCATTAAATCATTCAAAATTAATTCGAACGAATTCTATTTTCGCCCTTCTAACATTATTTTCTTACATAACTTGCAATTAATCTACTGAACACAAAAACGCATTATTTTACCATTAAAAAGCATATCACTCAGTCTTTTCAATCATTAAATTGTTTGAAGGCACTTCGAACCAATTCTATTTTTGAATTTAGAACACGACTTTCATGCATAACTTGCACTTGAGCTATTGAAGGCAACGATTCATTTTTTTCGCCTTAAAGTCATATTATTGCGTCTCTTTTAGTCATTAAATCTTTCTTAATCACTTCGAATGAAATTCGCCCTTTAAACATGACTTTCGTGCATAACTTGCAGTTGATCTATTGAAGGCAACAATGCATTTGTTTAGCCTTAAAGTCATGTCACTGAGTCTGTTCTAGTCATTAAATCATTCAAAATTAATTCGAACGAATTCTATTTTCGCCCTTCAAACATTATTTTCTTACATAACTTGCAATTAATCTACTGAAGACAAAAAAATGCATTATTTTAGCATTAAAAAGCATATCACTCAGTCTTTTCAATCATTAAATTGTTTGAAGGCACTTCGAACCAATTCTATTTTTGAATTTAGAACACGACTTTCATGCATAACTTGCACTTGATCTATTGAAGGTAACTATTTATTTTTTTTGCCCTAAAGTCATATTATTGCGTCTCTTTTAGTCATTAAATCTTTTTGAATCACTTCGAATGAAATTCGCCCTTTAAACATGACTTTCGTGCATAACTTGCAGTTGATCTATTGAAGGCAGCAATGCATTTGTTTAGCCTTAAAGTCATGTCACTGACTCTCTTCTAGTCATTAACTCATTCAAAATTAATTCGAACGAATTCTATTTTCGCCCTTCAAACATTATTTTCTTACATAACTTGCAATTAATCTACTGAAGACAACAATGCATTATTTTAGCATTAAAAAGCATATCACTCAGTCTTTTCAATCATTAAATTGTTTGAAGGCACTTCGAACCAATTCTATTTTTGAATTTAGAACACGACTTTCATGCATAACTTGCACTTGATCTATTGAAGGCAACTATTTATTTTTTTAGCCTTAAAGTCATATTATTGCGTCTCTTTTAGTCATTAAATCTTTCTGAATCACTTCGAATGAAATTCGGCCTTTAAACATGACTTTCGTGCATAACTTGCAGGTGATCTATTGAAGGGAACAATGCATTTGTTTAGCCTTAAAGTCATGTCACTGAGTCTCTTCTAGTCATTAAATCATTCAAAATTAATTCGAACGAATTCTATTTTCGCCCTTCAAACATTATGTTCTTACATAACTTGCAATTAATCTACTGAAGACAACAATGCATTATTTTAGCATTAAAAAGCGTATCACTCAGTCTTTTCAATCATTAAATTGTTTGAAGGCACTTCGAACCAATTCTATTTTTGAATTTAGAACACGAATTTCATGCATAACTTGCACTTGATCTATTCAAGGCAACTACTCATTTTTTTAGCCTTAAAGTCATATTATTGCGTCTCTTTTAGTCATTAAATCATTTTTGAATCACTCCGAATGAAATTCGGCCTTTGAAGATGACTTTCTTGCATAACCTGCAGTTGATCTATTGAAGGCAACAATGCACTTGTTTAGCCTTAAAGTCATGTCACTGGGTCTGTTCTAGTCATTAAATCATTCAAAATTAATTCGAACGAATTCTATTTTCGCCCTTCTAACATTATTTTCTTACATAACTTGCAATTAATCTACTGAACACAAAAACGCATTATTTTACCATTAAAAAGCATATCACTCAGTCTTTTCAATCATTAAATTGTTTGAAGGCACTTCGAACCAATTCTATTTTTGAATTTAGAACACGACTTTCATGCATAACTTGCACTTGAGCTATTGAAGGCAACGATTCATTTTTTTCGCCTTAAAGTCATATTATTGCGTCTCTTTTAGTCATTAAATCTTTCTTAATCACTTCGAATGAAATTCGCCCTTTAAACATGACTTTCGTGCATAACTTGCAGTTGATCTATTGAAGGCAACAATGCATTTGTTTAGCCTTAAAGTCATGTCACTGAGTCTGTTCTAGTCATTAAATCATTCAAAATTAATTCGAACGAATTCTATTTTCGCCCTTCAAACATTATTTTCTTACATAACTTGCAATTAATCTACTGAAGACAAAAAAATGCATTATTTTAGCATTAAAAAGCATATCACTCAGTCTTTTCAATCATTAAATTGTTTGAAGGCACTTCGAACCAATTCTATTTTTGAATTTAGAACACGACTTTCATGCATAACTTGCACTTGATCTATTGAAGGCAACTATTTATTTTTTTTGCCCTAAAGTCATATTATTGCGTCTCTTTTAGTCATTAAATCTTTCTGAATCACTTCGAATGAAATTCGCCCTTTAAACATGACTTTCGTGCATAACTTGCAGTTGATCTATTGAAGGCAACAATGCATTTGTTTAGCCTTAAAGTCATGTCACTGACTCTCTTCTAGTCATTAACTCATTCAAAATTAATTCGAACGAATTCTATTTTCGCCCTTCAAACATTATGTTCTTACATAACTTGCAATTAATCTACTGAAGACAACAATGCATTATTTTAGCATTAAAAAGCGTATCACTCAGTCTTTTCAATCATTAAATTGTTTGAAGGCACTTCGAACCAATTCTATTTTTGAATTTAGAACACGAATTTCATGCATAACTTGCACTTGATCTATTGAAGGAAACTATTCATTTTTTTAGCCTTAAAGTCATATTATTGCGTCTCTTTTAGTCATTAAATCATTTTTGAATCACTTCGAATGAAATTCGGCCTTTAAAGATGACTTTCTTGCATAACCTGCAGTTGATCTATTGAAGGCAACAATGCACTTGTTTAGCCTTAAAGTCATGTCACTGAGTCTGTTCTAGTCATTAAATCATTCAAAATTAATTCGACCGAATTCTATTTCCGCCTTTAAACATTATTTTCTTACATAGCTTGCAATTAATCTACCGAAGACAAAAAATGCATTATTTTAGCATTAAAAAGCATATCACTCAGTCTTTTCAATCATTAAATTGTTTGAAGGCACTTCGAACCAATTCTATTTTTGAATTTAGAATACGACTTTCATGCATAACTTGCACTTGACCTATTAAAGGCAACTATTCATTTTTTTAGCCTTAAAGTCATATTATTGCGTCTCTTTTTGTCATTAAATCTTTCTGAATCACTTCGAATGAAATTCGGCCTTTAAACATGACTTTCGTGCATAACTTGCAGTTGATCTATTGAAGGGAACAATGCATTTGTTTAGCCTTAAAGTCATGTCACTGAGTCTGTTCTAGTCATTAAATCATTCAAAATTAATTCGAACGAATTCTATTTCCGCCTTTAAACATTATTTTCTTACATAGCTTGCAATTAATCTACCGAAGACAAAAAATGCATTATTTTAGCATTAAAAAGCATATCACTCAGTCTTTTCAATCATTAAATTGTTTGAAGGCACTTCGAACCAATTCTATTTTTGAATTTAGAATACGACTTTCATGCATAACTTGCACTTGACCTATTAAAGGCAACTATTCATTTTTTTAGCCTTAAAGTCATATTATTGCGTCTCTTTTAGTCATTAAATCTTTCTGAATCACTTCGAATGAAATTCGGCCTTTAAACATGACTTTCGTGCATAACTTGCAGTTGATCTATTGAAGGCAACAATGCATTTGTTTAGCCTTAAAGTCATGTCACTGAGTCTGTTCTAGTCATTAAATCATTCTAAATTAATTCGAACGAATTCTATTTTCGCCCTTCAAACATTATTTTCTTACATAACTTGCAATTAATCTACTGAAGACAACAACACATTATTTTAGCATTAAAAAGCATATCACTCAGTCTTTTCAATCATTAAATTGTTTGAAGGCACTTCGAACCAATTCTATTTTTGAATTTAGAACACGACTTTCATGCATAACTTGCACTTGATCTATTAAAGGCAACTATTCATTTTTTTAGCCTTAAAGTCACATTATTGCGTCTCTTTTAGTCATTAAATCTTTCTAAATCACCTCGAACGAAATTCAGCTTTCAAACATGACTTTCGTGCATAACTTGCAGTTGATCTATTGAAGGCAACAATGCATTTGTTTAGCCTTAAAGTCATGTCACTGAGTCTGTTCTAGTCATTAAATCATTCTAAATTAATTCGAACGAATTCTATTTTCGCCCTTCAAACATTATTTTCTTACATAACTTGCAATTAATCTACTGAAGACAAAAAAATGCATTATTTTAGCATTAAAAAGCATATCACTCAGTCTTTTCAATCATTAAATTGTTTGAAGGCACTTCGAACCAATTCTATTTTTGAATTTAGAACACGAATTTCATGCATAACTTGCACTTGATCTATTGAAGGCAACTATTCATTTTTTTAGCCTTAAAGTCATATTATTGCGTCTCTTTTAGTCATTAAATCATTTTTGAATCACTTCGAATGAAATTCGGCCTTTAAAGATGACTTTCTTGCATAACCTGCAGTTGATCTATTGAAGGCAACAATGCACTTGTTTAGCCTTAAAGTCATGTCACTGAGTCTGTTCTAGTCATTAAATCATTCTAAATTAATTCGAACGAATTCTCTTTCCGCCCTTTAAACATTATTTTCTTACATAACTTGCAATTAATCTACTGAAGACAAAAAATGCATTATTTTAGCATTAAAAAGCATATCACTCAGTCTTTTCAATCATTAAATTGTTTGAAGGCACTTCGAACCAATTCTATTTTTGAATTTAGAACACGACTTTCATGCATAACTTGCACTTGATCTATTGAAGGCAACTATTTATTTTTTTAGCCTTAAAGTCATATTATTGCGTCTATTTTAGTCATTAAATCTTTCTGAATCTCTTCGAATGAAATTCGGCCTTTAAACATGACTTTCGTGCATAACTTGCAGTTGATCTATTGAAGGCAACAATGCATTTGTTTAGCCTTAAAGTCATGTCACTGAGTCTGTTCTAGTCATTAAATCATTCTAAATTAATTCGAACGAATTCTATTTTCGCCCTTCAAACATTATTTTCTTACATAACTTGCAATTAATCTACTGAAGACAACAACACATTATTTTAGCATTAAAAAGCATATCACTCAGTCTTTTCAATCATTAAATTGTTTGAAGGCACTTCGAACCAATTCTATTTTTGAATTTAGAACACGACTTTCATGCATAACTTGCACTTGATCTATTAAAGGCAACTATTCATTTTTTTAGCCTTAAAGTCACATTATTGCGTCGCTTTTAGTCATTAAATCTTTCTAAATCACCTCGAACGAAATTCAGCTTTCAAACATGACTTTCGTGCATAACTTGCAGTTGATCTATTGAAGGCAACAATGCATTTGTTTAGCCTTAAAGTCATGTCACTGAGTCTGTTCTAGTCATTAAATCATTCTAAATTAATTCGAACAAATTCTATTTTCGCCCTTCAAACATTATTTTCTTACATAACTTGCAATTAATCTACTGAAGACAAAAAAATGCATTATTTTAGCATTAAAAAGCATATCACTCAGTCTTTTAAATCATTAAATTGTTTGAAGGCACTTCGAACCAATTCTATTTTTGAATTTAGAACACGACTTTCATGCATAACTTGCACTTGATCTATTGAAGGCAACTATTTATTTTTTTTGCCCTAAAGTCATATTATTGCGTCTCTTTTAGTCATTAAATCTTTCTGAATCACTTCGAATGAAATTCGCCCTTTAAACATGACTTTCGTGCATAACTTGCAGTTGATCTATTGAAGGCAACAATGCATTTGTTTAGCCTTAAAGTCATGTCACTGACTCTCTTCTAGTCATTAACTCATTCAAAATTAATTCGAACGAATTCTATTTTCGCCCTTCAAACATTATGTTCTTACATAACTTGCAATTAATCTACTGAAGACAACAATGCATTATTTTAGCATTAAAAAGCGTATCACTCAGTCTTTTCAATCATTAAATTGTTTGAAGGCACTTCGAACCAATTCTATTTTTGAATTTAGAACACGAATTTCATGCATAACTTGCACTTGATCTATTGAAGGAAACTATTCATTTTTTTAGCCTTAAAGTCATATTATTGCGTCTCTTTTAGTCATTAAATCATTTTTGAATCACTTCGAATGAAATTCGGCCTTTAAAGATGACTTTCTTGCATAACCTGCAGTTGATCTATTGAAGGCAACAATGCACTTGTTTAGCCTTAAAGTCATGTCACTGAGTCTGTTCTAGTCATTAAATCATTCAAAATTAATTCGAACGAATTCTATTTCCGCCTTTAAACATTATTTTCTTACATAGCTTGCAATTAATCTACCGAAGACAAAAAATGCATTATTTTAGCATTAAAAAGCATATCACTCAGTCTTTTCAATCATTAAATTGTTTGAAGGCACTTCGAACCAATTCTATTTTTGAATTTAGAATACGACTTTCATGCATAACTTGCACTTGACCTATTAAAGGCAACTATTCATTTTTTTAGCCTTAAAGTCATATTATTGCGTCTCTTTTAGTCATTAAATCTTTCTAAATCACCTCGAACGAAATTCAGCTTTCAAACATGACTTTCGTGCATAACTTGCAGTTGATCTATTGAAGGCAACAATGCATTTGTTTAGCCTTAAAGTCATGTCACTGAGTCTGTTCTAGTCATTAAATCATTCTAAATTAATTCGAACGAATTCTATTTTCGCCCTTCAAACATTATTTTCTTACATAACTTGCAATTAATCTACTGAAGACAAAAAAATGCATTATTTTAGCATTAAAAAGCATATCACTCGGTCTTTTCAATCATTAAATTGTTTGAAGGCACTTCGAACCAATTCTATTTTTGAATTTAGAACACGAATTTCATGCATAACTTGCACTTGATCTATTGAAGGCAACTATTCATTTTTTTAGCCTTAAAGTCATATTATTGCGTCTCTTTTAGTCATTAAATCATTTTTGAATCACTTCGAATGAAATTCGGCCTTTAAAGATGACTTTCTTGCATAACCTGCAGTTGATCTATTGAAGGCAACAATGCACTTGTTTAGCCTTAAAGTCATGTCACTGAGTCTGTTCTAGTCATTAAATCATTCTAAATTAATTCGAACGAATTCTCTTTCCGCCCTTTAAACATTATTTTCTTACATAACTTGCAATTAATCTACTGAAGACAAAAAATGCATTATTTTAGCATTAAAAAGCATATCACTCAGTCTTTTCAATCATTAAATTGTTTGAAGGCACTTCGAACCAATTCTATTTTTGAATTTAGAACACGACTTTCATGCATAACTTGCACTTGATCTATTGAAGGCAACTATTTATTTTTTTAGCCTTAAAGTCATATTATTGCGTCTATTTTAGTCATTAAATCTTTCTGAATCTCTTCGAATGAAATTCGGCCTTTAAACATGACTTTCGTGCATAACTTGCAGTTGATCTATTGAAGGCAACAATGCATTTGTTTAGCCTTAAAGTCATGTCACTGACTCTCTTCTAGTCATTAACTCATTCAAAATTAATTCGAACGAATTCTATTTTCGCCCTTCAAACATTATTTTCTTACATAACTTGCAATTAATCTACTGAAGACAACAACGCATTATTTTAGCATTAAAAAGCATATCACTCAGTCTTTTCAATCATTAAATTGTTTGAAGGCACTTCGAACCATTTCTATTTTTGAATTTAGAACACGACTTTCATGCATAACTTGCACTTGATCTATTAAAGGCAACTATTCATTTTTTTAGCCTTAAAGTCACATTATTGCGTCTCTTTTAGTCATTAAATCTTTCTAAATCACCTCGAACGAAATTCAGCTTTCAAACATGACTTTCGTGCATAACTTGCAGGTGATCTATTGAAGGCAACAATGCATTTGTTTAGCCTTAAAGTCATGTCACTGAGTCTGTTCTAGTCATTAAATCATTCTAAATTAATTCGAACGAATTCTATTTTCGCCCTTCAAACATTATTTTCTTACATAACTTGCAATTAATCTACTGAAGACAAAAAAATGCATTATTTTAGCATTAAAAAGCATATCACTCAGTCTTTTCAATCATTAAATTGTTTGAAGGCACTTCGAACCAATTCTATTTTTGAATTTAGAACACGACTTTCATGCATAACTTGCACTTGATCTATTGAAGGAAACTATTTATTTTTTTTGCCCTAAAGTCATATTATTGCGTCTCTTTTAGTCATTAAATCTTTCTGAATCACTTCGAATGAAATTCGCCCTTTAAACATGACTTTCGTGCATAACTTGCAGTTGATCTATTGAAGGCAACAATGCATTTGTTTAGCCTTAAAGTCATTACACTGACTCTCTTCTAGTCATTAACTCATTCAAAATTAATTCGAACGAATTCTATTTTCGCCCTTCAAACATTATTTTCTTACATAACTTGCAATTAATCTACTGAAGACAACAATGCTTTATTTTAGCATTATAAAGCATATCACTCAGTCATATCAATCATTAAATTGTTTGAAGGCACTTCGAACCAATTCTATTTTTGAATTTAGAATACGACTTTCATGCATAACTTGCACTTGATCTATTGAAGGCAACTATTCATTTTTTTAGCCTTAAAGTCATATTATTGCGTCTCTTTTAGTCATTAAATCTTTCTGAATCACTTCGAATGAAATTCGCCCTTTAAACATGACTTTCGTGCATAACTTGCAGTTGATCTATTGAAGGCAACAATGCATTTGTTTAGCCTTAAAGTCATTACACTGACTCTCTTCTAGTCATTAACTCATTCAAAATTAATTCGAACGAATTCTATTTTCGCCCTTCAAACATTATTTTCTCACATAACTTGCAGTTAATCTACTGAAGACAACAACATATTATTTTAGCATTAAAAAGCATATCACTCAGTCTTTTCAATCATTAAATTGTTTAAAGGCACTTCGAACCAATTCTATTTTTGAATTTAGAACACGACTTTCGTGCATAACTTGCACTTGATCTATTGAAGGCAACTATTCATTTTTTTAGACTTAAAGTCATATTATTGCGTCTCCTTTAGTCATTAAATCTTTCTGAATCACTTCGACTGAATATCGGCCTTTAAACATGACTTTCGTGCATAACTTGCAGGTGATCTATTGAAGGGAACAATGCATTTGTTTAGCCTTAAAGTCATGTCACTGAGTCTCTTCTAGTCATCAAATCATTCCAAATTAATTCGAACGAATTCTATTTTCGCCCTTCAAACATTATGTTCTTACATAACTTGCAATTAGTCTACTGAAGACAACAATGCATTATTTTATCATTAAAAAGCGTATCACTCAGTCTTTTCAATCATTAAATTGTTTGAAGGCACTTCGAACCAATTCTATTTTTGAATTTAGAACACGAATTTCATGCATAACTTGCACTTGATCTATTGAAGGAAACTATTCAGTTTTTTAGCCTTAAAGTCATATTATTGCGTCTCTTTTAGTCATTAAATCATTTTTGAATCACTTCGAATGAAATTCGGCCTTTAAAGATGACTTTCTTGCATAACCTGCAGTTGATCTATTGAAGGCAACAATGCACTTGTTTAGCTTTAAAGTCATGTCACTGAGTCTGTTCTAGTCATTAAATCATTCAAAATTAATTCGAACGAATTCTATTTCCGCCCTTTAAACATTATTTTCTTACATAACTTGCAATTAATCTACTGAAGACAAAAAATGCATTATTTTAGCATTAAAAAGCATATCACTCAGTCTTTTCAATCATTAAATTGTTTGAAGGCACTTCGAACCAATTCTATTTTTGAATTTAGAACACGACTTTCATGCATAACTTGCACTTGATCTATTGAAGGCAACTATTTATTTTTTTAGCCTTAAAGTCATATTATTGCGTCTATTTTAGTCATTAAATCTTTCTGAATCTCTTCGAATGAAATTCGGCCTTTAAACATGACTTTCGTGCATAACTTGCAGTTGATCTATTGAAGGCAACAATGCATTTGTTTAGCCTTAAAGTCATGTCACTGACTCTCTTCTAGTCATTAACTCATTCAAAATTAATTCGAACGAATTCTATTTTCGCCCTTCAAACATTATTTTCTTACATAACTTGCAATTAATCTACTGAAGACAACAACGCATTATTTTAGCATTAAAAAGCATATCACTCAGTCTTTTCAATCATTAAATTGTTTGAAGGCACTTCGAACCAATTCTATTTTTGAATTTAGAACACGACTTTCATGCATAACTTGCACTTGATCTATTAAAGGCAACTATTCATTTTTTTAGCCTTAAAGTCACATTATTGCGTCTCTTTTAGTCATTAAATCTTTCTAAATCACCTCGAACGAAATTCAGCTTTCAAACATGACTTTCGTGCATAACTTGCAGTTGATCTATTGAAGGCAACAATGCATTTGTTTAGCCTTAAAGTCATGTCACTGAGTCTATTCTAGTCATTAAATCATTCTAAATTAATTCGAACGAATTCTATTTTCGCCCTTCAAACATTATTTTCTTACATAACTTGCAATTAATCTACTGAAGACAAAAAAATGCATTATTTTAGCATTAAAAAGCATATCACTCAGTCTTTTCAATCATTAAATTGTTTGAAGGCACTTCGAACCAATTCTATTTTTGAATTTAGAACACGACTTTCATGCATAACTTGCACTTGATCTATTGAAGGAAACTATTTATTTTTTTTGCCCTAAAGTCATATTATTGCGTCTCTTTTAGTCATTAAATCTTTCTGAATCACTTCGAATGAAATTCGCCCTTTAAACATGACTTTCGTGCATAACTTGCAGTTGATCTATTGAAGGCAACAATGCATTTGTTTAGCCTTAAAGTCATTACACTGACTCTCTTCTAGTCATTAACTCATTCAAAATTAATTCGAACGAATTCTATTTTCGCCCTTCAAACATTATTTTCTTACATAACTTGCAATTAATCTACTGAAGACAACAATGCATTATTTTAGCATTATAAAGCATATCACTCAGTCATTTCAATCATTAAATTGTTTGAAGGCAGTTCGAACCAATTCTATTTTTGAATTTAGAATACGACTTTCATGCATAACTTGCACTTGATCTATTGAAGGCAACTATTCATTTTTTTAGACTTAAAGTCATATTATTGCGTCTCCTTTAGTCATTAAATCTTTCTGAATCACTTCGACTGAATATCGGCCTTTAAACATGACTTTCGTGCATAACTTGCAGTTGATCTATTGAAGGGAACAATGCATTTGTTTAGCCTTAAAGTCATGTCACTGAGTCTCTTCTAGTCATCAAATCATTCCAAATTAATTCGAACGAATTCTATTTTCGCCCTTCAAACATTATGTTCTTACATAACTTGCAATTAGTCTACTGAAGACAACAATGCATTATTTTATCATTAAAAAGCGTATCACTCAGTCTTTTCAATCATTAAATTGTTTGAAGGCACTTCGAACCAATTCTATTTTTGAATTTAGAACACGAATTTCATGCATAACTTGCACTTGATCTATTGAAGGAAACTATTCATTTTTTTAGCCTTAAAGTCATATTATTGCGTCTCTTTTAGTCATTAAATCATTTTTGAATCACTTCGAATGAAATTCGGCCTTTAAAGATGACTTTCTTGCATAACCTGCAGTTGATCTATTGAAGGCAACAATGCAATTGTTTAGCCTTAAAGTCATGTCACTGAGTCTGTTCTAGTCATTAAATCATTCAAAATTAATTCGAACGAATTCTATTTCCGCCCTTCAAACATTATTTTCTTACATAACTTGCAATTAATCTACTGAAGACAAAAAATGCATTATTTTAGCATTAAAAAGCATATCACTCAGTCTTTTCAATCATTAAATTGTTTGAAGGCACTTCGAACCAATTCTATTTTTGAATTTAGAATACGACTTTCATGCATAACTTGCACTTGACCTATTAAAGGCAACTATTCATTTTTTTAGCCTTAAAGTCATATTATTGCGTCTCTTTTAGTCATTAAATCTTTCTTAATCACTTCGAATGAAATTCGCCCTTTAAACATGACTTTCGTGCATAACTTGCAGTTGATCTATTGAAGGCAACAATGCATTTGTTTAGCCTTAAAGTCATGTCACTGAGTCTGTTCTAGTCATTAAATCATTCTAAATTAATTCGAACGAATTCTATTTTCGCCCCTCAAACATTATTTTCTTACATAACTTGCAATTAATCTACTGAAGACAACAACACATTATTTTAGCATTAAAAAGCATATCACTCAGTCTTTTCAATCATTAAATTGTTTGAAGGCACTTCGAACCAATTCTATTTTTGAATTTAGAACACGAATTTCATGCATAACTTGCACTTGATCTATTGAAGGCAACTATTCATTTTTTTAGCCTTAAAGTCATATTATTGCGTCTCTTTTAGTCATTAAATCATTTTTGAATCACTTCGAATGAAATTCGGCCTTTAAAGATGACTTTCTTGCATAACCTGCAGTTGATCTATTGAAGGCAACAATGCACTTGTTTAGCCTTAAAGTCATGTCACTGAGTCTGTTCTAGTCATTAAATCATTCTAAATTAATTCGAACGAATTCTCTTTCCGCCCTTTAAACATTATTTTCTTACATAACTTGCAATTAATCTACTGAAGACAAAAAATGCATTATTTTAGCATTAAAAAGCATATCACTCAGTCTTTTCAATCATTAAATTGTTTGAAGGCAGTTCGAACCAATTCTATTTTTGAATTTAGAATACGACTTTCATGCATAACTTGCACTTGATCTATTGAAGGCAACTATTCATTTTTTTAGACTTAAAGTCATATTATTGCGTCTCCTTTAGTCATTAAATCTTTCTGAATCACTTCGACTGAATATCGGCCTTTAAACATGACTTTCGTGCATAACTTGCAGGTGATCTATTGAAGGGAACAATGCATTTGTTTAGCCTTAAAGTCATGTCACTGAGTCTGTTCTAGTCATCAAATCATTCCAAATTAATTCGAACGAATTCTATTTTCGCCCTTCAAACATTATGTTCTTACATAACTTGCAATTAGTCTACTGAAGACAACAATGCATTATTTTATCATTAAAAAGCGTATCACTCAGTCTTTTCAATCATTAAATTGTTTGAAGGCACTTCGAACCAATTCTATTTTTGAATTTAGAACAAGAATTTCATGCATAACTTGCACTTGATCTATTGAAGGCAACTATTCATTTTTTTGGACTTAAAATCATATTATTGCGTCTCCTTTAGTCATTAAATCTTTCTGAATCACTTCGACTGAATATCGGCCTTTAAACATGACTTTCGTGCATAACTTGCAGTTGATCTATTGAAGGCAACAATGCATTTGTTTAGCCTTAAAGTCATGTCACTGACTCTCTTCTAGTCATTAAATCATTCAAAATTAATTCGAACGGATTCTATTTTCGCCCTTCAGACATTATTTTCTTACATAACTTGCAATTAATCTACTGAAGACAACAACGCATTATTTTAGCATTAAAAAGCATATCACTCAGTCTTTTCAATCATTAAATTGTTTGAAGGCACTTCGAACCAATTCTATTTTTGAATTCAGAACACGACTTTCATGCATAACTTGCACTTGATCTATTGAAGGCAACAATTCATTTTTTTAGACTTAAAGTCATATTATTGCGTCTCTCTTAGTCATTAAATCTTTCGGAATCACTTCGAATGAAATTCGGCCTTTAAAAATGACTTTCGTGCATAACTTGCAGTTGATCTATTGAAGGCAACAATGCATTTGTTTAGCCTTAAAGTCATGTCACCGAGTCTGTTCTAGTCATTAAATCATTCTAAATTAATTCGAACGAATTCTATTTTCGCCCTTCAAACATTATTTTCTCACATAACTTGCAGTTAATCTACTGAAGACAACAACATATTATTTTAGCATTAAAAAGCATATCACTCAGTCTTTTCAATCATTAAATTGTTTGAAGGCACTTCGAACCAATTCTATTTTTGAATTTAGAACACGACTTTCGTGCATAACTTGCACTTGATCTATTGAAGGCAACTATTCATTTTTTTAGCCTTAAAGTCATATTATTGCGTCTCTTTTAGTCATTAAATCATTTTTGAATCACTTCGAATGAAATTCGGCCTTTAAAGATGACTTTCTTGCATAACCTGCAGTTGATCTATTGAAGGCAACAATGCACTTGTTTAGCCTTAAAGTCATGTCACTGAGTCTGTTCTAGTCATTAAATCATTCTAAATTAATTCGAACGAATTCTATTTTCGCCCTTCAAACATTATGTTCTTACATAACTTGCAATTAATCTACTGAAGACAACAATGCATTATTTTAGCATTAAAAAGCATATCACTCAGTCTTTTCAATCATTAAATTGTTTGAAGGCACTTCGAACCAATTCTATTTTTGAATTTAGAACACGACTTTCGTGCATAACTTGCACTTGATCTATTGAAGGCAACTATTCATTTTTTTAGCCTTAAAGTCATATTATTGCGTCTCTTTTAGTCATTAAATCTTTCTACATCACTTCGAACGAAATTCAGCCTATAAACATGACTTTGGTGCATAACTTGCAGTTGATCTATTGAAGGCAACAATGCATTTGTTTAGCCTTAAAGTCATGTCACTGAGTCTGTTCTAGTCATTAAATCATTCTAAATTAATTCGAACGAATTCTATTTTCGCCCTTCAAACATTATGTTCTTACATAACTTGCAATTAATCTACTGAAGACAACAATGCATTATTTTAGCATTAAAAAGCGTATCACTCAGTCTTTTCAATCATTAAATTGTTTGAAGGCACTTCGAACCAATTCTATTTTTGAATTTAGAACACGAATTTCATCCATAACTTGCACTTGATCTATTGAAGGCAACTATTCATTTTTTTAGCCTTAAAGTCATATTATTGCGTCTCTTTTAGTCATTAAATCATTTTTGAATCACTTCGAATGAAATTCGGCCTTTAAAGATGACTTTCTTGCATAACCTGCAGTTGATCTATTGAAGGCAACAATGCACTTGTTTAGCCTTAAAGTCATGTCACTGAGTCTGTTCTAGTCATTAAATCATTCAAAATTAATTCTAACGAATTCTATTTCCGCCCTTTAAACATTATTTTCTTACATAACTTGCAATTAATCTACTGAAGACAAAAAATGCATTATTTTAGCATTAAAAAGCATATCACTCAGTCTTTTCAATCATTAAATTGTTTGAAGGCACTTCGAACCAATTCTATTTTTGAATTTAGAATACGACTTTCATGCATAACTTGCACTTGACCTATTAAAGGCAACTATTCATTTTTTTAGCCTTAAAGTCATATTATTGCGTCTCTTTTAGTCATTAAATCTTTCTGAATCACTTCGAATGAAATTCGGCCTTTAAACATGACTTTCGTGCATAACTTGCAGTTGATCTATTGAAGGCAACAATGCATTTGTTTAGCCTTAAAGTCATGTCACTGAGTCTGTTCTAGTCATTAAATCATTCTAAATTAATTCGAACGAATTCTATTTTCGCCCTTCAAACATTATGTTCTTACATAACTTGCAATTAATCTACTGAAGACAACAATGCATTATTTTAGCATTAAAAAGCGTATCACTCAGTCTTTTCAATCATTAAATTGTTTGAAGGCACTTCGAACCAATTCTATTTTTGAATTTAGAACACGAATTTCATGCATAACTTGCACTTGATCTATTGAAGGCAACTATTCATTTTTTTAGCCTTAAAGTCATATTATTGCGTCTCTTTTAGTCATTAAATCATTTTTGAATCACTTCGAATGAAATTCGGCCTTTAAAGATGACTTTCTTGCATAACCTGCAGTTGATCTATTGAAGGCAACAATGCACTTGTTTAGCCTTAAAGTCATGTCACTGAGTCTGTTCTAGTCATTAAATCATTCAAAATTAATTCGAACGAATTCTATTTCCGCCTTTAAACATTATTTTCTTACATAGCTTGCAATTAATCTACTGAAGACAAAAAATGCATTATTTTAGCATTAAAAAGCATATCACTCAATCTTTTCAATCATTAAATTGTTTGAAGGCACTTCGAACCAATTCTATTTTTGAATTTAGAACACGACTTTCATGCATAACTTGCACTTGAACTATTGAAGGCAACGATTCATTTTTTTAGCCTTAAAGTCATATTATTGCGTCTCTTTTAGTCATTAAATCTTTCTTAATCACTTCGAATGAAATTCGCCCTTTAAACATGACTTTCGTGCATAACTTGCAGTTGATCTATTGAAGGCAACAATGCATTTGTTTAGCCTTAAAGTCATGTCACTGAGTCTGTTCTAGTCATTAAATCATTCTAAATTAATTCGAACGAATTCTATTTTCGCCCTTCAAACATTATTTTCTTACATAACTTGCAATTAATCTACTGAAGACAAAAAAATGCATTATTTTAGCATTAAAAAGCATATCACTCAGTCTTTTCAATCATTAAATTGTTTGAAGGCACTTCGAACCAATTCTATTTTTGAATTTAGAACACGACTTTCATGCATAACTTGCACTTGATCTATTGAAGGCAACTATTTATTTTTTTTGCCCTAAAGTCATATTATTGCGTCTCTTTTAGTCATTAAATCTTTCTGAATCACTTCGAATGAAATTCGCCCTTTAAACATGACTTTCGTGCATAACTTGCAGTTGATCTATTGAAGGCAACAATGCATTTGTTTAGCCTTAAAGTCATGTCACTGACTCTCTTCTAGTCATTAACTCATTCAAAATTAATTCGAACGAATTCTATTTTCGCCCTTCAAACATTATGTTCTTACATAACTTGCAATTAATCTACTGAAGACAACAATGCATTATTTTAGCATTAAAAAGCGTATCACTCAGTCTTTTCAATCATTAAATTGTTTGAAGGCACTTCGAACCAATTCTATTTTTGAATTTAGAACACGAATTTCATGCATAACTTGCACTTGATCTATTGAAGGCAACTATTCATTTTTTTAGCCTTAAAGTCATATTATTGCGTCTCTTTTAGTCATTAAATCATTTTTGAATCACTTCGAATGAAATTCGGCCTTTAAAGATGACTTTCTTGCATAACCTGCAGTTGATCTATTGAAGGCAACAATGCACTTGTTTAGCCTTAAAGTCATGTCACTGAGTCTGTTCTAGTCATTAAATCATTCAAAATTAATTCTAACGAATTCTATTTCCGCCCTTTAAACATTATTTTCTTACATAACTTGCAATTAATCTACTGAAGACAAAAAATGCATTATTTTAGCATTAAAAAGCATATCACTCAGTCTTTTCAATCATTAAATTGTTTGAAGGCACTTCGAACCAATTCTATTTTTGAATTTAGAATACGACTTTCATGCATAACTTGCACTTGACCTATTAAAGGCAACTATTCATTTTTTTAGCCTTAAAGTCATATTATTGCGTCTCTTTTAGTCATTAAATCTTTCTGAATCACTTCGAATGAAATTCGGCCTTTAAACATGACTTTCGTGCATAACTTGCAGTTGATCTATTGAAGGCAACAATGCATTTGTTTAGCCTTAAAGTCATGTCACTGAGTCTGTTCTAGTCATTAAATCATTCTAAATTAATTCGAACGAATTCTATTTTCGCCCTTCAAACATTATTTTCTTACATAACTTGCAATTAATCTACAGAAGACAACAACACATTATTTTAGCATTAAAAAGCATATCACTCAGTCTTTTCAATCATTAAATTGTTTGAAGGCACTTCGAACCAATTCTATTTTTGAATTTAGAACACGACTTTCATGCATAACTTGCACTTGACCTATTGAAGGCAACTATTCATTTTTTTGGACTTAAAATCATATTATTGCGTCTCTTTTAGTCATTAAATCTTTCTGAATCACTTCGACTGAATATCGGCCTTTAAACATGACTTTCGTGCATAACTTGCAGGTGATCTATTGAAGGGAACAATGCATTTGTTTAGCCTTAAAGTCATGTCACTGAGTCTCTTCTAGTCATCAAATCATTCAAAATTAATTCGAACGAATTCTATTTTCGCCCTTCAAACATTATGTTCTAACATAACTTGCAATTAATCTACTGAAGACAACAATGCATTATTTTAGCATTAAAAAGCATATCACTCAGTCTTTTCAATCATTAAATTGTTTGAAGGCACTTCGAACCAATTCTATTTTTGAATTTAGAACACGAATTTCATGCATAACTTGCACTTGATCTATTGAAGGAAACTATTCATTTTTTTAGCCTTAAAGTCATATTATTGCGTCTCTTTTAGTCATTAAATCATTTTTGAATCACTTCGAATGAAATTCGGCCTTTAAAGATGACTTTCTTGCATAACCTGCAGTTGATCTATTGAAGGCAACAATGCACTTGTTTAGCCTTAAAGTCATGTCACTGAGTCTGTTCTAGTCATTAAATCATTCTAAATTAATTCGAACGAATTCTATTTCCGCCCTTTAAACATTATTTTCTTACATAACTTGCAATTAATCTACTGAAGACAAAAAATGCATTATTTTAGCATTAAAAAGCATATCACTCAGTCTTTTCAATCATTAAATTGTTTGAAGGCACTTCGAACCAATTCTATTTTTGAATTTAGAACACGACTTTCATGCATAACTTGCACTTGATCTATTGAAGGCAACTATTTATTTTTTTAGCCTTAAAGTCATATTATTGCGTCTATTTTAGTCATTAAATCTTCCTGAATCACTTCGAATGAAATTCGGCCTTTAAACATGACTTTCGTGCATAACTTGCAGTTGATCTATTGAAGGCAACAATGCATTTGTTTAGCCTTAAAGTCATGTCACTGACTCTCTTCTAGTCATTAAATCATTCAAAATTAATTCGAACGGATTCTATTTTCGCCCTTCAAACATTATTTTCTTACATAACTTGCAATTAATCTACTGAAGACAACAACGCATTATTTTAGCATTAAAAAGCATATCACTCAGTCTTTTCAATCATTAAATTGTTTGAAGGCACTTCGAACCAATTCTATTTTTGAATTTAGAACACGACTTTCATGCATAACTTGCACTTGATCTATTGAAGGCAACAATTCATTTTTTTAGACTTAAAGTCATATTATTGCGTCTCTCTTAGTCATTAAATCTTTCGGAATCACTTCGAATGAAATTCGGCCTTTAAACATGACTTTCGTGCATAACTTGCAGTTGATCTATTGAAGGCAACAATGCATTTGTTTAGCCTTAAAGTCATGTCACTGAGTCTGTTCTAGTCATTAAATCATTCTAAATTAATTCGAACGAATTCTATTTTCGCCCTTCAAACATTATTTTCTTACATAACTTGCAATTAATCTACAGAAGACAACAACACATTATTTTAGCATTAAAAAGCATATCACTCAGTCTTTTCAATCATTAAATTGTTTGAAGGCACTTCGAACCAATTCTATTTTTGAATTTAGAACACGACTTTCATGCATAACTTGCACTTGACCTATTGAAGGCAACTATTCATTTTTTTGGACTTAAAATCATATTATTGCGTCTCTTTTAGTCATTAAATCTTTCTGAATCACTTCGACTGAATATCGGCCTTTAAACATGACTTTCGTGCATAACTTGCAGGTGATCTATTGAAGGGAACAATGCATTTGTTTAGCCTTAAAGTCATGTCACTGAGTCTCTTCTAGTCATCAAATCATTCAAAATTAATTCGAACGAATTCTATTTTCGCCCTTCAAACATTATGTTCTAACATAACTTGCAATTAATCTACTGAAGACAACAATGCATTATTTTAGCATTAAAAAGCATATCACTCAGTCTTTTCAATCATTAAATTGTTTGAAGGCACTTCGAACCAATTCTATTTTTGAATTTAGAACACGAATTTCATGCATAACTTGCACTTGATCTATTGAAGGAAACTATTCATTTTTTTAGCCTTAAAGTCATATTATTGCGTCTCTTTTAGTCATTAAATCATTTTTGAATCACTTCGAATGAAATTCGGCCTTTAAAGATGACTTTCTTGCATAACCTGCAGTTGATCTATTGAAGGCAACAATGCACTTGTTTAGCCTTAAAGTCATGTCACTGAGTCTGTTCTAGTCATTAAATCATTCTAAATTAATTCGAACGAATTCTATTTCCGCCCTTTAAACATTATTTTCTTACATAACTTGCAATTAATCTACTGAAGACAAAAAATGCATTATTTTAGCATTAAAAAGCATATCACTCAGTCTTTTCAATCATTAAATTGTTTGAAGGCACTTCGAACCAATTCTATTTTTGAATTTAGAACACGACTTTCATGCATAACTTGCACTTGATCTATTGAAGGCAACTATTTATTTTTTTAGCCTTAAAGTCATATTATTGCGTCTATTTTAGTCATTAAATCTTCCTGAATCACTTCGAATGAAATTCGGCCTTTAAACATGACTTTCGTGCATAACTTGCAGTTGATCTATTGAAGGCAACAATGCATTTGTTTAGCCTTAAAGTCATGTCACTGACTCTCTTCTAGTCATTAAATCATTCAAAATTAATTCGAACGGATTCTATTTTCGCCCTTCAAACATTATTTTCTTACATAACTTGCAATTAATCTACTGAAGACAACAACGCATTATTTTAGCATTAAAAAGCATATCACTCAGTCTTTTCAATCATTAAATTGTTTGAAGGCACTTCGAACCAATTCTATTTTTGAATTTAGAACACGACTTTCATGCATAACTTGCACTTGATCTATTGAAGGCAACAATTCATTTTTTTAGACTTAAAGTCATATTATTGCGTCTCTCTTAGTCATTAAATCTTTCGGAATCACTTCGAATGAAATTCGGCCTTTAAAAATGACTTTCGTGCATAACTTGCAGTTGATCTATTGAAGGCAACAATGCATTTGTTTAGCCTTAAAGTCATGTCACCGAGTCTGTTCTAGTCATTAAATCATTCTAAATTAATTCGAACGAATTCTATTTTCGCCCTTCAAACATTATTTTCTCACATAACTTGCAGTTAATCTACTGAAGACAACAACATATTATTTTAGCATTAAAAAGCATATCACTCAGTCTTTTCAATCATTAAATTGTTTGAAGGCACTTCGAACCAATTCTATTTTTGAATTTAGAACACGACTTTCGTGCATAACTTGCACTTGATCTATTGAAGGCAACTATTCATTTTTTTAGCCTTAAAGTCATATTATTGCGTCTCTTTTAGTCATTAAATCTTTCTACATCACTTCGAACGAAATTCAGCCTATAAACATGACTTTGGTGCATAACTTGCAGTTGATCTATTGAAGGCAACAATGCATTTGTTTAGCCTTAAAGTCATGTCACTGAGTCTGTTCTAGTCATTAAATCATTCTAAATTAATTCGAACGAATTCTATTTTCGCCCTTCAAACATTATTTTCTTACATAACTTGCAATTAATCTACTGAAGACAAAAAAATGCATTATTTTAGCATTAAAAAGCATATCACTCAGTCTTTTCAATCATTAAATTGTTTGAAGGCACTTCGAACCAATTCTATTTTTGAATTTAGAACACGACTTTCATGCATAACTTGCACTTGATCTATTGAAGGCAACTATTTATTTTTTTTGCCCTAAAGTCATATTATTGCGTCTCTTTTAGTCATTAAATCTTTCTGAATCACTTCGAATGAAATTCGCCCTTTAAACATGACTTTCGTGCATAACTTGCAGTTGATCTATTGAAGGCAACAATGCATTTGTTTAGCCTTAAAGTCATGTCACTGAGTCTGTTCTAGTCATTAAATCATTCTAAATTAATTCGAACGAATTCTATTTTCGCCCTTCAAACATTATTTTCTTACATAACTTGCAATTAATCTACTGAAGACAAAAAAATGCATTATTTTAGCATTAAAAAGCATATCACTCAGTCTTTTCAATCATTAAATTGTTTGAAGGCACTTCGAACCAATTCTATTTTTGAATTTAGAACACGACTTTCATGCATAACTTGCACTTGAACTATTGAAGGCAACGATTCATTTTTTTAGCCTTAAAGTCATATTATTGCGTCTCTTTTAGTCATTAAATCTTTCTTAATCACTTCGAATGAAATTCGCCCTTTAAACATGACTTTCGTGCATAACTTGCAGTTGATCTATTGAAGGCAACAATGCATTTGTTTAGCCTTAAAGTCATGTCACTGACTCTCTTCTAGTCATTAAATCATTCAAAATTAATTCGAACGGATTCTATTTTCGCCCTTCAGACATTATTTTCTTACATAACTTGCAATTAATCTACTGAAGACAACAACGCATTATTTTAGAATTAAAAAGCATATCACTCAGTCTTTTCAATCATTAAATTGTTTGAAGGCACTTCGAACCAATTCTATTTTTGAATTTAGAACACGACTTTCATGCATAACTTGCACTTGATCTATTGAAGGCAACAATTCATTTTTTTAGACTTAAAGTCATATTATTGCGTCTCTCTTAGTCATTAAATCTTTCGGAATCACTTCGAATGAAATTCGGCCTTTAAAAATGACTTTCGTGCATAACTTGCAGTTGATCTATTGAAGGCAACAATGCATTTGTTTAGCCTTAAAGTCATGTCACCGAGTCTGTTCTAGTCATTAAATCATTCTAAATTAATTCGAACGAATTCTATTTTCGCCCTTCAAACATTATTTTCTCACATAACTTGCAGTTAATCTACTGAAGACAACAACATATTATTTTAGCATTAAAAAGCATATCACTCAGTCTTTTCAATCATTAAATTGTTTGAAGGCACTTCGAACCAATTCTATTTTTGAATTTAGAACACGACTTTCGTGCATAACTTGCACTTGATCTATTGAAGGCAACTATTCATTTTTTTAGCCTTAAAGTCATATTATTGCGTCTCTTTTAGTCATTAAATATTTCTGAATCACTTCGAATGAAATTCGGCCTTTAAACATGACTTTCGTGCATAACTTGCAGTTGATCTATTGAAGGCAACAATGCATTTGTTTAGCCTTAAAGTCATGTCACTGACTCTCTTCTAGTCATTAAATCATTCAAAATTAATTCGAACGGATTCTATTTTCGCCCTTCAAACATTATTTTCTTACATAACTTGCAATTAATCTACTGAAGACAACAACGCATTATTTTATCATTAAAAAGCATATCACTCAGTCTTTTCAATCATTAAATTGTTTGAAGGCACTTCGAACCAATTCTATTTTTGAATTTAGAACACGACTTTCATGCATAACTTGCACTTGATCTATTGAAGGCAACAATTCATTTTTGTAGACTTAAAGTCATATTATTGCGTCTCTCTTAGTCATTAAATCTTTCGGAATCACTTCGAATGAAATTCGGCCTTTAAAAATGACTTTCGTGCATAACTTGCAGTTGATATATTGAAGGCAACAATGCATTTGTTTAGCCTTAAAGTCATGTCCCCGAGTCTGTTCTAGTCATTAAATCATTCTAAATTAATTCGAACGAATTCTATTTTCGCCCTTCAAACATTATTTTCTCACATAACTTGCAGTTAATCTACTGAAGACAACAACATATTATTTTAGCATTAAAAAGCATATCACTCAGTCTTTTCAATCATTAAATTGTTTGAAGGCACTTCGAACCAATTCTATTTTTGAATTTAGAACACGACTTTCGTGCATAACTTGCACTTGATCTATTGAAGGCAACTATTCATTTTTTTAGCCTTAAAGTCATATTATTGCGTCTCTTTTAGTCATTAAATCTTTCTACATCACTTCGAACGAAATTCAGCCTATAAACATGACTTTGGTGCATAACTTGCAGTTGATCTATTGAAGGCAACAATGCATTTGTTTAGCCTTAAAGTCATGTCACTGAGTCTGTTCTAGTCATTAAATCATTCTAAATTAATTCGAACGAATTCTATTTTCGCCCTTCAAACATTATGTTCTTACATAACTTGCAATTAATCTACTGAAGACAACAATGCATTATTTTAGCATTAAAAAGCATATCACTCAGTCTTTTCAATCATTAAATTGTTTGAAGGCACTTCGAACCAATTCTATTTTTGAATTTAGAACACGACTTTCGTGCATAACTTGCACTTGATCTATTGAAGGCAACTATTCATTTTTTTAGCCTTAAAGTCATATTATTGCGTCTCTTTTAGTCATTAAATCTTTCTACATCACTTCGAACGAAATTCAGCCTATAAACATGACTTTGGTGCATAACTTGCAGTTGATCTATTGAAGGCAACAATGCATTTGTTTAGCCTTAAAGTCATGTCACTGAGTCTGTTCTAGTCATTAAATCATTCTAAATTAATTCGAACGAATTCTATTTTCGCCCTTCAAACATTATGTTCTTACATAACTTGCAATTAATCTACTGAAGACAACAATGCATTATTTTAGCATTAAAAAGCGTATCATTCAGTCTTTTCAATCATTAAATTGTTTGAAGGCACTTCGAACCAATTCTATTTTTGAATTTAGAACACGAATTTCATGCATAACTTGCACTTGATCTATTGAAGGCAACTATTCATTTTTTTAGCCTTAAAGTCATATTATTGCGTCTCTTTTAGTCATTAAATCATTTTTGAATCACTTCGAATGAAATTCGGCCTTTAAAGATGACTTTCTTGCATAACCTGCAGTTGATCTATTGAAGGCAACAATGCACTTGTTTAGCCTTAAAGTCATGTCACTGAGTCTGTTCTAGTCATTAAATCATTCAAAATTAATTCGAACGAATTCTATTTCCGCCTTTAAACATTATTTTCTTACATAGCTTGCAATTAATCTACTGAAGACAAAAAATGCATTATTTTAGCATTAAAAAGCATATCACTCAGTCTTTTCAATCATTAAATTGTTTGAAGGCACTTCGAACCAATTCTATTTTTGAATTTAGAACACGACTTTCATGCATAACTTGCACTTGAACTATTGAAGGCAACGATTCATTTTTTTAGCCTTAAAGTCATATTATTGCGTCTCTTTTAGTCATTAAATCTTTCTTAATCACTTCGAATGAAATTCGCCCTTTAAACATGACTTTCGTGCATAACTTGCAGTTGATCTATTGAAGGCAACAATGCATTTGTTTAGCCTTAAAGTCATGTCACTGACTCTCTTCTAGTCATTAAATCATTCAAAATTAATTCGAACGGATTCTATTTTCGCCCTTCAGACATTATTTTCTTACATAACTTGCAATTAATCTACTGAAGACAACAACGCATTATTTTAGCATTAAAAAGCATATCACTCAGTCTTTTCAATCATTAAATTGTTTGAAGGCACTTCGAACCAATTCTATTTTTGAATTCAGAACACGACTTTCATGCATAACTTGCACTTGATCTATTGAAGGCAACAATTCATTTTTTTAGACTTAAAGTCATATTATTGCGTCTCTCTTAGTCATTAAATCTTTCGGAATCACTTCGAATGAAATTCGGCCTTTAAAAATGACTTTCGTGCATAACTTGCAGTTGATCTATTGAAGGCAACAATGCATTTGTTTAGCCTTAAAGTCATGTCACCGAGTCTGTTCTAGTCATTAAATCATTCTAAATTAATTCGAACGAATTCTATTTTCGCCCTTCAAACATTATTTTCTCACATAACTTGCAGTTAATCTACTGAAGACAACAACATATTATTTTAGCATTAAAAAGCATATCACTCAGTCTTTTCAATCATTAAATTGTTTGAAGGCACTTCGAACCAATTCTATTTTTGAATTTAGAACACGACTTTCGTGCATAACTTGCACTTGATCTATTGAAGGCAACTATTCATTTTTTTAGCCTTAAAGTCATATTATTGCGTCTCTTTTAGTCATTAAATATTTCTGAATCACTTCGAATGAAATTCGGCCTTTAAACATGACTTTCGTGCATAACTTGCAGTTGATCTATTGAAGGCAACAATGCATTTGTTTAGCCTTAAAGTCATGTCACTGACTCTCTTCTAGTCATTAAATCATTCAAAATTAATTCGAACGGATTCTATTTTCGCCCTTCAAACATTATTTTCTTACATAACTTGCAATTAATCTACTGAAGACAACAACGCATTATTTTAGCATTAAAAAGCATATCACTCAGTCTTTTCAATCATTAAATTGTTTGAAGGCACTTCGAACCAATTCTATTTTTGAATTTAGAACACGACTTTCATGCATAACTTGCACTTGATCTATTGAAGGCAACAATTCATTTTTTTAGACTTAAAGTCATATTATTGCGTCTCTCTTAGTCATTAAATCTTTCGGAATCACTTCGAATGAAATTCGGCCTTTAAAAATGACTTTCGTGCATAACTTGCAGTTGATATATTGAAGGCAACAATGCATTTGTTTAGCCTTAAAGTCATGTCCCCGAGTCTGTTCTAGTCATTAAATCATTCTAAATTAATTCGAACGAATTCTATTTTCGCCCTTCAAACATTATTTTCTCACATAACTTGCAGTTAATCTACTGAAGACAACAACATATTATTTTAGCATTAAAAAGCATATCACTCAGTCTTTTCAATCATTAAATTGTTTGAAGGCACTTCGAACCAATTCTATTTTTGAATTTAGAACACGACTTTCGTGCATAACTTGCACTTGATCTATTGAAGGCAACTATTCATTTTTTTAGCTTTAAAGTCATATTATTGCGTCTCTTTTAGTCATTAAATCTTTCTACATCACTTCGAACGAAATTCAGCCTATAAACATGACTTTGGTGCATAACTTGCAGTTGATCTATTGAAGGCAACAATGCATTTGTTTAGCCTTAAAGTCATGTCACTGAGTCTGTTCTAGTCATTAAATCATTCTAAATTAATTCGAACGAATTCTATTTTCGCCCTTCAAACATTATGTTCTTACATAACTTGCAATTAATCTACTGAAGACAACAATGCATTATTTTAGCATTAAAAAGCATATCACTCAGTCTTTTCAATCATTAAATTGTTTGAAGGCACTTCGAACCAATTCTATTTTTGAATTTAGAACACGACTTTCGTGCATAACTTGCACTTGATCTATTGAAGGCAACTATTCATTTTTTTAGCCTTAAAGTCATATTATTGCGTCTCTTTTAGTCATTAAATCTTTCTACATCACTTCGAACGAAATTCAGCCTATAAACATGACTTTGGTGCATAACTTGCAGTTGATCTATTGAAGGCAACAATGCATTTGTTTAGCCTTAAAGTCATGTCACTGAGTCTGTTCTAGTCATTAAATCATTCTAAATTAATTCGAACGAATTCTATTTTCGCCCTTCAAACATTATGTTCTTACATAACTTGCAATTAATCTACTGAAGACAACAATGCATTATTTTAGCATTAAAAAGCGTATCATTCAGTCTTTTCAATCATTAAATTGTTTGAAGGCACTTCGAACCAATTCTATTTTTGAATTTAGAACACGAATTTCATGCATAACTTGCACTTGATCTATTGAAGGCAACTATTCATTTTTTTAGCCTTAAAGTCATATTATTGCATCTCTTTTAGTCATTAAATCATTTTTGAATCACTTCGAATGAAATTCGGCCTTTAAAGATGACTTTCTTGCATAACCTGCAGTTGATCTATTGAAGGCAACAATGCACTTGTTTAGCCTTAAAGTCATGTCACTGAGTCTGTTCTAGTCATTAAATCATTCAAAATTAATTCGAACGAATTCTATTTCCGCCTTTAAACATTATTTTCTTACATAGCTTGCAATTAATCTACTGAAGACAAAAAATGCATTATTTTAGCATTAAAAAGCATATCACTCAGTCTTTTCAATCATTAAATTGTTTGAAGGCACTTCGAACCAATTCTATTTTTGAATTTAGAACACGACTTTCATGCATAACTTGCACTTGAACTATTGAAGGCAACGATTCATTTTTTTAGCCTTAAAGTCATATTATTGCGTCTCTTTTAGTCATTAAATCTTTCTTAATCACTTCGAATGAAATTCGCCCTTTAAACATGACTTTCGTGCATAACTTGCAGTTGATCTATTGAAGGCAACAATGCATTTGTTTAGCCTTAAAGTCATGTCACTGACTCTCTTCTAGTCATTAAATCATTCAAAATTAATTCGAACGGATTCTATTTTCGCCCTTCAGACATTATTTTCTTACATAACTTGCAATTAATCTACTGAAGACAACAACGCATTATTTTAGCATTAAAAAGCATATCACTCAGTCTTTTCAATCATTAAATTGTTTGAAGGCACTTCGAACCAATTCTATTTTTGAATTTAGAACACGACTTTCATGCATAACTTGCACTTGATCTATTGAAGGCAACAATTCATTTTTTTAGACTTAAAGTCATATTATTGCGTCTCTCTTAGTCATTAAATCTTTCGGAATCACTTCGAATGAAATTCGGCCTTTAAAAATGACTTTCGTGCATAACTTGCAGTTGATCTATTGAAGGCAACAATGCATTTGTTTAGCCTTAAAGTCATGTCACCGAGTCTGTTCTAGTCATTAAATCATTCTAAATTAATTCGAACGAATTCTATTTTCGCCCTTCAAACATTATTTTCTCACATAACTTGCAGTTAATCTACTGAAGACAACAACATATTATTTTAGCATTAAAAAGCATATCACTCAGTCTTTTCAATCATTAAATTGTTTGAAGGCACTTCGAACCAATTCTATTTTTGAATTTAGAACACGACTTTCGTGCATAACTTGCACTTGATCTATTGAAGGCAACTATTCATTTTTTTAGCCTTAAAGTCATATTATTGCGTCTCTTTTAGTCATTAAATCTTTCTACATCACTTCGAACGAAATTCAGCCTATAAACATGACTTTGGTGCATAACTTGCAGTTGATCTATTGAAGGCAACAATGCATTTGTTTAGCCTTAAAGTCATGTCACTGAGTCTGTTCTAGTCATTAAATCATTCTAAATTAATTCGAACGAATTCTATTTTCGCCCTTCAAACATTATGTTCTTACATAACTTGCAATTAATCTACTGAAGACAACAATGCATTATTTTAGCATTAAAAAGCATATCACTCAGTCTTTTCAATCATTAAATTGTTTGAAGGCACTTCGAACCAATTCTATTTTTGAATTTAGAACACGACTTTCGTGCATAACTTGCACTTGATCTATTGAAGGCAACTATTCATTTTTTTAGCCTTAAAGTCATATTATTGCGTCTCTTTTAGTCATTAAATCTTTCTACATCACTTCGAACGAAATTCAGCCTATAAACATGACTTTGGTGCATAACTTGCAGTTGATCTATTGAAGGCAACAATGCATTTGTTTAGCCTTAAAGTCATGTCACTGAGTCTGTTCTAGTCATTAAATCATTCTAAATTAATTCGAACGAATTCTATTTTCGCCCTTCAAACATTATGTTCTTACATAACTTGCAATTAATCTACTGAAGACAACAATGCATTATTTTAGCATTAAAAAGCGTATCACTCAGTCTTTTCAATCATTAAATTGTTTGAAGGCACTTCGAACCAATTCTATTTTTGAATTTAGAACACGAATTTCATGCATAACTTGCACTTGATCTATTGAAGGCAACTATTCATTTTTTTAGCCTTAAAGTCATATTATTGCGTCTCTTTTAGTCATTAAATCATTTTTGAATCACTTCGAATGAAATTCGGCCTTTAAAGATGACTTTCTTGCATAACCTGCAGTTGATCTATTGAAGGCAACAATGCACTTGTTTAGCCTTAAAGTCATGTCACTGAGTCTGTTCTAGTCATTAAATCATTCAAAATTAATTCTAACGAATTCTATTTCCGCCCTTTAAACATTATTTTCTTACATAACTTGCAATTAATCTACTGAAGACAAAAAATGCATTATTTTAGCATTAAAAAGCATATCACTCAGTCTTTTCAATCATTAAATTGTTTGAAGGCACTTCGAACCAATTCTATTTTTGAATTTAGAATACGACTTTCATGCATAACTTGCACTTGACCTATTAAAGGCAACTATTCATTTTTTTAGCCTTAAAGTCATATTATTGCGTCTCTTTTAGTCATTAAATCTTTCTGAATCACTTCGAATGAAATTCGGCCTTTAAACATGACTTTCGTGCATAACTTGCAGTTGATCTATTGAAGGCAACAATGCATTTGTTTAGCCTTAAAGTCATGTCACTGAGTCTGTTCTAGTCATTAAATCATTCTAAATTAATTCGAACGAATTCTATTTTCGCCCTTCAAACATTATGTTCTTACATAACTTGCAATTAATCTACTGAAGACAACAATGCATTATTTTAGCATTAAAAAGCGTATCACTCAGTCTTTTCAATCATTAAATTGTTTGAAGGCACTTCGAACCAATTCTATTTTTGAATTTAGAACACGAATTTCATGCATAACTTGCACTTGATCTATTGAAGGCAACTATTCATTTTTTTAGCCTTAAAGTCATATTATTGCGTCTCTTTTAGTCATTAAATCATTTTTGAATCACTTCGAATGAAATTCGGCCTTTAAAGATGACTTTCTTGCATAACCTGCAGTTGATCTATTGAAGGCAACAATGCACTTGTTTAGCCTTAAAGTCATGTCACTGAGTCTGTTCTAGTCATTAAATCATTCAAAATTAATTCGAACGAATTCTATTTCCGCCTTTAAACATTATTTTCTTACATAGCTTGCAATTAATCTACTGAAGACAAAAAATGCATTATTTTAGCATTAAAAAGCATATCACTCAATCTTTTCAATCATTAAATTGTTTGAAGGCACTTCGAACCAATTCTATTTTTGAATTTAGAACACGACTTTCATGCATAACTTGCACTTGAACTATTGAAGGCAACGATTCATTTTTTTAGCCTTAAAGTCATATTATTGCGTCTCTTTTAGTCATTAAATCTTTCTTAATCACTTCGAATGAAATTCGCCCTTTAAACATGACTTTCGTGCATAACTTGCAGTTGATCTATTGAAGGCAACAATGCATTTGTTTAGCCTTAAAGTCATGTCACTGAGTCTGTTCTAGTCATTAAATCATTCTAAATTAATTCGAACGAATTCTATTTTCGCCCTTCAAACATTATTTTCTTACATAACTTGCAATTAATCTACTGAAGACAAAAAAATGCATTATTTTAGCATTAAAAAGCATATCACTCAGTCTTTTCAATCATTAAATTGTTTGAAGGCACTTCGAACCAATTCTATTTTTGAATTTAGAACACGACTTTCATGCATAACTTGCACTTGATCTATTGAAGGCAACTATTTATTTTTTTTGCCCTAAAGTCATATTATTGCGTCTCTTTTAGTCATTAAATCTTTCTGAATCACTTCGAATGAAATTCGCCCTTTAAACATGACTTTCGTGCATAACTTGCAGTTGATCTATTGAAGGCAACAATGCATTTGTTTAGCCTTAAAGTCATGTCACTGACTCTCTTCTAGTCATTAACTCATTCAAAATTAATTCGAACGAATTCTATTTTCGCCCTTCAAACATTATGTTCTTACATAACTTGCAATTAATCTACTGAAGACAACAATGCATTATTTTAGCATTAAAAAGCGTATCACTCAGTCTTTTCAATCATTAAATTGTTTGAAGGCACTTCGAACCAATTCTATTTTTGAATTTAGAACACGAATTTCATGCATAACTTGCACTTGATCTATTGAAGGCAACTATTCATTTTTTTAGCCTTAAAGTCATATTATTGCGTTTCTTTTAGTCATTAAATCATTTTTGAATCACTTCGAATGAAATTCGGCCTTTAAAGATGACTTTCTTGCATAACCTGCAGTTGATCTATTGAAGGCAACAATGCACTTGTTTAGCCTTAAAGTCATGTCACTGAGTCTGTTCTAGTCATTAAATCATTCAAAATTAATTCTAACGAATTCTATTTCCGCCCTTTAAACATTATTTTCTTACATAACTTGCAATTAATCTACTGAAGACAAAAAATGCATTATTTTAGCATTAAAAAGCATATCACTCAGTCTTTTCAATCATCAAATTGTTTGAAGGCACTTCGAGCCAATTCTATTTTTGAATTTAGAATACGACTTTCATGCATAACTTGCACTTGACCTATTAAAGGCAACTATTCATTTTTTTAGCCTTAAAGTCATATTATTGCGTCTCTTTTAGTCATTAAATCTTTCTACATCACTTCGAACGAAATTCAGCCTATAAACATGACTTTGGTGCATAACTTGCAGTTGATCTATTGAAGGCAACAATGCATTTGTTTAGCCTTAAAGTCATGTCACTGAGTCTGTTCTAGTCATTAAATCATTCTAAATTAATTCGAACGAATTCTATTTTCGCCCTTCAAACATTATTTTCTTACATAACTTGCAATTAATCTACTGAAGACAAAAAAATGCATTATTTTAGCATTAAAAAGCATATCACTCAGTCTTTTCAATCATTAAATTGTTTGAAGGCACTTCGAACCAATTCTATTTTTGAATTTAGAACACGACTTTCATGCATAACTTGCACTTGATCTATTGAAGGCAACTATTTATTTTTTTTGCCCTAAAGTCATATTATTGCGTCTCTTTTAGTCATTAAATCTTTCTGAATCACTTCGAATGAAATTCGCCCTATAAACGTGACTTTCGTGCATAACTTGCAGTTGATCTATTGAAGGCAACAATGCATTTGTTTAGCCTTAAAGTCATGTCACTGAGTCTGTTCTAGTCATTAAATCATTCTAAATTAATTCGAACGAATTCTATTTTCGCCCTTCAAACATTATTTTCTTACATAACTTGCAATTAATCTACTGAAGACAAAAAAATGCATTATTTTAGCATTAAAAAGCATATCACTCAGTCTTTTCAATCATTAAATTGTTTGAAGGCACTTCGAACCAATTCTATTTTTGAATTTAGAACACGACTTTCATGCATAACTTGCACTTGATCTATTGAAGGCAACTATTTATTTTTTTTGCCCTAAAGTCATATTATTGCGTCTCTTTTAGTCATTAAATCTTTCTGAATCACTTCGAATGAAATTCGCCCTTTAAACATGACTTTCGTGCATAACTTGCAGTTGATCTATTGAAGGCAACAATGCATTTGTTTAGCCTTAAAGTCATGTCACTGACTCTCTTCTAGTCATTAACTTATTCAAAATTAATTCGAACGAATTCTATTTTCGCCCTTCAAACATTATGTTCTTACATAACTTGCAATTAATCTACTGAAGACAACAATGCATTATTTTAGCATTAAAAAGCGTATCACTCAGTCTTTTCAATCATTAAATTGTTTGAAGGCACTTCGAACCAATTCTATTTTTGAATTTAGAACACGAATTTCATGCATAACTTGCACTTGATCTATTCAAGGCAACTATTCATTTTTTTAGCCTTAAAGTCATATTATTGCGTCTCTTTTAGTCATTAAATCATTTTTGAATCACTTCGAATGAAATTCGGCCTTTAAAGATGACTTTCTTGCATAACCTGCAGTTGATCTATTGAAGGCAACAATGCACTTGTTTAGCCTTAAAGTCATGTCACTGAGTCTGTTCTAGTCATTAAATCATTCAAAATTAATTCGAACGAATTCTATCTCCGCCTTTAAACATTATTTTCTTACATAGCTTGCAATTAATCTACCGAAGACAAAAAATGCATTATTTTAGCATTAAAAAGCATATCACTCAGTCTTTTCAATCATTAAATTGTTTGAATGCACTTCGAACCAATTCTATTTTTGAATTTAGAATACGACTTTCATGCATAACTTGCACTTGACCTATTAAAGGCAACTATTCATTTTTTTAGCCTTAAAGTCATATTATTGCGTCTCTTTTAGTCATTAAATCTTTCTGAATCACTTCGAATGAAATTCGGCCTTTAAACATGACTTTCGTGCATAACTTGCAGTTGATCTATTGAAGGCAACAATGCATTTGTTTAGCCTTAAAGTCATGTCACTGAGTCTGTTCTAGTCATTAAATCATTCTAAATTAATTCGAACGAATTCTATTTTCGCCCTTCAAACATTATTTTCTTACATAACTTGCAATTAATCTACTGAAGACAACAACACATTATTTTAGCATTAAAAAGCATATCACTCAGTCTTTTCAATCATTAAATTGTTTGAAGGCACTTCGAACCAATTCTATTTTTGAATTTAGAACACGACTTTCATGCATAACTTGCACTTGATCTATTAAAGGCAACTATTCATTTTTTTAGCCTTAAAGTCATATTATTGCGTCTCTTTTAGTCATTAAATCATTTTTGAATCACTTCGAATGAAATTCGGCCTTTAAAGATGACTTTCGTGCATAACCTGCAGTTGATCTATTGAAGGCAACAATGCACTTGTTTAGCCTTAAAATCATGTCACTGAGTCTGTTCTAGTCATTAAATCATTCAAAATTAATTCTAACGAATTCTATTTCCGCCCTTTAAACATTATTTTCTTACATAACTTGCAATTAATCTACTGAAGACAAAAAATGCATTATTTTAGCATTAAAAAGCATATCACTCAGTCTTTTCAATCATTAAATTGTTTGAAGGCACTTCGAACCAATTCTATTTTTGAATTTAGAATACGACTTTCATGCATAACTTGCACTTGACCTATTAAAGGCAACTATTCATTTTTTTAGCCTTAAAGTCATATTATTGCGTCTCTTTTAGTCATTAAATCTTTCTGAATCACTTCGAATGAAATTCGGCCTTTAAACATGACTTTCGTGCATAACTTGCAGTTGATCTATTGAAGGCAACAATGCATTTGTTTAGCCTTAAAGTCATGTCACTGAGTCTGTTCTAGTCATTAAATCATTCTAAATTAATTCGAACGAATTCTATTTTCGCCCTTCAAACATTATTTTCTTACATAACTTGCAATTAATCTACAGAAGACAACAACACATTATTTTAGCATTAAAAAGCATATCACTCAGTCTTTTCAATCATTAAATTGTTTGAAGGCACTTCGAACCAATTCTATTTTTGAATTTAGAACACGACTTTCATGCATAACTTGCACTTGACCTATTGAAGGCAACTATTCATTTTTTTGGACTTAAAATCATATTATTGCGTCTCCTTTAGTCATTAAATCTTTCTGAATCACTTCGACTGAATATCGGCCTTTAAACATGACTTTCGTGCATAACTTGCAGGTGATCTATTGAAGGGAACAATGCATTTGTTTAGCCTTAAAGTCATGTCACTGAGTCTCTTCTAGTCATCAAATCATTCAAAATTAATTCGAACGAATTCTATTTTCGCCCTTCAAACATTATGTTCTAACATAATTTGCAATTAATCTACTGAAGACAACAATGCATTATTTTAGCATTAAAAAGCATATCACTCAGTCTTTTCAATCATTAAATTGTTTGAAGGCACTTCGAACCAATTCTATTTTTGAATTTAGAACACGAATTTCATGCATAACTTGCACTTGATCTATTGAAGGAAACTATTCATTTTTTTAGCCTTAAAGTCATATTATTGCGTCTCTTTTAGTCATTAAATCATTTTTGAATCACTTCGAATGAAATTCGGCCTTTAAAGATGACTTTCTTGCATAACCTGCAGTTGATCTATTGAAGGCAACAATGCACTTGTTTAGCCTTAAAGTCATGTCACTGAGTCTGTTCTAGTCATTAAATCATTCTAAATTAATTCGAACGAATTCTATTTCCGCCCTTTAAACATTATTTTCTTACATAACTTGCAATTAATCTACTGAAGACAAAAAATGCATTATTTTAGCATTAAAAAGCATATCACTCAGTCTTTTCAATCATTAAATTGTTTGAAGGCACTTCGAACCAATTCTATTTTTGAATTTAGAACACGACTTTCATGCATAACTTGCACTTGATCTATTGAAGGCAACTATTTATTTTTTTAGCCTTAAAGTCATATTATTGCGTCTATTTTAGTCATTAAATCTTCCTGAATCACTTCGAATGAAATTCGGCCTTTAAACATGACTTTCGTGCATAACTTGCAGTTGATCTATTGAAGGCAACAATGCATTTGTTTAGCCTTAAAGTCATGTCACTGACTCTCTTCTAGTCATTAAATCATTCAAAATTAATTCGAACGGATTCTATTTTCGCCCTTCAAACATTATTTTCTTACATAACTTGCAATTAATCTACTGAAGACAACAACGCATTATTTTAGCATTAAAAAGCATATCACTCAGTCTTTTCAATCATTAAATTGTTTGAAGGCACTTCGAACCAATTCTATTTTTGAATTTAGAACACGACTTTCATGCATAACTTGCACTTGATCTATTGAAGGCAACAATTCATTTTTTTAGACTTAAAGTCATATTATTGCGTCTCTCTTAGTCATTAAATCTTTCGGAATCACTTCGAATGAAATTCGGCCTTTAAAAATGACTTTCGTGCATAACTTGCAGTTGATCTATTGAAGGCAACAATGCATTTGTTTAGCCTTAAAGTCATGTCACCGAGTCTGTTCTAGTCATTAAATCATTCTAAATTAATTCGAACGAATTCTATTTTCGCCCTTCAAACATTATTTTCTCACATAACTTGCAGTTAATCTACTGAAGACAACAACATATTATTTTAGCATTAAAAAGCATATCACTCAGTCTTTTCAATCATTAAATTGTTTGAAGGCACTTCGAACCAATTCTATTTTTGAATTTAGAACACGACTTTCGTGCATAACTTGCACTTGATCTATTGAAGGCAACTATTCATTTTTTTAGCCTTAAAGTCATATTATTGCGTCTCTTTTAGTCATTAAATCTTTCTACATCACTTCGAACGAAATTCAGCCTATAAACATGACTTTGGTGCATAACTTGCAGTTGATCTATTGAAGGCAACAATGCATTTGTTTAGCCTTAAAGTCATGTCACTGAGTCTGTTCTAGTCATTAAATCATTCTAAATTAATTCGAACGAATTCTATTTTCGCCCTTCAAACATTATTTCCTTACATAACTTGCAATTAATCTACTGAAGACAAAAAAATGCATTATTTAAGCATTAAAAAGCATATCACTCAGTCTTTTCAATCATTAAATTGTTTGAAGGCACTTCGAACCAATTCTATTTTTGAATTTAGAACACGACTTTCATGCATAACTTGCACTTGATCTATTGAAGGCAACTATTTATTTTTTTTGCCCTAAAGTCATATTATTGCGTCTCTTTTAGTCATTAAATCTTTCTGAATCACTTCGAATGAAATTCGCCCTTTAAACATGACTTTCGTGCATAACTTGCAGTTGATCTATTGAAGGCAACAATGCATTTGTTTAGCCTTAAAGTCATGTCACTGAGTCTGTTCTAGTCATTAAATCATTCTAAATTAATTCGAACGAATTCTATTTTCGCCCTTCAAACATTATTTCCTTACATAACTTGCAATTAATCTACTGAAGACAAAAAAATGCATTATTTTAGCATTAAAAAGCATATCACTCAGTCTTTTCAATCATTAAATTGTTTGAAGGCACTTCGAACCAATTCTATTTTTGAATTTAGAACACGACTTTCATGCATAACTTGCACTTGATCTATTGAAGGCAACTATTTATTTTTTTTGCCCTAAAGTCATATTATTGCGTCTCTTTTAGTCATTAAATCTTTCTGAATCACTTCGAATGAAATTCGCCCTTTAAACATGACTTTCGTGCATAACTTGCAGTTGATCTATTGAAGGCAACAATGCATTTGTTTAGCCTTAAAGTCATGTCACTGAGTCTGTTCTAGTCATTAAATCATTCTAAATTAATTCGAACGAATTCTATTTTCGCCCTTCAAACATTATTTTCTTACATAACTTGCAATTAATCTACTGAAGACAAAAAAATGCATTATTTTAGCATTAAAAAGCATATCACTCAGTCTTTTCAATCATTAAATTGTTTGAAGGCACTTCGAACCAATTCTATTTTTGAATTTAGAACACGACTTTCATGCATAACTTGCACTTGATCTATTGAAGGCAACTATTTATTTTTTTTGCCCTAAAGTCATATTATTGCGTCTCTTTTAGTCATTAAATCTTTCTGAATCACTTCGAATGAAATTCGCCCTTTAAACATGACTTTCGTGCATAACTTGCAGTTGATCTATTGAAGGCAACAATGCATTTGTTTAGCCTTAAAGTCATGTCACTGACTCTCTTCTAGTCATTAACTCATTCAAAATTAATTCGAACGAATTCTATTTTCGCCCTTCAAACATTATGTTCTTACATAACTTGCAATTAATCTACTGAAGACAACAATGCATTATTTTAGCATTAAAAAGCGTATCACTCAGTCTTTTCAATCATTAAATTGTTTGAAGGCACTTCGAACCAATTCTATTTTTGAATTTAGAACACGAATTTCATGCATAACTTGCACTTGATCTATTCAAGGCAACTATTCATTTTTTTAGCCTTAAAGTCATATTATTGCGTCTCTTTTAGTCATTAAATCATTTTTGAATCACTTCGAATGAAATTCGGCCTTTAAAGATGACTTTCTTGCATAACCTGCAGTTGATCTATTGAAGGCAACAATGCACTTGTTTAGCCTTAAAGTCATGTCACTGAGTCTGTTCTAGTCATTAAATCATTCAAAATTAATTCGAACGAATTCTATCTCCGCCTTTAAACATTATTTTCTTACATAGCTTGCAATTAATCTACCGAAGACAAAAAATGCATTATTTTAGCATTAAAAAGCATATCACTCAGTCTTTTCAATCATTAAATTGTTTGAATGCACTTCGAACCAATTCTATTTTTGAATTTAGAATACGACTTTCATGCATAACTTGCACTTGACCTATTAAAGGCAACTATTCATTTTTTTAGCCTTAAAGTCATATTATTGCGTCTCTTTTAGTCATTAAATCTTTCTGAATCACTTCGAATGAAATTCGGCCTTTAAACATGACTTTCGTGCATAACTTGCAGTTGATCTATTGAAGGCAACAATGCATTTGTTTAGCCTTAAAGTCATGTCACTGAGTCTGTTCTAGTCATTAAATCATTCTAAATTAATTCGAACGAATTCTATTTTCGCCCTTCAAACATTATTTTCTTACATAACTTGCAATTAATCTACTGAAGACAACAACACATTATTTTAGCATTCAAAAGCATATCACTCAGTCTTTTCAATCATTAAATTGTTTGAAGGCACTTCGAACCAATTCTATTTTTGAATTTAGAACACGACTTTCATGCATAACTTGCACTTGATCTATTAAAGGCAACTATTCATTTTTTTAGCCTTAAAGTCACATTATTGCGTCTCTTTTAGTCATTAAATCTTTCTAAATCACCTCGAACGAAATTCAGCTTTCAAACATGACTTTCGTGCATAACTTGCAGTTGATCTATTGAAGGCAACAATGCATTTGTTTAGCCTTAAAGTCATGTCACTGAGTCTGTTCTAGTCATTAAATCATTCTAAATTAATTCGAACGAATTCTATTTTCGCCCTTCAAACATTATTTTCTTACATAACTTGCAATTAATCTACTGAAGACAAAAAAATGCATTATTTTAGCATTAAAAAGCATATCACTCAGTCTTTTCAATCATTAAATTGTTTGAAGGCACTTCGAACCAATTCTATTTTTGAATTTAGAACACGAATTTCATGCATAACTTGCACTTGATCTATTGAAGGCAACTATTCATTTTTTTAGCCTTAAAGTCATATTATTGCGTCTCTTTTAGTCATTAAATCATTTTTGAATCACTTCGAATGAAATTCGGCCTTTAAAGATGACTTTCTTGCATAACCTGCAGTTGATCTATTGAAGGCAACAATGCACTTGTTTAGCCTTAAAGTCATGTCACTGAGTCTGTTCTAGTCATTAAATCATTCTAAATTAATTCGAACGAATTCTCTTTCCGCCCTTTAAACATTATTTTCTTACATAACTTGCAATTAATCTACTGAAGACAAAAAATGCATTATTTTAGCATTAAAAAGCATATCACTCAGTCTTTTCAATCATTAAATTGTTTGAAGGCACCTCGAACCAATTCTATTTTTGAATTTAGAACACGACTTTCATGCATAACTTGCACTTGATCTATTGAAGGCAACTATTTATTTTTTTAGCCTTAAAGTCATATTATTGCGTCTATTTTAGTCATTAAATCTTTCTGAATCTCTTCGAATGAAATTCGGCCTTTAAACATGACTTTCGTGCATAACTTGCAGTTGATCTATTGAAGGCAACAATGCATTTGTTTAGCCTTAAAGTCATGTCACTGACTCTCTTCTAGTCATTAACTCATTCAAAATTAATTCGAACGATTCTATTTTCGCCCTTCAAACATTATTTTCTTACATAACTTGCAATTAATCTACTGAAGACAACAACACATTATTTTAGCATTAAAAAGCATATCACTCAGTCTTTTCAATCATTAAATTGTTTGAAGGCACTTCGAACCAATTCTATTTTTGAACTTAGAACACGACTTTCATGCATAACTTGCACTTGATCTATTAAAGGCAACTATTCATTTTTTTAGCCTTAATGTCACATTATTGCGTCTCTTTTAGTCATTAAATCTTTCTAAATCACCTCGAACGAAATTCAGCTTTCAAACATGACTTTCGTGCATAACTTGCAGTTGATCTATTGAAGGCAACAATGCATTTGTTTAGCCTTAAAGTCATGTCACTGAGTCTGTTCTAGTCATTAAATCATTCTAAATTAATTCGAACGAATTCTATTTTCGCCCTTCAAACATTATTTTCTTACATAACTTGCAATTAATCTACTGAAGACAACAACACATTATTTTAGCATTAAAAAGCATATCACTCAGTCTTTTCAATCATTAAATTGTTTGAAGGCACTTCGAACCAATTCTATTTTTGAATTTAGAACACGACTTTCATGCATAACTTGCACTTGATCTATTAAAGGCAACTATTCATTTTTTTAGCCTTAAAGTCATATTATTGCGTCTCTTTTCGTCATTAAATCATTTTTGAATCACTTCGAATGAAATTCGGCCTTTAAAGATGACTTTCGTGCATAACCTGCAGTTGATCTATTGAAGGCAACAATGCACTTGTTTAGCCTTAAAATCATGTCACTGAGTCTGTTCTAGTCATTAAATCATTCAAAATTAATTCTAACGAATTCTATTTCCGCCCTTTAAACATTATTTTCTTACATAACTTGCAATTAATCTACTGAAGACAAAAAATGCATTATTTTAGCATTAAAAAGCATATCACTCAGTCTTTTCAATCATTAAATTGTTTGAAGGCACTTCGAACCAATTCTATTTTTGAATTTAGAATACGACTTTCATGCATAACTTGCACTTGACCTATTAAAGGCAACTATTCATTTTTTTAGCCTTAAAGTCATATTATTGCGTCTCTTTTAGTCATTAAATCTTTCTGAATCACTTCGAATGAAATTCGGCCTTTAAACATGACTTTCGTGCATAACTTGCAGTTGATCTATTGAAGGCAACAATGCATTTGTTTAGCCTTAAAGTCATGTCACTGAGTCTGTTCTAGTCATTAAATCATTCTAAATTAATTCGAACGAATTCTATTTTCGCCCTTCAAACATTATTTTCTTACATAACTTGCAATTAATCTACAGAAGACAACAACACATTATTTTAGCATTAAAAAGCATATCACTCAGTCTTTTCAATCATTAAATTGTTTGAAGGCACTTCGAACCAATTCTATTTTTGAATTTAGAACACGACTTTCATGCATAACTTGCACTTGACCTATTGAAGGCAACTATTCATTTTTTTGGACTTAAAATCATATTATTGCGTCTCCTTTAGTCATTAAATCTTTCTGAATCACTTCGACTGAATATCGGCCTTTAAACATGACTTTCGTGCATAACTTGCAGGTGATCTATTGAAGGGAACAATGCATTTGTTTAGCCTTAAAGTCATGTCACTGAGTCTCTTCTAGTCATCAAATCATTCAAAATTAATTCGAACGAATTCTATTTTCGCCCTTCAAACATTATGTTCTAACATAATTTGCAATTAATCTACTGAAGACAACAATGCATTATTTTAGCATTAAAAAGCATATCACTCAGTCTTTTCAATCATTAAATTGTTTGAAGGCACTTCGAACCAATTCTATTTTTGAATTTAGAACACGAATTTCATGCATAACTTGCACTTGATCTATTGAAGGAAACTATTCATTTTTTTAGCCTTAAAGTCATATTATTGCGTCTCTTTTAGTCATTAAATCATTTTTGAATCACTTCGAATGAAATTCGGCCTTTAAAGATGACTTTCTTGCATAACCTGCAGTTGATCTATTGAAGGCAACAATGCACTTGTTTAGCCTTAAAGTCATGTCACTGAGTCTGTTCTAGTCATTAAATCATTCTAAATTAATTCGAACGAATTCTATTTCCGCCCTTTAAACATTATTTTCTTACATAACTTGCAATTAATCTACTGAAGACAAAAAATGCATTATTTTAGCATTAAAAAGCATATCACTCAGTCTTTTCAATCATTAAATTGTTTGAAGGCACTTCGAACCAATTCTATTTTTGAATTTAGAACACGACTTTCATGCATAACTTGCACTTGATCTATTGAAGGCAACTATTTATTTTTTTAGCCTTAAAGTCATATTATTGCGTCTATTTTAGTCATTAAATCTTCCTGAATCACTTCGAATGAAATTCGGCCTTTAAACATGACTTTCGTGCATAACTTGCAGTTGATCTATTGAAGGCAACAATGCATTTGTTTAGCCTTAAAGTCATGTCACTGAGTCTCTTCTAGTCATCAAATCATTCAAAATTAATTCGAACGAATTCTATTTTCGCCCTTCAAACATTATGTTCTAACATAATTTGCAATTAATCTACTGAAGACAACAATGCATTATTTTAGCATTAAAAAGCATATCACTCAGTCTTTTCAATCATTAAATTGTTTGAAGGCACTTCGAACCAATTCTATTTTTGAATTTAGAACACGAATTTCATGCATAACTTGCACTTGATCTATTGAAGGAAACTATTCATTTTTTTAGCCTTAAAGTCATATTATTGCGTCTCTTTTAGTCATTAAATCATTTTTGAATCACTTCGAATGAAATTCGGCCTTTAAAGATGACTTTCTTGCATAACCTGCAGTTGATCTATTGAAGGCAACAATGCACTTGTTTAGCCTTAAAGTCATGTCACTGAGTCTGTTCTAGTCATTAAATCATTCTAAATTAATTCGAACGAATTCTATTTCCGCCCTTTAAACATTATTTTCTTACATAACTTGCAATTAATCTACTGAAGACAAAAAATGCATTATTTTAGCATTAAAAAGCATATCACTCAGTCTTTTCAATCATTAAATTGTTTGAAGGCACTTCGAACCAATTCTATTTTTGAATTTAGAACACGACTTTCATGCATAACTTGCACTTGATCTATTGAAGGCAACTATTTATTTTTTTAGCCTTAAAGTCATATTATTGCGTCTATTTTAGTCATTAAATCTTCCTGAATCACTTCGAATGAAATTCGGCCTTTAAACATGACTTTCGTGCATAACTTGCAGTTGATCTATTGAAGGCAACAATGCATTTGTTTAGCCTTAAAGTCATGTCACTGACTCTCTTCTAGTCATTAAATCATTCAAAATTAATTCGAACGGATTCTATTTTCGCCCTTCAAACATTATTTTCTTACATAACTTGCAATTAATCTACTGAAGACAACAACGCATTATTTTAGCATTAAAAAGCATATCACTCAGTCTTTTCAATCATTAAATTGTTTGAAGGCACTTCGAACCAATTCTATTTTTGAATTTAGAACACGACTTTCATGCATAACTTGCACTTGATCTATTGAAGGCAACAATTCATTTTTTTAGACTTAAAGTCATATTATTGCGTCTCTCTTAGTCATTAAATCTTTCGGAATCACTTCGAATGAAATTCGGCCTTTAAAAATGACTTTCGTGCATAACTTGCAGTTGATCTATTGAAGGCAACAATGCATTTGTTTAGCCTTAAAGTCATGTCACCGAGTCTGTTCTAGTCATTAAATCATTCTAAATTAATTCGAACGAATTCTATTTTCGCCCTTCAAACATTATTTTCTCACATAACTTGCAGTTAATCTACTGAAGACAACAACATATTATTTTAGCATTAAAAAGCATATCACTCAGTCTTTTCAATCATTAAATTGTTTGAAGGCACTTCGAACCAATTCTATTTTTGAATTTAGAACACGACTTTCGTGCATAACTTGCACTTGATCTATTGAAGGCAACTATTCATTTTTTTAGCCTTAAAGTCATATTATTGCGTCTCTTTTAGTCATTAAATCTTTCTACATCACTTCGAACGAAATTCAGCCTATAAACATGACTTTGGTGCATAACTTGCAGTTGATCTATTGAAGGCAACAATGCATTTGTTTAGCCTTAAAGTCATGTCACTGAGTCTGTTCTAGTCATTAAATCATTCTAAATTAATTCGAACGAATTCTATTTTCGCCCTTCAAACATTATTTCCTTACATAACTTGCAATTAATCTACTGAAGACAAAAAAATGCATTATTTAAGCATTAAAAAGCATATCACTCAGTCTTTTCAATCATTAAATTGTTTGAAGGCACTTCGAACCAATTCTATTTTTGAATTTAGAACACGACTTTCATGCATAACTTGCACTTGATCTATTGAAGGCAACTATTTATTTTTTTTGCCCTAAAGTCATATTATTGCGTCTCTTTTAGTCATTAAATCTTTCTGAATCACTTCGAATGAAATTCGCCCTTTAAACATGACTTTCGTGCATAACTTGCAGTTGATCTATTGAAGGCAACAATGCATTTGTTTAGCCTTAAAGTCATGTCACTGAGTCTGTTCTAGTCATTAAATCATTCTAAATTAATTCGAACGAATTCTATTTTCGCCCTTCAAACATTATTTCCTTACATAACTTGCAATTAATCTACTGAAGACAAAAAAATGCATTATTTTAGCATTAAAAAGCATATCACTCAGTCTTTTCAATCATTAAATTGTTTGAAGGCACTTCGAACCAATTCTATTTTTGAATTTAGAACACGACTTTCATGCATAACTTGCACTTGATCTATTGAAGGCAACTATTTATTTTTTTTGCCCTAAAGTCATATTATTGCGTCTCTTTTAGTCATTAAATCTTTCTGAATCACTTCGAATGAAATTCGCCCTTTAAACATGACTTTCGTGCATAACTTGCAGTTGATCTATTGAAGGCAACAATGCATTTGTTTAGCCTTAAAGTCATGTCACTGAGTCTGTTCTAGTCATTAAATCATTCTAAATTAATTCGAACGAATTCTATTTTCGCCCTTCAAACATTATTTTCTTACATAACTTGCAATTAATCTACTGAAGACAAAAAAATGCATTATTTTAGCATTAAAAAGCATATCACTCAGTCTTTTCAATCATTAAATTGTTTGAAGGCACTTCGAACCAATTCTATTTTTGAATTTAGAACACGACTTTCATGCATAACTTGCACTTGATCTATTGAAGGCAACTATTTATTTTTTTTGCCCTAAAGTCATATTATTGCGTCTCTTTTAGTCATTAAATCTTTCTGAATCACTTCGAATGAAATTCGCCCTTTAAACATGACTTTCGTGCATAACTTGCAGTTGATCTATTGAAGGCAACAATGCATTTGTTTAGCCTTAAAGTCATGTCACTGACTCTCTTCTAGTCATTAACTCATTCAAAATTAATTCGAACGAATTCTATTTTCGCCCTTCAAACATTATGTTCTTACATAACTTGCAATTAATCTACTGAAGACAACAATGCATTATTTTAGCATTAAAAAGCGTATCACTCAGTCTTTTCAATCATTAAATTGTTTGAAGGCACTTCGAACCAATTCTATTTTTGAATTTAGAACACGAATTTCATGCATAACTTGCACTTGATCTATTCAAGGCAACTATTCATTTTTTTAGCCTTAAAGTCATATTATTGCGTCTCTTTTAGTCATTAAATCATTTTTGAATCACTTCGAATGAAATTCGGCCTTTAAAGATGACTTTCTTGCATAACCTGCAGTTGATCTATTGAAGGCAACAATGCACTTGTTTAGCCTTAAAGTCATGTCACTGAGTCTGTTCTAGTCATTAAATCATTCAAAATTAATTCGAACGAATTCTATCTCCGCCTTTAAACATTATTTTCTTACATAGCTTGCAATTAATCTACCGAAGACAAAAAATGCATTATTTTAGCATTAAAAAGCATATCACTCAGTCTTTTCAATCATTAAATTGTTTGAATGCACTTCGAACCAATTCTATTTTTGAATTTAGAATACGACTTTCATGCATAACTTGCACTTGACCTATTAAAGGCAACTATTCATTTTTTTAGCCTTAAAGTCATATTATTGCGTCTCTTTTAGTCATTAAATCTTTCTGAATCACTTCGAATGAAATTCGGCCTTTAAACATGACTTTCGTGCATAACTTGCAGTTGATCTATTGAAGGCAACAATGCATTTGTTTAGCCTTAAAGTCATGTCACTGAGTCTGTTCTAGTCATTAAATCATTCTAAATTAATTCGAACGAATTCTATTTTCGCCCTTCAAACATTATTTTCTTACATAACTTGCAATTAATCTACTGAAGACAACAACACATTATTTTAGCATTCAAAAGCATATCACTCAGTCTTTTCAATCATTAAATTGTTTGAAGGCACTTCGAACCAATTCTATTTTTGAATTTAGAACACGACTTTCATGCATAACTTGCACTTGATCTATTAAAGGCAACTATTCATTTTTTTAGCCTTAAAGTCACATTATTGCGTCTCTTTTAGTCATTAAATCTTTCTAAATCACCTCGAACGAAATTCAGCTTTCAAACATGACTTTCGTGCATAACTTGCAGTTGATCTATTGAAGGCAACAATGCATTTGTTTAGCCTTAAAGTCATGTCACTGAGTCTGTTCTAGTCATTAAATCATTCTAAATTAATTCGAACGAATTCTATTTTCGCCCTTCAAACATTATTTTCTTACATAACTTGCAATTAATCTACTGAAGACAAAAAAATGCATTATTTTAGCATTAAAAAGCATATCACTCAGTCTTTTCAATCATTAAATTGTTTGAAGGCACTTCGAACCAATTCTATTTTTGAATTTAGAACACGAATTTCATGCATAACTTGCACTTGATCTATTGAAGGCAACTATTCATTTTTTTAGCCTTAAAGTCATATTATTGCGTCTCTTTTAGTCATTAAATCATTTTTGAATCACTTCGAATGAAATTCGGCCTTTAAAGATGACTTTCTTGCATAACCTGCAGTTGATCTATTGAAGGCAACAATGCACTTGTTTAGCCTTAAAGTCATGTCACTGAGTCTGTTCTAGTCATTAAATCATTCTAAATTAATTCGAACGAATTCTCTTTCCGCCCTTTAAACATTATTTTCTTACATAACTTGCAATTAATCTACTGAAGACAAAAAATGCATTATTTTAGCATTAAAAAGCATATCACTCAGTCTTTTCAATCATTAAATTGTTTGAAGGCACCTCGAACCAATTCTATTTTTGAATTTAGAACACGACTTTCATGCATAACTTGCACTTGATCTATTGAAGGCAACTATTTATTTTTTTAGCCTTAAAGTCATATTATTGCGTCTATTTTAGTCATTAAATCTTTCTGAATCTCTTCGAATGAAATTCGGCCTTTAAACATGACTTTCGTGCATAACTTGCAGTTGATCTATTGAAGGCAACAATGCATTTGTTTAGCCTTAAAGTCATGTCACTGACTCTCTTCTAGTCATTAACTCATTCAAAATTAATTCGAACGATTCTATTTTCGCCCTTCAAACATTATTTTCTTACATAACTTGCAATTAATCTACTGAAGACAACAACACATTATTTTAGCATTAAAAAGCATATCACTCAGTCTTTTCAATCATTAAATTGTTTGAAGGCACTTCGAACCAATTCTATTTTTGAACTTAGAACACGACTTTCATGCATAACTTGCACTTGATCTATTAAAGGCAACTATTCATTTTTTTAGCCTTAATGTCACATTATTGCGTCTCTTTTAGTCATTAAATCTTTCTAAATCACCTCGAACGAAATTCAGCTTTCAAACATGACTTTCGTGCATAACTTGCAGTTGATCTATTGAAGGCAACAATGCATTTGTTTAGCCTTAAAGTCATGTCACTGAGTCTGTTCTAGTCATTAAATCATTCTAAATTAATTCGAACGAATTCTATTTTCGCCCTTCAAACATTATTTTCTTACATAACTTGCAATTAATCTACTGAAGACAAAAAAATGCATTATTTTAGCATTAAAAAGCATATCACTCAGTCTTTTCAATCATTAAATTGTTTGATGGCACTTCGAACCAATTCTATTTTTGAATTTAGAACACGACTTTCATGCATAACTTGCACTTGATCTATTGAAGGAAACTATTTATTTTTTTTGCCCTAAAGTCATATTATTGCGTCTCTTTTAGTCATTAAATCTTTCTGAATCACTTCGAATGAAATTCGCCCTTTAAACATGACTTTCGTGCATAACTTGCAGTTGATCTATTGTAGGCAACAATGCATTTGTTTAGCCTTAAAGTCATTACACTGACTCTCTTCTAGTCATTAACTCATTCAAAATTAATTCGAACGAATTCTATTTTCGCCCTTCAAACATTATTTTCTTACATAACTTCAATTAATCTATTAAAGACAACAATGAATTATTTTACCATTCAAAAGCACATGACTCAGTCTTTTCAATCATTAAATTGTTTGAAGGCACTTCGAACCAATTCTATTTTTGAATTTAGAACACGACTTTCATGCATAACTTGCACTTGATCTATTGAAGGCAACTATTCATTTTTTTAGACTTAAAGTCATATTATTGCGTCTCCTTTAGTCATTAAATCTTTCTGAATCACTTCGACTGAATATCGGCCTTTAAACATGACTTTCATGCATAACTTGCAGGTGATCTATTGAAGGGAACAATGCATTTGTTTAGCCTTAAAGTCATGTCACTGAGTCTCTTCTAGTCATCAAATCATTCCAAATTAATTCGAACGAATTCTATTTTCGCCCTTCAAACATTATGTTCTTACATAACTTGCAATTAGTCTACTGAAGACAACAATGCATTATTTTATCATTAAAAAGCGTATCACTCAGTCTTTTCAATCATTAAATTGTTTGAAGGCACTTCGAACCAATTCTATTTTTGAATTTAGAACACGAATTTCATGCATAACTTGCACTTGATCTATTGAAGGAAACTATTCATTTTTTTAGCCTTAAAGTCATATTATTGCGTCTCTTTTAGTCATTAAATCATTTTTGAATCACTTCGAATGAAATTCGGCCTTTAATGATGACTTTCTTGCATAACCTGCAGTTGATCTATTGAAGGCAACAATGCACTTGTTTAGCCTTAAAGTCATGTCACTGAGTCTGTTCTAGTCATTAAATCATTCTAAATTAATTCGAACGAATTCTATTTCCGCCCTTTAAACATTATTTTCTTACATAACTTGCAATTAATCTACTGAAGACAAAAAATGCATTATTTTAGCATTAAAAAGCATATCACTCAGTCTTATCAATCATTAAATTGTTTGAAGGCACTTCGAACCAATTCTATTTTTGAATTTAGAACACGACTTTCATGCATAACTTGCACTTGATCTATTGAAGGCAACTATTTATTTTTTTAGCCTTAAAGTCATATTATTGCGTCTATTTTAGTCATTAAATCTTTCTGAATCACTTCGAATGAAATTCGGCCTTTAAACATGACTTTCGTGCATAACTTGCAGTTGATCTATTGAAGGCAACAATGCATTTGTTTAGCCTTAAAGTCATGTCACTGACTCTCTTCTAGTCATTAAATCATTCAAAATTAATTCGAACGGATTCTATTTTCGCCCTTCAAACATTATTTTCTTACATAACTTGCAATTAATCTACTGAAGACAACAACGCATTATTTTAGCATTAAAAAGCATATCACTCAGTCTTTTCAATCATTAAATTGTTTGAAGGCACTTCGAACCAATTCTATTTTTGAATTTAGAACACGACTTTCATGCATAACTTGCACTTGATCTATTGAAGGCAACAATTCATTTTTTTAGACTTAAAGTCATATTATTGCGTCTCTCTTAGTCATTAAATCTTTCGGAATCACTTCGAATGAAATTCGGCCTTTAAAAATGACTTTCGTGCATAACTTGCAGTTGATCTATTGATGGCAACAATGCATTTGTTTAGCCTTAAAGTCATGTCACCGAGTCTGTTCTAGTCATTAAATCATTCTAAATTAATTCGAACGAATTCTATTTTCGCCCTTCAAACATTATTTTCTCACATAACTTGCAATTAATCTACTGAAGACAACAACATATTATTTTAGCATTAAAAAGCATATCACTCAGTCTTTTCAATCATTAAATTGTTTGAAGGCACTTCGAACCAATTCTATTTTTGAATTTAGAACACGACTTTCGTGCATAACTTGCACTTGATCTATTGAAGGCAACTATTCATTTTTTTAGCCTTAAAGTCATATTATTGCGTCTCTTTTAGTCATTAAATCTTTCTACATCACTTCGAACGAAATTCAGCCTATAAACATGACTTTGGTGCATAACTTGCAGTTGATCTATTGAAGGCAACAACGCATTTGTTTAGCCTTAAAGTCATGTCACTGAGTCTGTTCTAGTCATTAAATCATTCTAAATTAATTCGAACGAATTCTATTTTCGCCCTTCAAACATTATTTTCTTACATAACTTGCAATTAATCTACTGAAGACAACAATGCATTATTTTAGCATTAAAAAGCATATCACTCAGTCTTTTCAATCATTAAATTGTTTGAAGGCACTTCGAACCAATTCTATTTTTGAATTTAGAACACGACTTTCATGCATAACTTGCACTTGACCTATTAAAGGCAACTATTCATTTTTTTAGCCTTAAAGTCATATTATTGCGTCTCTTTTAGTCATTAAATCTTTCCGAATCACTTCGAATGAAATTCGGCCTTTAAACATGACTTTCGTGCATAACTTGCAGTTGATCTATTGAAGGCAACAATGCATTTGTTTAGCCTTAAAGTCATGTCACTGACTCTCTTCTAGTCATTAAATCATTCAAAATTAATTCGAACGGATTCTATTTTCGCCCTTCAAACATTATTTTCTTACATAACTTGCAATTAATCTACTGAAGACAACAACGCATTATTTTAGCATTAAAAAGCATATCACTCAGTCTTTTCAATCATTAAATTGTTTGAAGGCACTTCGAACCAATTCTATTTTTGAATTTAGAACACGACTTTCATGCATAACTTGCACTTGATCTATTGAAGGCAACAATTCATTTTTTTAGACTTAAAGTCATATTATTGCGTCTCTCTTAGTCATTAAATCTTTCGGAATCACTTCGAATGAAATTCGGCCTTTAAAAATGACTTTCGTGCATAACTTGCAGTTGATCTATTGATGGCAACAATGCATTTGTTTAGCCTTAAAGTCATGTCACCGAGTCTGTTCTAGTCATTAAATCATTCTAAATTAATTCGAACGAATTCTATTTTCGCCCTTCAAACATTATTTTCTCACATAACTTGCAATTAATCTACTGAAGACAACAACATATTATTTTAGCATTAAAAAGCATATCACTCAGTCTTTTCAATCATTAAATTGTTTGAAGGCACTTCGAACCAATTCTATTTTTGAATTTAGAACACGACTTTCGTGCATAACTTGCACTTGATCTATTGAAGGCAACTATTCATTTTTTTAGCCTTAAAGTCATATTATTGCGTCTCTTTTAGTCATTAAATCTTTCTACAGCACTTCGAACGAAATTCAGCCTATAAACATGACTTTGGTGCATAACTTGCAGTTGATCTATTGAAGGCAACAACGCATTTGTTTAGCCTTAAAGTCATGTCACTGAGTCTGTTCTAGTCATTAAATCATTCTAAATTAATTCGAACGAATTCTATTTTCGCCCTTCAAACATTATTTTCTTACATAACTTGCAATTAATCTACTGAAGACAACAATGCATTATTTTAGCATTAAAAAGCATATCACTCAGTCTTTTCAATCATTAAATTGTTTGAAGGCACTTCGAACCAATTCTATTTTTGAATTTAGAACACGACTTTCATGCATAACTTGCACTTGACCTATTAAAGGCAACTATTCATTTTTTTAGCCTTAAAGTCATATTATTGCGTCTCTTTTAGTCATTAAATCTTTCCGAATCACTTCGAATGAAATTCGGCCTTTAAACATGACTTTCGTGCATAACTTGCAGTTGATCTATTGAAGGCAACAATGCATTTGTTTAGCCTTAAAGTCATGTCACTGACTCTCTTCTAGTCATTAAATCATTCAAAATTAATTCGAACGGATTCTATTTTCGCCCTTCAAACATTATTTTCTTACATAACTTGCAATTAATCTACTGAAGACAACAACGCATTATTTTAGCATTAAAAAGCATATCACTCAGTCTTTTCAATCATTAAATTGTTTGAAGGCACTTCGAACCAATTCTATTTTTGAATTTAGAACACGACTTTCATGCATAACTTGCACTTGATCTATTGAAGGCAACAATTCATTTTTTTAGACTTAAAGTCATATTATTGCGTCTCTCTTAGTCATTAAATCTTTCGGAATCACTTCGAATGAAATTCGGCCTTTAAAAATGACTTTCGTGCATAACTTGCAGTTGATCTATTGATGGCAACAATGCATTTGTTTAGCCTTAAAGTCATGTCACCGAGTCTGTTCTAGTCATTAAATCATTCTAAATTAATTCGAACGAATTCTATTTTCGCCCTTCAAACATTATTTTCTCACATAACTTGCAATTAATCTACTGAAGACAACAACATATTATTTTAGCATTAAAAAGCATATCACTCAGTCTTTTCAATCATTAAATTGTTTGAAGGCACTTCGAACCAATTCTATTTTTGAATTTAGAACACGACTTTCGTGCATAACTTGCACTTGATCTATTGAAGGCAACTATTCATTTTTTTAGCCTTAAAGTCATATTATTGCGTCTCTTTTAGTCATTAAATCTTTCTACATCACTTCGAACGAAATTCAGCCTATAAACATGACTTTGGTGCATAACTTGCAGTTGATCTATTGAAGGCAACAACGCATTTGTTTAGCCTTAAAGTCATGTCACTGAGTCTGTTCTAGTCATTAAATCATTCTAAATTAATTCGAACGAATTCTATTTTCGCCCTTCAAACATTATTTTCTTACATAACTTGCAATTAATCTACTGAAGACAACAATGCATTATTTTAGCATTAAAAAGCATATCACTCAGTCTTTTCAATCATTAAATTGTTTGAAGGCACTTCGAACCAATTCTATTTTTGAATTTAGAATACGACTTTCATGCATAACTTGCACTTGACCTATTAAAGGCAACTATTCATTTTTTTAGCCTTAAAGTCATATTATTGCGTCTCTTTTAGTCATTAAATCTTTCCGAATCACTTCGAATGAAATTCGGCCTTTAAACATGACTTTCGTGCATAACTTGCAGTTGATCTATTGAAGGCAACAATGCATTTGTTTAGCCTTAAGTCATGTCACTGACTCTCTTCTAGTCATTAAATCATTCAAAATTAATTCGAACGGATTCTATTTTCGCCCTTCAAACATTATTTTCTTACATAACTTGCAATTAATCTACTGAAGACAACAACGCATTATTTTAGCATTAAAAAGCATATCACTCAGTCTTTTCAATCATTAAATTGTTTGAAGGCACTTCGAACCAATTCTATTTTTGAATTTAGAACACGACTTTCATGCATAACTTGCACTTGATCTATTGAAGGCAACAATTCATTTTTTTAGACTTAAAGTCATATTATTGCGTCTCTCTTAGTCATTAAATCTTTCGGAATCACTTCGAATGAAATTCGGCCTTTAAAAATGACTTTCGTGCATAACTTGCAGTTGATCTATTGATGGCAACAATGCATTTGTTTAGCCTTAAAGTCATGTCACCGAGTCTGTTCTAGTCATTAAATCATTCTAAATTAATTCGAACGAATTCTATTTTCGCCCTTCAAACATTATTTTCTCACATAACTTGCAATTAATCTACTGAAGACAACAACATATTATTTTAGCATTAAAAAGCATATCACTCAGTCTTTTCAATCATTAAATTGTTTGAAGGCACTTCGAACCAATTCTATTTTTGAATTTAGAACACGACTTTCGTGCATAACTTGCACTTGATCTATTGAAGGCAACTATTCATTTTTTTAGCCTTAAAGTCATATTATTGCGTCTCTTTTAGTCATTAAATCTTTCTACATCACTTCGAACGAAATTCAGCCTATAAACATGACTTTGGTGCATAACTTGCAGTTGATCTATTGAAGGCAACAACGCATTTGTTTAGCCTTAAAGTCATGTCACTGAGTCTGTTCTAGTCATTAAATCATTCTAAATTAATTCGAACGAATTCTATTTTCGCCCTTCAAACATTATTTTCTTACATAACTTGCAATTAATCTACTGAAGACAACAATGCATTATTTTAGCATTAAAAAGCATATCACTCAGTCTTTTCAATCATTAAATTGTTTGAAGGCACTTCGAACCAATTCTATTTTTGAATTTAGAACACGACTTTCATGCATAACTTGCACTTGACCTATTAAAGGCAACTATTCATTTTTTTAGCCTTAAAGTCATATTATTGCGTCTCTTTTAGTCATTAAATCTTTCCGAATCACTTCGAATGAAATTCGGCCTTTAAACATGACTTTCGTGCATAACTTGCAGTTGATCTATTGAAGGCAACAATGCATTTGTTTAGCCTTAAAGTCATGTCACTGAGTCTGTTCTAGTCATTAAATCATTCTAAATTAATTCGAACGAATTCTATTTTCGCCCTTCAAACATTATGTTCTTACATAACTTGCAATTAATCTACTGAAGACAACAATGCATTATTTTAGCATTAAAAAGCGTATCACTCAGTCTTTTCAATCATTAAATTGTTTGAAGGCACTTCGAACCAATTCTATTTTTGAATTTAGAACACGAATTTCATGCATAACTTGCACTTGATCTATTGAAGGAAACTATTCATTTTTTTAGCCTTAAAGTCATATTATTGCGTCTCTTTTAGTCATTAAATCATTTTTGAATCACTTCGAATGAAATTCGGCCTTTAAAGATGACTTTCTTGCATAACCTGCAGTTGATCTATTGAAGGCAACAATGCACATGTTTAGCCTTAAAGTCATGTCACTGAGTCTGTTCTAGTCATTAAATCATTCTAAATTAATTCGAACGAATTCTATTTCCGCCCTTTAAACATTATTTTCTTACACAACTTGCAATTAATCTACTGAAGACAAAAAATGCATTATTTTAGCATTAAAAAGCATATCACTCAGTCTTTTCAATCATTAAATTGTTTGAAGGCACTTCGAACCAATTCTATTTTTGAATTTAGAACACGACTTTCATGCATAACTTGCACTTGATCTATTGAAGGCAACTATTTATTTTTTTAGCCTTAAAGTCATATTATTGCGTCTATTTTAGTCATTAAATCTTTCTGAATCACTTCGAATGAAATTCGGCCTTTAAACATGACTTTCGTGCATAACTTGCAGTTGATCTATTGAAGGCAACAATGCATTTGTTTAGCCTTAAAGTCATGTCACTGAGTCTGTTCTTGTCATTAAATCATTCTAAATTAATTCGACCGAATTCTATTTTCGCCCTTCAAACATTATTTTCTTACATAACTTGCAATTAATCTACTGAACACAAAAACGCATTATTTTACCATTAAAAAGCATATCACTCAGTCTTTTCAATCATTAAATTGTTTGAAGGCACTTCGAACCAATTCTATTTTTGAATTTAGAACACGACTGTCATGCATAACTTGCACTTGATCTATTGAAGGCAACTATTCATTTTTTTAGCCTTAAAGTCATATTATTGCGTCTCTTTTAGTCATTAAATCTTTCGGAATCACTTCGAATGAAATTCGGCCTTTAAACATGACTTTCGTGCATAACTTGCAGTTGATCTATTGAAGGCAACAATGCATTTGTTTAGCCTTAAAGTCATGTCACTGAGTCTGTTCTAGTCATTAAATCATTCTAAATTAATTCGAACGAATTCTATTTTCGCCCTTCAAACATTATTTTCTTACATAACTTGCAATTAATCTACTGAAGACAACAACACATTATTTTAGCATTAAAAAGCATATCACTCAGTCTTTTCTATCATTAAATTGTTTGAAGGCACTTCGAACCAATTCTATTTTTGAATTTAGAACACGACTTTCATGCATAACTTGCACTTGATCTATTGAAGGCAACTATTCATTTTTTTAGCCTTAAAGTCATATTATTGCGTCTCTTTTAGTCATTAAATCTTTCGGAATCACTTCGAATGAAATTCGGCCTTTAAACATGACTTTCGTGCATAACTTGCAGTTGATCTATTGAAGGCAACAATGCATTTGTTTAGCCTTAAAGTCATATCACTGAGTCTGTTCTTGTCATTAAATCATTCTAAATTAATTCGACCGAATTCTATTTTCGCCCTTCAAACATTATTTTCTTACATAACTTGCAATTAATCTATTGAACACAAAAACGCATTATTTTACCATTAAAAAGCATATCACTCAGTCTTTTCAATCATTAAATTGTTTGAAGGCACTTCGAACCAATTCTATTTTTGAATTTAGAACACGACTCTCATGCGTAACTTGCACTTGATCTATTGAAGGCAACTATTCATTTTTTTAGCCTTAAAGTCATATTATTGCGTCTCTTTTAGTCATTAAATCTTTCGGAATCACTTCGAATGAAATTCGGCCTTTAAACATGACTTTCGTGCATAACTTGCAGTTGATCTATTGAAGGCAACAATGCATTTGTTTAGCCTTAAAGTCATGTCACTGAGTCTGTTCTAGTCATTAAATCATTCTAAATTAATTCGAACGAATTCTATTTTCGCCCTTCAAACATTATTTTCTCACATAACTTGCAATTAATCTACTGAAGACAACAACACATTATTTTAGCATTAAAAAGCATATCACTCAGTCTTTTCAATCATTAAATTGTTTGAAGGCACTTCGAACCAATTCTATTTTTGAATTTAGAACACGACTTTCATGCATAACTTGCACTTGATCTATTGAAGGCAACTATTCATTTTTTTAGCCTTAAAGTCATATTATTGCGTCTATTTTAGTCATTAAATCTTTCTGAATCACTTCGAATGAAATTCGGCCTTTAAACATGACTTTCGTGCATAACTTGCAGTTGATCTATTGAAGGCAACAATGCATTTGTTTAGCCTTAAAGTCATGTCACTGAGTCTGTTCTAGTCATTAAATCATTCTAAATTAATTCGAACGAATTCTATTTTCGCTCTTCAAACATTATTTTCTTACATAACTTGCAATTAATCTACTGAAGACAACAACGCATTATTTTAGCATTAAAAAGCATATCACTCAGTCTTTTCAATCATTAAATTGTTTGAAGGCACCTCGAACCAATTCTATTTTTGAATTTAGAACACGACTTTCATGCATAACTTGCACTTGATCTATTAAAGGCAACTATTTATTTTTTTAGCCTTAAAGTCATATTATTGCGTCTCTTTTAGTCATTAAATCTTTCTGAATCACTTCGAATGAAATTCGGCCTTTAAACATGACTTTCGTACATAACTTGCTGTTGATCTATTGAAGGCAACAATGCATTTGTTTAGCCTTAAAGTCATGTCACTGACTCTCTTCTAGTCATTAACTCATTCAAAATTAATTCGAACGAATTCTATTTTCGCCTTTCAAACATTATTTTCTTACATAACTTGCAATTAATCTACTGAAGACAACAATGCATTATTTTAGCATTAAAAAACATATCTCTCCGTCTTTTCAATCATTAAATTGTTTGAAGGCACTTCGAACCAATTCTATTTTTGAATTTACAACACGACTTTCATGCATAACTTGCACTTGATCTATTGAAGGCAACTATTCATTTTTTTTTTACTTAAAGTCATATTATTGCGTCTCTTTTAGTCATTAAATCTTTCGGAATCACTTCGAATGAAATTCGGCCTTTAAACATGACTTTCGTGCATAACTTGCAGTTGATCTATTGAAGGCAACAATGCATTTGTTTAGCCTTAAAGTCATGTCACTGAGTCTGTTCTAGTCATTAAATCATTCTAAATTAATTCGAACGAATTCTATTTTCGCCCTTCAAACATTATTTTCTTACATAACTTGCAATTAATCTACTGAAGACAACAACACATTATTTTAGCATTAAAAAGCATATCACTCAGTCTTTTCTATCATTAAATTGTTTGAAGGCACTTCGAACCAATTCTATTTTTGAATTTAGAACACGACTTTCATGCATAACTTGCACTTGATCTATTGAAGGCAACTATTCATTTTTTTAGCCTTAAAGTCATATTATTGCGTCTCTTTTAGTCATTAAATCTTTTTGAATCACTTCGAATGAAATTCGGCCTTTAAAGATGACTTTCGTGCATAACTTGCAGTTGATATATTGAAGGCAACAATGCATTTGTTTAGCCTTAAAGTCATGTCACTGAGTCTCTTCTAGTCATTAAATCATTCAAAATTAATTCGAATGAATTCTATTTTCGCCCTTCAAACATTATTTTCTTACATAACTTGCAATTAATCTACTGAAGACAACAATGCATTATTTTAGCATTAAAAAGCATATCACTCAGTATTTTCAATCATTAAATTGTTTAAAGGCACTTCGAGCCAATTCTATTTTTGAATTTAGAACATGACTTTCATGCATAACTTGCACTTGATCTATTGAAGGCAGCTATTCATTTTTTTAGCCTGAAAGTCATATTATTGCGTCTCTTTTAGTCATTAAATCTTTCTGAATCACTTCGAATGAAATTCGGCCTCTAAACATGACTTTCGTGCATAACTTGCAGTTGATCTATTGAAGGCAACAATGCATTTGTTTAGCCTTAAAGTCATGTCACTGAGTCTGTTCTAGTCATTAAATCATTGTAAATTAATTCGAACGAATTCTATTTTCGCCCTTCAAACATTATTTTCTTACATAACTTGCAATTAATCTACTGAAGACAACAACACATTATTTTAGCATTAAAAAGCATATCACTCAGTCTTTTCAATCATTAAATTGTTTGAAGGCACTTCGAACCAATTCTATTTTTGAATTTAGAACACGACTTTCATGCATAACTTGCACTTGATCTATTGAAGGCAACTATTCATTTTTTTAGCCTTAAAGTCATATTATTGCGTCTCTTTTAGTCATTAAATCTTTTTGAATCACTTCGAATGAAATTCGGCCTTTAAAGATGACTTTCGTGCAAAACTTGCAGTTGATATATTGAAGGCAACAATGCATTTGTTTAGCCTTAAAGTCATGTCACTGAGTCTCTTCTAGTCATTAAATCATTCAAAATTAATTCGAATGAATTCTATTTTCGCCCTTCAAACATTATTTTCTTACATAACTTGCAATTAATCTACTGAAGACAACAACGCATTATTTTAGCATTAAAAAGCATATCACTCAGTCTTTTCAATCATTAAATTGTTTAAAGGCACTTCGAACCAATTCTATTTTTGAATTTAGAACATGACTTTCATGCATAACTTGCACTTGATCTATTGAAGGCAGCTATTCATTTTTTTAGCCTGAAAGTCATATTATTGCGTCTCTTTTAGTCATTAAATCTTTCTGAATCACTTCGAATGAAATTCGGCCTCTAAACATGACTTTCGTGCAAAACTTGCAGTTGATCTATTGAAGGCAACAATGCATTTGTTTAGCCTTAAAGTCATGTCACTGAGTCTGTTCTAGTCATTAAATCATTCTAAATTAATTCGAACGAATTCTATTTTCGCCCTTCAAACATTATTTTCTTACATAACTTGCAATTAATCTACTGAAGACAACAACACATTATTTTAGCATTAAAAAGCATATCACTCAGTCTTTTCAATCATTAAATTGTTTAAAGGCACTTCGAACCAATTCTATTTTTGAATTTAGAACATGACTTTCATGCATAACTTGCACTTGATCTATTGAAGGCAGCTATTCATTTTTTTAGCCTGAAAGTCATATTATTGCGTCTCTTTTAGTCATTAAATCTTTCTGAATCACTTCGAATGAAATTCGGCCTCTAAACATGACTTTCGTGCATAACTTGCAGTTGATCTATTGAAGGCAACAATGCATTTGTTTAGCCTTAAAGTCATGTCACTGAGTCTGTTCTAGTCATTAAATCATTCTAAATTAATTCGAACGAATTCTATTTTCGCCCTTCAAACATTATTTTCTTACATAACTTGCAATTAATCTACTGAAGACAACAACACATTATTTTAGCATTAAAAAGCATACCACTCAGTCTTTTCAATCATTAAATTGTTTGAAGGCACTTCGAACCAATTCTATTAATAAATTTAGAACACGACTTTCATGCATAACTTGCACTTGATCTATTGAAGGCAACTATTCATTTTTTTAGCCTTAAAGTCATATTATTGCGTCTCTTTTAGTCATTAAATCTTTTTGAATCACTTCGAATGAAATTCGGCCTTTAAAGATGACTTTCGTGCATAACTTGCAGTTGATATATTGAAGGCAACAATGCATTTGTTTAGCCTTAAAGTCATGTCACTGAGTCTGTTCTAGTCATTAAATCATTCTAAATTAATTCGAACGAATTCTATTTTCGCCCTTCAAACATTATTTTCTTACATAACTTGCAATTAATCTACTGAAGACAACAACACATTATTTTAGCATTAAAAAGCATATCACTCAGTCTTTTCAATCATTAAATTGTTTGAAGGCACTTCGAACCAATTCTATTTTTGAATTTAGAACACGACTTTCATGCATAACTTGCACTTGATCTATTGAAGGCAACTATTCATTTTTTTAGCCTTAAAGTCATATTATTGCGTCTCTTTTAGTCATTAAATCTTTTTGAATCACTTCGAATGAAATTCGGCCTTTAAAGATGACTTTCGTGCATAACTTGCAGTTGATATATTGAAGGCAACAATGCATTTGTTTAGCCTTAAAGTCATGTCACTGAGTCTCTTCTAGTCATTAAATCATTCAAAATTAATTCGAACGAATTCTATTTTCGCCCTTCAAACATTATTTTCTTACATAACTTGCAATTAATCTACTGAAGACAACAACACATTATTTTAGCATTAAAAAGCATACCACTCAGTCTTTTCAATCATTAAATTGTTTGAAGGCACTTCGAACCAATTCTATTAATAAATTTAGAACACGACTTTCATGCATAACTTGCACTTGATCTATTGAAGGCAACTATTCATTTTTTTAGCCTTAAAGTCATATTATTGCGTCTCTTTTAGTCATTAAATCTTTTTGAATCACTTCGAATGAAATTCGGCCTTTAAAGATGACTTTCGTGCATAACTTGCAGTTGATATATTGAAGGCAACAATGCATTTGTTTAGCCTTAAAGTCATGTCACTGAGTCTGTTCTAGTCATTAAATCATTCTAAATTAATTCGAACGAATTCTATTTTCGCCCTTCAAACATTATTTTCTTACATAACTTGCAATTAATCTACTGAAGACAACAACACATTATTTTAGCATTAATAAGCATATCACTCAGTCTTTTCAATCATTAAATTGTTTGAAGGCACTTCGAACCAATTCTATTTTTGAATTTAGAACACGACTTTCATGCATAACTTGCACTTGATCTATTGAAGGCAACTATTCATTTTTTTAGCCTTAAAGTCATATTATTGCGTCTCTTTTAGTCATTAAATCTTTTTGAATCACTTCGAATGAAATTCGGCCTTTAAAGATGACTTTCGTGCATAACTTGCAGTTGATATATTGAAGGCAACAATGCATTTGTTTAGCCTTAAAGTCATGTCACTGAGTCTCTTCTAGTCATTAAATCATTCAAAATTAATTCGAATGAATTCTATTTTCGCCCTTCAAACATTATTTTCTTACATAACTTGCAATTAATCTACTGAAGACAACAACGCATTATTTTAGCATTAAAAAGCATATCACTCAGTCTTTTCAATCATTAAATTGTTTAAAGGCACTTCGAGCCAATTCTATTTTTGAATTTAGAACATGACTTTCATGCATAACTTGCACTTGATCTATTGAAGGCACCTATTCATTTTTTTAGCCTGAAAGTCATATTATTGCGTCTCTTTTAGTCATTAAATCTTTCTGAATCACTTCGAATGAAATTCGGCCTCTAAACATGACTTTCGTGCATAACTTGCAGTTGATCTATTGAAGGCAACAATGCATTTGTTTAGCCTTAAAGTCATGTCACTGAGTCTGTTCTAGTCATTAAATCATTCTAAATTAATTCGAACGAATTCTATTTTCGCCCTTCAAACATTATTTTCTTACATAACTTGCAATTAATCTACTGAAGACAACAACACATTATTTTAGCATTAATAAGCATATCACTCAGTCTTTTCAATCATTAAATTGTTTGAAGGCACTTCGAACCAATTCTATTTTTGAATTTAGAACACGACTTTCATGCATAACTTGCACTTGATCTATTGAAGGCAACTATTCATTTTTTTAGCCTTAAAGTCATATTATTGCGTCTCTTTTAGTCATTAAATCTTTTTGAATCACTTCGAATGAAATTCGGCCTTTAAAGATGACTTTCGTGCATAACTTGCAGTTGATATATTGAAGGCAACAATGCATTTGTTTAGCCTTAAAGTCATGTCACTGAGTCTCTTCTAGTCATTAAATCATTCAAAATTAATTCGAATGAATTCTATTTTCGCCCTTCAAACATTATTTTCTTACATAACTTGCAATTAATCTACTGAAGACAACAATGCATTATTTTAGCATTAAAAAGCATATCACTCAGTCTTTTCAATCATTAAATTGTTTAAAGGCACTTCGAGCCAATTCTATTTTTGAATTTAGAACATGACTTTCATGCATAACTTGCACTTGATCTATTGAAGGCACCTATTCATTTTTTTAGCCTGAAAGTCATATTATTGCGTCTCTTTTAGTCATTAAATCTTTCTGAATCACTTCGAATGAAATTCGGCCTCTAAACATGACTTTCGTGCATAACTTGCAGTTGATCTATTGAAGGCAACAATGCATTTGTTTAGCCTTAAAGTCATGTCACTGAGTCTGTTCTAGTCATTAAATCATTCTAAATTAATTCGAACGAATTCTATTTTCGCCCTTCAAACATTATTTTCTTACATAACTTGCAATTAATCTACTGAAGACAGCAACACATTATTTTAGCATTAAAAAGCATATCACTCAGTCTTTTCAATCATTAAATTGTTTGAAGGCACTTCGAACCAATTCTATTTTTGAATTTAGAACACGACTTTCATGCATAACTTGCACTTGATCTATTGAAGGCAACTATTCATTTTTTTAGCCTTAAAGTCATATTATTGCGTCTCTTTTAGTCATTAAATCTTTTTGAATCACTTCGAATGAAATTCGGCCTTTAAAGATGACTTTCGTGCATAACTTGCAGTTGATATATTGAAGGCAACAATGCATTTGTTTAGCCTTAAAGTCATGTCACTGAGTCTCTTCTAGTCATTAAATCATTCAAAATTAATTCGAATGAATTCTATTTTCGCCCTTCAAACATTATTTTCTTACATAACTTGCAATTAATCTACTGAAGACAACAACGCATTATTTTAGCATTAAAAAGCATATCACTCAATCTTTTCAATCATTAAATTGTTTAAAGGCACTTCGAACCAATTCTATTTTTGAATTTAGAACATGACTTTCATGCATAACTTGCACTTGATCTATTGAAGGCACCTATTCATTTTTTTAGCCTGAAAGTCATATTATTGCGTCTCTTTTAGTCATTAAATCTTTCTGAATCACTTCGAATGAAATTCGGCCTCTAAACATGACTTTCGTGCATAACTTGCAGTTGATCTATTGAAGGCAACAATGCATTTGTTTAGCCTTAAAGTCATGTCACTGAGTCTGTTCTAGTCATTAAATCATTCTAAATTAATTCGAACGAATTCTATTTTCGCCCTTCAAACATTATTTTCTTACATAACTTGCAATTAATCTACTGAAGACAACAACACATTATTTTAGCATTAAAAAGCATATCACTCAGTCTTTTCAATCATTAAATTGTTTGAAGGCACTTCGAACCAATTCTATTTTTGAATTTAGAACACGACTTTCATGCATAACTTGCACTTGATCTATTGAAGGCAACTATTCATTTTTTTAGCCTTAAAGTCATATTATTGCGTCTCTTTTAGTCATTAAATCTTTTTGAATCACTTCGAATGAAATTCGGCCTTTAAAGATGACTTTCGTGCATAACTTGCAGTTGATATATTGAAGGCAACAATGCATTTGTTTAGCCTTAAAGTCATGTCACTGAGTCTCTTCTAGTCATTAAATCATTCAAAATTAATTCGAATGAATTCTATTTTCGCCCTTCAAACATTATTTTCTTACATAACTTGCAATTAATCTACTGAAGACAACAACGCATTATTTTAGCATTAAAAAGCATATCACTCAGTCTTTTCAATCATTAAATTGTTTAAAGGCACTTCGAACCAATTCTATTTTTGAATTTAGAACATGACTTTCATGCATAACTTGCACTTGATCTATTGACGGCACCTATTCATTTTTTTAGCCTGAAAGTCATATTATTGCGTCTCTTTTAGTCATTAAATCTTTCTGAATCACTTCGAATGAAATTCGGCCTCTAAACATGACTTTCGTGCATAACTTGCAGTTGATCTATTGAAGGCAACAATGCATTTGTTTAGCCTTAAAGTCATGTCACTGAGTCTGTTCTAGTCATTAAATCATTCTAAATTAATTCGAACGAATTCTATTTTCGCCCTTCAAACATTATTTTCTTACATAACTTGCAATTAATCTACTGAAGACAACAACACATTATTTTAGCATTAAAAAGCATATCACTCAGTCTTTTCAATCATTAAATTGTTTGAAGGCACTTCGAACCAATTCTATTAATGAATTTAGAACACGACTTTCATGCATAACTTGCACTTGATCTATTGAAGGCAACTATTCATTTTTTTAGCCTTAAAGTCATATTATTGCGTCTCTTTTAGTCATTAAATCTTTTTGAATCACTTCGAATGAAATTCGGCCTTTAAAGATGACTTTCGTGCATAACTTGCAGTTGATATATTGAAGGCAACAATGCATTTGTTTAGCCTTAAAGTCATGTCACTGAGTCTCTTCTAGTCATTAAATCATTCAAAATTAATTCGAATGAATTCTATTTTCGCCCTTCAAACATTATTTTCTTACATAACTTGCAATTAATCTACTGAAGACAACAATGCATTATTTTAGCATTAAAAAGCATATCACTCAGTCTTTTCAATCATTAAATTGTTTGAAGGCACTTCGAACCAATTCTATTTTTGAATTTAGAACACGACTTTCATGCATAACTTGCACTTGATCTATTGAAGGCAACTATTCATTTTTTTAGCCTGAAAGTCATATTATTGCGTCTCTTTTAGTCATTAAATCTTTCTGAATCACTTCGAATGAAATTCGGCCTTTAAAGATGACTTTCGTGCATAACTTGCAGTTGATCTATTAAAGGCAACAATGCATTTGTTTAGCCTTAAAGTCATGTCACTGAGTCTGTTCTAGTCATTAAATCATTCTAAATTAATTCGAACGAATTCTATTTTCGCCCTTCAAACATTATTTTCTTACATAACTTGCAATTAATCTACTGAAGACAACAACACATTATTTTAGCATTAAAAAGCATATCACTCAGTCTTTTCAATCATTAAATTGTTTGAAGGCACTTCGAACCAATTCTATTTTTGAATTTAGAACACGACTTTCATGCATAACTTGCACTTGATCTATTGAAGGCAACTATTCATTTTTTTAGCCTTAAAGTCATATTATTGCGTCTCTTTTAGTCATTAAATCTTTTTGAATCACTTCGAATGAAATTCGGCCTTTAAAGATGACTTTCGTGCATAACTTGCAGTTGATATATTGAAGGCAACAATGCATTTGTTTAGCCTTAAAGTCATGTCACTGAGTCTCTTCTAGTCATTAAATCATTCAAAATTAATTCGAATGAATTCTATTTTCGCCCTTCAAACATTATTTTCTTACATAACTTGCAATTAATCTACTGAAGACAACAATGCATTATTTTAGCATTAAAAAGCATATCACTCAGTCTTTTCAATCATTAAATTGTTTAAAGGCACTTCGAACCAATTCTATTTTTGAATTTAGAACATGACTTTCATGCATAACTTGCACTTGATCTATTGAAGGCAACTATTCATTTTTTTAGCCTGAAAGTCATATTATTGCGTCTCTTTTAGTCATTAAATCTTTCTGAATCACTTCGAATGAAATTCGGCCTTTAAACATGACTTTCGTGCATAACTTGCAGTTGATCTATTGAAGGCAACAATGCATTTGTTTAGCCTTAAAGTCATGTCACTGAGTCTGTTCTAGTCATTAAATCATTCTAAATTAATTCGAACGAATTCTATTTTCGCCCTTCAAACATTATTTTCTTACATAACTTGCAATTAATCTACTGAAGACAACAATGCATTATTTTAGCATTAAAAAGCATATCACTCAGTCTTTTCAATCATTAAATTGTTTAAAGGCACTTCGAGCCAATTCTATTTTTGAATTTAGAACATGACTTTCATGCATAACTTGCACTTGATCTATTGAAGGCAGCTATTCATTTTTTTAGCCTGAAAGTCATATTATTGCGTCTCTTTTAGTCATTAAATCTTTCTGAATCACTTCGAATGAAATTCGGCCTCTAAACATGACTTTCGTGCATAACTTGCAGTTGATCTATTGAAGGCAACAATGCATTTGTTTAGCCTTAAAGTCATGTTACTGAGTCTGTTCTAGTCATTAAATCATTCTAAATTAATTCGAACGAATTCTATTTTCGCCCTTCAAACATTATTTTCTTACATAACTTGCAATTAATCTACTGAAGACAACAACACATTATTTTAGCATTAAAAAGCATATCACTCAGTCTTTTCAATCATTAAATTGTTTGAAGGCACTTCGAACCAATTCTATTTTTGAATTTAGAACACGACTTTCATGCATAACTTGCACTTGATCTATTGAAGGCAACTATTCATTTTTTTAGCCTTAAAGTCATATTATTGCGTCTCTTTTAGTCATTAAATCTTTTTGAATCACTTCGAATGAAATTCGGCCTTTAAAGATGACTTTCGTGCATAACTTGCAGTTGATATATTGAAGGCAACAATGCATTTGTTTAGCCTTAAAGTCATGTCACTGAGTCTCTTCTAGTCATTAAATCATTCAAAATTAATTCGAATGAATTCTATTTTCGCCCTTCAAACATTATTTTCTTACATAACTTGCAATTAATCTACTGAAGACAACAATGCATTATTTTAGCATTAAAAAGCATATCACTCAGTCTTTTCAATCATTAAATTGTTTAAAGGCACTTCGAACCAATTCTATTTTTGAATTTAGAACATGACTTTCATGCATAACTTGCACTTGATCTATTGAAGGCAACTATTCATTTTTTTAGCCTGAAAGTCATATTATTGCGTCTCTTTTAGTCATTAAATCTTTCTGAATCACTTCGAATGAAATTCGGCCTCTAAACATGACTTTCGTGCATAACTTGCAGTTGATCTATTGAAGGCAACAATGCATTTGTTTAGCCTTAAAGTCATGTCACTGAGTCTGTTCTAGTCATTAAATCATTCTAAATTAATTCGAACGAATTCTATTTTCGCCCTTCAAACATTATTTTCTTACATAACTTGCAATTAATCTACTGAAGACAACAACACATTATTTTAGCATTAAAAAGCATATCACTCAGTCTTTTCAATCATTAAATTGTTTGAAGGCACTTCGAACCAATTCTATTTTTGAATTTAGAACACGACTTTCATGCATAACTTGCACTTGATCTATTGAAGGCAACTATTCATTTTTTTAGCCTGAAAGTCATATTATTGCGTCTCTTTTAGTCATTAAATCTTTTTGAATCACTTCGAATGAAATTCGGCCTTTAAAGATGACTTTCGTGCATAACTTGCAGTTCATATATTGAAGGCAACAATGCATTTGTTTAGCCTTAAAGTCATGTCACTGAGTCTCTTCTAGTCATTAAATCATTCAAAATTAATTCGAATGAATTCTATTTTCGCCCTTCAAACATTATTTTCTTACATAACTTGCAATTAATCTACTGAAGACAACAATGCATTATTTTAGCATTAAAAAGCATATCACTCAGTCTTTTCAATCATTAAATTGTTTAAAGGCACTTCGAACCAATTCTATTTTTGAATTTAGAACATGACTTTCATGCATAACTTGCACTTGATCTATTGAAGGCAACTATTCATTTTTTTAGCCTGAAAGTCATATTATTGCGTCTCTTTTAGTCATTAAATCTTTCTGAATCACTTCGAATGAAATTCGGCCTTTAAACATGACTTTCGTGCATAACTTGCAGTTGATCTATTGAAGGCAACAATGCATTTGTTTAGCCTTAAAGTCATGTCACTGAGTCTGTTCTAGTCATTAAATCATTCTAAATTAATTCGAATGAATTCTATTTTCGCCCTTCAAACATTATTTTCTCACATAACTTGCAATTAATCTACTGAAGACAACAACACATTATTTTAGCATTAAAAAGCATATCACTCAGTCTTTTCAATCATTAAATTGTTTGAAGGCACTTCGAACCAATTCTATTTTTGAATTTAGAACACGACTTTCATGCATAACTTGCACTTGATCTATTGAAGGCAACTATTCATTTTTTTAGCCTTAAAGTCATATTATTGCGTCTCTTTTAGTCATTAAATCTTTTTGAATCACTTCGAATGAAATTCGGCCTTTAAAGATGACTTTCGTGCATAACTTGCAGTTGATATATTGAAGGCAACAATGCATTTGTTTAGCCTTAAAGTCATGTCACTGAGTCTCTTCTAGTCATTAAATCATTCAAAATTAATTCGAATGAATTCTATTTTCGCCCTTCAAACATTATTTTCTTACATAACTTGCAATTAATCTACTGAAGACAACAATGCATTATTTTAGCATTAAAAAGCATATCACTCAGTCTTTTCAATCATTAAATTGTTTAAAGGCACTTCGAACCAATTCTATTTTTGAATTTAGAACATGACTTTCATGCATAACTTGCACTTGATCTATTGAAGGCAACTATTCATTTTTTTAGCCTGAAAGTCATATTATTGCGTCTCTTTTAGTCATTAAATCTTTCTGAATCACTTCGACTGAAATTCGGCCTTTAAACATGACTTTCGTGCATAACTTGCAGTTGATCTATTGAAGGCAACAATGCATTTGTTTAGCCTTAAAGTCATGTCACTGAGTCTGTTCTAGTCATTAAATCATTCTAAATTAATTCGAACGAATTCTATTTTCGCCCTTCAAACATTATTTTCTCACATAACTTGCAATTAATCTACTGAAGACAACAACACATTATTTTAGCATTAAAAAGCATATCACTCAGTCTTTTCAATCATTAAATTGTTTGAAGGCACTTCGAACCAATTCTATTTTTGAATTTAGAACACGACTTTCATGCATAACTTGCACTTGATCTATTGAAGGCAACTATTCATTTTTTTAGCCTTAAAGTCATATTATTGCGTCTCTTTTAGTCATTAAATCTTTTTGAATCACTTCGAATGAAATTCGGCCTTTAAAGATGACTTTCGTGCATAACTTGCAGTTGATATATTGAAGGCAACAATGCATTTGTTTAGCCTTAAAGTCATGTCACTGAGTCTCTTCTAGTCATTAAATCATTCAAAATTAATTCGAATGAATTCTATTTTCGCCCTTCAAACATTATTTTCTTACATAACTTGCAATTAATCTACTGAAGACAACAATGCATTATTTTAGCATTAAAAAGCATATCACTCAGTCTTTTCAATCATTAAATTGTTTAAAGGCACTTCGAACCAATTCTATTTTTGAATTTAGAACATGACTTTCATGCATAACTTGCACTTGATCTATTGAAGGCAACTATTCATTTTTTTAGCCTGAAAGTCATATTATTGCGTCTCTTTTAGTCATTAAATCTTTCTGAATCACTTCGACTGAAATTCGGCCTTTAAACATGACTTTCGTGCATAACTTGCAGTTGATCTATTGAAGGCAACAATGCATTTGTTTAGCCTTAAAGTCATGTCACTGAGTCTGTTCTAGTCATTAAATCATTCTAAATTAATTCGAACGAATTCTATTTTCGCCCTTCAAACATTATTTTCTCACATAACTTGCAATTAATCTACTGAAGACAACAACACATTATTTTAGCATTAAAAAGCATATCACTCAGTCTTTTCAATCATTAAATTGTTTGAAGGCACTTCGAACCAATTCTATTTTTGAATTTAGAACACGACTTTCATGCATAACTTGCACTTGATCTATTGAAGGCAACTATTCATTTTTTTAGCCTTAAAGTCATATTATTGCGTCTCTTTTAGTCATTAAATCTTTCTAAATCACTTCGAATGAAATTCAGCCTTTAAACATGACTTTCGTACATAACTTGCAGTTGATCTATTGAAGGCAACAATGCATTTGTTTAGCCTTAAAGTCATGTCACTGAGTCTGTTCTAGTCATTAAATCATTCTAAATTAATTCGAACGAATTCTATTTTCGCCCTTCAAACATTATTTTCTTACATAACTTGCAATTAATCTACTGAAGACAAAAACGCATTATTTTACCATTAAAAAGCATATCACTCAGTCTTTTCAATCATTAAATTGTTTGAAGGCACTTCGAACCAATTCTATTTTTGAATTTAGAACACGACTTTCATGCATAACTTGCACTTGATCTATTGAAGGCAACTATTCATTTTTTTAGCCTTAAAGTCATATTATTACCTCTCTTTTAGTCATGAAATCTTTCGGAATCACTTCGAACGAATTCTATTTTCACCCTTGAAACATTATTTTCATACATAACTTGCAATTAATCTACTGAAGACAACAACGCATTATTTTAGCATTAAAAAGCATATCACTCAGTCTTTTCAATCATTAAATTGTTTGAAGGCACTTCGAACCAATTCTATTTTTGAATTTAGAACACGACTTTCATGCATAACTTGCACTTGATCTATTAAAGGCAACTATTTATTTTTTTAGCCTTAAAGTCATATTATTGCGTCTCTTTTAGTCATTAAATCTTTCTGAATCACTTCGAATGAAATTCGGCCTTTAAACATGACTTTCGTGCATAACTTGCAGTTGATCTATTGAAGGCAACAATGCATTTGTTTGGCCTTAAAGTCATGTCACTGACTCTCTTCTAGTCATTAACTCATTCAAAATTAATTTGAACGAATTCTATTTTCGCCTTTCAAACATTATTTTCTTACATAACTTGCAATTAATCTACTGAAGACAACAATGCATTATTTTAGCATTAAAAAACATATCTCTCCGTCTTTTCAATCATTAAATTGTTTGAAGGCACTTCGAACCAATTCTATTTTTGAATTTAGAACACGACTTTCATGCATAACTTGCACTTGATCTATTGAAGGCAACTATTCATTTTTTTAGCCTTAAAGTCATATTATTGCATCTCTTTTAGTCATTAAATCTTTTTGAATCACTTCGAATGAAATTCGGCCTTTAAAGATGACTTTCGTGCATAACTTGCAGTTGATATATTGAAGGCAACAATGCATTTGTTTAGCCTTAAAGTCATGTCACTGAGTTTCTTCTAGTCATTAAATCATTCAAAATTAATTCGAATGAATTCTATTTTCGCCCTTCAAACATTATTTTCTTACATAACTTGCAATTAATCTACTGAAGACAACAATGCATTATTTTAGCATTAAAAAGCTTATCACTCAGTCTTTTCAATCATTAAATTGTTTAAAGGCACTTCGAGCCAATTCTATTTTTGAATTTAGAACATGACTTTCATGCATAACTTGCACTTGATCAATTGAAGGCAGCTATTCATTTTTTTAGCCTGAAAGTCATATTATTGCGTCTCTTTTAGTCATTAAATCTTTCTGAATCACTTCGAATGAAATTCGGCCTCTAAACATGACTTTCGTGCATAACTTGCAGTTGATCTATTGAAGGCAACAATGCATTTGTTTAGCCTTAAAGTCATGTCACTGAGTCTGTTCTAGTCATTAAATCATTCTAAATTAATTCGAACGAATTCTATTTTCGCCCTTCAAACATTATTTTCTTACATAACTTGCAATTAATCTACTGAAGACAACAACACATTATTTTAGCATTAAAAAGCATATCACTCAGTCTTTTCAATCATTAAATTGTTTGAAGGCACTTCGAACCAATTCTATTTTTGAATTTAGAACACGACTTTCATGCATAACTTGCACTTGATCTATTGAAGGCAACTATTCATTTTTTTAGCCTGAAAGTCATATTATTGCGTCTCTTTTAGTCATTAAATCTTTTTGAATCACTTCGAATGAAATTCGGCCTTTAAAGATGACTTTCGTGCATAACTTGCAGTTGATATATTGAAGGCAACAATGCATTTGTTTAGCCTTAAAGTCATGTCACTGAGTCTCTTCTAGTCATTAAATCATTCAAAATTAATTCGAATGAATTCTATTTTCGCCCTTCAAACATTATTTTCTTACATAACTTGCAATTAATCTACTGAAGACAACAATGCATTATTTTAGCATTAAAAAGCATATCACTCAGTCTTTTCAATCATTAAATTGTTTAAAGGCACTTCGAACCAATTCTATTTTTGAATTTAGAACATGACTTTCATGCATAACTTGCACTTGATCTATTGAAGGCAACTATTCATTTTTTTAGCCTGAAAGTCATATTATTGCGTCTCTTTTAGTCATTAAATCTTTCTGAATCACTTCGAATGAAATTCGGCCTTTAAACATGACTTTCGTGCATAACTTGCAGTTGATCTATTGAAGGCAACAATGCATTTGTTTAGCCTTAAAGTCATGTCACTGAGTCTGTTCTAGTCATTAAATCATTCTAAATTAATTCGAATGAATTCTATTTTCGCCCTTCAAACATTATTTTCTCACATAACTTGCAATTAATCTACTGAAGACAACAACACATTATTTTAGCATTAAAAAGCATATCACTCAGTCTTTTCAATCATTAAATTGTTTGAAGGCACTTCGAACCAATTCTATTTTTGAATTTAGAACACGACTTTCATGCATAACTTGCACTTGATCTATTGAAGGCAACTATTCATTTTTTTAGCCTTAAAGTCATATTATTGCGTCTCTTTTAGTCATTAAATCTTTTTGAATCACTTCGAATGAAATTCGGCCTTTAAAGATGACTTTCGTGCATAACTTGCAGTTGATATATTGAAGGCAACAATGCATTTGTTTAGCCTTAAAGTCATGTCACTGAGTCTCTTCTAGTCATTAAATCATTCAAAATTAATTCGAATGAATTCTATTTTCGCCCTTCAAACATTATTTTCTTACATAACTTGCAATTAATCTACTGAAGACAACAATGCATTATTTTAGCATTAAAAAGCATATCACTCAGTCTTTTCAATCATTAAATTGTTTAAAGGCACTTCGAACCAATTCTATTTTTGAATTTAGAACATGACTTTCATGCATAACTTGCACTTGATCTATTGAAGGCAACTATTCATTTTTTTAGCCTGAAAGTCATATTATTGCGTCTCTTTTAGTCATTAAATCTTTCTGAATCACTTCGACTGAAATTCGGCCTTTAAACATGACTTTCGTGCATAACTTGCAGTTGATCTATTGAAGGCAACAATGCATTTGTTTAGCCTTAAAGTCATGTCACTGAGTCTGTTCTAGTCATTAAATCATTCTAAATTAATTCGAACGAATTCTATTTTCGCCCTTCAAACATTATTTTCTCACATAACTTGCAATTAATCTACTGAAGACAACAACACATTATTTTAGCATTAAAAAGCATATCACTCAGTCTTTTCAATCATTAAATTGTTTGAAGGCACTTCGAACCAATTCTATTTTTGAATTTAGAACACGACTTTCATGCATAACTTGCACTTGATCTATTGAAGGCAACTATTCATTTTTTTAGCCTCAAAGTCATATTATTGCGTCTCTTTTAGTCATTAAATCTTTCTAAATCACTTCGAATGAAATTCAGCCTTTAAACATGACTTTCGTACATAACTTGCAGTTGATCTATTGAAGGCAACAATGCATTTGTTTAGCCTTAAAGTCATGTCACTGAGTCTGTTCTAGTCATTAAATCATTCTAAATTAATTCGAACGAATTCTATTTTCGCCCTTCAAACATTATTTTCTTACATAACTTGCAATTAATCTACTGAAGACAAAAACGCATTATTTTACCATTAAAAAGCATATCACTCAGTCTTTTCAATCATTAAATTGTTTGAAGGCACTTCGAACCAATTCTATTTTTGAATTTAGAACACGACTTTCATGCATAACTTGCACTTGATCTATTGAAGGCAACTATTCATTTTTTTAGCCTTAAAGTCATATTATTACCTCTCTTTTAGTCATGAAATCTTTCGGAATCACTTCGAACGAATTCTATTTTCACCCTTGAAACATTATTTTCTTACATAACTTGCAATTAATCTACTGAAGACAACAACGCATTATTTTAGCATTAAAAAGCATATCACTCAGTCTTTTCAATCATTAAATTGTTTGAAGGCACTTCGAACCAATTCTATTTTTGAATTTAGAACACGACTTTCATGCATAACTTGCACTTGATCTATTAAAGGCAACTATTTATTTTTTTAGCCTTAAAGTCATATTATTGCGTCTCTTTTAGTCATTAAATCTTTCTGAATCACTTCGAATGAAATTCGGCCTTTAAACATGACTTTCGTGCATAACTTGCAGTTGATCTATTGAAGGCAACAATGCATTTGTTTGGCCTTAAAGTCATGTCACTGACTCTCTTCTAGTCATTAACTCATTCAAAATTAATTTGAACGAATTCTATTTTCGCCTTTCAAACATTATTTTCTTACATAACTTGCAATTAATCTACTGAAGACAACAATGCATTATTTTAGCATTAAAAAACATATCTCTCCGTCTTTTCAATCATTAAATTGTTTGAAGGCACTTCGAACCAATTCTATTTTTGAATTTAGAACACGACTTTCATGCATAACTTGCACTTGATCTATTGAAGGCAACTATTCATTTTTTTAGCCTTAAAGTCATATTATTGCATCTCTTTTAGTCATTAAATCTTTTTGAATCACTTCGAATGAAATTCGGCCTTTAAAGATGACTTTCGTGCATAACTTGCAGTTGATATATTGAAGGCAACAATGCATTTGTTTAGCCTTAAAGTCATGTCACTGAGTTTCTTCTAGTCATTAAATCATTCAAAATTAATTCGAATGAATTCTATTTTCGCCCTTCAAACATTATTTTCTTACATAACTTGCAATTAATCTACTGAAGACAACAATGCATTATTTTAGCATTAAAAAGCTTATCACTCAGTCTTTTCAATCATTAAATTGTTTAAAGGCACTTCGAGCCAATTCTATTTTTGAATTTAGAACATGACTTTCATGCATAACTTGCACTTGATCAATTGAAGGCAGCTATTCATTTTTTTAGCCTGAAAGTCATATTATTGCGTCTCTTTTAGTCATTAAATCTTTCTGAATCACTTCGAATGAAATTCGGCCTCTAAACATGACTTTCGTGCATAACTTGCAGTTGATCTATTGAAGGCAACAATGCATTTGTTTAGCCTTAAAGTCATGTCACTGAGTCTGTTCTAGTCATTAAATCATTCTAAATTAATTCGAACGAATTCTATTTTCGCCCTTCAAACATTATTTTCTTACATAACTTGCAATTAATCTACTGAAGACAACAACACATTATTTTAGCATTAAAAAGCATATCACTCAGTCTTTTCAATCATTAAATTGTTTGAAGGCACTTCGAACCAATTCTATTTTTGAATTTAGAACACGACTTTCATGCATAACTTGCACTTGATCTATTGAAGGCAACTATTCATTTTTTTAGCCTGAAAGTCATATTATTGCGTCTCTTTTAGTCATTAAATCTTTTTGAATCACTTCGAATGAAATTCGGCCTTTAAAGATGACTTTCGTGCATAACTTGCAGTTGATATATTGAAGGCAACAATGCATTTGTTTAGCCTTAAAGTCATGTCACTGAGTCTCTTCTAGTCATTAAATCATTCAAAATTAATTCGAATGAATTCTATTTTCGCCCTTCAAACATTATTTTCTTACATAACTTGCAATTAATCTACTGAAGACAACAATGCATTATTTTAGCATTAAAAAGCATATCACTCAGTCTTTTCAATCATTAAATTGTTTAAAGGCACTTCGAACCAATTCTATTTTTGAATTTAGAACATGACTTTCATGCATAACTTGCACTTGATCTATTGAAGGCAACTATTCATTTTTTTAGCCTGAAAGTCATATTATTGCGTCTCTTTTAGTCATTAAATCTTTCTGAATCACTTCGACTGAAATTCGGCCTTTAAACATGACTTTCGTGCATAACTTGCAGTTGATCTATTGAAGGCAACAATGCATTTGTTTAGCCTTAAAGTCATGTCACTGAGTCTCTTCTAGTCATTAAATCATTCAAAATTAATTCGAATGAATTCTATTTTCGCCCTTCAAACATTATTTTCTTACATAACTTGCAATTAATCTACTGAAGACAACAATGCATTATTTTAGCATTAAAAAGCATATCACTCAGTCTTTTCAATCATTAAATTGTTTAAAGGCACTTCGAACCAATTCTATTTTTGAATTTGGAACATGACTTTCATGCATAACTTGCACTTGATCTATTGAAGGCAACTATTCATTTTTTTAGCCTGAAAGTCATATTATTGCGTCTCTTTTAGTCATTAAATCTTTCTGAATCACTTCGAATGAAATTCGGCCTTTAAACATGACTTTCGTGCATAACTTGCAGTTGATCTATTGAAGGCAACAATGCATTTGTTTAGCCTTAAAGTCATGTCACTGAGTCTGTTCTAGTCATTAAATCATTCTAAATTAATTCGAATGAATTCTATTTTCGCCCTTCAAACATTATTTTCTCACATAACTTGCAATTAATCTACTGAAGACAACAACACATTATTTTAGCATTAAAAAGCATATCACTCAGTCTTTTCAATCATTAAATTGTTTGAAGGCACTTCGAACCAATTCTATTTTTGAATTTAGAACACGACTTTCATGCATAACTTGCACTTGATCTATTGAAGGCAACTATTCATTTTTTTAGCCTTAAAGTCATATTATTGCGTCTCTTTTAGTCATTAAATCTTTCTAAATCACTTCGAATGAAATTCAGCCTTTAAACATGACTTTCGTGCATAACTTGCAGTTGATCTATTGAAGGCAACAATGCATTTGTTTAGCCTTAAAGTCATGTCACTGAGTCTGTTCTAGTCATTAAATCATTCTAAATTAATTCGAACGAATTCTATTTTCGCCCTTCAAACATTATTTTCTTACATAACTTGCAATTAATCTACTGAAGACAAAAACGCATTATTTTACCATTAAAAAGCATATCACTCAGTCTTTTCAATCATTAAATTGTTTGAAGGCACTTCGAACCAATTCTATTTTTGAATTTAGAACACGACTTTCATGCAAAACTTGCACTTGATCTATTGAAGGCAACTATTCATTTTTTTAGCCTTAAAGTCATATTATTACCTCTCTTTTAGTCCTTAAATCTTTCGGAATCACTTCGAACGAATTCTATTTTCACCCTTGAAACATTATTTTCTTACATAACTTGCAATTAATCTACTGAAGACAACAACGCATTATTTTAGCATTAAAAAGCATATCACTCAGTCTTTTCAATCATTAAATTGTTTGAAGGCACTTCGAACCAATTCTATTTTTGAATTTAGAACACGACTTTCATGCATAACTTGCACTTGATCTATTAAAGGCAACTATTTATTTTTTTAGCCTTAAAGTCATATTATTGCTTCTCTTTTAGTCATTAAATCTTTCTGAATCACTTCGAATGAAATTCGGCCTTTAAACATGACTTTCGTGCATAACTTGCAGTTGATCTATTGAAGGCAACAATGCATTTGTTTGGCCTTAAAGTCATGTCACTGACTCTCTTCTAGTCATTAACTCATTCAAAATTCATTTGAACGAATTCTATTTTCGCCTTTCAAACATTATTTTCTTACATAACTTGCAATTAATCTACTGAAGACAACAATGCATTATTTTAGCATTAAAAAACATATCTCTCCGTCTTTTCAATCATTAAATTGTTTGAAGGCACTTCGAACCAATTCTATTTTTGAATTTAGAACACGACTTTCATGCATAACTTGCACTTGATCTATTGAAGGCAACTATTCATTTTTTTAGCCTTAAAGTCATATTATTGCATCTCTTTTAGTCATTAAATCTTTTTGAATCACTTCGAATGAAATTCGGCCTTTAAAGATGACTTTCGTGCATAACTTGCAGTTGATATATTGAAGGCAACAATGCATTTGTTTAGCCTTAAAGTCATGTCACTGAGTTTCTTCTAGTCATTAAATCATTCAAAATTAATTCGAATGAATTCTATTTTCGCCCTTCAAACATTATTTTCTTACATAACTTGCAATTAATCTACTGAAGACAACAATGCATTATTTTAGCATTAAAAAGCTTATCACTCAGTCTTTTCAATCATTAAATTGTTTAAAGGCACTTCGAGCCAATTCTATTTTTGAATTTAGAACATGACTTTCATGCATAACTTGCACTTGATCAATTGAAGGCAGCTATTCATTTTTTTAGCCTGAAAGTCATATTATTGCGTCTCTTTTAGTCATTAAATCTTTCTGAATCACTTCGAATGAAATTCGGCCTCTAAACATGACTTTCGTGCATAACTTGCAGTTGATCTATTGAAGGCAACAATGCATTTGTTTAGCCTTAAAGTCATGTCACTGAGTCTGTTCTAGTCATTAAATCATTCTAAATTAATTCGAACGAATTCTATTTTCGCCCTTCAAACATTATTTTCTTACATAACTTGCAATTAATCTACTGAAGACAACAACACATTATTTTAGCATTAAAAAGCATATCACTCAGTCTTTTCAATCATTAAATTGTTTGAAGGCACTTCGAACCAATTCTATTTTTGAATTTAGAACACGACTTTCATGCATAACTTGCACTTGATCTATTGAAGGCAACTATTCATTTTTTTAGCCTGAAAGTCATATTATTGCGTCTCTTTTAGTCATTAAATCTTTTTGAATCACTTCGAATGAAATTCGGCCTTTAAAGATGACTTTCGTGCATAACTTGCAGTTCATATATTGAAGGCAACAATGCATTTGTTTAGCCTTAAAGTCATGTCACTGAGTCTCTTCTAGTCATTAAATCATTCAAAATTAATTCGAATGAATTCTATTTTCGCCCTTCAAACATTATTTTCTTACATAACTTGCAATTAATCTACAGAAGACAACAATGCATTATTTTAGCATTAAAAAGCATATCACTCAGTCTTTTCAATCATTAAATTGTTTAAAGGCACTTCGAACCAATTCTATTTTTGAATTTAGAACATGACTTTCATGCATAACTTGCACTTGATCTATTGAAGGCAACTATTCAATTTTTTGGGCTGAAAGTCATATTATTGCGTCTCTTTTAGTCATTAAATCTTTCTGAATCACTTCGAATGAAATTCGGCCTTTAAACATGACTTTCGTGCATAACTTGCAGTTGATCTATTGAAGGCAACAATGCATTTGTTTAGCCTTAAAGTCATGTCACTGAGTCTGTTCTAGTCATTAAATCATTCTAAATTAATTCGAATGAATTCTATTTTCGCCCTTCAAACATTATTTTCTCACATAACTTGCAATTAATCTACTGAAGACAACAACACATTATTTTAGCATTAAAAAGCATATCACTCAGTCTTTTCAATCATTAAATTGTTTGAAGGCACTTCGAACCAATTCTATTTTTGAATTTAGAACACGACTTTCATGCATAACTTGCACTTGATCTATTGAAGGCAACTATTCATTTTTTTAGCCTTAAAGTCATATTATTGCGTCTCTTTTAGTCATTAAATCTTTCTAAATCACTTCGAATGAAATTCAGCCTTTAAACATGACTTTCGTGCATAACTTGCAGTTGATCTATTGAAGGCAACAATGCATTTGTTTAGCCTTAAAGTCATGTCACTGAGTCTGTTCTAGTCATTAAATCATTCTAAATTAATTCGAACGAATTCTATTTTCGCCCTTCAAACATTATTTTCTTACATAACTTGCAATTAATCTACTGAAGACAAAAACGCATTATTTTACCATTATAAAGCATATCACTCAGTCTTTTCAATCATTAAATTGTTTGAAGGCACTTCGAACCAATTCTATTTTTGAATTTAGAACACGACTTTCATGCAAAACTTGCACTTGATCTATTGAAGGCAACTATTCATTTTTTTAGCCTTAAAGTCATATTATTACCTCTCTTTTAGTCATTAAATCTTTCGGAATCACTTCGAACGAATTCTATTTTCACCCTTGAAACATTATTTTCTTACATAACTTGCAATTAATCTACTGAAGACAACAACGCATTATTTTAGCATTAAAAAGCATATCACTCAGTCTTTTCAATCATTAAATTGTTTGAAGGCACTTCGAACCAATTCTATTTTTGAATTTAGAACACGACTTTCATGCATAACTTGCACTTGATCTATTAAAGGCAACTATTTATTTTTTTAGCCTTAAAGTCATATTATTGCGTCTCTTTTAGTCATTAAATCTTTCTGAATCACTTCGAATGAAATTCGGCCTTTAAACATGACTTTCGTGCATAACTTGCAGTTGATCTATTGAAGGCAACAATGCATTTGTTTGGCCTTAAAGTCATGTCACTGACTCTCTTCTAGTCATTAACTCATTCAAAATTAATTTGAACGAATTCTATTTTCGCCTTTCAAACATTATTTTCTTACATAACTTGCAATTAATCTACTGAAGACAACAATGCATTATTTTAGCATTAAAAAACATATCTCTCCGTCTTTTCAATCATTAAATTGTTTGAAGGCACTTCGAACCAATTCTTTTTTTGAATTTAGAACACGACTTTCATGCATAACTTGCACTTGATCTATTGAAGGCAACTATTCATTTTTTTTGCCTTAAAGTCATATTATTGCATCTCTTTTAGTCATTAAATCTTTCGGAATCACTTCGAATGAAATTCGTGCTTTAAACATGACTTTCGTGCATAACTTGCAGTTGATCTATTGAAGGCAACAATGCATTTGTTTAGCCTTAAAGTCATGTCACTGAGTCTGTTCTAGTCATTAAATCATTCTAAATTTATTCGAACGAATACTATTTTCGCCCTTCAAACATTATTTTCTTACATAAGTTGCAATTAATCTACTGAAGACAACAACACATTATTTTAGCATTAAAAAGCATATCACTCAGTCTTTTCAATCATTAAATTGTTTGAAGGCACTTCGAACCAATTCTATTTTTGAATTTAGAACACGACTTTCATGCATAACTTGCACTTGATCTATTGAAGGCAACTATTCATTTTTTTAGCCTTAAAGTCATATTATTGCGTCTCTTTTAGTCATTAAATCTTTTTGAATCACTTCGAATGAAATTCGGCCTTTAAAGATGACTTTCGTGCATAACTTGCAGTTGATCTATTGTAGGCAACAATGCATTTGTTTAGCCTTAAAGTCATGTCACTGAGTCTCTTCTAGTCATTAAATCATTCAAAATTAATTCGAATGAATTCTATTTTCGCCCTTCAAACATTATTTTCTTACATAACTTGCAATTAATCTACTGAAGACAACAATGCATTATTTTAGCATTAAAAAGCATATCACTCAGTCTTTTCAATCATTAAATTGTTTAAAGGCACTTCGAACCAATTTTATTTTTGAATTTAGAACATGACTTTCATGCATAACTTGCACTTGATCTATTGAAGGCAACTATTCATTTTTTTAGCCTTAAAGTCATATTATTGCGTCTCTTTTAGTCATTAAATCTATCTAAATCACTTCGAACGAATTCTATTTTCACCCTTGAAACATTATTTTCTTACATAACTTGCAATTAATCTACTGAAGACAACAACGCATTATTTTAGCATTAAAAAGCATATCACTCAGTCTTTTCAATCATTAAATTGTTTGAAGGCACTTCGAACCAATTCTATTTTTGAATTTAGAACACGACTTTCATGCATAACTTGCACTTGATCTATTAAAGGCAACTATTTATTTTTTTAGCCTTAAAGTCATATTATTGCGTCTCTTTTAGTCATTAAATCTTTCTGAATCACTTCGAATGAAATTCGGCCTTTAAACATGACTTTCGTGCATAACTTGCAGTTGATCTATTGAAGGCAACAATGCATTTGTTTGGCCTTAAAGTCATGTCACTGACTCTCTTCTAGTCATTAACTCATTCAAAATTAATTCGAACGAATTCTATTTTCGCCTTTCAAACATTATTTTCCTACATAACTTGCAATTAATCTACTGAAGACAACAATGCATTATTTTAGCATTAAAAAACATATCTCTCCGTCTTTTCAATCATTAAATTGTTTGAAGGCACTTCGAACCAATTCTATTTTTGAATTTAGAACACGACTTTCATGCATAACTTGCACTTGATCTATTGAAGGCAACTATTCATTTTTTTAGCCTTAAAGTCATATTATTGCGTCTCTTTTAGTCATTAAATCTTTTTGAATCACTTCGAATGAAATTCGGCCTTTAAAGATGACTTTCGTGCATAACTTGCAGTTGATCTATTGAAGGCAACAATGCATTTGTTTAGCCTTAAAGTCATGTCACTGAGTCTGTTCTAGTCATTAACTCATTCAAAATTAATTCGAACGAATTCTATTTTCGCCTTTCAAACATTATTTTCTTACATAACTTGCAATTAATCTACTGAAGACAACAATGCATTATTTTAGCATTAAAAAACATATCTCTCCGTCTTTTCAATCATTAAATTGTTTGAAGGCACTTCGAACCAATTCTTTTTTTGAATTTAGAACACGACTTTCATGCATAACTTGCACTTGAACTATTGAAGGCAACTATTCATTTTTTTTGCCTTAAAGTCATATTATTGCATCTCTTTTAGTCATTAAATCTTTCGGAATCACTTCGAATGAAATTCGGCCTTTAAACATGACTTTCGTGCATAACTTGCAGTTGATCTATTGAAGGCAACAATGCATTTGTTTAGCCTTAAAGTCATGTCACTGAGTCTGTTCTAGTCATTAAATCATTCTAAATTTATTCGAACGAATACTATTTTCGCCCTTCAAACATTATTTTCTTACATAACTTGCAATTAATCTACTGAAGACAACAACACATTATTTTAGCATTAAAAAGCATATCACTCAGTCTTTTCAATCATTAAATTGTTTGAAGGCACTTCGAACCAATTCTATTTTTGAATTTAGAACACGACTTTCATGCATAACTTGCACTTGATCTATTAAAGGCAACTATTTATTTTTTCAGCCTTAAAGTCATATTATTGCGTCTCTTTTAGTCATTAAATCTTTCTGAATCAGTTCGAATGAAATTCGGCCTTTAAACATGACTTTCGTGCATAACTTGCAGTTGATCTATTGAAGGCAACAATGCATTTTGTTTAGCCTTAAAGTCATGTCACTGAGTCTGTTCTAGTCATTAAATCATTCTAAATTAATTCGAACGAATTCTATTTTCGCCCTTCAAACATTATTTTCTCACATAACTTGCAATTAATCTACTGAAGACAACAACATATTATTTTAGCATTAAAAAGCATATCACTCAGTCTTTTCAATCATTAAATTGTTTGAAGGCACTTCGAACCAATTCTATTTTTGAATTTAGAACACGACTTTCATGCATAACTTGCACTTGATCTATTGAAGGCAACTATTCATTTTTTTTGCCTTAAAGTCATATTATTGCATCTCTTTTAGTCATTAAATCTTTCGGAATCACTTCGAACGAATTCTATTTTCACCCTTGAAACATTATTTTCTTACATAACTTGCAATTAATCTACTGAAGACAACAACGCATTATTTTAGCATTAAAAAGCATATCACTCAGTCTTTTCAATCATTAAATTGTTTGAAGGCACTTCGAACCAATTCTATTTTTGAATTTAGAACACGACTTTCATGCATAACTTGCACTTGATCTATTGAAGGCAACTATTCATTTTTTTTGCCTTAAAGTCATATTATTGCGTCTCTTTTAGTCATTAAATCTTTCGGAATCACTTCGAATGAAATTCGGCCTTTAAACATGACTTTCGTGCATAACTTGCAGTTGATCTATTGAAGGCAATAATGCATTTGTTTGGCCTTAAAGTCATGTCACTGATTCTCTTCTAGTCATTAACTCATTCAAAATTAATTCGAACGAATTCTATTTTCGCCTTTCAAACATTATTTTCTTACATAACTTGCAATTAATCTACTGAAGACAACAATGCATTATTTTAGCATTAAAAAACATATCTCTCCGTCTTTTCAATCATTAAATTGTTTGAAGGCACTTCGAACCAATTCTATTTTTGAATTTAGAACACGACTTTCATGCATAACTTGCACTTAATCTATTGAAGGCAACTATTCATTTTTTTAGCCTTAAAGTCATATTATTGCGTCTCTTTTAGTCATTAAATCTTTCTGAATCACTTCGAATGAAATTCGGCCTTTAAACATGACTTTCGTGCATAACTTGCAGTTGATCTATTGAAGGCAACAATGCATTTGTTTAGCCTTAAAGTCATGTCACTGAGTCTGTTCTAGTCATTAAATCATTCTAAATTTATTCGAACGAATACTATTTTCGCCCTTCAAACATTATTTTCTTACATAACTTGCAATTAATCTACTGAAGACAACAACACATTATTTTAGCATTAAAAAGCATATCACTCAGTCTTTTCAATCATTAAATTGTTTGAAGGCACTTCGAACCAATTCTATTTTTGAATTTAGAACACGACTTTCATGCATAACTTGCACTTGATCTATTGAAGGCAACTATTCATTTTTTTTGCCTTAAAGTCATATTATTGCGTCTCTTTTAGTCATTAAATCTTTCGGAATCACTTCGAATGAAATTCGGCCTTTAAACATGACTTTCGTGCATAACTTGCAGTTGATCTATTGAAGGCAACAATGCATTTGTTTAGCCTTAAAGTCATGTCACTGAGTCTGTTCTAGTCATTAACTCATTCAAAATTAATTCGAATGAATTCTATTTTCGCCCTTCAAACATTATTTTCTTACATAACTTGCAATTAATCTACTGAAGACAACAATGCATTATTTTAGCATTAAAAAGCATATCACTCAGTCTTTTCAATCATTAAATTGTTTGAAGGCACTTCGAACCAATTCTATTTTTGAATTTAGAATACGACTTTCATGCATAACTTGCACTTGATCTATTGAAGGCAACTATTCATTTTTTTAGCCTTAAAGTCATATTATTGCGTCTCTTTTAGTCATTAAATCTTTCGGAATCACTTCGAATGAAATTCGGCCTTTAAACATGACTTTCGTGCATAACTTGCAGTTGATCTATTGAAGGCAACAATGCATTTGTTTAGCCTTAAAGTCATGTCACTGAGTCTGTTCTAGTCATTAAATCATTCTAAATTAATTCGAACGAATTCTATTTTCGCCCTTCAAACATTATTTTCTCACATAACTTGCAATTAATCTACTGAAGACAACAACACATTATTTTAGCATTAAAAAGCATATCACTCAGTCTTTTCAATCATTAAATTGTTTGAAGGCACTTCGAACCAATTCTATTTTTGAATTTAGAACACGACTTTCATGCATAACTTGCACTTGATCTACTGAAGGCAACTATTCATTTTTTTAGCCTTAAAGTCATATTATTGCGTCTCTTTTAGTCATTAAATCTTTCTAAATCACTTCGAATGAAATTCAGCCTTTAAACATGACTTTCGTGCATAACTTGCAGTTGATCTATTGAAGGCAACAATGCATTTGTTTAGCCTTAAAGTCATGTCACTGAGTCTGTTATAGTCATTAAATCATTCTAAATTAATTCGAACGAATTCTATTTTCGCCCTTCAAACATTATTTTCTTACATAACTTGCAATTAATCTACTGAAGACAACAATGCATTATTTTAGCATTAAAAAGCATATCACTCAGTCTTTTCAATCATTAAATTGTTTAAAGGCACTTCGAACCAATTCTATATTTGAATTTAGAACATGACTTTCATGCATAACTTGCACTTGATCTATTGAAGGCAACTATTTAGTTTTTTAGCCTTAAAGTCATATTATTGCTTCTCTTTTAGTCATTAAATCTTTCTAAATCACTTCGAACGAATTCTATTTTCACCCTTGAAACATTATTTTCTTACATAACTTGCAATTAATCTACTGAAGACAACAACGCATTATTTTAGCATTAAAAAGCATATCATTCAGTCTTTTCAATCATTAAATTGTTTGAAGGCACTTCGAACCAATTCTATTTTTGAATTTAGAACACGACTTTCATGCATAACTTGCACTTGATCTATTAAAGGCAACTATTTAGTTTTTTAGCCTTAAAGTCATATTATTGCGTCTCTTTTAGTCATTAAATCTTTCTGAATCACTTCGAATGAAATTCGGCCTTTAAACATGACTTTCGTGCATAACTTGCAGTTGATCTACTGAAGGCAACAATGCATTTGTTTGGCCTTACAGTCATGTCACTGACTCTCTTCTAGTCATTAACTCATTCAAAATTAATTCGAACGAATTCTATTTTCGCCTTTCAAACATTATTTTCTTACATAACTTGCAATTAATCTACTGAAGACAACAATGCATTATTTTAGCATTAAAAAACATATCTCTCCGTCTTTTCAATCATTAAATTGTTTGAAGGCACTTCGAACCAATTCTATTTTTGAATTTAGAACACGACTTTCATGCATAACTTGCACTTGATCTATTGAAGGCAACTATTCATTTTTTTAGCCTTAAAGTCATATTATTGCGTCTCTTTTAGTCATTAAATCTTTCTGAATCACTTTGAATGAAATTCGGCCTTTAAACATGACTTTCGTGCATAACTTGCAGTTGATCTATTGAAGGCAACAATGCATTTGTTTAGCCTTAAAGTCATGTCACTGAGTCTCTTCTAGTCATTAACTCATTCAAAATTAATTCGAACAAATTCTATTTTCGCCTTTCAAACATTATTTTCTTACATAACTTGCAATTAATCTACTGAAGACAACAATGCATTATTTTAACATTAAAAAACATATCTCTCCGTCTTTTCAATCATTAAATTGTTTGAAGGCACTTCGAACCAATTCTATTTTTGAATTTAGAACACGACTTTCATGCATAACTTGCACTTGATCTATTGAAGGCAACTATTCATTTTTTTTGCCTTAAAGTCATATTATTGCGTCTCTTTTAGTCATTAAATCTTTCGGAATCACTTCGAATGAAATTCGGCCTTTAAACATGACTTTCGTGCATAACTTGCAGTTGATCTATTGAAGGCAATAATGCATTTGTTTGGCCTTAAAGTCATGTCACTGATTCTCTTCTAGTCATTAACTCATTCAAAATTAATTCGAACGAATTCTATTTTCGCCTTTCAAACATTATTTTCTTACATAACTTGCAATTAATCTACTGAAGACAACAATGCATTATTTTAGCATTAAAAAACATATCTCTCCGTCTTTTCAATCATTAAATTGTTTGAAGGCACTTCGAACCAATTCTATTTTTGAATTTAGAACACGACTTTCATGCATAACTTGCACTTAATCTATTGAAGGCAACTATTCATTTTTTTAGCCTTAAAGTCATATTATTGCGTCTCTTTTAGTCATTAAATCTTTCTGAATCACTTCGAATGAAATTCGGCCTTTAAACATGACTTTCGTGCATAACTTGCAGTTGATCTATTGAAGGCAACAATGCATTTGTTTAGCCTTAAAGTCATGTCACTGAGTCTGTTCTAGTCATTAAATCATTCTAAATTTATTCGAACGAATACTATTTTCGCCCTTCAAACATTATTTTCTTACATAACTTGCAATTAATCTACTGAAGACAACAACACATTATTTTAGCATTAAAAAGCATATCACTCAGTCTTTTCAATCATTAAATTGTTTGAAGGCACTTCGAACCAATTCTATTTTTGAATTTAGAACACGACTTTCATGCATAACTTGCACTTGATCTATTGAAGGCAACTATTCATTTTTTTTGCCTTAAAGTCATATTATTGCGTCTCTTTTAGTCATTAAATCTTTCGGAATCACTTCGAATGAAATTCGGCCTTTAAACATGACTTTCGTGCATAACTTGCAGTTGATCTATTGAAGGCAACAATGCATTTGTTTAGCCTTAAAGTCATGTCACTGAGTCTGTTCTAGTCATTAACTCATTCAAAATTAATTCGAATGAATTCTATTTTCGCCCTTCAAACATTATTTTCTTACATAACTTGCAATTAATCTACTGAAGACAACAATGCATTATTTTAGCATTGAAAAGCATATCACTCAGTCTTTTCAATCATTAAATTGTTTGAAGGCACTTCGAACCAATTCTATTTTTGAATTTAGAATACGACTTTCATGCATAACTTGCACTTGATCTATTGAAGGCAACTATTCATTTTTTTAGCCTTAAAGTCATATTATTGCGTCTCTTTTAGTCATTAAATCTTTCGGAATCACTTCGAATGAAATTCGGCCTTTAAACATGACTTTCGTGCATAACTTGCAGTTGATCTATTGAAGGCAACAATGCATTTGTTTAGCCTTAAAGTCATGTCACTGAGTCTGTTCTAGTCATTAAATCATTCTAAATTAATTCGAACGAATTCTATTTTCGCCCTTCAAACATTATTTTCTCACATAACTTGCAATTAATCTACTGAAGACAACAACACATTATTTTAGCATTAAAAAGCATATCACTCAGTCTTTTCAATCATTAAATTGTTTGAAGGCACTTCGAACCAATTCTATTTTTGAATTTAGAACACGACTTTCATGCATAACTTGCACTTGATCTACTGAAGGCAACTATTCATTTTTTTAGCCTTAAAGTCATATTATTGCGTCTCTTTTAGTCATTAAATCTTTCTAAATCACTTCGAATGAAATTCAGCCTTTAAACATGACTTTCGTGCATAACTTGCAGTTGATCTATTGAAGGCAACAATGCATTTGTTTAGCCTTAAAGTCATGTCACTGAGTCTGTTATAGTCATTAAATCATTCTAAATTAATTCGAACGAATTCTATTTTCGCCCTTCAAACATTATTTTCTTACATAACTTGCAATTAATCTACTGAAGACAACAATGCATTATTTTAGCATTAAAAAGCATATCACTCAGTCTTTTCAATCATTAAATTGTTTAAAGGCACTTCGAACCAATTCTATATTTGAATTTAGAACATGACTTTCATGCATAACTTGCACTTGATCTATTGAAGGCAACTATTTAGTTTTTTAGCCTTAAAGTCATATTATTGCTTCTCTTTTAGTCATTAAATCTTTCTAAATCACTTCGAACGAATTCTATTTTCACCCTTGAAACATTATTTTCTTACATAACTTGCAATTAATCTACTGAAGACAACAACGCATTATTTTAGCATTAAAAAGCATATCATTCAGTCTTTTCAATCATTAAATTGTTTGAAGGCACTTCGAACCAATTCTATTTTTGAATTTAGAACACGACTTTCATGCATAACTTGCACTTGATCTATTAAAGGCAACTATTTAGTTTTTTAGCCTTAAAGTCATATTATTGCGTCTCTTTTAGTCATTAAATCTTTCTGAATCACTTCGAATGAAATTCGGCCTTTAAACATGACTTTCGTGCATAACTTGCAGTTGATCTACTGAAGGCAACAATGCATTTGTTTGGCCTTACAGTCATGTCACTGACTCTCTTCTAGTCATTAACTCATTCAAAATTAATTCGAACGAATTCTATTTTCGCCTTTCAAACATTATTTTCTTACATAACTTGCAATTAATCTACTGAAGACAACAATGCATTATTTTAGCATTAAAAAACATATCTCTCCGTCTTTTCAATCATTAAATTGTTTGAAGGCACTTCGAACCAATTCTATTTTTGAATTTAGAACACGACTTTCATGCATAACTTGCACTTGATCTATTGAAGGCAACTATTCATTTTTTTAGCCTTAAAGTCATATTATTGCGTCTCTTTTAGTCATTAAATCTTTCTGAATCACTTTGAATGAAATTCGGCCTTTAAACATGACTTTCGTGCATAACTTGCAGTTGATCTATTGAAGGCAACAATGCATTTGTTTAGCCTTAAAGTCATGTCACTGAGTCTCTTCTAGTCATTAACTCATTCAAAATTAATTCGAACAAATTCTATTTTCGCCTTTCAAACATTATTTTCTTACATAACTTGCAATTAATCTACTGAAGACAACAATGCATTATTTTAACATTAAAAAACATATCTCTCCGTCTTTTCAATCATTAAATTGTTTGAAGGCACTTCGAACCAATTCTATTTTTGAATTTAGAACACGACTTTCATGCATAACTTGCACTTGATCTATTGAAGGCAACTATTCATTTTTTTTGCCTTAAAGTCATATTATTGCGTCTCTTTTAGTCATTAAATCTTTCGGAATCACTTCGAATGAAATTCGGCCTTTAAACATGACTTTCGTGCATAACTTGCAGTTGATCTATTGAAGGCAATAATGCATTTGTTTGGCCTTAAAGTCATGTCACTGATTCTCTTCTAGTCATTAACTCATTCAAAATTAATTCGAACGAATTCTATTTTCGCCTTTCAAACATTATTTTCTTACATAACTTGCAATTAATCTACTGAAGACAACAATGCATTATTTTAGCATTAAAAAACATATCTCTCCGTCTTTTCAATCATTAAATTGTTTGAAGGCACTTCGAACCAATTCTATTTTTGAATTTAGAACACGACTTTCATGCATAACTTGCACTTAATCTATTGAAGGCAACTATTCATTTTTTTAGCCTTAAAGTCATATTATTGCGTCTCTTTTAGTCATTAAATCTTTCTGAATCACTTCGAATGAAATTCGGCCTTTAAACATGACTTTCGTGCATAACTTGCAGTTGATCTATTGAAGGCAACAATGCATTTGTTTAGCCTTAAAGTCATGTCACTGAGTCTGTTCTAGTCATTAAATCATTCTAAATTTATTCGAACGAATACTATTTTCGCCCTTCAAACATTATTTTCTTACATAACTTGCAATTAATCTACTGAAGACAACAACACATTATTTTAGCATTAAAAAGCATATCACTCAGTCTTTTCAATCATTAAATTGTTTGAAGGCACTTCGAACCAATTCTATTTTTGAATTTAGAACACGACTTTCATGCATAACTTGCACTTGATCTATTGAAGGCAACTATTCATTTTTTTTGCCTTAAAGTCATATTATTGCGTCTCTTTTAGTCATTAAATCTTTCGGAATCACTTCGAATGAAATTCGGCCTTTAAACATGACTTTCGTGCATAACTTGCAGTTGATCTATTGAAGGCAACAATGCATTTGTTTAGCCTTAAAGTCATGTCACTGAGTCTGTTCTAGTCATTAACTCATTCAAAATTAATTCGAATGAATTCTATTTTCGCCCTTCAAACATTATTTTCTTACATAACTTGCAATTAATCTACTGAAGACAACAATGCATTATTTTAGCATTAAAAAGCATATCACTCAGTCTTTTCAATCATTAAATTGTTTGAAGGCACTTCGAACCAATTCTATTTTTGAATTTAGAATACGACTTTCATGCATAACTTGCACTTGATCTATTGAAGGCAACTATTCATTTTTTTAGCCTTAAAGTCATATTATTGCGTCTCTTTTAGTCATTAAATCTTTCGGAATCACTTCGAATGAAATTCGGCCTTTAAACATGACTTTCGTGCATAACTTGCAGTTGATCTATTGAAGGCAACAATGCATTTGTTTAGCCTTAAAGTCATGTCACTGAGTCTGTTCTAGTCATTAAATCATTCTAAATTAATTCGAACGAATTCTATTTTCGCCCTTCAAACATTATTTTCTCACATAACTTGCAATTAATCTACTGAAGACAACAACACATTATTTTAGCATTAAAAAGCATATCACTCAGTCTTTTCAATCATTAAATTGTTTGAAGGCACTTCGAACCAATTCTATTTTTGAATTTAGAACACGACTTTCATGCATAACTTGCACTTGATCTACTGAAGGCAACTATTCATTTTTTTAGCCTTAAAGTCATATTATTGCGTCTCTTTTAGTCATTAAATCTTTCTAAATCACTTCGAATGAAATTCAGCCTTTAAACATGACTTTCGTGCATAACTTGCAGTTGATCTATTGAAGGCAACAATGCATTTGTTTAGCCTTAAAGTCATGTCACTGAGTCTGTTATAGTCATTAAATCATTCTAAATTAATTCGAACGAATTCTATTTTCGCCCTTCAAACATTATTTTCTTACATAACTTGCAATTAATCTACTGAAGACAACAATGCATTATTTTAGCATTAAAAAGCATATCACTCAGTCTTTTCAATCATTAAATTGTTTAAAGGCACTTCGAACCAATTCTATATTTGAATTTAGAACATGACTTTCATGCATAACTTGCACTTGATCTATTGAAGGCAACTATTTAGTTTTTTAGCCTTAAAGTCATATTATTGCTTCTCTTTTAGTCATTAAATCTTTCTAAATCACTTCGAACGAATTCTATTTTCACCCTTGAAACATTATTTTCTTACATAACTTGCAATTAATCTACTGAAGACAACAACGCATTATTTTAGCATTAAAAAGCATATCATTCAGTCTTTTCAATCATTAAATTGTTTGAAGGCACTTCGAACCAATTCTATTTTTGAATTTAGAACACGACTTTCATGCATAACTTGCACTTGATCTATTAAAGGCAACTATTTAGTTTTTTAGCCTTAAAGTCATATTATTGCGTCTCTTTTAGTCATTAAATCTTTCTGAATCACTTCGAATGAAATTCGGCCTTTAAACATGACTTTCGTGCATAACTTGCAGTTGATCTACTGAAGGCAACAATGCATTTGTTTGGCCTTACAGTCATGTCACTGACTCTCTTCTAGTCATTAACTCATTCAAAATTAATTCGAACGAATTCTATTTTCGCCTTTCAAACATTATTTTCTTACATAACTTGCAATTAATCTACTGAAGACAACAATGCATTATTTTAGCATTAAAAAACATATCTCTCCGTCTTTTCAATCATTAAATTGTTTGAAGGCACTTCGAACCAATTCTATTTTTGAATTTAGAACACGACTTTCATGCATAACTTGCACTTGATCTATTGAAGGCAACTATTCATTTTTTTAGCCTTAAAGTCATATTATTGCGTCTCTTTTAGTCATTAAATCTTTCTGAATCACTTTGAATGAAATTCGGCCTTTAAACATGACTTTCGTGCATAACTTGCAGTTGATCTATTGAAGGCAACAATGCATTTGTTTAGCCTTAAAGTCATGTCACTGAGTCTCTTCTAGTCATTAACTCATTCAAAATTAATTCGAACAAATTCTATTTTCGCCTTTCAAACATTATTTTCTTACATAACTTGCAATTAATCTACTGAAGACAACAATGCATTATTTTAACATTAAAAAACATATCTCTCCGTCTTTTCAATCATTAAATTGTTTGAAGGCACTTCGAACCAATTCTATTTTTGAATTTAGAACACAACTTTCATGCATAACTTGCACTTGATCTATTGAAGGCAACTATTCATTTTTTTTGCCTTAAAGTCATATTATTGCGTCTCTTTTAGTCATTAAATCTTTCGGAATCACTTCGAATGAAATTCGGCCTTTAAACATGACTTTCGTGCATAACTTGCAGTTGATCTATTGAAGGCAACAATGCATTTGTTTAGCCTTAAAGTCATGTCACTGAGTCTGTTCTAGTCATTAACTCATTCAAAATTAATTCGAACGAATTCTATTTTCGCCTTTCGAACATTATTTTCTTACATAACTTGCAATTAATCTACTGAATACAACAATGCATTATTTTAGCATTAAAAAACATATCTCTCCGTCTTTTCAATCATTAAATTGTTTGAAGGCACTTCGAACCAATTCTATTTTTGAATTTAGAACACGACTTTCATGCATAACTTGCACTTGATCTATTGAAGGCAACTATTCATTTTTTTTGCCATAAAGTCATATTATTGCGTCTCTTTTAGTCATTAAATCTTTCGGAATCACTTCGAATGAAATTCGGCCTTTAAACATGACTTTCGTGCATAACTTGCAGTTGATCTATTGAAGGCAACAATGCATTTGTTTAGCCTTAAAGTCATGTCACTGCGTCTCTTCTAGTCATTAAATCATTCAAAATTAATTCGAATGAATTCTATTTTCGCCCTTCAAACATTATTTTCTTACATAACTTGCAATTAATCTACTGAAGACAACAATGCATTATTTTAGCATTAAAAAGCATATCACTCAGTCTTTTCAATCATTAACTTGTTTGAAGGCACTTCGAACCAATTCTATTTTTGAATTTAGAACACGACTTTCATGCATAACTTGCACTTGATCTACTGAAGGCAACTATTCATTTTTTTAGCCTTAAAGTCATATTATTGCGTCTCTTTTAGTCATTAAATCTTTCTAAATCACTTCGAATGAAATTCAGCCTTTAAACATGACTTTCGTGCATAACTTGCAGTTGATCTATTGAAGGCAACAATGCATTTGTTTAGCCTTAAAGTCATGTAACTGAGTCTGTTATAGTCATTAAATCATTCTAAATTAATTCGAACGAATTCTATTTTCGCCCTTCAAACATTATTTTCTTACATAACTTGCAATTAATCTACTGAAGACAAAAACGCATTATTTTACCATTAAAAAGCATATCACTCAGTCTTTTCAATCATTAAATTGTTTGAAGGCACTTCGAACCAATTCTATTTTTGAATTTAGAACACGACTTTCATGCATAACTTGCACTTGATCTATTGAAGGCAACTATTCATTTTTTTAGCCTTAAAGTCATATTATTACCTCTCTTTTAGTCATTAAATCTTTCGGAATCACTTCGAATGAAATTCGGCCTTTAAACATGACTTTCGTGCATAACTTGCAGTTGATCTATTGAAGGCAACAATGCATTTGTTTAGCCTTAAAGTCATGTCACTGAGTCTGTTCTAGTCATTAAATCATTCTAAATTAATTCGAACGAATTCTATTTTCGCCCTTCAAACATTATTTTCTCACATAACTTGCAATTAATCTACTGAAGACAACAACACATTATTTTAGCATTAAAAAGCATATCACTCAGTCTTTTCAATCATTAAATTGTTTGAAGGCACTTCGAACCAATTCTATTTTTGAATTTAGAACACGACTTTCATGCATAACTTGCACTTGATCTATTGAAGGCAACTATTCATTTTTTTAGCCTTAAAGTCATATTATTACCTCTCTTTTAGTCATTAAATCTTTCGGAATCACTTCGAATGAAATTCGGCCTTTAAACATGACTTTCGTGCATAACTTGCAGTTGATCTATTGAAGGCAACAATGCATTTGTTTAGCCTTAAAGTCATGTCACTGAGTCTGTTCTAGTCATTAAATCATTCTAAATTAATTCGAACGAATTCTATTTTTGCTGTTGATCTATTGAAGGCAACAATGCATTTGTTTAGCCTTAAAGTCATGTCACTGAGTCTGTTCTAGTCATTAAATCATTCTAAATTAATTCGAACGAATTCTATTTTCGCCCTTCAAACATTATTTTCTCACATAACTTGCAATTAATCTACTGAAGACAACAACACATTATTTTAGCATTAAAAAGCATATCACTCAGTCTTTTCAATCATTAAATTGTTTGAAGGCACTTCGAACCAATTCTATTTTTGAATTTAGAACACGACTTTCATGCATAACTTGCACTTGATCTATTGAAGGCAACTATTCATTTTTTTAGCCTTAAAGTCATATTATTACCTCTCTTTTAGTCATTAAATCTTTCGGAATCACTTCGAATGAAATTCGGCCTTTAAACATGACTTTCGTGCATAACTTGCAGTTGATCTATTGAAGGCAACAATGCATTTGTTTAGCCTTAAAGTCATGTCACTGAGTCTGTTCTAGTCATTAAATCATTCTAAATTAATTCGAACGAATTCTATTTTCGCCCTTCAAACATTATTTTCTCACATAACTTGCAATTAATCTACTGAAGACAACAACACATTATTTTAGCATTAAAAAGCATATCACTCAGTCTTTTCAATCATTAAATTGTTTGAAGGCACTTCGAACCAATTCTATTTTTGAATTTAGAACACGACTTTCATGCATAACTTGCACTTGATCTACTGAAGGCAACTATTCATTTTTTTAGCCTTAAAGTCATATTATTGCGTCTCTTTTAGTCATTAAATCTTTCTGAATCACTTTGAATGAAATTCGGCCTTTAAACATGACTTTCGTGCATAACTTGCAGTTGATCTATTGAAGGCAACAATGCATTTGTTTAGCCTTAAAGTCATGTCACTGACTCTCTTCTAGTCATTAACTCATTCAAAATTAATTCGAACGAATTCTATTTTCGCCTTTCAAACATTATTTTCTTACATAACTTGCAATTAATCTACTGAACACAACAATGCATTATTTTAGCATTCAAAAACATATCTCTCCATCTTTTCAATCATTAAATTGTTTGAAGGCACTTCGAACCAATTCTATTTTTGAATTTAGAACACGACTTTCATGTATAACTTGCACTTGATCTGTTGAAGGCAACTATTCATTTTTTTTGCCTTAAAGTCATATTATTGCGTCTCTTTTAGTCATTAAATCTTTCGGAATCACTTCGAATGAAATTCGGCCTTTAAACATGACTTTCGTGCATAACTTGCAGTTGATCTATTGAAGGCAACAATGCATTTGTTTAGCCTTAAAGTCATGTCACTGAGTCTCTTCTAGTCATTAAATCATTCTAAATTAATTCGAACGAATACTATTTTCGCCCTTCAAACATTATTTTCTTACATAACTTGCAATTAATCTACTGAAGACAACAACACATTATTTTAGCATTACAAAGCATATCACTCAGTCTTTTCAATCATTAAATTGTTTGAAGGCACTTCGAACCAATTCTATTTTTGAATTTAGAACACGACTTTCATGCATAACTTGCACTTGATCTATTGAAGGCAACTATTCATTTTTTTTGCCTTAAAGTCATATTATTGCGTCTCTTTCAGTCATTAAATCTTTCGGAATCACTCCGAATGAAATTCGGCCTTTAAACAAGACTTTCGTGCATAACTTGCAGTTGATCTATTGAAGGCAACAATGCATTTGTTTAGCCTTAAAGTCGTGTCACTGACTCTCTTCCAGTCATTAAATCATTCAAAATTAATTCGAACGGATTCTATTTTCGCCCTTCAAATATTATTTTCTTACATTATTTGCAATTAATCTATTGAAGACAACAATGAATTATTTTACCATTAAAAAGCACATGACTCAGTCTTTTCAATCATTAAATTGTTTGAAGGCACTTCGAACCAATTCTATTTTTGAATTTAGAACACGACTTTCATGCATAACTTGCACTTGATCTATTGAAGGAAACTATTCATTTTTTTAGCCTTAAAGTCATATTATTGCGTCTCTCTTAGTCATTAAATCTTTCGGAATCACTTCGAATGAAATTCGGCCTTTAAAAATGACTTTCGTGTATAACTTGCAGTTGATCTATTGAAGGCAACAATGCATTTGTTTAGCCTTAAAGTCATGTCACTGAGTCTGTTCTAGTCATTAAATCATTCTAAATTAATTCGAACGAATTCTATTTTCGCCCTTCAAACATTATTTTCTCACATTACTTGCAATTAATCCACTGAAGACAACAACACATTATTTTAGCATTAAAAAGCATATCACTCAGTCTTTTCAATCATTAAATTGTTTGAAGGCACTTCGAACCAATTCTATTTTTGAATTTAGAACACGACTTTCATGCATAACTTGCACTTGATCTATTGAAGGCAACTATTCATTTTTTTACCCTTAAAGTCATATTATTGCGTCTCTTTTAGTCATTAAATCTTCCTAAATCACTTCGAACGAAATTCAGCCTTTAAACTTGACTTTCGTGCATAACTTGCAGTTGATCTATTGAAGGCAACAATGCATTTGTTTAGCCTTAAAGTCATGTCACTGAGTCTGTTCTAGTCATTAAATTATTCTAAATTTATTCGAACGAATTCTATTTTCGCCCTTCAAACATTATTTTCTTACATAACTTGCAATTAATCTACTGAAGACAACAATGCATTATTTTAGCATTCAAAAACATATCTCTCCGTCTTTTCAATCATTAAATTGTTTGAAGGCACTTCGAACCAATTCTATTTTTGAATTTAGAACACGACTTTCATGCATAACTTGCACTTGATCTATTGAAGGCAACTATTCATTTTTTTTGCCTTAAAGTCATATTATTGCGTCTCTTTTAGTCATTAAATCTTTCGGAATCACTTCGAATGAAATTCGGCCTTTAAACATGACTTTCGTGCATAACTTGCAGTTGATCTATTGAAGGCAACAATGCATTTGTTTAGCCTTAAAGTCATGTCACTGAGTCTGTTCTAGTCATTAACTCATTCAAAATTAATTCGAATGAATTCTATTTTCGCCCTTCAAACATTATTTTCTTACATAACTTGCAATTAATCTACTGAAGACAACAATGCATTATTTTAGCATTAAAAAGCATATCACTCAGTCTTTTCAATCATTAAATTGTTTGAAGGCACTTCGAACCAATTCTATTTTTGAATTTAGAATACGACTTTCATGCATAACTTGCACTTGATCTATTGAAGGCAACTATTCATTTTTTTAGCCTGAAAGTCATATTATTGCGTCTCTTTTAGTCATTAAATCTTTCGGAATCACTTCGAATGAAATTCGACCTTTAAACATGACTTTGGTGCATAACTTGCAGTTGATCTATTGAAGGCAACAATGCATTTGTTTAGCCTTAAAGTCATGTCACTGAGTCCGTTCTAGTCATTAAATCATTCAAAATTAATTCGAACGAATTCTATTTTCGCCCTTCAAACATTATTTTCTTACATAACTTGCAATTAATCTACTGAACACAACAACGCATTATTTTAGCATTAAAAAGCATATCACTCAGTCTTTTCAATCATTAAATTGTTTGAAGGCACTTCGAACCAATTTTATTTTTGAATTTAGAACACGACTTTCATGCATAACTTGCACTTGATCTATTAAAGGCAACTATTTATTTTTTTAGCCTTAAAGTCATATTATTGCGTCTCTTTTAGTCATTAAATCTTTCTAAATCACTCCGAACGAAATTCAGCCTTTAAACATGACTTTCGTGCATAACTTGCAGTTGATCTATTGAAGGCAACAATGCATTTGTTTAGCCTTAAAGTTATGTCACTGACTCTCTTCTAGTCATTAACTCATTCAAAATTAATTCGAACGAATTCTATTTTCGCCTTTCAAACATTATTTTCTCACATAACTTGCAATTAATCTACTGAAGACAACAACACATTATTTTAGCATTAAAAAGCATATCACTCAGTCTTTTCAATCATTAAATTGTTTGAAGGCACTTCGAACCAATTCTATTTTTGAATTTAGAACACGACTTTCATGCATAACTTGCACTTGATCTATTGAAGGCAACTATTCATTTTTTTAGCCTTAAAGTCATATTATTGCGTCTCTTTTAGTCATTAAATCTTTCTAAATCACTCCGAACGAAATTCAGCCTTTAAACATGACTTTCGTGCATAACTTGCCGTTGATCTATTGAAGGCAATAATGCATTTGTTTAGCCTTAAAGTCATGTCACTGAGTCTGTTCTAGTCATTAAATCATTCTAAATTAATTCGAACGAATACTATTTTCGCCCTTCAAACATTATTTTCTTACATAACTTGCAATTAATCTACTGAAGACAACAACACATTATTTTAGCATTAAAAAGCATATCACTCAGTCTTTTCAATCATTAAATTGTTTGAAGGCACTTCGAACCAATTCTATTTTTGAATTTAGAACACGACTTTCATGCATAACTTGCACTTGATCTATTGAAGGCAACTATTCATTTTTTTAGCCTTAAAGTCATATTATTGCGTCTCTTTTAGTCATTAAATCTTTTTAAATCACTCCGAACGAAATTCAGCCTTTAAACATGACTTTCGTGCATAACTTGCCGTTGATCTATTGAAGGCAACAATGCATTTGTTTAGCCTTAAAGTCATGTCACTGAGTCTGTTCTAGTCATTAAATCATTCTAAATTAATTCGAACGAATTCTATTTTCGCCCTTCAAACATTATTTTCTTACATAACTTGCAATTAATCTACTGAAGACAACAACGCATTATTTTAGCATTAAAAAGCATATCACTCAGTCTTTTCAATCATTAAATTGTTTGAAGGCACTTCGAACCAATTCTATTTTTGAATTTAGAACACGACTTTCATGCATAACTTGCACTTGATCTATTGAAGGCAACTATTCATTTTTTTAGCCTTAAAGTCATATTATTGCGTCTCTTTTAGTCATTAAATCTTTCTAAATCACTCCGAACGAAATTCAGCCTTTAAACATGACTTTCGTGCATAACTTGCCGTTGATCTATTGAAGGCAACAATGCATTTGTTTAGCCTTAAAGTCATGTCACTGAGTCTGTTCTAGTCATTAAATCATTCTAAATTAATTCGAACGAATACTATTTTCGCCCTTCAAACATTATTTTCTTACATAACTTGCAATTAATCTACTGAAGACAACAACACATTATTTTAGCATTAAAAAGCATATCACTCAGTCTTTTCAATCATTAAATTGTTTGAAGGCACTTCGAACCAATTCTATTTTTGAATTTAGAACACGACTTTCATGCATAACTTGCACTTGATCTATTGAAGGCAACTATTCATTTTTTTAGCCTTAAAGTCATATTATTGCGTCTCTTTTAGTCATTAAATCTTTCTAAATCTCTCCGAACGAAATTCAGCCTTTAAACATGACTTTCGTGCATAACTTGCCGTTGATCTATTGAAGGCAACAATGCATTTGTTTAGCCTTAAAGTCATGTCACTGAGTCTGTTCTAGTCATTAAATCATTCTAAATTAATTCGAACGAATTCTATTTTCGCCCTTCAAACATTATTTTCTTACATAACTTGCAATTAATCTACTGAAGACAACAACGCATTATTTTAGCATTAAAAAGCATATCACTCAGTCTTTTCAATCATTAAATTGTTTGAAGGCACTTCGAACCAATTCTATTTTTGAATTTAGAACACGACTTTCATGCATAACTTGCACTTGATCTATTGAAGGCAACTATTCATTTTTTTAGCCTTAAAGTCATATTATTGCGTCTCTTTTAGTCATTAAATCTTTCTAAATCACTCCGAATGAAATTCAGCCTTTAAACATGACTTTCGTGCATAACTTGCCGTTGATCTATTGAAGGCAACAATGCATTTGTTTAGCCTTAAAGTCATGTCACTGAGTCTGTTCTAGTAATTAAATCATTCTAAATTAATTCGAACGAATACTATTTTCGCCCTTCAAACATTATTTTCTTACATAACTTGCAATTAATCTACTGAAGACAACAACACATTATTTTAGCATTAAAAAGCATATCACTCAGTCTTTTCAATCATTAAATTGTTTGAAGGCACTTCGAACCAATTCTATTTTTGAATTTAGAACACGACTTTCATGCATAACTTGCACTTGATCTATTGAAGGCAACTATTCATTTTTTTTAGCCTTAAAGTCATATTATTGCGTCTCTTTTAGTCATTAAATCTTTCTAAATCTCTCCGAACGAAATTCAGCCTTTAAACATGACTTTCGTGCATAACTTGCCGTTGATCTATTGAAGGCAACAATGCATTTGTTTAGCCTTAAAGTCATGTCACTGAGTCTGTTCTAGTCATTAAATAATTCTAAATTAATTCGAACGAATTCTATTTTCGCCCTTCAAACATTATTTTCTTACATAACTTGCAATTAATCTACTGAAGACAACAACGCATTATTTTAGCATTAAAAAGCATATCACTCAGTCTTTTCAATCATTAAATTGTTTGAAGGCACTTCGAACCAATTCTATTTTTGAATTTAGAACACGACTTTCATGCATAACTTGCACTTGATCAATTGAAGGCAACTATTCATTTTTTTAACCTTAAAGTCATATTATTGCGTCTCTTTTAGTCATTAAATCTTTCTAAATCACTTCGAACGAAATTCAGCCTTTAAACATAACTTTCGTGCATAACTTGCAGTTGATCTATTGAAGGCAACAATGCATTTGTTTAGCCTTAAAGTCATGTCACTGAGTCTGTTCTAGTCATTAAATCATTCTAAATTAATTCGAACGAATACTATTTTCGCCCTTCAAACATTATTTTCTTACATAACTTGCAATTAATCTACAGAAGACAACAACACATTATTTTAGCATTAAAAAGCATATCACTCAGTCTTTTCAATCATTAAATTGTTTGAAGGCACTTCGAACCAATTCTATTTTTGAATTTAGAACACGACTTTCATGCATAACTTGCACTTGATCTATTGAAGGCAACTATTCATTTTTTTAGCCTTAAAGTCATATTATTGCGTCTCTTTTAGTCATTAAATCTTTCTAAATCACTCCGAACGAAATTCAGCCTTTAAACATGACTTTCGTGCATAACTTGCCGTTGATCTATTAAAGGCAACAATGCATTTGTTTAGCCTTAAAGTCATGTCACTGAGTCTGTTCTAGTCATTAAATCATTCTAAATTAATTCGAACGAATACTATTTTCGCCCTTCAAACATTATTTTCTTACATAACTTGCAATTAATCTACTGAAGACAACAACACATTATTTTAGCATTAAAAAGCATATCACTCAGTCTTTTCAATCATTAAATTGTTTGAAGTTACTTCGAACCAATTCTATTTTTGAATTTAGAACACGACTTTCATGCATAACTTGCACTTGATCTATTGAAGGCAACTATTCATTTTTTTAGCCTTAAAGTCATATTATTGCGTCTCTTTTAGTCATTAAATCTTTCTAAATCTCTCCGAACGAAATTCAGCCTTTAAACATGACTTTCGTGCATAACTTGCCGTTGATCTATTGAAGGCAACAATGCATTTGTTTAGCCTTAAAGTCATGTCACTGAGTCTGTTCTAGTCATTAAATCATTCTAAATTAATTCGAACGAATTCTATTTTCGCCCTTCAAACATTATTTTCTTACATAACTTGCAATTAATCTACTGAAGACAACAACGCATTATTTTAGCATTAAAAAGCATATCATTCAGTCTTTTCAATCATTAAATTGTTTGAAGGCACTTCGAACCAATTCTATTTTTGAATTTAGAACACGACTTTCATGCATAACTTGCACTTGATCAATTGAAGGCAACTATTCATTTTTTTAACCTTAAAGTCATATTATTGCGTCTCTTTTAGTCATTAAATCTTTCTAAATCACTTCGAACGAAATTCAGCCTTTAAACATAACTTTCGTGCATAACTTGCAGTTGATCTATTGAAGGCAACAATGCAATTGTTTAGCCTTAAAGTCATGTCACTGAGTCTGTTCTAGTCATTAAATCATTCTAAATTAATTCGAACGAATACTATTTTCGCCCTTCAAACATTATTTTCTTACATAACTTGCAATTAATCTACAGAAGACAACAACACATTATTTTAGCATTAAAAAGCATATCACTCAGTCTTTTAAATCATTAAATTGTTTGAAGGCACTTCGAACCAATTCTATTTTTGAATTTAGAACACGACTTTCATGCATAACTTGCACTTGATCTATTGAAGGCAACTATTCATTTTTTTAGCCTCAAAGTCATATTATTGCGTCTCTTTTAGTCATTAAATCTTTTTGAATCACTTCGAATGAAATTCGGCCTTTAAACATGACTTTCGTGCATAACTTGCAGTTGATCTATTGAAGGCAACAATGCATTTGTTTAGCCTTAAAGTCATGTCACTGAGTCTCTTCTAGTCATTAAATCATTCAAAATTAATTCGAATGAATTCTATTTTCGCCCTTCAAACATTATTTTCTTACATAACTTGCAATTAATCTACTGAAGACAACAATGCATTATTTTAGCATTAAAAAGCATATCACTCAGTCTTTTCAATCATTAAATTGTTTAAAGGCACTTCGAACCAATTCTATTTTTGAATTTAGAACACGACTTTCATGCATAACTTGCACTTGATCTATTGAAGGCAACTATTCATTTTTTTAGCCTTAAAGTCATATTATTGCGTCTCTTTTAGTCATTAAATCTTTCGGAATCACTTCGAATGAAATTCGGCCTTTAAACAAGACTTTCGTGCATAACTTGCAGTTGATCTATTGAAGGCAACAATGCATTTGGTTAGCCTTAAAGTCATGTCACTGACTCTCTTCCAGTCATTAAATCATTCAAAATTAATTCGAACGGATTCTATTTTCGCCCTTCAAATATTATTTTCTTACATAATTTGCAATTAATCTATTGAAGACAACAATCAATTATTTTACCATTAAAAAGCACATGACTCAGTCTTTTCAATCATTAAATTGTTTGAAGGCACTTCGAACCAATTCTATTTTTGAATTTAGAACACGACTTTCATGCATAACTTGCACTTGATCTATTGAAGGCAACTATTCATTTTTTTAGCCTTAAAGTCATATTATTGCGTCTCTCTTAGTCATTAAATCTTTCGGAATCACTTCGAATGAAAATCGGCCTTTAAACATGACTTTCGTGCATAACTTGCAGTTGATCTATTGAAGGCAACAATGCATTTGTTTAGCCTTAAAGTCATGTCACCGAGTCTCTTCTAGTCATTAAATCATTCAAAATTAATTCGAATGAATTCTATTTTCGCCCTTCAAACATTATTTTCTTACATAACTTGCAATTAATCTACTGAAGACAACAATGCATTATTTTAGCATTAAAAAGCATATCACTCAGTCTTTTCAATCATTAAATTGTTTGAAGGCACTTCGAACCAATTCTATTTTTGAATTTAGAACACGACTTTCATGCATAACTTGCACTTGATCTATTGAAGGCAACAATTCATTTTTTTAGCGTTAAAGTCATATTATTGCATCTCTTTTAGTCATTAAATCTATCTGAATCACTTCGAATGAAATTCGGCCTTTAAACATGACTTTCGTGCATAACTTGCAGTTGATCTATTGAAGGCAACAATGCATTTGTTTAGCCTTAAAGTCATGTCACTGAGTCTGTTCTAGTCATTAAATCATTCTAAATTAATTCGAACGAATTCTATTTTCGCCCTTTAAACATTATTTTCTTACATAACTTGCAATTAATCTACTGAAGACAACAATGCATTGTTTTAGCATTAAAAAGCATATCACTCAGTCTTTTTAATCATTAAATTGTTTGAAGGCACTTCGAACCAATTCTATTTTTGAATTTAGAACACGACTTTCATGCATAACTTGCACTTGATCTATTGAAGGCAACTATTCATTTTTTTAGCCTTAAAGTCATATTATTGCGGCTCTTTTAGTTATTAAATCTTTCTAAATCACTTCCTTCGAAATTCGGCCTTTAAACATGACTTTCGTATATAACTTGCAGTTGATCTATTGAAGGCAACAATGCATTTGTTTAGCCTTAAAGTCATGTCACTGAGTCTCTTCTAGTCATTAAATCATTCAAAATTAATTCGAACGAATTCTATTTTCGCCCTTCAAACATTATTTTCTTACATAACTTGCAATTAATCTACTGAAGACAACAATGCATTATTTTAGCATTAAAAAGCATATCACTCAGTCTTTTTAATCATTAAATTGTTTAAAGGCACTTTGAACCAATTCTATTTTTGAATTTAGAACACAACTTTCATGCATAACTTGCACTTGATCTATTGAAGGCAAGTATTCATTTTTTTAGCCATAAAGTCATATTATTGCGTCTCTCTTAGTCATTAAATCTTTCGGAATCACTTCGAATGAAATTCGGCCTTTAAACATGACTTTCGTGCATAACTTGCAGTTGATCTATTGAAGGCAACAATGCATTTGTTTAGCCTTAAAGTCATGTCACTGAGTCTGTTCTAGTCATTATCATGTCACTGAGTCTCCTCTAGTCATTAAATCATTCAAAATTAATTCGAATGAATTCTATTTTCGCCCTTCAAACATTATTTTCTTACATAACTTGCAATTAATCTACTGAAGACAACAATGCACTATATTAGCATTAAAAAGCATATCACTCAGTCTTTTCAATCATTAAATTGTTTGAAGGCACTTCGAACCAATTCTATTTTTTAATTTAGAACACGACTTTCATGCATAACTTGCACTTGATCTATTGAAGGCAACAATTCATTTTTTTAGCGTTAAAGTCATATTATTGCGTCTCTTTTAGTCATTAAATCTATCTGAATCACTTCGAATGAAATTCGGCCTTTAAACATGACTTTCGTGCATAACTTGCAGTTGATCTATTGAAGGCAACAATGCATTTGTTTAGCCTTAAAGTCATGTCACTGAGTCTCTTCTAGTCATTAAATCATTCAAAATTAATTCAAACGAATTCTATTTTCGCCCTTCAAACATTATTTTCTTACATAACTTGCAATTAATCTACTGAAGACAACAATGCATTATTTTAGCATTAAAAAGCATATCACTCAGTCTTTTCAATCATTAAATTGTTTGAAGGCACTTCGAACCAATTCTATTTTTGAATTTAGAACACGACTTTCATGCATAACTTGCACTTGAGCTATTGAAGGCAACTATTCATTTTTTTAGCCTTAAAGTCATATTATTGCGTCTCTTTTAGTCATTAAATCTTTCTGAATCACTTCGAATGAAAATCGGCCTTTAAACATGACTTTCGTATATAACTTGCAGTTGATCTATTGAAGGCAACAATGCATTTGTTTAGCCTTAAAGTCATGTCACTGAGTCTCTTCTAGTCATTAAATCATTCAAAATTAATTCGAACGAATTCTATTTTCGCCCTTCAAACATTATTTTCTTACATAACTTGCAATTAATCTACTGAAGACAACAATGCATTATTTTAGCATTAAAAAGCATATCACTCAGTCTTTTTAATCATTAAATTGTTTAAAGGCACTTTCAACCAATTCTATTTTTGAATTTAGAACACGACTTTCATGCATAACTTGCACTTGATCTATTGAAGGCAAGTATTCATTTTTTTAGCCATAAAGTCATATTATTGCGTCTCTCTTAGTCATTAAATCTTTCGGAATCACTTCGAATGAAATACGGCCTTTAAACATGACTTTCGTGCATAACTTGCAGTTGATCTATTGAAGGCAACAATGCATTTGTTTAGCCTTAAAGTCATGTCACTGAGTCTGTTCTTGTCATTATCATGTCACTGAGTCTCTTCTAGTCATTAAATCATTCAAAATTAATTCGAATGAATTCTATTTTCGCCCTTCAAACATTATTTTCTTACATAACTTGCAATTAATCTACTGAAGACAACAATGCATTATATTAGCATTAACAAGCATATCACTCAGTCTTTTCAATCATTAAATTGTTTGAAGGCACTTCGAACCAATTCTATTTTTTAATTTAGAACACGACTTTCATGCATAACTTGCACTTGATCTATTGAAGGCAACAATTCATTTTTTTAGCGTTAAAGTCATATTATTGCGTCTCTTTTAGTCATTAAATCTATCTGAATCACTTCGAATGAAATTCGGCCTTTAAACATGACTTTCGTGCATAACTTGCAGTTGATCTATTGAAGGCAACAATGCATTTGTTTAGCCTTAAAGTCATGTCACTGAGTCTGTTCTAGTCATTAAATCATTCTAAATTAATTCGAACGAATTCTATTTTCGCCCTTTAAACATTATTTTCTTACATAACTTGCAATTAATCTACTGAAGACAACAATGCATTATTTTAGCATTAAAAAGCATATCACTCAGTCTTTTTAATCATTAAATTGTTTGAAGGCACTTCGAACCAATTCTATTTTTGAATTTAGAACACGACTTTCATGCATAACTTGCACTTGATCTATTGAAGGCAACTATTCATTTTTTTAGCCTTAAAGTCATATTATTGCGGCTCTTTTAGTTATTAAATCTTTCTAAATCACTTCCTTCGAAATTCGGCCTTTAAACATGACTTTCGTATATAACTTGCAGTTGATCTATTGAAGGCAACAATGCATTTGTTTAGCCTTAAAGTCATGTCACTGAGTCTCTTCTAGTCATTAAATCATTCAAAATTAATTCGAACGAATTCTATTTTCGCCCTTCAAACATTATTTTCTTGCATAACTTGCAATTAATCTACTGAAGACAACAATGCATTATTTTAGCATTAAAAAGCATATCACTCAGTCTTTTTAATCATTAAATTGTTTAAAGGCACTTTGAACCAATTCTATTTTTGAATTTAGAACACGACTTTCATTCATAACTTGCACTTGATCTATTGAAGACAACTATTCATTTTTTTAGCCTTAAAGTCATATTATTGCGTGTCTTTTAGTCATTAAATCTTTTTGAATCACTTCAAATGAAATTCGGCCTTTAAAGATGACTTTCGTGCATAACTTACAGTTTATCTATTGCAGGCAACAATGCATTTGTTTAGCCTTAAAGTCATGTCACTGAGTCTCTTCTAGTCATTAAATCATTCAAAATTAATTCGAATGAATTCTATTTTCGCCCTTCAAACATTATTTTCTTACATAACTTGCAATTAATCTACTGAAGACAACAATGCATTATTTTAGCATCAAAAAGCATATCACTCAGTCTTTTCAATCATTAAATTGTTTAAAGGCACTTTGAACCAATTCCATTTTTGAATTTAGAACACGACTTTCATTCATAACTTGCACTTGATCTATTGAAGGCAACTATTCATTTTTTTAGCCTTAAAGTCATATTATTGCGTGTCTTTTAGTCATTAAATCTTTTTGAATCACTTCAAATGAAATTCGGCCTTTAAAGATGACTTTCGTGCATAACTTACAGTTTATCTATTGCAGGCAACAATGCATTTGTTTAGCCTTAAAGTCATGTCACTGAGTCTCTTCTAGTCATTAAATCATTCAAAATTAATTCGAATGAATTCTATTTTCGCCCTTCAAACATTATTTTCTTACATAACTTGCAATTAATCTACTGAAGACAACAATGCATTATTTTAGCATCAAAAAGCATATCACTCAGTCTTTTCAATCATTAAATTGTTTGAAGGCACTTCGAACCAATTCTATTTTTGAATTTACAACACGACTTTCATGCATAACTTGCACTTGATCTATTGAAGGCAACTATTCATTTTTTTAGCCTTAAAGTCATATTATTGCGTCTCTTTTAGTCATTAAATCTTTCTGAATCACTTCGAAAGAAATTCGGCCTTTAAACATGACTTTCGTGCATAACTTGCAGTTGATCTATTGAAGGCAACAATGCATTTGTTTAGCCTTAAAGTCATGTCACTGAGTCTCTTCTAGTCATTAAATCATTCAAAATTAATTCAAACGAATTCTATTTTCGCCCTTTAAACATTATTTTCTTACATAACTTGCAATTAATCTACTGAAGACAACAATGCATTATTTTAGCATTAAAAAGCATATCACTCAGTCTTTTCAATCGTTAAATTGTTTAAAGGGACTTCGAACCAATTCTATTTTTGAATTTAGAACAAGACTTTCATGCGTAACTTGCACTTGATCTATTGAAGGCAATTATTCATTTTTTTAGCCTTAAAGTCATATTATTGCGTCTCTTTTAGTCATTAAATCTTTCGGAATCACTTCGAATGAAATTCGGCCTTTAAACATGACTTTCGTGCATAACTTGCAGTGGATCTATTGAAGGCAACAATGCATTTGTTTAGCCTTAAAGTCATGTCACTGAGTCTCTTCTAGTCATTCAATCATTCTAAATTAATTCGAACGAATTCTATTTTCGCCCTTCAAACATTATTTTCTTACATAACTTGCCATTAATCTACTGAAGACAACAACGAAATATTTTAGCATTAAAAAGCGAATCACTCAGTCTTTTCAATCATTAAATTGTTTGAAGGCACTTCGAACCAATTCTATTTTTGAATTTAGAACACGACTTTCATGCATAACTTGCACTTGATCTATTGAAGGCAACTATTCATTTTTTTAGCCTTAAAGTCATATTATTGCGTCTCTTTTAGCCATTAAATCTTTCTGAATCACTTCGAAAGAAATTCGGCCTTTAAACATGACTTTCGTGCATAACTTGCAGTTGATCTACTGAAGGCAACAATGCATTTGTTTAGCCTTAAAGTCATGTCACTGAGTCTCTTCTAGTCATTAAATCATTCAAAATTAATTCAAACGAATTCTATTTTCGCCCTTCAAACATTATTTTCTTACATAACTTGCAATTAATCTACTGAAGACAACAATGCATTATTTTAGCATTAAAAAGCATATCACTCAGTCTTTTCAATCATTAAATTGTTTGAAGGCACTTCAAACAAATTCTATTTTTGAATTTAGAACACGACTTTCCTGCATAACTTGCACTTGAACTATTGAAGGCAACTATTCATTTTTTTAGCCTTAAAGTCATATTATTGCGTCTCTTTTAGTCATTAAATCTTTCTAAATCACTTCGAACGAAATTCGGCCTTTAAACATGACTTTCGTGCATAACTTGCAGTTGATCTATTGAAGGCAACAATGCATTTGTTTAGCCTTAAAGTCATGTCACTGAGTCTGTTCTAGTCATTAAATCATTCTAAATTAATTCGAACGAATTCTATTTTCGCCCTTTAAACATTATTTTCTTACATAACTTGCAATTAATCTACTGAAGACAACAATGCATTATTTTAGCATTAAAAAGCATATCACTCAGTCTTTTCAATCATTAAATTGTTTGAAGGCACTTCGAACCAATTCTATTTTTGAATTTAGAACACGACTTTCATGCATTACTTGCACTTGATCTATTGAAGGCAACTATTCATTTTTTTAGCCTTAAAGTCATATTATTGCGTCTCTTTTAGTCATTAAATCTTTCGGAATCACTTCGAATGAAATTCGGCCTTTAAACATGACTTTCGTGCATAACTTGCAGTTGATCTATTGAAGGCAACAATGCATTTGTTTAGCCTTAAAGTCATGTCACTGAGTCTCTTCTAGTCATTAAATCATTCTAAATTAATTCGAACGAATTCTATTTTCGCCCTTTAAACATTATTTTCTTACATAACTTGCAATTAATCTACTGAAGACAACAACGCATTATTTTAGCATTAAATAGCATATCACTCAGTCTTTTCAATCATTAAATTGTTTGAAGGCACTTCGAACTAATTCTATTTTTGAATTTAGAACACGACTTTCATGCATAACTTGCACTTGAGCTATTGAAGGCAACTATTCATTTTTTTAGCCATAAAGTCATGTTATTGCGTCTCTTTTAGTCATTAAATCTTTCTAGATCACTTCGAACGAAATTCAGCCTTTAAACATGACTTTCGTGCATAACTTGCAGTTGATCTATTGAAGGCAACAATGCATTTGTTTAGCCTTAAAGCCATGTCACTGAGTCTATTCTAGTCATTAAATCATTCTAAATTAATTCGAACGAATTCTATTTTCGCCCTTTAAACATTATTTTCTTACATAACTTGCAATTAATCTACTGAAGACAACAATGCATTATTTTAGCATTAAAAAGCATATCACTCAGTCTTTTCAATCATTAAATTGTTTGAAGGCACTTCGAACCAATTCTATTTTTGAATTTAGAACACGACTTTCATGCATAACTTGCACTTGATCTATTGAAGGCAACTATTCATTTTTTTAGCCTTAAAGTCATATTATTGCGTCTCTTTTAGTCATTAAATCTTTCTGAATCACTTCGAATGAAATTCGGCCTTTAAACATGACTTTCGTGCATAACTTGCAGTTGATCTATTGAAGGCAACAATGCATTTGTTTAGCCTTAAAGTCATGTCACTAAGTCTCTTCTAGTCATTAAATCATTCAAAATTAATTCGAACGAATTCTATTTTCGCCCTTCAAACATTATTTTCTTACATAACTTGCAATTAATCTACTAAAGACAACAATGCATTATTTTAGCATTAAAAAGCATATCACTCAGTCTTTTCAATCATTAAATTGTTTGAAGGCACTTCAAACAAATTCTATTTTTGAATTTAGAACACGACTTTCATGCATAACTTGCACTTGATCTATTGAAGGCAACTATTCATTTTTTTAGCCTGAAAATCATATTATTGTGTCTCTTTTAGTCATTAAATCTTTCTGAATCACTTCGAATGAAAATCGGCCTTTAAACATGACTTTCGTGCATAACTTGCAGTTGATATATTGAAGGCAACAATGCATTTGTTTAGCCTTAAAGTCATGCCACTGAGTCTCTTCTAGTCATTAAATCATTCTAAATTAATTCGAATGAATTCTATTTTCACCCTTCAAACATTATTTTCTTACATAACTTGCAATTAATCTACTGAAGACAACAATGCATTATTTTAGCATTAAAAAGCACATGACTCAGTCTTTTCAATCATTAAATTGTTTGAAGGCACTTCGAACCAATTCTATTTTTGAATTTAGAACACGACTTTCATGCATAACTTGCACTTGATCTATTGAAGGCAACTATTTATTTTTTTAGCCTTAAAGTCATATTATTGCGTCTCTTTTAGTCATTAAATCTTCCTAAATCACTTCGAATGAAATTCGGCCTTTAAACATGACTTTCGTGCATAACTTGTAGTTGATATATTGAAGGGAACAATGCATTTGTTTAGCCTTAAAGTCATGCCACTGAGTCTCTTCTAGTCATTAAATCATTCTAAATTAATTCGAACGAATTCTATTTTCGCCCTTCAAACATTATTTTCTTACATAACTTGCAATTAATCTACTGAAGACAACAACGCATTATTTTAGGATTAAAAAGCATATCACTCAGTCTTTTCAATCATTAAATTGTTTGAAGGCACTTCGAACCAATTCTATTTTTGAATTTAGAACACGACTTTCATGCATAACTTACACTTGATCTATTGAAGGCAACTATCCATATTTTTAGCCTTAAAGTCATATTATTGCGGCTCTTTTAGTCATTAAATCTTTCTAAATCACTTCCTTCGAAATTCGGCCTCTAAACATGACTTTCGTGCAAAACTTGCAGTTGATCTATTGAAGGCAACAATGCATTTGTTTAGACTTAAAGTCATGTCACTGACTCTCTTCTAGTCATTAAATCATTCAAAATTAATTCGAACGAATTCTATTTTCGTCCTTCAAACATTATTTTCTTACATAACTTGCAATTAATCTACTGAAGACAACAATGCATTATTTTAGCATTAAAAAGCATATCACTCTGTCTTTTCAATCATTAAATTGTTTGAAGGCACTTCGAACCAATTATATTTTTGAATTTAGAACACGACCTTCATGCATAACTTGCACTTGATCTATTGAAGGCAACTATTCATTTTTTTAGGCTTAAAGTCATATTATTGCGTCTCTTTTAGTCATTAAATCTTTCTGAATCACTTCGAACGAAATTCAGCCTTTAAACATGACTCTCGTGCATAACTTGTAGTTGATCTATTGAAGGCAACAATGCATTTGTTTAGCCTTAAAGTCATGTCACTGAGTCTGTCCTAGTCATTAAATCATTCTAAATTAATTCGAACGAATTCTATTTTTGCCTTTTAAAAATTATTTTCTTACATAACTTGCAATTAATCTACTAATGACAACAATGCATTATTTTAGCATTAAAAAGCATATCACTCAGTCTTTTCAATCATTAAATTGTTTGAAGGCACTTCGAACAAATTCTATTTTTGAATTTGGAACACGAATTTCACGCATAACTTGCACTTGATCTATTGAAGGCAACTATTCATTTTTTTATCTTTAAAGTCATATTATTGCGTCTCTTTTAGTCATTAAATCTTTCTGAATCACTTCGAACGAAATTCGGCCTTTAAACATGACTTTTGTGCATAACTTGCAGTTGATCTATTGAAGGCAACAATGCATTTGTTTAGCCTTCGAGTCATGTCACTGAGTCTCTTCTAGTCATTAAATCATTCTAAATTAATTCGAACGAATTCTATTTTCGCCCTTCAAACATTATTTTCTTGCATAACTTGCAATTAATCTACTGAAGACAACAATGCATTATTTTAGCATTAAAAAGCATATCACTCAGTCTTTTCAATCATTAAATTGTTTGAAGGCACTTCGAACCAATTCTATTTTTGAATTTAGAACACGACTTTCATGCATAACTTGCAGTTGATCTATTGAAGGCAACTATTCATTTTTTTAGGCTTAAAGTCATATTATTGCGTCTCTTTTAGTCATTAAATCTTTCTGAATCACTTCGAACGAAATTCAGCCTTTAAACATGACTCTCGTGCATAACTTGTAGTTGATCTATTGAAGGCAACAATGCATTTGTTTAGCCTTAAAGTCGTGTCACTGAGTCTCTTCTAGTCATTAAATCATTCAAAATTAATTCGAACGAATTCTATTTTCGCCCTTTAAACATTATTTTCTTACATAACTTGCAATTAATCTACTGAAGACAACAATGCATTATTTTAGCTTAAAAATGCATATCACTCAGTCTTTTCAATCATTAAATTGTTTGAAGCCACTTCGAACCAATTCTATTTTTGAATTTAGAACACGACTTTCATGCATAACTTGCACTTGATCTATTGAAGGCAACTATTCATTTTTTTAGCCTTAAAGTCATATTATTGCGTCTCTTTTAGTCATTAAATCTTTCGGAATCACTTCGAATGAAATTCGGCCTTTAAACATGACTTTTGTGCATAACTTGCAGTTGATCTATTGAAGGCAACAATGCATTTGTTTAGCCTTAAAGTCGGGTCACTGAGTCTCTTCTAGTCATTAAATCATTCAAAATTAATTCGAACGAATTCTATTTTCGCCCTTCAAACATTATTTTCTTACATAACTTGCAATTAATCTACTGAAGACAACAACGCATTCTTTTAGCATTAAAAAGCATATCACTCAGTCTTTTCAATCATTAAATTGTTTGAAGGCACTTCGAACCAATTCTATTTTTGAATTTAGAACACGACCTTCATGCATAACTTGCACTTGATCTATTGAAGGCAACTATTCATTTTTTTAGGCTTAAAGTCATATTATTGCGTCTCTTTTAGTCATTAAATCTTTCTAAATCACTTGCTTCGAAATTCGGCCTTTACACATGACTTTCGTATATAACTTGCAGTTGATCTATTGAAGGCAACAATGCATTTGTTTAGCCTTAAAGTCATGTCACTGAGTCTCTTCTAGTCATTAAATCATTCTAAATTAATTCGAACGAATTCTATTTTTGCCCTCTAAATATTATTTTCTTACATAACTTGCAATTAATCTACTGAAGACAACAATGCATTATTTTAGCATTAAAAAGCATATCACTCAATCTTTTCAATTATTAAATTGTTTAAAGGCACTTCAAACAAATTCTATTTTTGAATTTAGAACACGACTTTCATGCATAACTTGCACTTGATCTATTGAAGGCAACTATTCATTTTTTAGCCTTAAAGTCATATTATTGCGTCTCTTTTAGTCATTAAATCTTTCTGAATCACTTCGAATGAAAATCGGCCTTTAAACATGACTTTCGTGCATAACTTGCAGTTGATATATTGAAGGCAACAATGCATTTGTTTAGCCTTAAAGTCATGTCACTGAGTCTCTTCTAGTCATTAAATCAATCAAAATTAATTCGAACGAATTCTATTTTCGCCCTTCAAACATTATTTTCTTACATAACTTGCAATTAATCTACTGAAGACAACAATGCATTATTTTAGCATTAAAAAGCATATCACTCAGTCTTTTCAATCATTAAATTGTTTGAAGGCACTCCAAACAAATTCTATTTTTGAATTTAGAACATGACTTTCACGCATAACTTGCACTTGATCTATTAAAGGCAACTATTCATTTTTTTAGCCTTAAAGTCATATTATTGCGTCTCTTTTAGTCATTAAATCTTTCTAAATCACTTCGAACGAAATTCGGCCTTTAAACATGACTTTCGTGCATAACTTGCAGTTGATCTGTTGAAGACAACAATGCATTTGTTTTGCCTTAAAGTCATGTCACAGAGTCTCTTCTAGTCATTAAATCATTCTAAATTAATTCGAACGAATTCTATTTTCGCCCTTCAAACATTATTTTCTTACATAACTTGCAATTAATCTACTGAAGACAACAATGCATTATTTTAGCATTAAAAAGCATATCACTCAGTCTTTTCAATCATTAAATTGTTTGAAGGCACTCCAAACAAATTCTATTTTTGAATTTAGAACATGACTTTCACGCATAACTTGCACTTGATCTATTAAAGGCAACTATTCATTTTTTTAGCCTTAAAGTCATATTATTGCGTCTCTTTTAGTCATTAAATCTTTCTAAATCACTTCGAATGAAATTCGGCCTTTAAACATGACTTTTGTGCATAACTTGCAGTTGATCTATTGAAGGCAACAATGCATTTGTTTAGCCTTAAAGTCGGGTCACTGAGTCTCTTCTAGTCATTAAATCATTCAAAATTAATTCGAACGAATTCTATTTTCGCCCTTCAAACATTATTTTCTTACATAACTTGCAATTAATCTACTGAAGACAACAACGCATTCTTTTAGCATTAAAAAGCATATCACTCAGTCTTTTCAATCATTAAATTGTTTGAAGGCACTTCGAACCAATTCTATTTTTGAATTTAGAACACGACCTTCATGCATAACTTGCACTTGATCTATTGAAGGCAACTATTCATTTTTTTAGGCTTAAAGTCATATTATTGCGTCTCTTTTAGTCATTAAATCTTTCTAAATCACTTGCTTCGAAATTCGGCCTTTACACATGACTTTCATATATAACTTGCAGTTGATCTATTGAAGGCAACAATGCATTTGTTTAGCCTTAAAGTCATGTCACTGAGTCTCTTCTAGTCATTAAATCATTCTAAATTAATTCGAACGAATTCTATTTTTGCCCTCTAAATATTATTTTCTTACATAACTTGCAATTAATCTACTGAAGACAACAATGCATTATTTTAGCATTAAAAAGCATATCACTCAATCTTTTCAATTATTAAATTGTTTAAAGGCACTTCAAACAAATTCTATTTTTGAATTTAGAACACGACTTTCATGCATAACTTGCACTTGATCTATTGAAGGCAACAATTCATTTTTTTAGCGTTAAAGTCATATTATTGCGTCTCTTTTAGTCATTAAATCTATCTGAATCACTTCGAATGAAATTCGGCCTTTAAACATGACTTTCGTGCATAACTTGCAGTTGATCTATTGAAGGCAACAATGCATTTGTTTAGCCTTAAAGTCATGTCACTGAGTCTCTTCTAGTCATTAAATCATTCAAAATTAATTCGAACGAATTCTATTTTCGCCCTTTAAACATTATTTTCTTACATAACTTGCAATTAATCCACTAAAGACAACAATGCATTATTTTAGCATTAAAAAGCATATCACTCAGTCTTTTCAATCATTAAATTGTTTGAAGGCACTTCAAACAAATTCTATTTTAAAATTTAGAACACGAATTTCACGCATAACTTGCACTTGATCTATTGAAGGCAACTATTCATTTTTTTAGCCTTAAAGTCATATTATTGCGGCTCTTTTAGTCATTAAATCTTTCTAAATCACTTCCTTCGAAATTCGGCCTTTAAACATGACTTTCGTATATAACTTGCAGTTGATCTATTGAAGGCAACAATGCATTTGTTTACCCTTAAAGTCATGTCACTGAGTTTGTACTAGTCATTAAATCATTCTAAATTAATTCGAACGAATTCTATTTTCGCCCTTTAAACATTATTTTCTTACATAACTTGCAATTAATCTACTGAAGACAACAATGCATTATTTTAGCATTAAAAAGCATATCACTCAGTCTTTTCAATCATTAAATTGTTTGAAGGCACTTCAAACAAATTCTATTTTTGAATTTAGAACACGACTTTCATGCATAACTTGCACTTGATCTATTGAAGGTAACTATTCATTTTTTTAGCCTTAAAGTCATATTATTGCGTCTCTTTTAGTCATTAAATCTTTCTAAATCACTTCAAACGAAATTCGGCCTTTAAACATGACTTTCGTGCATAACTTGCAGTTGATCTATTGAAGACAACAATGCATTTGTTTTGCCTTAAAGTCATGTCACAGAGTCTCTTCTAGTCATTAAATCATTCTAAATTAATTCGAACGAATTCTATTTTCGCCCTTTAAACATTATTTTCTTACATAACTTGCAATTAATCTACTGAAGACGACAATGCATTATTTTAGCATTAAAAAGCATATCACTCAGTCTTTTCAATCATTAAATTGTTTGAAGGCACTTCGAACCAATTCTATTTTTGAATTTAGAACACGACCTTCATGCATAACTTGCACTTGATCTATTGAAGGCAACTATTCATTTTTTTAGGCTTAAAGTCATATTATTGCTTCTCTTTTAGTCATTAAATCTTTCTAAATCACTTCCTTCGAAATTCGGCCTTTACACATGACTTTCGTATATAACTTGCAGTTGATCTATTGGAGGCAACAATGCAGTTGTTTAGCCTTAAAGTCATGTCACTGAGTCTCTTCTAGTCATTAAATCATTCTAAATTAATTCGAACGAATTCTATTTTTGCCCTCTAAATATTATTTTCTTACATAACCTGCAATTAATCTACTGAAGACAACAATGCATTATTTTTGCATTAAAAAGCATATCACTCAGTCTTTTCAATCATTAAATTGTTTGAACGCACTTCGAACCAGTTCTATTTTTGAATTTTGAACACGACTTTCATGCATAACTTGCACTTGATCTATTGAAGGCAACTATTCATTTTTTTAGCCTTAAAGTCATATTATTGCGTCTCTTTTAGTCATTAAATCTTTCTAAATAACTTCCTTTGAAATTCGGCCTTTAAACATGACTTTCGTATATAACTTGCAGTTGATCTATTGAAGGCAACAATGCATTTGTTTAGCCTTAAAGTCATGTCACTGAGTCTCTTCTAGTCATTAAATCATTCTAAATTAATTCGAACGAATTCTATTTTCGCCCTTCAAACATTATTTTCTTACATAACTTCAATTAATCTATTGAAGACAACAATGAATTATTTTACCATTAAAAAGCACATGACTCAGTCGTTTCAATCATTAAATTGTTTGAAGGCACTTCAAACAAATTCTATTTTTGAATTTAGAACACGACTTTCATGCATAACTTGCACTTGAACTATTGAAGGCAACTATTCATTTTTTTATCCTTAAAGTCATATTGTTGCGTCTCTTTTAGTCATTAAATCTTTCTAAATCACTTCGAACGAAATTCGGCCTTTAAACATGACTTTCGTGCATAACTTGCAGTTGATCTATTGAAGGCAACAATGCATTTGTTTAGCCTTAAAGTCATGTCACTGAGTCTGTTCTAGTCATTAAATCATTCTAAATTAATTCGAACGAATTCTATTTTCGCCCTTTAAACTTTATTTTCTTACATAACTTGCAATTAATCTACTGAAGACAACAATGCATTATTTTAGCAATAAAAAGCATATCACTCAGTCTTTTCAATCATTAAATTGTTTGAAGGCACTTCAAACAAATTCTATTTTTGAATTTAGAACACGACTTTCATGCATAACTTGCACTTGAACTATTGAAGGCAACTATTCAATTTTTTGTCCTTAAAGTCATATTATTGCGTCTCTTTTAGTCATTAAATCTTTCTAAATCACTTCGAACGAAATTCGGCCTTTAAACATGACTTTTGTGCATAACTTGCAGTTGATCTATTGAAGGCAACAATGCATTTGTTTAGCCTTAGAGTCATGTCACTGAGTCTCTTCTAGTCATTAAATCATTCAAAATTAATTCGAACGAATTCTATTTTCGCCCTTCAAACATTATTTTCTTACATAACTTGCAATTAATCTACTGAAGACGACAATGCATTATTTTAGCATTAAAAAGCATATCACTCAGTCTTTTCAATCATTAAATTGTTTGAAGGCACTTCGAACCAATTCTATTTTTGAATTTAGAACACGACCTTCATGCATAACTTGCACTTGATCTATTGAAGGCAACTATTCATTTTTTTAGGCTTAAAGTCATATTATTGCGTCTCTTTTAGTCATTAAATCTTTCTGAATCACTTCGAACGAAATTCAGCCTTTAAACATGACTCTCGTGCATAACTTGTAGTTGATCTATTGAAGGCAACAATGCATTTGTTTAGCCTTAAAGTCATGTCACTGAGTCTGTCCTAGTCATTAAATCATTCAAAATTAATTCGAACGAATTCTATTTTTGCCCTTTAAAAATTATTTTCTTACATAACTTGCAATTAATCCACTAAAGACAACAATGCATTATTTTAGCATTAAAAAGCATATCACTCAGTCTTTTCAATCATTAAATTGTTTGAAGGCACTTCAAACAAATTCTATTTTAAAATTTAGAACACGAATTTCACGCATAACTTGCACTTGATCTATTGAAGGCAACTATTCATTTTTTTAGCCTTAAAGTCATATTATTGCGTCTCTTTTAGTCATTAAATCTTTCTGAATCACTTCGAACGAACTTTGGCCTTTAAACATGACTTTCGTGCATAACTTGCAGTTGATCTATTGAAGGCAACAATGCATTTGTTTAGCCTTAAAGTCATGTCACTAAGTCTGTTCTAGTCATTAAATCATTCTAAATTATTTCGAACGAATTCTATTTTCGCCCTTTAAACATTATTTTCTTACATAACATGCAATTAATCTACTGAAGACAACAATGCATTATTTTAGCATTAAAAAGCATATCACTCAGTCTTTTCAATCATTAAATTGTTTGAAGGCACTTCGAACCAATTCTATTTTTGAATTTAGAACACGACCTTCATGCATAACTTGCACTTGATCTATTGAAGGCAACTATTCATTTTTTTAGGCTTAAAGTCATATTATTGCTTCTCTTTTAGTCATTAAATCTTTCTAAATCACTTCCTTCGAAATTCGGCCTTTACACATGACTTTCGTATATAACTTGCAGTTGATCTATTGGAGGCAACAATGCAGTTGTTTAGCCTTAAAGTCATGTCACTGAGTCTCTTCTAGTCATTAAATCATTCTAAATTAATTCGAACGAATTCTATTTTTGCCCTCTAAATATTATTTTCTTACATAACCTGCAATTAATCTACTGAAGACAACAATGCATTATTTTTGCATTAAAAAGCATATCACTCAGTCTTTTCAATCATTAAATTGTTTGAACGCACTTCAAACAAATTCTATTTTAAAATTTAGAACACGAATTTCACGCATAACTTGCACTTGATCTATTGAAGGCAACTATTCATTTTTTTAGCCTTAAAGTCATATTATTGCGTCTCTTTTAGTCATTAAATCTTTCTGAATCACTTCGAACGAACTTTGGCCTTTAAACATGACTTTCGTGCATAACTTGCAGTTGATCTATTGAAGGCAACAATGCATTTGTTTAGCCTTAAAGTCATGTCACTAAGTCTGTTCTAGTCATTAAATCATTCTAAATTATTTCGAACGAATTCTATTTTCGCCCTTTAAACATTATTTTCTTACATAACATGCAATTAATCTACTGAAGACAACAATGCATTATTTTAGCATTAAAAAGCATATCACTCAGTCTTTTCAATCATTAAATTGTTTGGAGGCACTTCAAACAAATTCTATTTTTGAATTTAGAACACGACTTTCATGCATAACTTGCACTTGAACTATTGAAGGCAACTATTCATTTTTTTATCCTTAAAGTCATATTATTGCGTCTCTTTTAGTCATTAAATCTTCCTAAATCACTTCGAATGAAATTCGGCCTTTAAACATGACTTTTGTGCATAACTTGCAGTTGATCTATTGAAGGCAACAATGCATTTGTTTAGCCTTAGAGTCATGTCACTGAGTCTGTTCTAGTCATTAAATCATTCTAAATTAATTCGAACGAATTCTATTTTCGCCCTTTAAACTTTATTTTCTTACATAACTTGCAATTAATCTGCTGAAGACAACAATGCATTATTTTAGCAATAAAAAGCATATCACTCAGTCTTTTCAATCATTAAATTGTTTGAAGGCACTTCAAACAAATTCTATTTTTGAATTTAGAACACGACTTTCATGCATAACTTGCACTTGAACTATTGAAGGCAACTATTCAATTTTTTGTCCTTAAAGTCATATTATTGCGTCTCTTTTAGTCATTAAATCTTTCTAAATCACTTCGAACGAAATTCGGCCTTTAAACATGACTTTTGTGCATAACTTGCAGTTGATCTATTGAAGGCAACAATGCATTTGTTTAGCCTTAGAGTCATGTCACTGAGTCTCTTCTAGTCATTAAATCATTCAAAATTAATTCGAACGAATTCTATTTTCGCCCTTCAAACATTATTTTCTTACATAACTTGCAATTAATCTACTGAAGACGACAATGCATTATTTTAGCATTAAAAAGCATATCACTCAGTCTTTTCAATCATTAAATTGTTTGAAGGCACTTCGAACCAATTCTATTTTTGAATTTAGAACACGACCTTCATGCATAACTTGCACTTGATCTATTGAAGGCAACTATTCATTTTTTTAGGCTTAAAGTCATATTATTGCGTCTCTTTTAGTCATTAAATCTTTCTGAATCACTTCGAACGAAATTCAGCCTTTAAACATGACTCTCGTGCATAACTTGTAGTTGATCTATTGAAGGCAACAATGCATTTGTTTAGCCTTAAAGTCATGTCACTGAGTCTGTCCTAGTCATTAAATCATTCAAAATTAATTCGAACGAATTCTATTTTTGCCCTTTAAAAATTATTTTCTTACATAACTTGCAATTAATCCACTAAAGACAACAATGCATTATTTTAGCATTAAAAAGCATATCACTCAGTCTTTTCAATCATTAAATTGTTTGAAGGCACTTCAAACAAATTCTATTTTAAAATTTAGAACACGAATTTCACGCATAACTTGCACTTGATCTATTGAAGGCAACTATTCATTTTTTTAGCCTTAAAGTCATATTATTGCGTCTCTTTTAGTCATTAAATCTTTCTGAATCACTTCGAACGAACTTTGGCCTTTAAACATGACTTTCGTGCATAACTTGCAGTTGATCTATTGAAGGCAACAATGCATTTGTTTAGCCTTAAAGTCATGTCACTAAGTCTGTTCTAGTCATTAAATCATTCTAAATTATTTCGAACGAATTCTATTTTCGCCCTTTAAACATTATTTTCTTACATAACATGCAATTAATCTACTGAAGACAACAATGCATTATTTTAGCATTAAAAAGCATATCACTCAGTCTTTTCAATCATTAAATTGTTTGAAGGCACTTCGAACCAATTCTATTTTTGAATTTAGAACACGACCTTCATGCATAACTTGCACTTGATCTATTGAAGGCAACTATTCATTTTTTTAGGCTTAAAGTCATATTATTGCTTCTCTTTTAGTCATTAAATCTTTCTAAATCACTTCCTTCGAAATTCGGCCTTTACACATGACTTTCGTATATAACTTGCAGTTGATCTATTGGAGGCAACAATGCAGTTGTTTAGCCTTAAAGTCATGTCACTGAGTCTCTTCTAGTCATTAAATCATTCTAAATTAATTCGAACGAATTCTATTTTTGCCCTCTAAATATTATTTTCTTACATAACCTGCAATTAATCTACTGAAGACAACAATGCATTATTTTTGCATTAAAAAGCATATCACTCAGTCTTTTCAATCATTAAATTGTTTGAACGCACTTCAAACAAATTCTATTTTAAAATTTAGAACACGAATTTCACGCATAACTTGCACTTGATCTATTGAAGGCAACTATTCATTTTTTTAGCCTTAAAGTCATATTATTGCGTCTCTTTTAGTCATTAAATCTTTCTGAATCACTTCGAACGAACTTTGGCCTTTAAACATGACTTTCGTGCATAACTTGCAGTTGATCTATTGAAGGCAACAATGCATTTGTTTAGCCTTAAAGTCATGTCACTAAGTCTGTTCTAGTCATTAAATCATTCTAAATTATTTCGAACGAATTCTATTTTCGCCCTTTAAACATTATTTTCTTACATAACATGCAATTAATCTACTGAAGACAACAATGCATTATTTTAGCATTAAAAAGCATATCACTCAGTCTTTTCAATCATTAAATTGTTTGGAGGCACTTCAAACAAATTCTATTTTTGAATTTAGAACACGACTTTCATGCATAACTTGCACTTGAACTATTGAAGGCAACTATTCATTTTTTTATCCTTAAAGTCATATTATTGCGTCTCTTTTAGTCATTAAATCTTCCTAAATCACTTCGAATGAAATTCGGCCTTTAAACATGACTTTTGTGCATAACTTGCAGTTGATCTATTGAAGGCAACAATGCATTTGTTTAGCCTTAGAGTCATGTCACTGAGTCTCTTCTAGTCATTAAATCATTCAAAATTAATTCGAACGAATTCTATTTTCGCCCTTCAAACATTATTTTCTTACATAACCTGCAATTAATCTATTGAAGACAACAATGAATTATTTTACCATTAAAAAGCACCTGACTAAGTCTTTTCAATAATTAAATTGTTTGAAGGCACTTCGGACCAATTCTATTTTTGAATTTATAACACGACTTTCATGCATAACTTGCACTTGATCTATTGAAGGCAACTATTCATTTTTTTAGCCTTAAAGTCATATTATTGCGTCTCTTTTAGTCATTAAATCTTTCTGAATCACTTCGAATGAAAATCGGCCTTTAAACATGACTTTCGTGCATAACTTGCAGTTGATCTATTGAAGGCAACAATGCATTTGTTTAGCCTTAAAGTCATGTCACAGAGTCTCTTCTAGTCATTAAATCTTTCTAAATTAATTCGAACGAATTCTATTTTCGCCCTTTAAACATTATTTTCTTACATAACTTGCAATTAATCTACTGAAGACGACAATGCATTATTTTAGCATTAAAAAGCATATCACTCAGTCTTTTCAATCATTAAATTGTTTGAAGGCACTTCGAACCAATTCTATTTTTGAATTTAGAACACGACCTTCATGCATAACTTGCACTTGATCTATTGAAGGCAACTATTCATTTTTTTAGGTTTAAAGTCATATTATTGCGTCTCTTTTAGTCATTAAATCTTTCTGAATCACTTCGAACGAAATTCAGCCTTTAAACATGACTCTCGTGCATAACTTGTAGTTGATCTATTGAAGGCAACAATGCATTTGTTTAGCCTTAAAGTCATGTCACTGAGTCTGTCCTAGTCATTAAATCATTCTAAATTAATTCGAACGAATTCTATTTTTGCCCTTTAAAAATTATTTTCTTACATAACTTGCAATTAATCTACTAAAGACAACAATGCATTATTTTAGCATTAAAAACCATATCACTCAGTCTTTTCAATCATTAAATTGTTTGAAGGCACTTCAAACAAATTCTATTTTTGAATTTAGAACACGAATTTCACGCATAACTTGCACTTGATCTATTGAAGGCAACTATTCATTTTTTTAGCCTTAAAGTCATATTATTGCGTCTCTTTTAGTCATTAAATCTTTCTGAATCACTTCGAATGAAAATCGGCCTTTAAACATGACTTTCGTGCATAACTTGCAGTTGATCTATTGAAGGCAACAATGCATTTGTTTAGCCTTAAAGTCATGTCACTGAGTCTCTTCTAGTCATTAAATCATTCTAAATTAATTCGAACGAATTCTATTTTTGCCCTCTAAATATTATTTTCTTACATAACTTGCAATTAATATACTGAAGACAACAATGCATTATTTTTGCATTAAAAAGCATATCACTCAGTCTTTTCAATCATTAAATTGTTTGAACGCACTTCGAACCAATTCTATTTTTGAATTTTGAACACGACTTTCATGCATAACTTGCACTTGATCTATTGAACGCAACTATTCATTTTTTTACCCTTAAAGTCATATTATTGCGTCTCTTTTAGTCATTAAATCTTTCTAAATAACTTCCTTTGAAATTCGGCCTTTAAACATGACTTTCGTATATAACTTGCAGTTGATCTATTGAAGGCAACAATGCATTTGTTTAGCCTTAAAGTCATGTCACTCCGTCTCTTCTAGTCATTAAATCATTCTTAATTAATTCGAACGAATTCTATTTTCGCCCTTCAAACATTATTTTCTTACATAACTTCAATTAATCTATTGAAGACAACAATGAATTATTTTACCATTAAAAAGCACATGACTCAGTCTTTTCAATCATTAAATTGTTTGAAGGCACTTCGAACCAATTCTATTTTTGAATTTAGAACACGACTTTCATGCATAACTTGCACTTGAGCTATTGAAGGCAACTTTTCATTTTTTTAGCCTTAAAGTCATATTATTGCGTCTCTTTTAGTCATTAAATCTTTCTAAATAACTTCCTTTGAAATTCGGCCTTTAAACATGACTTTCGTATATAACTTGCAGTTGATCTATTGAAGGCAACAATGCATTTGTTTAGCCTTAAAGTCATGTCACTGACTCTCTTCTAGTCATTAAATCATTCAAAATTAATTCGAACGAATTCTATTTTCGCCCTTCAAACCTTATTTTCTTACATAACTTGCAATTAATCTACAGAAGACAACAATGCATTATTTTAGCATTATAAAGAATATCACTCCGTCTATTCAATCATTAAATTGTTTGAAGGCACTTCGAACCAATTCTATTTTTGAATTTAGAACACGACTTTCATGCATAACTTGCACTTGAGCTATTGAAGGCAACTTTTCATTTTTTTAGCCTTAAAGTCATATTATTGCGTCTCTTTTAGTCATTAAATCTTTCTAAATCACTTTGAACGAAATTCAGCCTTTAAACATGACTTTCGTGCATAACTTGCAGTCGATCTATTGAAGGCAACAATGCATTTGTTTAGCCTTAAAGTCATGTTACTGAGCCTGTTCTAGTCATTAAATCATTCTAAATTAATTCGAACGAATTCTATTTTCGCCCTTTAAACATTATTTTCTTACAAAACTTGCAATTAATCTACTGAAGACAGCAATGCATTATTTTAGCATTAAAAAGCATATCACTCAGTCTTTTCAATCATTAAATTGTTTAAAGGCACTTCAAAGAAATTCTATTTTTGAATTTAGAACACGACTTTCATGCATAACTTGCACTTGATCTATTGAAGGCCACTATTCATTTTTTTAGCCTTAAAGTCATATTACTGCGGCTCTTTTAGTCATTAAATCTTTCTAAATCACTTCGTTCGAAATTCGGCCTTTAAACATGACTTTCGTATATAACTTGCAGTTGATCTATTGAAGGCAACAATGCATTTGTTTAGCCTTAAAGTCATGTCACTGAGTTTGTTCTAGTCATTAAATCATTCTAAATTAATTCGAACGAATTCTATTTTCGCCCTTTAAACATTATTTTCTTACATAACTTGCAATTAATCTACTGAAGACAACAATGCATTATTTTAGCATTAAAAAGCATATCACTCAGTCTTTTCAATCATTAAATTGTTTGAAGGCACTTCAAACAAATTCTATTTTTGAATATAGAACACGACTTTAATGCATAACTTGCACTTGATCTATTGAAGGCAACTATTCATTTTTTTAGCCTTAAAGTCATATTATTGCGTTGCTTTTAGTCATTAAATCTTTCTGAATCACTTCGAATGAAAATCGGCCTTTAAACATGACTTTCGTGCATAACTTGCAGTTGATCTATTGAAGGCAACAATGCATTTGTTTAGCCTTAAAGTCATGTCACTGAGTTTGTTCTAGTCATTAAATCATTCTAAATTAATTCGAACGAATTCTATTTTCGCCCTTTAAACATTATTTTCTTACATAACTTGCAATTAATCTACTGAAGACAACAATGCATTATTTTAGCATTAAAAAGCATATTACTCAGTCTTTTCAATCATTAAATTGTTTGAAGGCACTTCAAACAAATTCTATTTTTGAATACAGAACACGACTTTCATGCATAACTTGCACTTGATCTATTGAAGGCAACTATTCATTTTTTTAGCCTTAAAGTCATATTATTGCGTCTCTTTTAGTCATTAAATCTTTCTGAATCACTTCGAATGAAAATCGGCCTTTAAACATGACTTTCGTGCATAACTTGCAGTTGATCTATTGAAGGCAACAATGCATTTGTTTAGCCTTAAAGTCATGTCACAGAGTCTCTTCTAGTCATTAAATCATTCTAAATTAATTCGAACGAATTCTATTTTCGCCCTTTAAACATTATTTTCTTACATAACTTGCAATTAATCTACTGAAGACGACAATGCATTATTTTAGCATTAAAAAGCATATCACTCCGTCTTTTCAATCATTAAATTGTTTGAAGACACTTCGAACCAATTCTATTTTTGAATTTAGAACACGACCTTCATGCATAACTTGCACTTGATCTATTGAAGGCAACTATTCATTTTTTTAGGCTGAAAGTCATATTATTCCGTCTCTTTTTGTCATTAAATCTTTCTAAATCACTTCCTTCGAAATTCGGCCTTTACACATGACTTTCGTAAATAACTTGCAGTTGATCTATTGAAGGCAACAATGCATTTGTTTAGCCTTAAAGTCATGTCACTGAGTCTCTTCTAGTCATTAAATCATTCTAAATTAATTCGAACGAATTCTATTTTTGCCCTCTAAATATTATTTTCTTACATAACTTGCAATTAATCTACTGAAGACAACAATGCATTATTTTTGCATTAAAAAGCATATCACTCAGTCTTTTCAATCATTAAATTGTTTGAACGCACTTCGAACCAATTCTATTTTTGAATTTTGAACACGACTTTCATGCATAACTTGCACTTGATCTATTGAACGCAACTATTCATTTTTTTAGCCTTAAAGTCATATTATTGCGTCTCTTTTAGTCATTAAATCTTTCTAAATAACTTCCTTTGAAATTCGGCCTTTAAACATGACTTTCGTATATAACTTGCAGTTGATCTATTGAAGGCAACAATGCATTTGTTTAGCCTTAAAGTCATGTCACTCCGTCTCTTCTAGTCATTAAATCATTCTTAATTAATTCGAACGAATTCTATTTTCGCCCTTCAAACATTATTTTCTTACATAACTTCAATTAATCTATTGAAGACAACAATGAATTATTTTACCATTAAAAAGCACATGACTCAGTCTTTTCAATCATTAAATTGTTTGAAAGCACTTCAAACCAATTCTATTTTTGAATTTAGAACACGACTTTCATGCATAACTTGCACTTGAACTATTGAAGGCAACTATTCATTTTTTTATCCTTAAAGTCATATTATTGCGTCTCTTTTAGTCATTAAATCTTTCTAAATCACGTCGAACGAAATTCGGCCTTTAAAGATGACTTTCGTGCATAACTTGCAGTTTATCTATTGAAGGCAACAATGCATTTGTTTAGCCTTAAAGTCATGTCACTCCGTCCCTTCTAGTCATTAAATCATTCTTAATTAATTCGAACGAATTCTATTTTCGCCCTTCAAACATTATTTTCGTACATAACTTCAATTAATCTATTGAAGACAACAATGAATTATTTTACCATTAAAAAGCACATGACTCAGTCTTTTCAATCATTAAATTGTTTGAAGGCACTTCGAACCAATTCTATTTTTGAATTTAGAACACGACTTTCATGCATAACTTGCACTTGATCTAATGAAGGCAACTATTCATTTTTTTAGCCTTAAAGTCATATTATTGCGTCTCTTTTAGTCATTAAATCTTCCTAAATCACTTCGAATGAAATTCGGCCTTTAAACCTGACTTTCGTGCATAACTTGCAGTTGATCTATTGAAGGCAACAATGCATTTGTTTAGCCTTAAAGTCATGTCACTGAGTCTCTTCTAGTCATTAAATCATTCAAAATTAATTCGAACGAATTCTATTTTCGCCCTTCAAACATTATTTTCTTACATAACTTGCAATTAATCTACTGAAGACAACAATGCATTATTTTAGGATTAAAAAGCATATCACTCAGTCTTTTCAATCATTAAATTGTTTGAAGGCACTTCGAACCAATTCTATTTTTGAATTTAGAACACGACTTTCATGCATAACTTACACTTGATCTATTGAAGGCAACTATTCATATTTTTAGCCTTAAAGTCATATTATTGCGTCTCTTTTAGTCATTAAATCTTTCTAAATCACTTCGAACGAAATTCGGCCTTTAAACATGACTTTCGTGCATAACTTGCAGTTGATCTATTGAAGGCAACAATGCATTTGTTTAGCCTTAAAGTCATGTCACTGAGTCTGTTCTAGTCATTAAATCATTCTAAATTAATTCGAACGAATTCTATTTTCGCCCTTCAAACATTATTTTCTTACATAACTTGCAATTAATCTACTGAAGACAACAATGCATTATTTTAGGATTAAAAAGCATATCACTCAGTCTTTTCAATCATTAAATTGTTTGAAGGCACTTCGAACCAATTCTATTTTTGAATTTAGAACACGACTTTCATGCATAACTTACACTTGATCTATTGAAGGCAACTATTCATATTTTTAGCCTTAAAGTCATATTATTGCGGCTCTTTTAGTCATTAAATCTTTCTAAATCACTTCCTTCGAAATTCGGCCTCTAAACATGACTTTCGTGCATAACTTGCAGTTGATCTATTGAAGACAACAATGCATTCGTTTAGCCTTAAAGTCATGTCACTGACTCTCTTCTAGTCATTAAATCATTCAAAATTAATTCGAACGAATTCTATTTTCGCCCTTCAAATATTATTTTCTTACATAACTTGCAATTAATCTACTGAAGACAACAATGCATTATTTTAGCATTAAAAAGCATATCACTCCGTCTTTTCAATCATTAAATTGTTTGAAGGCACTTCGAACCAATTATATTTTTGAATTTAGAACACGACTTTAGTGCATATCTTGCACTTGATCTATTGAAGGCAACTATTCATTTTTTTAGCCTTAAAGTCATATTATTGCGTCTCTTTTAGTCATTAAATCTTTCTAAATCACTTCGAACGAAATTCAGCCTTTAAACATGACTTTCGTATATAACTTGCAGTTGATCTATTGAAGGCAACAATGCATTTGTTTAGCCTTAAAGTCATGTCACTGAGTCTCTTCTAGTCATTAAATCATTCTAAATTAATTCGAACGAATTCTATTTTCGCCCTTTAAACATTATTTTCTTACATAACTTGCAATTAATCTACTGAAGACAACAATGCAATATTTTAGCATTAAAAAGCATATCACTCAGTGTTTTTAATCATTAAATTGTTTGAAGGCACTTCGAACCAATTCTATTTTTGAACTTAGAACACGACTTTCATGCATAACTTGCACTTGATCTATTGAAGGCAACTATTCATTTTTTTAGCCTTAAAGTCATATTATTGCGGCTCTTTTAGTCATTAAATCTTTCTAAATCACTTCCTTCGAAATTCGGCCTCTAAACATGACTTTCGTATATAACTTGCAGTTGATCTATTGAAGGCAACAATGCATTTGTTTAGCCTTAAAGTCTTGTCACTGAGTCTGTTCTAGTCATTAAATCATTCTAAATTAATTCGAACGAATTCTATTTTCGCCCTTCAAACATTATTTTCTTACATAAGTTGCAATTAATCTACTGAAGACAACAATGCATTATTTTAGCATTAAAAAGCATATCACTCAGTCTTTTCAATCATTAAATTGTTTGAAGGCACTTCAAACAAATTCTATTTTTGAATTTAGAACACGACTTTCATGCATAACTTGCACTTGATCTATTGAAGGCAACTATTCATTTTTTTAGCCTTAAAGTCATATTATTGCGTCTCTTTTAGTCATTAAATCTTTCTGAATCACATCGAAAGAAATTCGGCCTTTAAACATGACTTTCGTGCATAACTTGCAGTTGATGTATTGAAGGCAACAATGCATTTGTTTAGCCTTAAAGTCATGTCACTGAGTCTCTTCTAGTCATTAAATCATTCAAAATTAATTCAAACGAATTCTATTTTCGCCCTTCAAACATTATTTTCTTACATAACTTGCAATTAATCTACTGAAGACAACAATGCATTATTTTAGCATTAAAAAGCATATCACTCAGTCTTTTCAATCATTAAATTGTTTGAAGGCACTTCAAACAAATTCTATTTTTGAATTTGGAACACGACTTTCCTGCATAACTTGCACTTGAACTATTGAAGGCAACTATTCATTTTTTTATCCTTAAAGTCATATTATTGCGTCTCTTTTAGTCATTAAATCTTTCTAAATCACTTCAAACGAAATTCGGCCTTTAAACATGACTTTCGTGCATAACTTGCAGTTGATCTATTGAAGGCAACAATGCATTTGTTTAGCCTTAAAGTCATGTCACTGAGTCTGTTCTAGTCATTAAATCATTCTAAATTATTTCGAAAGAATTCTATTTTCGCCCTTCAAACATTATTTTCCTACATAACTTGCAATTAATCTACTGAAGACAACAATGCATTATTTTAGAATTAAAAAGCATATCACTCAGTCTTTTCAATCATTAAATTGTTTGAAGGCACTTCGAACCAATTCTATTTTTGAATTTATAACACGACTTTCATGCATTACTTGCACTTGATCTATTGAAGGCAACTATTCATTTTTTTAGCCTTAAAGTCATATTATTGCGTCTCTTTTAGTCATTAAATCTTTCGGAATCACTTCGAATGAAATTCGGCCTTTAAACATGACTTTCGTGCATAACTTGCAGTTGATCTATTGAAGGCAACAATGCATTTGTTTAGCCTTAAAGTCATGTCACTGAGTCTCTTCTAGTCATTAAATCATTCTAAATTAATTCGAACGAATTCTATTTTCGCCCTTTAAACATTATTTTCTTACATAACTTGCAATTAATCTACTGAAGACAACAACGCATTATTTTAGCATTAAAAAGCATATCACTCAGTCTTTTCAATCATTAAATTGTTTGAAGGCACTTCGAACCAATTCTATTTTTGAATTTAGAACACGACTTTCATGCATAACTTGCACTTGAGCTATTGAAGGCAACTATTCATTTTTTTAGCCTTAAAGTCATGTTATTGAGTCTCTTTTAGTCATTAAATCTTTCTAGATCACTTCGAACGAAATTCAGCCTTTAAACATGACTTTCGTGCATAACTTGCAGTTGATCTATTGAAGGCAACAATGCATTTGTTTAGCCTTAAAGTCATGTCACTGAGTCTGTTCTAGTCATTAAATCATTCTAAATTAATTCGAACGAATTCTATTTTCGCCCTTTAAACATTATTTTCTTACATAACTTGCAATTAATCTACTGAAGACAACAATGAATTATTTTAGCATTAAAAAGCATATCACTCAGTCTTTTCAATCATTAAATTGTCTGAAGGCACTTCGAACCAATTCTATTTTTGAATTTATAACACGACTTTCATGCATAACTTGCACTTGATCTATTGAAGGCAACTATTCATTTTTTTAGCCTTAAAGTCATGTTATTGCGTCTCTTTTAGTCATTAAATCTTTCTAGATCACTTCGAACGAAATTCGGCCTTTAAACATGACTTTCGTGCATAACTTGCAGTTGATCTATTGAAGGCAACAATGCATTTGTTTAGCCTTAAAGTCATGTCACTGAGTCTGTTCTAGTCATTAAATCATTCAAAATTAATTCAAACGAATTCTATTTTCGCCCTTCAAACATTATTTTCTTACATAACTTGCAATTAATCTACTGAAGACAACAACGCATTATTTTAGCATTAAAAAGCATATCACTCAGTCTTTTTAATCATTAAATTGTTTGAAGGCACTTCGAACCAATTCTATTTTTGAATTTAGAACACGACTTTCCTGCATAACTTGCACTTGAACTATTGAAGGCAACTATTCATTTTTTTATCCTTAAAGTCATATTATTGCGTCTCTTTTAGTCATTAAATCTTTCTAAATCACTTCGAACGAAATTCGGCCTTTAAACATGACTTTCGTGCATAACTTGCAGTTGATCTATTGAAGGCAACAATGCATTTGTTTAGCCTTAAAGTCATGTCACTGAGTCTGTTCTAGTCATTAAATCATTCTAAATTAATTCGAACGAATTCTATTTTCGCCCTTTAAACATTATTTTCTTACATAACTTGCAATTAATCTACTGAAGACAACAATGCATTATTTTAGAATTAAAAAGCATATCACTCAGTCTTTTCAATCATTAAATTGTTTGAAGGCACTTCGAACCAATTCTATTTTTGAACTTATAACACGACTTTCATGCATTACTTGCACTTGATCTATTGAAGGCAACTATTCATTTTTTTAGCCTTAAAGTCATATTATTGCGTCTCTTTTAGTCATTAAATCTTTCGGAATCACTTCGAATGAAATTCGGCCTTTAAACATGACTTTCGTGCATAACTTGCAGTTGATCTATTGAAGGCAACAATGCATTTGTTTAGCCTTAAAGTCATGTCACTGAGTCTGTTCTAGTCATTAAATCATTCAAAATTAATTCAAACGAATTCTATTTTCGCCCTTCAAACATTATTTTCTTACATAACTTGCAATTAATCTACTGAAGACAACAACGCATTATTTTAGCATTAAAAAGCATATCACTCAGTCTTTTCAATCATTAAATTGTTTGAAGGCACTTCGAACCAATTCTATTTTTGAATTTAGAACACGACTTTCATGCATAACTTGCACTTGAGCTATTGAAGGCAACTATTCATTTTTTTAGCCTTAAAGTCATGTTATTGAGTCTCTTTTAGTCATTAAATCTTTCTAGATCACTTCGAACGAAATTCAGCCTTTAAACATGACTTTCGTGCATAACTTGCAGTTGATCTATTGAAGGCAACAATGCATTTGTTTAGCCTTAAAGTCATGTCACTGACTCTGTTGTAGTCATTAAATCATTCTAAATTAATTCGAACGAATTCTATTTTCGCCCTTTAAACATTATTTTCTTACATAACTTGCAATTAATCTACTGAAGACAACAATGAATTATTTTAGCATTAAAAAGCATATCACTCAGTCTTTTCAATCATTAAATTGTCTGAAGGCACTTCGAACCAATTCTATTTTTGAATTTATAACACGACTTTCATGCATAACTTGCACTTGATCTATTGAAGGCAACTATTCATTTTTTTAGCCTTAAAGTCATGTTATTGCGTCTCTTTTAGTCATTAAATCTTTCTAGATCACTTCGAACGAAATTCGGCCTTTAAACATGACTTTCGTGCATAACTTGCAGTTGATCTATTGAAGGCAACAATGCATTTGTTTAGCCTTAAAGTCATGTCACTGAGTCTGTTCTAGTCATTAAATCATTCAAAATTAATTCAAACGAATTCTATTTTCGCCCTTCAAACATTATTTTCTTACATAACTTGCAATTAATCTACTGAAGACAACAACGCATTATTTTAGCATTAAAAAGCATATCACTCAGTCTTTTTAATCATTAAATTGTTTGAAGGCACTTCGAACCAATTCTATTTTTTAATTTAGAACACGACTTTCATGCATAACTTGCACTTGGGCTATTGAAGGCAACTATTCATTTTTTTAGCCTTAAAGTCATGTTATTGCGTCTCTTTTAGTCATTAAATCTTTCTAGATCACTTTGAACGAAATTCAGCCTTTAAACATGACTTTCGTGCATAACTTGCAGTTGATCTATTGAAGGCAACAATGCATTTGTTTAGCCTTAAAGTCATGTCACTGAGTCTGTTCTAGTCATTAAATCATTCTAAATTAATTCGAACGAATTCTATTTTCGCCCTTTAAACATTATTTTATTACATAACTTGCAATTAATCTACTGAAGACAACAATGCATTATTTTAGCATTAAAAAGCATATCACTCAGTCTTTTCAATCATTAAATTGTTTGAAGGCACTTCGAACCAATTCTATTTTTGAATTTAGAACACGACTTTCATGCATAACTTGCACTTGATCTATTGAAGGCAACTATTCATTTTTTTAGCCTTAAAGTCATATTATTGCGTCTCTTTTAGTCATTAAATCTTTCTGAATCACTTCGAAAGAAATTCGGCCTTTAAACATGACTTTCGTGCATAACTTGCAGTTGATGTATTGAAGGCAACAATGCATTTGTTTAGCCTTAAAGTCATGTCACTGAGTCTGTTCTAGTCATTAAATCATTCTAAATTAATTCGAACGAATTCTATTTTCGCCCTTTAAACATTATTTTCTTACATAACTTGCAATTAATCTACTGAAGACAACAATGAATTATTTTAGCATTAAAAAGCATATCACTCAGTCTTTTCAATCATTAAATTGTCTGAAGGCACTTCGAACCAATTCTATTTTTGAATTTATAACACGACTTTCATGCATAACTTGCACTTGATCTATTGAAGGCAACTATTCATTTTTTTAGCCTTAAAGTCATGTTATTGCGTCTCTTTTAGTCATTAAATCTTTCTAGATCACTTCGAACGAAATTCAGCCTTTAAACATGACTTTCGTGCATAACTTGCAGTTGATCTATTGAAGGCAACAATGCATTTGTTTAGCCTTAAAGTCATGTCACTGAGTCTGTTCTAGTCATTAAATCATTCAAAATTAATTCAAACGAATTCTATTTTCGCCCTTCAAACATTATTTTCTTACATAAGTTGCAATTAATCTACTGAAGACAACAATGCATTATTTTAGCATTAAAAAGCATATCACTCAGTCTTTTCAATCATTAAATTGTTTGAAGGCACTTCAAACAAATTCTATTTTTGAATTTAGAACACGACTTTCCTGCATAACTTGCACTTGAACTATTGAAGGCAACTATTCATTTTTTTATCCTTAAAGTCATATTATTGCGTCTCTTTTAGTCATTAAATCTTTCTAAATCACGTCGAACGAAATTCGGCCTTTAAACATGACTTTCGTGCATAACTTGCAGTTGATCTATTGAAGGCAACAATGCATTTGTTTAGCCTTAAAGTCATGTCACTGAGTCTGTTCTAGTCATTAAATCATTCTAAATTAATTCGAACGAATTCTATTTTCGCCCTTTAAACATTATTTTCTTACATAACTTGCAATTAATCTACTGAAGACAACAATGCATTATTTTAGCATTAAAAAGCATATCACTCAGTCTTTTCAATCATTAAATTGTTTGAAGGCATTTCAAACAAATTCTATTTTTGAATTTAGAACGCGACTTTCATGCATAACTTGCACTTGAACTATTGAAGGCAACTATTCATTTTTTTTATCCTTAAAGTCATATTATTGCGTCTCTTTTAGTCATTAAATCTTTCTAAATCACTTCCTTCGAAATTCGGCCTTTACACATGACTTTCGTAAATAACTTGCAGTTGATCTATTGAAGGCAACAATGCATTTGTTTAGCCGTAAAGTCATGTCACTGAGTCTCTTCTAGTCATTAAATCATTCAAAATTAATTCTATTTTCGCCCTTCAAACATTATTTTCTTACATAACTTGCAATTAATCTACTGAAGACAACAATGCATTATTTTAGCATTAAAAAGCATATCACTCAGTCTTTTCAATCATTAAATTGTTTGAAGGCACTTCAAACAGATTCTATTTTTGAATTTAGAACACGACTTTCCTGCATAACTTGCACTTGAACTATTGAAGGCAACTATTCATTTTTTTATCCTTAAAGTCATATTATTGCGTCTCTTTTAGTCATTAAATCTTTCTAAATCACTTCCTTCGAAATTCGGCCTTTACACATGACTTTCGTAAATAACTTGCAGTTGATCTATTGAAGGCAACAATGCATTTGTTTAGCCGTAAAGTCATGTCACTGAGTCTCTTCTAGTCATTAAATCATTCAAAATTAATTCTATTTTCGCCCTTCAAACATTATTTTCTTACATAACTTGCAATTAATCTACTGAAGACAACAATGCATTATTTTAGCATTAAAAAGCATATCACTCAGTCTTTTCAATCATTAAATTGTTTGAACGCACTTCGAACCAATTCTATTTTTGAATTTAGAACACGACTTTCATGCATAACTTGCACTTGAACTATTGAAGGCAACTATTCATTTTTTTATCCTTAAAGTCATATTATTGCGTCTCTTTTAGTCATTAAATCTTTCTAAATCACGTCGAACGAAATTCGGCCTTTAAAGATGACTTTCGTGCATAACTTGCAGTTGATCTATTGAAGGCAACAATGCATTTGTTTAGCCTTAAAGTCATGTCACTGAGTCTGTTCTAGTCATTAAATCATTCTAAATTAATTCGAACGAATTCTATTTTCGCCCTTTAAACATTATTTTCTTACATAACTTGCAATTAATCTACTGAAGACAACAATGAATTATTTTAGCATTAAAAAGCATATCACTCAGTCTTTTCAATCATTAAATTGTCTGAAGGCACTTCGAACCAATTCTATTTTTGAATTTATAACACGACTTTCATGCATAACTTGCACTTGATCTATTGAAGGCAACTATTAATTTTTTTGGCCTTAAAGTCATATTATTGCGTCTCTTTTAGTCATTAAATCTTTCTAAATCACTTCGAACGAAATTCAGCCTTTAAACATGACTTTCGTGCATAACTTGCAGTTGATCTATTGAAGGCAAAAATGCATTTGTTTAGCCTTAAAGTCATGTCACTGACTCTCTTCTAGTCATTAACTCATTCAAAATTAATTCGAACGAATTCTACTTTCGCCCTTCAAACATTATTTTCTTACATAACTTGCAATTAATCTATTGAAGACAACAATGAATTATTTTACCATTAAAAAGCACATGACTCAGTCTTTTCAATTATTAAATTGTTTGAAGGCACTTCGAACCAATTCTATTTTTGAATTTAGAACACGACTTTCATGCATAACTTGCACTTGAACTATTGAAGGCAACTATTCATTTTTTTATCCTTAAAGTCATATTATTGCGTCTCTTTTAGTCATTAAATCTTTCTAAATCACGTCGAACGAAATTCGGCCTTTAAAGATGAATTTCGTGCATAACTTGCAGTTGATCTATTGAAGGCAACAATGCATTTGTTTAGCCTTAAAGTCATGTCACTGAGTCTGTTCTAGTCATTAAATCATTCTAAATTAATTCGAACGAATTCTATTTTCGCCCTTTAAACATTATTTTCTTACATAACTTGCAATTAATCTACTGAAGACAACAATGAATTATTTTAGCATTAAAAAGCATATCACTCAGTCTTTTCAATCATTAAATTGTCTGAAGGCACTTCGAACCAATTCTATTTTTGAATTTATAACACGACTTTCATGCATAACTTGCACTTGATCTATTGAAGGCAACTATTCATTTTTTTAGCCTTAAAGTCATGTTATTGCGTCTCTTTTAGTCATTAAATCTTTCTAGATCACTTCGAACGAAATTCAGCCTTTAAACATGACTTTCGTGCATAACTTGCAGTTGATCTATTGAAGGCAACAATGCATTTGTTTAGCCTTAAAGTCATGTCACTGAGTCTGTTCTAGTCATTAAATCATTCAAAATTAATTCAAACGAATTCTATTTTCGCCCTTCAAACATTATTTTCTTACATAAGTTGCAATTAATCTACTGAAGACAACAATGCATTATTTTAGCATTAAAAAGCATATCACTCAGTCTTTTCAATCATTAAATTGTTTGAAGGCACTTCAAACAAATTCTATTTTTGAATTTAGAACACGACTTTCCTGCATAACTTGCACTTGAACTATTGAAGGCAACTATTCATTTTTTTATCCTTAAAGTCATATTATTGCGTCTCTTTTAGTCATTAAATCTTTCTAAATCACGTCGAACGAAATTCGGCCTTTAAACATGACTTTCGTGCATAACTTGCAGTTGATCTATTGAAGGCAACAATGCATTTGTTTAGCCTTAAAGTCATGTCACTGAGTCTGTTCTAGTCATTAAATCATTCTAAATTAATTCGAACGAATTCTATTTTCGCCCTTTAAACATTATTTTCTTACATAACTTGCAATTAATCTACTGAAGACAACAATGCATTATTTTAGCATTAAAAAGCATATCACTCAGTCTTTTCAATCATTAAATTGTTTGAAGGCATTTCAAACAAATTCTATTTTTGAATTTAGAACGCGACTTTCATGCATAACTTGCACTTGAACTATTGAAGGCAACTATTCATTTTTTTATCCTTAAAGTCATATTATTGCGTCTCTTTTAGTCATTAAATCTTTCTAAATCACTTCCTTCGAAATTCGGCCTTTACACATGACTTTCGTAAATAACTTGCAGTTGATCTATTGAAGGCAACAATGCATTTGTTTAGCCGTAAAGTCATGTCACTGAGTCTCTTCTAGTCATTAAATCATTCAAAATTAATTCTATTTTCGCCCTTCAAACATTATTTTCTTACATAACTTGCAATTAATCTACTGAAGACAACAATGCATTATTTTAGCATTAAAAAGCATATCACTCAGTCTTTTCAATCATTAAATTGTTTGAAGGCACTTCAAACAGATTCTATTTTTGAATTTAGAACACGACTTTCCTGCATAACTTGCACTTGAACTATTGAAGGCAACTATTCATTTTTTTATCCTTAAAGTCATATTATTGCGTCTCTTTTAGTCATTAAATCTTTCTAAATCACTTCCTTCGAAATTCGGCCTTTACACATGACTTTCGTAAATAACTTGCAGTTGATCTATTGAAGGCAACAATGCATTTGTTTTGCCGTAAAGTCATGTCACTGAGTCTCTTCTAGTCATTAAATCATTCAAAATTAATTCTATTTTCGCCCTTCAAACATTATTTTCTTACATAACTTGCAATTAATCTACTGAAGACAACAATGCATTATTTTAGCATTAAAAAGCATATCACTCAGTCTTTTCAATCATTAAATTGTTTGAAGGCACTTCGAACCAATTCTATTTTTGAATTTAGAACACGACTTTCATGCATAACTTGCACTTGAACTATTGAAGGCAACTATTCATTTTTTTATCCTTAAAGTCATATTATTGCGTCTCTTTTAGTCATTAAATCTTTCTAAATCACGTCGAACGAAATTCGGCCTTTAAACATGACTTTCGTGCATAACTTGCAGTTGATCTATTGAAGGCAACAATGCATTTGTTTAGCCTTAAAGTCATGTCACTGAGTCTGTTCTAGTCATTAAATCATTCTAAATTAATTCGAACGAATTCTATTTTCGCCCTTTAAACATTATTTTCTTACATAACTTGCAATTAATCTACTGAAGACAACAATGCATTATTTTAGCATTAAAAAGCATATCACTCAGTCTTTTCAATCATTAAATTGTTTGAAGGCACTTCGAACCAATTCTATTTTTGAATTTAGAACACGACTTTCATGCATAACTTGCACTTGATCTATTGAAGGCAACTATTCATTTTTTTAGCCTTATAGTCATATTATTGCGTCTCTTTTAGTCATTAAATCTTTCTGAATCACTTCGAATGAAATTCGGCCTTTAAACATGACTTTCGTGCATAACTTGCAGTTGATCTATTGAAGGCAACAATGCATTTGTTTAGCCTTAAAGTCATGTCACTGAGTTTGTTCTAGTCATTAAATCATTCTAAATTAATTCGAACGAATTCTATTTTCGCCCTTTAAACATTATTTTCTTACATAACTTGCAATTAATCTACTGAAGACAACAATGAATTATTTTAGCATTAAAAAGCATATCACTCAGTCTTTTCAATCATTAAATTGTCTGAAGGCACTTCGAACCAATTCTATTTTTGAATTTATAACACGACTTTCATGCATAACTTGCACTTGATCTATTGAAGGCAACTATTAATTTTTTTGGCCTTAAAGTCATATTATTGCGTCTCTTTTAGTCATTAAATCTTTCTAAATCACTTCGAACGAAATTCAGCCTTTAAACATGACTTTCGTGCATAACTTGCAGTTGATCTATTGAAGGCAAAAATGCATTTGTTTAGCCTTAAAGTCATGTCACTGACTCTCTTCTAGTCATTAACTCATTCAAAATTAATTCGAACGAATTCTACTTTCGCCCTTCAAACATTATTTTCTTACATAACTTGCAATTAATCTATTGAAGACAACAATGAATTATTTTACCATTAAAAAGCACATGACTCAGTCTTTTCAATCATTAAATTGTTTGAAGGCACTTCGAACCAATTCTATTTTTGAATTTAGAACACGACTTTCATGCATAACTTGCACTTGAACTATTGAAGGCAACTATTCATTTTTTTATCCTTAAAGTCATATTATTGCGTCTCTTTTAGTCATTAAATCTTTCTAAATCACGTCGAACGAAATTCGGCCTTTAAAGATGACTTTCGTGCATAACTTGCAGTTGATCTATTGAAGGCAACAATGCATTTGTTTAGCCTTAAAGTCATGTCACTGAGTCTGTTCTAGTCATTAAATCATTCTAAATTAATTCGAACGAATTCTATTTTCGCCCTTTAAACATTATTTTCTTACATAACTTGCAATTAATCTACTGAAGACAACAATGAATTATTTTAGCATTAAAAAGCATATCACTCAGTCTTTTCAATCATTAAATTGTCTGAAGGCACTTCGAACCAATTCTATTTTTGAATTTATAACACGACTTTCATGCATAACTTGCACTTGATCTATTGAAGGCAACTATTCATTTTTTTAGCCTTAAAGTCATGTTATTGCGTCTCTTTTAGTCATTAAATCTTTCTAGATCACTTCGAACGAAATTCAGCCTTTAAACATGACTTTCGTGCATAACTTGCAGTTGATCTATTGAAGGCAACAATGCATTTGTTTAGCCTTAAAGTCATGTCACTGAGTCTGTTCTAGTCATTAAATCATTCAAAATTAATTCAAACGAATTCTATTTTCGCCCTTCAAACATTATTTTCTTACATAAGTTGCAATTAATCTACTGAAGACAACAATGCATTATTTTAGCATTAAAAAGCATATCACTCAGTCTTTTCAATCATTAAATTGTTTGAAGGCACTTCAAACAAATTCTATTTTTGAATTTAGAACACGACTTTCCTGCATAACTTGCACTTGAACTATTGAAGGCAACTATTCATTTTTTTATCCTTAAAGTCATATTATTGCGTCTCTTTTAGTCATTAAATCTTTCTAAATCACGTCGAACGAAATTCGGCCTTTAAACATGACTTTCGTGCATAACTTGCAGTTGATCTATTGAAGGCAACAATGCATTTGTTTAGCCTTAAAGTCATGTCACTGAGTCTGTTCTAGTCATTAAATCATTCTAAATTAATTCGAACGAATTCTATTTTCGCCCTTTAAACATTATTTTCTTACATAACTTGCAATTAATCTACTGAAGACAACAATGCATTATTTTAGCATTAAAAAGCATATCACTCAGTCTTTTCAATCATTAAATTGTTTGAAGGCATTTCAAACAAATTCTATTTTTGAATTTAGAATGCGACTTTCATGCATAACTTGCACTTGAACTATTGAAGGCAACTATTCATTTTTTTATCCTTAAAGTCATATTATTGCGTCTCTTTTAGTCATTAAATCTTTCTAAATCACTTCCTTCGAAATTCGGCCTTTACACATGACTTTCGTAAATAACTTGCAGTTGATCTATTGAAGGCAACAATGCATTTGTTTAGCCGTAAAGTCATGTCACTGAGTCTCTTCTAGTCATTAAATCATTCAAAATTAATTCTATTTTCGCCCTTCAAACATTATTTTCTTACATAACTTGCAATTAATCTACTGAAGACAACAATGCATTATTTTAGCATTAAAAAGCATATCACTCAGTCTTTTCAATCATTAAATTGTTTGAAGGCACTTCAAACAGATTCTATTTTTGAATTTAGAACACGACTTTCCTGCATAACTTGCACTTGAACTATTGAAGGCAACTATTCATTTTTTTATCCTTAAAGTCATATTATTGCGTCTCTTTTAGTCATTAAATCTTTCTAAATCACTTCCTTCGAAATTCGGCCTTTACACATGACTTTCGTAAATAACTTGCAGTTGATCTATTGAAGGCAACAATGCATTTGTTTAGCCGTAAAGTCATGTCACTGAGTCTCTTCTAGTCATTAAATCATTCAAAATTAATTCTATTTTCGCCCTTCAAACATTATTTTCTTACATAACTTGCAATTAATCTACTGAAGACAACAATGCATTATTTTAGCATTAAAAAGCATATCACTCAGTCTTTTCAATCATTAAATTGTTTGAAGGCACTTCGAACCAATTCTATTTTTGAATTTAGAACACGACTTTCATGCATAACTTGCACTTGAACTATTGAAGGCAACTATTCATTTTTTTATCCTTAAAGTCATATTATTGCGTCTCTTTTAGTCATTAAATCTTTCTAAATCACGTCGAACGAAATTCGGCCTTTAAACATGACTTTCGTGCATAACTTGCAGTTGATCTATTGAAGGCAACAATGCATTTGTTTAGCCTTAAAGTCATGTCACTGAGTCTGTTCTAGTCATTAAATCATTCTAAATTAATTCGAACGAATTCTATTTTCGCCCTTTAAACATTATTTTATTACATAACTTGCAATTAATCTACTGAAGACAACAATGCATTATTTTAGCATTAAAAAGCATATCACTCAGTCTTTTCAATCATTAAATTGTTTGAAGGCACTTCGAACCAATTCTATTTTTGAATTTAGAACACGACTTTCATGCATAACTTGCACTTGATCTATTGAAGGCAACTATTCATTTTTTTAGCCTTATAGTCATATTATTGCGTCTCTTTTAGTCATTAAATCTTTCTGAATCACTTCGAATGAAATTCGGCCTTTAAACATGACTTTCGTGCATAACTTGCAGTTGATCTATTGAAGGCAACAATGCATTTGTTTAGCCTTAAAGTCATGTCACTGAGTTTGTTCTAGTCATTAAATCATTCTAAATTAATTCGAACGAATTCTATTTTCGCCCTTTAAACATTATTTTCTTACATAACTTGCAATTAATCTACTGAAGACAACAATGAATTATTTTAGCATTAAAAAGCATATCACTCAGTCTTTTCAATCATTAAATTGTCTGAAGGCACTTCGAACCAATTCTATTTTTGAATTTATAACACGACTTTCATGCATAACTTGCACTTGATCTATTGAAGGCAACTATTAATTTTTTTGGCCTTAAAGTCATATTATTGCGTCTCTTTTAGTCATTAAATCTTTCTAAATCACTTCGAACGAAATTCAGCCTTTAAACATGACTTTCGTGCATAACTTGCAGTTGATCTATTGAAGGCAAAAATGCATTTGTTTAGCCTTAAAGTCATGTCACTGACTCTCTTCTAGTCATTAACTCATTCAAAATTAATTCGAACGAATTCTACTTTCGCCCTTCAAACATTATTTTCTTACATAACTTGCAATTAATCTATTGAAGACAACAATGAATTATTTTACCATTAAAAAGCACATGACTCAGTCTTTTCAATCATTAAATTGTTTGAAGGCACTTCGAACCAATTCTATTTTTGAATTTAGAACACGACTTTCATGCATAACTTGCACTTGAACTATTGAAGGCAACTATTCATTTTTTTATCCTTAAAGTCATATTATTGCGTCTCTTTTAGTCATTAAATCTTTCTAAATCACGTCGAACGAAATTCGGCCTTTAAAGATGACTTTCGTGCATAACTTGCAGTTGATCTATTGAAGGCAACAATGCATTTGTTTAGCCTTAAAGTCATGTCACTGAGTCTGTTCTAGTCATTAAATCATTCTAAATTAATTCGAACGAATTCTATTTTCGCCCTTTAAACATTATTTTCTTACATAACTTGCAATTAATCTACTGAAGACAACAATGAATTATTTTAGCATTAAAAAGCATATCACTCAGTCTTTTCAATCATTAAATTGTCTGAAGGCACTTCGAACCAATTCTATTTTTGAATTTATAACACGACTTTCATGCATAACTTGCACTTGATCTATTGAAGGCAACTATTCATTTTTTTAGCCTTAAAGTCATGTTATTGCGTCTCTTTTAGTCATTAAATCTTTCTAGATCACTTCGAACGAAATTCAGCCTTTAAACATGACTTTCGTGCATAACTTGCAGTTGATCTATTGAAGGCAACAATGCATTTGTTTAGCCTTAAAGTCATGTCACTGAGTCTGTTCTAGTCATTAAATCATTCAAAATTAATTCAAACGAATTCTATTTTCGCCCTTCAAACATTATTTTCTTACATAAGTTGCAATTAATCTACTGAAGACAACAATGCATTATTTTAGCATTAAAAAGCATATCACTCAGTCTTTTCAATCATTAAATTGTTTGAAGGCACTTCAAACAAATTCTATTTTTGAATTTAGAACACGACTTTCCTGCATAACTTGCACTTGAACTATTGAAGGCAACTATTCATTTTTTTATCCTTAAAGTCATATTATTGCGTCTCTTTTAGTCATTAAATCTTTCTAAATCACGTCGAACGAAATTCGGCCTTTAAACATGACTTTCGTGCATAACTTGCAGTTGATCTATTGAAGGCAACAATGCATTTGTTTAGCCTTAAAGTCATGTCACTGAGTCTGTTCTAGTCATTAAATCATTCTAAATTAATTCGAACGAATTCTATTTTCGCCCTTTAAACATTATTTTCTTACATAACTTGCAATTAATCTACTGAAGACAACAATGCATTATTTTAGCATTAAAAAGCATATCACTCAGTCTTTTCAATCATTAAATTGTTTGAAGGCATTTCAAACAAATTCTATTTTTGAATTTAGAACGCGACTTTCATGCATAACTTGCACTTGAACTATTGAAGGCAACTATTCATTTTTTTTATCCTTAAAGTCATATTATTGCGTCTCTTTTAGTCATTAAATCTTTCTAAATCACTTCCTTCGAAATTCGGCCTTTACACATGACTTTCGTAAATAACTTGCAGTTGATCTATTGAAGGCAACAATGCATTTGTTTAGCCGTAAAGTCATGTCACTGAGTCTCTTCTAGTCATTAAATCATTCAAAATTAATTCTATTTTCGCCCTTCAAACATTATTTTCTTACATAACTTGCAATTAATCTACTGAAGACAACAATGCATTATTTTAGCATTAAAAAGCATATCACTCAGTCTTTTCAATCATTAAATTGTTTGAAGGCACTTCAAACAGATTCTATTTTTGAATTTAGAACACGACTTTCCTGCATAACTTGCACTTGAACTATTGAAGGCAACTATTCATTTTTTTATCCTTAAAGTCATATTATTGCGTCTCTTTTAGTCATTAAATCTTTCTAAATCACTTCCTTCGAAATTCGGCCTTTACACATGACTTTCGTAAATAACTTGCAGTTGATCTATTGAAGGCAACAATGCATTTGTTTAGCCGTAAAGTCATGTCACTGAGTCTCTTCTAGTCATTAAATCATTCAAAATTAATTCTATTTTCGCCCTTCAAACATTATTTTCTTACATAACTTGCAATTAATCTACTGAAGACAACAATGCATTATTTTAGCATTAAAAAGCATATCACTCAGTCTTTTCAATCATTAAATTGTTTGAACGCACTTCGAACCAATTCTATTTTTGAATTTAGAACACGACTTTCATGCATAACTTGCACTTGAACTATTGAAGGCAACTATTCATTTTTTTATCCTTAAAGTCATATTATTGCGTCTCTTTTAGTCATTAAATCTTTCTAAATCACGTCGAACGAAATTCGGCCTTTAAAGATGACTTTCGTGCATAACTTGCAGTTGATCTATTGAAGGCAACAATGCATTTGTTTAGCCTTAAAGTCATGTCACTGAGTCTGTTCTAGTCATTAAATCATTCTAAATTAATTCGAACGAATTCTATTTTCGCCCTTTAAACATTATTTTCTTACATAACTTGCAATTAATCTACTGAAGACAACAATGAATTATTTTAGCATTAAAAAGCATATCACTCAGTCTTTTCAATCATTAAATTGTCTGAAGGCACTTCGAACCAATTCTATTTTTGAATTTATAACACGACTTTCATGCATAACTTGCACTTGATCTATTGAAGGCAACTATTCATTTTTTTAGCCTTAAAGTCATGTTATTGCGTCTCTTTTAGTCATTAAATCTTTCTAGATCACTTCGAACGAAATTCAGCCTTTAAACATGACTTTCGTGCATAACTTGCAGTTGATCTATTGAAGGCAACAATGCATTTGTTTAGCCTTAAAGTCATGTCACTGAGTCTGTTCTAGTCATTAAATCATTCAAAATTAATTCAAACGAATTCTATTTTCGCCCTTCAAACATTATTTTCTTACATAAGTTGCAATTAATCTACTGAAGACAACAATGCATTATTTTAGCATTAAAAAGCATATCACTCAGTCTTTTCAATCATTAAATTGTTTGAAGGCACTTCGAACCAATTCTATTTTTGAATTTAGAACACGACTTTCATGCATAACTTGCACTTGAACTATTGAAGGCAACTATTCATTTTTTTATCCTTAAAGTCATATTATTGCGTCTCTTTTAGTCATTAAATCTTTCTAAATCACGTCGAACGAAATTCGGCCTTTAAACATGACTTTCGTGCATAACTTGCAGTTGATCTATTGAAGGCAACAATGCATTTGTTTAGCCTTAAAGTCATGTCACTGAGTCTGTTCTAGTCATTAAATCATTCTAAATTAATTCGAACGAATTCTATTTTCGCCCTTTAAACATTATTTTATTACATAACTTGCAATTAATCTACTGAAGACAACAATGCATTATTTTAGCATTAAAAAGCATATCACTCAGTCTTTTCAATCATTAAATTGTTTGAAGGCACTTCGAACCAATTCTATTTTTGAATTTAGAACACGACTTTCATGCATAACTTGCACTTGATCTATTGAAGGCAACTATTCATTTTTTTAGCCTTATAGTCATATTATTGCGTCTCTTTTAGTCATTAAATCTTTCTGAATCACTTCGAATGAAATTCGGCCTTTAAACATGACTTTCGTGCATAACTTGCAGTTGATCTATTGAAGGCAACAATGCATTTGTTTAGCCTTAAAGTCATGTCACTGAGTTTGTTCTAGTCATTAAATCATTCTAAATTAATTCGAACGAATTCTATTTTCGCCCTTTAAACATTATTTTCTTACATAACTTGCAATTAATCTACTGAAGACAACAATGAATTATTTTAGCATTAAAAAGCATATCACTCAGTCTTTTCAATCATTAAATTGTCTGAAGGCACTTCGAACCAATTCTATTTTTGAATTTATAACACGACTTTCATGCATAACTTGCACTTGATCTATTGAAGGCAACTATTAATTTTTTTGGCCTTAAAGTCATATTATTGCGTCTCTTTTAGTCATTAAATCTTTCTAAATCACTTCGAACGAAATTCAGCCTTTAAACATGACTTTCGTGCATAACTTGCAGTTGATCTATTGAAGGCAAAAATGCATTTGTTTAGCCTTAAAGTCATGTCACTGACTCTCTTCTAGTCATTAACTCATTCAAAATTAATTCGAACGAATTCTACTTTCGCCCTTCAAACATTATTTTCTTACATAACTTGCAATTAATCTATTGAAGACAACAATGAATTATTTTACCATTAAAAAGCACATGACTCAGTCTTTTCAATCATTAAATTGTTTGAAGGCACTTCGAACCAATTCTATTTTTGAATTTAGAACACGACTTTCATGCATAACTTGCACTTGAACTATTGAAGGCAACTATTCATTTTTTTATCCTTAAAGTCATATTATTGCGTCTCTTTTAGTCATTAAATCTTTCTAAATCACGTCGAACGAAATTCGGCCTTTAAAGATGACTTTCGTGCATAACTTGCAGTTGATCTATTGAAGGCAACAATGCATTTGTTTAGCCTTAAAGTCATGTCACTGAGTCTGTTCTAGTCATTAAATCATTCTAAATTAATTCGAACGAATTCTATTTTCGCCCTTTAAACATTATTTTCTTACATAACTTGCAATTAATCTACTGAAGACAACAATGAATTATTTTAGCATTAAAAAGCATATCACTCAGTCTTTTCAATCATTAAATTGTCTGAAGGCACTTCGAACCAATTCTATTTTTGAATTTATAACACGACTTTCATGCATAACTTGCACTTGATCTATTGAAGGCAACTATTCATTTTTTTAGCCTTAAAGTCATGTTATTGCGTCTCTTTTAGTCATTAAATCTTTCTAGATCACTTCGAACGAAATTCAGCCTTTAAACATGACTTTCGTGCATAACTTGCAGTTGATCTATTGAAGGCAACAATGCATTTGTTTAGCCTTAAAGTCATGTCACTGAGTCTGTTCTAGTCATTAAATCATTCAAAATTAATTCAAACGAATTCTATTTTCGCCCTTCAAACATTATTTTCTTACATAAGTTGCAATTAATCTACTGAAGACAACAATGCATTATTTTAGCATTAAAAAGCATATCACTCAGTCTTTTCAATCATTAAATTGTTTGAAGGCACTTCAAACAAATTCTATTTTTGAATTTAGAACACGACTTTCCTGCATAACTTGCACTTGAACTATTGAAGGCAACTATTCATTTTTTTATCCTTAAAGTCATATTATTGCGTCTCTTTTAGTCATTAAATCTTTCTAAATCACGTCGAACGAAATTCGGCCTTTAAACATGACTTTCGTGCATAACTTGCAGTTGATCTATTGAAGGCAACAATGCATTTGTTTAGCCTTAAAGTCATGTCACTGAGTCTGTTCTAGTCATTAAATCATTCTAAATTAATTCGAACGAATTCTATTTTCGCCCTTTAAACATTATTTTCTTACATAACTTGCAATTAATCTACTGAAGACAACAATGCATTATTTTAGCATTAAAAAGCATATCACTCAGTCTTTTCAATCATTAAATTGTTTGAAGGCATTTCAAACAAATTCTATTTTTGAATTTAGAACGCGACTTTCATGCATAACTTGCACTTGAACTATTGAAGGCAACTATTCATTTTTTTATCCTTAAAGTCATATTATTGCGTCTCTTTTAGTCATTAAATCTTTCTAAATCACTTCCTTCGAAATTCGGCCTTTACACATGACTTTCGTAAATAACTTGCAGTTGATCTATTGAAGGCAACAATGCATTTGTTTAGCCGTAAAGTCATGTCACTGAGTCTCTTCTAGTCATTAAATCATTCAAAATTAATTCTATTTTCGCCCTTCAAACATTATTTTCTTACATAACTTGCAATTAATCTACTGAAGACAACAATGCATTATTTTAGCATTAAAAAGCATATCACTCAGTCTTTTCAATCATTAAATTGTTTGAAGGCACTTCAAACAGATTCTATTTTTGAATTTAGAACACGACTTTCCTGCATAACTTGCACTTGAACTATTGAAGGCAACTATTCATTTTTTTATCCTTAAAGTCATATTATTGCGTCTCTTTTAGTCATTAAATCTTTCTAAATCACTTCCTTCGAAATTCGGCCTTTACACATGACTTTCGTAAATAACTTGCAGTTGATCTATTGAAGGCAACAATGCATTTGTTTAGCCGTAAAGTCATGTCACTGAGTCTCTTCTAGTCATTAAATCATTCAAAATTAATTCTATTTTCGCCCTTCAAACATTATTTTCTTACATAACTTGCAATTAATCTACTGAAGACAACAATGCATTATTTTAGCATTAAAAAGCATATCACTCAGTCTTTTCAATCATTAAATTGTTTGAAGGCACTTCGAACCAATTCTATTTTTGAATTTAGAACACGACTTTCATGCATAACTTGCACTTGAACTATTGAAGGCAACTATTCATTTTTTTATCCTTAAAGTCATATTATTGCGTCTCTTTTAGTCATTAAATCTTTCTAAATCACGTCGAACGAAATTCGGCCTTTAAACATGACTTTCGTGCATAACTTGCAGTTGATCTATTGAAGGCAACAATGCATTTGTTTAGCCTTAAAGTCATGTCACTGAGTCTGTTCTAGTCATTAAATCATTCTAAATTAATTCGAACGAATTCTATTTTCGCCCTTTAAACATTATTTTCTTACATAACTTGCAATTAATCTACTGAAGACAACAATGCATTATTTTAGCATTAAAAAGCATATCACTCAGTCTTTTCAATCATTAAATTGTTTGAAGGCACTTCGAACCAATTCTATTTTTGAATTTAGAACACGACTTTCATGCATAACTTGCACTTGATCTATTGAAGGCAACTATTCATTTTTTTAGCCTTATAGTCATATTATTGCGTCTCTTTTAGTCATTAAATCTTTCTGAATCACTTCGAATGAAATTCGGCCTTTAAACATGACTTTCGTGCATAACTTGCAGTTGATCTATTGAAGGCAACAATGCATTTGTTTAGCCTTAAAGTCATGTCACTGAGTTTGTTCTAGTCATTAAATCATTCTAAATTAATTCGAACGAATTCTATTTTCGCCCTTTAAACATTATTTTCTTACATAACTTGCAATTAATCTACTGAAGACAACAATGAATTATTTTAGCATTAAAAAGCATATCACTCAGTCTTTTCAATCATTAAATTGTCTGAAGGCACTTCGAACCAATTCTATTTTTGAATTTATAACACGACTTTCATGCATAACTTGCACTTGATCTATTGAAGGCAACTATTAATTTTTTTGGCCTTAAAGTCATATTATTGCGTCTCTTTTAGTCATTAAATCTTTCTAAATCACTTCGAACGAAATTCAGCCTTTAAACATGACTTTCGTGCATAACTTGCAGTTGATCTATTGAAGGCAAAAATGCATTTGTTTAGCCTTAAAGTCATGTCACTGACTCTCTTCTAGTCATTAACTCATTCAAAATTAATTCGAACGAATTCTACTTTCGCCCTTCAAACATTATTTTCTTACATAACTTGCAATTAATCTATTGAAGACAACAATGAATTATTTTACCATTAAAAAGCACATGACTCAGTCTTTTCAATCATTAAATTGTTTGAAGGCACTTCGAACCAATTCTATTTTTGAATTTAGAACACGACTTTCATGCATAACTTGCACTTGAACTATTGAAGGCAACTATTCATTTTTTTATCCTTAAAGTCATATTATTGCGTCTCTTTTAGTCATTAAATCTTTCTAAATCACGTCGAACGAAATTCGGCCTTTAAAGATGACTTTCGTGCATAACTTGCAGTTGATCTATTGAAGGCAACAATGCATTTGTTTAGCCTTAAAGTCATGTCACTGAGTCTGTTCTAGTCATTAAATCATTCTAAATTAATTCGAACGAATTCTATTTTCGCCCTTTAAACATTATTTTCTTACATAACTTGCAATTAATCTACTGAAGACAACAATGCATTATTTTAGCATTAAAAAGCATATCACTCAGTCTTTTCAATCATTAAATTGTTTGAAGGCACTTCGAACCAATTCTATTTTTGAATTTAGAACACGACTTTCATGCATAACTTGCAGTTGATCTATTGAAGGCAACTATTCATTTTTTTATCCTTAAAGTCATATTATTGCGTCTCTTTTAGTCATTAAATCTTTCTAAATCACTTCGAACGAAATTCGGCCTTTAAACATGACTTTCGTGCATAACTTGCAGTTGATCTATTGAAGGCAACAATGCATTTGTTTAGCCTTAAAGTCATGTCACTGAGTCTGTTCTAGTCATTAAATCATTCTAAATTAATTCCAACGAATTCTATTTTCGCCCTTTAAACATTATTTTCTTACATAACTTGCAATTAATCTACTGAAGACAACAATGCATTATTTTAGCTTAAAAAAGCATATCACTCAGTCTTTTCAATCATTAAATTGTTTGAAGGCACTTCGAACCAATTCTATTTTTGAATTTAGAACACGACTTTCGTGCATAACTTGCACTTGATCTATTGAAGGCAACTATTCATTTTTTTAGCCTTAAAGTCATATTATTGCGTCTCTTTTAGTCATTAAATCTTTCTGAATCACTTCGAATGAAATTCGGCCTTTAAACATGACTTTCGTGCATAACTTGTAGTTGATCTATTGAAGGCAACAATGCATTTGTTTAGCCTTAAAGTCATGTCACTGAGTCTGTTCTAGTCATTAAATCATTCTAAATTAATTCCAACGAATTCTATTTTCGCCCTTTAAACATTATTTTCTTACATAACTTGCAATTAATCTACTGAAGACAACAACGCATTATTTTAGCATTAAAAAGCATATCACTCAGTCTTTTTAATTATTAAATTGTTTGGAGGCACTTCGAACCAATTCTATTTTTGAATTTAGAACACGACCTTCATGCATAACTTGCACTTGATCTATTGAAGGCAACTATTCATTTTTTTAGGCCTAAAGTCATATTATTGCGTCTCTTTTAGTCATTAAATGTTTCTAAATCACTTCCTTCGAAATTCGGCCTTTACACATGACTTTCGTATATAACTTGCAGTTGATCTATTGAAGGCAACAATGCATTTGTTTAGCCTTAAAGTCAGGTCACTGAGTCTCTTCTAGTCATTAAATCATTCTAAATTAATTCGAACGAATTCTATTTTTGCCCTCTAAATATTATTTTCTTACATAACTTGCAATTAATCTACTGAAGACAACAATGCATTATTTTAGCATTAAAAAGCATATCACTCAATCTTTTCAATTATTAAATTGTTTAAAGGCACTTCAAACAAATTCTATTTTTTAATTTAGAACACGACTTTCATGCATAACTTGCACTTGATCTATTGAAGGCAACTATTCATTTTTTTAGCCTTAAATTCATATTATTGCGTCTCTTTTAGTCATTAAATCTTTCTGAATCACTTCGAATGAAAATCGGCCTTTAAACATGACTTTCGTGCATAACTTGCAGTTGATATATTGAAGGCAACAATGCATTTGTTTAGCCTTAAAGTCATGTCACTGAGTCTCTTCTAGTCATTAAATCAATCAAAATTAATTCGAACGAATTCTATTTTCGCCCTTCAAACATTATTTTCTTACATAACTTGCAATTAATCTACTGAAGACAACAATGCATTATTTTAGCATTAAAAAGCATATCACTCAGTCTTTTCAATCATTAAATTGTTTGAAGGCACTCCAAACAAATTCTATTTTTGAATTTAGAACACGACTTTCACGCATAACTTGCACTTGATCTATTGAAGGCAACTATTCATTTTTTTAGCCTTAAAGTCATATTATTGCGTCTCTTTTAGTCATTAAATCTTTCTGAATCACTTCGAATGAAAATCGGCCTTTAAACATGACTTTCGTGCATAACTTGCAGTTGATCTATTGAAGGCAACAATGCATTTGTTTAGCCTTAAAGTCATGTCACTGAGTCTCTTCTAGTCATTAAATCATTCAAAATTAATTCGAACGAATTCTATTTTCGCCCTTCAAACATTATTTTCTTACATAACTTGCAATTAATCTACTGAAGACAACAATGCATTATTTTAGCATTAAAAAGCATATCACTCAGTCTTTTCAATCATTAAATTGTTTGAAGGCACTTCGAACCAATTCTATTTTTGAATTTAGAACACGACCTTCATGCATAACTTGCACTTGATCTATTGAAGGCAACTATTCATTTTTTTAGGCTGAAAGTCATATTATTGCGTCTCTTTTTGTCATTAAATCTTTCTAAATCACTTCCTTCGAAATTCGGCCTTTACACATGACTTTCGTATATAACTTGCAGTTGATCTATTGAAGGCAACAATGCATTTGTTTAGCCTTAAAGTCATGTCACTGAGTCTCTTCTAGTCATTAAATCATTCTAAATTAATTCGAACGAATTCTATTTTTGCCCTCTAAATATTATTTTCTTACATAACTTGCAATTAATCTACTGAAGACAACAATGCATTATTTTTGCATTAAAAAGCATATCACTCAGTCTTTTCAATCATTAAATTGTTTGAACGCACTTCGAACCAATTCTATTTTTGAATTTTGAACACGACTTTCATGCATAACTTGCACTTGATCTATTGAACGCAACTATTCATTTTTTTAGCCATAAAGTCATATTATTGCGTCTCTTTTAGTCATTAAATCTTTCTAAATAACTTCCTTTGAAATTCGGCCTTTAAACATGACTTTCGTATATAACTTGCAGTTGATCTATTGAAGGAAACAATGCATTTGTTTAGCCTTAAAATCATGTCACTGCGTCTATTCTAGTCATTAAATCATTCTAAATTAATTCGAACGAATTCTATTTTCGCCCTTCAAACATTATTTTCTTACATAACTTCAATTAATCTATTGAAGACAACAATGAATTATTTTACCATTAAAAAGCACATGACTCAGTCTTTTCAATCATTAAATTGTTTGAAGGCACTTCGAACCAATTCTATTTTTGAATTTAGAACACGACTTTCATGCATAACTTGCACTTGATCTATTGAAGGCAACTATTCATTTTTTTAGCCTTAAAGTCATATTATTGCGTCTCTTTTAGTCATTAAATCTTCCTAAATCACTTCGAAGGAAATTCGGCCTTTAAACCTGACTTTCGTGCATAACTTGCAGTTGATCTATTGAAGGCAACAATGCATTTGTTTAGCCTTAAAGTCATGTCACTGAGTCTCTTCTAGTCATTAAATCATTCAAAATTAATTCGAACGAATTCTATTTTCGCCCTTTAAACATTATTTTCTTACATAACTTGCAATTAATCTACTGAAGACAACAATGCATTATTTTAGCATTAAAAAGCATATCACTCAGTCTTTTCAATCATTAAATGGTTTGAAGGCACTTCGAACCAATTCTATTTTTGAATTTAGAACACGACTTTCATGCATAACTTGCACTTGATCTATTGAAGGCAACTATTCATTTTTTTAGCCTTAAAGTCATATTATTGCGTCTCTTTTAGTCATTAAATCTTCCTAAATCACTTCGAATGAAATTCGGCCTTTAAACCTGACTTTCGTGCATAACTTGCAGTTGATCTATTGAAGGCAACAATGCATTTGTTTAGCCTTAAAGTCATGTCACTGAGTCTCTTCTAGTCATTAAATCATTCAAAATTAATTCGAACGAATTCTATTTTCGCCCTTCAAACATTATTTTCTTACATAACTTGCAATTAATCTACTGTAGACAACAATGCATTATTTTAGGATTAAAAAGCATATGACTCAGTCTTTTCAATCATTAAATTGTTTGAAGGCACTTCGAACCAATTCTATTTTTGAATTTAGAACACGACTTTCATGCATAACTTACACTTGATCTATTGAAGGCAACTATTCATATTTTTAGCATTAAAGTCATATTATTGCGTCTCTTTTAGTCATTAAATCTTTCTAAATCACTTCGAACGAAATTCGGCCTTTAAACATGACTTTCGTGCATAACTTGCAGTTGATCTATTGAAGGCAACAATGCATTTGTTTAGCCTTAAAGTCATGTCACTGAGTCTGTTCTAGGCAATAAATCATACTAAATTAATTCGAACGAATTCTATTTTCGCCCTTTAAACATTATTTTCTTACATAACTTGCAATTAATCTACTGAAGACAACAACGCATTATTTTAGCATTAAAAAGCATATCACTCAGTCTTTTCAATCATTAAATTGTTTGAAGACACTTCGAACCAATTCTATTTTTGAATTTAGAACACGACCTTCATGCATAACTTGCACTTGATCTATTGAAGGCAACTATTCATTTTTTTAGGCTTAAAGTCATATTATTGCGTCTCTTTTTGTCATTAAATCTTTCTAAATCACTTCCTTCGAAATTCGGCCTTTACACATGACTTTCGTATATAACTTGCAGTTGATCTATTGAAGGCAACAATGCATTTGTTTAGCCTTAAAGTCATGTCACTGAGTCTCTTCTAGTCATTAAATCATTCTAAATTAATTCGAACGAATTATATTTTTGCCCTCTAAATATTATTTTCTTACATAACTTGCAATTAATCTACTGAAGACAACAATGCATTATTTTTGCATTAAAAAGCATATCACTCAGTCTTTTCAATCATTATATTGTTTGAACGCACTTCGAACCAATTCTATTTTTGAATTTTGATCACGACTTTCATGCATAACTTGCACTTGATCTATTGAAGGCAACTATTCATTTTTTTAGCCTTAAAGTCATATTATTGCGTCTCTTTTAGTCATTAAATCTTTCTAAATAACTTCCTTTGAAATTCGGCCTTTACACATGACTTTCGTATATAACTTGCAGTTGATCTATTGAAGGCAACAATGCATTTGTTTAGCCTTAAAGTTATGTCACAGAGTCTCTTCTAGTCATTAAATCTTTCTAAATTAATTCGAACGAATTCTATTTTCGCCCTTCAAACATTATTTTCTTACATAACTTCAATTAATCTATTAAAGACAACAATGAATTATTTTACCATTCAAAAGCACATGACTCAGTCTTTTCAATCATTAAATTGTTTGAAGGCACTTCGAACCAATTCTATTTTTGAATTTAGAACACGACTTTCATGCATAACTTGCACTTGATCTATTGAAGGCAACTATTCATTTTTTTAGCCTTAAAGTCATATTATTGCGTCTCTTTTAGTCATTAAATCCTCCTAAATCACTTCGAAGGAAATTCGGCCTTTAAACCTGACTTTCGTGCATAACTTGCAGTTGATCTATTGAAGGCAACAATGCATTTGTTTAGCCTTAAAGTCATGTCACTGAGTCTCTTCTAGTCATTAAATCATTCTAAATTAATTCGAACGAATTCTATTTTTGCCCTCTAAATATTATTTTCTTACATAACTTGCAATTAATCTACTGAAGACAACAATGCATTATTTTTGCATTAAAAAGCATATCACTCAGTCTTTTCAATCATTAAATTGTTTGAACGCACTTCGAACCAATTCTATTTTTGAATTTTGAACACGACTTTCATGCATAACTTGCACTTGATCTATTGAAGGCAACTATTCATTTTTTTAGCCTTAAATTCATATTATTGCGTCTCTTTTAGTCATTAAATCTTTCTAAATCACTTCGAACGAAATTCGGCCTTTAAACATGACTTTCGTATATAACTTGCAGTTGATCTATTGAAGGCAACAATGCATTTGTTTAGCCTTAAAGTCATGTCACTGCGTCTCTTCTAGTCATTAAATCATTCTAAATTAATTCGAACGAATTCTATTTTCGCCCTTCAAACATTATTTTCTTACATAACTTCAATTAATCTATTGAAGATAACAATGAATTATTTTACCATTAAAAAGCACATGACTCAGTCTTTTCAATCATTAAATTGTTTGAAGGCACTTCGAACCAATTCTATTTTTGAATTTAGAACACGACTTTCATGCATAACTTGCACTTGATCTATTGAAGGCAACTATTCATTTTTTTAGCCTTAAAGTCATATTATTGCGTCTCTTTTAGTCATTAAATCTTCCTAAATCACTTCAAAGGAAATTCGGCCTTTAAACCTGACTTTCGTGCATAACTTGCAGTTGATCTATTGAAGGCAACAATGCATGTGTTTAGCCTTAAAGTCATGTCACTGAGTCTCTTCTAGTCATTAAATCATTCAAAATTAATTCGAACGAATTCTATTTTCGCCCTTCAAAAATATTTTCTTACATAACTTGCAATTAATCTACTGAAGACAACAGTGCATTAGTTTAGGATTAAAAAGCATATCACTCAGTCTTTTCAATCATTAAATTGTTTGAAGGCACTTCGAACCAATTCTATTTTTGAATTTAGAACACGACTTTCATGCATAACTTACACTTGATCTATTGAAGGCAACTATTCATATTTTTAGCCTTAAAGTCATATTATTGCGTCTCTTTTAGTCATTAAATCTTTCTAAATCACTTCGAACGAAATTCGGCCTTTAAACATGACTTTCGTGCATAACTTGCAGTTGATCTATTGAAGGCAACAATGCATTTGTTTAGCCTTAAAGTCATGTCACTGAGTCTGTTCTAGTCATTAAATCATTCCAAATTAATTCGAACGAATTCTATTTTCGCCCTTCAAATATAATTTTCTTATATAACTTGCAATTAATCTATTGAAGACAACAATGAATTATTTTACCATTAAAAAGCACCTGACTCAGTCTTTTCAATCATTAAATTGTTTGAAGGCACTTCGAACCAATTCTATTTTTGAATTTAGAACACGACTTTCATGCATAACTTGCACTTGATCTATTGAAGGCGACTATTCATTTTTTTAGCCTTAAAGTCATATTATTGCGTCTCTTTTAGTCATTAAATCTTTCTGAATCACTTCGAACCAAAATTCAGCCTTTAAACATGACTTTCGTGCATAACTTGTAGTTGATCTACTGAAGGCAACAATGCATTTGTTTAGCCTTAAAGTCATGTCACTGAGTCTGTTCTAGTCATTAAATCATTCTAAATTAATTCGAAGGAATTCTATTTTTGCCCTTTAAACATTATTTTCTTACATAACTTGCAATTAATCTACTGAAGACAACAATGCATTATTTTAGCATTAAAAAGCATATCACTCAGTCTTTTCAATCATTAAATTGTTTGAACGCACTTCGAACCAATTCTATTTTTGAATTTTGAACACGACTTTCATGCATAACTTGCACTTGATCTATTGAACGCAACTAATCATTTTTTTAGCCTTAATGTCATATTATTGCGTCTCTTTTAGTCATTAAATCTTTCTAAATAACTTCCTTTGAAATTCGGCCTTTAAACATGACTTTCGTATATAACTTGCAGTTGATCTATTGAAGGCAACAATGCATTTGTTTAGCCTTAAAGTCATGTCACTGAGTTTGTTCTAGTCATTAAATCATTCTAAATTAATTCGAACGAATTCTATTTTCGCCCTTTAAACATTATTTTCTTACATAACTTGCAATTAATCTACTGAAGACAACAATGCATTATTTTAGCATTAAAAAGCATATCACTCAGTCTTTTCAATCATTAAATTGTTTGAAGGCACTTCAAACAAATTCTATTTTTGAATTTAGAACACGACTTTCATGCATAACTTGCACTTGATCTATTGAAGGCAACTATTCATTTTTTTAGCCTTAAAGTCATATTATTGCGTCTCTTTTAGTCATTAAATCTTTCTGAATCACTTCGAATGAAAATCGGCCTTTAAACATGATTTTCGTGCATAACTTGCAGTTGATCTATTGAAGGCAACAATGCATTTGTTTAGCCTTAAAGTCATGTCACAGAGTCTCTTCTAGTCATTAAATCATTCTAAATTAATTCGAACGAATTCTATTTTCGCCCTTTAAACATTATTTTCTTACATAACTTGCAATTAATCTACTGAAGACAACAATGCATTATTTTAGCATTAAAAAGCATATCACTCAGTCTTTTCAATCATTAAATTGTTTGAACGCACTTCGAACCAATTCTATTTTTGAATTTTGAACACGACTTTCATGCATAACTTGCACTTGATCTATTGAACGCAACTAATCATTTTTTTAGCCTTAATGTCATATTATTGCGTCTCTTTTAGTCATTAAATCTTTCTAAATAACTTCCTTCGAAATTCGGCCTTTACACATGACTTTCGTATATAACTTGCAGTTGATCTATTGAAGGCAACAATGCATTTGTTTAGCCTTAAAGTCATGTCACTGAGTCTCTTCTAGTCATTAAATCATTCTAAATTAATTCGAACGAATTCTATTTTCGCCCTTCAAACATTATTTTCTTACATAACTTCAATTAATCTATTGAAGACAACAATGAATTATTTTACCATTAAAAAGCACATGACTCAGTCTTTTCAATCATTAAATTGTTTGAAGGCACTTCGAACCAATTCTATTTTTGAATTTAGAACACTACTTTCATGCATAACTTGCACTTGATCTATTGAAGGCAACTATTCATTTTTTTAGCCTTAAAGTCATATTATTGCGTCTCTTTTAGTCATTAAATCTTCCTAAATCACTTCGAATGAAAATCGGCCTTTAAACATGACTTTCGTGCATAACTTGCAGTTGATCTAGTGAAGGCAACAATGTATTTGTTTAGCCTTAAAGTCATGTCACTGAGTCTCTTCTAGTCATTAAATCATTCAAAATTAATTCGAACGAATTCTATTTTCGCCCTTCAAACATTATTTTCTTACATAACTTGCAATTAATCTACTGAAGACAACAATGCATTATTTTAGCATTAAAAAGCATATCACTCCGTCTTTTCAATCATTAAATTGTTTGAAGGCACTTCGAACCAATTATATTTTTGAATTTAGAACACGACTTTAGTGCATATCTTGCACTTGATCTAATGAAGGCAACTATTCATTTTTTTAGGCTTAAAGTCATATTATTGCGTCTCTTTTAGTCATTAAATCTTTCTAAATCACTTCGAACGAAATTCAGCCTTTAAACATGACTTTCGTGCATAAGTTGCAGTTGATCTATTGAAGGCAACAATGCATTTGTTTAGCCTTAAAGTCATGTCACTGAGTCTGTTCTAGTCATTAAATCATTCTAAATTAATTCGAACGAATTCTATTTTCGCCCTTTAAACATTATTTTCTTACATAACTTGCAATTAATCTACTGAAGACAACAATGCAATATTTTAGCATTAAAAAGCATATCACTTAGTGTTTTTAATCATTAAATTGTTTGAAGGCACTTCGAACCAATTCTATTTTTGAATTTAGAACACGACTTTCATGCATAACTTGCACTTGATCTATTGAACGCAACTAATCATTTTTTTAGCCTTAATGTCATATTATTGCGTCTCATTTAGTCATTAAATCTTTCTAAATAACTTCCTTCGAAATTCGGCCTTTAAACATGACTTTCGTATATAACTTGCAGTTGATCTATTGAAGGCAACAATGCATTTGTTTAGCCTTAAAGTCATGTCACTGAGTCTGTTCTAGTCATTAAATCATTCTAAATTAATTCGAACGAATTCTATTTTCGCCCTTTAAACATTATTTTCTTACATAACTTGCAATTAATCTACTGAAGACAACAATGCATTATTTTAGCATTAAAAAGCATATCACTCAGTCTTTTCAATCATTAAATTGTTTGAAGGCACTTCAAACAAATTCTATTTTTGAATTTAGAACACGACTTTCATGCATAACTTGCACTTGATCTATTGAAGGCAACTAGTCATTTTTTTAGCCTTAAAGTCATATTATTGCGTCTCTTTTAGTCATTAAATCTTTCTGAATCACTTCGAATGAAAATCGGCCTTTAAACATGACTTTCGTGCATAACTTGCAGTTGATCTATTGAAGGCAACAATGCATTTGTTTAGCCTTAAAGTCATGTCACAGAGTCTCTTCTAGTCATTAAATCATTCTAAATTAATTCGAACGAATTCTATTTTCGCCCTTTAAACATTATTTTCTTACATAACTTGCAATTAATCTACTGAAGACGACAATGCATTATTTTAGCATTAAAAAGCATATCACTCAGTCTTTTCAATCATTAAATTGTTTGAAGACACTTCGACCCAATTCTATTTTTGAATTTAGAACACGACCTTCATGCATAACTTGCACTTGATCTATTGAAGGCAACTATTCATTTTTTTAGGCTTAAAGTCATATTATTGCGTCTCTTTTTGTCATTAAATCTTTCTAAATCACTTCCTTCGAAATTCGGCCTTTACACATGACTTTCGTATATAACTTGCAGTTGATCTATTGAAAGCAACAATGCATTTGTTTAGCCTTAAACTCATGTCACTGAGTCTCTTCTAGTCATTAAATCATTCTAAATTAATTCGAACGAATTCGATTTTTGCCCTCTAAATATTATTTTCTTACATAACTTGCAATTAATCAACTGAAGACAACAATGCATTATTTTTGCATTAAAAAGCATATCACTCAGTCTTTTCAATCATTAAATTGTTTGAACGCACTTCGAACCAATTCTATTTTTGAATTTTGAACACGACTTTCATGCATAACTTGCACTTGATCTATTGAAGGCAACTATTCATTTTTTTAGCCTTAAAGTCATATTATTGCGTCTCTTTTAGTCATTAAATCTTTCTAAATAACTTCCTTTGAAATTCGGCCTTTAAACATGACTTTCGTATATAACTTGCAGTTGATCTATTGAAGGCAACAATGCATTTGTTTAGCCTTAAAGTCATGTCACTGCGTCTCTTCTAGTCATTAAATCATTCTAAATTAATTCGAACGAATTCTATTTTCGCCCTTCAAACATTATTTTCTTACATAACTTCAATTAATCTATTGAAGACAACAATGAATTATTTTACCATTAAAAAGCACATGACTCAGTCTTTTCAATCATTAAATTGTTTGAAGGCACTTCGAACCAATTCTATTTTTGAATTTAGAACACGACTTTCATGCATAACTTGCACTTGATCTATTGAAGGCAACTATTCATTTTTTTAGCCTTAAAGTCATATTATTGCGTCTCTTTTAGTCATTAAATCTTCCTAAATCACTTCGAATGAAAATCGGCCTTTAAACATGACTTTCGTGCATAACTTGCAGTTGATCTAGTGAAGGCAACAATGCATTTGTTTAGCCTTAAAGTCATGTCACTGAGTCTCTTCTAGTCATTAAATCATTCAAAATTAATTCGAACGAATTCTATTTTCGCCCTTCAAACATTATTTTCTTACATAACTTGCAATTAATCTACTGAAGACAACAATGCATTATTTTAGCATTAAAAAGCATATCACTCCGTCTTTTCAATCATTAAATTGTTTGAAGGCACTTCGAACCAATTATATTTTTGAATTTAGAACACGACTTTAGTGCATATCTTGCACTTGATCTATTGAAGGCAACTATTCATTTTTTTAGGCTTAAAGTCATATTATTGCGTCTCTTTTAGTCATTAAATCTTTCTAAATCACTTCGAACGAAATTCAGCCTTTAAACATTACTTTCGTGCATAAGTTGCAGTTGATCTATTGAAGGCAACAATGCATTTGTTTAGCCTTAAAGTCATGTCACTGAGTTTGTTCTAGTCATTAAATCATTCTAAATTAATTCGAACGAATTCTATTTTCGCCCTTTAAACATTATTTTCTTACATAACTTGCAATTAATCTACTGAAGACAACAATGCAATATTTTAGCATTAAAAAGCATATCACTTAGTGTTTTTAATCATTAAATTGTTTGAAGGCACTTCGAACCAATTCTATTTTTGAATTTAGAGCACGACTTTCATGCATAACTTGCACTTGATCTATTGAAGGCAACTATTCATTTTTTTAGCCTCAAAGTCATATTATTGCGGCTCTTTTAGTCATTAAATCTTTCTAAATCACTTCCTTCGAAATTCGGCCTCTAAACATGACTTTCGTATATAACTTGCAGTTGATCTATTGAAGGCAACAATGCATTTGTTTAGCCTTAAAGTCATGTCACTGAGTCTGTTCTAGTCATTAAATCATTCTAAATTAATTCGAACGAATTCTATCTTCGCCCTTTAAACATTATTTTCTTACATAACTTGCAATTAATCTACTGAAGACAACAATGCATTATTTTAGCATTAAAAAGCATATCACTCAGTCTTTTCAATCATTAAATTGTTTGAAGGCACTTCAAACAAATTCTATTTTTGAATTTAGAACACGACTTTCATGCATAACTTCCACTTGATCTATTGAAGGCAACTATTCATTTTTTTAGCCTTAAAGTCATATTATTGCGTCTCTTTTAGTCATTAAATCTTTCTGAATCACTTCGAATGAAAATCGGCCTTTAAACATGACTTTCGTGCATAACTTGCAGTTGATCTATTGAAGGCAACAATGCATTTGTTTAGCCATAAAGTCATGTCACAGAGTCTCTTCTAGTCATTAAATCATTCTAAATTAATTCGAACGAATTCTATTTTCGCCCTTTAAACATTATTTTCTTACATACTTGCAATTAATCTACTGAAGACGACAATGCATTATTTTAGCATTAAAAAGCATATCACTCAGTCTTTTCAATCATTAAATTGTTTGAAGACACTTCGAACCAATTCTATTTTTGAATTTAGAACACGACCTTCATGCATAACTTGCACTTGATCTATTGAAGGCAACTATTCATTTTTTTAGGCTTAAAGTCATATTATTGCGTCTCTTTTTGTCATTAAATCTTTCTAAATCACTTCCTTCGAAATTCGGCCTTTACACATGACTTTCGTATATAACTTGCAGTTGATCTATTGAAAGCAACAATGCATTTGTTTAGCCTTAAACTCATGTCACTGAGTTTCTTCTAGTCATTAAATCATTCTAAATTAATTCGAACGAATTCTATTTTTGCCCTCTAAATATTATTTTCTTACATAACTTGCAATTAATCTACTGAAGACAACAATGCATTATTTTGGCATTAAAAAGCATATCACTCAGTCTTTTCAATCATTAAATTGTTTGAACGCACTTCGAACCAATTCTATTTTTGAATTTTGAACACGACTTTCATGCATAACTTGCACTTGATCTAGTGAACGCAACTATTCATTTTTTTAGCCTTAAAGTCATATTATTGCGTCTCTTTTAGTCATTAAATCTTTCTAAATAACTTCCTTTGAAATTCGGCCTTTAAACATGACTTTCGTATATAACTTGCAGTTGATCTATTGAAGCCAACAATGCATTTGTTTAGCCTTAAAGTCATGTCACTGCGTCTCTTCTAGTCATTAAATCATTCTAAATTAATTCGAACGAATTCTATTTTCGCCCTTCAAACATTATTTTCTTACATAACTTCAATTAATCTATTGAAGACAACAATGAATTATTTTACCATTAAAAAGCACATGACTCAGTCTTTTCAATCATTAAATTGTTTGAAGGCACTTCGAACCAATTCTATTTTTGAATTTAGAACACGACTTTCATGCATAACTTGCACTTGATCTATTGAAGGCAACTATTCATTTTTTTAGCCTTAAAGTCATATTATTGCTTCTCTTTTAGTCATTAAATCTTCCTAAATCACTTCAAAGGAAATTCGGCCTTTAAACCTGACTTTCGTGCATAACTTGCAGTTGATCTATTGAAGGCAACAATGCATGTGTTTAGCCTTAAAGTCATGTCACTGAGTCTCTTCTAGTCATTAAATCATTCAAAATTAATTCGAACGAATTCTATTTTCGCCCTTCAAAAATATTTTCTTACATAACTTGCAATTAATCTACTGAAGACAACAGTGCATTATTTTAGGATTAAAAAGCATATCACTCAGTCTTTTCAATCATTAAATTGTTTGAAGGCACTTCGAACCAATTCTATTTTTGAATTTAGAACACGACTTTCATGCATAACTTACACTTGATCTATTGAAGGCAACTATTCATATTTTTAGCCTTAAAGTCATATTATTGCGTCTCTTTTAGTCATTAAATCTTTCTAAATCACTTCGAACGAAATTCGGCCTTTAAACATGACTTTCGTGCATAACTTGCAGTTGATCTATTGAAGGCAACAATGCATTTGTTTAGCCTTAAAGTCATGTCACTGAGTCTGTTCTAGTCATTAAATCATTCTAAATTAATTCGAACGAATTCTATTTTCGCCCTTCAAATATAATTTTCTTATATAACTTGCAATTAATCTATTGAAGACAACAATGAATTATTTTACCATTAAAAAGCACATGACTCAGTCTTTTCAATCATTAAATTGTTTGAAGGCACTTCGAACCAATTCTATTTTTGAATTTAGAACACGACTTTCATGCATAACTTGCCCTTGATCTATTGAAGGCGACTATTCATTTTTTTAGCCTTAAAGTCATATTATTGCGTCTCTTTTAGTCATTAAATCTTTCTGAATCACTTCGAACCAAAATTCAGCCTTTAAACATGACTTTCGTGCATAACTTGTAGTTGATCTACTGAAGGCAACAATGCATTTGTTTAGCCTTAAAGTCATGTCACTGAGTCTGTTCTAGTCATTAAATCATTCTAAATTAATTCGAAGGAATTCTATTTTTGCCCTTTAAACATTATTTTCTTACATAACTTGCAATTAATCTACTGAAGACAACAATGCATTATTTTAGCATTAAAAAGCATATCACTCAGTCTTTTCAATCATTAAATTGTTTGAACGCACTTCGAACCAATTCTATTTTTGAATTTTGAACACGACTTTCATGCATAACTTGCACTTGATCTATTGAACGCAACTAATCATTTTTTTAGCCTTAATGTCATATTATTGCGTCTCTTTTAGTCATTAAATCTTTCTAAATAACTTCCTTTGAAATTCGGCCTTTAAACATGACTTTCGTATATAACTTGCAGTTGATCTATTGAAGGCAACAATGCATTTGTTTAGCCTTAAAGTCATGTCACTGCGTCTCTTCTAGTCATTAAATCATTCTAAATTAATTCGAACGAATTCTATTTTCGCCCTTCAAACATTATTTTCTTACATAACTTCAATTAATCTATTGAAGACAACAATGAATTATTTTACCATTAAAAAGCACATGACTCAGTCTTTTCAATCATTAAATTGTTTGAAGGCACTTCGAACCAATTCTATTTTTGAATTTAGAACACGACTTTCATGCATAACTTGCACTTGATCTATTGAAGGCAACTATTCATTTTTTTAGCCTTAAAGTCATATTATTGCGTCTCTTTTAGTCATTAAATCTTCCTAAATCACTTCGAATGAAAATCGGCCTTTAAACATGACTTTCGTGCATAACTTGCAGTTGATCTAGTGAAGGCAACAATGCATTTGTTTAGCCTTAAAGTCATGTCACTGAGTCTCTTCTAGTCATTAAATCATTCAAAATTAATTCGAACGAATTCTATTTTCGCCCTTCAAACATTATTTTCTTACATAACTTGCAATTAATCTACTGAAGACAACAATGCATTATTTTAGCATTAAAAAGCATATCACTCCGTCTTTTCAATCATTAAATTGTTTGAAGGCACTTCGAACCAATTATATTTTTGAATTTAGAACACGACTTTAGTGCATATCTTGCACTTGATCTATTGAAGGCAACTATTCATTTTTTTAGCCTTAAAGTCATATTATTGCGTCTCTTTTAGTCATTAAATCTTTCTAAATCACTTCGAACGAAATTCAGCCTTTAAACATGACTTTCGTGCATAAGTTGCAGTTGATCTATTGAAGGCAACAATGCATTTGTTTAGCCTTAAAGTCATGTCACTGAGTCTGTTATAGTCATTAAATCATTCTAAATTAATTCGAACGAATTCTATTTTCGCCCTTTAAACATTATTTTCTTGCATAACTTGCAATTAATCTACTGAAGACAACAATGCAATATTTTAGCATCAAAAAGCATATCACTTAGTGTTTTTAATCATTAAATTGTTTGAAGGCACTTCGAACCAATTCTATTTTTGAATTTAGAACACGACTTTCATGCATAACTTGCACTTGATCTATTGAAGGCAACTATTCATTTTTTTAGCCTTAAAGTCATATTATTGCGGCTCTTTTAGTCATTAAATCTTTCTAAATCACTTCCTTCGAAATTCGGCCTCTAAACATGACTTTCGTATATAACTTGCAGTTGATCTATTGAAGGCAACAATGCATTTGTTTAGCCTTAAAGTCATGTCACTGAGTCTGTTCTAGTCATTAAATCATTCTAAATTAATTCGAACGAATTCTATTTTCGCCCTTTAAACATTATTTTCTTACATAACTTGCAATTAATCTACTGAAGACAACAATACATTATTTTAGCATTAAAAAGCATATCACTCAGTCTTTTCAATCATTAAATTGTTTGAAGGCACTTCAAACAAATTCTATTTTTGAATTTAGAACACGACTTTCATGCATAACTTGCACTTGATCTATTGAAGGCAACTATTCATTTTTTTAGCCTTAAAGTCATATTATTGCGTCTCTTTTAGTCATTAAATCTTTCTGAATCACTTCGAATGAAAATCGGCCTTTAAACATGACTTTCGTGCATAACTTGCAGTTGATCTATTGAAGGCAACAATGCATTTGTTTAGCCTTAAAGTCATGTCACAGAGTCTCTTCTAGTCATTAAATCATTCTAAATTAATTCGAACGAATTCTATTTTCGCCCTTTAAACATTATTTTCTTACATAACTTGCAATTAATCTACTGAAGACGACAATGCATTATTTTAGCATTAAAAAGCATATCACTCAGTCTTTTCAATCATTAAATTGTTTGAAGACACTTCGAACCAATTCTATTTTTGAATTTAGAACACGACCTTCATGCATAACTTGCACTTGATCTGTTGAAGGCAACAATTCATTTTTTTAGGCTTAAAGTCATATTATTGCGTCTCTTTTTGTCATTAAATCTTTCTAAATCACTTCCTTCGAAATTCGGCCTTTACACATGACTTTCGTATATAACTTGCAGTTGATCTATTGAAAGCAACAATGCATTTGTTTAGCCTTAAACTCATGTCACTGAGTCTCTTCTAGTCATTAAATCATTCTAAATTAATTCGAACGAATTCTATTTTTGCCCTCTAAATATTATTTTCTTACATAACTTGCAATTAATCTACTGACGACAACAATGCATTATTTTTGCATTAAAAAGCATATCACTCAGTCTTTTCAATCATTAAATTGTTTGAACGCACTTCGAACCAATTCTATTTTTGAATTTTGAACACGACTTTCATGCATAACTTGCACTTGATCTAGTGAACGCAACTATTCATTTTTTTAGCCTTAAAGTCATATTATTGCGTCTCTTTTAGTCATTAAATCTTTCTAAATAACTTCCTTTGAAATTCGGCCTTTAGACATGACTTTCGTATATAACTTGCAGTTGATCTATTGAAGCCAACAATGCATTTGTTTAGCCTTAAAGTCATGTCACTGCGTCTCTTCTAGTCATTAAATCATTCTAAATTAATTCGAACGAATTCTATTTTCGCCCTTCAAACATTATTTTCTTACATAACTTCAATTAATCTATTGAAGACAACAATGAATTATTTTACTATTAAAAAGCACATGACTCAGTCTTTTCAATCATTAAATTGTTTGAAGGCACTTCGAACCAATTCTATTTTTGAATTTAGAACACGACTTTCATGCATAACTTGCACTTGATCTATTGAAGGCAACTATTCATTTTTTTAGCCTTAAAGTCATATTATTGCGTCTCTTTTAGTCATTAAATCTTCCTAAATCACTTCGAATGAAATTCGGCCTTTAAACCTGACTTTCGTGCATAACTTGCAGTTGTTCTATTGAAGGCAACAATGCATTTGTTTAGCCTTAAAGTCATGTCATTGAGTCTCTTCTAGTCATTAAATCATTCAAAATTAATTCTATTTTCCCCCTTCAAACATTATTTTCTTACATAACTTGCAATTAATCTACTGAAGACAACACTGCATTATTTTAGGATTAAAAAGCATATCACTCAGTCTTTTCAATCATTAAATTGTTTGAAGGCACTTCGAACCAATTCTATTTTTGAATTTAGAACACGACTTTCATGCATAACTTACACTTGATCTATTGAAGGCAACTATTCATATTTTTAGCCTTAAAGTCATATTATTGCGTCTCTTTTAGTCATTAAATCTTTCTAAATCACTTCGAACGAAATTCGGCCTTTAAACATGACTTTCGTGCATAACTTGCACTTGATCTATTGAAGGCAACAATGCATTTGTTTAGCCTTAAAGTTATGTCATTGAGTCTGTTCTAGTCATTAAATCATTCTAAATTAATTCGAACGAATTCTATTTTCGCCCTTCAAATATAATTTTCTTATATAACTTGCATTTAATCTATTGAAGACAACAATGAATTATTTTACCATTAAAAAGCACATGACTCAGTCTTTTCAATCATTAAATTGATTGGAGGCACTTCGAACCAATTTTATTTTTGAATTTAGAACACGACTTTCATGCATAACTTGCACTTGATCTATTGAAGGCGACTATTCATTTTTTTAGCCTTAAAGTTATATTATTGCGTCTCTTTTAGTCATTAAATCTTTCTGAATCACTTCGAACCAAAATTCAGCCTTTAAACATGACTTTCGTGCATAACTTGTAGTTGATCTACTGAAGGCAACAATGCATTTGTTTAGCCTTAAAGTCATGTCACTGAGTCTGTTCTAGTCATTAAATCATTCTAAATTAATTCGAAGGAATTCTATTTTTGCCCTTTAAACATTATTTTCTTACATAACTTGCAATTAATCTACTGAAGACAACAATGCATTATTTTAGCATTAAAAAGCATATCACTCAGTCTTTTCAATCATTAAATTGTTTGAAGGCACTTCAAACAAATTCTATTTTTGAATTTAGAACACGACTTTCACGCATAACTTGCACTTGATCTATTGAAGGCAACTATTCATTTTTTTAGCCTTAAAGTCATATTATTGCGTCTCTTTTAGTCATTAAATCTTTCTGAATCACTTCGAATGAAAATCGGCCTTTAAACATGACTTTCGTGCATAACTTGCAGTTGATCTATTGAAGGCAACAATGCATTTGTTTAGCCTTAAAGTCATGTCACTGACTCTCTTCTAGTCATATAATCATTCAAAATTAATTCGAACGAATTCTATTTTCGCCCTTCAAACATTATTTTCTTACATAACTTGCAATTAATCTACTGAAGACAACAATGCATTATTTTAGCATTAAAAAGCATATCACTCCGTCTTTTCAATCATTAAATTGTTTGAAGGCACTTCGAACCAATTATATTTTTGAATTTAGAACACGACTTTAGTGCATATCTTGCACTTGATCTATTGAAGGCAACTATTCATTTTTTTAGGCTTAAACTCATATTATTGCGTCTCTTTTAGTCATTAAATCTTTCTAAATCACTTCGAACGAAATTCAGCCTTTAAACATGACTTTCGTGTATAACTTGCAGTTGATCTATTGAAGGCAACAATGCATTTGTTTAGCCTTAAAGTCATGTCACTGAGTCTGTTCTAGTCATTAAATCATTCTAAATTAATTCGAACGAATTCTATTTTCGCCCTTTAAACATTATTTTCTTACATAACTTGCAATTAATCTACTGAAGACAACAATGCATTATTTTAGCATTAAAAAGCATATCACTCAGTCTTTTCAATCATTAAATTGTTTGAAGGCACTTCGAACCAATTCTATTTTTGAATTTAGAACACGAATTTCATGCATAACTTGCACTTGATCTATTGAAGGCAACTATTCATTTTTTTAGCCTTAAAGTCATATTATTGCGTCTCTTTTAGTCATTAAATCTTTCTGAATCACTTCGAATGAAATTCGGCCTTTAAACATGACTTTCGTGCATAACTTGCAGTTGATCTATTGAAGGCAACAATGCATTTGTTTAGCCTTAAAGTCATGTCACTGAGTCTCTTCTAGTCATTAAATCATTCAAAATTTATTCGAACGAATTCTATTTTCTCCCTTCAAACATTATTTTCTTACATAACTTGCAATTAATCTACTGAAGACAACAATGCATTATTTTAGCATTAAAAAGCATATCACTCAGTGTTTTTAATCATTAAATTGATTGAAGGCACTTCAAACCAATTCTATTTTTGAATTTAGAACACGACTTTCATGCATAACTTGCACTTGATCTATTGAAGGCAACTATTCATTTTTTTAGCCTTAAAGTCATATTATTGCGGCTCTTTTAGTAATTAAATCTTTCTAAATCACTTCCTTCGAAATTCGGCCTTTAAACATGACTTTCGTATATAACTTGCAGTTGATCTATTGAAGGCAACAATGCATTTGTTTAGCCTTAAAGTCATGTCACTGTGTCTGTTCTAGTCATTAAATCATTCTAAATTAATTCGAACGAATTCTATTTTCGCCCTTTAAACATTATTTTCTTACATAACTTGCAATTAATCTACTGAAGACAACAATGCATTATTTTAGCATTAAAAAGCATATCACTCAGTCTTTTCAATCATTAAATTGTTTGAAGGCACTTCAAACAAATTCTATTTTTGAATTTAGAACACGACTTTCATGCATAACTTGCACTTGATCTATTGAAGGCAACTATTCATTTTCTTAGCCTTAAAGTCATATTATTGCGGCTCTTTTAGTCATTCAATCTTTCTAAATCACTTCGTTCGAAATTCGGCCTTTAAACATGACTTTCGATATAACTTGCGGTTGATCTATTGAAGGCAACAATGCATTTGTTTAGCCTTAAAGTCATGTCACTGAGTTTGTTCTAGTCATTAAATCATTCTAAATTAATTCGAACGAATTCTATTTTCGTCCTTTAAATATTATTTTCTTACATAACTTGCAATTAATCTACTGAAGACAACAATGCATTATTTTAGCGTTAAAAAGCATATCACTCAGTCTTTTCAATCATTAAATTGTTTGAAGGCACTTCAAACAAATTCTATTTTTGAATTTAGAACACGACTTTCATGCATAACTTGCACTTGATCTATTGAAGGCAACTATTCATTTTTTTAGCCTTAAAGTCATATTATTGCGTCTCTTTTAGTCATTAAATCTTTCTGAATCACTTCAAATGAAAATCGGCCTTTAAACATGACTTTCGTGCATAACTTGCAGTTGATCTATTGAAGGCAACAATGCATTTGTTTAGCCTTAAAGTTATGTCATTGAGTCTGTTCTAGTCATTAAATCATTCTAAATTAATTCGAACGAATTCTATTTTCGCCCTTCAAATATAATTTTCTTATATAACTTGCATTTAATCTATTGAAGACAACAATGAATTATTTTACCATTAAAAAGCACATGACTCAGTCTTTTCAATCATTAAATTGTTTGGAGGCACTTCGAACCAATTTTATTTTTGAATTTAGAACACGACTTTCATGCATAACTTGCACTTGATCTATTGAAGGCGACTATTCATTTTTTTAGCCTTAAAGTTATATTATTGCGTCTCTTTTAGTCATTAAATCTTTCTGAATCACTTCGAACCAAAATTCAGCCTTTAAACATGACTTTCGTGCATAACTTGTAGTTGATCTACTGAAGGCAACAATGCATTTGTTTAGCCTTAAAGTCATGTCACTGAGTCTGTTCTAGTCATTAAATCATTCTAAATTAATTCGAAGGAATTCTATTTTTGCCCTTTAAACATTATTTTCTTACATAACTTGCAATTAATCTACTGAAGACAACAATGCATTATTTTAGCATTAAAAAGCATATCACTCAGTCTTTTCAATCATTAAATTGTTTGAAGGCACTTCAAACAAATTCTATTTTTGAATTTAGAACACGACTTTCACGCATAACTTGCACTTGATCTATTGAAGGCAACTATTCATTTTTTTAGCCTTAAAGTCATATTATTGCGTCTCTTTTAGTCATTAAATCTTTCTGAATCACTTCGAATGAAAATCGGCCTTTAAACATGACTTTCGTGCATAACTTGCAGTTGATCTATTGAAGGCAACAATGCATTTGTTTAGCCTTAAAGTCATGTCACTGACTCTCTTCTAGTCATATAATCATTCAAAATTAATTCGAACGAATTCTATTTTCGCCCTTCAAACATTATTTTCTTACATAACTCGCAATTAATCTACTGAAGACAACAATGCATTATTTTAGCATTAAAAAGCATATCACTCCGTCTTTTCAATCATTAAATTGTTTGAAGGCACTTCGAACCAATTATATTTTTGAATTTAGAACACGACTTTAGTGCATATCTTGCACTTGATCTATTGAAGGCAACTATTCATTTTTTTAGGCTTAAACTCATATTATTGCGTCTCTTTTAGTCATTAAATCTTTCTAAATCACTTCGAACGAAATTCAGCCTTTAAACATGACTTTCGTGCATAACTTGCAGTTGATCTATTGAAGGCAACAATGCATTTGTTTAGCCTTAAAGTCATGTCACTGAGTCTGTTCTAGTCATTAAATCATTCTAAATTAATTCGAACGAATTCTATTTTCGCCCTTTAAACATTATTTTCTTACATAACTTGCAATTAATCTACTGAAGACAACAATGCATTATTTTAGCATTAAAAAGCATATCACTCAGTGTTTTTAATCATTAAATTGATTGAAGGCACTTCAAACCAATTCTATTTTTGAATTTAGAACACGACTTTCATGCATAACTTGCACTTGATCTATTGAAGGCAACTATTCATTTTTTTAGCCTTAAAGTCATATTATTGCGGCTCTTTTAGTAATTAAATCTTTCTAAATCACTTCCTTCGAAATTCGGCCTTTAAACATGACTTTCGTATATAACTTGCAGTTGATCTATTGAAGGCAACAATGCATTTGTTTAGCCTTAAAGTCATGTCACTGTGTCTGTTCTAGTCATTAAATCATTCTAAATTAATTCGAACGAATTCTATTTTCGCCCTTTAAACATTATTTTCTTACATAACTTGCAATTAATCTACTGAAGACAACAATGCATTATTTTAGCATTAAAAAGCATATCACTCAGTCTTTTCAATCATTAAATTGTTTGAAGGCACTTCAAACAAATTCTATTTTTGAATTTAGAACACGACTTTCATGCATAACTTGCACTTGATCTATTGAAGGCAACTATTCATTTTCTTAGCCTTAAAGTCATATTATTGCGGCTCTTTTAGTCATTCAATCTTTCTAAATCACTTCGTTCGAAATTCGGCCTTTAAACATGACTTTCGATATAACTTGCGGTTGATCTATTGAAGGCAACAATGCATTTGTTTAGCCTTAAAGTCATGTCACTGTGTTTGTTCTAGTCATTAAATCATTCTAAATTAATTCGAACGAATTCTATTTTCGTCCTTTAAATATTATTTTCTTACATAACTTGCAATTAATCTACTGAAGACAACAATGCATTATTTTAGCGTTAAAAAGCATATCACTCAGTCTTTTCAATCATTAAATTGTTTGGAGGCACTTCAAACAAATTCTATTTTTGAATTTAGAACACGACTTTCATGCATAACTTGCACTTGATCTATTGAAGGCAACTATTCATTTTTTTAGCCTTAAAGTCATATTATTGCGTCTCTTTTAGTCATTAAATCTTTCTGAATCACTTCGAATGAAAATCGGCCTTTAAACATGACTTTCGTGCATAACTTGCAGTTGATCTATTGAAGGCAACAATGCATTTGTTTAGCCTTAAAGTCATGTCACAGAGTCTCTTCTAGTCATTAAATCATTCTAAATTAATTCGAACGAATTCTATTTTCGCCCTTTAAACATTATTTTCTTACATAACTTGCAATTAATCTACTGAAGACGACAATGCATTATTTTAGCATTAAAAAGCATATCACTCAGTCTTTTCAATCATTAAATTGTTTGAAGACACTTCGAACCAATTCTATTTTTGAATTTAGAACACGACCTTCATGCATAACTTGCACTTGATCTATTGAAGGCAACTATTCATTTTTTTAGGCTTAAAGTCATATTATTGCGTCTCTTTTTGTCATTAAATCTTTCTAAATCACTTCCTTCGAAATTCGGCCTTTACACATGACTTTCGTATATAACTTGCAGTTGATCTATTGAAAGCAACAATGCATTTGTTTAGCCTTAAACTCATGTCACTGAGTCTCTTCTAGTCATTAAATCATTCTAAATTAATTCGAACGAATTCTATTTTTGCCCTCTAAATATTATTTTCTTACATAACTTGCAATTAATCTACTGAAGACAACAATGCATTATTTTTGCATTAAAAAGCATATCACTCAGTCTTTTCAATCATTAAATTGTTTGAACGCACTTCGAACCAATTCTATTTTTGAATTTTGAACACGACTTTCATGCATAACTTGCACTTGATCTATTGAACGCAACTATTCATTTTTCTAGCCTTAAAGTCATATTATTGCGTCTCTTTTAGTCATTAAATCTTTCTAAATAACTTCCTTTGAAATTCGGCCTTTAAACATGACTTTCGTATATAACTTGCAGTTGATCTGTTGAAGGCAACAATGCATTTGTTTAGCCTTAAAGTCATGTCACTGCGTCTCTTCTAGTCATTAAATCATTCTAAATTAATTCGAACGAATTCTATTTTCGCCCTTCAAACATTATTTTCTTACATAACTTCAATTAATCTATTGAAGACAACAATGAATTATTTTACCATTAAAAAGCACATGACTCACTCTTTTCAATCATTAAATTGTTTGATGGCACTTCGAACCAATTCTATTTTTGAATTTAGAACACGACTTTCATGCATAACTTACACTTGATCTATTGAAGGCAACTATTCATATTTTTAGCCTTAAAGTCATATTATTGCGTCTCTTTTAGTCATTAAATCTTTCTGAATCACTTCGAATGAAAATCGGCCTTTAAACATGACTTTCGTGCATAACTTGCAGTTGATCTATTGAAGGCAACAATGCATTTGTTTAGCCTTAAAGTCATGTCACTGAGTCTGTTCTAGTCATTAAATCATTCAAAATTAATTCTATTTTCCCCCTTCAAACATTATTTTCTTACATAACTTGCAATTAATCTACTGAAGACAACACTGCATTATTTTAGGATTAAAAAGCATATCACTCAGTCTTTTCAATCATTAAATTGTTTGAAGGCACTTCGAACCAATTCTATTTTTGAATTTAGAACACGACTTTCATGCATAACTTACACTTGATCTATTGAAGGCAACTATTCATATTTTTAGCCTTAAAGTCATATTATTGCGTCTCTTTTAGTCATTAAATCTTTCTAAATCACTTCGAACGAAATTCGGCCTTTAAACATGACTTTCGTGCATAACTTGCAGTTGATCTATTGAAGGCAACAATGCATTTGTTTAGCCTTAAAGTCATGTCACTGAGTCTGTTCTAGTCATTAAATCATTCTAAATTAATTCGAACGAATTCTATTTTCGCCCTTCAAATATAATTTTCTTATATAACTTGCAATTAATCTATTGAAGACAACAATGAATTATTTTACCATTAAAAAGCACATGACTCAGTCTTTTCAATCATTAAATTGTTTGAAGGCACTTCGAACCAATTCTATTTTTGAATTTAGAACACGACTTTCATGCATAACTTGCACTTGATCTATTGAAGGCAACTATTCATTTTTTTAGCCTTAAAGTCATATTATTGCGTCTCTCTTAGTCATTAAATCTTTCTGAATCACTTCGAATGAAAATCGGCCTTTAAACATGACTTTCGTGCATAACTTGCAGTTGATCTATTGAAGGCAACAATGCATTTGTTTAGCCTTAAAGTCATGTCACTGAGTCTGTTCTAGTCATTAAATCATTCTAAATTAATTCGAACGAATTCTATTTTTGCCCTTTAAACATTATTTTCTTACATAACTGGCAATTAATCTACTGAAGACAACAATGCATTATTTTAGCATTAAAAAGCATATCACTCAGTCTTTTCAATCATTAAATTGTTTGAAGGCACTTCAAACAAATTCTATTTTTGAATTTAGAACACGACTTTCATGCATAACTTGCACTTGATCTATTGAAGGCAACTATTCATTTTTTTAGCCTTAAAGTCATATTATTGCGGCTCTTTTAGTCATTAAATCTTTCTAAATCACTTCCTTTGAAATTCGGCCTTTAAACATGACTTTCGTATATAACTTGCAGTTGATCTATTGAAGGCAACATTGCATTTGTTTAGCCTTAAAGTCATGTCACTGAGTCTGTTCTAGTCATTAAATCATTCTAAATTAATTCGAACGAATTCTATTTTCGCCCTTTAAACATTATTTTCTTACATAACTTGCAATTAATCTACTGAAGACAACGATGCATTATTTTAGCATTAAAAAGCATATCACTCAGTCTTTTCAATCATTAAATTGTTTGAAGGCACTTCAAACAAATTCTATTTTTGAATTTAGAACACGACTTTCATGCATAACTTGCACTTGATCTATTGAAGGCAACTATTCATTTTCTTAGCCTTAAAGTCATATTATTGCGGCTCTTTTAGTCATTAAATCTTTCTAAATCACTTCCTTCGAAATTCGGCCTTTAAACATGACTTTCGTATATAACTTGCGGTTGATCTATTGAAGGCAACAATGCATTTGTTTAGCCTTAAAGTCATGTCACTGAGTTTGTTCTAGTCATTAAATCATTCTAAATTAATTCGAACGAATTCTATTTTCGCCCTTTAAATATTATTTTCTTACATAACTTGCAATTAATCTACTGAAGACAACAATGCATTATTTTAGCGTTAAAAAGCATGTCACTCAGTCTTTTCAATCATTAAATTGTTTGAAGGCACTTCGAACCAATTCTATTTTTGAATTTAGAACACAACCTTCATGCATAACTTGCACTTGATCTATTGAAGGCAACTATTCATTTTCTTAGCCTTAAAGTCATATTATTGCGTCTCTTTTAGTCATTAAATCTTTCTGAATCACTTCGAATGAAAATCGGCCTTTAAACATGACATTCGTGCATAACTTGCAGTTGATCTATTGAAGGCAACAATGCATTTGTTTAGCCTTAAAGTCATGTCACAGAGTCTCTTCTAGTCATTAAATCATTCTAAATTAATTCGAACGAATTCTATTTTCGCCCTTTAAACATTATTTTCTTACATAACTTGCAATTAATCTACTGAAGACGACAATGCATTATTTTAGCATTAAAAAGCATATCACTCAGTCTTTTCAATCATTAAATTGTTTGAAGGCACTTCGAACCAATTCTATTTTTGAATTTAGAACACAACCTTCATGCATAACTTGCACTTGATCTATTGAAGGGAACTATTCATTTTTTTAGGCTTAAAGTCATATTATTGCGTCTCATTTAGTCATTAAATCTTTCTAAATCACTTCCTTCGAAATTCGGCCTTTACACATGACTTTCGTATATAACTTGCAGTTGATCTATTGAAGGCAACAATGCATTTGTTTGGCCTTAAAGTCATGTCACTGAGTCTCTTCTAGTCATTAAATCATTCTAAATTAATTCGAACGAATTCTATTTTCGCCCTTTAAACATTATTTTCTTACATAACTTGCAATTAATCTACTGAATACGACAATGCATTATTTTAGCATTAAAAAGCATATCACTCAGTCTTTTCAATCATTAAATTGTTTGAAGGCACTTCGAACCAATTCTATTTTTGAATTTAGAACACAACCTTCATGCATAACTTGCACTTGATCTATTGAAGGCAACTATTCATTTTCTTAGCCTTAAAGTCATATTATTGCGGCTCTTTTAGTCATTAAATCTTTCTAAATCACTTCCTTCGAAATTCGGCCTTTAAACATGACTTTCGTATATAACTTGCGGTTGATCTATTGAAGGCAACAATGCATTTGTTTAGCCTTAAAGTCATGTCACTGAGTTTGTTCTAGTCATTAAATCATTCTAAATTAATTCGAACGAATTCCATTTTCGCCCTTTAAATATTATTTTCTTACATAACTTGCAATTAATCTACTGAAGACAACAATGCATTATTTTAGCATTAAAAAGCATATCACTCAGTCTTTTCAATCATTAAATTGTTTGAAGGCACTTCGAACCAATTCTATTTTTGAATTAAGAACACGACTTTCATGCATAACTTGCACTTGATCTATTGAAGGCAACTATTCATTTTTTTAGCCTTAAAGTCATATTATTGCGTCTCTTTTAGTCATTAAATCTTTCTGAATCACTTCGAATGAAAATCGGCCTTTAAACATGACTTTCGTGCATAACTTGCAGTTGATCTATTGAAGGCAACAATGCATTTGTTTAGCCTTAAAGTCATGTCACTGAGTCTGTTCTAGTCATTAAATCATTCTAAATTAATTCGAACAAATTCTATTTTCGCCCTTTAAACATTATTTTCTTACATAACTTGCAATTAATCTACTGAAGACGACAATGCATTATTTTAGCATTAAAAAGCATATCACTCAGTCTTTTCAATCATTAAATTGTTTGAAGGCACTTCGAACCAATTCTATTTTTGAATTTAGAACACAACCTTCATGCATAACTTGCACTTGATCTATTGAAGGCAACTATTCATTTTTTTAGGCTTAAAGTCATATTATTGCGTCTCATTTAGTCATTAAATCTTTCTAAATCACTTCCTTCGAAATTCGGCCTTTACACATGACTTTCGTATATAACTTGCAGTTGATCTATTGAAGGCAACAATGCATTTTTTTGGCCTTAAAGTCATGTCACTGAGTCTCTTCTAGTCATTAAATCATTCTAAATTAATTCGAACGAATTCTATTTTCGCCCTTTAAACATGATTTTCTTACATAACTTGCAATTAATCTACTGAAGACAACAATGCATTATTTTAGAATTAAAAAGCATATCACTCAGTCTTTTCAATCATTAAATTGTTTGAAGGCACTTCAAACAAATTCTATTTTTGAATTTAGAACACGACTTTCATGCATAACTTGCACTTGACCTATTGAAGGCAACTATTCATTTTCTTAGCCTTAAAGTCATATTATTGCGGCTCTTTTCGTCATTAAATCTTTCTAACTCACTTCCTTCGAAATTCGGCCTTTAAACATGACTTTCGTATATAACTTGCAGTTGATCTATTGAAGGCAACAATGCATTTGTTTAGCCTTAAAGTCATGTCACTGAGTTTGTTCTAGTCATTAAATCATTCTAAATTAACTCGAACGAATTCTATTTTCACCCTTTAAACATTATTTTCTCACATAACTTGCAATTAATCTACTGAAGACAACAATGCATTATTTTAGCATTAAAAAGCATATGACTCAGTCTTTTCAATCATTAAATTGTTTGAAGGCACTTCGAACCAATTCTATTTTTGAATTTAGAACACGAATTTCATGCATAACTTGCACTTGATCTATTGAAGGCAACTATTCATTTTTTTAGCCTTAAAGTCATATTATTGGGTCTCTTTTAGTCATTAAATCTCTCTAAATCACTTCGAATGAAAATCGGCCTTTAAACATGACTTTCGTGCATAACTTGCAGTTGATCTATTGAAGGCAACAATGCATTTCTTTAGCCTTAAAGTCATATTACTGAGTCTCTTCTAGTCATTAAATCATTCAAAATTAATTCGAAATAATTCTATTTTCGCCCTTCAAACATTATTTTCTTACATAACTTGCAATTAATCTACTGAAGACGACAATGCATTATTTTAGCATTAAAAAGCATATCACTCAGTCTTTTCAATCATTAAATTGTTTGAAGGCACTTCGAACCAATTCTATTTTTGAATTAAGAACACGACTTTCATGCATAACTTGCACTTGATCTATTGAAGGCAACTATTCATTTTTTTAGCCTTAAAGTCATATTATTGCGTCTCTTTTAGTCATTAAATCTTTCTGAATGACTTCCTTCGAAATTCGGCCTTTACACACGACTTTCGTATATAACTTGCAGTTGATCTATTGAAGGCAACAATGCATTTGTTTAGCCTTAAAGTCATGTCACTGAGTCTCTTCTAGTCATTAAATCATTCTAAATTAATTCGAACGAATTCTATTTTTGCGCTCTAAATATTATTTTCTTACATAACTTGCAATTAATCTACTGAACACAACAATGCATTATTTTTGCATTAAAAAACATATCACTCAGTCTTTTCAATCATTAAATTGTTTGAACGCACTTCGAACCAATTCTATTTTTGAATTTTGAACACGACTTTCATGCATAACTTGCACTTGATCTATTGAACGCAACTATTCATTTTTCTAGCCTTAAAGTCATACTATTGCGTCTCTTTTAGTCATTAAATCTTTCTAAATAACTTCCTTTGAAATTCGGCCTTTAAACATGACTTTCGTATATAACTTGCAGTTGATCTATTGAAGGCAACAATGCATTTGTTTAGCCTTAAAGTCATGTCACTGAGACTCTTCTAGTCATTAAATCATTCTAAATTAATTCGAACGAATTCTATTTTCGCCCTTCAAACATTATTTTCTTACATAACTTGCAATTAATCTATTGAAGACAACAATGAATTATTTTACCATTAAAAAGCACATGACTCAGTCTTTTCAATCATTAAATTGTTTGAAGGCACTTCGAACCAATTCTATTTTTGAATTTATAACACGACTTTCATGCATGACTTGCACTTGATCTATTGAAGGCAACTATTCATTTTTTTAGCCTTAAAGTCATATTATTGCGTCTCTTTTAGTCATTAAATCTTTCTGAATCACTTCGAATGAAAATAGGCCTTTAAACATGACTTTCGTGCATAACTTGCAGGTGATCTATTGAAGGCAACAATGCATTTGTTTAGCCTTAAAGTCCTGTCACAGAGTCTCTTCTAGTCATTAAATCATTCTAAATTAATTCGAACGAATTCTATTTTCGCCCTTTAAACATTATTTTCTTACATAACTTGCAATTAATCTACTGAAGACGACAATGCATTATTCTAGCATTAAAAAGCATATCACTCAGTCTTTTCAATCGTTAAATTGTTTGAAGGCACTTCAAACAAATTCTATTTTTGAATTTAGAACACGACTTTCATGCATAACTTGCACTTGAACTATTGAAGGCAACTATTCATTTTTTTATCCTTAAAGTCATATTATTGCGTCTCTTTTAGTCATTAAATTTTTCTAAATCACTTCGAACGAAATTCGGCCTTTAAACATGACTTTCGTGCATAACTTGCAGTTGATCTATTGAAGGCAACAATTCATTTGTTTAGCCTTAAAGTCATGTCACTAAGTCTGTTCTAGTCATTAAATCATTCTAAATTAATTCGAACGAATTCTATTTTCGCCCTTTAAACATTATTTTCTTACATAACTTGCAATTAATCTACTGAAGACAACAATGCATTATTTTAGCATTAAAAAGCATATCACTCAGTCTTTTTTCAATCATTAAATTGTTTGAAGGCACTTCGAACCAATTCTATTTTTGAATTTAGAACACGAATTTCATGCATAACTTGCACTTGATCTATTGAAGGCAACTATTCATTTTTTTAGCCTTAAAGTCATATTATTGGGTCTCTTTTAGTCATTAAATCTTTCTAAATCGCTTCGAATGAAAATCGGCCTTTAAACATGACTTTCGTGCATAACTTGCAGTTGATCTATTGAAGGCAACAATGCATTTGTTTAGCCTTAAAGTCATATCACTGAGTCTCTTCTAGTCATTAAATCATTCAAAATTAATTCGAACTAATTCTATTTTCGCCCTTCAAACATTATTTTCTTACATAACTTGCAATTAATCTATTGAAGACAACAATGAATTATTTTACCATTAAAAAGCACATGACTCAGTCTTTTCAATCATTAAATTGTTTGAAGGCACTTCGAACCAATTCTATTTTTGAATTTATAACACGACTTTCATGCATAACTTGCACTTGATCTATTGAAGGCAACTATTCATTTTTTTAGCCTTAAAGTCATATTATTGCGTCTCTTTTAGTCATTAAATCTTTCTGAATCACTTTGAATGAAAATCGGCCTTTAAACATGACTTTCGTGCATAACTTGCAGTTGATCTATTGATGGCGACAATGCATTGGTTTAGCCTTAAAGTCATGTCACTGAGTCTGTTCTAGTCATTAAATCATTCTAAAATAATTCGAATGAATTCTATTTTCGCCCTTTAAACATTATTTTCTTACATAACTTGCAATTAATCTACTGAAGACGACAATGCATTATTTTAGCATTAAAAAGCATATCACTCAGTCTTTTCAATCATTAAATTGTTTGAAAGGACTTCGAACCAATTCTATTTTTGAATTAAGAACACGACTTTCATGCATAACTTGCACTTGATCTATTGAAGGCAACTATTCATTTTTTTAGCCTTAAAGTCATATTATTACGTCTCTTTTAGTCATTAAATCTTTCTGAATGACTTCGAACGAAATTCAGCCTTTAAACATGACTTTCGTGCATAACTTGTAGTTGATCTATTGAAGGCAACAATGCATTTGTTTAGCCTTAAAGTCATGTCACTAAGTCTCTTCTAGTCATTAAATCATTCAAAATTAATTCGAACGAATTCTATTTTCGGCCTTCAAACATTATTTTCTTACATAACTTGCAATTAATCTACTAAAGACAACAATGCATTATTTTAGCATTAAAAAGCATATCACTCAGTCTTTTCATTCATTAAATTGTTTGAAGGCACTTCGAACCAATTCTATTTTTGAATTGAGAACACGACTTTCATGCATAACTTGCACTTGATCTATTGAAGGCAACTATTCATTTTTTTAGCCTTAAAATCATATTATTGTGTCTCTTTTAGTCATTAAATCTTTCTGAATCACTTCGAATGAAAATCAGCCATTAAACATGACGTTCGTGCATAACTTGCAGTTGATATATTGAAGGCAACAATGCAATTGTTTAGCCTTAAAGTCATGCCACTGAGTCTCTTCTAGTCATTAAATCATTCTAAATTAATTCGAATGAATTCTATTTTCACCTTTCAAACATTATTTTCTTACATAACTTGCAATTAATCTACTGAAGACAACAATGCATTATTTTAGCATTAAAAAGCACATGACTCAGTCTTTTCAATTATTAAATTGTTTGAAGGCACTTCGAACCAATTCTATTTTTGAATTTAGAACACGACTTTCATGCATAACTTGCACTTGATCTATTGAAGGCCACTATTTATTTTTTTAGCCTTAAAGTCATATCATTGCGTCTCTTTTAGTCATTAAATCTTTCTAAATCACTTCGAACGAAATTCAGCCTTTAAACATGACTTTCGTGCATAACTTGCAGTTGATCTATTGAAGGCAACAATGCATTTGTTTAGCCTTAAAGTCATGTCACTGAGTCTGTTCTACTCATTAAATCATTCTAAATTAATTCGAACGAATTCTATTTTTGCCCTTTAAACATTATTTTCTTAGATAACATGCAATTAATCTACTGAAGACAACAATGCATTATTTTAGCATTAAAAAGCATATCACTCAGTCTTTTCAATCATTAAATTGTTTGAAGGCACTTCGAACCAATTCTATTTTTGAATTTAGAACACGAATTTCATGCATAACTTGCACTTGATCTATTGAAGGCAACTATTCATTTTTTTAGCCTTAAAGTCATATTATTGTGTCTCTTTTAGTCATTAAATCTTTCTGAATCACTTCGAATGAAAATCGGCCTTTAAACATGACTTTCGTGCATAACTTGCAGTTGATATATTGAAGGCAACAATGCATTTGTTTAGCCTTAAAGTCATGCCACTGAGTCTGTTCTAGTCATTAAATCATTCTAAATTAATTCGAACGAATTCTATTTTCGCCCTTCAAACATTATTTTCTTACATAACTTGCAATTAATCTACTGAAGACAACAATGCATTATTTTAGCATTAAAAAGCACATGACTCAGTCTTTTCAATCATTAAATTGTTTGAAGGCACTTCGAACCAATTCTATTTTTGAATTTAGAACACGACTTTCATGCATAACTTGCACTTGATCTATTGAAGGCAACTATTTATTTTTTTAGCCTTAAAGTCATATTATTGCGTCTCTTTTAGTCATTAAATCTTTCTAAATCACTTCGAACGAAATTCAGCCTTTAAACATGACTTTCGTGCATAACTTGCAGTTGATCTATTGAAGGCAACAATGCATTTGTTTAGCCTTAAAGTCATGTCACTGAGTCTGTTCTACTCATTAAATCATTCTAAATTAATTCGAACGAATTCTATTTTTGCCCTTTAAACATTATTTTCTTAGATAACATGCAATTAATCTACTGAAGACAACAATGCATTATTTTAGCATTAAAAAGCATATCACTCAGTCTTTTCAATCATTAAATTGTTTGAAGGCACTTCGAACCAATTCTATTTTTGAATTTAGAACACGACTTTCATGCATAACTTGCACTTGATCTATTGAAGGCAACTATTCATTTTTTTAGCCTTAAAGTCATATTATTGCGTCTCTTTTAGTCATTAAATCTTTCTGAATGACTTCGAACGAAATTCAGCCTTTAAACATGACTTTCGTGCATAACTTGTAGTTGATCTATTGAAGGCAACAATGCATTTGTTTAGCCTTAAAGTCATGTCACTAAGTCTCTTCTAGTCATTAAATCATTCAAAATTAATTCGAACGAATTCTATTTTCGGCCTTCAAACATTATTTTCTTACATAACTTGCAATTAATCTACTAAAGACAACAATGCATTATTTTAGCATTAAAAAGCATATCACTCAGTCTTTTCATTCATTAAATTGTTTGAAGGCACTTCGAACCAATTCTATTTTTGAATTGAGAACACGACTTTCATGCATAACTTGCACTTGATCTATTGAAGGCAACTATTCATTTTTTTAGCCTTAAAATCATATTATTGTGTCTCTTTTAGTCATTAAATCTTTCTGAATCACTTCGAATGAAAATCAGCCATTAAACATGACGTTCGTGCATAACTTGCAGTTGATATATTAAAGGCAACAATGCAATTGTTTAGCCTTAAAGTCATGCCACTGAGTCTCTTCTAGTCATTAAATCATTCTAAATTAATTCGAATGAATTCTATTTTCACCTTTCAAACATTATTTTCTTACATAACTTGCAATTAATCTACTGAAGACAACAATGCATTATTTTAGCATTAAAAAGCACATGACTCAGTCTTTTCAATTATTAAATTGTTTGAAGGCACTTCGAACCAATTCTATTTTTGAATTTAGAACACGACTTTCATGCATAACTTGCACTTGATCTATTGAAGGCAACTATTCATTTTTTTAGCCTTAAAGTCATATTATTGCGTCTCTTTTAGTCATTAAATCTTTCTGAATCACTTCGAATGAAAATCGGCCTCTAAACATGACTTTCGTGCATAACTTGCAGTTGATATATTGAAGGCAACAATGCATTTGTTTAGCCTTAAAGTCATGCCACTGAGTCTGTTCTAGTCATTAAATCATTCTAAATTAATTCGAACGAATTCTATTTTCGCCCTTCAAACATTATTTTCTTACATAACTTGCAATTAATCTACTGAAGACAACAATGCATTATTTTAGCATTAAAAAGCACATGACTCAGTCTTTTCAATCATTAAATTGTTTGAAGGCACTTCGAACCAATTCTATTTTTGAATTTAGAACACGACTTTCATGCATAACTTGCACTTGATCTATTGAAGGCAACTATTTATTTTTTTAGCCTTAAAGTCATATTATTGCGTCTCTTTTAGTCATTAAATCTTTCTAAATCACTTCGAACGAAATTCAGCCTTTAAACATGACTTTCGTGCATAACTTGCAGTTGATATATTGAAGGCAACAATGCATTTGTTTAGCCTTAAAGTCATGTCACTGAGTCTGTTCTACTCATTAAATCATTTTAAATTAATTCGAACGAATTCTATTCTTGCCCTTTAAACATTATTTTCTTTGATAACATGCAATTAACCTACTGAAGACAACAATGCATTATTTTAGCATTAAAAAGCATATCACTCAGTCTTTTCAATCATTAAATTGTTTGAAGGCACTTCGAACCAATTCTATTTTTGAATTTAGAACACGACTTTCATGCATAACTTGCACTTGATCTATTGAAGGCAACTATTCATTTTTTTAGCCTTAAAGTCATATTATTGTGTCTCTTTTAGTCATTAAATCTTTCTGAATCACTTCGAATGAAAATCGGCCTTTAAACATGACTTTCGTGCATAACTTGCAGTTGATATATTGAAGGCAACAATGCATTTGTTTAGCCTTAAAGTCATGCCACTGAGTCTGTTATAGTCATTAAATCATTCTAAATTAATTCGAACGAATTCTATTTTCGCCCTTCAAACATTATTTTCTTACATAACTTGCAATTGATCTACTAAAGACAACAATGCATTATTTTACCATTAAAAAGCATATCACTCAGTCTTTTCAATCATTAAATTGTTTGAAGGCACTTCGAACCAATTCTATTTTTGAATTTAGAACACGACCTTCATGCATAACTTGCACTTGATCTATTGAAGGCAACTATTCATTTTTTTAGCCTTAAAGTCATATTATTGCGTCTCTTTTAGTCATTAAATCTTTCTAAATCACTTCGAACAAAATTCGGCCTTTAAACATGACTTTCGTGCATAACTTGCAGTTGATCTATTGAAGGCAACAATGCATTTGTTTAGCCTTAAAGTCATGTCACTGAGTCTCTTCTAGTCATTAAATCATTCAAAATTTATTCGAACGAATTCTATTTTCGCCCTTCAAACATTATTTTCTTACATAACATGCAATTAATCTACTGAAGACAACAATGCATTATTTTTGCATTAAAAAGCATATCACTCAGTCTTTTCAATCATTAAATTGTTTGAAGGCACTTCGAACCAGTTCTATTTTTGAATTTAGAACACGACTTTCATGCATAACTTGCACTTGATCTATTGAAGGCAACTATTCATTTTTTTAGCCTTAAAGTCATATTATTGCGTCTCTTTTAGTCATTAAATCTTTCTGAATCACTTCGAATGAAATTCGGCCTTTAAACATGACTTTCGTGCATAACTTGCAGTTGATCTATTGAAGGCAACAATGCATTTGTTTAGCCTTAAAGTCATGTCACTAAGTCTCTTCTAGTCATTAAATCATTCAAAATTAATTCGAACGAATTCTATTTTCGGCCTTCAAACATTATTTTCTTACATAACTTGCAATTAATCTACTAAAGACAACAATGCATTATTTTAGCATTAAAAAGCATATCACTCAGTCTTTTCATTCATTAAATTGTTTGAAGGCACTTCGAACCAATTCTATTTTTGAATTGAGAACACGACTTTCATGCATAACTTGCACTTGATCTATTGAAGGCAACTATTCATTTTTTTAGCCTTAAAATCATATTATTGCGTCTCTTTTAGTCATTAAATCTTTCTGAATCACTTCGAATGAAAATCGGCCTCTAAACATGACTTTCGTGCATAACTTGCAGTTGATATATTGAAGGCAACAATGCATTTGTTTAGCCTTAAAGTCATGCCACTGAGTCTGTTCTAGTCATTAAATCATTCTAAATTAATTCGAACGAATTCTATTTTCGCCCTTCAAACATTATTTTCTTACATAGCTTGCAATTAATCTACTGAAGACAACAATGCATTATTTTAGCATTAAAAAGCACATGACTCAGTCTTTTCAATCATTAAATTGTTTGAAGGCACTTCGAACCAATTCTATTTTTGAATTTTGAACATGACTTTCATGCATAACTTGCACTTGATCTATTGAAGGCAACTATTCATTTTTTTATCCTTAAAGTCATATTATTGCGTCTCTTTTAGTCATTAAATCTTTCTAGATCACTTCGAACAAAATTCGGCCTTTAAACATGACTTTCGTGCATAACTTGCAGTTGATCTATTGATGGCGACAATGCATTTGTTTAGCCTTACAGTCATGTCACTGAGTCTGTTCTAGTCATTCAATCATTCAAAATTAATTCGAACGAATTCTATTTTCGGCCTTCAAACATTATTTTCTTACATAACTTGCAATTGATCTACTAAAGACAACAATGCATTATTTTACCATTAAAAAGCATATCACTCAGTCTTTTCAATCATTATATTGTTTGAAGGCACTTCGAACCAATTCTATTTTTGAATTTAGAAGACGACCTTCATGCATAACTTGCACTTGATCTATTGAAGGCAACTATTCATTTTTTTAGCCTTAAAGTCATATTATTGCGTCTCTTTTAGTCATTAAATCTTTCTAAATCACTTCGAACAAAATTCGGCCTTTAAACATGACTTTCGTGCATAACTTGCAGTTGATCTATTGAAGGCAACAATGCATTTGTTTAGCCTTAAAGTCATGTCACTGAGTCTGTTCTAGTCATTAAATCATTCTAAATTAATTCGAACGAATTCTATTTTCGCCCTTCAAACATTATTTTCTTACATAACTTGCAATTAATCTACTGAAGACAACAATGCATTATTTTAGCATTAAAAAGCATATCACTCGGTCTTTTCAATCATTAAATTGTTTGAAGGCACTTCGAACCAATTCTATTTTTGAATTTAGAACACGACCTTCATGCATAACTTGCACTTGATCTATTGAAGGCAACTATTCATTTTTTTAGCCTTAAAGTCATATTATTGCGTCTCTTTTAGTCATTAAATCTTTCGGAATCACTTCGAATGAAATTCGGCCTTTAAACATGACTTTCGTGCATAACTTGAAGTTGATCTATTGAAGGCAACAATGCATTTGTTTAGCCTTAAAGTCATGTCACTGAGTCTGTTCTAGTCATTAAATCATTCAAAATTAATTCGAACGAATTCTATTTTCGGCCTTCAAACATTATTTTCTTACATAACTTGCAATTAATCTACTAAAGACAACAATGCATTATTTTAGCATTAAAAAGCATATCACTCAGTCTTTTCAATCATCAAATTGTTTGAAGGCATTTCGAACCAATTCTATATTTGAATTTAGAACACGACCTTCATGCATAACTTGCACTTGATCTATTGAAGGCAACTATTCATTTTTTTAGCCTTAAAGTCATATTATTGCGTCTCTTTTAGTCATTAAATCTTTCTAAATCACTTCGAACAAAATTCGGCCTTTAAACATGACTTTCGTGCATAACTTGCTGTTGATCTATTGAAGGCAACAATGCATTTGTTTAGCCTTAAAGTCATGTCACTGAGTCTCTTCTAGTCATTAAATCATTCAAAATTTATTCGAACGAATTCTATTTTCGCCCTTCAAACATTATTTTCTTACATAACATGCAATTAATCTACTGAAGACAACAATGCATTATTTTTGCATTAAAAAGCATATCACTCAGTCTTTTCAATCATTAAATTGTTTGAAGGCACTTCGAACCAGTTCTATTTTTGAATTTAGAACACGACTTTCATGCATAACTTGCACTTGATCTATTGAAGGCAACTATTCATTTTTTTAGCCTTAAAGTCATATTATTGCGTCTCTTTTAGTCATTAAATCTTTCTGAATCACTTCGAATGAAAATCGGCCTTTAAACATGACTTTCGTGCATAACTTGCAGTTGATCTATTGAAGGCAACAATGCATTTGTTTAGCCTTAAAATCATGTCACAGAGTCCCTTCTAGTCTTTAAATCATTCTAAATTAATTCGAACGAATTCTATTTTCGGCCTTTAAACATTATTTTCTTACATAACTTGCAATTGATCTACTAAAGACGACAATGCATTATTTTAGCATTAAAATGCATATCACTCAGTCTTTTCAATCATTAAATTGTTTGAAGGCACTTCAAACAAATTCTATTTTTGAATTTAGAACACGACTTTCATGCATAACTTGCACTTGAACTATTGAAGGCAACTATTCATTTTTTTATGCTTAAAGTCATATTATTGCGTCTCTTTTAGTCATTAAATCTTTCTAAATCACTTCGAACGAAATTCGGCCTTTAAACATGACTTTCGTGCATAACTTGCAGTTGATCTATTGAAGGCAACAATGCATTTGTTTAGCCTTAAAGTCATGTCACTGAGTCTCTTCTAGTGATTAAATCATTCTAAATTAATTCAAACGAATTCTATTTTCGCCCTTCAAACATTATTTTCTTACATAGCTTGCAATTAATCTACTAAAGACAACAATGCATTATTTTAGCATTAAAAAGCACATGACTCAGTCTTTTCAATCATTAAATTGTTTGAAGGCACCTCGAACCAATTCTATTTTTGAATTTAGAACACGACTTTCATGCATAACTTGCACTTGATCTATTGAAGGCAACTATTCATTTTTTTATCCTTAAAGTCATATTATTGCGTCTCTTTTAGTCATTAAATCTTTCTAGATCACTTCGAACAAAATTCGGCCTTTAAACATGACTTTCGTGCATAACTTGCAGTTGATCTATTGAAGGCAACAATGCATTTGTTTAGCCTTAAAGTCATGTCACAGAGTCCCTTCTAGTCATTAAATCATTCTAAATTAATTCGAACGAATTCTATTTTCGGCCTTCAAACATTATTTTCTTACATAACTTGCAATTAATCTACTAAAGACAACAATGCATTATTTTACCATGAAAAAGCATATCACTCAGTCTTTTCAATCATTAAATTGTTTGAAGGCACTTCGAACCAATTCTATTTTTGAATTTAGAACACGACTTTCATGAATAACTTGCACTTCATCTATTGAAGGCAACTATTCATTTTTTTAGCCTTAAAGTCATATTATTGTGTCTCTTTTAGTCATTAAATCTTTCTGAATCACTTCGAATGAAAATCGGCATTTAAACATGACTTTCGTGCATAACTTGCAGTTGATCTATTGAAGGCAACAATGCATTTGTTTAGCCTTAAAGTCATGTCACAGAGTCCCTTCTAGTCATTAAATCATTCTAAATTAATTCGAACGAATTCTATTTTCGCCCTTCAAACATTATTTTCTTACATAGCTTGCAATTAATCTACTAAAGACAACAATGCATTATTTTTGCATTAAAAAGCACATGACTCAGTCTTTTCAATCATTAAATTGTTTGAAGGCACTTCGAACCAATTCTATTTTTGAATTTAGAACACGACTTTCATGCATAACTTGCACTTGATCTATTGAAGGCAACTATTCATTTTTTTATCCTTAAAGTCATATTATTGCGTCTCTTTTAGTCATTAAATCTTTCTAAATCACTTCGAACAAAATTCGGCCTTTAAACATGACTTTCGTGCATAACTTGCAGTTGATCTATTGAAGGCAACAATGCATTTGTTTAGCCTTAAAGTCATGTCACTGAGTCTGTTCTAGTCATTAAATCATTCTAAATTAATTCGAACGAATTCTATTTTCGCCCTTCAAACATTATTTTCTTACATAACTTGCAATTAATCTACTGAAGACAACAATGCATTATTTTAGCATTAAAAAGCATATCACTCTGTCTTTTCAATCATTAAATTGTTTGAAGGCACTTCGAACCAATTCTATTTTTGAATTTAGAACACGACCTTCATGCATAACTTGCACTTGATCTATTGAAGGCAACTATTCATTTTTTTGGGCTTAAAGTCATATTATTGTGTCTCTTTTAGTCATTAAATCTTTCGGAATCACTTCGAACGAAATTCGGCCTTTAAACATGACTTTCGTGCATAACTTGAAGTTGATCTATTGAAGGCAACAATGCATTTGTTTAGCCTTAAAGTCATGTCACTGAGTCTCTTCTAGTCATTAAATCATTCTAAATTAATTCGAACGAATTCTATTTTCGCCCTTCAAACATTATTTTCTTACATAGCTTGCAATTAATCTACTAAAGACAACAATGCATTATTTTTGCATTAAAAAGCACATGACTCAGTCTTTTCAATCATTAAATTGTTTGAAGGCACTTCGAACCAATTCTATTTTTGAATTTAGAACACGACTTTCATGCATAACTTGCACTTGATCTATTGAAGGCAACTATTCATTTTTTTATCCTTAAAGTCATATTATTGCGTCCCTTTTAGTCATTAAATCTTCCTAAATCACTTCCTTCGAAATTCGGCCTTTACACATGACTTTCGTATATAACTTGCAGTTGATCAATTGAAGGCAACAATGCATTTGTTTAGCCTTAAAGTCATGTCACTGAGTCTGTTCTAGTCATTAAATCATTCTAAATTAATTCGAACGAATTCTATTTTCGCCCTTCAAACATTATTTTCTTACATAACTTGCAATTAATCTACTGAAGACAACAATGCTTTATTTTAGCATTAAAAAGCACATGACTCAGTCTTTTGAATCATTAAATTGTTTGAAGGCACTTCGAACCAATTCTATTTTTGAATTTAGAACACGACTTTCATGCATAACTTGCACTTGATCTATTGAAGGCAACTATTGATTTTTTTAGCCTTAAAGTCATATTATTGCGTCTCTTTTAGTCATTAAATCTTTCTAAATCACTTCGAACGAAATTCAGCCTTCAAACATGACTTTCGTGCATAACTTGCAGTTGATCTATTGAAGGCAACAATGCATTTGTTTAGCCTTAAAGTCATGTCACAGAGTCCCTTCTAGTCATTAAATCATTCTAAATTAATTCGAACGAATTCTATTTTCGCCCTTCAAACATTATTTTCTTACATAACTTGCAATTAATCTACTGAAGACAACAATGCATTATTTTAGCATTAAAAAGCATATCACTCAGTCTTTTCAATCATTAAATTGTTTGAAGGCACTTCGAACCAATTCTATTTTTGAATTTAGAACACGACCTTCATGCATAACTTGCACTTGATCTATTGAAGGCAACTATTCATTTTTTTAGGCTTAAAGTCATATTATTGCGTCTCTTTTAGTCATTAAATCTTTCGGAATCACTTGGAACGAAATTCGGCCTTTAAACATGACTTTCGTGCATAACTTGAAGTTGATCCATTGAAGGCAACAATGCATTTGTTTAGCCTTAAAGTCATGTCACTGAGTCTCTTCTAGTCATTAAATCATTCTAAATTAATTCGAACGAATTCTATTTTCGCCCTTTAAACATTATTTTCTTACATAACTTGCAATTAATCTACTGAAGACGACAATGCATTATTTTAGCAGTAAAAAGCATATCACTCAGTCTTTTCAATCATTAAATTGTTTGAAGGCACTTCGAACCAATTCTATTTTTGAATTTAGAACACGACTTTCATGCATAACTTGCACTTGATCTATTGAAGGCAACTATTCATTTTTTTAGGCTTAAAGTCATATTATTGCGTCTCTTTTAGTCATTAAATCTTCCTAAATCACTTCCTTCGAAATTCGGCCTTTACACATGACTTTCGTATATAAGTTGCAGTTGATCTATTGAAGGCAACAATGCATTTGTTTAGCCTTAAAGTCATGTCACTGAGTCTGTTCTAGTCATTAAATCATTCTAAATTAATTCGAACGAATTCTATTTTCGCCCTTCAAACATTATTTTCTTACATAACTTGCAATAAATTTACTGAAGACAACAATGCATTATTTTAGCATTAAAAAGCATATCACTAAGTCTTTTCAATCATTAAATTGTTTGAAGGCACATCAAACAAATTCTATTTTTGAATTTAGAACACGACTTTCATGCATAACTTGCACTTGAACTATTGAAGGCAACTATTCATTTTTTTATCCTTAAAGTCATATTATTGCGTCTCTTTTAGTCATTAAAGCTTTCTAAATCACTTCGAATGAAATTCGGCCTTTAAACATGACTTTCGTGCATAACTTGCAGTTGATCTATTGAAGGCAACAATGCATTTGTTTAGCCTTAAAGTCATGTCACTGAGTCTCTTCTAGTCATTAAATCATTCTAAATTAATTCGAACGAATTCTATTTTCGCCCTTGAAACATTATTTTCTTACATAACTTGCAATTAATCTACTGAAGATCACAATGCATTATTTTAGCATTAAAAAGCATATCACTCAGTCTTTTCAATCATTAAATTGTTTGAAGGCACCTCGAACCAATTCTATTTTTGAATTTAGAACACGACTTTCATGCATAACTTGCACTTGAACTATTGAAGGCAACTATTCATTTTTTTATCCTTAAAGTCATATTATTGCGTCTCTTTTAGTCATTAAATATTTCTTAATCACTTCGAACGAAATTCAGCCTTTAAACATGACTTTCGTGCATAACTTGCAGTTGATCTATTGAAGGCAACAATGCATTTGTTTAGCCTTAATGTCATGTCACTGAGTCTCTTCTAGTCATTAAATCATTCTCAATTAATTCGAACGAATTCTATTTTCGCCCTTCAAACATTATTTTCTTACATAACTTGCAATAAATTTACTGAAGACAACAATGCATTATTTTCGCATTAAAAAGCATATCACTAAGTCTTTTCAATCATTAAATTGTTTGAAGGCACTTCAAACAAATTCTATTTTTGAATTTGGAACACGACTTTCATGCATAACTTGCACTTGATCTATTGAAGGCAACTATTCATTTTTTTATCCTTAAAGTCATTTTATTGCGTGTCTTTTAGTCATTAAAGCTTTCTAAATCACTTCGAATGAAATTCGGCCTTTAAACATGACTTTCGTGCATAACTTGCAGTTGATCTATTGAAGGCAACAATGCATTTGTTTAGCCTTAAAGTCATGTCACTGAGTCTCTTCTAGTCATTAAATCATTCTAAATTAATTCGAACGAATTCTATTTTCGCCCTTGAAACATTATTTTCTTACATAACTTGCAATTAATCTACTGAAGATGACAATGCATTATTTTAGCATTAAAAAGCGTATCACTCAGTCTTTTCAATCATTAAATTGTTTGAAGGCACTTCGAACCAATTCTATTTTTGAATTTAGAACACGACCTTCATGCATAACTTGCACTTGATCTATTGAAGGCAACTATTCATTTTTTTAGGCTTAAAGTCATATTATTGCGTCTCTTTTAGTCATTAAATCTTTCGGAATCACTTCAAACGAAATTCGGCCTTTAAACATGACTTTCGTGCATAACTTGAAGTTGATCTATTGAAGGCAACAATGCATTTGTTTAGCCTTAAAGTCATGTCACTGAGTCTGTTCTAGTCATTAAATCATTCTAAATTAATTCGAACGAATTCTATTTTTGCCCTTTAAACATTATTTTCTTACATAACTTGCAATTAATCTACTGAAGACAACAATGCATTATTTTAGCATTAAAAAGCATATCACTCAGTCTTTTCAATCATCAAATTGTTTGAAGGCACTTCAAACAAATTCTATTTTTGAATTTAGAACACGACTTTCACGCATAACTTGCACTTGATCTATTGAAGGCAACTATTCATTTTTTTAGCCTTAAAGTCATATTATTGCGTCTCTTTTAGTCATTAAATCTTTCCGAATCACTTCGAATGAAAATCGGCCTTTAAACATGACTTTCGTGCATAACTTGCAGTTGATCTATTGAAGGCAACAATGCATTTGTTTAGCCTTAAAGTCATGTCACTGACTCTCTTCTAGTCATTAAATCATTCAAAATTAATTCGAACGAATTCTATTCTCGCCCTTCAAACATTATTTTCTTACATAACTTGCAATTAATCTACTGAAGACAACAATGCATTATTTTAGCATTAAAAAGCTTATCACTCCGTCTTTTCAATCATTAAATTGTTTGAAGGCACTTCGAACCAATTATATTTTTGAATTTAGAACACGACTTTCATGCATAACTTGCACTTGAGCTATTGAAGGCAACTATTCATTTTTTTAGCCTTAAAGTCATATTATTGCGTCTCTTTTAGTCATTAAATCTTTCTAAATCACTTCGAACGAAATTCAGCCTTTAAACATGACTTTTGTGCATAACTTGCAGTCGATCTATTGAAGGCAACAATGCATTTGTTTAGCCTTAAAGTCATGTCACTGAGTCTGTTCTAGTCATTAAATCATTCTAAATTAATTCGAACGAGTTCTATTTTCGCCCTTTAAACATTATTTTCTTACATAACATGCAATTAGTCTACTGAAGACAACAATGCATTATTTTTGCATTAAAAAGCATATCACTCAGTCTTTTCAATCATTAAATTGTTTGAAGGCACTTCGAACAAATTCTATTTTTGAATTTAGAACACGACTTTCACGCATAACTTGCACTTGATCTATTGAAGGCAACTATTCATTGTTTTAGCCTTAAAGTCATATTATTGCGTCTCTTTTAGTCATTAAATCTTTCTGAATCACTTCGAATGAAAATCGGCCTTTAAACAAGACTTTCGTGCATAACTTGCAGTTGATTTATTGAAGGCAACAATGCATTTGTTTAGCCTTAAAGTCATATCACTGACTCTCTTCTAGTCATTAAATCATTCAAAATTAATTCGAACGAATTCTATTTTCGCCCTTCAAACATTATTTTCTTACATAACTTGCAATTAATCTACTGAAGACAACAATGCATTATTTTAGCATTAAAAAGCATAGAACTCAGTCTTTTCAATCATTAAATTGTTTGAAGGCACTTCAAACAAATTCTATTTTTGAATTTAGAACACGACTTTCATGCATAACTTGCACTTGAACTATTGAAGGCAACTATTCATTTTTTTATCCTTAAAGTCATATTATTGCGTCTCTTTTAGTCATTAAATCTTTCTAAATCACTTCGAACGAAATTCGGCCTTTAAACATGACTTTCGTGCATAACTTGCAGTTGATCTATTGAAGGCAACAATGCATTTGTTTAGCCTTAAAGTCATGTCACTGAGTCTCTTCTAGTCATTAAATCATTCTAAATTAATTCGAACGAATTCTATTTTCGCCCTTTAAACATTATTTTCTTACAGAACTTGCAATTAATCTACTGAAGATGACAATGCATTATTTTAGCATTAAAAAGCATATCACTCAGTCTGTTCAATTATTAAATTGTTTAAAGGCACTTCAAACAAATTCTATTTTTGAATTTAGAACACGACTTTCATGCATAACTTGCACTTGATCTATTGAAGGCAACTATTCATTTTTTTAGCCTTAAAGTCATATTATTGCGTCTCTTTTAGTCATTAAATCTTTCGGAATCACTTCGAAAGAAATTCGGCCTTTAAACATGACTTTCGTGCATAACTTGCAGTTGATCTATTGAAGGCAACAATGCATTTGTTTAGCCTTAAAGTCATGTCACTGAGTCTCTTCTAGTCATTAAATCATTCAAAATTAATTCGAACGAGTTCTATTTTCGCCCTTCAAACATTATTTTCTTACATAACGTGCAATTAATCTACTGAAGACAACAATGCATTATTTTAGCATTAAAAAGCATATCACTCAGTCTTTTCAATCATTAAATTGTTTGAAGGCACTTCAAACAAATTCTATTTTTGAATTTAGAACACGACTTTCATGCATAACTTGCACTTGAACAATTGAAGGCAACTATTCATTTTTTTATCCTTAAAGTCATATTATTGCGTCTCTTTTAGTCATTAAATCTTTCTGAATCACTTCAAACGAAATTCAGCCTTTAAACATGACTTTCGTGCATAACTTGTAGTTGATCTATTGAAGGCAACAATGCATTTGTTTAGCCTTAAAGTCATGTCACTGACTCTCTTCTAGTCGTTAAATCATTCAAAATTAATTCGAACGAATTCTATTCTCGCCCTTCAAACATTATTTTTGTTACATAACTTGCAATTAATCTACTGAAGACAACAGTGCATTATTTTAGCATTAAAAAGCATATCACTCAGTCTTTTCAATCATTAAATTGTTTGAAGGCACTTCAAACAAATTCTATTTTTGAATTTAGAACACGACTTTCATGCATAACTTGCACTTGAACTATTGAAGGCAACTATTCATTTTTTTATCCTTAAAGTCATATTATTGCGTCTCTTTTAGTCATTAAATCTTTCTGAATCACTTCGACCGAAATTCAGCCTTTAAACATGACTTTCGTGCATAACTTGTAGTTGATCTATTGAAGGCAACAATGCATTTGTTTAGCCTTAAAGTCATGTCACTGAGTCTGTTCTAGTCATTAAATCATTCTAAATTAATTCGAACGAATTCTATTTTTGCCCTTTAAACATTATTTTCTTACATAACTTACAATTAATCTACTGAAGACAACAATGCATTATTTTAGCATTAAAAAGCATATCACCCAGTCTTTTCAATCATTAAATTGTTTGAAGGCACTTCAAACAAATTCTATTTTTGAATTTAGAACACGACTTTCACGCATAACTTGCACTTGATCTATTGAAGGCAACTATTCATTTTTTTAGCCTTAAAGTCATATTATTGCGTCTCTTTTAGTCGTTAAATCTTTCTGAATCACTTCGAATGAAAATCGGTCGTTAAACATGACTTTCGTTCATAACTTGCAGTTGATCTATTGAAGGCAACAATGCATTTGTTTAGCCTTAAAGTCATGTCACTGACTCTCTTCTAGTCATTAAATCATTCAAAATTAATTCAAACGAATTCTATTCTCGCCCTTCAAACATTATTTTCTTACATAACTTGCAATTAATCTACTGAAGACAACAATGCATTATTTTAGCATTAAAAAGCATATCACTCCGTCTTTTCAATCATTAAATTGTTTGAAGGCACTTCGAACCAATTATATTTTTGAATTTAGAACACGACTTTCATGCATAACTTGCACTTGAGCTATTGAAGGCAACTATTCATTTTTTTAGCCTTAAAGTCATATTATTGCGTCTCTTTTAGTCATTAAATCTTTCTAAATCACTTCGAACGAAATTCAGCCTTTAAACATGACTTTTGTGCATAACTTGCAGTCGATCTATTGAAGGCAACAATGCATTTGTTTAGCCTTAAAGTCATGTCACTGAGTCTCTTCTAGTCATTAAATCATTCAAATTAATTCGAACGATTTCTATTTTCGCCCTTCAAACATTATTTTCTTACATAACTTGCAATTAATCTATTGAAGACAACAATGAATTATTTTACCATTAAAAAGCACATGACTCAGTCTTTTCAATCATTAAATTGTTTGAAGGCACTTCGAACCAATTCTATTTTTGAATTTATAACACGACTTTCATGCATAACTTGCACTTGATCTATTGAAGGCAACTATTCATTTTTTTAGCCTTAAAGTCATATTATTGCGTCTCTTTTAGTCATTAAATCTTTCTGAATCACTTCGAATGAAAATCGGCCTTTAAACATGACTTTCGTGCATAACTTGTAGTTGATCTATTGAAGGCAACAATGCATTTGTTTAGCCTTAAAGTCATGTCACTGAGTCTCTTCTAGTCATTAAATCATTCAAAATTAATTCGAACGAATTCTATTTTCGCCCTTCAAACATTATTTTCTTACATAACTTGCAATTAATCTACTGAAGACAACAATGCATTATTTTAGCATTAAAAAGCATATCACTCCGTCTTTTCAATCATTAAATTATTTGAAGGCACTTCGAACCAATTATATTTTTGAATTTAGAACACGACTTTCATGCATAACTTGCACTTGAGCTATTGAGGGCAACTATTCATTTTTTTAGCCTTAAAGTCATATTATTGCATCTCTTTTAGTCATTAAATCTTTCTAAATCACTTCAAACGAAATTCAGCCTTTAAACATGACTTTCGTGCATAACTTGCAGTTGATCTATTGAAGGCAACAATGCATTTGTTTAGCCTTAAAGTCATGTCACTGAGTTTGTTCTAGTCATTAAATCATTCTAAATTAATTCGAACGAATTTTATTTTCGCCCTTCAAACATTATTTTCTTACATAACTTGCAATTAATCTACTGAAGACGACAATGCATTATTTTAGCATTAAAAAGCATATCACTCAGTCTTTTCAATCATTAAATTGTTTGAAGGCACTTCGAACCAATTCTATTTTTGAATTTAGAACACGACTTTCATGCATAACTTGCACTTGATCTATTGAAGGCAACTATTCATTTTTTTAGCCTTAAAGTCATATTATTGCATCTCTTTTAGTCATTAAATCTTTCTAAATCACTTCGAACGAAATTCAGCCTTTAAACATGACTTTCGTGCATAACTTGCAGTTGATCTATTGAAGGCAACAATGCATTTGTTTAGCCTTAAAGTCATGTCACTGAGTTTGTTCTAGTCATTAAATCATTCTAAATTAATTCGAACGAATTTTATTTTCGCCCTTCAAACATTATTTTCTTACATAACTTGCAATTAATCTACTGAAGACGACAATGCATTATTTTAGCATTAAAAAGCATATCACTCAGTCTTTTCAATCATTAAATTGTTTGAAGGCACTTCGAACCAATTCTATTTTTGAATTTAGAACACGACTTTCATGCATAACTTGCACTTCATCTATTGAAGGCAACTATTCATTTTTTTAGCCTTAAAGTCATATTATTGCGGCTATTTTAGTCCTTAAATCTTTCTAAATAACTTCCTTCGAAATTCGGCCTTTAAACATGACTTTCGTATATAACTTGCAGTTGATCTATTGAAGGCAACAATGCATTTCTTTAGCCTTAAAGTCATGTCACTGAGTTTGTTCTAGTCATTAAATCATTCAAAATTAATTCGAATGAATTCTATTTTCGCCCTTCAAACATTATTTTCTTACATAACTTGCAATTAATCTACTGAAGACAACAATGCATTATTTTAGCATTAAAAAGCATATCACTCAGTCTTTTCAATCATTAAATTGTTTGAAGGCACTTCGAACCAATTCTATTTTTGAATTTAGAACACGAATTTCATGCATAACTTGCACTTGATCTATTGAAGGCAACTATTCATTTTTTTAGCCTTAAAGTCATATTATTGCGTCTCTTTTAGTCATTAAATCTTTCTAAATCACTTCGAATGAAAATCGGCCTTTAAACATGACTTTCGTGCATAACTTGCAGTTGATCTATTGAAGGCAACAATGCATTTGTTTAGCCTTAAAGTCATGTCACTGAGTCTCTTCTAGTCATTAAATCATTCAAAATTAATTCGAACGAATTCTATTTTCGCCCTTCAAACATTATTTTCTTACATAACTTGCAATTAATCTACTGAAGACAACAATGCATTATTTTAGCATTAAAAAGCATATCACTCCGTCTTTTCAATCATTAAATTATTTGAAGGCATTTTGAACCAATTATATTTTTGAATTTAGAACATGACTTTCATGCATAACTTGCACTTGAGCTATTGAGGGCAACTATTCATTTTTTTAGCCTTAAAGTCATATTATTGCATCTCTTTTAGTCATTAAATCTTTCTAAATCACTTCGAACGAAATTCAGCCTTTAAACATGACTTTCGTGCATAACTTGCAGTTGATCTATTGAAGGCAACAATGCATTTGTTTAGCCTTAAAGTCATGTCACTGAGTTTGTTCTAGTCATTAAATCATTCTAAATTAATTCGAACGAATTTTATTTTCGCCCTTCAAACATTATTTTCTTACATAACTTGCAATTAATCTACTGAAGACGACAATGCATTATTTTAGCATTAAAAAGCATATCACTCAGTCTTTTCAATCATTAAATTGTTTGAAGGCACTTCGAACCAATTCTATTTTTGAATTTAGAACACGACTTTCATGCATAACTTGCACTTGATCTATTGAAGGCAACTATTCATTTTTTTAGCCTTAAAGTCATATTATTGCGGCTCTTTTAGTCCTTAAATCTTTCTAAATAACTTCCTTCGAAATTCGGCCTTTAAACATGACTTTCGTATATAACTTGCAGTTGATCTATTGAAGGCAACAATGCATTTCTTTAGCCTTAAAGTCATGTTACTGAGTTTGTTCTAGTCATTAAATCATTCAAAATTAATTCGAATGAATTCTATTTTCGCCCTTCAAACATTATTTTCTTACATAACTTGCAATTAATCTACTGAAGACAACAATGCATTATTTTAGCATTAAAAAGCATATCACTCAGTGTTTTTAATCATTAAATTGTTGGAAGGCACTTCGAACCAATTCTATTTTTGAATTTAGAACACGACTTTCATGCATAACTTGCACTTGATCTATTGAAGGCAACTATTCATTTTTTTAGCCTTAAAGTCATATTATTGCGGCTCTTTTAGTCATTAAATCTTTCTAAATAACTTCCTTCGAAATTCGGCCTTTAAACATGACTTTCTTATATAACTTGCAGTTGATCTTTTGAAGGCAACAATGCATTTGTTTAGCCTTAAAGTCATGTCACTGAGTCTCTTCTAGTCATTAAATCATTCTAAATTAATTCGAACGAATTCTATTTTCGCCCTTTAAACATTATTTTCTTACATAACTTGCAATTAATCTACTGAAGACGACAATGCATTATTTTAGCATTAAAAAGCATATCACTCAGTCTTTTCAATCATTAAATTGTTTGAAGGCACTTCGAACAAATTCTATTTTTGAATTTAGAACACGACCTTCATGCATAACTTGCACTTGATATATTGAAGGCAACTATTCATTTTTTTAGGCTAAAAGTCATATTATTGCGTCTCTTTTAGTCATTAAATCTTTCTAAATCACTTCCTTCGAAATTCGGCCTTTACACAAGACTTTCGTACATAACTTGCAGTTGATCTATTGAAGGCAACAATGCATTTGTTTAGCCTTAAAGTCATGTCACTGAGTCTCTTCTAGTCATTAAATCATTCTAAATTAATTCGAACGAATTCTATTTTCGCCCTTTAAACATTGTTTTCTTACATAACTTGCAATTAATCTACTGAAGACGACAATGCATTATTTTAGCATTAAAAAGCATATCACTCCGTCTTTTCAATCATTAAATTATTTGAAGGCACTTCGAACCAATTATATTTTTGAATTTAGAACATGACTTTCATGCATAACTTGCACTTGAGCTATTGAGGGCAACTATTCATTTTTTTAGCCTTGAAGTCATATTATTGCATCTCTTTTAGTCATTAAATCTTTCTAAATCACTTCGAACGAAATTCAGCCTTTAAACATGACTTTCGTGCATAACTTGCAGTTGATCTATTGAAGGCAACAATGCATTTGTTTAGCCTTAAAGTCATGTCACTGAGTCTGTTCTAGTCATTAAATCATTCTAAATTAATTCGAACGAATTCTATTTTCGCCCTTTAAACATTGTTTTCTTACATAACTTGCAATTAATCTACTGAAGACGACAATGCATTATTTTAGCATTAAAAAGCATATCACTCAGTCTTTTCAATCATTAAATTGTTTGAAGGCACTTCGAACCAATTCTATTTTCAATTAAGAACACGACTTTCATGCATAACTTGCACTTGATCTATTGAAGGCAACTATTCATTTTTTTAGCCTTAAAGTCATATTATTGCGTCTCTTTTAGTCATTAAATCTTTTTGAATCACTTCGAATGAATATCAGCCTTTAAACATGACTTTCGTGCATAACTTGTAGTTGATCTATTGAAGGCAACAATGCATTTGTTTAGCCTTAAAGTCATGTCACTGAGTCTCTTCTAGTCATTAAATCATTCTAAATTAATTCGAACGAATTCTATTTTTGCCCTTTAAACATTATTTTCTTACATAACTTGCAAGTAATCTACTGAAGACAACAATGCATTATTTTAGCATTAAAAAGCATATCACTCAGTCTTTTCAATCATTAAATTGTTTGAAGGCACTTCAAACAAATTCTATTTTTGAATTTAGGACACGACTTTCACGCATAACTTGCACTTGATCTATTGAAGGCAACTATTCATTTTTTTAGCCTTAAAGTCATATTCTTGCGTCTCTTTTAGTCATTAAATCTTTCTGAATCACTTCGAATGAAAATCGGCCTTTAAACATGACTTTCGTGCATAACTTGCAGTTGATCTATTGAAGGCAACAATGCATTTGTTTAGCCTTAAAGTCATGTCACTGACTCTCTTCTAGTCATTAAATCATTAAAAATTAATTCGAACGAATTCTATTTTCGCCCTTCAAACATTATTTTCTTACATAACTTGCAATTAATCTACTGAAGACAACAATGCATTATTTTAGCATTAAAAAGCATATCACTCCGTCTTTTCAATCATTAAATTGTTTGAAGGCACTTCGAACCAATTATATTTTTGAATTTAGAACACGACTTTCATGCATAACTTGCACTTGAGCTATTGAGGGCAACTATTCATTTTTTTAGCCTTAAAGTCATATTATTGCGTCTCTTTTAGTCATTAAATCTTTCTAAATCACTTCCTTCGAAATTCGGCCTTTACACATGACTTTCGTATATAACTTGCAGTTGATCTATTGAAGGCAACAATGCATTTGTTTAGCCTTAAAGTCATGTCACTGAGTTTGTTCTAGTCATTAAATCATTCTAAATTAATTCGAACGAATTTTATTTTCGCCCTTCAAACATTATTTTCTTACATAACTTGCAATTAATCTACTGAAGACGACAATGCATTATTTTAGCATTAAAAAGCATATCACTCAGTCTTTTCAATCATTAAATTGTTTGAAGGCACTTCGAACCAATTCTATTTTTGAATTTAGAACACGACTTTCATGCATAACTTGCACTTGATCTATTGAAGGCAACTATTCATTTTTTTAGCCTTAAAGTCATATTATTGCGGCTCTTTTAGTCCTTAAATCTTTCTAAATAACTTCCTTCGAAATTCGGCCTTTAAACATGACTTTCGTATATAACTTGCAGTTGATCTATTGAAGGCAACAATGCATTTCTTTAGCCTTAAAGTCATGTTACTGAGTTTGTTCTAGTCATTAAATCATTCAAAATTAATTCGAATGAATTCTATTTTCGCCCTTCAAACATTATTTTCTTACATAACTTGCAATTAATCTACTGAAGACAACAATGCATTATTTTAGCATTAAAAAGCATATCACTCAGTGTTTTTAATCATTAAATTGTTGGAAGGCACTTCGAACCAATTCTATTTTTGAATTTAGAACACGACTTTCATGCATAACTTGCACTTGATCTATTGAAGGCAACTATTCATTTTTTTAGCCTTAAAGTCATATTATTGCGGCTCTTTTAGTCATTAAATCTTTCTAAATAACTTCCTTCGAAATTCGGCCTTTAAACATGACTTTCTTATATAACTTGCAGTTGATCTTTTGAAGGCAACAATGCATTTGTTTAGCCTTAAAGTCATGTCACTGAGTCTCTTCTAGTCATTAAATCATTCTAAATTAATTCGAACGAATTCTATTTTCGCCCTTCAAACATTATTTTCTTACATAACTTGCAATTAATCTACTGAAGACAACAATGCATTATTTTAGCATTAAAAAGCATATCACTCCGTCTTTTCAATCATTAAATTATTTGAAGGCACTTCGAACCAATTATATTTTTGAATTTAGAACATGACTTTCATGCATAACTTGCACTTGAGCTATTGAGGGCAACTATTCATTTTTTTAGCCTTAAAGTCATATTATTGCATCTCTTTTAGTCATTAAATCTTTCTAAATCACTTCGAACGAAATTCAGCCTTTAAACATGACTTTCGTGCATAACTTGCAGTTGATCTATTGAAGGCAACAATGCATTTGTTTAGCCTTAAAGTCATGTCACTGAGTCTGTTCTAGTCATTAAATCATTCTAAATTAATTCGAACGAATTCTATTTTCGCCCTTTAAACATTGTTTTCTTACATAACTTGCAATTAATCTACTGAAGACGACAATGCATTATTTTAGCATTAAAAAGCATATCACTCAGTCTTTTCAATCATTAAATTGTTTGAAGGCACTTCGAACCAATTCTATTTTCAATTAAGAACACGACTTTCATGCATAACTTGCACTTGATCTATTGAAGGCAACTATTCATTTTTTTAGCCTTAAAGTCATATTATTGCGTCTCTTTTAGTCATTAAATCTTTTTGAATCACTTTGAACGAATATCAGCCTTTAAACATGACTTTCGTGCATAACTTGTAGTTGATCTATTGAAGGCAACAATGCATTTGTTTAGCCTTAAAGTCATGTCACTGAGTCTCTTCTAGTCATTAAATCATTCTAAATTAATTCGAACGAATTCTATTTTTGCCCTTTAAACATTATTTTCTTACATAACTTGCAAGTAATCTACTAAAGACGACAATGCATTATTTTAGCATTAAAAAGCATATCACTCAGTCTTTTCAATCATTAAATTGTTTGAAGGCACTTCAAACAAATTCTATTTTTGAATTTAGGACACGACTTTCACGCATAACTTGCACTTGATCTATTGAAGGCAACTATTCATTTTTTTAGCCTTAAAGTCATATTCTTGCGTCTCTTTTAGTCATTAAATCTTTCTGAATCACTTCGAATGAAAATCGGCCTTTAAACATGACTTTCGTGCATAACTTGCAGTTGATCTATTGAAGGCAACAATGCATTTGTTTAGCCTTAAAGTCATGTCACTGACTCTCTTCTAGTCATTAAATCATTAAAAATTAATTCGAACGAATTCTATTTTCGCCCTTCAAACATTATTTTCTTACATAACTTGCAATTAATCTACTGAAGACAACAATGCATTATTTTAGCATTAAAAAGCATATCACTCCGTCTTTTCAATCATTAAATTGTTTGAAGGCACTTCGAACCAATTATATTTTTGAATTTAGAACACGACTTTCATGCATAACTTGCACTTGAGCTATTGAGGGCAACTATTCATTTTTTTAGCCTTAAAGTCATATTATTGCGTCTCTTTTAGTCATTAAATCTTTCTAAATCACTTCCTTCGAAATTCGGCCTTTAAACATGACTTTCGTATATAACTTGCAGTTGATCTATTGAAGGCAACAATGCATTTCTTTAGCCTTAAAGTCATGTCACTGAGTTTGTTCTAGTCATTAAATCATTCTAAATTAATTCGAACGAATTTTATTTTCGCCCTTCAAACATTATTTTCTTACATAACTTGCAATTAATCTACTGAAGACGACAATGCATTATTTTAGCATTAAAAAGCATATCACTCAGTCTTTTCAATCATTAAATTGTTTGAAGGCACTTCGAACCAATTCTATTTTTGAATTTAGAACACGACTTTCATGCATAACTTGCACTTGATCTATTGAAGGCAACTATTCATTTTTTTAGCCTTAAAGTCATATTATTGCGGCTCTTTTAGTCCTTAAATCTTTCTAAATAACTTCCTTCGAAATTCGGCCTTTAAACATGACTTTCGTATATAACTTGCAGTTGATCTATTGAAGGCAACAATGCATTTCTTTAGCCTTAAAGTCATGTTACTGAGTTTGTTCTAGTCATTAAATCATTCAAAATTAATTCGAATGAATTCTATTTTCGCCCTTCAAACATTATTTTCTTACATAACTTGCAATTAATCTACTGAAGACAACAATGCATTATTTTAGCATTAAAAAGCATATCACTCAGTGTTTTTAATCATTAAATTGTTGGAAGGCACTTCGAACCAATTCTATTTTTGAATTTAGAACACGACTTTCATGCATAACTTGCACTTGATCTATTGAAGGCAACTATTCATTTTTTTAGCCTTAAAGTCATATTATTGCGGCTCTTTTAGTCATTAAATCTTTCTAAATAACTTCCTTCGAAATTCGGCCTTTAAACATGACTTTCTTATATAACTTGCAGTTGATCTTTTGAAGGCAACAATGCATTTGTTTAGCCTTAAAGTCATGTCACTGAGTCTCTTCTAGTCATTAAATCATTCTAAATTAATTCGAACGAATTCTATTTTCGCCCTTTAAACATTATTTTCTTACATAACTTGCAATTAATCTACTGAAGACGACAATGCATTATTTTAGCATTAAAAAGCATATCACTCAGTCTTTTCAATCATTAAATTGTTTGAAGGCACTTCGAACAAATTCTATTTTTGAATTTAGAACACGACCTTCATGCATAACTTGCACTTGATATATTGAAGGCAACTATTCATTTTTTTAGGCTAAAAGTCATATTATTGCGTCTCTTTTAGTCATTAAATCTTTCTAAATCACTTCCTTCGAAATTCGGCCTTTACACAAGACTTTCGTACATAACTTGCAGTTGATCTATTGAAGGCAACAATGCATTTGTTTAGCCTTAAAGTCATGTCACTGAGTCTCTTCTAGTCATTAAATCATTCTAAATTAATTCGAACGAATTCTATTTTTGCCCTCTAAATATTATTTTCTTACATAACTTGCAATTAATCTACTGAAGACAACAATGCATTATTTTTGCATTAAAAAGCATATCAATTAGTCTTTTCAATCATTAAATTGTTTGAACGCACTTCGAACCAATTCTATTTTTGAATTTAGAACACGACCTTCATGCATAACTTGCACTTGATATATTGAAGGCAACTATTCATTTTTTTAGGCTAAAAGTCATATTATTGCGTCTCTTTTAGTCATTAAATCTATCTAAATCACTTCCTTCGAAATTCGGCCTTTACACATGACTTTCGTATATAACTTGCAGTTGATCTATTGAAGGCAACAATGCATTTGTTTGGCCTTAAAGTCATGTCACTGAGTCTCTTCTAGTCATTAAATCATTCAAAATTAATTCGAACGAATTCTATTTTCGCCCTTTAAACATTATTTTCTTACATAACTTGCAATTAATCTACTGAAGACGACAATGCATTATTTTAGTATTAAAAAGCATATCACTCAGTCTTTTCAATCATTAAATTGTTTGAAGGCACTTCAAACAAATTCTATTTTTGAATTTAGAACACGACTTTCATGCATAACTTGCACTTGAACTATTGAAGGCAACTATTCATTTTTTTATCCTTAAAGTCATATTATTGCGTCTCTTTTAGTCATTAAATCTTTCTAAATCACTTCGAACGAAATTCGGCCTTTAAACATGACTTTCGTGCATAACTTGCAGTTGATCTATTGAAGGCTACAATGCATTTGTTTAGCCTTAAAGTCATGTCACTGAGTCTGTTCTAGTCATTAAATCATTCAAAATTAATTCGAACGAATTCTATTTTCGCCCTTCAAACATTATTTTCTTACATAACTTGCAATTAATCTACTGAAGACAACAATGCATTATTTTAGCATTAAAAAACATATCACTCCGTCTTTTCAATCATTAAATTGTTTGAAGGCACTTCGAACCAATTATATTTTTGAATTTAGAACACGACTTTCATGGATAACTTGCACTTGAGCTATTGAAGGCAACTATTCATTTTTTTAGCCTTAAAGTCATATTATTGCGTCTCTTTTAGTCATTAAATCTTTCTGAATCACTTCGAACGAAATTCAGCCTTTAAACATGACTTTCGTGCATAACTTGCAGTTGATCTATTGAAGGCTACAATGCATTTGTTTAGCCTTAAAGTCATGTCACTGAGTCTGTTCAAGTCATTAAATCATTCTAAATTAATTCGAACGAATTCTATTTTCGCCCTTTAAACATTATTTTCTTACATAACTTGCAATTAATCTACTGAAGACAACAATGCATTATTTTAGAATTAAAAAGCATATCACTTAGTGTTTTTAATCATTAAATTGTTTGAAGGCACTTCGAACCAATTCTATTTTTGAATTTAGAACACTACTTCCATGCATAACTTGCACTTGATCTATTGAAGGCAACTATTCATTTTTTTAGGCTTAAAGTCATATTATTGCGTCTCTTTTAGTCATTAAATCTTTCTAAATCACTTCCTTCGAAATTCGGCCTTTACACTTGACTTTCGTATATAACTTGTAGTTGATCTACTGAAGGCAACAATGCATTTGTTTAGCCTTAAAGTCATGTCACTGAGTCTCTTCTAGTCATTAAATCATTCTAAATTAATTCGAACGAATTCTATTTTTGCCCTCTAAATATTATTTTCTTACATAACTTGCAATTAATCTACTGAAGACAACAATGCATTATTTTTGCATTAAAAAGCATATCAATCAGTTTTTTCAATCATTAAATTGTTTGAACGCACTTCGAACCAATTCTATTTTTGAATTTAGAACACGACCTTCATGCATAACATGCACTTGATATATTGAAGGCAACTATTCATTTTTTTAGGCTAAAAGTCATATTATTGCGTCTCTTTTAGTCATTAAATCTGTCTAAATCACTTCCTTCGAAATTCGGCCTTTACACATGACTTTCGTATATAACTTGCAGTTGATCTATTGAAGGCAACAATGCATTTGTTTAGCCTTAAAGTCATGTCACTGAGTCTCTTCTAGTCATTAAATCATTCTAAATTAATTCGAACGAATTCTATTTTTGCCCTCTAAATATTATTTTCTTACATAACTTGCAATTAATCTACTGAAGACAACAATGCATTATTTTTGCATTAAAAAGCAAATCAATCAGTCTTTTCAATCATTAAATTGTTTGAACGCACTTCGAACCAATTCTATTTTTGAATTTGGAACACGACTTTCATGCATAACTTGCACTTGATCTATTGAACGCAACTATTCATTTTTTTAGCCTTAAAGTCATATTATTGCGTCTCTTTTAGTCATTAAATCTTTCTAAATAACTTCCTTTGAAATTCGGCCTTTAAACATGACTTTCGTATATAACTTGCAGTTGATCTATTGAAGGCAACAATGCATTTGTTTAGCCTTAAAGTCATGTCACTGAGTCTCTTCTAGACATTAAATCATTCTAAATTAATTCGAACGAATTCTATTTTCGCCCTTCAAACATTATTTTCTTACATAACTTGCAATTAATCTATTGAAGACAACAATGAATTATTTTACCACTAAAAAGGACATGACTCAGTCTTTTCAATCATTAAATTGTTTTAAGGCACTTCGAACCAATTCTATTTTTGAATTTAGAACACGACTTTCATGCATAACTTGCACTTGAGCTATTGAGGGCAACTATTCATTTTTTTAGCCTTAAAGTCATATTATTGCATCTCTTTTAGTCATTAAATCTTTCTAAATCACTTCGAACGAAATTCAGCCTTTAAACATTACTTTCGTGCATAACTTGCAGTTTATCTATTGAAGGCAACAATGCATTTGTTTAGCCTTAAAGTCATGTCACTGAGTTTGTTCTAGTCATTAAATCATTCTAAATTAATTCGAACGAATTCTATTTTCGCCCTTTAAACATTATTTTCTTACATAACTTGCAAGTAATCTACTGAAGACAACAATGCATTATTTTAGCATTAAAAAGCATATCACTCAGTCTTTTCAATCATTAAATTGTTTGAAGGCACTTCAAACAAATTCTATTTTTAAATTTAGAACACGACTTTCATGCATAACTTGCACTTGAACTATTGAAGGCAACTATTCATTTTTTTAGCCTTAAAGTCATATTCTTGCGTCTCTTTTAGTCATTAAATCTTTCTAAATCACTTCGAACGAAATTCGGCCTTTAAACATGACTTTCGTGCATAACTTGCAGTTGATCTATTGAAGGCAACAATGCATTTGTTTAGCCTTAAAGTCATGTCACTGACTCTATTCTAGTCATTAAATCATTCAAAATTAATTCGAACGAATTCTATTTTCGCCCTTCAAACATTATTTTCTTACATAACTTGCAATTAATCTACTGAAGACAACAATGCATTATTTTAGCATTAAAAAGCATATCACTCTGTCTTTTCAATCATTAAATTGTTTGAAGGCACTTCGAACCAATTCTATTTTTGAATTTAGAACACGACTTTCATGCATAACTTGCACTTGAGCTATTGAGGGCAACTATTCATTTTTTTAGCCTTAAAGTCATATTATTGCATCTCTTTTAGTCATTAAATCTTTCTAAATCACTTCGAACGAAATTCAGCCTTTAAACATGACTTTCGTGCATAACTTGCAGTTGATCTATTGAAGGCAACAATGCATTTGTTTAGCCTTAAAGTCATGTCACTGAGTTTGTTCTAGTCATTAAATCATTCTAAATTAATTCGAACGAATTCTATTTTCGCCCTTTAAACATTATTTTCTTACATAACTTGCAAGTAATCTACTGAAGACAACAATGCATTATTTTAGCATTAAAAAGCATATCACTCAGTCTTTTCAATCATTAAATTGTTTGAAGGCACTTCAAACAAATTCTATTTTTGAATTTAGAACACGACTTGCATGCATAACTTGCACTTGAACTATTGAAGGCAACTATTCATTTTTTTATCCTTAAAGTCATATTATTGCGTCTCTTTTAGTCATTAAATCTTTCTAAATCACTTCGAACGAAATTCGGCCTTTAAACATGACTTTCGTGCATAACTTGCAGTTGATCTATTGAAGGCAACAATGCATTTGTTTAGCCTTAAAGTCATGTCACTAAGTCTGTTCTAGTCATTAAATCATTCTAAATTAATTCGAACGAATTCTATTTTCGCCCTTTAAACATTATTTTCTTACATAACTTGCAATTAATCTACTGAAGACAACAATGCATTATTTTAGCATTAAAAAGCATATCACTCAGTCTTTTCAATCATTAAATTGTTTGAAGGCACTTCGAACCAATTCTATTTTTGAATTTAGAACACGAATTTCACGCATAACTTGCACTTGATCTATTGAAGGCAACTATTCATTTTTTTAGCCTTAAAGTCATATTCTTGCGTCTCTTTTTGTCATTAAATCTTTCTGAATGACTTCGAATGAAAATCGGCCTTTAAACATGACTTTCGTGCATAACTTGCAGTTGATCTATTGAAGGCAACAATGCATTTGTTTAGCCTTAAAGTCATGTCACTGACTCTCTTCTAGTCATTAAATCATTCAAAATTAATTCGAACGAATTCTATTTTCGCCCTTCAAACATTATTTTCTTACATAACTTGCAATTAATCTACTGAAGACAACAATGAATTATTTTACCATTAAAAAGCATATCACTCAGTCTTTTCAATCATTAAATTGTTTGAAGGCACTTCAAACAAATTCTATTTTTGAATTTAGAACACGACTTTCATGCATAACTTGCACTTGAACTATTGAAGGCAACTATTCATTTTTTTATCCTTAAAGTCATATTATTGCGTCTCTTTTAGTCATTAAATCTTTCTAAATCACTTCGAACGAAATTCGGCCTTTAAACATGACTTTCGTGCATAACTTGCAGTTGATCTATTGAAGGCAACAATGCATTTGTTTAGCCTTAAAGTCATGTCACTGAGTCTGTTCTAGTCATTAAATCATTCAAAATTAATTCGAACGAATTCTATTTTCGCCCTTCAAACATTATTTTCTTACATAACTTGCAATTAATCTACTGAAGACAACAATGCATTATTTTAGCATTAAAAAACATATCACTCCGTCTTTTCAATCTTTAAATTGTTTGAAGGCACTTCGAACCAATTATATTTTTGAATTTAGAACACGACTTTCATGGATAACTTGCACTTGAGCTATTGAAGGCAACTATTCATTTTTTTAGCCTTAAAGTCATATTATTGCGTCTCTTTTCGTCATTAAATCTTTCTGAATCACTTCGAACGAAATTCAGCCTTTAAACATGACTTTCGTGCATAACTTGCAGTTGATCTATTGAAGGCTACAATGCATTTGTTTAGCCTTAAAGTCATGTCACTGAGTCTGTTCAAGTCATTAAATCATTCTAAATTAATTCGAACGAATTCTATTTTCGCCCTTTAAACATTATTTTCTTACATAACTTGCAATTAATCTACTGAAGACAACAATGCATTATTTTAGAATTAAAAAGCATATCACTTAGTGTTTTTAATCATTAAATTGTTTGAAGGCACTTCGAACCAATTCTATTTTTGAATTTAGAACACTACTTTCATGCATAACTTGCACTTGATCTATTGAAGGCAACTATTCATTTTTTTAGGCTTAAAGTCATATTATTGCGTCTCTTTTAGTCATTAAATCTTTCTAAATCACTTCCTTCGAAATTCGGCCTTTACACATGACTTTCGTATATAACTTGCAGTTGATCTACTGAAGGCAACAATGCATTTGTTTAGCCTTAAAGTCATGTCACTGAGTCTCTTCTAGTCATTAAATCATTCTAACTTAAGTCGAACGAATTCTATTTTTGCCCTCTAAATATTATTTTCTTACATAACTTGCAATTAATCTACTGAAGACAACAATGCATTATTTTTGCATTAAAAAGCATATCAATCAGTCTTTTCAATCATTAAATTGTTTGAACGCACTTCGAACCAATTCTATTTTTGAATTTAGAACACGACCTTCATGCATAACATGCACTTGATTTATTGAAGGCAACTATTCATTTTTTTAGGCTAAAAGTCATATTATTGCGTCTCTTTTAGTCATTAAATCTGTCTAAATCACTTCCTTCGAAATTCGGCCTTTACACATGACTTTCGTATATAACTTGCAGTTGATCTATTGAAGGCAACAATGCATTTGTTTAGCCTTAAAGTCATGTCACTGAGTCTCTTCTAGTCATTAAATCATTCTAAATTAATTCGAACGAATTCTATTTTTGCCCTCTAAATATTATTTTCTTACATAACTTGCAATTAATCTACTGAAGACAACAATGCATTATTTTTGCATTAAAAAGCAAATCAATCAGTCTTTTCAATCATTAAATTGTTTGAACGCACTTCGAACCAATTCTATTTTTGAATTTGGAACACGACTTTCATGCATAACTTGCACTTGATCTATTGAACGCAACTATTCATTTTTTTAGCCTTAAAGTCATATTATTGCGTCTCTTTTAGTCATTAAATCTTTCTAAATAACTTCCTTTGAAATTCGGCCTTTAAACATGACTTTCGTATATAACTTGCAGTTGATCTATTGAAGGCAACAATGCATTTGTTTAGCCTTAAAGTCATGTCACTGAGTCTCTTCTAGACATTAAATCATTCTAAATTAATTCAAACGAATTCTATTTTCGCCCTTCAAACATTATTTTCTTACATAACTTGCAATTAATCTATTGAAGACAACAATGAATTATTTTACCACTAAAAAGGACATGACTCAGTCTTTTCAATCATTAAATTGTTTTAAGGCACTTCGAACCAATTCTATTTTTGAATTTAGAACACGACTTTCATGCATAACTTGCACTTGAGCTATTGAGGGCAACTATTCATTTTTTTAGCCTTAAAGTCATATTATTGCATCTCTTTTAGTCATTAAATCTTTCTAAATCACTTCGAATGAAATTCAGCCTTTAAACATGACTTTCGTGCATAACTTGCAGTTGATCTATTGAAGGCAACAATGCATTTGTTTAGCCTTAAAGTCATGTCACTAAGTCTGTTCTAGTCATTAAATCATTCTAAATTAATTCGAACGAATTCTATTTTCGCCCTTTAAACATTATTTTCTTACATAACTTGCAATTAATCTACTAAAGACAACAATGCATTATTTTAGCATTAAAAAGCATATCACTCTGTCTTTTCAATCATTAAATTGTTTGAAGGCACTTCGAACCAATTCTATTTTTGAATTTAGAACACGACTTTCATGCATAACTTGCACTTGAGCTATTGAGGGCAACTATTCATTTTTTTAGCCTTAAAGTCATATTATTGCGTCTCTTTTAGTCATTAAATCTTTCTAAATCACTTCCTTCGAAATTCGGCCTTTACACATGACTTTCGTATATAACTTGCAGTTGATCTACTGAAGGCAACAATGCATTTGTTTAGTCTTAAAGTCATGTCACTGAGTCTCTTCTAGTCATTAAATCATTCAAAATTAATTCGAACGAATTCTATTTTCGCCCTTCAAACATTATTTTCTTACATAACTTGCAATTAATCTACTGAAGACAACAATGAATTATTTTACCATTAAAAAGCATATCACTCTGTCTTTTCAATCATTAAATTGTTTGAAGGCACTTCAAACAAATTCTATTTTTGAATTTAGAACACGACTTTTATGCATAACTTGCACTTGATCTATTGAAGGCAACTATTCATTTTTTTAGCCTTAAAGTCATATTATTGCGTCTCTTTTAGTCATTAAATCTTTCTGAATCACTTCGAACGAATATCAGCCTTTAAACATGACTTTCGTGCATAACTTGTAGTTGATCTATTGAAGGCAACAATGCATTTGTTTAGCCTTAAAGTCATGTCACTGAGTCTCTTCTAGTCATTAAATCATTCTAAATTAATTCGAACGAATTCTATTTTCGCCCTTTAAACATTATTTTCTTACATAACTTGCAATTAATCTACTGAAGACGACAATGCATTATTTTAGCATTAAAAAGCATATCACTCAGTCTTTTCAATCATTAAATTTTTTGAAGGCACTTCAAACAAATTCTATTTTTGAATTTAGAACACGACTTTCATGCATAACTTGCACTTGAACTATTGAAGGCAACTATTCATTTTTTTAGCCTTAAAGTCATATTATTGCGTCTCTTTTCGTCATTAAATCTTTCTGAATCACTTCGAACGAAATTCAGCCTTTAAACATGACTTTCGTGCATAACTTGCAGTTGATCTATTGAAGGCTACAATGCATTTGTTTAGCCTTAAAGTCATGTCACTGAGTCTGTTCAAGTCATTAAATCATTCTAAATTAATTCGAACGAATTCTATTTTCGCCCTTTAAACATTATTTTCTTACATAACTTGCAATTAATCTACTGAAGACAACAATGCATTATTTTAGAATTAAAAAGCATATCACTTAGTGTTTTTAATCATTAAATTGTTTGAAGGCACTTCAAACAAATTCTATTTTTGAATTTAGAACACGACTTTCATGCATAACTTGCACTTGAACTATTGAAGGCAACTATTCATTTTTTTATCCTTAAAGTCATATTATTGCGTCTCTTTTAGTCATTAAATCTTTCTAAATCACTTCGAACGAAATTCGGCCTTTAAACATGACTTTCGTGCATAACTTGCAGTTGATCTATTGAAGGCAACAATGCATTTGTTTAGCCTTAAAGTCATGTCACTGAGTCTGTTCTAGTCATTAAATCATTCAAAATTAATTCGAACGAATTCTATTTTCGCCCTTCAAACATTATTTTCTTACATAACTTGCAATTAATCTACTGAAGACAACAATGCATTATTTTAGCATTAAAAAACATATCACTCCGTCTTTTCAATCTTTAAATTGTTTGAAGGCACTTCGAACCAATTATATTTTTGAATTTAGAACACGACTTTCATGGATAACTTGCACTTGAGCTATTGAAGGCAACTATTCATTTTTTTAGCCTTAAAGTCATATTATTGCGTCTCTTTTCGTCATTAAATCTTTCTGAATCACTTCGAACGAAATTCAGCCTTTAAACATGACTTTCGTGCATAACTTGCAGTTGATCTATTGAAGGCTACAATGCATTTGTTTAGCCTTAAAGTCATGTCACTGAGTCTGTTCAAGTCATTAAATCATTCTAAATTAATTCGAACGAATTCTATTTTCGCCCTTTAAACATTATTTTCTTACATAACTTGCAATTAATCTACTGAAGACAACAATGCATTATTTTAGAATTAAAAAGCATATCACTTAGTGTTTTTAATCATTAAATTGTTTGAAGGCACTTCGAACCAATTCTATTTTTGAATTTAGAACACTACTTTCATGCATAACTTGCACTTGATCTATTGAAGGCAACTATTCATTTTTTTAGGCTTAAAGTCATATTATTGCGTCTCTTTTAGTCATTAAATCTTTCTAAATCACTTCCTTCGAAATTCGGCCTTTACACATGACTTTCGTATATAACTTGCAGTTGATCTACTGAAGGCAACAATGCATTTGTTTAGCCTTAAAGTCATGTCACTGAGTCTCTTCTAGTCATTAAATCATTCTAACTTAAGTCGAACGAATTCTATTTTTGCCCTCTAAATATTATTTTCTTACATAACTTGCAATTAATCTACTGAAGACAACAATGCATTATTTTTGCATTAAAAAGCATATCAATCAGTCTTTTCAATCATTAAATTGTTTGAACGCACTTCGAACCAATTCTATTTTTGAATTTAGAACACGACCTTCATGCATAACATGCACTTGATTTATTGAAGGCAACTATTCATTTTTTTAGGCTAAAAGTCATATTATTGCGTCTCTTTTAGTCATTAAATCTGTCTAAATCACTTCCTTCGAAATTCGGCCTTTACACATGACTTTCGTATATAACTTGCAGTTGATCTATTGAAGGCAACAATGCATTTGTTTAGCCTTAAAGTCATGTCACTGAGTCTCTTCTAGTCATTAAATCATTCTAAATTAATTCGAACGAATTCTATTTTTGCCCTCTAAATATTATTTTCTTACATAACTTGCAATTAATCTACTGAAGACAACAATGCATTATTTTTGCATTAAAAAGCAAATCAATCAGTCTTTTCAATCATTAAATTGTTTGAACGCACTTCGAACCAATTCTATTTTTTAATTTGGAACACGACTTTCATGCATAACTTGCACTTGATCTATTGAACGCAACTATTCATTTTTTTAGCCTTAAAGTCATATTATTGCGTCTCTTTTAGTCATTAAATCTTTCTAAATAACTTCCTTTGAAATTCGGCCTTTAAACATGACTTTCGTATATAACTTGCAGTTGATCTATTGAAGGCAACAATGCATTTGTTTAGCCTTAAAGTCATGTCACTGAGTCTCTTCTAGACATTAAATCATTCTAAATTAATTCGAACGAATTCTATTTTCGCCCTTCAAACATTATTTTCTTACATAACTTGCAATTAATCTATTGAAGACAACAATGAATTATTTTACCACTAAAAAGGACATGACTCAGTCTTTTCAATCATTAAATTGTTTTAAGGCACTTCGAACCAATTCTATTTTTGAATTTAGAACACGACTTTCATGCATAACTTGCACTTGAGCTATTGAGGGCAACTATTCATTTTTTTAGCCTTAAAGTCATATTATTGCATCTCTTTTAGTCATTAAATCTTTCTAAATCACTTCGAATGAAATTCAGCCTTTAAACATGACTTTCGTGCATAACTTGCAGTTGATCTATTGAAGGCAACAATGCATTTGTTTAGCCTTAAAGTCATGTCACTAAGTCTGTTCTAGTCATTAAATCATTCTAAATTAATTCGAACGAATTCTATTTTCGCCCTTTAAACATTATTTTCTTACATAACTTGCAATTAATCTACTAAAGACAACAATGCATTATTTTAGCATTAAAAAGCATATCACTCTGTCTTTTCAATCATTAAATTGTTTGAAGGCACTTCGAACCAATTCTATTTTTGAATTTAGAACACGACTTTCATGCATAACTTGCACTTGAGCTATTGAGGGCAACTATTCATTTTTTTAGCCTTAAAGTCATATTATTGCGTCTCTTTTAGTCATTAAATCTTTCTAAATCACTTCCTTCGAAATTCGGCCTTTACACATGACTTTCGTATATAACTTGCAGTTGATCTACTGAAGGCAACAATGCATTTGTTTAGTCTTAAAGTCATGTCACTGAGTCTCTTCTAGTCATTAAATCATTCAAAATTAATTCGAACGAATTCTATTTTCGCCCTTCAAACATTATTTTCTTACATAACTTGCAATTAATCTACTGAAGACAACAATGAATTATTTTACCATTAAAAAGCATATCACTCTGTCTTTTCAATCATTAAATTGTTTGAAGGCACTTCAAACAAATTCTATTTTTGAATTTAGAACACGACTTTTATGCATAACTTGCACTTGATCTATTGAAGGCAACTATTCATTTTTTTAGCCTTAAAGTCATATTATTGCGTCTCTTTTAGTCATTAAATCTTTCTGAATCACTTCGAACGAATATCAGCCTTTAAACATGACTTTCGTGCATAACTTGTAGTTGATCTATTGAAGGCAACAATGCATTTGTTTAGCCTTAAAGTCATGTCACTGAGTCTCTTCTAGTCATTAAATCATTCTAAATTAATTCGAACGAATTCTATTTTCGCCCTTTAAACATTATTTTCTTACATAACTTGCAATTAATCTACTGAAGACGACAATGCATTATTTTAGCATTAAAAAGCATATCACTCAGTCTTTTCAATCATTAAATTTTTTGAAGGCACTTCAAACAAATTCTATTTTTGAATTTAGAACACGACTTTCATGCATAACTTGCACTTGAACTATTGAAGGCAACTATTCATTTTTTTAGCCTTAAAGTCATATTATTGCGTCTCTTTTCGTCATTAAATCTTTCTGAATCACTTCGAACGAAATTCAGCCTTTAAACATGACTTTCGTGCATAACTTGCAGTTGATCTATTGAAGGCTACAATGCATTTGTTTAGCCTTAAAGTCATGTCACTGAGTCTGTTCAAGTCATTAAATCATTCTAAATTAATTCGAACGAATTCTATTTTCGCCCTTTAAACATTATTTTCTTACATAACTTGCAATTAATCTACTGAAGACAACAATGCATTATTTTAGAATTAAAAAGCATATCACTTAGTGTTTTTAATCATTAAATTGTTTGAAGGCACTTCGAACCAATTCTATTTTTGAATTTAGAACACTACTTTCATGCATAACTTGCACTTGATCTATTGAAGGCAACTATTCATTTTTTTAGGCTTAAAGTCATATTATTGCGTCTCTTTTAGTCATTAAATCTTTCTAAATCACTTCCTTCGAAATTCGGCCTTTACACATGACTTTCGTATATAACTTGCAGTTGATCTACTGAAGGCAACAATGCATTTGTTTAGCCTTAAAGTCATGTCACTGAGTCTCTTCTAGTCATTAAATCATTCTAACTTAAGTCGAACGAATTCTATTTTTGCCCTCTAAATATTATTTTCTTACATAACTTGCAATTAATCTACTGAAGACAACAATGCATTATTTTTGCATTAAAAAGCATATCAATCAGTCTTTTCAATCATTAAATTGTTTGAACGCACTTCGAACCAATTCTATTTTTGAATTTAGAACACGACCTTCATGCATAACATGCACTTGATTTATTGAAGGCAACTATTCATTTTTTTAGGCTAAAAGTCATATTATTGCGTCTCTTTTAGTCATTAAATCTGTCTAAATCACTTCCTTCGAAATTCGGCCTTTACACATGACTTTCGTATATAACTTGCAGTTGATCTATTGAAGGCAACAATGCATTTGTTTAGCCTTAAAGTCATGTCACTGAGTCTCTTCTAGTCATTAAATCATTCTAAATTAATTCGAACGAATTCTATTTTTGCCCTCTAAATATTATTTTCTTACATAACTTGCAATTAATCTACTGAAGACAACAATGCATTATTTTTGCATTAAAAAGCAAATCAATCAGTCTTTTCAATCATTAAATTGTTTGAACGCACTTCGAACCAATTCTATTTTTGAATTTGGAACACGACTTTCATGCATAACTTGCACTTGATCTATTGAACGCAACTATTCATTTTTTTAGCCTTAAAGTCATATTATTGCGTCTCTTTTAGTCATTAAATCTTTCTAAATAACTTCCTTTGAAATTCGGCCTTTAAACATGACTTTCTTATATAACTTGCAGTTGATCTATTGAAGGCAACAATGCATTTGTTTAGCCTTAAAGTCATGTCACTGAGTCTCTTCTAGACATTAAATCATTCTAAATTAATTCGAACGAATTCTATTTTCGCCCTTCAAACATTATTTTCTTACATAACTTGCAATTAATCTATTGAAGACAACAATGAATTATTTTACCACTAAAAAGGACATGACTCAGTCTTTTCAATCATTAAATTGTTTTAAGGCACTTCGAACCAATTCTATTTTTGAATTTAGAACACGACTTTCATGCATAACTTGCACTTGAACTATTGAAGGCAACTATTCATTTTTTTATCCTTAAAGTCATATTATTGCGTCTCTTTTAGTCATTAAATCTTTCTAAATCACTTCGAACGAAATTCGGCCTTTAAACATGACTTTCGTGCATAACTTGCAGTTGATCTATTGAAGGCAACAATGCATTTGTTTAGCCTTAAAGTCATGTCACTAAGTCTGTTCTAGTCATTAAATCATTCTAAATTAATTCGAACGAATTCTATTTTCGCCCTTTAAACATTATTTTCTTACATAACTTGCAATTAATCTACTGAAGACAACAATGCATTATTTTAGCATTAAAAAGCATATCACTCTGTCTTTTCAATCATTAAATTGTTTGAAGGCACTTCGAACCAATTCTATTTTTGAATTTAGAACACGACTTTCATGCATAACTTGCACTTGAGCTATTGAGGGCAACTATTCATTTTTTTAGCCTTAAAGTCATATTATTGCGTCTCTTTTAGTCATTAAATCTTTCTAAATCACTTCCTTCGAAATTCGGCCTTTACACATGACTTTCGTATATAACTTGCAGTTGATCTACTGAAGGCAACAATGCATTTGTTTAGTCTTAAAGTCATGTCACTGAGTCTCTTCTAGTCATTAAATCATTCAAAATTAATTCGAACGAATTCTAATTTCGCCCTTCAAACATTATTTTCTTACATAACTTGCAATTAATCTACTGAAGACAACAATGAATTATTTTACCATTAAAAAGCATATCACTCTGTCTTTTCAATCATTAAATTGTTTGAAGGCACTTCAAACAAATTCTATTTTTGAATTTAGAACACGACTTTTATGCATAACTTGCACTTGATCTATTGAAGGCAACTATTCATTTTTTTAGCCTTAAAGTCATATTATTGCGTCTCTTTTAGTCATTAAATCTTTCTGAATCACTTCGAACGAATATCAGCCTTTAAACATGACTTTCGTGCATAACTTGTAGTTGATCTATTGAAGGCAACAATGCATTTGTTTAGCCTTAAAGTCATGTCACTGAGTCTCTTCTAGTCATTAAATCATTCTAAATTAATTCGAACGAATTCTATTTTCGCCCTTTAAACATTATTTTCTTACATAACTTGCAATTAATCTACTGAAGACGACAATGCATTATTTTAGCATTAAAAAGCATATCACTCAGTCTTTTCAATCATTAAATTGTTTGAAGGCACTTCAAACAAATTCTATTTTTGAATTTAGAACACGACTTTCATGCATAACTTGCACTTGAACTATTGAAGGCAACTATTCATTTTTTTATCCTTAAAGTCATATTATTGCGTCTCTTTTAGTCATTAAATCTTTCTAAATCACTTCGAACGAAATTCGGCCTTTAAACATGACTTTCGTGCATAACTTGCAGTTAATCTATTGAAGGCAACAATGCATTTGTTTAGCCTTAAAGTCATGTCACTGAGTCTGTTCTAGTCATTAAATCATTCAAAATTAATTCGAACGAATTCTATTTTCGCCCTTCAAACATTATTTTCTTACATAACTTGCAATTAATCTACTGAAGACAACAATGCATTATGTTAGCATTAAAAAGCATATCACTCCGTCTTTTCAATCATTAAATTGTTTGAAGGCACTTCGAACCAATTATATTTTTGAATTTAGAACACGACTTTCATGGATAACTTGCACTTGAGCTATTGAAGGCAACTATTCATTTTTTTAGCCTTAAAGTCATATTCTTGCGTCTCTTTTAGTCATTAAATCTTTCTGAATCACTTCGAACGAATATCAGCCTTTAAACATGACTTTCGTGCATAACTTGTAGTTGATCTATTGAAGGCAACAATGCATTTGTTTAGCCTTAAAGTCATGTCACTGAGTCTCTTCTAGTCATTAAATCATTCTAAATTAATTCGAACGAATTCTATTTTCGCCCTTTAAACATTATTTTCTTACATAACTTGCAATTAATCTACTGAAGACGACAATGCATTATTTTAGCATTAAAAAGCATATCACTCAGTCTTTTCAATCATTAAATTGTTTGAAGGCACTTCGAACCAATTCTATTTTTGAATTTAGAACACGACTTTCATGCATAACTTGCACTTGATCTATTGAAGGCAACTATTCATTTTTTTAGGCTTAAAGTCATATTATTGCGTCTCTTTTAGTCATTAAATCTTTCTAAATCACTTCCTTCGAAATTCGGCCTTTACACATGACTTTCGTATATAACTTGCAGTTGATCTACTGAAGGCAACAATGCATTTGTTTAGCCTTAAAGTCATGTCACTGTGTCTCTTCTAGTCATTAAATCATTCTAATTAATTCGAAGGAATTCTATTTTTGCCCTCTAAATATTATTTTCTTACATAACCTGCAATTAATCTACTGAAGACAACAATGCATTATTTTTGCATTAATAAGCATATCACTCAGTCTTTTCAATCATTAAATTGTTTGAACGCACTTCGAACCAATTCTATTTTTGAATTTTGAACACGACTTTCATGCATAACTTGCACTTGATCTATTGAACGCAACTATTCACTTTTTTAGCCTTAAAGTCATATTATTTCGTCTCTTTTAGTCATTAAATCTTTCTAAATAACTTCCTTTGAAATTCGGCCTTTAAACATGACTTTCGTATATAACTTGCAGTTGGTCTATTGAAGGCAACAATGCATTTGTTTAGCCTTAAAGTCATGTCACTGAGTCTCTTCTAGTCATTAAATCATTCTAAATTAATTCGAACGAATTCTATTTTCGCCCTTCTAACATTATTTTCTTACATAACTTCAATTAATCTACTGAAGACAACAATGAATTATTTTACCATTAAAAAGCATATCACTCTGTCTTTTCAATCATTAAATTGTTTGAAGGCACTTCAAACAAATTCTATTTTTGAATTTAGAACACGACTTTTATGCATAACTTGCACTTGATCTATTGAAGGCAACTATTCATTTTTTTAGCCTTAAAGTCATATTATTGCGTCTCTTTTAGTCATTAAATCTTTCTGAATCACTTCGAACGAATATCAGCCTTTAAACATGACTTTCGTTCATAACTTGTAGTTGATCTATTGAAGGCAACAATGCATTTGTTTAGCCTTAAAGTCATGTCACTGAGTCTCTTCTAGTCATTAAATCATTCTAAATTAATTCGAACGAATTCTATTTTCGCCCTTTAAACATTATTTTCTTACATAACTTGCAATTAATCTATTGAAGACAACAATGAATTATTTTACCATTAAAAAGCACATGACTCAGTCTTTTCAATCATTAAATTGTTTGAAGGCACTTCGAACCAATTCTATTTTTGAATTTAGAACACGAATTTCACGCATAACTTGCAATTGATCTATTGAAGGCAACTATTCATTTTTTTAGCCTTAAAGTCATATTATTGCGTCTCTTTTAGTCATTAAATCTTTCTGAATCACTTCGAATGAAAATCGGCCTTTAAACATGACTTTCGTGCATAACTTGCAGTTGATCTATTGAAGGCAACAATGCATTTGTTTAGCCTTAAAGTCATGTCACTGACTCTCTTCTAGTCATTAAATCATTCAAAATTAATTCGAACGAATTCTATTTTCGCCCTTCAAACATTATTTTCTTACATAACTTGCAATTAATCTACTGAAGACAACAATGAATTATTTTACCATTAAAAAGCATATCACTCTGTCTTTTCAATCATTAAATTGTTTGAAGGCACTTCAAACAAATTCTATTTTTGAATTTAGAACACGACTTTTATGCATAACTTGCACTTGATCTATTGAAGGCAACTATTCATTTTTTTAGCCTTAAAGTCATATTATTGCGTCTCTTTTAGTCATTAAATCTTTCTGAATCACTTCGAACGAATATCAGCCTTTAAACATGACTTTCGTGCATAACTTGTAGTTGATCTATTGAAGGCAACAATGCATTTGTTTAGCCTTAAAGTCATGTCACTGAGTCTCTTCTAGTCATTAAATCATTCTAAATTAATTCGAACGAATTCTATTTTCGCCCTTTAAACATTATTTTCTTACATAACTTGCAATTAATCTACTGAAGACGACAATGCATTATTTTAGCATTAAAAAGCATATCACTCAGTCTTTTCAATCATTAAATTGTTTGAAGGCACTTCAAACAAATTCTATTTTTGAATTTAGAACACGACTTTCATGCATAACTTGCACTTGAACTATTGAAGGCAACTATTCATTTTTTTATCCTTAAAGTCATATTATTGCGTCTCTTTTAGTCATTAAATCTTTCTAAATCACTTCGAACGAAATTCGGCCTTTAAACATGACTTTCGTGCATAACTTGCAGTTGATCTATTGAAGGCAACAATGCATTTGTTTAGCCTTAAAGTCATGTCACTGAGTCTGTTCTAGTCATTAAATCATTCAAAATTAATTCGAACGAATTCTATTTTCGCCCTTCAAACATTATTTTCTTACATAACTTGCAATTAATCTACTGAAGACAACAATGCATTATGTTAGCATTAAAAAGCATATCACTCCGTCTTTTCAATCATTAAATTGTTTGAAGGCACTTCGAACCAATTATATTTTTGAATTTAGAACACGACTTTCATGGATAACTTGCACTTGAGCTATTGAAGGCAACTATTCATTTTTTTAGGCTTAAAGTCATATTATTGCGTCTCTTTTAGTCATTAAATCTTTCTGAATCACTTCGAACGAATATCAGCCTTTAAACATGACTTTCGTGCATAACTTGTAGTTGATCTATTGAAGGCAACAATGCATTTGTTTAGCCTTAAAGTCATGTCACTGAGTCTCTTCTAGTCATTAAATCATTCTAAATTAATTCGAACGAATTCTATTTTCGCCCTTTAAACATTATTTTCTTACATAACTTGCAATTAATCTACTGAAGACAACAATGCATTATTTTAGCATTAAAAAGCATATCACTTAGTGTTTTTAATCATTAAATTGTTTGAAGGCACTTCGAACCAATTCTATTTTTGAATTTAGAACACGACTTTCATGCATAACTTGCACTTGATCTATTGAAGGCAACTATTCATTTTTTTAGGCTTAAAGTCATATTATTGCGTCTCTTTTAGTCATTAAATCTTTCTAAATCACTTCGAACGAAATTCGGCCTTTACACATGACTTTCGTGCATAACTTGCAGTTGATCTACTGAAGGCAACAATGCATTTGTTTAGCCTTAAAGTCATGTCACTGAGTCTGTTCTAGTCATTAAATCATTCTAAATTAATTCGAACGAATTCTATTTTTGCCCTCTAAATATTATTTTCTTACATAACCTGCAATTAATCTACTGAAGACAACAATGCATTATTTTTGCATTAAAAAGCATATCACTCCGTCTTTTCAATCATTAAATTGTTTGAACGCACTTCGAACCAATTCTATTTTTGAATTTTGAACACGACTTTCATGCATAACTTGCACTTGATCTATTGAACGCAACTATTCACTTTTTTAGCCTTAAAGTCATATTATTTCGTCTCTTTTAGTCATTAAATCTTTCTAAATAACTTCCTTTGAAATTCGGCCTTTAAACATGACTTTCGTATATAACTTGCAGTTGGTCTATTGAAGGCAACAATGCATTTGTTTAGCCTTAAAGTCATGTCACTGAGTCTCTTCTAGTCATTAAATCATTCTAAATTAATTCGAACGAATTCTATTTTCGCCCTTCTAACATTATTTTCTTACATAACTTCAATTAATCTATTGAAGACAACAATGAATTATTTTACCATTAAAAAGCACATGACTCAGTCTTTTCAATCATTAATCTGTTTGAAGGCACTTCGAACCAATTCTATTTTTGAATTTAGAACACGACTTTCATGCATAACTTGCACTTGATCTATTGAAGGCAACTATTCATTTTTTTAGCCTTAAAGTCATATTATTGCGTCTCTTTTAGTCATTAAATCTTTCTGAATCACTTCGAATGAAAATCGGCCTTTAAACATGATTTTCGTGCATAACTTGCAGTTGATCTATTGAACGCAACAATGCATTTATTTAGCCTTAAAGTCATTTCACTGACTCTCTTCTAGTCATTAAATCATTCAAAATTAATTCGAACGAATTCTATTTTCGCCCTTTAAGAATTATTTTCTTACATAACTTGCAATTAATCTACTGAAGACAACAATGCATTATTTTGGTATTAAAAAGCATATCATTCAGTCTTTTCAATCATTAAATTGTTTGAAGGCACTTCGAACCAATTCTATTTTTGAATTTAGAACACAACTTTCATGCATAACTTGCACTCGATCTATTGAACGCAACTATTCATTTTTTTAGCCTGAAAGTCATATTATTGCGTCTCTTTTAGTCATTAAATCTTTCTGAATCACTTCGAATGAAATTCGGCCTTTAAACATGACTTTCGTGCATAACTTGCAGTTGATCTATTGAACGCAACAATGCATTTATTTAGCCTTAAAGTCATTTCACTAACTCTCTTCTAGTCATTAAATCATTCAAAATTAATTCGAACGAATTCTATTTTCGCCGTTCAAACCTTATTTTCTTACATAACTTGCAATTAATATATTGAAGACAACAATGAATTATTTTACCATTAAAAAGCACATGACTCAGTCTTTTAAATCATTAAATTGTTTGAAGGCACTCCGAACCAATTCTATTTTTGAATTTAGAACACGACTTTCATGCATAACTTGCACTTGATCTATTGATGGCAACTATTCATTTTTTTAGCCTTAAAGTCATATTATTGCGTCTCTTTTAGTCATTATATCTTTCTGAATCACTTCGAAAGAAATTCTGCCTTTAAAGATGACTTTCGTGCATAACTTGCAGTTGATCTATTGAAGGCAACAATGCATTTGTTTAGCCTTAAAGTCATGTCACTGAGTCTCTTCTAGTCATTAAATCATTCAAAATTAATTCTAACGAATTCTATTTTCGCCCTTCAAACATTATTTTCCCACATAACTTGCAATTAATCTACTGAAGACAACAATGCATTATTTTGGCATTAAAAAGCATATCACTCAGTCTTTTCAATCATTAAATTCTTTGAAGGCACTTCGAACCAATTCTATTTTTGAATTTAGAACACGACTTTCATGCATAACTTGCACTTGATCTATTGAAGGCAACTATTCATTTTTTTAGCCTTAAAGTCATATTATTGGGTCTCTTTTAGTCGTTAAATCTTTCTGAATCACTTCGAATGAAATTCGGCCTTTAAACATGACTTTCGTGCATAACTTGCAGTTGATCTATTGAAGGCAACAATGCATTTGTTTAGCCTTAAAGTCATGTCACTGAGTCTCTTCTAGTCATTAAATCATTCTAAATTAATTCGAACGAATTCTATTTTCGCCCTTTAAGCATTATTTTCTTACATAACTTGCAATTAATCTACTGAAGACAACAATGCATTATTTTAGCATTAAAAAGCATATCACTCAGTCTTTTCAATCATTAAATTGTTTGAAGGCACTTCGAACAAATTCTATTTTTGAATTTAGAACACAACTTTCATGCATAACTTGCACTCGATCTATTGAACGCAACTATTCATTTTTTTAGCCTGAAAGTCATATTATTGCGTCTCTTTTAGTCATTAAATGTTTCTGAATGACTTCGAACGAAATTCAGCCTTTAAACATGACTTTCGTGCATAACTTGCAGTTCATCTATTGAAGGCAACAATGCATTTGTTTAGCCTTAAAGTCATGTCACTGAGTCTGTTCTAGTCATTAAATCATTCTAAATTAATTCGAACGAATTCTATTTTCGCCCTCCAAACATTATTTTCTTACATAACTTGCAATTAATCTACTGAAGACAACAATGCATTATTTTAGCATTAGAAAGCATATCACTCAGTCTTTTCAATCATTAAATTGTTTGAAGGCACTTCGAACCAATTCTATTTTTGAATTTAGAACACGACTTTCATGCGTAACTTGCACTCGATCTATTGAACGCAGCTATTCATTTTTTTAGCCTGAAAGTCATATTATTGCGTCTCTTTTAGTCATTAAATCTTTCTAAATCACTTCGAATGAAATTCGGCCTTTAGACATGACTTTCGTGCATAACTTGCAGTTGATCAATTGAAGGCAACAATGCATTTGTTTAGCCTTAAAGTCATGTCACTGAGTCTGTTCTAGTCATTAAATCATTCTAAATTAATTCAAACGAATTCTGTTTTCGCCCTTTAAACATTATTTTCTTACATAACTTGCAATTAATCTACTGAAGACAACAATGCATTATTTTAGCATTAAAAAACATATGACTCAGTCTTTTCAATCATTAAATTGTTTGAAGGCACTTCGAACCAATTCTATTTTTGAATTTTGAACACGACTTTCATGCATAACTTGCACTTGATCTATTGAACGCAACTATTCACTTTTTTAGCCTTATAGTCATATTATTTCGTCTCTTTTAGTCATTAAATCTTTCTAAATAACTTCCTTTGAAATTCGGCCTTTAAACATGACTTTCGTATATAACTTGCAGTTGGTCTATTGAAGGCAACAATGCATTTGTTTAGCCTTAAAGTCATGTCACTGAGTCTCTTCTAGTCATTAAATCATTCTAAATTAATTCGAACGAATTCTATTTTCGCCCTTTAAACATTATTTTCTTACATAACTTGCAATTAATCTACTGAAGACAACAATGCATTATTTTAGCATTAAAAAGCATATCACTCAGTCTTTTCAATCATTAAATTGTTTGAAGGCACTTCGAAGCAATTCTATTTTTGAATTTAGAACACGACTTTCATGCATAACTTGCACTTGAACTATTGAAGGCAACTATTCATTTTTTTATCCTTAAAGTCATATTATTGCGTCTCTTTTAGTCATTAAATCTTTCTAAGTCACTTCGAATGAAATTCGGCCTTTAAACCTGACTTTCGTGCATAACTTGCAGTTGATCTATTGAGGGCAACAATGCACTTGTGTAGCCTTAAAGTCATGTCACTGAGTCTTTTCTAGTCATGAAATCATTCTAAATTAATTCGAACGAATTCTATTTTCGCCTTTTAAACATTATTTTCTTACATAACTTGCAATTAATCTACTGAAGACAACAATGCATTATTTTAGCATTAAAAAGCATATCACTCAGTCTTTTCAATCATTAAATTGTTTGAAGGCACTTCGAAGCAATTCTATTTTTGAATTTAGAACACGACTTTCATGCATAACTTTCACTTGATCTATTGAAGGCAACTATTCATTTTTTTAGCCTTAAAGTCATATTATTGCGTCTCTTTTAGTCATTAAATCTTTCTGAATCACTTCGAAAGAAATTCTGCCTTTAAACCTGACTTTCGTGCATAACTTGCAGTTGATCTATTGAAGGCAACAATGCATTTGTTTAGCCTTAAAGTCATGTCACAGAGTCTCTTCTAGTCATTAAATCATTCTAAATTAATTCGAACGAATTCTATTTTCGCCCTTTAAACATTATTTTCTTACATAACTTGCAATTAATCTACTGAAGACGACAATGCATTATTTTAGCATTAAAAAGCATATCACTCAGTCTTTTCAATCATTAAATTGTTTGAAGGCACTTCGAACCAATTCTATTTTTGAATTTAGAACACGACCTTCATGCATAACTTGCACTTAATCTATTGAAGGCAACTATTCATTTTTTTAGGCTTAAAGTCATATTATTGCGTCTCTTTTAGTCATTAAATCTTTCTAAATCACTTCCTTCGAAATTCGGCCTTTACACATGACTTTCGAATATAACTTGCAGTTTATCTATTGAAGGCAACAATGCATTTGTTTAGCCTTAAAGTCATGTCACAGAGTCTCTTCTAGTCATTAAATCATTCTAAATTAATTCGAATGAATTCTATTTTTGCCCTCTAAATATTATTTTCTTACATAACTTGCAATTAATCTACTGAAGACAACAATGCATTATTTTTGCATTAAAAAGCATATCACTCAGTCTTTTCAATCATTAAATTGTTTGAACGCACTTCGAACCAATTCTATTTTTGAATTTTGAACACGACTTTCATGCATAACTTGCACTTGATCTATTGAACGCAACTATTCATTTTTTTAGCCTTAAAGTCATATTATTGCGTGTCTTTTAGTCATTAAATCTTTCTAAATAACTTCCTTCGAAATTCGGCCTTTAAACCTGACTTTCGTATATAACTTGCAGTTGATCTATTGAAGGCAACAATGCATTTGTTTAGCCTTAAAGTCATGTCACTGAGTCTCTTCTAGTCATTAAATCATTCTAAATTAATTCGAACGAATTCTATTTTCGCCCTTCAAACATTATTTTCTTACATAACTTCAATTAATCTATTGAAGACAACAATGAATTATTTTACCATTAAAAAGCATATCACTCAGTCTTTTCAATCATTAAATTGTTTGAAGGCACTTGAAGGCACTTGGAACGAATTCTATTTTTGAATTTAGAACACGACTTTCATGCATAACTTGCACTTGATCTATTGAAGGCAACTATTCATTTTTTTAGGCTTAAAGTCATATTATTGCGTCTCTTTTAGTCATTAAATCTTCCTAAATAACTTCGAATCAAATTCAGCCTTTAAACCTGACTTTCGTGCATAACTTGCAGTTGATCTATTGAAGGCAACAATGCATTTGTTTAGCCTTAAAGTCATGTCACTGAGTCTCTTCTAGTCATTAAATCATTCAAAATTAATTCGAACGAATTCTATTTTCGCCCTTCAAACATTATTTTCTTACATAACTTGCAATTAATCTACTGAAGACCACAATGCATTATTTTAGCATTAAAAAGCATATCACTCAGTCTTTTCAATCATTAAATTGTTTGAAGGCACTTCGAAGCAATTCTATTTTTGAATTTAGAACACGACTTTCATGCATAACTTTCACTTGATCTATTGAAGGCAACTATTCATATTTTTAGCCTTAAAGTCATATTATTGCGTCTCTTTTAGTCATTAAATCTTTCTAAATCACTTCGAACGAAATTCGGCCTTTAAACATGACTTTCGTGCATAACTTGCAGTTGATCTATTGAAGACAACAATGCATTTGTTTAGCCTTAAAGTCATGTCACTGAGTCTGTTCTAGTCATTAAATCATTCTAAATTAATTCGAACGAATTCTATTTTTGCCCTTTAAACAGTATTTTCTTACATAACTTGCAATTAATCTACTGAAGACAACAATGCATTATTTTAGCATTAAAAAACATATCACTCAGTCTTTTCAATCATTAAATTGTTTGAAGGCACTTCGAACTAATACTATTTTTCAATTTAGAACACGACTTCCATGCATAACTTGCACTTGATCTATTGAAGGCAACTATTCATTTTTTTAGCCTTAAAGTCATATTATTGCGTCTCTTTTAGTCATTAAATCTTTCTGAATCACTTCGAATGAAAATCGGCCTTTAAACATGACTTTCGTGCATAACTTGCAGTTCATCTATTGAAGGCAACAATGCATTTGTTTAGCCTTAAAGTCATGTCACTGAGTCTGTTCTAGTCATTAAATCATTCTAAATTAATTCGAACGAATTCTATTTTCGCCCTCCAAACATTATTTTCTTACATAACTTGCAATTAATCTACTGAAGACAACAATGCATTATTTTAGCATTAGAAAGCATATCACTCAGTCTTTTCAATCATTAAATTGTTTGAAGGCACTTCGAACCAATTCTATTTTTGAATTTAGAACACGACTTTCATGCGTAACTTGCACTCGATCTATTGAACGCAGCTATTCATTTTTTTAGCCTGAAAGTCATATTATTGCGTCTCTTTTAGTCATTAAATCTTTCTAAATCACTTCGAACGAAATTCGGCCTTTAAACATGACTTTCGTGCATAACTTGCAGTTGATCTATTGAACGCAACAATGCATTTATTTAGCCTTAAAGTCATTTCACTGACTCTCTTCTAGTCATTAAATCATTCAAAATTAATTCGAACGAATTCTATTTTCGCCCTTTAAGAATTATTTTCTTACATAACTTGCAATTAATCTACTGAAGACAACAATGCATTATTTTGGTATTAAAAAGCATATCATTCAGTCTTTTCAATCATTAAATTGTTTGAAGGCACTTCGAACCAATTCTATTTTTGAATTTAGAACACAACTTTCATGCATAACTTGCACTCGATCTATTGAACGCAACTATTCATTTTTTTAGCCTGAAAGTCATATTATTGCGTCTCTTTTAGTCATTAAATCTTTCTGAATCACTTCGAATGAAATTCGGCCTTTAAACATGACTTTCGTGCATAACTTGCAGTTGATCTATTGAACGCAACAATGCATTTATTTAGCCTTAAAGTCATTTCACTAACTCTCTTCTAGTCATTAAATCATTCAAAATTAATTCGAACGAATTCTATTTTCGCCGTTCAAACCTTATTTTCTTACATAACTTGCAATTAATATATTGAAGACAACAATGAATTATTTTACCATTAAAAAGCACATGACTCAGTCTTTTAAATCATTAAATTGTTTGAAGGCACTCCGAACCAATTCTATTTTTGAATTTAGAACACGACTTTCATGCATAACTTGCACTTGATCTATTGATGGCAACTATTCATTTTTTTAGCCTTAAAGTCATATTATTGCGTCTCTTTTAGTCATTATATCTTTCTGAATCACTTCGAAAGAAATTCTGCCTTTAAAGATGACTTTCGTGCATAACTTGCAGTTGATCTATTGAAGGCAACAATGCATTTGTTTAGCCTTAAAGTCATGTCACTGAGTCTCTTCTAGTCATTAAATCATTCAAAATTAATTCTAACGAATTCTATTTTCGCCCTTCAAACATTATTTTCCCACATAACTTGCAATTAATCTACTGAAGACAACAATGCATTATTTTGGCATTAAAAAGCATATCACTCAGTCTTTTCAATCATTAAATTCTTTGAAGGCACTTCGAACCAATTCTATTTTTGAATTTAGAACACGACTTTCATGCATAACTTGCACTTGATCTATTGAAGGCAACTATTCATTTTTTTAGCCTTAAAGTCATATTATTGGGTCTCTTTTAGTCGTTAAATCTTTCTGAATCACTTCGAATGAAATTCGGCCTTTAAACATGACTTTCGTGCATAACTTGCAGTTGATCTATTGAAGGCAACAATGCATTTGTTTAGCCTTAAAGTCATGTCACTGAGTCTCTTCTAGTCATTAAATCATTCTAAATTAATTCGAACGAATTCTATTTTCGCCCTTTAAGCATTATTTTCTTACATAACTTGCAATTAATCTACTGAAGACAACAATGCATTATTTTAGCATTAAAAAGCATATCACTCAGTCTTTTCAATCATTAAATTGTTTGAAGGCACTTCGAACAAATTCTATTTTTGAATTTAGAACACAACTTTCATGCATAACTTGCACTCGATCTATTGAACGCAACTATTCATTTTTTTAGCCTGAAAGTCATATTATTGCGTCTCTTTTAGTCATTAAATGTTTCTGAATGACTTCGAACGAAATTCAGCCTTTAAACATGACTTTCGTGCATAACTTGCAGTTCATCTATTGAAGGCAACAATGCATTTGTTTAGCCTTAAAGTCATGTCACTGAGTCTGTTCTAGTCATTAAATCATTCTAAATTAATTCGAACGAATTCTATTTTCGCCCTCCAAACATTATTTTCTTACATAACTTGCAATTAATCTACTGAAGACAACAATGCATTATTTTAGCATTAGAAAGCATATCACTCAGTCTTTTCAATCATTAAATTGTTTGAAGGCACTTCGAACCAATTCTATTTTTGAATTTAGAACACGACTTTCATGCGTAACTTGCACTCGATCTATTGAACGCAGCTATTCATTTTTTTAGCCTGAAAGTCATATTATTGCGTCTCTTTTAGTCATTAAATCTTTCTAAATCACTTCGAATGAAATTCGGCCTTTAGACATGACTTTCGTGCATAACTTGCAGTTGATCAATTGAAGGCAACAATGCATTTGTTTAGCCTTAAAGTCATGTCACTGAGTCTGTTCTAGTCATTAAATCATTCTAAATTAATTCAAACGAATTCTGTTTTCGCCCTTTAAACATTATTTTCTTACATAACTTGCAATTAATCTACTGAAGACAACAATGCATTATTTTAGCATTAAAAAACATATGACTCAGTCTTTTCAATCATTAAATTGTTTGAAGGCACATCGAACTAATACTATTTTTGAATTTAGAACACGACTTTCATGCATAACTTGCACTTGAGCTACTGAAGGCAACTATTCATTTTTTTAGCCTTAAAGTCATATTATTGGGTCTCTTTTAGTCGTTAAATCTTTCTAAATCACTTCGAACGAAATTCGGCATTTAAATATGACTTTCGTGCATAACTTGCAGTTGATCTATTGAAGGCAACAATGCATTTGTTTTGCCTTAAAGTCATGTCACTGAGTCTCTTCTAGTCATTAAATCATTCTAAATTAATTCGAACGAATTCTATTTTCGCCCTTTAAGCATTATTTTCTTACATAACTTGCAATTAATCTACTGAAGACAACAATGGATTATTTTGAGATTAAAAAGCATATCACTCAGTCTTTTCAATCATTAAATTATCGGAAGGCACTTCGAACCAATTCTATTTTTGAATTTAGAACACAACTTTCATGCATAATTTGCACTCGATCTATTGAACGCAACTATTCATTTTTTTAGCCTGAAAGTCATATTATTGCGTCTCTTTTAGTCATTAAATCTTTCTGAATCACTTCGAATGAAATTCGGCCTTTAAACATGACTTTCGTGCATAACTTGCAGTTGATCTATTGAAGGCAACAATGCATTTGTTTAGCCTTAAAGTCATGTCACTGAGTCTCTTCTAGTCATTAAATCATTCAAAATTAATTCGAACGAATTCTATTTTCGCCCCTCAAACATTATTTTCTTACATAACTTGCAATTAATCTATTGAAGACAACAATGAATTATTTTAGCATTAAAAAGCACATGACTCAGTCTTTTCAATCATTAAATTGTTTGAAAGCACTTCGAACCAATTCTATTTTTGAATTTAGAACACGACTTTCAAGCATAACTTGCACTTGAGCTATTGAAGGCAACTATTCATCTTTTTAGCCTTAAAGTCATATTATTGGGTCTCTTTTAGTAGTTAAATCTTTCTAAATCACTTCGAACGAAATTCGGTCTTTAAACATGACTTTCGTGCATAACTTGCAGTTGATCTATTGAAGGCAACAATGCATTTGTTTAGCCTTAAAGTCATGTCACTGAGTCTCTTCTAGTCATTAAATCATTCAAAATTAACTCGAACGAATTCTATTTTCGCCCTTCAAACATTATTTTCTTACATAACTTGCAATTAATCTATTGAAGACAACAATGAATTATTTTAGCATTAAAAAGCACATGACTCAGTCTTTTCAATCATTTAATTGTTTGAAGGCACTTCGAACCAATTCTATTTTTGAATTTAGAACACGACTTTCATGCATAACTTGCACTTGAGCTATTGAAGGCAACTATTCATTTTTTAGCGTCAAAGTCATATTATTGCGTCTCTTTTAGTCATTAAATCTTTCTAAATCACTTCGACCGAAATTCAGCCTTTAAACATGACTTTCGTGCATAACTTGCAGTTGATCTATTGAAGGCAACAATGCATTTGTTTAGCCTTAAAGTCATGTCACTGAGTCTGTTCTTGTCATTAAATCATTCTTAATTAATTCGAACGAATTCTATTTTCGCCCTTCAAACATTATTTTCTTACATAACTTGCAATTAATCTATTGTAGACAACAATGAATTATTTTACCATTAAAAACCACATGACTCAGTCTTTTCAATCATTAAATTGTTTGAAGGCACTTCGAACCAATTCTATTTTTGAATTTAGAACACGACTTTCATGCATAACTTGCACTTGAGCTATTGAAGGCAACTATTCATTTTTTTAGCCTTAAATTCATATTATTGCGTCTCTTTTAGTCATTAAATCTTTCTAAATCACTTCGAACGAAATTCAGCCTTTAAACAAGACTTTCGTGCATAACTTGCAGTTGATCTATTGAAGGCAACAATGCATTTGTTTAGCCTTAAAGTCATGTCACTGAGTCTCTTTTAGTCATTAAATCATTCAAAATTAACTCGAACGAATTCTATTTTCGCCCTTCAAACATTATTTTCTTACATAACTTGCAATTAATCTATTGAAGACAACAATGAATTATTTTAGCATTAAAAAGCACATGACTCAGTCTTTTCAATCATTAAATTATTTGAAAGCACCTCGAACCAATTCTATTTTTGAATTTAGAACACGACTTTCATGCATAACTTGCACTTGAGCTATTGAAGGCAACTATTCATTTTTTTAGCCTTGAAGTCATATTATTGGGTCTCTTTTAGTCATTAAATCTTTCTAAATCACTTCGAACGAAATTCGGCCTTTAAACATGACTTTCGTGCATAACTTGCAGTTGATCTATTGAAGGCAACAATGCATTTGTTTAGCCTTAAAGTCATGGCACTGAGTCTCTTCTAGTCATTAAATCATTCTAAATTAATTCGAACGAATTCTATTTTCGCCCTTCAAACATTATTTTCTTACATAACTTGCAGTTAATCTACTGAAGACAACAATGCATTAATTGAGCATTAAAAAGCATATCACTTAGTCTCTTCAATCATTAAATTGTTTGAAGGCACTTCGAACCAATTCTATTTTTGAATTTAGAACACGACTTTCAAGCATAACTTGCACTTGAGCTATTGAAGGCAACTATTCATTTTTTTAGCCTTAAAGTCATATTATTGCGTCTCTTTTAGTCATTAAATCTTTCTAAATCACTTCGAACGAAATTCAGCCTTTAAACATGACTTTCGTGCATAACTTGCAGTTGATCTATTGAAGGCAACAATGCATTTGTTTAGCCTTAAAGTCATGTCACTGAGTCTGTTCTTGTCATTAAATCATTCTAAATTAATTCGAACGAATTCTATTTTCGCCCTTTAAACATTATTTTCTTACATAACTTGCAATTAATCTACTGAAGACAACAATGCATTATTTTAGCATTAGAAAGCATATCACTCAATCTTTTCAATCGTTAAATTGTTTAAAGACACTTTGAACCAATTCTATTTTTCAATTTAGAACACGACTTTCATGCATAAGTTGCACTCGATCTATTGAACGCAACTATTCATTTTTTTAGCCTTAAAGTCATATTATTGCGTCTCTTTTAGTCATTAAATCTTTCTGAATCACTTCGAATGAAATTCGGCCTTTAAACATGACTTTCGTGCATAACTTGCAGTTGATCTATTGAAGGCAACAATGCATTTGTTTAGCCTTAAAGTCATGTCACTGAGTCTCTTCTAGTCATTAAATCATTCAAAATTAACTCGAACGAATTCTATTTTCGCCCTTCAAACATTATTTTCTTACATAACTTGCAATTAATCTATTGAAGACAACAATGAATTATTTTAGCATTAAAAAGCACATGACTCAGTCTTTTCAATCATTTAATTGTTTGAAAGCACTTCGAACCAATTCTATTTTTGAATTTAGAACACGACTTTCAAGCATAACTTGCACTTGAGCTATTGAAGGCAACTATTCATTTTTTTAGCCTTAAAGTCATATTATTGCGTCTCTTTTAGTCATTAAATCTTTCTAAATCACTTCGAACGAAATTCAGCCTTTAAACATGACTTTCGTGCATAACTTGCAGTTGATCTACTGAAGGCAACAATGCATTTGTTTAGCCTTAAAGTCATGTCACTGAGTCTCTTCTAGTCATTAAATCATTCAAAATTAACTCGAACGAATTCTATTTTCGCCCTTCAAACATTATTTTCTCACATAACTTGCAATTAATCCATTGAAGACAACAATGAATTATTTTAGCATTAAAAAGCACATGACTCAGTCTTTTCAATCATTTAATTGTTTGAAAGCACCTCGAACCAATTCTATTTTTGAATTTAGAACACGACTTTCATGCATAACTTGCACTTGAGCTATTGAAGGCAACTATTCATTTTTTTAGCCTTAAAGTCATATTATTGGGTCTCTTTTAGTCATTAAATCTTTCTAAATCACTTCGAACGAAATTCGGCCTTTAAACATGACTTTCGTGCATAACTTGCAGTTGATCTATTGAAGGCAACAATGCATTTGTTTAGCCTTAAAGTCATGGCACTAAGTCTCTTCTAGTCATTAAATCAGTCTAAATTAATTCGAACGAATTCTATTTTCGCCCTTCAAACATTATTTTCTTACATAACTTGCAATTAATCTACTGAAGACAACAATGCATTAATTGAGCATTAAAAAGCCTATCACTTAGTCTCTTCAATCATTAAATTGTTTGAAGGCACTTCGAACCAATTCTATTTTTGAATTTAGAACACGACTTTCAAGCATAACTTGCACTTGAGCTATTGAAGGCAACTATTCATTTTTTTAGCCTTAAATTCATATTATTGCGTCTCTTTTAGTCATTAAATCTTTCTAAATCACTTCGAACGAAATTCAGCCTTTAAACAAGACTTTCGTGCATAACTTGCAGTTGATCTATTGAAGGCAACAATGCATTTGTTTAGCCTTAAAGTCATGTCACTGAGTCTCTTTTAGTCATTAAATCATTCAAAATTAACTCGAACGAATTCTATTTTCGCCCTTCAAACATTATTTTCTTACATAACTTGCAATTAATCTATTGAAGACAACAATGAATTATTTTAGCATTAAAAAGCACATGACTCAGTCTTTTCAATCATTAAATTATTTGAAAGCACCTCGAACCAATTCTATTTTTGAATTTAGAACACGACTTTCATGCATAACTTGCACTTGAGCTATTGAAGGCAACTATTCATTTTTTTAGCCTTGAAGTCATATTATTGGGTCTCTTTTAGTCATTAAATCTTTCTAAATCACTTCGAACGAAATTCGGCCTTTAAACATGACTTTCGTGCATAACTTGCAGTTGATCTATTGAAGGCAACAATGCATTTGTTTAGCCTTAAAGTCATGGCACTGAGTCTCTTCTAGTCATTAAATCATTCTAAATTAATTCGAACGAATTCTATTTTCGCCCTTCAAACATTATTTTCTTACATAACTTGCAGTTAATCTACTGAAGACAACAATGCATTAATTGAGCATTAAAAAGCATATCACTTAGTCTCTTCAATCATTAAATTGTTTGAAGGCACTTCGAACCAATTCTATTTTTGAATTTAGAACACGACTTTCAAGCATAACTTGCACTTGAGCTATTGAAGGCAACTATTCATTTTTTTAGCCTTAAAGTCATATTATTGCGTCTCTTTTAGTCATTAAATCTTTCTAAATCACTTCGAACGAAATTCAGCCTTTAAACATGACTTTCGTGCATAACTTGCAGTTGATCTATTGAAGGCAACAATGCATTTGTTTAGCCTTAAAGTCATGTCACTGAGTCTGTTCTTGTCATTAAATCATTCTAAATTAATTCGAACGAATTCTATTTTCGCCCTTTAAACATTATTTTCTTACATAACTTGCAATTAATCTACTGAAGACAACAATGCATTATTTTAGCATTAGAAAGCATATCACTCAATCTTTTCAATCGTTAAATTGTTTAAAGACACTTTGAACCAATTCTATTTTTCAATTTAGAACACGACTTTCATGCATAAGTTGCACTCGATCTATTGAACGCAACTATTCATTTTTTTAGCCTTAAAGTCATATTATTGCGTCTCTTTTAGTCATTAAATCTTTCTGAATCACTTCGAATGAAATTCGGCCTTTAAACATGACTTTCGTGCATAACTTGCAGTTGATCTATTGAAGGCAACAATGCATTTGTTTAGCCTTAAAGTCATGTCACTGAGTCTCTTCTAGTCATTAAATCATTCAAAATTAACTCGAACGAATTCTATTTTCGCCCTTCAAACATTATTTTCTTACATAACTTGCAATTAATCTATTGAAGACAACAATGAATTATTTTAGCATTAAAAAGCACATGACTCAGTCTTTTCAATCATTTAATTGTTTGAAAGCACTTCGAACCAATTCTATTTTTGAATTTAGAACACGACTTTCAAGCATAACTTGCACTTGAGCTATTGAAGGCAACTATTCATTTTTTTAGCCTTAAAGTCATATTATTGCGTCTCTTTTAGTCATTAAATCTTTCTAAATCACTTCGAACGAAATTCAGCCTTTAAACATGACTTTCGTGCATAACTTGCAGTTGATCTACTGAAGGCAACAATGCATTTGTTTAGCCTTAAAGTCATGTCACTGAGTCTCTTCTAGTCATTAAATCATTCAAAATTAACTCGAACGAATTCTATTTTCGCCCTTCAAACATTATTTTCTCACATAACTTGCAATTAATCCATTGAAGACAACAATGAATTATTTTAGCATTAAAAAGCACATGACTCAGTCTTTTCAATCATTTAATTGTTTGAAAGCACCTCGAACCAATTCTATTTTTGAATTTAGAACACGACTTTCATGCATAACTTGCACTTGAGCTATTGAAGGCAACTATTCATTTTTTTAGCCTTAAAGTCATATTATTGGGTCTCTTTTAGTCATTAAATCTTTCTAAATCACTTCGAACGAAATTCGGCCTTTAAACATGACTTTCGTGCATAACTTGCAGTTGATCTATTGAAGGCAACAATGCATTTGTTTAGCCTTAAAGTCATGGCACTAAGTCTCTTCTAGTCATTAAATCAGTCTAAATTAATTCGAACGAATTCTATTTTCGCCCTTCAAACATTATTTTCTTACATAACTTGCAATTAATCTACTGAAGACAACAATGCATTAATTGAGCATTAAAAAGCCTATCACTTAGTCTCTTCAATCATTAAATTGTTTGAAGGCACTTCGAACCAATTCTATTTTTGAATTTAGAACACGACTTTCAAGCATAACTTGCACTTGAGCTATTGAAGGCAACTATTCATTTTTTTAGCCTTAAAGTCATATTATTGCGTCTCTTTTAGTCATTAAATCTTTATAAATCACTTCGAACGAAATTCGGCCTTTAAACATGACTTTCGTGCATAACTTGCAGTTGATCTATTGAAGGCAACAATGCATTTGTTTAGCCTTAAAGTCATGGCACTGAGTCTCTTCTAGTCATTAAATTATTCGAAATTAATTCGAACGAATTCTATTTTCGCCCTTCAAACATTATTTTCTTACATAACTTGCAATTAATCTACTGAAGACAACAATGCATTAATTGAGCATTAAAAAGCATATCACTTAGTCTCTTCAATCATAAAATTGTTTGAAGGCACTTCGAACCAATTCTATTTTTGAATTTAGAACACGACTTTCAAGCATAACTTGCACTTGAGCTATTGAAGGCAACTATTCAGTTTTTTAGCCTTAAAGTCATATTATTGCGTCTCTTTTAGTCATTAAATCTTTCTAAATCACTTCGAACGAAATTCGGCCTTTAAACATGACTTTCATGCATAACTTGCAGTTGATCTATTGAAGGCAACAATGCATTTGTTTAGCCTTAAAGTCATGGCACTGAGTCTCTTCTAGTCATTAAATCATTCGAAATTAATTCGAACGAATTCTATTTTCGCCCTTCAAACATTATTTCCTTACATAACTTGCAATTCATCTACTGAAGACAACAATGCATTAATTGAGCATTAAAAAGCATATCACTCAGTCTTTTCAATCATTAAATTGTTTGAAGGCACTTCGAACCAATTCTATTTTTGAATTTAGAACACGACTTTCATGCATAACTTGCACTCGATCTATTGAACGCAACTATTCATTTTTTTAGCCTGAAAGTCATATTATTGCGTCTCCTTTAGTCATTAAATCTTTCTGAATCACTTCGAATGAAATTCGGCCTTTGAACATGACTTTCGTGCATAACTTGCAGTTGATCTATTGAAGGCAACAATGCATTTGTTTAGCCTTAAAGTCATGTCACTGAGTCTCTTCTAGTCATTAAATCATTCGAAATTAATTCGAATGAATTCTATTTTCGCCCTTCAAACATTATTTTCTTACATAACTTGCAATTAATCTATTGAAGACAACAATGAATTATTTTAGCATTAAAAAGCACATGACTCAGTCTTTTCAATCATTAAATTGTTTGAAAGCACTTCGAACCAATACTATTTTTGAATTTAGAACACGACTTTCATGCATAACTTGCACTTGAGCTATTGAAGGCAACTATTCATTTTTTAGCGTCAAAGTCATATTATTGCGTCTCTTTTAGTCATTAAATCTTTCTAAATCACTTCGACCGAAATTCAGCCTTTAAACATGACTTTCGTGCATAACTTGCAGTTGATCTATTGAAGGCAACAATGCATTTGTTTAGCCTTAAAGTCATGTCACTGAGTCTCTTCTAGTCATTAAATCATTCAAAATTAACTCGAACGAATTCTATTTTCGCCCTTCAAACATTATTTTCTTACATAACTTGCAATTAATCTATTGAAGACAACAATGAATTATTTTAGCATTAAAAAGCACATGACTCAGTCTTTTCAATCATTTAATTGTTTGAAAGCACTTCGAACCAATTCTATTTTTGAATTTAGAACACGACTTTCAAGCATAACTTGCACTTGAGCTATTGAAGGCAACTATTCATTTTTTTAGCCTTAAAGTCATATTATTGCGTCTCTTTTAGTCATTAAATCTTTCTAAATCACTTCGAACGAAATTCAGCCTTTAAACATGACTTTCGTGCATAACTTGCAGTTGATCTACTGAAGGCAACAATGCATTTGTTTAGCCTTAAAGTCATGTCACTGAGTCTCTTCTAGTCATTAAATCATTCAAAATTAACTCGAACGAATTCTATTTTCGCCCTTCAAACATTATTTTCTCACATAACTTGCAATTAATCTATTGAAGACAACAATGAATTATTTTAGCATTAAAAAGCACATGACTCAGTCTTTTCAATCATTAAATTGTTTGAAAGCACCTCGAACCAATTCTATTTTTGAATTTAGAACACGACTTTCATGCATAACTTGCACTTGAGCTATTGAAGGCAACTATTCATTTTTTTAGCCTTAAAGTCATATTATTGGGTCTCTTTTAGTCATTAAATCTTTCTAAATCACTTCGAACGAAATTCGGCCTTTAAACATGACTTTCGTGCATAACTTGCAGTTGATCTATTGAAGGCAACAATGCATTTGTTTAGCCTTAAAGTCATGGCACTAAGTCTCTTCTAGTCATTAAATCAGTCTAAATTAATTCGAACGAATTCTATTTTCGCCCTTCAAACATTATTTTCTTACATAACTTGCAATTAATCTACTGAAGACAACAATGCATTAATTGAGCATTAAAAAGCCTATCACTTAGTCTCTTCAATCATTAAATTGTTTGAAGGCACTTCGAACCAATTCTATTTTTGAATTTAGAACACGACTTTCAAGCATAACTTGCACTTGAGCTATTGAAGGCAACTATTCATTTTTTTAGCCTTAAAGTCATATTATTGCGTCTCTTTTAGTCATTAAATCTTTATAAATCACTTCGAACGAAATTCGGCCTTTAAACATGACTTTCGTGCATAACTTGCAGTTGATCTATTGAAGGCAACAATGCATTTGTTTAGCCTTAAAGTCATGGCACTGAGTCTCTTCTAGTCATTAAATTATTCGAAATTAATTCGAACGAATTCTATTTTCGCCCTTCAAACATTATTTTCTTACATAACTTGCAATTAATCTACTGAAGACAACAATGCATTAATTGAGCATTAAAAAGCATATCACTTAGTCTCTTCAATCATTAAATTGTTTGAAGGCACTTCGAACCAATTCTATTTTTGAATTTAGAACACGACTTTCAAGCATAACTTGCACTTGAGCTATTGAAGGCAACTATTCAGTTTTTTAGCCTTAAAGTCATATTATTGCGTCTCTTTTAGTCATTAAATCTTTCTAAATCACTTCGAACGAAATTCGGCCTTTAAACATGACTTTCATGCATAACTTGCAGTTGATCTATTGAAGGCAACAATGCATTTGTTTAGCCTTAAAGTCATGGCACTGAGTCTCTTCTAGTCATTAAATCATTCGAAATTAATTCGAACGAATTCTATTTTCGCCCTTCAAACATTATTTTCTTACATAACTTGCAATTAATCTACTGAAGACAACAATGCATTAATTGAGCATTAAAAAGCATATCACTCAGTCTTTTCAATCATTAAATTGTTTGAAGGCACTTCGAACCAATTCTATTTTTGAATTTAGAACACGACTTTCATGCATAACTTGCACTCGATCTATTGAACGCAACTATTCATTTTTTTAGCCTGAAAGTCATATTATTGCGTCTCCTTTAGTCATTAAATCTTTCTGAATCACTTTGAATGAAATTCGGCCTTTAAACATGACTTTCGTGCATAACTTGCAGTTGATCTATTGAAGGCAACAATGCATTTGTTTAGCCTTAAAGTCATGTCACTGAGTCTCTTCTAGTCATTAAATCATTCGAAATTAATTCGAATGAATTCTATTTTCGCCCTTCAAACATTATTTTCTTACATAACTTGCAATTAATCTACTGAAGACAACAATGCATTATTTTAGCTTTAAAAAGCATATCACTCAGTCTTTTCAATCATTAAATTGTTTGAAGGCACTTCGAACCAATTGTATTGTTGAATTTAGAACACGACTTTCATGCATAACTTGCACTTGATCTATTGAACGCAACTATTCATTTTTTTAGCCATAAAGTCATATTATTGCGTCTCTTTTAGTCATTAAATCTTTCTAAATCACTTCGAACGAAATTCAGCCTTTAAACATGACTTTCGTTCATAACTTGCAGTTGATCTATTGAAGGCAACAATGCATTTGTTTAGCCTTAAAGTCATGTCACTGAGTCTCTTCTAGTCATTAAATCATTCTAAATTAATTCGAACGAATTCTATTTTCGCCCTTCAAACATTATTTTCTTACATAACTTGCAATTAATCTATTGAAGACAACAATGAATTATTTTAACATTAAAAAGCACATGACTCAGTCTTTTCAATCATTAAATTGTTTGAAGGCACTTCGAACCAATTCTATTTCTGAATTTAGAACACGACTTTCAAGCATAACTTGCACTTGAGCTATTGAAGGCAACTATTCAGTTTTTTAGCCTTAAAGTCATATTATTGCGTCTCTTTTAGTCATTAAATCTTTATAAATCACTTCGAACGAAATTCAGCCTTTAAACATGACTTTCGTGCATAACTTGCAGTTGATCTATTGAAGGCAACAATGCATTTGTTTAGCCTTAAAGTCATGTCACTGAGTCTCTTCTAGTCATTAAATCATTCGAAATTAATTCGAACGAATTCTATTTTCGCCCTTCAAACATTATTTTCTTACATAACTTGCAATTAATCTATTGAAGACAACAATGAATTATTTTAGCATTAAAAAGCACATGACTCAGTGTTTTGAATCATTAAATTGTTTGAAGGCACTTCGAACCAATTCTATTTTTGAATTTAGAACACGACTTTCATGCATGACTTGCACTTGAGCAATTGAAGGTAACTATTCATTTTTTTAGCCTTAAAGTCATATTATTGTTTCTCTTTTAGTCATTAAATCTTTCTAAATCACTTCGAACGAAATTCAGCCTTTAAACATGACTTTCGTGCATAACTTGCAGTTGATCTATTGAAGGGAACAATGCATTTGTTTAGCGTTAAAGTCATGTCACTGAGTCTCTTCTAGTAATTAAATCATTCAAAATTAATTCGAACGAATTCTATTTTCGCCCTTCAAACATTATTTTCTTACATAACTTGCAATTAATCTATTGAAGACAACAATGAATTATTTTACCATTAAAAACCACATGACTCAGTCTTTTCAATCATTAAATTGTTTGAAGGCACTTCGAACCAATTCTATTTTTGAATTTAGAACACGACTTTCATGCATAACTTGCACTTGATCTATTGAAGGCAACTATTCATTTTTTTAGCTAAGTCATATTATTGGGTCTCTTTTAGTCATTAAATCTTTCTAAATCACTTCGAACGAAATTCGGCCATTAAACATGACTTTCGTGCATAACTTGCAGTTGATCTATTGAAGGCAACAATGCATTTGTTTAGCCTTAAAGTCATGTCACTGAGTCTGTTCTAGTCATTAAATCATTCTAAATTAATTCGAACGAATTCTATTTTCGCCCTTCAAACATTATTTTCTTACATAACTGGCAATTAATCTACGGAAGACAACAATGCATTATTTTGGCATTAAAAAGCATATCACTCAATCTTTTCAATCATTTAATTGTTTGAAGGCACTTCGAACCAATTCTATTTTTGAATTTAGAACACGACTTGCATGCATAACTTGCACTTGAGCTATTGAAGGCAACTATTCATTTTTTAGCCTCAAAGTCATATTACTGCGTCTCTTTTAGTCATTAAATCTTTCTACATCACTTCGAACGAAATTCAGCCTTTAAACATGACTTTCGCGTATAACTTGCAGTTGATCTATTGAAGGCAACAATGCATTTGTTTAGCCTTAAAGTCATGTCACTGAGTCTGTTCTTGTCATTAAATCATTCTTAATTAATTCGAACGAATTCTATTTTCGCCCTTTAAACATTATTTTCTTACATAACTTGCAATTAATCTACTGAAGACAACAATGCATTATTTTAGCATTAAAAAGCATATCACTCAGTCTTTTCAATCAATTAATTGTTTGAAAGCACTTCGAACCAATACTATTTTTGAATTTAGAACACGACTTTCATGCATAACTTGCACTTGAGCTATTGAAGGCAACTATTCATTTTTTTAGCCTTAAAGTCATATTATTGGGTCTCTTTTAGTCATTAAATCTTTCTAAATCACTTCGTACGAAATTCGGCCTTTAAACATGACTTTCCTGCATAACTTGCAGTTGATCTATTGAAGGCAACAATGCATTTGTTTAGCCTTAAAGTCATGGCACTGAGTCTCTTCTAGTCATTAAATCACTCTAAATTAATTCGAACGAATTCTATTTTCGCTCTTCAAACATTATTTTCTTACATAACTTGCAATTAATCTACTGAAGACAACAATGCATTATTTTAGCTTTAAAAAGCATATCACTCAGTCTTTTCAATCATTAAATTGTTTGAAGGCACTTCGAACCATTTGTATTGTTGAATTTAGAACACGACTTTCATGCATAACTTGCACTTGATCTATTGAACGCAACTATTCATTTTTTTAGCCATAAAGTCATATTATTGCGTCTCTTTTAGTCATTAAATCTTTCTAAATCACTTCGAACGAAATTCAGCCTTTAAACATGACTTTCGTTCATAACTTGCAGTTGATCTATTGAAGGCAACAATGCATTTGTTTAGCCTTAAAGTCATGTCACTGAGTCTCTTCTAGTCATTAAATCATTCTAAATTAATTCGAACGAATTCGATTTTCGCCCTTCAAACATTATTTTCTTACATAACTTGCAATTAATCTATTGAAGACAACAATGAATTATTTTAACATTAAAAAGCACATGACTCAGTCTTTTCAATCATTAAATTGTTTGAAGGCACTTCGAACCAATTCTATTTCTGAATTTAGAACACGACTTTCAAGCATAACTTGCACTTGAGCTATTGAAGGCAACTATTCAGTTTTTTAGCCTTAAAGTCATATTATTGCGTCTCTTTTAGTCATTAAATCTTTCTAAATCACTTCGAACGAAATTCAGCCTTTAAACATGACTTTCGTGCATAACTTGCAGTTGATCTATTGAAGGCAACAATGCATTTGTTTAGCCTTAAAGTCATGTCACTGAGTCTCTTCTAGTCATTAAATCATTCGAAATTAATTCGAACAAATTCTATTTTCGCCCTTCAAACATTATTTTCTTACATAACTTGCAATTAATCTAATGAAGACAACAATGAATTATTTTAGCATTAAAAAGCACATGACTCAGTGTTTTCAATCATTAAATTGTTTGAAGGCACTTCGAACCAATTCTATTTTTGAATTTAGAACACGACTTTCATGCATGACTTGCACTTGAGCTATTGAAGGTAACTATTCATTTTTTTAGCCTTAAAGTCATATTATTGCGTCTCTTTTAGTCATTAAATCTTTCTAAATCACTTCGAACGAAATTCAGCCTTTAAACATGACTTTCGTGCATAACTTGCAGTTGATCTATTGAAGGCAACAATGCATTTGTTTAGCCTTAAAGTCATGGCACTGAGTCTCTTCTAGTCATTAAATCATTCGAAATTAATTCGAACGAATTCTATTTTCGCCCTTCAAACATTATTTTCTTACATAACTTGCAATTAATCTACTGAAGACAACAATGCATTAATTGAGCATTAAAAAGCATATCACTCAGTCTTTTCAATCACTAAATTGTTTGAAGGCACTTCGAACCAATTCTATTTTTGAATTTAGAACACGACTTTCATGCATAACTTGCACTCGATCTATTGAACGCAACTATTCATTTTTTTAGCCTGAAAGTCATATTATTGCGTCTCCTTTAGTCATTAAATCTTTCTGAATCACTTCGAATGAAATTCGGCCTTTAAACATGACTTTCGTGCATAACTTGCAGTTGATCTATTGAAGGCAACAATGCATTTGTTTAGCCTTAAAGTCATGTCACTGAGTCTCTTCTTGTCATTAAATCATTCAAAATTAATTCGAACGAATTCTATTTTCTCCCTTCAAACATTATTTTCTTACATAACTTGCAATTAATCTACTAAAGACAACAATGCAGTAATTGAGCATTAAAAAGCATATCACTCAGTCTTTTCAATCATTAAATTGTTTGAAGGCACTTCGAACCAATTCTATTTTTGAATTTAGAACACGACTTTCATGCATAACTTGCACTTGATCTATTGAAGGCAACTATTCATTTTTTTAGCCTGAAAGTCATATTATTGCGTCTCTTTTAGTCATTAAATCTTTCTGAATCACTTCGAATGAAATTCGGCCTTTAAACATGACTGTCGTGCATAACTTGCAGTTGATCTATTGAAGGCAACAATGCATTTGTTTAGCCTTAAAGTCATGTCACTGAGTCTCTTCTAGTCATTAAATCATTCAAAATTAATTCGAACGAATTCTATTTTCACCCTTCAAACATTATTTTCTTACATAACTTGCAATTAATCTACTGAAGACAACAATGCATTATTTTAGCATTAGAAAGCATATCACTCAGTCTTTTCAATCATTAAATTGTTTGAAGGCACTTCGAACCAATTCTATTTTTGAATTTAGAACACGACTTTCATGCATAACTTGCACTTGATCTATTGAACGCAACTATTCATTTTTTTAGCCTTAAAGTCATATTATTGCGTCTCTTTTAGTCATTAAAGCTTTCTAAATCACTTCGAACGAAATTCGGCCATTAAACATGACTTTCGTGCATAAGTTGCAGTTGATCTATTGAAGGCAACAATGCATTTGTTTAGCCTTAAAGTCATGTCAGTGAGTCTCTTCTAGTCATTAAATCATTCAAATTTAATTCGAACGAATTCTATTTTCGCCCTTCAAACATTATTTTCTTACATAACTTGCAATTAATCTACTGAAGACAACAATGCATTAATTGAGCATTAAAAAGCATATCACTCAGTCTTTTCAATCATTAAATTGTTTGAAGGAACTTCGAACCAATTCTATTTTTGAATTTAGAACACGACTTTCATGCATAACTTGCACTTGAGCTATTGAAGGCAACTATTCATTTTTTTAGCCTTAAAGTCTTATTATTGCGTCTCTTTTAGTCATTAAATCTTTCTAAATCACTTCGAACGAAATTCAGCCTTTAAATATGACTTTCGTGCATAACTTGCAGTTGATCTATTGAAGGCAACAATGCATTTGTTTAGCCTTAAAGTCAGGTCACTGAGTCTCTTCTTGTCATTAAATCATTCAAAATTAATTCGAACGAATTCTATTTTCACCCTTCAAACATTATTTTCTTACATAACTTGCAATTAATCTACTGAAGACAACAATGCATTATTTTAGCATTAGAAAGCATATCACTCAGTCTTTTCAATCATTAAATTGTTTGAAGGCACTTCGAACCAATTCTATTTTTGAATTTAGAACACGACTTTCATGCATAACTTGCACTTGATCTATTGAATGCAACTATTCATTTTTTTAGCCTTAAAGTCATATTATTGCGTCTCTTTTAGTCATTAAAGCTTTCTAAATCACTTCGAACGAAATTCGGCCATTAAACATGACTTTCGTGCATAACTTGCAGTTGATCTATTGAAGGCAACAATGCATTTGTTTAGCCTTAAAGTCATGTCACTGAGTCTCTTCTAGTCATTAAATCATTCTAAATTAATTCGAACGAATTCTATTTTCGCCCGTCAAACATTATTTTCTTACATAACTTGCAATTAATCTATTGAAGACAACAATGAATTATTTTAGCATTAAAAAGCACATGACTCAGTCTTTTCAATCATTAAATTGTTTGAAAGCACTTCGAACCAATTCTATTTTTGAATTTAGAACACGACTTTCATGCATAACTTGCACTGGAGCTATTGAAGGCAACTATTCATTTTTTTAGCATTAAAGTCATATTATTGGGTCTCTTTTAGTCATTAAATCTTCCTAAATCACTTCGAACGAAATTCGGCCTTTAAACATGACTTTCGTGCATAACTTGCAGTTGATCTATTGAAGGCAACAATGCATTTGTTTAGCCTTAAAGTCATGTCACTGAGTCCCTTCTAGTCATTAAATCATTCAAAATTAATTCGAACGAATTCTATTTTCGCCCTTCAAACATTATTTTCTTACATAACTTGCAATTAATCTACTGAAGACAACAATGCATTATTTTAGCATTAGAAAGCATATCACTCAGTCTTTTCAATCATTAAATTGTTTGAAGGCACTTCGAACCAATTCTATTTTTGAATTTAGAACACGACTTTCATGCATAACTTGCACTTGATCTATTGAACGCAACTATTCATTTTTTTAGCCTTAAAGTCATATTATTGCGTCTCTTTTAGTCATTAAAGCTTTCTAAATCACTTCGAACGAAATTCGGCCATTAAACATGACTTTCGTGCATAACTTGCAGTTGATCTATTGAAGGCAACAATGCATTTGTTTAGCCTTAAAGTCATGTCACTGAGTCTCTTCTAGTCATTAAATCATTCAAATTTAATTCGAACGAATTCTATTTTCGCCCTTCAAACATTATTTTCTTACATAACTTGCAATTAATCTACTGAAGACAACAATGCATTAATTGAGCATTAAAAAGCATATCACTCAGTCTTTTCAATCATTAAATTGTTTGAAGGAACTTCGAACCAATTCTATTTTTGAATTTAGAACACGACTTTCATGCATAACTTGCACTTGAGCTATTGAAGGCAACTATTCATTTTTTTAGCCTTAAAGTCTTATTATTGCGTCTCTTTTAGTCATTAAATCTTTCTAAATCACTTCGAACGAAATTCAGCCTTTAAACATGACTTTCGTGCATAACTTGCAGTTGATCTATTGAAGGCAACAATGCATTTGTTTAGCCTTAAAGTCAGGTCACTGAGTCTCTTCTTGTCATTAAATCATTCAAAATTAATTCGAACGAATTCTATTTTCACCCTTCAAACATTATTTTCTTACATAACTTGCAATTAATCTACTGAAGACAACAATGCATTATTTTAGCATTAGAAAGCATATCACTCAGTCTTTTCAATCATTAAATTGTTTGAAGGCACTTCGAACCAATTCTATTTTTGAATTTAGAACACGACTTTCATGCATAACTTGCACTTGATCTATTGAATGCAACTATTCATTTTTTTAGCCTTAAAGTCATATTATTGCGTCTCTTTTAGTCATTAAATCTTTCTAAATCACTTCGAACGAAATTCAGCCTTTAAACATGACTTTCGTGCATAACTTGCAGTTGATCTATTGAAGGCAACAATGCATTTGTTTAGCCTTAAAGTCATGTCACTGAGTCTCTTCTAGTCATTAAATCATTCGAAATTAATTCGAACGAATTCTATTTTCGCCCTTCAAACATTATTTTCTTACATAACTTGCAATTAATCTATTGAAGACAACAATGAATTATTTTAGCATTAAAAAGCACATGACTCAGTGTTTTGAATCATTAAATTGTTTGAAGGCACTTCGAACCAATTCTATTTTTGAATTTAGAACACGACTTTCATGCATGACTTGCACTTGAGCTATTGAAGGTAACTATTCATTTTTTTAGCCTTAAAGTCATATTATTGCGTCTCTTTTAGTCATTAAATCTTTCTAAATCACTTCGAACGAAATTCAGCCTTTAAACATGACTTTCGTGCATAACTTGCAGTTGATCTATTGAAGGCAACAATGCATTTGTTTAGCGTTAAAGTCATGTCACTGAGTCTCTTCTAGTAATTAAATCATTCAAAATTAATTCGAACGAATTCTATTTTCGCCCTTCAAACATTATTTTCTTACATAACTTGCAATTAATCTATTGAAGACAACAATGAATTATTTTACCATTAAAAACCACATGACTCAGTCTTTTCAATCATTAAATTGTTTGAAGGCACTTCGAACCAATTCTATTTTTGAATAACACGACTTTCATGCATAACTTGCACTTGATCTATTGAAGGCAACTATTCATTTTTTTAGCCTTAAAGTCATATTATTGCATCTCTTTTAGTCATTAAATCTTTCTAAATCACTTCGAACGAAATTCGGCCATTAAACATGACTTTCGTGCATAACTTGCAGTTGATCTATTGAAGGCAACAATGCATTTGTTTAGCCTTAAAGTCATGTCACTGAGTCTGTTCTAGTCATTAAATCATTCTAAATTAATTCGAACGAATTCTATTTTCGCCCTTCAAACATTATTTTCTTACATAACTGGCAATTAATCTACGGAAGACAACAATGCATTATTTTGGCATTAAAAAGCATATCACTCAATCTTTTCAATCATTTAATTGTTTGAAGGCACTTCGAACCAATTCTATTTTTGAATTTAGAACACGACTTGCATGCATAACTTGCACTTGAGCTATTGAAGGCAACTATTCATTTTTTAGCCTCAAAGTCATATTACTGCGTCTCTTTTAGTCATTAAATCTTTCTACATCACTTCGAACGAAATTCAGCCTTTAAACATGACTTTCGCGTATAACTTGCAGTTGATCTATTGAAGGCAACAATGCATTTGTTTAGCCTTAAAGTCATGTCACTGAGTCTGTTCTTGTCATTAAATCATTCTTAATTAATTCGAACGAATTCTATTTTCGCCCTTTAAACATTATTTTCTTACATAACTTGCAATTAATCTACTGAAGACAACAATGCATTATTTTAGCATTAAAAAGCATATCACTCAGTCTTTTCAATCAATTAATTGTTTGAAAGCACTTCGAACCAATACTATTTTTGAATTTAGAACACGACTTTCATGCATAACTTGCACTTGAGCTATTGAAGGCAACTATTCATTTTTTTAGCCTTAAAGTCATATTATTGGGTCTCTTTTAGTCATTAAATCTTTCTAAATCACTTCGTACGAAATTCGGCCTTTAAACATGACTTTCCTGCATAACTTGCAGTTGATCTATTGAAGGCAACAATGCATTTGTTTAGCCTTAAAGTCATGGCACTGAGTCTCTTCTAGTCATTAAATCACTCTAAATTAATTCGAACGAATTCTATTTTCGCTCTTCAAACATTATTTTCTTACATAACTTGCAATTAATCTACTGAAGACAACAATGCATTATTTTAGCTTTAAAAAGCATATCACTCAGTCTTTTCAATCATTAAATTGTTTGAAGGCACTTCGAACAATTTGTATTGTTGAATTTAGAACACGACTTTCATGCATAACTTGCACTTGATCTATTGAACGCAACTATTCATTTTTTTAGCCATAAAGTCATACTATTGCGTCTCTTTTAGTCATTAAATCTTTCTAAATCACTTCGAACGAAATTCAGCCTTTAAACATGACTTTCGTTCATAACTTGCAGTTGATCTATTGAAGGCAACAATGCATTTGTTTAGCCTTAAAGTCATGTCACTGAGTCTCTTCTAGTCATTAAATCATTCGAAATTAATTCGAACAAATTCTATTTTCGCCCTTCAAACATTATTTTCTTACATAACTTGCAATTAATCTATTGAAGACAACAATGAATTATTTTAGCATTAAAAAGCACATGACTCAGTGTTTTCAATCATTAAATTGTTTGAAGGCACTTCGAACCAATTCTATTTTTGAATTTAGAACACGACTTTCATGCATGACTTGCACTTGAGCTATTGAAGGTAACTATTCATTTTTTTAGCCTTAAAGTCATATTATTGCGTCTCTTTTAGTCATTAAATCTTTCTAAATCACTTCGAACGAAATTCAGCCTTTAAACATGACTTTCGCGCATAACTTGCAGTTGATCTATTGAAGGCAACAATGCATTTGTTTAGCCTTAAAGTCATGGCACTGAGTCTCTTCTAGTCATTAAATCATTCGAAATTAATTCGAACGAATTCTATTTTCGCCCTTCAAACATTATTTTCTTACATAACTTGCAATTAATCTACTGAAGACAACAATGCATTAATTGAGCATTAAAAAGCATATCACTCAGTCTTTTCAATCACTAAATTGTTTGAAGGCACTTCGAACCAATTCTATTTTTGAATTTAGAACACGACTTTCATGCATAACTTGCACTCGATCTATTGAACGCAACTATTCATTTTTTTAGCCTGAAAGTCATATTATTGCGTCTCCTTTAGTCATTAAATCTTTCTGAATCACTTCGAATGAAATTCGGCCTTTAAACATGACTTTCGTGCATAACTTGCAGTTGATCTATTGAAGGGAACAATGCATTTGTTTAGCCTTAAAGTCATGTCACTGAGTCTCTTCTTGTCATTAAATCATTCAAAATTAATTCGAACGAATTCTATTTTCGCCCTTCAAACATTATTTTCTTACATAACTTGCAATTAATCTACTAAAGACAACAATGCAGTAATTGAGCATTAAAAAGCATATCACTCAGTCTTTTCAATCATTAAATTGTTTGAAGGCACTTCGAACCAATTCTATTTTTGAATTTAGAACACGACTTTCATGCATAACTTGCACTTGATCTATTGAAGGCAACTATTCATTTTTTTAGCCTGAAAGTCATATTATTGCGTCTCTTTTAGTCATTAAATCTTTCTGAATCACTTCGAATGAAATTCGGCCTTTAAACATGACTGTCGTGCATAACTTGCAGTTGATCTATTGAAGGCAACAATGCATTTGTTTAGCCTTAAAGTCATGTCACTGAGTCTCTTCTAGTCATTAAATCATTCAAAATTAATTCGAACGAATTCTATTTTCACCCTTCAAACATTATTTTCTTACATAACTTGCAATTAATCTACTGAAGACAACAATGCATTATTTTAGCATTAGAAAGCATATCACTCAGTCTTTTCAATCATTAAATTGTTTGAAGGCACTTCGAACCAATTCTATTTTTGAATTTAGAACACGACTTTCATGCATAACTTGCACTTGATCTATTGAACGCAACTATTCATTTTTTTAGCCTTGAAGTCATATTATTGCGTCTCTTTTAGTCATTAAAGCTTTCTAAATCACTTCGAACGAAATTCGGCCATTAAACAAGACTTTCGTGCATAACTTGCAGTTGATCTATTGAAGGCAACAATGCATTTGTTTAGCCTTAAAGTCATGTCAGTGAGTCTCTTCTAGTCATTAAATCATTCAAATTTAATTCGAACGAATTCTATTTTCGCCCTTCAAACATTATTTTCTTACATAACTTGCAATTAATCTACTGAAGACAACAATGCATTAATTGAGCATTAAAAAGCATATCACTCAGTCTTTTCAATCATTAAATTGTTTGAAGGAACTTCGAACCAATTCTATTTTTGAATTTAGAACACGACTTTCATGCATAACTTGCACTTGAGCTATTGAAGGCAACTATTCATTTTTTTAGCCTTAAAGTCTTATTATTGCGTCTCTTTTAGTCATTAAATCTTTCTAAATCACTTCGAACGAAATTCAGCCTTTAAACATGACTTTCGTGCATAACTTGCAGTTGATCTATTGAAGGCAACAATGCATTTGTTTAGCCTTAAAGTCAGGTCACTGAGTCTCTTCTTGTCATTAAATCATTCAAAATTAATTCGAACGAATTCTATTTTCACCCTTCAAACATTATTTTCTTACATAACTTGCAATTAATCTACTGAAGACAACAATGCATTATTTTAGCATTAGAAAGCATATCACTCAGTCTTTTCAATCATTAAATTGTTTGAAGGCACTTCGAACCAATTCTATTTTTGAATTTAGAACACGACTTTCATGCATAACTTGCACTTGATCTATTGAATGCAACTATTCATTTTTTTAGCCTTAAAGTCATATTATTGCGTCTCTTTTAGTCATTAAAGCTTTCTAAATCACTTCGAACGAAATTCGGCCATTAAACATGACTTTCGTGCATAACTTGCAGTTGATCTATTGAAGGCAACAATGCATTTGTTTAGCCTTAAAGTCATGTCACTGAGTCTCTTCAAGTCATTAAATCATTCTAAATTAATTCGAATGAATTCTATTTTCGCCCATCAAACATTATTTTCTTACATAACTTGCAATTAATCTATTGAAGACAACAATGAATTATTTTACCATTAAAAAGCACATGACTCAGTCTTTTCAATCATTAAATTGTTTGAAAGCACTTCGAACCAATTCTATTTTTGAATTTAGAACACGACTTTCATGCATAACTTGCACTGGAGCTATTGAAGGCAACTATTCATTTTTTTAGCCTTAAAGTCATATTATTGGGTCTCTTTTAGTCATTAAATCTTTCTAAATCACTTCGAACGAAATTCGGCCTTTAAACATGACTTTCGTGCATAACTTGCTGTTGATCTATTGAAGGCAACAATGCATTTGTTTAGCCTTAAAGTCATGTCACTGAGTCTCTTCTAGTCATTAAATCATTCTAAATTAATTCGAACGAATTCTATTTTCGCCCTTCAAACATTATTTTCTTACATAACTTGCAATTAATCTACTGAAGACAACAATGCATTAATTGAGCATTAAAAAGCATATCACTCACTCTTTTCAATCATTAAATTGTTTGAAGGAACTTCGAACCAATTCTATTTTTGAATTTAGAACACGACTTTCATGCATAACTTGCACTTGATCTATTGAGGGCAACTATTCATTTTTTTAGCCTTAAAGTCATATTATTGCGTCTCTTTTAGTCATTAAATCTTTCTAAATCACTTCGAATGAAATTCGGCCTTTAAACATGACTTTCGTGCATAACTTGCAGTTGATCTATTGAAGGCAACAATGCATTTGTTTAGCCTTACAGTCATGTCACTGAGTCTCTTCTTGTCATTAAATCATTCAAAATTAATTCGAACGAATTCTATTTTCGCCCTTCAAACATTATTTTCTTACATAACTTGCAATTAATCTATTGAAGACAACAATGAATTATTTTACCATTAAAAAGCATATGACACAGTCTTTTCAATCATTAAATTGTTTGAAAGCACTTCGAACAAATTCTATTTTTGAATTTGGAACACGACTTTCATGCATAACTTGCACTTGAGCTATTGAAGGCAACTATTCATTTTTTTAGCCTTAAAGTCTTATTATTGCGTCTCTTTTAGTCATTAAATCTTTCTAAATCACTTCGAACGAAATTCAGCCTTTAAACATGACTTTCGTGCATAACTTGCAGTTGATCTATTGAAGGCAACAATGCATTTGTTTAGCCTTAAAGTCAGGTCACTGAGTCTCTTCTTGTCATTAAATCATTCAAAATTAATTCGAACGAATTCTATTTTCACCCTTCAAACATTATTTTCTTACATAAGTTGCAATTAATCTACTGAAGACAACAATGCATTATTTGAGCATTAAAAAGCATATCACTCAGTGTTTTCAATCATTAAATTGTTTGAAGGCACTTCGAACCAATTCTATTTTTGAATTGAGAACACGACTTTCATGCATAACTTGCACTTGAGCTATTGAGGGCAACTATTCATTTTTTTAGCCTTAAAGTCATATTATTGCGTCTCTTTTAGTCATTAAATCTTTCTAAATCACTTCGAACGAAATTCGGCCTTTAAACATGACTTTCGTGCATAACTTGCAGTTGATCTATTGAAGGCAACAATGCATTTGTTTAGCCTTAAAGTCATGTCACTGAGTCTCTTCTAGTCATTAAATCATTCAAAATTAATTTGAACGAATTCTATTTTCGCCCTTCAAACATTATTTTCTTACATAACTTGCAATTAATCTACTGAAGACAACAATGCATTAATTGAGCATTAAAAAGCATATCACTCAGTCTTTTCAATCATTAAATTGTTTGAAGGCACTTCGAACCAATTCTATTTTTGAATTTAGAACACGACTTTCATGCATAACTTGCACTTGAGCTATTGAAGGCAACTATTCATTTTTTTAGCCTTGAAGTCATATTATTACGTCTCTTTTAGTCATTTAATCTTTCTAAATCACTTCGAACGAAATTCGGCCTTTAAACATGACTTTCGTGCATAACTTGCACTTGATCTATTGAAGGTAACAATGCATTTGTTTAGCCTTAAAGTCATGTCACTGAGTCTGTTCTAGTCATTAAATCATTCTAAATTAATTCGAACGAATTCTATTTTCGCCCTTCAAACATTATTTTCTTACATAACTTGCAATTAATCTACTGAAGACAACAATGCATTATTTGAGCATTAAAAAGCATAGCACTCAGTCTTTTCAATCATTAAATTGTTTGAAGGCACTTCGAACCAATTCTATTTTTGAATTTCGAACACGACTTTCATACATAACTTGGACTTGATCTATTGAAGGCAACTATTCATATTTTTAGCCTTAAAGTCATATTATTGCATCTCTTTTAGTCATTAAATCTTTCTAAATCACTTCGAACGAAATTCGGCCTTTAAACATGACTTTCGTGCATAACTTGCAGTTGATCTATTGAAGGCAACAATGCATTTGTTTAGCCTTAAAGTCATGTCACTGAGTCTCTTCTAGTCATTAAATCATTCAAATTTAATTCGAACGAATTCTATTTTCGCCCTTCAAACATTATTTTCTTACATAACTTGCAATTAATCTACTGAAGACAACAATGCATTAATTGAGCATTAAAAAGCATATCACTCAGTCTTTTCAATCATTAAATTGTTTGAAGGAACTTCGAACCAATTCTATTTTTGAATTTAGAACACGACTTTCATGCATAACTTGCACTTGAGCTATTGAAGGCAACTATTCATTTTTTTAGCCTTAAAGTCTTATTATTGCGTCTCTTTTAGTCATTAAATCTTTCTAAATCACTTCGAACGAAATTCAGCCTTTAAACATGACTTTCGTGCATAACTTGCAGTTGATCTATTGAAGGCAACAATGCATTTGTTTAGCCTTAAAGTCATGTCACTGAGTCTCTTCTTGTCTTTAAATCATTCAAAATTAATTCGAACGAATTGTATTTTCGCCCTTCAAACATTATTTTCTTACATAACTTGCAATTAATCTATTGAAGACAACAATGAATTATTTTACCATTAAAAAGCACATGACCCAGTCTTTTCAATCATTAAATTGTTTGAAGGCATTTCGAACCAATTCTATTTTTGAATTTAGAACACGACTTTCATGCATAACTTGCACTTGATCTATTGAGGGCAACTATTCATTTTTTTAGCCTTAAAGTCATACTATTGCGTCTCTTTTAGTCATTAAAGCTTTCTTAATCACTTCGAACGAAATTCGGCCATTAAACATGACTTTCGTGCATAACTTGCAGTTGATCTATTGAAGGCAACAATGAATTTGTTTAGCCATAAAGTCATGTCACTGAGTCTTTCTGGTCATTAAATCATTCTAAATTAATTCGAAAGAATTCTATTTTTGCCCTTCAAACATTATTTTCTTACATAACTTGCAATTAATCTATTGAAGACAACAATGAATTATTTTACCATTAAAAAGCACATGACTCAGTCTTTTCAATCATTAAATTGTTTGAAGGCATTTCGAACCAATTCTATTTTTGAATTTAGAACACGACTTTCATGCATAACTTGCACTTGATCTATTGAGGGCAACTATTCATTTTTTTAGCCTTAAAGTCATACTATTGCGTCTCTTTTAGTCATTAAAGCTTTCTAAATCACTTCGAACGAAATTCGGCCATTAAACATGACTTTCGTGCATAACTTGCAGTTGATCTATTGAAGGCAACAATGAATTTGTTTAGCCTTAAAGTCATGTCACTGAGTCTTTCTAGTCATTAAATCATTCTAAATTAATTCGAAAGAATTCTATTTTTGCCCTTCAAACATTATTTTCTTACATAACTTGCAATTAATCTATTGAAGACAACAATGAATTATTTTACCATTAAAAAGCACATGACTCAGTCTTTTCAATTATTAAATTGTTTGAAGGCACTTCAAACCAATTCTATTTTTGAATTGAGAACACGACTTTCATGCATAACTTGCACTTGAGCTATTGAGGGCAACTATTCATTTTTTTAGCCTTAAAGTCATATTATTGCGTCTCTTTTAGTCATTAAATCTTTCTAAATCACTTCGAACGAAATTCGGCCTTTAAACATGACTTTCGTGCATAACTTGCAGTTGATCTATTGAAGGCAACAATGCATTTGTTTAGCCTTAAAGTCATGTCACTGAGTCTCTTCTAGTCATTAAATCATTCTAAATTAATTCGAACGAATTCTATTTTCGCCCTTCAAACATTATTTTCTTACATAACTTGCAATTAATCTACTGAAGACAACAATGCATTAATTGAGCATTAAAAAGCATATCACTCAGTCTTTTCAATCATTAAATTGTTTGAAGGCACTTCGAACCAATTCTATTTTTGAATTTAGAACACGACTATCATGCATAACTTGCACTTGAGCTACTGAAGGCAACTATTCATTTTTTTAGCCTTGAAGTCATATTATTGCGTCTCTTTTAGTCATTAAATCTTTCTAAATCACTTCGAACGAAATTCGGCCTTTAAACATGACTTTCGTGCATAACTTGTGGTTGATCTATTGAAGGCAACAATGCATTTGTTTAGCCTTACAGTCATGTCACTGAGTCTGTTCTAGTCATTAAATCATTCTAAATTAATTCGAACGAATTCTATTTTCGCCCTTCAAACATTATTTTCTTACATAAGTTGCAATTAATCTACTGAAGACAACAATGCATTATTTGAGCATTAAAAAGCATATCACTCAGTGTTTTCAATCATTAAATTGTTTGAAGGCACTTCGAACCAATTCTATTTTTGAATTGAGAACACGACTTTCATGCATAACTTGCACTTGAGCTATTGAGGGCAACTATTCATTTTTTTAGCCTTAAAGTCATATTATTGCGTCTCTTTTAGTCATTAAATCTTTCTAAATCACTTCGAACGAAATTCGGCCTTTAAACATGACTTTCGTGCATAACTTGCAGTTGATCTATTGAAGGCAACAATGCATTTGTTTAGCCTTAAAGTCATGTCACTGAGTCTCTTCTAGTCATTAAATCATTCAAAATTAATTTGAACGAATTCTATTTTCGCCCTTCAAACATTATTTTCTTACATAACTTGCAATTAATCTACTGAAGACAACAATGCATTAATTGAGCATTAAAAAGCATATCACTCAGTCTTTTCAATCATTAAATTGTTTGAAGGCACTTCGAACCAATTCTATTTTTGAATTTAGAACACGACTTTCATGCATAACTTGCACTTGAGCTATTGAAGGCAACTATTCATTTTTTTAGCCTTGAAGTCATATTATTACGTCTCTTTTAGTCATTTAATCTTTCTAAATCACTTCGAACGAAATTCGGCCTTTAAACATGACTTTCGTGCATAACTTGCACTTGATCTATTGAAGGTAACAATGCATTTGTTTAGCCTTAAAGTCATGTCACTGAGTCTGTTCTAGTCATTAAATCATTCTAAATTAATTCGAACGAATTCTATTTTCGCCCTTCAAACATTATTTTCTTACATAAGTTGCAATTAATCTACTGAAGACAACAATGCATTATTTGAGCATTAAAAAGCATAGCACTCAGTCTTTTCAATCATTAAATTGTTTGAAGGCACTTCGAACCAATTCTATTTTTGAATTTCGAACACGACTTTCATACATAACTTGGACTTGATCTATTGAAGGCAACTATTCATATTTTTAGCCTTAAAGTCATATTATTGCATCTCTTTTAGTCATTAAATCTTTCTAAATCACTTCGAACGAAATTCGGCCTTTAAACATGACTTTCGTGCATAACTTGCAGTTGATCTATTGAAGGCAACAATGCATTTGTTTAGCCTTAAAGTCATGTCACTGAGTCTCTTCTAGTCATTAAATCATTCAAAATTAATTTGAATGAATTCTATTTTCGCCCTTCAAACATTATTTTCTTACATAACTTGCAATTAATCTACTGAAGACAACAATGCATTAATTGAGCATTAAAAAGCATATCACTCAGTCTTTTCAATCATTAAATTGTTTGAAGGCACTTCGAACCAATTCTATTTTTGAATTTAGAACACGACTTTCATGCATAACTTGCACTTGAGCTATTGAAGGCAACTATTCATTTTTTTAGCCTTGAAGTCATGTTATTACGTCTCTTTTAGTCATTAAATCTTTCTAAATCACTTCGAACGAAATTCGGCCTTTAAACATGACTTTCGTGCATAACTTGCAGTTGATCTATTGAAGGTAACAATGCATTTGTTTAGCCTTAAAGTCATGTCACTGAGTCTGTTCTTGTCATTAAATCATTCAAAATTAATTCGAACGAATTCTATTTTCGCCCTTCAAACATTATTTTCTAACATAACTTGCAATTAATCTACTGAAGACAACAATGCATTAATGGAGCATTAAAAAGAATATCACTCAGTCTTTTCAATCATTAAATTGTTTGAAGGCACTTCGAACCAATTCTATTTTTGAATTTAGAACACGACTTTCATGCATAACTTGCACTTGATCTATTGAAGGCAACTATTCATTTTTTTAGCCTGAAAGTCATATTATTGCGTCTCTTTCAGTCATTAAATCTTTCTGAATCACTTCGAATGAAATTCGGCCTTTGAACATGACTGTCGTGCATAACTTGCAGTTGATCTATTGAAGGCAACAATGCATTTGTTTAGCCTTAAAGTCATGTCACTGAGTCTCTTTTAGTCATTAAATCATTCAAAATTAATTCGAACGAATTCTATTTTCGCCCGTCAAACATTATTTTCTTATATAACTTGCAATTAATCTATTGAAGACAACAATGAATTATTTTAGCATTAAAAAGCACATGACTCAGTCTTTTCAATCATTAAATTGTTTGAAAGCACTTCGAACCAATTCTATTTTTGAATTTAGAACACGACTTTCATGCATAACTTGCACTTGAGCTATTGAAGGCAACTATTCATTTTTTTTGCCTTAAAGTCATATTATTGGGTCTCTTTTAGTCATTAAATCTTTCTAAATCACTTCGAACGAAATTCAGCCTTTAAACATGACTTTCGTGCATAACTTGCAGTTGATCTATTGAAGGCACCAATGCATTTGTTTAGCGTTAAAGACATGTCACTGAGTCTCTTCTAGTCATTAAATCATTCAAAATTAATTCGAAAGAATTCTATTTTCGCCCTTCAAACATTATTTTCTTACATAACTTGCAATTAATCTACTGAAGACAACAATGCATTATTTTGGCATTAAAAAGCATATCACTCAGTCTTTTCAATCATTAAATTGTTTGAAGGCACTTCGAACCAATTCTATTTTTGAATTTAGAACACGACTTTCATGCATAACTTGCACTTGAGCTATTGAAGGCAACTATTCATTTTTTTAGCCTTAAAGTCATATTATTGCGTCTCTTTTAGTCATTAGATCTTTCTAAATCACTTCGAACGAAATTCAACCTTGAAACATGACTTTCGTGCATAACTTGCAGTTGATCTATTGAAGGCAACAATGCATTTGTTTAGCCTTAAAGTCATGTCACTGAGTCAGTTCTAGTCATTAAATCATTCTAAATTAATTCGAACGAATTCTATTTTCGCCCTTCAAACATTATTTTCTTACATAACTTGCAATTAATCTACTGAAGACAACATTGCTTTATTTTGGCATTAAAAAGCATATCACTCAGTCTTTTCAATCATTAAATTGTTTGAAGGCACTTCGAACCAATTCTATTTTTGAATTTAGAACACGACTTTCATGCATAACTTGCATTTGAGCTATTGAACGCAACTATTCATTTTTTTAGCCTTAAAGTCATATTATTGCGTCTCTTTTAGTCATTAGATCTTTCTAAATCACTTCGAACGAAATTCAACCTTTAAACATGACTTTCGTGCATAACTTGCAGTTGATCTATTGAAGGCAACAATGCATTTGTTTAGCCTTAAAGTCATGTCACTGAGTCTGTTCTTGTCATTAAATCATTCTAAATTAATTCGAACGAATTCTATTTTCGCCCTTTAAACATTATTTTCTTACATAACTTGCAATTAATCTACTGAAGACAACAATGCATTATTTTAACATTAAAAAGCATATCACTCAGTCTTTTCAATCATTAAATTGTTTGAAGGCACTTCGAACCAATTCTATTTTTGAATTTAGAACACGACTTTCATGCATAACTTGCACTTGAGCTATTGAAGGCAACTATTCATTTTTTTAGCCTTAAAGTCATATTATTGCGTCTCTTTTAGTCATTAGATCTTTCTAAATCACTTCGAACGAAATTCAACCTTGAAACATGACTTTCGTGCATAACTTGCAGTTGATCTATTGAAGGCAACAATGCATTTGTTTAGCCTTAAAGTCATGTCACTGAGTCAGTTCTAGTAATTAAATCATTCTAAATTAATTCGAACGAATTCTATTTTCACCCTTCAAACATTATTTTCTTACATAACTTGCAATTAATCTACTGAAGACAACAATGCTTTATTTTGGCATTAAAAAGCATATCACTCAGTCTTTTCAATCATTAAATTGTTTGAAGGCACTTCGAACCAATTCTATTTTTGAATTTAGAACACGACTTTCATGCATAACTTGCATTTGAGCTATTGAAGGCAACTATTCATTTTTTTAGCCTTAAAGTCATATTATTGCGTCTCTTTTAGTCATTAGATCTTTCTAAATCACTTCGAACGAAATTCAACCTTTAAACATGACTTTCGTGCATAACTTGCAGTTGATCTATTGAAGGCAACAATGCATTTGTTTAGCCTTAAAGTCATGTCACTGAGTCTGTTCTTGTCATTAAATCATTCTAAATTAATTCGAACGAATTCTATTTTCGCCCTTTAAACATTATTTTCTTACATAACTTGCAATTAATCTACTGAAGACAACAATGCATTATTTTAACATTAAAAAGCATATATCTCAGTCTTTTCAATCATTAAATTGTTTGAAGGCACTTCGAACCAATTCTATTTTTGAATTTAGAACACGACTTTCATGCATAACTTGCACTTGAGCTATTGAAGGCAACTATTCATTTTTTTAGCCTTAAAGTCATATTATTGGGTCTCTTTTAGTCATTAAATCTTTCTAAATCACTTCGAACGAAATTCGGCCTTTAAACATGACTTTCGTGCATTACTTGCAGTTGATCGATTGAAGGCAACAATGCATTTGTTTAGCCTTAAAGTCATGTCACTGAGTCTCTTCTAGTCAGTAAATCATTCTAAATTAATTCGAACGAATTCTATTTTCGCCCTTCAAACGTTATTTTCTTACATAACTTGCAATTAATCTACTGAAGACAACAATGCATTAATTGAGCATTAAAAAGCATATCACTCAGTCTTTTCAATCATTAAATTGTTTGAAGGCACTTCGAACCAATTCTATTTTTGAATTTAGAACACGACTTTCATGCATAACTTGCACTTGAGCTATTGAAGGCAACTATTCATTTTTTTAGCCTGAAAGTCATATTATTGCGTCTCTTTTAGTCATTAAATCTTTCTAAATCACTTCGAACGAAATTCAGCCTTTAAACATGACTTTCGTGCATAACTTGCAGTTGATCTATTGAAGGCAACAATGCATTTGTTTAGCCTGAAAGTCATGTCACTGAGTCTCTTCTGGTCATTAAATCATTCAAAATTAATTCGAACGAATTATATTTTTGCCCTCCAAACATTATTTTCTTACATAACTTGCAATTAATCTCCTGAAGACAACAATGCATTATTTTGGCATTAAAAAGCATATCACTCAGTCTTTTCAATCATTAAATTGTTTGAAGGCACTTCGCACCAATTCTATTTTTGAATTTAGAACACGACTTTCATGCATAACTTCCACTTGATCTATTGAAGGCAACTATTCATTTTTTTAGCCTTAAAGTCATATTATTGGGTCTCTTTTAGTCATTAAATCTTTCTAAATCACTTCGAACGAAATTCGGCCTTTAAACATGACTTTCGTGCATAACTTGCAGTTGATCTATTGAAGGCAACAATGCATTTGTTTAGCCTTAAAGTCATGTCACTGAGTCTCTTCTTGTCATTAAATCATTCTAAATTAATTCGAACGAATTCTATTTTCGCCCTTCAAACGTTATTTTCTTACATAACTTGCAATTAATCTACTGAAGACAACAATGCATTAATTGAGCATTAAAAAGCATATCACTCAGTCTTTTCAATCATTAAATTGTTTGAAGGCACTTCGAACCAATTCTATTTTTGAATTTAGAACACGACTTTCATGCATAACTTGCACTTGAGCTATTGAAGGCAACTATTCATTTTTTTAGCTTGAAAGTCATATTATTGCGTCTCTTTTAGTCATTAAATCTTTCTAAATCACTTCGAACGAAATTCAGCCTTTAAACATGACTTTCGTGCATAACTTGCAGTTGATCTATTGAAGGCAACAATGCATTTGTTTAGCCTGAAAGTCATGTCACTGAGTCTCTTCTGGTCATTAAATCATTCAAAATTAATTCGAACGAATTATATTTTTGCCCTCCAAACATTATTTTCTTACATAACTTGCAATTAATCTCCTGAAGACAACAATGCATTATTTTGGCATTAAAAAGCATATCACTCAGTCTTTTCAATCATTAAATTGTTTGAAGGCACTTCGCACCAATTCTATTTTTGAATTTAGAACACGACTTTCATGCATAACTTCCACTTGATCTATTGAAGGCAACTATTCATTTTTTTAGCCTTAAAGTCATATTATTGGGTCTCTTTTAGTCATTAAATCTTTCTAAATCACTTCGAACGAAATTCGGCCTTTAAACATGACTTTCGTGCATAACTTGCACTTGATCTATTGAAGGCAACAATGCATTTGTTTAGCCTTAAAGTCATGTCACTGAGTCTCTTCTACTGATTAAATCATTCAAAATTAATTCGAACGAATTCTATTTTCGCCCTTCAAACATTATTTTCTTACATAACTTGCAATTAATCTACTGAAGACAACAATGCTTTATTTCGGCATTAAAAAGCATATCACTCAGTCTTTTCAATCATTAAATTGTTTGAAGGCACTTCGAACCAATTCTATTTTGGAATTTAGAACACGACTTTCATGCATAACTTGCACTTGATCTATTGAACGCAACTATTCATTATTTTAGCCTGAAAGTCATATTATTGCGTCTCTTTTAGTCATTAAATCTTTCTGAATCACTTCGAATGAAATTCGGCCTTTAAACATGACTTTCGTGCATAACTTGCAGTTCATCTATTGAAGGCAACAATGCATTTGTTTAGCCTTAAAGTCATGTCACTGAGTCTCTTCTAGTCATTAAATCATTCAAAATTAATTCGAACGAATTCTATTTTCGCCCTTCAAACATTATTTTCTTACATAACTTGCAATTAATCTACTGAAGACAACAATGCATTATTTTGGCATTAAAAAGCATATCACTCAGTCTTTTCAATCATTAAATTGTTTGAAGGCACTTCGAACCAATTCTATTTTTGAATTTAGAACACGACTTTCATGCATAACTTGCACTTGATCTATTGAAGGCAACTATTCATTTTTTTAGCCTTAAAGTAATATTATTGCGTCTCTTTTAGTCATTAAATCTTTCTAAATCACTTCGAACGAAATTCAGCCTTTAAACATGACTTTCGTGCATCACTTGCAGTTGATCTATTGAAGGCAACAATGCATTTGTTTAACCTTAAAGTCATGTCACTGAGTCTGTTCTTGTCATTAAATCATTCAAAATTAATTCGAACGAATTCTATTTTCGCCCTTCAAACATTATTTTCTTACATAACTTGCAATTAATCTCCTGAAGACAACAATGCATTATTTTGGCATTAAAAAGCATATCACTCAGTCTTTTCAATCATTAAATTGTTTGAAGGCACTTCGAACCAATTCTATTTTTGAATTTAGAACACGACTTTCATGCATAACTTGCACTTGATCTATTGAAGGCAACTATTCATTTTTTTAGCCTTAAAGTCATATTATTGGGTCTCTTTTAGTCATTAAATCTTTCTAAATCACTTCGAACGAAATTCGGCCTTTAAACATGACTTTCGTGCATAACTTGCAGTTGATCTATTGAAGGCAACAATGCATTTGTTTAGCCTTAAAGTCATGTCACTGAGTCTCTTCTAGTCATTAAATCATTCAAAATTAATTCGAACGAATTCTATTTTCGCCCGTCAAACATTATTTTCTTACGTAACTTGCAATTAATCTATTGAAGACAACAATGAATTATTTTACCATTAAAAACCACATGACTCAGTCTTTTCAATCCGTAAATTGTTTGAAGGCACTTCGAACCAATTCTATTTTTGAATTTAGAACACGACTTTCATGCATAACTTGCACTTCATCTACTGAACGCAACTATTCATATTTTTAGCCTGAAAGTCATATTATTGCGTCTCTTTTAGTCATTAAATCTTTCTGAATCACTTCGAATGAAATTCGGCCCTTAAACATGACTTTCTTGCATAACTTGCAGTTGATCTATTGAAGGCAACAATGCATTTGTTTAGCCTGAAAGTCATGTCACTGAGTCTCTTCTGGTCATTAAATCATTCAAAATTAATTCGAACGAATTCTATTTTCGCCCTCCAAACATTATTTTCTTACATGACTTGCAATAATCTCCTGAAGACAACAATGCATTATTTTGGCATTAAAAAGCATATCACTCAGTCTTTTCAATCATTAAATTGTTTGAAGGCACTTCGAACCAATTCTATTTTTGAATTTAGAACACGACTTTCATGCATAACTTGCACTTGATCTATTGAAGGCAACTATTCATTTTTTTAGCCTTAAAGTAATATTATTGCGTCTCTTTTAGTCATTAAATCTTTCTAAATCACTTCGAACGAAATTCAGCCTTTAAACATGACTTTCGTGCATCACTTGCAGTTGATCTATTGAAGGCAACAATGCATTTGTTTAACCTTAAAGTCATGTCACTGAGTCTGTTCTTGTCATTAAATCATTCAAAATTAATTCGAACGAATTCTATTTTCGCCCTTCAAACATTATTTTCTTACATAACTTGCAATTAATCTCCTGAAGACAACAATGCATTATTTTGGCATTAAAAAGCATATCACTCAGTCTTTTCAATCATTAAATTGTTTGAAGGCACTTCGAACCAATTCTATTTTTGAATTTAGAACACGACTTTCATGCATAACTTGCACTTGATCTATTGAAGGCAACTATTCATTTTTTTAGCCTTAAAGTCATATTATTGGGTCTCTTTTAGTCATTAAATCTTTCTAAATCACTTCGAACGAAATTCGGCCTTTAAACATGACTTTCGTGCATAACTTGCAGTTGATCTATTGAAGGCAACAATGCATTTGTTTAGCCTTAAAGTCATGTCACTGAGTCTCTTCTAGTCATTAAATCATTCAAAATTAATTCGAACGAATTCTATTTTCGCCCGTCAAACATTATTTTCTTACGTAACTTGCAATTAATCTATTGAAGACAACAATGAATTATTTTACCATTAAAAACCACATGACTCAGTCTTTTCAATCCGTAAATTGTTTGAAGGCACTTCGAACCAATTCTATTTTTGAATTTAGAACACGACTTTCATGCATAACTTGCACTTCATCTACTGAACGCAACTATTCATATTTTTAGCCTGAAAGTCATATTATTGCGTCTCTTTTAGTCATTAAATCTTTCTGAATCACTTCGAATGAAATTCGGCCCTTAAACATGACTTTCTTGCATAACTTGCAGTTGATCTATTGAAGGCAACAATGCATTTGTTTAGCCTGAAAGTCATGTCACTGAGTCTCTTCTGGTCATTAAATCATTCAAAATTAATTCGAACGAATTCTATTTTCGCCCTCCAAACATTATTTTCTTACATGACTTGCAATAATCTCCTGAAGACAACAATGCATTATTTTGGCATTAAAAAGCATATCACTCAGTCTTTTCAATCATTAAATTGTTTGAAGGCACTTCGAACCAATTCTATTTTTGAATTTAGAACACGACTTTCATGCATAACTTGCACTTGATCTATTGAAGGCAACTATTCATTTTTTTAGCCTTAAAGTCATGTTATTGGGTCTCTTTTAGTCATTAAATCTTTCTAAATCACTTCGAACGAAATTCGGCCTTTAAACATGACTTTCGTGCATAACTTGCAGTTGATCTATTGAAGGCAACAATGCATTTGTTTAGCCTTAAAGTCATGTCACTGAGTCTCTTCTAGTCATTAAATCATTCAAAATTAATTCGAACGAATTCTATTTTCGCCCGTCAAACATTATTTTCTTACATAACTTGCAATTAATCTCCTAAAGACAACAATGCATTATTTTGGCATTAAAAAGCATATCACTCAGTCTTTTCAATCATTAAATTGTTTGTAGGCACTTCGAACCAATTCTATTTTTGAATTTAGAACACGACTTTCATGCATAACTTGCACTTGATCTATTGAACGCAACTATTCATATTTTTAGCCTTAAAGTCATATTATTGGGTCTCTTTTAGTCATTAAATCTTTCTGAATCACTTCGAATGAAATTCGGCCTTTAAACATGACTTTCGTGCATAACTTGCAGTTGATCTATTGAAGGCAACAATGCATTTGTTTAGCCTTAAAGTCATGTCACTGAGTCTCTTCTTGTCATTAAATCATTCAAAATTAATTCGAACGAATTCTATTTTCGCCCTTCAAACATTATTTTCTTACATAACTTGCAATTAATCTACTGAAGACAACAATGCATTATTTTAGCATTAAAAAGCATATCACTCAGTCTTTTCAATCGTTAAATTGTTTGTAGGCACTTCGAACCAATTCTATTTTTGAATTTAGAACACGACTTTCATGCATAACTTGCACTTCATCTATTGAACGCAACTATTCATATTTTTAGCCTGAAAGTCATATTATTGCGTCTCTTTTAGTCATTAGATCTTTCTAAATCACTTCGAACGAAATTCAACCTTTAAACATGACTTTCGTGCATATCTTGCAGTTGATCTATTGAAGGCAACAATGCATTTGTTTAGCCTTAAAGTCATGTCACTGAGTCTGTTCTAGTCATTAAATCATTCAAAATTAATTCGAACGAATTCTATTTTCGCCCGTCAAACATTATTTTCTTACATAACTTGCAATTAATCTATTAAAGACAACAATGAATTATTTTACAATTAAAAAGCACATGACTCAGTCTTTTCAATCAGTAAATTGTTTGAAGGCACTTCGAACCAATTTATTTTTGAATTTAGAACACGACTTTCATGCATAACTTGCACTTGAGCTATTGAAGGCAACTATTCATTTTTTTAGCCTTAAAGTCATATTATTGCATCTCTTTTAGTCATTAGATCTTTCCAAATCACTTCGAACGAAATTCAACCTTGAAACATGACTTTCGTGCATAACTTGCAGTTGATCTATTGAAGGCAACAATGCATTTGTTTAGCCTTAAAGTCATGTCACTGAGTCTGTTCTAGTCATTAAATCATTCTAAATTAATTCGAACGAATTCTATTTTCGCCCTTCAAACATTATTTTCTTACATAACTTGCAATTAATCTACTGAAGACAACAATGCATTAATTGAGCATTAAAAAGCATATCACTCACTCTTTTCAATCATTAAATTGTTTGAAGGCACTTCGAACCAATTCTATTTTTGAATTTAGAACACGACTTTCATGCATAACTTGCACTTGAGCTATTGAAGGCAACTATTCATTTTTTTAGCCTTGAAGTCATATTATTGCGTCTCTTTTAGTCATTAAATCTTTCTAAATCACTTCGAACGAAATTCAGCCTTTAAACATGACTTTCGTGCATAACTTGCAGTTGATCTATTGAAGGCAACAATGCATTTGTTTAGCCTTAAAGTCATGTCACTGAGTCTGTTCTAGTCATTAAATCATTCTAAATTAATTCGAACGAATTCTATTTTCGCCCTCCAAACATTATTTTCTTACATGACTTGCAATAATCTCCTGAAGACAACAATGCATTATTTTGGCATTAAAAAGCATATCACTCAGTCTTTTCAATCATTAAATTGTTTGAAGGCACTTCGAACCAATTCTATTTTTGAATTTAGAACACGACTTTCATGCATAACTTGCACTTGATCTATTGAAGGTAACTATTCATTTTTTTAGCCTTAAAGTCATATTATTGGGTCTCTTTTAGTCATTAAATCTTTCTAAATCACTTCGAACGAAATTCGGCCTTTAAACATGACTTTCGTGCATAACTTGCAGTTGATCTATTGAAGGCAACAATGCATTTGTTTAGCCTTAAAGTCATGTCACTGAGTCTCTTCTTGTCATTAAATCATTCAAAATTAATTCGAACGAATTCTATTTTCGCCCTTCAAACATTATTTTCTTACATAACTTGCAATTAATCTACTGAAGACAACAATGCATTATTTTAGCATTAAAAAGCATATCACTCAGTCTTTTCAATCGTTAAATTGTTTGTAGGCACTTCGAACCAATTCTATTTTTGAATTTAGAACACGACTTTCATGCATAACTTGCACTTCATCTATTGAACGCAACTATTCATATTTTTAGCCTGAAAGTCATATTATTGCGTCTCTTTTAGTCATTAAATCTTTCTGAATCACTTCGAATGAAATTCGGCCCTTAAACATGACTTTCTTGCATAACTTGCAGTTGATCTATTGAAGGCAACAATGCATTTGTTTAGCCTGAAAGTCATGTCACTGAGTCTCTTCTGGTCATTAAATCATTCAAAATTAATTCGAACGAATTCTATTTTCGCCCTTTAAACATTATTTTCTTACATAACTTGCAATTAATCTACTGAAGACAACCATGCATTATTTTATCATTAAAAAGCATATCACTCAGTCTTTTCACTCATTAAATTGTTTTGAAAGCACTTCGAACCAATTCTATTTTTGAATTTAGAACACGACTTTCATGCATAACTTGCACTTGACCTATTGAAGGCAACTATTCATATTTTTAGCCTTAAAGTCATATTATTGGGTCTCTTTTAGTCATTAAATCTTTCTGAATCACTTCGAATGAAATTCGGCCTTTAAACATGACTTTCGTGCATAACTTGCAGTTGATCTATTGAAGGCAACAATGCATTTGTTTAGCCTTAAAGTCATGTCACTGAGTCTCTTCTTGTCATTAAATCATTCAAAATTAATTCGAACGAATTCTATTTTCGCCCTTCAAACATTATTTTCTTACATAACTTGCAATTAATCTATTGAAGACAACAATGAATTATTTTACCATTAAAAAGCACATGACTCAGTCTTTTCAATCATTAAATTGTTTGAAGGCACTTCGAACCAATTCTATTTTTGAATTTAGAACACGACTTTCATGCATAACTTGCACTTGATCTATTGAAGGCAACTATTCATTTTTTTAGCCTTAAAGTCATATTATTGGGTCTCTTTTAGTCATTAAATCTTTCTAAATCACTTCGAACGAAATTCGGCCTTTAAACATGACTTTCGTGCATAACTTGCAGTTGATCTATTGAAGGCAATAATGCATTTGTTTAGCCTTAAAGTCATGTCACTGAGTCTCTTCTAGTCATTAAATCATTCTAAATTAATTCGAACGAATTCTATTTTCGCCCTTCAAACATTATTTTCTTACATAACTTGCAATTAATCTACTGAAGACAACAATGCATTAATTGAGCATTAAAAAGCATATCACTCACTCTTTTCAATCATTAAATTGTTTGAAGGCACTTCGAACCAATTCTATTTTTGAATTTAGAACACGACTTTCATGCATAACTTGCACTTGAGCTATTGAAGGCAACTATTCATTTTTTTAGCCTTAAAGTCATATTATTGCGTCTCTTTTAGTCATTAGATCTTTCTAAATCACTTCGAACGAAATTCAACCTTTAAACATGACTTTCGTGCATATCTTGCAGTTGATCTATTGAAGGCAACAATGCATTTGTTTAGCCTTAAAGTCATGTCACTGAGTCTGTTCTAGTCATTAAATCATTCTAAATTAATTCGAACGAATTCTATTTTCGCCCTTCAAACATTATTTTCTTACATAACTTGCAATTAATCTACTGAAGACAACAATGCATTAATTGAGCATTAAAAAGCATATCACTCACTCTTTTCAATCATTAAATTGTTTGAAGGCACTTCGAACCAATTCTATTTTTGAATTTAGAACACGACTTTCATGCATAACTTGCACTTGAGCTATTGAAGGCAACTATTCATTTTTTTAGCCTTAAAGTCATATTATTGGGTCTCTTTTAGTCATTAAATCTTTCTGAATCACTTCGAATGAAATTCGGCCTTTAAACATGACTTTCGTGCATAACTTGCAGTTGATCTATTGAAGGCAACAATGCATTTGTTTAACCTTAAAGTCATCTCACTGAGTCTGTTCTTGTCATTAAATCATTCAAAATTATTTCGAACGAATTCTATTTTCGCCCTTTAAACATTATTTTCTTACATAACTTGCAATTAATCAATTGAAGACAACAATGAATTATTTTACCATTAAAAAGCACATGACTCAGTCTTTTCAATCATTAAATTGTTTGAAGGCACTTCGAACCAATTCTATTTTTGAATTTAGAACACGACTTTCATGCATAACTTGCACTTGATCTATTGAAGGCAACTATTCATTTTTTTAGCCTTAAAGTAATATTATTGCGTCTCTTTTAGTCATTAAATCTTTCTAAATCACTTCGAACGAAATTCAGCCTTTAAACATGACTTTCGTGCATAACTTGCAGTTGATCTATTGAAGGCAACAATGCATTTGTTTAACCTTAAAGTCATCTCACTGAGTCTGTTCTTGTCATTAAATCATTCAAAATTAATTCGAACGAATTCTATTTTCGCCCTTTAAACATTATTTTCTTACATAACTTGCAATTAATCTACTAAAGACAACAATGCACTATTTTAGCATTAAAAAGCACATGACTCAGTCTTTTCAATCAGTAAATTGTTTGAAGGCACTTCGAACCAATTCTATTTTTGAATTTAGAACACGACTTTCACGCATAACTTGCACTTGAGCTATTGAAGGCAACTATTCATTTTTTTAGCCTTAAAGTCATATTATTGCGTCTCTTTTAGTCATTAGATCTTTCTAAATCATTTCGAACGAAATTCAACCTTTAAACATGACTTTCGTGCATAACTTGCAGTTGATCTATTGAAGGCAACAATGCATTTGTTTAGCCTTAAAGTCATGTCACTGAGTCTGTTCTAGTCATTAAATCATTCTAAATTAATTCGAACGAATTCTATTTTCGCCCTTCAAACATTATTTTCTTACATAACTTGCAATTAATCCACTGAAGACAACAATGCATTAATTGAGCATTAAAAAGCATATCACTCACTCTTTTCAATCATTAAATTGTTTGAAGGCACTTCGAACCAATTCTATTTTTGAATTTAGAACACGACTTTCATGCATAACTTGCACTTGAGCTATTGAAGGCAACTATTCATTTTTTTAGCCTTGAAGTCATATTATTGCGTCTCTTTTAGTCATTAAATCTTTCTAAATCACTTCGAACGAAATTCAGCCTTTAAACATGACTTTCGTGCATAACTTGCAGTTGATCTATTGAAGGCAACAATGCATTTGTTTAGCCTTAAAGTCATGTCACTGAGTCTGTTCTAGTCATTAAATCATTCTAAATTAATTCGAACGAATTCTATTTTCGCCCTTCAAACATTATTTTCTTACATAACTTGCAATTAATCTCCTGAAGACAACAATGCATTATTTTAGCATTAAAAAGCATATCACTCAGTCTTTTCAATCGTTAAATTGTTTGTAGGCACTTCGAACCAATTCTATTTTTGAATTTAGAACACGACTTTCATGCATAACTTGCACTTCATCTACTGAACGCAACTATTCATATTTTTAGCCTGAAAGTCATATTATTGCGTCTCTTTTAGTCATTAAATCTTTCTGAATCACTTCGAATAAAATTCGGCCTTTAAACATGACTTTCGTGCATAACTTGCAGTTGATCTATTGAAGGCAACAATGCATTTGTTTAGCCTGAAAGTCATGTCACTGAGTCTCTTCTGGTCATTAAATCATTCAAAATTAATTCGAACGAATTCTATTTTCGCCCTCCAAACATTATTTTCTTACATGAGTTGCAATTAATCTCCTGAAGACAACAATGCATTATTTTGGCATTAAAAAGCATATCACTCAGTCTTTTCAATCATTAAATTGTTTGAAGGCACTTCGAACCAATTCTATTTTTGAATTTAGAACACGACTTTCATGCATAACTTGCACTTGATCTATTGAAGGCAACTATTCATTTTTTTAGCCTTAAAGTCATATTATTGGGTCTCTTTTAGTCATTAAATCTTTCTAAATCACTTCGAACGAAATTCGGCCTTTAAACATGACTTTCGTGCATAACTTGCAGTTGATCTATTGAAGGCAATAATGCATTTGTTTAGCCTTAAAGTCATGTCACTGAGTCTCTTCTAGTCATTAAATCATTCTAAATTAATTCGAACGAATTCTATTTTCGCCCTTCAAACATTATTTTCTTACATAACTTGCAATTAATCTACTGAAGACAACAATGCTTCATTTTGGCATTAAAAAGCATATCACTCAGTCTTTTCAATCATTAAATTGTTTCAAGGCACTTCGAACCAATTCTACTTTTGAATTTAGAACACGACTTTCATGCATAACTTGCACTTGATCTATTGAACGCAACTATTCATTTTTTTAGCCTGAAAGTCATATTATTGCGTCTCTTTTAGTCATTAAATCTTTCTGAATCACTTCGAATGAAATTCGGCCTTTAAACATGACTTTCGTGCATAACTTGCAGTTGATCTATTGAAGGCAACAATGCATTTGTTTAGCCTTAAAGTCGTGTCACTGATTCTGTTCTTGTCATTAAATCATTCTAAATTAATTCGAACGAATTCTATATTCGCCCTTTAAACATTATTTTCTTACATAACTTGCAATTAATGTACTGAAGACAACAATGCATTATTTTATCATTAAAAAGCATATCACTCAGTCTTTTCACTCATTAAATTGTTTTGAAAGCACTTCGAACCAATTCTATTTTTGAATTTAGAACACGACTTTCATGCATAACTTGCACTTGATCTATTGAAGGCAACTATTCATTTTTTTAGCCTTAAAGTCATATTATTGGGTCTCTTTTAGTCATTAAATCTTTCTGAATCACTTCGAATGAAATTCGGCCTTTAAACATGACTTTCGTGCATAACTTGCAGTTGATCTATTGAAGGCAACAATGCATTTGTTTAGCCTTAAAGTCATGTCACTGAGTCTCTTCTTGTCATTAAATCATTCAAAATTAATTCGAACGAATTCTATTTTCGCCCTCCAAACATTATTTTCTTACATGACTTGCAATTAATCTCCTGAAGACAACAATGCATTATTTTGGCATTAAAAAGCATATCACTCAGTCTTTTCAATCATTAAATTGTTTGAAGGCACTTCGAACCAATTCTATTTTTGAATTTAGAACACGACTTTCATGCATAACTTGCACTTGATCTATTGAAGGCAACTATTCATTTTTTTAGCCTTAAAGTAATATTATTGCGTCTCTTTTAGTCATTAAATCTTTCTAAATCACTTCGAACGAAATTCAGCCTTTAAACATGACTTTCGTGCATAACTTGCAGTTGATCTATTGAAGGCAACAATGCATTTGTTTAGCCTTAAAGTCATCTCACTGAGTCTGTTCTTGTCATTAAATCATTCAAAATTAATTCTAACGAATTCTATTTTCGCCCTTTAAACATTATTTTCTTACATAACTTGCAATTAATCTACTAAAGACAACAATGCACTATTTTAGCATTAAAAAGCATATCACTCAGTCTTTTCAATCATTAAATTGTTTGAAGGCACTTCGAACCAATTCTATTTTTGAATTTAGAACACGACTTTCATGCATAACTTGCACTTGATCTATTGAAGGCAACTATTCATTTTTTTAGCCTGAAAGTGATATTATTGCGTGTCTTTTAGTCATTAAATCTTTCTGAATCACTTCGAATGAAATTCAGCCTTTAAACATGACATTCGTGCATAACTTGCAGTTGATCTATTGAAGGCAACAATGCATTTGTTTAGCCTTAAATTCATGTCACTGAGTCTCTTCTAGTCATTAAATCATTCAAAATTAATTCGAACGAATTCTATTTTCGTCCTTCAAACATTATTTTCTTACATAACTTGCAATTAATCTACTGAAGACAACAATGCTTTATTTTGGCATTAAAAAGCATATCACTCAGTCTTTTCATTCATTAAATTGTTTGAAGGCACTTCGAACCAATTCTATTTTTGAATTTAGAACACGACTTTCATGCATAACTTGCACGTGATCTATTGAACGCAACTATTCATTTTTTTAGCCTGAAAGTCATATTATTGCGTCTCTTTTAGTCATCAAATTTTTCTGAATCACTTCGAATGAAATTCGGCCTTTAAACATGACTTTCGTGCATAACTTGCAGTTGATCTATTGAAGGCAACAATGCATTTGTTTAGCCTTAAAGTCATGTCACTGAGTCTCTTCTAGTCATTAAATCATTCAAAATTAATTCGAACGAATTCTATTTTCGCCCTTCAAACATTATTTTCTTACATAACTTGCAATTAATCTATTGAAGACAACAATGAATTATTTTACCATTAAAAAGCACATGACTCAGTCTTTTCAATCATTAAATTGTTTGAAGGCACTTCGAACCAATTATATTTTTGAATTTAGAACACGACTTTCATGCATAACTTGCACTTGATCTATTGAAGGCAACTATTCATTTTTTTAGCCTTAAAGTAATATTATTGCGTCTCTTTTAGTCATTAAATCTTTCTAAATCACTTCGAATGAAATTCGGCCTTTAAACATGACTTTCGTGCATAACTTGCAGTTGATCTATTGAAGGCAACAATGCATTTGTTTAGCCTTAAAGTCATGTCACTGAGTCTCTTCTAGTCATTAAATCATTCAAAATTAATTCGAACGAATTCTATTTTCGCCCTTCAAACATTATTTTCTTACATAACTTGCAATTAATCTATTGAAGACAACAATGAATTATTTTAGCATTAAAAAGCACATGACTCAGTCTTTTCAATCATTAAATTGTTTGAAGGCACTTCGAACCAATTCTATTTTTGAATTTAGAACACGGCTTTCATGCATAACTTGCACTTGAGCTATTGAAGGCAACTATTCATTTTTTTAGCCGTAAAGTCATATTATTGGGTCTCTTTTAGTCATTAAATCTTTCTGAATCACTTCAAACGAAATTCAGCCTTTAAACATGACTTTCGTGCATAACTTGCAGTTGATCTATTGAAGGCAACAATCCATTTGTTTAGCGTTAAAGTCATGTCACTGATTCTGTTCTTGTCATTAAATCATTCTAAATTAATTCGAACGAATTCTATATTCGCCCTTTAAACATTATTTTCTTACATAACTTGCAATTAATCTACTAAAGACAACAATGCATTATTTTATCATTAAAAAGCATATCACTCAGTCTTTTCACTCATTAAATTGTTTTGAAAGCACTTCGAACCAATTCTATTTTTGAATTTAGAACACGACTTTCATGCATAACTTGCACTTGATCTATTGAAGGCAACTATTCATTTTTTTAGCCTTAAAGTCATATTATTGGGTCTCTTTTAGTCATTAAATCTTTCTGAATCACTTCGAATGAAATTCGGCCTTTAAACATGACTTTCGTGCATAACTTGCAGTTGATCTATTGATGGCAACAATGCATTTGTTTAGCCTTAAAGTCATGTCACTGAGTATCTTCTTGTCATTAAATCATTCAAAATTAATTCGAACGAATTCTATTTTCGCCCTCCAAACATTATTTTCTTACATGACTTGCAATTAATCTCCTGAAGACAACAATGCATTATTTTGGCATTAAAAAGCATATCACTCAGTCTTTTCAATCATTAAATTGTTTGAAGGCACTTCGAACCAATTCTATTTTTGAATTTAGAACACGACTTTCATGCATAACTTGCACTTGATCTATTGAAGGCAACTATTCATTTTTTTAGCCTTAAAGTAATATTATTGCGTCTCTTTTAGTCATTAAATCTTTCTAAATCACTTCGAACGAAATTCAGCCTTTAAACATGACTTTCGTGCATAACTTGCAGTTGATCTATTGAAGGCAACAATGCATTTGTTTAGCCTTAAAGTCATCTCACTGAGTCTGTTCTTGTCATTAAATCATTCAAAATTAATTCGAACGAATTCTATTTTCGCCCTTTAAACATTATTTTCTTACATAACTTGCAATTAATCTACTAAAGACAACAATGCACTATTTTAGCATTAAAAAGCATATCACTCAGTCTTTTCAATCATTAAATTGTTTGAAGGCACTTCGAACCAATTCTATTTTTGAATTTAGAACACGACTTTCATGCATAACTTGCACTTGATCTATTGAAGGCAACTATTCATTTTTTTAGCCTTAAAGTGATATTATTGCGTGTCTTTTAGTCATTAAATCTTTCTGAATCACTTCGAATGAAATTCAGCCTTTAAACATGACATTCGTGCATAACTTGCAGTTGATCTATTGAAGGCAACAATGCATTTGTTTAGCCTTAAATTCATGTCACTGAGTCTCTTCTAGTCATTAAATCATTCAAAATTAATTCGAACGAATTCTATTTTCGTCCTTCAAACATTATTTTCTTACATAACTTGCAATTAATCTACTGAAGACAACAATGCTTTATTTTGGCATTAAAAAGCATATCACTCAGTCTTTTCATTCATTAAATTGTTTGAAGGCACTTCGAACCAATTCTATTTTTGAATTTAGAACACGGCTTTCATGCATAACTTGCACTTGAGCTATTGAAGGCAACTATTCATTTTTTTAGCCGTAAAGTCATATTATTGGGTCTCTTTTAGTCATTAAATCTTTCTGAATCACTTCAAACGAAATTCAGCCTTTAAACATGACTTTCGTGCATAACTTGCAGTTGATCTATTGAAGGCAACAATCCATTTGTTTAGCGTTAAAGTCATGTCACTGATTCTGTTCTTGTCATTAAATCATTCTAAATTAATTCGAACGAATTCTATATTCGCCCTTTAAACATTATTTTCTTACATAACTTGCAATTAATCTACTAAAGACAACAATGCATTATTTTATCATTAAAAAGCATATCACTCAGTCTTTTCACTCATTAAATTGTTTTGAAAGCACTTCGAACCAATTCTATTTTTGAATTTAGAACACGACTTTCATGCATAACTTGCACTTGATCTATTGAAGGCAACTATTCATTTTTTTAGCCTTAAAGTCATATTATTGGGTCTCTTTTAGTCATTAAATCTTTCTGAATCACTTCGAATGAAATTCGGCCTTTAAACATGACTTTCGTGCATAACTTGCAGTTGATCTATTGATGGCAACAATGCATTTGTTTAGCCTTAAAGTCATGTCACTGAGTATCTTCTTGTCATTAAATCATTCAAAATTAATTCGAACGAATTCTATTTTCGCCCTCCAAACATTATTTTCTTACATGACTTGCAATTAATCTCCTGAAGACAACAATGCATTATTTTGGCATTAAAAAGCATATCACTCAGTCTTTTCAATCATTAAATTGTTTGAAGGCACTTCGAACCAATTCTATTTTTGAATTTAGAACACGACTTTCATGCATAACTTGCACTTGATCTATTGAAGGCAACTATTCATTTTTTTAGCCTTAAAGTAATATTATTGCGTCTCTTTTAGTCATTAAATCTTTCTAAATCACTTCGAACGAAATTCAGCCTTTAAACATGACTTTCGTGCATAACTTGCAGTTGATCTATTGAAGGCAACAATGCATTTGTTTAGCCTTAAAGTCATCTCACTGAGTCTGTTCTTGTCATTAAATCATTCAAAATTAATTCGAACGAATTCTATTTTCGCCCTTTAAACATTATTTTCTTACATAACTTGCAATTAATCTACTAAAGACAACAATGCACTATTTTAGCATTAAAAAGCATATCACTCAGTCTTTTCAATCATTAAATTGTTTGAAGGCACTTCGAACCAATTCTATTTTTGAATTTAGAACACGACTTTCATGCATAACTTGCACTTGATCTATTGAAGGCAACTATTCATTTTTTTAGCCTGAAAGTGATATTATTGCGTGTGTTTTAGTCATTAAATCTTTCTGAATCACTTCGAATGAAATTCAGCCTTTAAACATGACATTCGTGCATAACTTGCAGTTGATCTATTAAAGGCAACAATGCATTTGTTTAGCCTTAAAGTCATGTCACTGAGTCTCTTCTAGTCATTAAATCATTCAAAAGTAATTCGAACGAATTCTATTTTCGTCCTTCAAACATTATTTTCTTACATAACTTGCAATTAATCTATTGAAGACAACAATGAATTATTTTACCATTAAAAAGCACATGACTCAGTCTTTTCAATCAGTAAATTGTTTGAAGGCACTTCGAACCAATTCTATTTTTGAATTTAGAACACGACTTTCATGCATAACTTGCACTTGATCTATTGAAGGCAACTATTCATTTTTTTAGCCTTAAAGTCATATTATTGCGTCTCTTTTAGTCATTAGATCTTTCTAAATCACTTCGAACGAAATTCAACCTTTAAAAATGACTTTCGTGCATAACTTGCAGTTGATCTATTGAAGGCAACAATGCATTTGTTTAGCCTTAAACTCATGTCACTGAGTCTGTTCTAGTCATTAAATCATTCTAAATTAATTCGAACGAATTCTATTTTCGCCCTTCAAACATTATTTTTTTACATAACTTGCAATTAATCTACTGAAGACAACAATACATTAATTGAGCATTAAAAAGCATATCACTCACTCTTTTCAATCATTAAATTGTTTGAAGGCACTTCGAACCAATTCTATTTTTGAATTTAGAACACGACTTTCATGCATAACTTACACTTGAGCTATTGAAGGCAACTATTCATTTTTTTAGCCTTGAAGTCATATTATTGCGTCTCCTTTAGTCATTAAATCTTTCTAAATCACTTCGAATGAAATTCAGCCTTTAAACATGACTTTCGTGCATAACTTGCAGTTGATCTATTGAAGGCAACAATGCATTTGTTTAGCCTTAAAGTCATGTCACTGAGTCTCTTCTAGTCATTAAATCATTCAAAATTAATTCGAACGAATTCTATTTTCGCCCTTCAAACATTATTTTCTTACATAACTTGCAATTAATCTATTGAAGACAACAATGAATTATTTTACCATTAAAAAGCACATGACTCAGTCTTTTCAATCATTAAATTGTTTGAAGGCACTTCGAACCAATTCTATTTTTGAATTTAGAACACGGCTTTCATGCATAACTTGCACTTGAGCTATTGAAGGCAACTATTCATTTTTTTAGCCGTAAAGTCATATTATTGGGTCTCTTTTAGTCATTAAATCTTTCTGAATCACTTCGAATGAAATTCGGCCTTTAAACATGACTTTCGTGCATAACTTGCAGTTGATCTATTGAAGGCAACAATGCATTTGTTTAGCCTTAAAGTCATGTCACTGAGTCTCTTCTAGTCATTAAATCATTCAAAATTAATTCGAACGAATTCTATTTTCGCCCTTCAAACATTATTTTCTTACATAACTTGCAATTAATCTACTAAAGACAACAATGCACTATTTTAGCATTAAAAAGCATATCACTCAGTCTTTTCAATCATTAAATTGTTTGAAGGCACTTCGAACCAATTCTATTTTTGAATTTAGAACACGACTTTCATGCATAACTTGCACTTGATCTATTGAAGGCAACTATTCATTTTTTTAGCCTGAAAGTGATATTATTGCGTGTGTTTTAGTCATTAAATCTTTCTGAATCACTTCGAATGAAATTCAGCCTTTAAACATGACATTCGTGCATAACTTGTAGTTGATCTATTAAAGGCAACAATGCATTTGTTTAGCCTTAAAGTCATGTCACTGAGTCTCTTCTAGTCATTAAATCATTCAAAAGTAATTCGAACGAATTCTATTTTCGTCCTTCAAACATTATTTTCTTACATAACTTGCAATTAATCTACTGAAGACAACAATGCTTTATTTTGGCATTAAAAAGCATATCACTCAGTCTTTTCATTCACTAAATTGTTTGAAGGCACTTCGAACCAATTCTATTTTTGAATTTAGAACACGACTTTCATGTATAACTTGCACGTGATCTATTGAAGGCAACTATTCATTTTTTTAGCCTTAAAGTCATATTATTGCGTCTCTTTTAGTCATTAAATCTTTCTAAATCACTTCGAATGAAATTCGGCCTTTAAACCTGACTTTCGTGCATAACTTGCAGTTGATCTATTGAAGGCAACAATGCATTTGTTTAGCCTTAAAGTCATGTCACTGAGTCTCTTCTAGTCATTCAATCATTCAAAATTAATTCGAACGAATTCTATTTTCACCCTTCAAACAATTTTTTTCTTACATAACTTGCAATTAATCTATTGAAGACAACAATGAATTATTTTACCATTAAAAAGCACATGACTCAGTCTTTTCAATCAGTAAATTGTTTGAAGGCACTTCGAACCAATTCTATTTTTGAATTTAGAACACGACTTTCATGCATAACTTGCACTTGATCTATTGAAGGCAACTATTCATTTTTTTAGCCTTAAAGTCATATTATTGCGTCTCTTTTAGTCATTAGATCTTTCTAAATCACTTCGAACGAAATTCAACCTTTAAAAATGACTTTCGTGCATAACTTGCAGTTGATCTATTGAAGGCAACAATGCATTTGTTTAGCCTTAAACTCATGTCACTGAGTCTGTTCTAGTCATTAAATCATTCTAAATTAATTCGAACGAATTCTATTTTCGCCCTTCAAACATTATTTTTTTACATAACTTGCAATTAATCTACTGAAGACAACAATACATTAATTGAGCATTAAAAAGCATATCACTCACTCTTTTCAATCATTAAATTGTTTGAAGGCACTTCGAACCAATTCTATTTTTGAATTTAGAACACGACTTTCATGCATAACTTACACTTGAGCTATTGAAGGCAACTATTCATTTTTTTAGCCTTGAAGTCATATTATTGCGTCTCCTTTAGTCATTAAATCTTTCTAAATCACTTCGAATGAAATTCAGCCTTTAAACATGACTTTCGTGCATAACTTGCAGTTGATCTATTGAAGGCAACAATGCATTTGTTTAGCCTTAAAGTCATGTCACTGAGTCTCTTCTAGTCATTAAATCATTCAAAATTAATTCGAACGAATTCTATTTTCGCCCTTCAAACATTATTTTCTTACATAACTTGCAATTAATCTATTGAAGACAACAATGAATTATTTTACCATTAAAAAGCACATGACTCAGTCTTTTCAATCATTAAATTGTTTGAAGGCACTTCGAACCAATTCTATTTTTGAATTTAGAACACGGCTTTCATGCATAACTTGCACTTGAGCTATTGAAGGCAACTATTCATTTTTTTAGCCGTAAAGTCATATTATTGGGTCTCTTTTAGTCATTAAATCTTTCTGAATCACTTCAAACGAAATTCAGCCTTTAAACAAGACTTTCGTGCATAACTTGCAGTTGATCTATTGAAGGCAACAATCCATTTGTTTAGCGTTAAAGTCATGTCACTGATTCTGTTCTTGTCATTAAATCATTCTAAATTAATTCGAACGAATTCTATATTCGCCCTTTAAACATTATTTTCTTACATAACTTGCAATTAATCTACTAAAGACAACAATGCATTATTTTATCATTAAAAAGCATATCACTCAGTCTTTTCACTCATTAAATTGTTTTGAAAGCACTTCGAACCAATTCTATTTTTGAATTTAGAACACGACTTTCATGCATAACTTGCACTTGATCTATTGAAGGCAACTATTCATTTTTTTAGCCTTAAAGTCATATTATTGGGTCTCTTTTAGTCATTAAATCTTTCTGAATCACTTCGAATGAAATTCGGCCTTTAAACATGACTTTCGTGCATAACTTGCAGTTGATCTATTGAAGGCAACAATGCATTTGTTTAGCCTTAAAGTCATGTCACTGAGTCTCTTCTAGTCATTAAATCATTCAAAATTAATTCGAACGAATTCTATTTTCGCCCTTCAAACATTATTTTCTTACATAACTTGCAATTAATCTACTAAAGACAACAATGCACTATTTTAGCATTAAAAAGCATATCACTCAGTCTTTTCAATCATTAAATTGTTTGAAGGCACTTCGAACCAATTCTATTTTTGAATTTAGAACACGACTTTCATGCATAACTTGCACTTGATCTATTGAAGGCAACTATTCATTTTTTTAGCCTGAAAGTGATATTATTGCGTGTGTTTTAGTCATTAAATCTTTCTGAATCACTTCGAATGAAATTCAGCCTTTAAACATGACATTCGTGCATAACTTGCAGTTGATCTATTGAAGGCAACAATGCATTTGTTTAGCCTTAAAGTCATGTCACTGAGTCTCTTCTAGTCATTAAATCATTCAAAAGTAATTCGAACGAATTCTATTTTCGTCCTTCAAACATTATTTTCTTACATAACTTGCAATTAATCTACTGAAGACAACAATGCTTTATTTTGGCATTAAAAAGCATATCACTCAGTCTTTTCACTCATTAAATTGTTTTGAAAGCACTTCGAACCAATTCTATTTTTGAATTTAGAACACGACTTTCATGCATAACTTGCACTTGATCTATTGAAGGCAACTATTCATTTTTTTAGCCTTAAAGTCATATTATTGCGTCTCTTTTAGTCATTAGATCTTTCTAAATCACTTCGAACGAAATTCAACCTTTAAACATGACTTTCGTGCATAACTTGCAGTTGATCTATTGAAGGCAACAATGCATTTGTTTAGCCTTAAACTCATGTCACTGAGTCTGTTCTAGTCATTAAATCATTCTAAATTAATTCGAACGAATTCTATTTTCGCCCTTCCAACATTATTTTTTTACGTAACTTGCAATTAATCTACTGAAGACAACAATACATTAATTGAGCATTAAAAAGCATATCACTCACTCTTTTCAATCATTAAATTGTTTGAAGGCACTTCGAACCAATTCTATTTTTGAATTTAGAACACGACTTTCATGCATAACTTACACTTGAGCTATTGAAGGCAACTATTCATTTTTTTAGCCTTGAAGTCATATTATTGCGTCTCCTTTAGTCATTAAATCTTTCTAAATCACTTCGAATGAAATTCAGCCTTTAAACATGACTTTCGTGCATAACTTGCAGTTGATCTATTGAAGGCAACAATGCATTTGTTTAGCCTTAAAGTCATGTCACTGAGTCTCTTCTAGTCATTAAATCATTCAAAATTAATTCGAACGAATTCTATTTTCGCCCTTCAAACATTATTTTCTTACATAACTTGCAATTAATCTATTGAAGACAACAATGAATTATTTTACCATTAAAAAGCACATGACTCAGTCTTTTCAATCATTAAATTGTTTGAAGGCACTTCGAACCAATTCTATTTTTGAATTTAGAACACGGCTTTCATGCATAACTTGCACTTGAGCTATTGAAGGCAACTATTCATTTTTTTAGCCGTAAAGTCATATTATTGGGTCTCTTTTAGTCATTAAATCTTTCTGAATCACTTCAAACGAAATTCAGCCTTTAAACAAGACTTTCGTGCATAACTTGCAGTTGATCTATTGAAGGCAACAATCCATTTGTTTAGCGTTAAAGTCATGTCACTGATTCTGTTCTTGTCATTAAATCATTCTAAATTAATTCGAACGAATTCTATATTCGCCCTTTAAACATTATTTTCTTACATAACTTGCAATTAATCTACTAAAGACAACAATGCATTATTTTATCATTAAAAAGCATATCACTCAGTCTTTTCACTCATTAAATTGTTTTGAAAGCACTTCGAACCAATTCTATTTTTGAATTTAGAACACGACTTTCATGCATAACTTGCACTTGATCTATTGAAGGCAACTATTCATTTTTTTAGCCTTAAAGTCATATTATTGGGTCTCTTTTAGTCATTAAATCTTTCTGAATCACTTCGAATGAAATTCGGCCTTTAAACATGACTTTCGTGCATAACTTGCAGTTGATCTATTGAAGGCAACAATGCATTTGTTTAGCCTTAAAGTCATGTCACTGAGTCTCTTCTAGTCATTAAATCATTCAAAATTAATTCGAACGAATTCTATTTTCGCCCTTCAAACATTATTTTCTTACATAACTTGCAATTAATCTACTAAAGACAACAATGCACTATTTTAGCATTAAAAAGCATATCACTCAGTCTTTTCAATCATTAAATTGTTTGAAGGCACTTCGAACCAATTCTATTTTTGAATTTAGAACACGACTTTCATGCATAACTTGCACTTGATCTATTGAAGGCAACTATTCATTTTTTTAGCCTTAAAGTCATATTATTGCGTCTCTTTTAGTCATTAAATCTTTCTAAATCACTTCGAATGAAATTCGGCCTTTAAACCTGACTTTCGTGCATAACTTGCAGTTGATCTATTGAAGGCAACAATGCATTTGTTTAGCCTTAAAGTCATGTCACTGAGTCTCTTCTAGTCATTCAATCATTCAAAATTAATTCGAACGAATTCTATTTTCACCCTTCAAACAATTTTTTTCTTACATAACTTGCAATTAATCTATTGAAGACAACAATGAATTATTTTACCATTAAAAAGCACATGACTCAGTCTTTTCAATCAGTAAATTGTTTGAAGGCACTTCGAACCAATTCTATTTTTGAATTTAGAACACGACTTTCATGCATAACTTGCACTTGATCTATTGAAGGCAACTATTCATTTTTTTAGCCTTAAAGTCATATTATTGCGTCTCTTTTAGTCATTAGATCTTTCTAAATCACTTCGAACGAAATTCAACCTTTAAACATGACTTTCGTGCATAACTTGCAGTTGATCTATTGAAGGCAACAATGCATTTGTTTAGCCTTAAACTCATGTCACTGAGTCTGTTCTAGTCATTAAATCATTCTAAATTAATTCGAACGAATTCTATTTTCGCCCTTCAAACATTATTTTTTTACATAACTTGCAATTAATCTACTGAAGACAACAATACATTAATTGAGCATTAAAAAGCATATCACTCACTCTTTTCAATCATTAAATTGTTTGAAGGCACTTCGAACCAATTCTATTTTTGAATTTAGAACACGACTTTCATGCATAACTTACACTTGAGCTATTGAAGGCAACTATTCATTTTTTTAGCCTTGAAGTCATATTATTGCGTCTCCTTTAGTCATTAAATCTTTCTAAATCACTTCGAATGAAATTCAGCCTTTAAACATGACTTTCGTGCATAACTTGCAGTTGATCTATTGAAGGCAACAATGCATTTGTTTAGCCTTAAAGTCATGTCACTGAGTCTCTTCTAGTCATTAAATCATTCAAAATTAATTCGAACGAATTCTATTTTCGCCCTTCAAACATTATTTTCTTACATAACTTGCAATTAATCTATTGAAGACAACAATGAATTATTTTACCATTAAAAAGCACATGACTCAGTCTTTTCAATCATTAAATTGTTTGAAGGCACTTCGAACCAATTCTATTTTTGAATTTAGAACACGGCTTTCATGCATAACTTGCACTTGAGCTATTGAAGGCAACTATTCATTTTTTTAGCCGTAAAGTCATATTATTGGGTCTCTTTTAGTCATTAAATCTTTCTGAATCACTTCAAACGAAATTCAGCCTTTAAACAAGACTTTCTTGCATAACTTGCAGTTGATCTATTGAAGGCAACAATCCATTTGTTTAGCGTTAAAGTCATGTCACTGATTCTGTTCTTGTCATTAAATCATTCTAAATTAATTCGAACGAATTCTATATTCGCCCTTTAAACATTATTTTCTTACATAACTTGCAATTAATCTACTAAAGACAACAATGCATTATTTTATCATTAAAAAGCATATCACTCAGTCTTTTCACTCATTAAATTGTTTTGAAAGCACTTCGAACCAATTCTATTTTTGAATTTAGAACACGACTTTCATGCATAACTTGCACTTGATCTATTGAAGGCAACTATTCATTTTTTTAGCCTTAAAGTCATATTATTGGGTCTCTTTTAGTCATTAAATCTTTCTGAATCACTTCGAATGAAATTCGGCCTTTAAACATGACTTTCGTGCATAACTTGCAGTTGATCTATTGAAGGCAACAATGCATTTGTTTAGCCTTAAAGTCATGTCACTGAGTCTCTTCTAGTCATTAAATCATTCAAAATTAATTCGAACGAATTCTATTTTCGCCCTTCAAACATTATTTTCTTACATAACTTGCAATTAATCTACTAAAGACAACAATGCACTATTTTAGCATTAAAAAGCATATCACTCAGTCTTTTCAATCATTAAATTGTTTGAAGGCACTTCGAACCAATTCTATTTTTGAATTTAGAACACGACTTTCATGCATAACTTGCACTTGATCTATTGAAGGCAACTATTCATTTTTTTAGCCTGAAAGTGATATTATTGCGTGTGTTTTAGTCATTAAATCTTTCTGAATCACTTCGAATGAAATTCGGCCTTTAAACATGACATTCGTGCATGAGTTGCAGTTGATCTATTGAAGGCAACAATGCATTTGTTTAGCCTTAAAGTCATGTCACTGAGTCTCTTCTAGTCATTAAATCATTCAAAAGTAATTCGAACGAATTCTATTTTCGTCCTTCAAACATTATTTTCTTACATAACTTGCAATTAATCTACTGAAGACAACAATGCTTTATTTTGGCATTAAAAAGCATATCACTCAGTCTTTTCATTCACTAAATTGTTTGAAGGCACTTCGAACCAATTCTATTTTTGAATTTAGAACACGACTTTCATGTATAACTTGCACGTGATCTATTGAAGGCAACTATTCATTTTTTTAGCCTTAAAGTCATATTATTGCGTCTCTTTTAGTCATTAAATCTTTCTAAATCACTTCGAATGAAATTCGGCCTTTAAACCTGACTTTCGTGCATAACTTGCAGTTGATCTATTGAAGGCAACAATGCATTTGTTTAGCCTTAAAGTCATGTCACTGAGTCTCTTCTAGTCATTCAATCATTCAAAATTAATTCGAACGAATTCTATTTTCACCCTTCAAACAATTTTTTTCTTACATAACTTGCAATTAATCTATTGAAGACAACAATGAATTATTTTACAATTAAAAAGCACATGACTCAGTCTTTTCAATCAGTAAATTGTTTGAAGGCACTTCGAACCAATTCTATTTTTGAATTTAGAACACGACTTTCATGCATAACTTGCACTTGATCTATTGAAGGCAACTATTCATTTTTTTAGCCTTAAAGTCATATTATTGCGTCTCTTTTAGTCATTAGATCTTTCTAAATCACTTCGAACGAAATTCAACCTTTAAACATGACTTTCGTGCATAACTTGCAGTTGATCTATTGAAGGCAACAATGCATTTGTTTAGCCTTAAACTCATGTCACTGAGTCTGTTCTAGTCATTAAATCATTCTAAATTAATTCGAACGAATTCTATTTTCGCCCTTCAAACATTATTTTTTTACATAACTTGCAATTAATCTACTGAAGACAACAATACATTAATTGAGCATTAAAAAGCATATCACTCACTCTTTTCAATCATTAAATTGTTTGAAGGCACTTCGAACCAATTCTATTTTTGAATTTAGAACACGACTTTCATGCATAACTTACACTTGAGCTATTGAAGGCAACTATTCATTTTTTTAGCCTTGAAGTCATATTATTGCGTCTCCTTTAGTCATTAAATCTTTCTAAATCACTTCGAATGAAATTCAGCCTTTAAACATGACTTTCGTGCATAACTTGCAGTTGATCTATTGAAGGCAACAATGCATTTGTTTAGCCTTAAAGTCATGTCACTGAGTCTCTTCTAGTCATTAAATCATTCAAAATTAATTCGAACGAATTCTATTTTCGCCCTTCAAACATTATTTTCTTACATAACTTGCAATTAATCTATTGAAGACAACAATGAATTATTTTACCATTAAAAAGCACATGACTCAGTCTTTTCAATCATTAAATTGTTTGAAGGCACTTCGAACCAATTCTATTTTTGAATTTAGAACACGACTTTCATGCATAACTTGCACTTGATCTATTGAAGGCAACTATTCATTTTATTAGCCTTAAAGTAATATTATTGCGTCTCTTTTAGTCATTAAATCTTTCTAAATCACTTCGAATGAAATTCGGCCTTTAAACATGACTTTCGTGCATAACTTGCAGTTGATCTATTGAAGGCAACAATGCATTTGTTTAGCCTTAAAGTCATGTCACTGAGTCTCTTCTAGTCATTAAATCATTCAAAATTAATTCGCACGAATTCTATTTTCGCCCTTCAAACATTATTTTCTTACATAACTTGCAATTAATCTATTGAAGACAACAGTGAATTATTTTACCATTAAAAAGCACATGACTCAGTCTTTTCAATCTTTAAATTGTTTGAAGGCACTTCGAACAAATTCTATTTTTGAATTTAGAACACGGCTTTCATGCATAACTTGCACTTGAGCTATTGAAGGCAACTATTCATTTTTTTAGCCGTAAAGTCATATTATTGCGTCTCTTTTAGTCATTAAATCTTTCTAAATCACTTCAAACGAAATTCAGCCTTTAAACATGACTTTCGTGCATAACTTGCAGTTGATCTATTGAAGGCAACAATCCATTTGTTTAGCGTTAAAGTCATGTCACTGATTCTGTTCTTGTCATTAAATCATTCTAAATTAATTCGAACGAATTCTATATTCGCCCTTTAAACATTATTTTCTTACATAACTTGCAATTAATCTACTGAAGACAACAATGCATTATTTTATCATTAAAAAGCATATCACTCAGTCTTTTCACTCATTAAATTGTTTTGAAAGCACTTCGAACCAATTCTATTTTTGAATTTAGAACACGACTTTCATGCATAACTTGCACTTGATCTATTGAAGGCAACTATTCATTTTTTTAGCCTTAAAGTCATATTATTGGGTCTCTTTTAGTCATTAAATCTTTCTGAATCACTTCGAATGAAATTCGGCCTTTGAACATGACTTTCGTGCATAACTTGCAGTTGATCTATTGAAGGCAACAATGCATTTGTTTAGCCTTAAAGTCATGTCACTGAGTCTCTTCTTGTCATTAAATCATTCAAAATTAATTCGAACGAATTCTATTTTCGCCCTTCAAACATTATTTTCTTACATAACTTGCAATTAATCTATTGAAGACAACAATGAATTATTTTACCATTAAAAAACACATGACTCAGTCTTTTCAATCATTAAATTGATTGAAGGCACTTCAAACCAATTCTATTTTGGAATTTAGAACACGACTTTCATGCATAACGTGCACTTGATCTATTGAACGCAACTATTCATTTTTTTAGCCTGAAAGTCATATTATTGCGTCTCTTTTAGTCATTAAATCTTTCTGAATCACTTCGAATGAAATTCGGCCTTTAAACATGACTTTCGTGCATAACTTGCAGTTGATCTATTGAAGACAACAATGCATTTGTTTAGCCTTAAAGTCATGTCACTGAGTCTCTTCTAGTCATTAAATCATTCAAAATTAATTCGAACGAATTCTATTTTCGCCCTTCAAACATTATTTTCTTACATAACTTGCAATTAATCTACTAAAGACAACAATGCACTATTTTAGCATTAAAAAGCATATCACTCAGTCTTTTCAATCATTAAATTGTTTGAAGGCACTTCGAACCAATTCTATTTTTGAATTTAGAACACGACTTTCGTTCATAACTTGCACTTGATCTATTGAAGGCAACTATTCATTTTTTTAGCCTGAAAGTGATATTATTGCGTGTGTTTTAGTCATTAAATCTTTCTGAATCACTTCGAATGAAATTCAGCCTTTAAACATGACATTCGTGCATAACTTGCAGTTGATCTATTGAAGGCAACAATGCATTTGTTTAGCCTTAAAGTCATGTCACTGAGTCTCTTCTAGTCATTAAATCATTCAAAATTAATTCGAACGAATTCTATTTTCGTCCTTCAAACATTATTTTCTTACATAACTTGCAATTAATCTACTAAAGACAACAATGCTTTATTTTGGCATTAAAAAGCATATCACTCAGTCTTTTCATTCACTAAATTGTTTGAAGGCACTTCGAACCAATTCTATTTTTGAATTTAGAACACGACTTTCATGCATAACTTGCACGTGATCTATTGAAGGCAACTATTCATTTTTTTAGCCTTAAAGTCATATTATTGCGTCTCTTTTAGTCATTAAATCTTTCTAAATCACTTCGAATGAAATTCGGCCTTTAAACCTGACTTTCGTGCATAACTTGCAGTTGATCTATTGAAGGCAACAATGCATTTGTTTAGCCTTAAAGTCATGTCACTGAGTCTCTTCTAGTCATTCAATCATTCAAAATTAATTCGAACGAATTCTATTTTCACCCTTCAAACAATTTTTTTCTTACATAACTTGCAATTAATCTATTGAAGACAACAATGAATTATTTTACCATTAAAAAGCACATGACTCAGTCTTTTCAATCAGTAAATTGTTTGAAGGCACTTCGAACCAATTCTATTTTGGAATTTAGAACACGACTTTCATGCATAACTTGCACTTGATCTATTGAACGCAACTATTCATTTTTTTAGCCTGAAAGTCATATTATTGCGTCTCTTTTAGTCATTAAATCTTTCTGAATCACTTCGAATGAAATTCGGCCTTTAAACATGACTTTCGTGCATAACTTGCAGTTGATCTATTGAAGGCAACAATGCATTTGTTTAGCCTTAAAGTCATGTCACTGAGTCTCTTCTTGTCATTAAATCATTCAAAATTAATTCGAACGAATTCTATTTTCGCCCTTCAAACATTATTTTTTTACATAACTTGCAATTAATCTACTGAAGACAACAATACATTAATTGAGCATTAAAAAGCATATCACTCACTCTTTTCAATCATTAAATTGTTTGAAGGCACTTCGAACCAATTCTATTTTTGAATTTAGAACACGACTTTCATGCATAACTTACACTTGAGCTATTGAAGGCAACTATTCATTTTTTTAGCCTTGAAGTCATATTATTGCGTCTCCTTTAGTCATTAAATCTTTCTAAATCACTTCGAATGAAATTCAGCCTTTAAACATGACTTTCGTGCATAACTTGCAGTTGATCTATTGAAGGCAACAATGCATTTGTTTAGCCTTAAAGTCATGTCACTGAGTCTCTTCTAGTCATTAAATCATTCAAAATTAATTCGAACGAATTCTATTTTCGCCCTTCAAACATTATTTTCTTACATAACTTGCAATTAATCTATTGAAGACAACAATGAATTATTTTACCATTAAAAAGCACATGACTCAGTCTTTTCAATCATTAAATTGTTTGAAGGCACTTCGAACCAATTCTATTTTTGAATTTAGAACACGACTTTCATGCATAACTTGCACTTGATCTATTGAAGGCAACTATTCATTTTATTAGCCTTAAAGTAATATTATTGCGTCTCTTTTAGTCATTAAATCTTTCTAAATCACTTCGAATGAAATTCGGCCTTTAAACATGACTTTCGTGCATAACTTGCAGTTGATCTATTGAAGGCAACAATGCATTTGTTTAGCCTTAAAGTCATGTCACTGAGTCTCTTCTAGTCATTAAATCATTCAAAATTAATTCGCACGAATTCTATTTTCGCCCTTCAAACATTATTTTCTTACATAACTTGCAATTAATCTATTGAAGACAACAGTGAATTATTTTACCATTAAAAAGCACATGACTCAGTCTTTTCAATCTTTAAATTGTTTGAAGGCACTTCGAACAAATTCTATTTTTGAATTTAGAACACGGCTTTCATGCATAACTTGCACTTGAGCTATTGAAGGCAACTATTCATTTTTTTAGCCGTAAAGTCATATTATTGCGTCTCTTTTAGTCATTAAATCTTTCTAAATCACTTCAAACGAAATTCAGCCTTTAAACATGACTTTCGTGCATAACTTGCAGTTGATCTATTGAAGGCAACAATCCATTTGTTTAGCGTTAAAGTCATGTCACTGATTCTGTTCTTGTCATTAAATCATTCTAAATTAATTCGAACGAATTCTATATTCGCCCTTTAAACATTATTTTCTTACATAACTTGCAATTAATCTACTGAAGACAACAATGCATTATTTGAGCATTAAAAAGCATATCACTCAGTCTTTTCAATCATTAAATTGTTTGAAGGCATTTCGAACAAATTCTCTTTTTGAATTTAGAACACGACTTTCATGCATAACTTGCACTTGAGCTATTGAAGGCAACTATTCATTTTTTTAGCCATAAAGTCATATTATTGCGTCTCTTTTAGTCATTAAATCTTTCTAAATCACTTCGAACGAAATTCAGCCTTTAAACATGACTTTCGTTCATAACTAGCAGTTGATCTATTGAAGGCAACAATGCATTTGTTTAGCCTTAAAGTCATGTCACTGAGTCTGTGCTTGTCATTAAATCATTCTAAATTAATTCGAACGAATTCTGTTTTCGCCCTTGAAACATTGTTTTCTTACATAACTTGCAATTAATCTACTGAACACAACAATGCATTATTTGAGCATTAAAAAGCATATCACTCAGTCTTTTCAATCATTAAATTGTTTGAAAGCGCACTTTGAACCAATTCTATTTTTGAATTTAGAACACGACTTTCATGCATAACTTGCACTTGATCTATTGAAGGCAACTATTCATTTTTTTAGCCTTAAAGTCATATTATTGCGTCTCTTTTAGTCATTAAATCTTTCTGAATCACTTCGAATAAAATTCGGCCTTTAAACATGACTTTCGTGCATAACTTGGAGTTGATCTATTGAAGGCAACAATGCATTTGTTTAGCCTTAAAGTCATGTCACTGAGTCACTCTTAGTCATTAAATCATTCAAAATTAATTCGAACGAATTCTATTTTCGCCCTTCAAACATTATTTTCTTACGTAACTTGCAATTAATCTACTGAAGACAACAATGCATTATTTTAGCATTAAAAAGCACATCACTCAGTCTTTTCAATCATTAAATTGTTTGAAGGCACTTCGAACCAATTCTATTTTTGAATTTAGAACACGACTTTCATGCATAACTTGCACTTGATCTATTGAAGGCAACTATTCATTTTTTTAGCTAGAAAGTCATATTATTGCGTCTCTTTTAGTCATTAAATCTTTCTGAATAACTTCGAATGAAATTCGGCCTTTAAACATGACTTTTGTGCATAACTTGCTGTTGATCTATTGAAGGCAACAATGCATTTGTTTAGCCTTAAAGTCATGTCACTGAGTCTCTTCCAGTCATTAAATCATTCAAAATTAATTCGAACGAATTCTATTTTCGCCCTTCAAACATTATTTTCTTACATAACTCGCAATTAATCTATTGAAGACAACAATGAATTATTTTACCATTAAAAAGCACATGACTCAGTCTTTTCAATCATTAAATTGTTTGAAGGCACTTCGAACCAATTCTATTTTTGAATTTAGAACACGACTTTCATGCATAACTTGCACTTGATCTATTGAAGGCAACTATTCATTTTTTTAGCCTTAAAGTCATATTATTGCGTCTCTTTTAGTCATTAAATCTTTCTGAATCACTTCGAATAAAATTCGGCCTTTAAACATGACTTTCGTGCATAACTTGGAGTTGATCTATTGAAGGCAACAATGCATTTGTTTAGCCTTAAAGTCATGTCACTGAGTCACTCTTAGTCATTAAATCAATCAAAATTAATTCGAACGAATTCTATTTTCACCCTTCAAACATTATTTTCTTACATAACTTGCAATTAATCTATTGAAGACAACAATGAATTATTTTACCATTAAAAAGCACATGACTCAGTCTTTTCAATCATTAAATTGTTTGAAGGCACTTCGAACCAATTCTATTTTTGAATTTAGAACACGACTTTCATCCATAACTTGCACTTGATCTATTGAAGGCAACTATTCATTTTTTTAGCCTTAAAGTCATATTATTGCGTCTCTTTTAGTCATTAAATCTTTCTGAATCACTTCGAATAAAATTCGGCCTTTAAACATGACTTTCGTGCATAACTTGGAGTTGATCTATTGAAGGCAACAATGCATTTGTTTAGCCTTAAAGTCATGTCACTGAGTCACTCTTAGTCATTAAATCATTCAAAATTAATTCGAACGAATTCTATTTTCGCCCTTCAAACATTATTTTCTTACATAACTTGCAATTAATCGACTGAAGACAACAATGCATTATTTTAGCATTAAAAAGCACATCACTCAGTCTTTTCAATCATTAAATTGTTTGAAGGCACTTCGAACCAATTCTATTTTCGAATTTAGAACACGACTTTCATGCATAACTTGCACTTGATCTATTGAAGGCAACTATTCATTTTTTTAGCTAGAAAGTCATATTATTGCGTCTCTTTTAGTCATTAAATCTTTCTGAATAACTTCGAATGAAATTCGGCCTTTAAACATGACTTTTGTGCATAACTTGCTGTTGATCTATTGAAGGCAACAATGCAATTGTTTAGCCTTAAAGTCATGTCACTGAGTCTCTTCCAGTCATTAAATCATTCAAAATTAATTCGAACGAATTCTATTTTCGCCCTTCAAACATTATTTTCTTACATAACTCGCAATTAATCTATTGAAGACAACAATGAATTATTTTACCATTAAAAAGCACATGACTCAGTCTTTTCAATCATTAAATTGTTTGAAGGCACTTCGAACCAATTCTATTTTTGAATTTAGAACACGACTTTCATGCATAACTTGCACTTGATCTATTGAAGGCAACTATTCATTTTTTTAGCCTTAAAGTCATATTATTGCGTCTCTTTTAGTCATTAAATCTTTCTGAATCACTTCGAATAAAATTCGGCCTTTAAACATGACTTTCGTGCATAACTTGCTGTTGATCTATTGAAGGCAACAATGCATTTGTTTAGCCTTAAAGTCATGTCACTGAGTCACTTTTAGTCATTAAATCATTCAAAATTAATTCGAACGAATTCTATTTTCGCCCTTCAAACATTATTTTCTTACATAACTTGCAATTAATCTATTGAAGACAACAATGAATTATTTTACCATTAAAAAGCACATGACTCAGTCTTTTCAATCATTAAATTGTTTGAAGGCACTTCGAACCAATTCTATTTTCGAATTTAGAACACGACTTTCATGCATAACTTGCACTTGATCTATTGAAGGCAACTATTCATTTTTTTAGCTAGAAAGTCATATTATTGCGTCTCTTTTAGTCATTAAATCTTTCTGAATAACATCGAATGAAATTCGGCCTTTAAACATGACTTTTGTGCATAACTTGCTGTTGATCTATTGAAGGCAACAATGCATTTGTTTAGCCTTAAAGTCATGTCACTGAGTCTCTTATAGTCATTAAATCATTCAAAATTAATTCGAACGAATTCTATTTTCGCCCTTCAAACATTATTTTCTTACATAACTCGCAATTAATCTATTGAAGACAACAATGAATTATTTTACCATTAAAAACCACATGACTCAGTCTTTTCAATCATTAAATTGTTTGAAGGCACTTCGAACCAATTCTATTTTTGAATTTAGAACACGACTTTCATGCATAACTTGCACTTGATCAATTGAAGGCGACTATTCATTTTTTTAGCCTTAAAGTCATATTATTGGGTCTCGTTTAGTCATTAAATCTTTTTAAATCACTTCGAACGAAATTCAGCCTTTAAACATGACTTTCGTGCATAACTTGCAGTTGATCTATTGAAGGCAACAATGCATTTGTTTAGCGTTAAAGTTATGTCACTGAGTCTCTTCTAGTAATTAAATCATTCAAAATTAATTCGAACGAATTCTATTTTCGCCCTTCAAACATTATTTTCTTACATAACTTGCAATTAATCTATTGAAGACAACAATGAATTATTTTACCATTAAAAACCACATGACTCAGTCTTTTCAATCATTAAATTGTTTGAAGGCACTTCGAACCAATTCTATTTTTGAATTTAGAACACGACTTTCATGCATAACTTGCACTTGATCTATTGAAGGCAACTATTCATTTTTTTAGCCTTAAAGTCATATTATTGCGTCTCTTTTAGTCATTAAATCTTTCTGAATCACTTCGAATGAAATTCGGGCTTTAAACATGACTTTCGTGCATAACTTGGAGTTGATCTATTGAAGGCAACAATGCATTTGTTTAGTCTTAAAGTCATGTCACTGAGTCTCTTCTAGTCATTAAATCATTCAAAATTAATTCGAACGAATTCTATTTTCGCCCTTCAAACATTATTTTCTTACATAACTTGCAATTAATCTATTGAAGACAACAATGAATTATTTTACCATTAAAAACCACATGACTCAGTCTTTTCAATCATTAAATTGTTTGAAGGCACTTCGAACCAATTCTATTTTTGAATTTAGAACACGACTTTCATGCATAACTTGCACTTGATCTATTGAAGGCAACTATTCATTTTTTTAGCCTTAAAGTCATATTATTGCGTCTCTTTTAGTCATTAAATCTTTCTGAATCACTTCGAATGAAATTCGGCCTTTAAACATGACTTTCGTGCATAACTTGCAGTTGATCTAGTGAAGGCAACAATGCATTTGTTTAGCCTTAAAGCCATGTCACTGAGTCTCTTCTAGTCATTAAATCATTCAAAATTAATTCGAACGAATTCTATTTTCGCCCTTCAAACATTATTTTCTTACATAACCTCCAATTAATCTACTGAAGACAACAATGCATTATTTTAGCTTTAAAAAGCATATCACTCAGTCTTTTCAATCATTAAATTGTTTGAAGGCACTTCGAACCAATTCTATTTTTGAATTTAGAACATGACTTTCATGCATAACTTGCACTTGATCTATTGAAGGCGACAATTCATTTTTTTAGCCTTAAAGTCATATTATTGCGTCTCTTTTAGTCATTAAATCTTTCTGAATCACTTCGAATAAAATTCGGCCTTTAAACATGACTTTCGTGCATAACTTGGAGTTGATCTATTGAAGGCAACAATGCATTTGTTTAGCCTTAAAGTCATGTCACTGAGTCACTCTTAGTCATTAAATCATTCAAAATTAATTCGAACGAATTCTATTTTCGCCCTTCAAACATTATTTTCTTACATAACTTGCAATTAATCTACTGAAGACAACAATGCATTATTTTAGCATTAAAAAGCACATCACTCAGTCTTTTCAATCATTAAATTGTTTGAAGGCACTTCGAACCAATTCTATTTTTGAATTTAGAACACGACTTTCGTGCCTAACTTGCACTTGATCTATTGAAGGCAACTATTCATTTTTTTAGCCTTAAAGTCATATTATTGCGTCTCTTTTAGTCATTAAATCTTTCTGAATCACTTCGAATAAAATTCGGCCTTTAAACATGACTTTCGTGCATAACTTGCAGTTGATCTATTGAAGGCAACAATGCATTTGTTTAGCCTTAAAGTCATGTCACTGAGTCTCTTCTAGTAATTAAATCATTCAAAATTAATTCGAACGAATTCTATTTTCGCCCTTCAAACATTATTTTCTTACATAACTTGCAATTAATCTATTGAAGACAACAATGAATTATTTTACCATTAAAAACCACATGACTCAGTCTTTTCAATCATTAAATTGTTTGAAGGCACTTCGAACCAATTCTATTTTTGAATTTAGAACACGACTTTCATGCATAACTTGCACTTGATCTATTGAAGGCAACTATTCATTTTTTTAGCCTTAAAGTCATATTATTGCGTCTCTTTTAGTCATTAAATCTTTCTGAATCACTTCGAATGAAATTCGGGCTTTAAACATGACTTTCGTGCATAACTTGGAGTTGATCTATTGAAGGCAACAATGCATTTGTTTAGCCTTAAAGTCATGTCACTGAGTCTCTTCTAGTCATTAAATCATTCAAAATTAATTCGAACGAATTCTATTTTCGCCCTTCAAACATTATTTTCTTACATAACTTGCAATTAATCTATTGAAGACAACAATGAATTATTTTACCATTAAAAAGCACATGACTCAGTCTTTTCAATCATTAAATTGTTTGAAGGCACTACGAACCAATTCTATTTTTGAATTTAGAACACGACTTTCATGCATAACTTGCACTTGATCTATTGAAGGCAACTATTCATTTTTTTAGCCTTAAAGTCATATTATTGCGTCTCTTTTAGTCATTAAATCTTTCTGAATCACTTCGAATGAAATTCGGCCTTTAAACATGACTTTCGTGCATAACTTGCAGTTGATCTAGTGAAGGCAACAATGCATTTGTTTAGCCTTAAAGCCATGTCACTGAGTCTCTTCTAGTCATTAAATCATTCAAAATTAATTCGAACGAATTCTATTTTCGCCCTTCAAACATTATTTTCTTACATAACCTCCAATTAATCTACTGAAGACAACAATGCATTATTTTAGCTTTAAAAAGCATATCACTCAGTCTTTTCAATCATTAAATTGTTTGAAGGCACTTCGAACCAATTCTATTTTTGAATTTAGAACATGACTTTCATGCATAACTTGCACTTGATCTATTGAAGGCGACAATTCATTTTTTTAGCCTTAAAGTCATATTATTGCGTCTCTTTTAGTCATTAAATCTTTCTGAATCACTTCGAATAAAATTCGGCCTTTAAACATGACTTTCGTGCATAACTTGGAGTTGATCTATTGAAGGCAACAATGCATTTGTTTAGCCTTAAAGTCATGTCACTGAGTCACTCTTAGTCATTAAATCATTCAAAATTAATTCGAACGAATTCTATTTTCGCCCTTCAAACATTATTTTCTTACATAACTTGCAATTAATCTACTGAAGACAACAATGCATTATTTTAGCATTAAAAAGCACATCACTCAGTCTTTTCAATCATTAAATTGTTTGAAGGCACTTCGAACCAATTCTATTTTTGAATTTAGAACACGACTTTCGTGCATAACTTGCACTTGATCTATTGAAGGCAACTAGTCATTTTTTTAGCCTTAAAGTCATATTATTGCGTCTCTTTTAGTCATTAAATCTTTCTGAATCACTTCGAATAAAATTCGGCCTTTAAACATGACTTTCGTGCATAACTTGCAGTTGATCTATTGAAGGCAACAATGCATTTGTTTAGCCTTAAAGTCATGTCACTGAGTCTCTTCTAGTCATTAAATCATTCAAAATTAATTCGAACGATTCTATTGTCGCCCTTCAAACATTATTTTCTTACATAATTTGCAATTAATCTATTGAAGACAACAATGAATTATTTTACCATTAAAAACCACATGACTCAGTCTTTTCAATCATTAAATTGTTTGAAGGCGCTTCGAACCAATTCTATTTTTGAATTTAGAACACGACTTTCATGCATAACTTGCACTTGATCTATTGAAGGCAACTATTCATTTTTTTAGCCTTAAAGTCATATTATTGCGTCTCTTTTAGTCATTAAATCTTTCTGAATCACTTCGAATGAAATTCGGGCTTTAAACATGACTTTCGTGCATAACTTGGAGTTGATCTATTGAAGGCAACAATGCATTTGTTTAGCCTTAAAGTCATGTCACTGAGTCTCTTCTAGTCATTAAATCATTCAAAATTAATTCGAACGATTCTATTGTCGCCCTTCAAACATTATTTTCTTACATAACTTGCAATTAATCTATTGAAGACAACAATGAATTATTTTACCATTAAAAAGCACATGACTCAGTCTTTTCAATCATTAAATTGTTTGAAGGCACTTCGAACCAATTCTATTTTTGAATTTAGAACACGACTTTCATGCATAACTTGCACTTGATCTATTGAAGGCAACTATTCATTTTTTTAGCCTTAAAGTCATATTATTGCGTCTCTTTTAGTCATTAAATCTTTCTGAATCACTTCGAATGAAATTCGGCCTTTAAACATGACTTTCGTGCATAACTTGCAGTTGATCTAGTGAAGGCAACAATGCATTTGTTTAGCCTTAAAGCCATGTCACTGAGTCTCTTCTAGTCATTAAATCATTCAAAATTAATTCGAACGAATTCTATTTTCGCCCTTCAAACATTATTTTCTTACATAACCTCCAATTAATCTACTGAAGACAACAATGCATTATTTTAGCTTTAAAAAGCATATCACTCAGTCTTTTCAATCATTAAATTGTTTGAAGGCACTTCGAACCAATTCTATTTTTGAATTTAGAACATGACTTTCATGCATAACTTGCACTTGATCTATTGAAGGCGACAATTCATTTTTTTAGCCTTAAAGTCATATTATTGCGTCTCTTTTAGTCATTAAATCTTTCTGAATCACTTCGAATAAAATTCGGCCTTTAAACATGACTTTCGTGCATAACTTGGAGTTGATCTATTGAAGGCAACAATGCATTTGTTTAGCCTTAAAGTAATGTCACTGAGTCACTCTTAGTCATTAAATCATTCAAAATTAATTCGAACGAATTCTATTTTCGCCCTTCAAACATTATTTTCTTACATAACTTGCAATTAATCTACTGAAGACAACAATGCATTATTTTAGCATTAAAAAGCACATCACTCAGTCTTTTCAATCATTAAATTGTTTGAAGGCACTTCGAACCAATTCTATTTTTGAATTTAGAACACGACTTTCGTGCCTAACTTGCACTTGATCTATTGAAGGCAACTATTCATTTTTTTAGCCTTAAAGTCATATTATTGCGTCTCTTTTAGTCATTAAATCTTTCTGAATCACTTCGAATAAAATTCGGCCTTTAAACATGACTTTCGTGCATAACTTGCAGTTGATCTATTGAAGGCAACAATGCATTTGTTTAGCCTTAAAGTCATGTCACTGAGTCTCTTCTAGTAATTAAATCATTCAAAATTAATTCGAACGAATTCTATTTTCGCCCTTCAAACATTATTTTCTTACATAACTTGCAATTAATCTATTGAAGACAACAATGAATTATTTTACCATTAAAAACCACATGACTCAGTCTTTTCAATCATTAAATTGTTTGAAGGCACTTCGAACCAATTCTATTTTTGAATTTAGAACACGACTTTCATGCATAACTTGCACTTGATCTATTGAAGGCAACTATTCATTTTTTTAGCCTTAAAGTCATATTATTGCGTCTCTTTTAGTCATTAAATCTTTCTGAATCACTTCGAATGAAATTCGGGCTTTAAACATGACTTTCGTGCATAACTTGGAGTTGATCTATTGAAGGCAACAATGCATTTGTTTAGCCTTAAAGTCATGTCACTGAGTCTCTTCTAGTCATTAAATCATTCAAAATTAATTCGAACGAATTCTATTTTCGCCCTTCAAACATTATTTTCTTACATAACTTGCAATTAATCTATTGAAGACAACAATGAATTATTTTACCATTAAAAAGCACATGACTCAGTCTTTTCAATCATTAAATTGTTTGAAGGCACTTCGAACCAATTCTATTTTTGAATTTAGAACACGACTTTCATGCATAACTTGCACTTGATCTATTGAAGGCAACTATTCATTTTTTTAGCCTTAAAGTCATATTATTGCGTCTCTTTTAGTCATTAAATCTTTCTGAATCACTTCGAATGAAATTCGGCCTTTAAACATGACTTTCGTGCATAACTTGCAGTTGATCTAGTGAAGGCAACAATGCATTTGTTTAGCCTTAAAGCCATGTCACTGAGTCTCTTCTAGTCATTAAATCATTCAAAATTAATTCGAACGAATTCTATTTTCGCCCTTCAAACATTATTTTCTTACATAACCTCCAATTAATCTACTGAAGACAACAATGCATTATTTTAGCTTTAAAAAGCATATCACTCAGTCTTTTCAATCATTAAATTGTTTGAAGGCACTTCGAACCAATTCTATTTTTGAATTTAGAACATGACTTTCATGCATAACTTGCACTTGATCTATTGAAGGCGACAATTCATTTTTTTAGCCTTAAAGTCATATTATTGCGTCTCTTTTAGTCATTAAATCTTTCTGAATCACTTCGAATAAAATTCGGCCTTTAAACATGACTTTCGTGCATAACTTGGAGTTGATCTATTGAAGGCAACAATGCATTTGTTTAGCCTTAAAGTAATGTCACTGAGTCACTCTTAGTCATTAAATCATTCAAAATTAATTCGAACGAATTCTATTTTCGCCCTTCAAACATTATTTTCTTACATAACTTGCAATTAATCTACTGAAGACAACAATGCATTATTTTAGCATTAAAAAGCACATCACTCAGTCTTTTCAATCATTAAATTGTTTGAAGGCACTTCGAACCAATTCTATTTTTGAATTTAGAACACGACTTTCGTGCATAACTTGCACTTGATCTATTGAAGGCAACTAGTCATTTTTTTAGCCTTAAAGTCATATTATTGCGTCTCTTTTAGTCATTAAATCTTTCTGAATCACTTCGAATAAAATTCGGCCTTTAAACATGACTTTCGTGCATAACTTGCAGTTGATCTATTGAAGGCAACAATGCATTTGTTTAGCCTTAAAGTCATGTCACTGAGTCTCTTCTAGTCATTAAATCATTCAAAATTAATTCGAACGATTCTATTGTCGCCCTTCAAACATTATTTTCTTACATAATTTGCAATTAATCTATTGAAGACAACAATGAATTATTTTACCATTAAAAAGCACATGACTCAGTCTTTTCAATCATTAAATTGTTTGAAGGCACTTCGAACCAATTCTATTTTTGAATTTAGAACACGACTTTCATGCATAACTTGCACTTGATCTATTGCAGGCAACTATTCATTTTTTTAGCCTGAAAGTTATATTATTGCGTCTCTTTTAGTCATTAAATCTTTCTGAATCACTTCGAATGAAATTCGGCCTTTAAACATGACTTTCATGCATAACCTGCAGTTGATCTATTGAAGGCAAAAATGCATTTGTTTAGCCTTAAAGTCATGTCACTGAGTATCTTCTAGTCATTAAATCATTCAAAATTAATTCGAACGAATTCTATTTTCGCCCTTCAAACATTATTTTCTTACATAACTTCCAATTAATCTACTCAAGACAACAATGCATTATTTTAGCATTAAAAAGCATACCACTCAGTCTTTTCAGTCATTAAATTGTTTGAAGGCACTTCGAACCAATTCTATTTTTGAATTTAGAACACGACTTTCATGCATAACTTGCACTTGATCTATTGAAGGCAACTATTCATTTTTTTAGCCTTAAAGTCATATTATTGCGTCTCTTTTAGTCATTAAATCTTTCTGAATCACTTCGAATGAAATTCGGCCTTTAGACATGACTTTCGTGCATAACTTGCACTTGATCTATTGAAGGCAACAATGCATTTGTTTAGCCTTAAAGCCATGTCACTGAGTCTCTTCTAGTCATTAAATCATTCAAAATGAATTCGAACGAATTCTATTTTCGCCCTTCAAACATTATTTTCTTACATAACTTGCAATTAATCTACCGAAGACAACAATGCATTATTTTAGCATTAAAAAGCATATCACTCGGTCTTTTCAATCAATAAATTGTTTGAAGGCACTTCAAACCAATTCTATTTTTGAATTTAGAACACGACTTTCATGCATAACTTGCACTTGATCAATTGAAGGCAACTATTCATTTTTTTAGCCTTAAAGTCATATTATTGCGTGTCTTTTAGTCATTAAATCTTTCTGAATCACTTCGAATGAAATTCGGTCTTTAAACATGACTTTCGTGCATAACTTGCAGTTGATCTATTGAAAGCAAAAATGCATTTGTTTAGCCTTAAAGTCATGTCACTGAGTCTCTTCTAGTCATTAAATCATTCAAAATTAATTCGAACGAATTCTATTTTCGCCCTTCAAACATTATTTTCTTACATAACTTCCAATTAATCTACTGAAGACAACAATGCATTATTTTAGCATTAAAAAGCATATCACACAGTCTTTTCAATCATTAAATTGTTTGAAGGCACTTCGAACCAATTCTATTTTTGAATTTGGAACACGACTTTCATGCATAACTTGCACTTGATCTATTGAAGGCAACTATTCCTTTTTTTAGCCTTAAAGTCATATTATTGCGTCTCTTTTAGTCATTAAATATTTCTGAATAACTTCGAACGAAATCCAGCCTTTAAACATGACTTTCGTGCATAACTTGCAGTTGATCTATTGAAGGCAACAATGCATTTGTTTAGCGTTAAAGTCATGTCACTGAGTCTCTTCTAGTAATTAAATCATTCAAAATTAATTCGAACGAATTCTATTTTCGCCCTTCAAACATTATTTTCTTACATAACTTGCAATTAATCTATTGAAGACAACAATGAATTATTTTACCATTAAAAACCACATGACTCAGTCTTTTCAATCATTAAATTGTTTGAAGGCGCTTCGAACCAATTCTATTTTTGAATTTAGAACACGACTTTCATGCATAACTTGCACTTGATCTATTGAAGGCAACTATTCATTTTTTTAGCCTTAAAGTCATATTATTGCGTCTCTTTTAGTCATTAAATCTTTCTGAATCACTTCGAATGAAATTCGGGCTTTAAACATGACTTTCGTGCATAACTTGGAGTTGATCTATTGAAGGCAACAATGCATTTTTTTAGCCTTAAAGTGATGTCACTGAGTCTCTTCTAGTCATTAAATCATTCAAAATTAATTCGAACGAATTCTATTTTCGCCCTTCAAACATTATTTTCTTACATAACTTGCAATTAATCTATTGAAAACAACAATGAATTATTTTACCATTAAAAAGCACATGACTCAGTCTTTTCAATCATTAAATTGTTTGAAGGCACTTCGAACCAATTCTATTTTTGAATTTAGAACACGACTTTCATGCATAACTTGCACTTGATCTATTGAAGGCAACTATTCATTTTTTTAGCCTTAAAGTCATATTATTGCGTCTCTTTTAGTCATTAAATCTTTCTGAATCACTTCGAATGAAATTCGGCCTTTAAACATGACTTTCGTGCATAACTTGCAGTTGATCTATTGAAGGCAACAATGCATTTGTTTAGCCTTAAAGCCATGTCACTGAGTCTCTTCTAGTAATTAAATCATTCAAAATGAATTCGAACGAATTCTATTTTCGCCCTTCAAACATTATTTTCTTACATAACTTGCAATTAATCTATTGAAGACAACAATGAATTATTTTACCATTAAAAACCACATGACTCAGTCTTTTCAATCATTAAATTGTTTGAAGGCACTTCGAACCAATTCTATTTTTGAATTTAGAACAGGACTTTCATGCATAACTTGCAGTTGATCTATTGAAGGCAACAATGCATTTGTTTAGCCTTAAAGCCATGTCACTGAGTCTCTTCTAGTCATTAAATCATTCAAAATGAATTCGAACGAATTCTATTTTCGCCCTTCAAACATTATTTTCTTACATAACTTGCAATTAATCTACTGAAGACAACAATGCATTATTTTAGCATTAAAAAGCATATCACTCAGTCTTTTCAATCATTAAATTGTTTGAAGGCACTTCGAACCAATTCTATTTTTGAATTTAGAACACGACTTTCATGCATAACTTGCACTTGATCAATTGAAGGCAACTATTCATTTTTTTAGCCTTAATTCATATTATTGGGTCTCTTTTAGTCATTAAATCTTTCTAAATCACTTCGAACGAAATTCAGCCTTTAAACATGACTTTCGTGCATAACTTGCAGTTGATCTATTGAAGGCAACAATGCATTTGTTTAGCGTTAAAGTCATGTCACTGAGTCTCTTCTAGTAATTAAATCATTCAAAATTAATTCGAACGAATTCTATTTTCGCCCTTCAAACATTATTTTCTTACATAACTTGCAATTAATCTATTGAAGACAACAATGAATTATTTTACCATTAAAAACCACATGACTCAGTCTTTTCAATCATTAAATTGTTTGAAGGCACTTCGAACCAATTCTATTTTTGAATTTAGAACAGGACTTTCATGCATAACTTGCAGTTGATCTATTGAAGGCAACAATGCATTTGTTTAGCCTTAAAGCCATGTCACTGAGTCTCTTCTAGTCATTAAATCATTCAAAATGAATTCGAACGAATTCTATTTTCGCCCTTCAAACATTATTTTCTTACATAACTTGCAATTAATCTACTGAAGACAACAATGCATTATTTTAGCATTAAAAAGCATATCACTCAGTCTTTTCAATCATTAAATTGTTTGAAGGCACTTCGAACCAATTCTATTTTTGAATTTGGAACACGACTTTCATGCATAACTTGCACTTGATCTATTGAAGCCAACTATTCATTTTTTTAGCCTTAAAGTCATATTATTGCGTCTCTTTTAGTCATTAAATCTTTCTAAATCACTTCGAACGAAATTCAGCCTTTAAACATGACTTTCGTGCATAACTTGCAGTTGATCTATTGAAGGCAACAATGCATTTGTTTAGCCTTAAAGTCATGTCACTGAGTCTCTTCTAGTAATTAAATCATTCAAAATGAATTCGAACGAATTCTATTTTCGCCCTTTAAACATTATTTTCTTACATAACTTCCAATTAATCTACTGAAGACAACAATGCATTATTTTAGCATTAAAAAGCATATCACTCAGTCTTTTCAATCATTAAATTGTTTGAAGGCACTTCGAACCAATTCTATTTTTGAATTTGGAACACGACTTTCATGCATAACTTGCACTTGATCTATTGAAGGCAACTATTCATTTTTTTAGCCTTAAAGTCATATTATTGCGTCTCTTTTAGTCATTAAATCTTTCTGAATCACTTCGAATGAAATTCGGCCTTTAAACACGACTTTTGTGCATAACCTGCAGTTGATCTATTGAAGGCAACAATGCATTTGTTTAGCCTTAAAGTCATGTCACTGAGTCTGTTCTTGTCATTAAATCATTCAAAATTAATTCGAACGAATTCTATTTTCGCCCTACAAACATTATTTTCTTACATAAGTTGCAATTAATCTATTGAAGACAACAATGAATTATTTTACCATTAAAAAGCACATGACTCAGTCTTTTCAGTCATTAAATTATTTGAAGGCACTTCGAACCAATTCTATTTTTGAATTTAGAACACGACTTTCATGCATAACTTGCACTTGATCTATTGAAGGCAACTATTCATTTTTTTAGCCTTAAAGTCATATTATTGCGTCTCTTTTAGTCATTAAATCTTTCTGAATCACTTCGAATGAAATTCGGCCTTTAGACATGACTTTCGTGCATAACTTGCAGTTGATCTATTGAAGGCAACAATGCATTTGTTTAGCCTTAAAGCCATGTCACTGAGTCTCTTCTAGTCATTAAATCATTCAAAATGAATTCGAACGAATTCTATTTTCGCCCTTCAAACATTATTTTCTTACATAACTTGCAATTAATCTACTGAAGACAACAAAGCATTATTTTAGCATTAAAAAGCATATCACTCAGTCTTTTCAATCAATAAATTGTTTGAAGGCACTTCAAACCAATTCTATTTTTGAATTTAGAACACGACTTTCATGCATAACTTGCACTTGATCAATTGAAGGCAACTATTCATTTTTTTAGCCTTAAAGTCATATTATTGCGTGTCTTTTAGTCATTAAATCTTTCTGAATCACTTCGAATGAAATTCGGTCTTTAAACATGACTTTCGTGCATAACTTGCAGTTGATCTATTGAAAGCAAAAATGCATTTGTTTAGCCTTAAAGTCATGTCACTGAGTCTCTTCTAGTCATTAAATCATTCAAAATTAATTCGAACGAATTCTATTTTCGCCCTTCAAACATTATTTTCTTACATAACTTCCAATTAATCTACTGAAGACAACAATGCATTATTTTAGCATTAAAAAGCATATCACACAGTCTTTTCAATCATTAAATTGTTTGAAGGCACTTCGAACCAATTCTATTTTTGAATTTGGAACACGACTTTCATGCATAACTTGCACTTGATCTATTGAAGGCAACTATTCCTTTTTTTAGCCTTAAAGTCATATTATTGCGTCTCTTTTAGTCATTAAATATTTCTGAATAACTTCGAACGAAATTCAGCCTTTAAACATGACTTTCGTGCATAACTTGCAGTTGATCTATTGAAGGCAACAATGCATTTGTTTAGCGTTAAAGTCATGTCACTGAGTCTCTTCTAGTAATTAAATCATTCAAAATTAATTCGAACGAATTCTATTTTCGCCCTTCAAACATTATTTTCTTACATAACTTGCAATTAATCTATTGAAGACAACAATGAATTATTTTACCATTAAAAACCACATGACTCAGTCTTTTCAATCATTAAATTGTTTGAAGGCACTTCGAACCAATTCTATTTTTGAATTTAGAACAGGACTTTCATGCATAACTTGCACTTGATCTATTGAAGGCAACTATTCATTTTTTTAGCCTTAAAGTCATATTATTGCGTCTCTTTTAGTCATTAAATCTTTCTGAATCACTTCGAATGAAATTCGGGCTTTAAACATGACTTTCGTGCATAACTTGGAGTTGATCTATAGAAGGCAACAATGCATTTGTTTAGCCTTAAAGTCATGTCACTGAGTCACTCTTAGTCATTAAATCATTCAAAATTAATTCGAACGAATTCTATTTTCGCCCTTCAAACATTATTTTCTTACATAACTTGCAATTAATCTATTGAAGACAACAATGAATTATTTTACCATTAAAAACCACATGACTCAGTCTTTTCAATCATTAAATTGTTTGAAGGCACTTCGAACCAATTCTATTTTTGAATTTAGAACAGGACTTTCATGCATAACTTGCACTTGATCTATTGAAGGCAACTATTCATTTTTTTAGCCTTAAAGTCATATTATTGCGTCTCTTTTAGTCATTAAATCTTTCTGAATCACTTCGAATGAAATTCGGCCTTTAGACATGACTTTCGTGCATAACTTGCACTTGATCTATTGAAGGCAACAATGCATTTGTTTAGCCTTAAAGCCATGTCACTGAGTCTCTTCTAGTCATTAAATCATTCAAAATGAATTCGAACGAATTCTATTTTCGCCCTTCAAACATTATTTTCTTACATAACTTGCAATTAATCTACTGAAGACAACAATGCATTATTTTAGCATTAAAAAGCATATCACTCAGTCTTTTCAATCAATAAATTGTTTGAAGACACTTCAAACCAATTCTATTTTTGAATTTAGAACACGACTTTCATGCATAACTTGCACTTGATCAATTGAAGGCAACTATTCATTTTTTTAGCCTTAAAGTCATATTATTGCGTGTCTTTTAGTCATTAAATCTTTCTGAATCACTTCGAATGAAATTCGGTCTTTAAACATGACTTTCGTGCATAACTTGCAGTTGATCTATTGAAAGCAAAAATGCATTTGTTTAGCCTTAAAGTCATGTCACTGAGTCTCTTCTAGTCATTAAATCATTCAAAATTAATTCGAACGAATTCTATTTTCGCCCTTCAAACATTATTTTCTTACATAACTTCCAATTAATCTACTGAAGACAACAATGCATTATTTTAGCATTAAAAAGCATATCACACAGTCTTTTCAATCATTAAATTGTTTGAAGGCACTTCGAACCAATTCTATTTTTGAATTTGGAACACGACTTTCATGCATAACTTGCACTTGATCTATTGAAGGCAACTATTCCTTTTTTTAGCCTTAAAGTCATATTATTGCGTCTCTTTTAGTCATTAAATATTTCTGAATAACTTCGAACGAAATCCAGCCTTTAAACATGACTTTCGTGCATAACTTGCAGTTGATCTATTGAAGGCAACAATGCATTTGTTTAGCGTTAAAGTCATGTCACTGAGTCTCTTCTAGTAATTAAATCATTCAAAATTAATTCGAACGAATTCTATTTTCGCCCTTCAAACATTATTTTCTTACATAACTTGCAATTAATCTATTGAAGACAACAATGAATTATTTTACCATTAAAAACCACATGACTCAGTCTTTTCAATCATTAAATTGTTTGAAGGCGCTTCGAACCAATTCTATTTTTGAATTTAGAACACGACTTTCATGCATAACTTGCACTTGATCTATTGAAGGCAACTATTCATTTTTTTAGCCTTAAAGTCATATTATTGCGTCTCTTTTAGTCATTAAATCTTTCTGAATCACTTCGAATGAAATTCGGGCTTTAAACATGACTTTCGTGCATAACTTGGAGTTGATCTATTGAAGGCAACAATGCATTTTTTTAGCCTTAAAGTGATGTCACTGAGTCTCTTCTAGTCATTAAATCATTCAACATTAATTCGAACGAATTCTATTTTCGCCCTTCAAACATTATTTTCTTACATAACTTGCAATTAATCTATTGAAAACAACAATGAATTATTTTACCATTAAAAAGCACATGACTCAGTCTTTTCAATCATTAAATTGTTTGAAGGCACTTCGAACCAATTCTATTTTTGAATTTAGAACACGACTTTCATGCATAACTTGCACTTGATCTATTGAAGGCAACTATTCATTTTTTTAGCCTTAAAGTCATATTATTGCGTCTCTTTTAGTCATTAAATCTTTCTGAATCACTTCGAATGAAATTCGGCCTTTAAACATGACTTTCGTGCATAACTTGCAGTTGATCTATTGAAGGCAACAATGCATTTGTTTAGCCTTAAAGCCATGTCACTGAGTCTCTTCTAGTAATTAAATCATTCAAAATGAATTCGAACGAATTCTATTTTCGCCCTTCAAACATTATTTTCTTACATAACTTGCAATTAATCTATTGAAGACAACAATGAATTATTTTACCATTAAAAACCACATGACTCAGTCTTTTCAATCATTAAATTGTTTGAAGGCACTTCGAACCAATTCTATTTTTGAATTTAGAACAGGACTTTCATGCATAACTTGCAGTTGATCTATTGAAGGCAACAATGCATTTGTTTAGCCTTAAAGCCATGTCACTGAGTCTCTTCTAGTCATTAAATCATTCAAAATGAATTCGAACGAATTCTATTTTCGCCCTTCAAACATTATTTTCTTACATAACTTGCAATTAATCTACTGAAGACAACAATGCATTATTTTAGCATTAAAAAGCATATCACTCAGTCTTTTCAATCATTAAATTGTTTGAAGGCACTTCGAACCAATTCTATTTTTGAATTTAGAACACGACTTTCATGCATAACTTGCACTTGATCAATTGAAGGCAACTATTCATTTTTTTAGCCTTAATTCATATTATTGGGTCTCTTTTAGTCATTAAATCTTTCTAAATCACTTCGAACGAAATTCAGCCTTTAAACATGACTTTCGTGCATAACTTGCAGTTGATCTATTGAAGGCAACAATGCATTTGTTTAGCGTTAAAGTCATGTCACTGAGTCTCTTCTAGTAATTAAATCATTCAAAATTAATTCGAACGAATTCTATTTTCGCCCTTCAAACATTATTTTCTTACATAACTTGCAATTAATCTATTGAAGACAACAATGAATTATTTTACCATTAAAAACCACATGACTCAGTCTTTTCAATCATTAAATTGTTTGAAGGCACTTCGAACCAATTCTATTTTTGAATTTAGAACAGGACTTTCATGCATAACTTGCAGTTGATCTATTGAAGGCAACAATGCATTTGTTTAGCCTTAAAGCCATGTCACTGAGTCTCTTCTAGTCATTAAATCATTCAAAATGAATTCGAACGAATTCTATTTTCGCCCTTCAAACATTATTTTCTTACATAACTTGCAATTAATCTACTGAAGACAACAATGCATTATTTTAGCATTAAAAAGCATATCACTCAGTCTTTTCAATCATTAAATTGTTTGAAGGCACTTCGAACCAATTCTATTTTTGAATTTGGAACACGACTTTCATGCATAACTTGCACTTGATCTATTGAAGCCAACTATTCATTTTTTTAGCCTTAAAGTCATATTATTGCGTCTCTTTTAGTCATTAAATCTTTCTAAATCACTTCGAACGAAATTCAGCCTTTAAACATGACTTTCGTGCATAACTTGCAGTTGATCTATTGAAGGCAACAATGCATTTGTTTAGCCTTAAAGTCATGTCACTGAGTCTCTTCTAGTAATTAAATCATTCAAAATGAATTCGAACGAATTCTATTTTCGCCTTTTAAACATTATTTTCTTACATAACTTCCAATTAATCTACTGAAGACAACAATGCATTATTTTAGCATTAAAAAGCATATCACTCAGTCTTTTCAATCATTAAATTGTTTGAAGGCACTTCGAACCAATTCTATTTTTGAATTTGGAACACGACTTTCATGCATAACTTGCACTTGATCTATTGAAGGCAACTATTCATTTTTTTAGCCTTAAAGTCATATTATTGCGTCTCTTTTAGTCATTAAATCTTTCTGAATCACTTCGAATGAAATTCGGCCTTTAAACACGACTTTTGTGCATAACCTGCAGTTGATCTATTGAAGGCAACAATGCATTTGTTTAGCCTTAAAGTCATGTCACTGAGTCTGTTCTTGTCATTAAATCATTCAAAATTAATTCGAACGAATTCTATTTTCGCCCTACAAACATTATTTTCTTACATAAGTTGCAATTAATCTATTGAAGACAACAATGAATTATTTTACCATTAAAAAGCACATGACTCAGTCTTTTCAGTCATTAAATTATTTGAAGGCACTTCGAACAAATTCTATTTTTGAATTTAGAACACGACTTTCATGCATAACTTGCACTTGATCTATTGAAGGCAACTATTCATTTTTTTAGCCTTAAAGTCATATTATTGCGTCTCTTTTAGTCATTAAATCTTTCTGAATCACTTCGAATGAAATTCGGCCTTTAGACATGACTTTCGTGCATAACTTGCAGTTGATCTATTGAAGGCAACAATGCATTTGTTTAGCCTTAAAGCCATGTCACTGAGTCTCTTCTAGTCATTAAATCATTCAAAATGAATTCGAACGAATTCTATTTTCGCCCTTCAAACATTATTTTCTTACATAACTTGCAATTAATCTACTGAAGACAACAAAGCATTATTTTAGCATTAAAAAGCATATCACTCAGTCTTTTCAATCAATAAATTGTTTGAAGGCACTTCAAACCAATTCTATTTTTGAATTTAGAACACGACTTTCATGCATAACTTGCACTTGATCAATTGAAGGCAACTATTCATTTTTTTAGCCTTAAAGTCATATTATTGCGTGTCTTTTAGTCATTAAATCTTTCTGAATCACTTCGAATGAAATTCGGTCTTTAAACATGACTTTCGTGCATAACTTGCAGTTGATCTATTGAAAGCAAAAATGCATTTGTTTAGCCTTAAAGTCATGTCACTGAGTCTCTTCTAGTCATTAAATCATTCAAAATTAATTCGAACGAATTCTATTTTCGCCCTTCAAACATTATTTTCTTACATAACTTCCAATTAATCTACTGAAGACAACAATGCATTATTTTAGCATTAAAAAGCATATCACACAGTCTTTTCAATCATTAAATTGTTTGAAGGCACTTCGAACCAATTCTATTTTTGAATTTGGAACACGACTTTCATGCATAACTTGCACTTGATCTATTGAAGGCAACTATTCCTTTTTTTAGCCTTAAAGTCATATTATTGCGTCTCTTTTAGTCATTAAATATTTCTGAATAACTTCGAACGAAATTCAGCCTTTAAACATGACTTTCGTGCATAACTTGCAGTTGATCTATTGAAGGCAACAATGCATTTGTTTAGCGTTAAAGTCATGTCACTGAGTCTCTTCTAGTAATTAAATCATTCAAAATTAATTCGAACGAATTCTATTTTCGCCCTTCAAACATTATTTTCTTACATAACTTGCAATTAATCTATTGAAGACAACAATGAATTATTTTACCATTAAAAACCACATGACTCAGTCTTTTCAATCATTAAATTGTTTGAAGGCACTTCGAACCAATTCTATTTTTGAATTTAGAACGTGACTTTCATGCATAACTTGCACTTGATCTATTGAAGGCAACTATTCATTTTTTTAGCCTTAAAGTCATATTATTGCATCCCTTTTAGTCATTAAATCTTTCTAAATCACTTCGAACGAAATTCAGCCTTTAAACATGACTTTTGTGCATAACTTGCAGTTGATCTATTGAAGGCAACAATGCATTTGTTTAGCCTTAAAGTCATGTCACTGAGTCTCTTCTAGTCATTAAATCATTCAAAATTAATTCGAACGATTCTATTGTCGCCCTTCAAACATTATTTTCTTACATAATTTGCAATTAATCTATTGAAGACAACAATGAATTATTTTACCATTAAAAAGCACATGACTCAGTCTTTTCAATCATTAAATTGTTTGAAGGCACTTCGAACCAATTCTATTTTTGAATTTAGAACGTGACTTTCATGCATAACTTGCACTTGATCTATTGAAGGCAACTATTCATTTTTTTAGCCTTAAAGTCATATTATTGCGTCTCTTTTAGTCATTAAATCTTTATGAATCACTTCGAATGAAATCGGGCTTTAAACATGACTTTCGTGCATAACTTGGAGTTGATCTATTGAAGGCAACAATGCATTTGTTTAGCCTTAAAGTCATGTCACTGAGTCTGTTCTTGTCATTAAATCATTCAAAATTAATTCGAACGAATTCTATTTTCGCCCTTCAAACATTATTTTCTTACATAACTTGCAATTAATCTATTGAGGACAACAATGAATTATTTTACCATTAAAAAGCACATGACTCAGTCTTTTCAATCATTAAATTGTTTGAAGGCACTTCGAACCAATTCTATTTTTGAATTTAGAACACGACTTTCATGCATAACTTGCACTTGATCTATTGAAGGCAAAAATGCATTTGTTTAGCCTTAAAGTCATGTCACTGAGTATCTTCTAGTCATTAAATCATTCAAAATTAATTCGAACGAATTCTATTTTCGCCCTTCAAACATTATTTTCTTACATAACTTCCAATTAATCTACTCAAGACAACAATGCATTATTTTTGCATTAAAAAGCATACCACTCAGTCTTTTCAGTCATTAAATTGTTTGAAGGCACTTCGAACCAATTCTATTTTTGAATTTAGAACACGACTTTCATGCATAACTTGCACTTGATCAATTGAAGGCAACTATTCATTTTTTTAGCCTTAAAGTCATATTATTGGGTCTCTTTTAGTCATTAAATCTTTCTAAATCACTTCGAACGAAATTCAGCCTTTAAACATGACTTTCGTGCATAACTTGCCGTTGATCTATTGAAGGCAACAATGCATTTGTTTAGCGTTAAAGTCAAGTCACTGAGTCTCTTCTAGTAATTAAATCATTCAAAATTAATTCGAACGAATTCTATTTTCGCCCTTCAAACATTATTTTCTTACATAACTTGCAATTAATCTATGGAAGACAACAATGAATTATTTTACCATTAAAAACCACATGACTCAGTCTTTTCAATCATTAAATTGTTTGAAGGTACTTCGAACCAATTCTATTTTTGAATTTAGAACACGACTTTCATGCATAACTTGCACTTGATCTATTGAAGGCAACTATTCATTTTTTTAGCCTTAAAGTCATATTATTGCGTCTCTTTTAGTCATTAAATCTTTCTGAATCACTTCGAATGAAATTCGGGCTTTAAACATGACTTTCGTGCATAACTTGGAGTTGATCTATTGAAGGCAACAATGCATTTGTTTAGCCTTAAAGTCATGTCACTGAGTCTCTTCTAGTCATTAAATCATTCAAAATTAATTCGAACGAATTCTATTTTCGCCCTTCAAACATTATTTTCTTACATAACTTGCAATTAATCTATTGAAGACAACAATGAATTATTTTACCATTAAAAATCACATGACTCAGTCTTTTCAATCATTAAATTGTTTGAAGGTACTTCGAACCAATTCTATTTTTGAATTTAGAACACGACTTTCATGCATAACTTGCACTTGATCTATTGAAGGCAACTATTCATTTTTTTAGCCTTAAAGTCATATTATTGCGTCTCTTTTAGTCATTAAATCTTTCTGAATCACTTCGAATGAAATTCGGCCTTTAGACATGACTTTCGTGCATAACTTGCAGTTGATCTATTGAAGGCAACAATGCATTTGTTTAGCCTTAAAGCCATGTCACTGAGTCTCTTCTAGTCATTAAATCATTCAAAATGAATTCGAACGAATTCTATTTTCGCCCTTCAAACATTATTTTCTTACATAACTTGCAATTAATCTACTGAAGACAACAATGCATTATTTTAGCATTAAAAAGCATATCACTCAGTCTTTTCAATCATTAAATTGTTTGAAGGCACTTCGAACCAATTCTATTTTTGAATTTGGAACACGACTTTCATGCATAACTTGCACTTGATCTATTGAAGGCAACTATTCATTTTTTTAGCCTTAAAGTCATATTATTGCGTATCTTTTAGTCATTAAATCTTTCTGAATAACTTCGAATGAAATTCGGCCTTTAAACATGACTTACGTGCATAACTTGCAGTTCATCTATTGAAGGCAACAATGCATTTGTTTAGCCTTAAAGTCATGTCACTGAGTCTCTTCTAGTCATTAAATCATTCAAAATTAATTCAAACGAATTCTATTTTCGCCCTTCAAACAATATTTTCTTACATAACTCGCAATTAATCTATTGAAGACAACAATGAATTATTTTACCATTAAAAAGCCCATGACTCCGTCTTTTCAATCATTAAATTGTTTGAAGGCACTTCGAACCAATTCTATTTTTGAATTTAGAACGTGACTTTCATGCATAACTTGCACTTGATCTATTGAAGGCAACTATTCATTTTTTTAGCCTTAAAGTCATATTATTGCATCCCTTTTAGTCATTAAATCTTTCTAAATCACTTCGAACGAAATTCAGCCTTTAAACATGACTTTTGTGCATAACTTGCAGTTGATCTATTGAAGGCAACAATGCATTTGTTTAGCCTTAAAGTCATGTCACTGAGTCTGTTCTTGTCATTAAATCATTCAAAATTAATTCGAACGAATTCTATTTTCGCCCTTCAAACATTATTTTCTTACATAACTTGCAATTAATCTACTGAAGACAACAATGCATTATTTGAGCATTAAAAAGCATATCACTCAGTCTTTTCAATCATTAAATTGTTTGAAGGCACTTCGAACCAATTCTATTTTTGAATTTGGAACACGACTTTCATGCATAACTTGCACTTGAGCTATTGAAGGCAACTATTCATTTTTTTAAGCCTTAAAGTCATATTATTGGGTCTCTTTTAGTCATTAAATCTTTCTAAATCACTTCGAACGAAATTCAGCCTTTGAAGATGACTTTCGTGCATAACTTGCAGTTGATCTATTGAAGGCAACAATGCATTTGTTTAGCCTTAAAGTCATGTCACTGAGTCTGTTCTTGTCATTAAATCATTTTAAATTAATTCGAACGAATTCTGTTTTCGCCCTTTAAACATTATTTTCTTACATAACTTGCAATTAATCTCCTGAAGACAACAATGCATTATTTTAGCGTTAAAAAGCATATCACTCAGTCTTTTCAATCATTAAATTGTTTGAAGGCACTTCGAAGCAATTCTATTTTTGAATTTAGAACACGAATTTCATGCATAACTTGCACTTGAGCTATTGAAGGCAACTATTCATTTTTTTAGCCTTAAAGTCATATTATTGCGTCTCTTTTAGTCATTAAATCTTTCTAAATCACTGCGAACGAAATTCAGCCTTTAAACATGACTTTCGTGCATAACTTGCAGTTGATCTATTGAAGGCAACAATGCATTTGTTTAGCCTTAAAGTCATGTCACTGAGTCTCTTCTTGTCATTAAATCATTCAAAATTAATTCGAACGAATTCTATTTTCGCCCTTCAAACATTATTTTCTTACCTAACTTGCAATTAATCTACTGAAGACAACAATGCATTATTTTAGCATTAAAAAGCATATCACTCAGTCTTTTCAATCATTAAATTGTTTGAAGGCACTTCGAACCAATTCTATTTTTGAATTTAGAACACGACTTTCATGCATAACTTGCACTTGATCTATTGAACGCAACTATTCATTGTTTTAGCCTGAAAGTCATATTATTGCGTCTCTTTTAGTCATTAAATCTTTCTGAATCACTTCGAATGAAATTCAGCCTCTAAACATGACTTTCGTGCATAAATTGCAGTTCATCTATTGAAGGCAACAATGCATTTGTTTAGCCTTAAAGTCATGTCACAGAGTCTGTTCTAGTCATTAAATCATTCTAAATTAATTCGAACAAATTCTATTTTCGCCCTTTAAACATTATTTTCTTACATAACTTGCAATTAATCTACTGAAGACAACAATGCATTATTTGAGCATTAAAAAGCATATCACTCAGTCTTTTCAATCATTAAATTCTTTGAAGGCACTTCAAACCAATTCCATTTTTTAATTTAGAACACGACTTTCATGCATAACTTCCACTTGATCTATTGATGGCAACTATTCATTTTTTTAGCCTTAAAGTCCTATTATTGTGTCTCTTTTAGTCATTAAATCTTTCTAAATCACTTCGAATGAAATTCGGCCTTTAAACCTGACTTTCGTGCATAACTTGCAGTTGATCTATTGAAGGCAACAATGCATTTGTTTAGCCTTAAAGTCATGTCACTGAGTCTCTTCTTGTCATTAAATCATTCAAAATTAATTCGACGAATTCTATTTTCGCCCTTCAAACATTATTTTCTTACCTAACTTGCAATTAATCTACAGAAGACAACAATGCATTATTTTAGCATTAAAAAGCATATCACTCAGTCTTTTCAATCATTAAATTGTTTGAAGGCACTTCGAACCAATTCTATTTTTGAATTTAGAACACGACTTTCATGCATAACTTGCACTTGATCTATTGAACGCAACTATTCATTTTTTTAGCCTGAAAGTCATATTATTGCGTCTCTTTAAGTCATTAAATATTTCTGAATCACTTCGAATGAAATTCAGCCTCTAAACATGACTTTCGTGCATAACTTGCAGTTGATCTATTGAAGGCAACAATGCATTTGTTTAGCCTTAAAGTCATGTCACAGAGTCTGTTCTAGTCATTAAATCATTCTAAATTAATTCGAACGAATTCTATTTTCGCCCTTTAAACATTATTTTCTTACATAACTTGCAATTAATCTACTGAAGACAACAATGCATTATTTGAGCATTAAATAGCATATTACTCAGTCTTTTCAATCATTAAATTGTTTGAAGGCACTTCCAACCAATTCCATTTTTGAATTTAGAACACGACTTTCATGCATAACTTGCACTTGATCTATTGACGGCAAGTATTCATTTTTTTAGCCTTAAAGTCATATTATTGTGTCTCTTTTAGTCATTAAATCTTTCTAAATCACTTCGAACGAAATTCAGCCTTTCAACATGACTTTCGTGCATAACTTGCAGTTGATCTATTGAAGGCAACAATGCATTTGTTTAGCCTTAAAGTCATGTCACTGAGTCTCTTCTTGTCATTAAATCATTCAAAATTAATTCGAACGAATTCTATTTTCGCCCTTCAAACATTATTTTCTTACATAACTTGCAATTAATCTACTGAAGACAACAATGCATTATTTGAGCATTAAAAAGCATATCACTCAGTCTTTTCAATCAATAAATTGTTTGAAGGCACTTCAAACCAATTCTATTTTTGAATTTAGAACACGACTTTCATGCATAACTTGCACTTGATCAATTGAAGGCAACTATTCATTTTTTTAGCCTTAAAGTCATATTATTGCGTGTCTTTTAGTCATTAAATCTTTCTGAATCACTTCGAATGAAATTCGGTCTTTAAACATGACTTTCGTGCATAACTTGCAGTTGATCTATTGAAAGCAAAAATGCATTTGTTTAGCCTTAAAGTCATGTCACTGAGTCTCTTCTAGTCATTAAATCATTCAAAATTAATTCGAACGAATTCTATTTTCGCCCTTCAAACATTATTTTCTTACATAACTTCCAATTAATCTACTGAAGACAACAATGCATTATTTTAGCATTAAAAAGCATATCACTCAGTCTTTTCAATCATTAAATTGTTTGAAGGCACTTCGAACCAATTCTATTTTTGAATTTAGAACACGACTTTCATGCATAACTTGCACTTGATCAATTGAAGGCAACTATTCATTTTTTTAGCCTTAATTCATATTATTGGGTCTCTTTTAGTCATTAAATCTTTCTAAATCACTTCGAACGAAATTCAGCCTTTAAACATGACTTTCGTGCATAACTTGCAGTTGATCTATTGAAGGCAATAATGCATTTGTTTAGCCTTAAAGTCATGTCACTGAGTCTCTTCTAGTCATTAAATCATTCAAAATTAATTCGAACGAATTCTATTTTCGCCCTTCAAACATTATTTTCTTACATAACTTGCAATTAATCTATTGAAGACAACAATGAATTATTTTACCATTAAAAACCACATGACTCAGTCTTTTCAATCATTAAATTGTTTGAAGGCACTTCGAACCAATTCTATTTTTGAAGTTAGAACACGACTTTCATGCATAACTTGCACTTGATCTATTGAAGGCAACTATTCATTTTTTTAGCCTTAAAGTCATATTATTGCATCTCTTTTAGTCATTAAATCTTTCTGAATCACTTCGAATGAAATTCGGCCTTTATACATGACTTTCGTGCATAACTTGCAGTTGATCTATTGATGGCAACAATGCATTTGTTTAGCCTTAAAGTCATGTCACTGAGTCTCTTCTAGTCATTAAATCATTCAAAATTAATTCGAACGAATTCTATTTTCGCCCTTCAAACATTATTTTCTTACATAACTTGCAATTAATCTATTGAAGACAACAATGAATTATTTTACCATTAAAAACCACATGACTCAGTCTTTTCAATCATTAAATTGTTTGAAGGCACTTCGAACCAATTCTATTTTTGAATTTAGAACACGACTTTCATGCATAACTTGCACTTGATCTATTGAAGGCAACTATTCATTTTTTTAGCCTTAAAGTCATATTATTGCGTCTCTTTTAGTCATTAAATCTTTCTGAATCACTTCGAATGAAATTCGGCCTTTAAACATGACTTTCGTGCATAACTTGCAGTTGATCTATTGAAGGCAACAATGCATTTGTTTAGCCTTAAAGTCATGTCACTGAGTCTCTTCTAGTCATTAAATCATTCAAAATTAATTCGAACGAATTCTATTTTCGCCCTTCAAACATTATTTTCTTACATAACTTGCAATTAATCTATTGAAGATAACAATGAATTATTTTACAATTAAAAAGCACATGACTCAGTCTTTTCAATCATTAAATTGTTTGAAGGCACTTCGAACCAATTCTATTTTTGAATTTAGAACCCGACTTTCATGCATAACTTGCACTTGATCTATTGAAGGCAACTATTCATTTTTTTAGCCTTAAAGTCATATTATTGCGTCTCTTTTAGTCATTAAATCTTTCTGAATCACTTCGAATGAAATTCGGCCTTTAAACATGACTTTCGTGCATAACTTGCAGTTGATCTATTGAAGGCAATAATGCATTTGTTTAGCCTTAAAGTCATGTCACTGAGTCTCTTCTAGTCATTAAATCATTCAAAATTAATTCGAACGAATTCTATTTTCGCCCTTCAAACATTATTTTCTTACATAACTTGCAATTAATCTATTGAAGACAACAATGAATTATTTTACCATTAAAAACCACATGACTCAGTCTTTTCAATCATTAAATTGTTTGAAGGCACTTCGAACCAATTCTATTTTTGAATTTAGAACACGACTTTCATGCATAACTTGCACTTGATCTATTGAAGGCAACTATTCATTTTTTTAGCCTTAAAGTCATATTATTGTGTCTCTTTTAGTCATTAAATCTTTCTGAATCACTTCGAATGAAATTCGGCCTTTAAACATGACTTTCGTGCATAACTTGCAGTTGATCTATTGAAGGCAACAACGCATTTGTTTAGCCTTAAAGCCATGTCACTGAGTCTCTTCTAGTCATTAAATCATTCAAAATGAATTCGAACGAATTCTATTTTCGCCCTTCAAACATTATTTTCTTACATAACTTCCAATTAATCTACTAAAGACAACAATGCATTATTTTAGCATTAAAAAGCATATCACTCAGTCTTTTCAATCATTAAATTGTTTGAAGGCACTTCGAACCAATTCTATTTTTGAATTTAGAACACGACTTTCATGCATAACTTGCACTTGATCAATTGAAGGCAACTATTCATTTTTTTAGCCTTAATTCATATTATTGGGTCTCTTTTAGTCATTAAATCTTTCTAAATCACTTCGAACGAAATTCAGCCTTTAAACATGACTTTCGTGCATAACTTGCAGTTGATCTATTGAAGGCAATAATGCATTTGTTTAGCCTTAAAGTCATGTCACTGAGTCTCTTCTAGTCATTAAATCATTCAAAATTAATTCGAACGAATTCTATTTTCGCCCTTCAAACATTATTTTCTTACATAACTTGCAATTAATCTATTGAAGACAACAATGAATTATTTTACCATTAAAAACCACATGACTCAGTCTTTTCAATCATTAAATTGTTTGAAGGCACTTCGAACCAATTCTATTTTTGAAGTTAGAACACGACTTTCATGCATAACTTGCACTTGATCTATTGAAGGCAACTATTCATTTTTTTAGCCTTAAAGTCATATTATTGCGTCTCTTTTAGTCATTAAATCTTTCTGAATCACTTCGAATGAAATTAGGCCTTTAAACATGACTTTCGTGCATAACTTGCAGTTGATCTATTGATGGCAACAATGCATTTGTTTAGCCTTAAAGTCATGTCACTGAGTCTCTTCTAGTCATTAAATCATTCAAAATTAATTCGAACGAATTCTATTTTCGCCCTTCAAACATTATTTTCTTACATAACTTCCAATTAATCTATTGAAGACAACAATGAATTATTTTACCATTAAAAACCACATGACTCAGTCTTTTCAATCATTAAATTGTTTGAAGGCACTTCGAACCAATTCTATTTTTGAATTTAGAACACGACTTTCATGCATAACTTGCACTTGATCTATTGAAGGCAACTATTCATTTTTTTAGCCTTAAAGTCATATTATTGCGTCTCTTTTAGTCATTAAATCTTTCTGAATCACTTCGAATGAAATTCGGCCTTTAAACATGACTTTCGTGCATAACTTGCAGTTGATCTATTGAAGGCAACAATGCATTTGTTTAGCCTTAAAGTCATGTCACTGAGTCTCTTCTAGTCATTAAATCATTCAAAATTAATTCGAACGAATTCTATTTTCGCCCTTCAAACATTATTTTCTTACATAACTTGCAATTAATCTATTGAAGATAACAATGAATTATTTTACAATTAAAAAGCACATGACTCAGTCTTTTCAATCATTAAATTGTTTGAAGGCACTTCGAACCAATTCTATTTTTGAATTTAGAACCCGACTTTCATGCATAACTTGCACTTGATCTATTGAAGGCAACTATTCATTTTTTTAGCCTTAAAGTCATATTATTGCGTCTCTTTTAGTCATTAAATCTTTCTGAATCACTTCGAATGAAATTCGGCCTTTAAACATGACTTTCGTGCATAACTTGCAGTTGATCTATTGAAGGCAATAATGCATTTGTTTAGCCTTAAAGTCATGTCACTGAGTCTCTTCTAGTCATTAAATCATTCAAAATTAATTCGAACGAATTCTATTTTCGCCCTTCAAACATTATTTTCTTACATAACTTGCAATTAATCTATTGAAGACAACAATGAATTATTTTACCATTAAAAACCACATGACTCAGTCTTTTCAATCATTAAATTGTTTGAAGGCACTTCGAACCAATTCTATTTTTGAATTTAGAACACGACTTTCATGCATAACTTGCACTTGATCTATTGAAGGCAACTATTCATTTTTTTAGCCTTAAAGTCATATTATTGTGTCTCTTTTAGTCATTAAATCTTTCTGAATCACTTCGAATGAAATTCGGCCTTTAAACATGACTTTCGTGCATAACTTGCAGTTGATCTATTGAAGGCAACAACGCATTTGTTTAGCCTTAAAGCCATGTCACTGAGTCTCTTCTAGTCATTAAATCATTCAAAATGAATTCGAACGAATTCTATTTTCGCCCTTCAAACATTATTTTCTTACATAACTTCCAATTAATCTACTAAAGACAACAATGCATTATTTTAGCATTAAAAAGCATATCACTCAGTCTTTTCAATCATTAAATTGTTTGAAGGCACTTCGAACTAATTCTATTTTTGAATTTAGAACACGACTTTCATGCATAACTTGCACTTGATCTATTGAAGGCAACTATTCATTTTTTTAGCCTTAAAGTCATATTATTGCGTCTCTTTTAGTCATTAAATCTTTCTGAATAACTTCGAATGAAATTCGGCCTTTAAACATGACTTCTGTGCATAACTTGCAGTTGATCTATTGAAGGCAACAATGCATTTGTTTAGCCTTAAAGTCATGTCACTGAGTCTCTTCTAGTCATTAAATCATTCCAAATTAATTCGAACAAATTCTATTTTCGCCCTTTAAACATTATTTTCTTACATAACTCGCAATTAATCTATTGAAGACAACAATGAATTATTTTACCATTAAAAAGCCCATGACTCCGTCTTTTCAATCATTAAATTGTTTGAAGGCACTTCGAACCAATTCTATTTTTGAATTTAGAACACGACTTTCATGCATAACTTGCACTTGATCTATTGAAGGCAACTATTCATTTTTTTAGCCTTAAAGTCATATTATTGCGTCTCTTTTAGTCATTAAATCTTTCTGAATCACTTCGAATGAAATTCGGCCTTTAAACATGACTTTCGTGCATAACTTGCAGTTGATCTATTGAAGGCAATAATGCATTTGTTTAGCCTTAAAGTCATGTCACTGAGTCTCTTCTAGTCATTAAATCATTCAAAATTAATTCGAACGAATTCTATTTTCGCCCTTCAAACATTATTTTCTTACATAACTTGCAATTAATCTATTGAAGACAACAATGAATTATTTTACCATTAAAAACCAGATGACTCAGTCTTTTCAATCATTAAATTGTTTGAAGGCACTTCGAACCAATTCTATTTTTGAATTTAGAACACGACTTTCATGCATAACTTGCACTTGATCTATTGAAGGCAACTATTCATTTTTTTAGCCTTAAAGTCATATTATTGTGTCTCTTTTAGTCATTAAATCTTTCTGAATCACTTCGAATGAAATTCGGCCTTTAAACATGACTTTCGTGCATAACTTGGAGTTGATCTATTGAAGGCAACAACGCATTTGTTTAGCCTTAAAGCCATGTCACTGAGTCTCTTCTAGTCATTAAATCATTCAAAATGAATTCGAACGAATTCTATTTTCGCCCTTCAAACATTATTTTCTTACATAACTTCCAATTAATCTACTAAAGACAACAATGCATTATTTTAGCATTAAAAAGCATATCACTCAGTCTTTTCAATCATTAAATTGTTTGAAGGCACTTCGAACTAATTCTATTTTTGAATTTAGAACACGACTTTCATGCATAACTTGCACTTGATCTATTGAAGGCAACTATTCATTTTTTTAGCCTTAAAGTCATATTATTGCGTCTCTTTTAGTCATTAAATCTTTCTGAATCACTTCGAATGAAATTCGGCCTTTAAACATGACTTTCGTGCATAACTTGCAGTTGATCTATTGAAGGCAATAATGCATTTGTTTAGCCTTAAAGTCATGTCACTGAGTCTCTTCTAGTCATTAAATCATTCAAAATTAATTCGAACGAATTCTATTTTCGCCCTTCAAACATTATTTTCTTACATAACTTGCAATTAATCTATTGAAGACAACAATGAATTATTTTACCATTAAAAACCACATGACTCAGTCTTTTCAATCATTAAATTGTTTGAAGGCACTTCGAACCAATTCTATTTTTGAATTTAGAACACGACTTTCATGCATAACTTGCACTTGATCTATTGAAGGCAACTATTCATTTTTTTAGCCTTAAAGTCATATTATTGCGTCTCTTTTAGTCATTAAATCTTTCTGAATAACTTCGAATGAAATTCGGCCTTTAAACATGACTTTCGTGCATAACTTGCAGTTGATCTATTGAAGGCAACAATGCATTTGTTTAGCCTTAAAGTCATGTCACTGAGTCTCTTCTAGTCATCAAATCATTCAAAAATAATTCGAACGAATTCTATTTTCGCCCTTCAAACATTATTTTCTTACATAACTTCCAATTAATCTACTAAAGACAACAATGCATTATTTTAGCATTAAAAAGCACATGACTCAGTCTTTTCAATCATTAAATTGTTTGAAGGCACTTCGAACCAATTCTATTTTTGAATTTAGAACACGACTTTCATACATAACTTGCACTTGATCTATTGAAGGCAACTATTCATTTTTTTGGCCTTAAAGTCATATTATTCCGTCTCTTTTAGTCATCAAATCTTTCTAAATCACTTCGAACGAAATTCAGCCTTTAAACATGACTTTCGTGCATAACTTGCAGTTGATCTATTGAAGGCAACAATGCATTTGTTTAGCCTTAAAGTCATGTCACTGAGTCTTTTCAAGTCATTAAATCATTCAAAATTAATTCGAACGAATTCTATTTTCGCCCTTCAAACATTATTTTCTTACATAACTTGCAATTAATCTATTGAAGACAACAATGAATTATTTTACCATTAAAAAGCACATGACTCAGTCTTTTCAATCATTAAATTGTTTGAAGGCACTTCGAACTAATTCTATTTTTGAATTTAGAACACGACTTTCATGCATAACTTGCACTTGATCTATTGAAGGCAACTATTCATTTTTTTAGCCTTAAAGTCATATTATTGCGTCTCTTTTAGTCATTAAATCTTTCTGAATCACTTCGAATGAAATTCGGCCTTTAAACATGACTTTCGTGCATAACTTGCAGTTGATCTATTGAAGGCAATAATGCATTTGTTTAGCCTTAAAGTCATGTCACTGAGTCTCTTCTAGTCATTAAATCATTCAAAATTAATTCGAACGAATTCTATTTTCGCCCTTCAAACATTATTTTCTTACATAACTTGCAATTAATCTATTGAAGACAACAATGAATTATTTTACCATTAAAAACCACATGACTCAGTCTTTTCAATCATTAAATTGTTTGAAGGCACTTCGAACCAATTCTATTTTTGAATTTAGAACACGACTTTCATGCATAACTTGCACTTGATCTATTGAAGGCAACTATTCATTTTTTTAGCCTTAAAGTCATATTATTGCGTCTTTTTTAGTCATTAAATCTTTCTGAATCACTTCGAATGAAATTCGGCCTTTAAACATGACTATCGTGCATAACTTGCAGTTGATCTATTGAAGGCAACAACGCATTTGTTTAGCCTTAAAGCCATGTCACTGAGTCTCTTCTAGTCATTAAATCATTCAAAATGAATTCGAACGAATTCTATTTTCGCCCTTCAAACATTATTTTCTTACATAACTTCCAATTAATCTACTAAAGACAACAATGCATTATTTTAGCATTAAAAAGCATATCACTCAGTCTTTTCAATCATTAAATTGTTTGAAAGCACTTCGAACTAATTCTATTTTTGAATTTAGAACACGACTTTCATGCATAACTTGCACTTGATCTATTGAAGGCAACTATTCATTTTTTTAGCCTTAAAGTCATATTATTCCGTCTCTTTTAGTCATCAAATCTTTCTAAATCACTTCGAACGAAATTCAGCCTTTAAACATGACTTTCGTGCATAACTTGCAGTTGATCTATTGAAGGCAACAATGCATTTGTTTAGCCTTAAAGTCATGTCACTGAGTCTTTTCTAGTCATTAAATCATTCAAAATTAATGCGAACGAATTCTATTTTCGCCCTTCAAACATTCTTTTCTTACATAACTTGCAATTAATCTATTGAAGACAACAATGAATTATTTTACCATTAAAAACCACATGACTCAGTCTTTTCAATCACTAAATTGTTTGAAGGCACTTCGAACCAATTCTATTTTTGAATTTAGAACACGACTTTCATGCATAACTTGCACTTGATCTATTGAAGGCAACTATTCATTTTTTTAGCCTTAAAGTCATATTATTGCGTCTCTTTTAGTCATTAAATCTTTCTGAATCACTTCGAATAAAATTCGGCCTTTAAACATGACTTTCGTGCATAACTTGCAGTTGATCTATTGAAGGCAACAATGCATTTGTTTAGCCTTAAAGCCATGTCACTGAGTCTCTTCTAGTCATTAAATCATTCAAAATGAATTCGAACGAATTCTATTTTCGCCCTTCAAACATTATTTTCTTACATAACTTCCAATTAATCTACTAAAGACAACAATGCATTATTTTAGCATTAAAAAGCATATCACTCAGTCTTTTCAATCATTAAATTGTTTGAAGGCACTTCGAACTAATTCTATTTTTGAATTTAGAACACGACTTTCATGCATAACTTGCACTTGATCTATTGAAGGCAACTATTCATTTTTTTAGCCTTAAAGTCATATTATTGCGTCTCTTTTAGTCATTAAATCTTTCTGAATAACTTCGAATGAAATTCGGCCTTTAAACATGACTTTCGTGCATAACTTGCAGTTGATCTATTGAAGGCAACAATGCATTTGTTTAGCCTTAAAGTCATGTCACTGAGTCTCTTCTAGTCATTAAATCATTCAAAATGAATTCGAACGAATTCTATTTTCGCCCTTCAAACATTATTTTCTTACATAACTTCCAATTAATCTACTAAAGACAACAATGCATTATTTTAGCATTAAAAAGCATATCACTCAGTCTTTTCAATCATTAAATTGTTTGAAAGCACTTCGAACTAATTCTATTTTTGAATTTAGAACACGACTTTCATGCATAACTTGCACTTGATCTATTGAAGGCAACTATTCATTTTTTTAGCCTTAAAGTCATATTATTGCGTCTCTTTTAGTCATTAAATCTTTCTGAATAACTTCGAATGAAATTCGGCCTTTAAACATGACTTTCGTGCATAACTTGCAGTTGATCTATTGAAGGCAACAATGCATTTGTTTAGCCTTAAAGTCATGTCACTGAGTCTCTTCTAGTCATTAAATCATTCAAAATTAATTCGAACGAATTCTATTTTCGCCCTTCAAACATTATTTTCTTACATAACTTGCAATTAATCTATTGAAGACAACAATGAATTATTTTACCATTAAAAACCACATGACTCAGTCTTTTCAATCATTAAATTGTTTGAAGGCACTTCGAACCAATTCTATTTTTGAATTTAGAACACGACTTTCATGCATAACTTGCACTTGATCTATTGAAGGCAACTATTCATTTTTTTAGCCTTAAAGTCATATTATTGCGTCTTTTTTAGTCATTAAATCTTTCTGAATCACTTCGAATGAAATTCGGCCTTTAAACATGACTATCGTGCATAACTTGCAGTTGATCTATTGAAGGCAACAACGCATTTGTTTAGCCTTAAAGCCATGTCACTGAGTCTCTTCTAGTCATTAAATCATTCAAAATGAATTCGAACGAATTCTATTTTCGCCCTTCAAACATTATTTTCTTACATAACTTCCAATTAATCTACTAAAGACAACAATGCATTATTTTAGCATTAAAAAGCATATCACTCAGTCTTTTCAATCATTAAATTGTTTGAAAGCACTTCGAACTAATTCTATTTTTGAATTTAGAACACGACTTTCATGCATAACTTGCACTTGATCTATTGAAGGCTACTATTCATTTTTTTAGCCTTAAAGTCATATTATTCCGTCTCTTTTAGTCATCAAATCTTTCTAAATCACTTCGAACGAAATTCAGCCTTTAAACATGACTTTCGTGCATAACTTGCAGTTGATCTATTGAAGGCAACAATGCATTTGTTTAGCCTTAAAGTCATGTCACTGAGTCTTTTCTAGTCATTAAATCATTCAAAATTAATGCGAACGAATTCTATTTTCGCCCTTCAAACATTCTTTTCTTACATAACTTGCAATTAATCTATTGAAGACAACAATGAATTATTTTACCATTAAAAACCACATGACTCAGTCTTTTCAATCACTAAATTGTTTGAAGGCACTTCGAACCAATTCTATTTTTGAATTTAGAACACGACTTTCATGCATAACTTGCACTTGATCTATTGAAGGCAACTATTCATTTTTTTAGCCTTAAAGTCATATTATTGCGTCTCTTTTAGTCATTAAATCTTTCTGAATCACTTCGAATAAAATTCGGCCTTTAAACATGACTTTCGTGCATAACTTGCAGTTGATCTATTGAAGGCAACAATGCATTTGTTTAGCCTTAAAGCCATGTCACTGAGTCTCTTCTAGTCATTAAATCATTCAAAATGAATTCGAACGAATTCTATTTTCGCCCTTCAAACATTATTTTCTTACATAACTTCCAATTAATCTACTAAAGACAACAATGCATTATTTTAGCATTAAAAAGCATATCACTCAGTCTTTTCAATCATTAAATTGTTTGAAGGCACTTCGAACTAATTCTATTTTTGAATTTAGAACACGACTTTCATGCATAACTTGCACTTGATCTATTGAAGGCAACTATTCATTTTTTTAGCCTTAAAGTCATATTATTGCGTCTCTTTTAGTCATTAAATCTTTCTGAATAACTTCGAATGAAATTCGGCCTTTAAACATGACTTTCGTGCATAACTTGCAGTTGATCTATTGAAGGCAACAATGCATTTGTTTAGCCTTAAAGTCATGTCACTGAGTCTCTTCTAGTCATTAAATCATTCAAAATGAATTCGAACGAATTCTATTTTCGCCCTTCAAACATTATTTTCTTACATAACTTCCAATTAATCTACTAAAGACACAATGCATTATTTTAGCATTAAAAAGCATATCACTCAGTCTTTTCAATCATTAAATTGTTTGAAAGCACTTCGAACTAATTCTATTTTTGAATTTAGAACACGACTTTCATGCATAACTTGCACTTGATCTATTGAAGGCAACTATTCATTTTTTTAGCCTTAAAGTCATATTATTGCGTCTCTTTTAGTCATTAAATCTTTCTGAATAACTTCGAATGAAATTCGGCCTTTAAACATGACTTTCGTGCATAACTTGCAGTTGATCTATTGAAGGCAACAATGCATTTGTTTAGCCTTAAAGTCATGTCACTGAGTCTCTTCTAGTCATTAAATCATTCAAAATTAATTCGAACGAATTCTATTTTCGCCCTTCAAACATTATTTTCTTACATAACTTGCAATTAATCTATTGAAGACAACAATGAATTATTTTACCATTAAAAACCACATGACTCAGTCTTTTCAATCATTAAATTGTTTGAAGGCACTTCGAACCAATTCTATTTTTGAATTTAGAACACGACTTTCATGCATAACTTGCACTTGATCTATTGAAGGCAACTATTCATTTTTTTAGCCTTAAAGTCATATTATTGCGTCTTTTTTAGTCATTAAATCTTTCTGAATCACTTCGAATGAAATTCGGCCTTTAAACATGACTATCGTGCATAACTTGCAGTTGATCTATTGAAGGCAACAACGCATTTGTTTAGCCTTAAAGCCATGTCACTGAGTCTCTTCTAGTCATTAAATCATTCAAAATGAATTCGAACGAATTCTATTTTCGCCCTTCAAACATTATTTTCTTACATAACTTCCAATTAATCTACTAAAGACAACAATGCATTATTTTAGCATTAAAAAGCATATCACTCAGTCTTTTCAATCATTAAATTGTTTGAAAGCACTTCGAACTAATTCTATTTTTGAATTTAGAACACGACTTTCATGCATAACTTGCACTTGATCTATTGAAGGCAACTATTCATTTTTTTAGCCTTAAAGTCATATTATTCCGTCTCTTTTAGTCATCAAATCTTTCTAAATCACTTCGAACGAAATTCAGCCTTTAAACATGACTTTCGTGCATAACTTGCAGTTGATCTATTGAAGGCAACAATGCATTTGTTTAGCCTTAAAGTCATGTCACTGAGTCTTTTCTAGTCATTAAATCATTCAAAATTAATGCGAACGAATTCTATTTTCGCCCTTCAAACATTCTTTTCTTACATAACTTGCAATTAATCTACTGAAGACAACAATGAATTATTTTACCATTAAAAACCACATGACTCAGTCTTTTCAATCACTAAATTGTTTGAAGGCACTTCGAACCAATTCTATTTTTGAATTTAGAACACGACTTTCATGCATAACTTGCACTTGATCTATTGAAGGCAACTATTCATTTTTTTAGCCTTAAAGTCATATTATTGCGTCTCTTTTAGTCATTAAATCTTTCTGAATCACTTCGAATAAAATTCGGCCTTTAAACATGACTTTCGTGCATAACTTGCAGTTGATCTATTGAAGGCAACAATGCATTTGTTTAGCCTTAAAGCCATGTCACTGAGTCTCTTCTAGTCATTAAATCATTCAAAATGAATTCGAACGAATTCTATTTTCGCCCTTCAAACATTATTTTCTTACATAACTTCCAATTAATCTACTAAAGACAACAATGCATTATTTTAGCATTAAAAAGCATATCACTCAGTCTTTTCAATCATTAAATTGTTTGAAGGCACTTCGAACTAATTCTATTTTTGAATTTAGAACACGACTTTCATGCATAACTTGCACTTGATCTATTGAAGGCAACTATTCATTTTTTTAGCCTTAAAGTCATATTATTGCGTCTCTTTTAGTCATTAAATCTTTCTGAATAACTTCGAATGAAATTCGGCCTTTAAACATGACTTTCATGCATAACTTGCAGTTGATCTATTGAAGGCAACAATGCATTTGTTTAGCCTTAAAGTCATGTCACTGAGTCTCTTCTAGTCATTAAATCATTCAAAAATAATTCGAACGAATTCTATTTTCGCCCTTCAAACATTATTTTCTTACATAACTTCCAATTAATCTACTGAAGACAACAATGCATTATTTGAGCATTAAAAAGCATATCACTCAGTCTTTTCAATCATTAAATTGTTTGAAGGCACTTCGAACCAATTCTATTTTTGAATTTAGAACACGACTTTCATGCATGACTTGCACTTGATCTATTGAAGGCAAATATTCATTTTTTTAGCCTTAAAGTCATATTATTGCGTCCCTTTTAGTCATTAAATCTTTCTTAATCACTTCGAACGAAATTTAGCCTTTAAACATGACTTTCGTGCATAACTTGCAGTTGATCTATTGAAGGCAACAATGCATTTGTTTAGCCTTAAAGTCATGTCACTGAGTCTGTTCTTATCATTAAATCATTCAAAATTAATTCGAACGAATTCTATTTTCGCCCTTCAAACATTATTTTCTTACATAACTTGCAATTAATCTACTGAAGACAACAATGCATTTTTTTAGCATTAAAAAGCATATCACTCAGTCTTTTCAATCATTAAATTGTTTGAAGGCACTTCGAACCAATTCTATTTTTGAATTTAGAACACGACTTTCATGCATAACTTGCACTTGATCTATTGAACGCAACTATTCATTTTTTTAGCCTGAAAGTCATATTATTGCGTCTCTTTTAGTCATTAAATCTTTCTGAATCACTTCGAATGAAATTCAGCCTTTAAACATGACTTTCGTGCATAACTTGCAGTTGATCTATTGAAGGCAACAATGCATTTGTTTAGCCTTAAAGTCATGTCACAGAGTCTGTTCTAGTCATTAAATCATTCTAAATTAATTCGAACGAATTCTGTTTTCGCCCTTTAAACATTATTTTCTTACATAACTTGCAATTAATCTACTGAAGACAACAATGCATTATTTGAGCATTAAAAAGCATATTACTCAGTCTTTTCAATCATTAAATTGTTTGAAGGCACTTCAAACCAATTCCATTTTTGAATTTAGAACACGACTTTCATGCATAACTTGCACTTGATCTATTGATGGCAACTATTCATTTTTTTAGCCTTAAAGTCATATTATTGTGTCTCTTTTAGTCATTAAATCTTTCTAAATCACTTCGAATGAAATTCGGCCTTTAAACATGACTTTCGTGCATAACTTGCAGTTGATCTATTGAAGGCAACAATGCATTTGTTTAGCCTTAAAGTCATGTCACAGAGTCTGTTCTAGTCATTAAATCATTCTAAATTAATTCGAACGAATTCTGTTTTCGCCCTTTAAACATTATTTTCTTACATAACTTGCAATTAATCTACTGAAGACAACAATGCATTATTTGAGCATTAAAAACCACATGACTCAGTCTTTTCAATCATTAAATTGTTTGAAGGCACTTCAAACCAATTCCATTTTTGAATTTAGAACACGACTTTCATGCATAACTTGCACTTGATCTATTGATGGCAACTATTCATTTTTTTAGCCTTAAAGTCATATTATTGTGTCTCTTTTAGTCATTAAATCTTTCTAAATCACTTCGAATGAAATTCGGCCTTTAAACCTGACTTTCGTGCATAACTTGCAGTTGATCTATTGAAGGCAACAATGCATTTGTTTAGCCTTAAAGTCATGTCACTGAGTCTCTTCTTGTCATCAAATCATTCAAAATTAATTCGAACGAATTCTATTTTCGCCCTTCAAACATTATTTTCTTACATAACTTGCAATTAATCTACTGAAGACAACAATGCATTATTTTGGCATTAAAAAGCATATCACTTAGTCTTTTCAATCATTAAATTGTTTGAAGGCACTTCGAACCAATTCTATTTTTGAATTTAGAACACGACTTTCATGCATAACTTGCACTTAATCTATTGAACGCAACTATTCATTTTTTTAGCCTGAAAGTCATATTATTGCGTCTCTTTTAGTCATTAAATCTTTCTGAATCACTTCGAATGAAATTCAGCCTTTAAACATGACTTTCGTGCATAACTTGCAGTTGATCTATTGAAGGCAACAATGCATTTGTTTAGCCTTAAAGTCATGTCACATAGTCTGTTCTAGTCATTAAATCATTCTAAATTAATTCGAACGAATTCTATTTTCGCCCTTTAAACATTATTTTCTTACATAACTTGCAATTAATCTACTGAAGACAACAATGCATTATTTGAGCATTAAAAAGCATATTACTCAGTCTTTTCAATCATTAAATTGTTTGAAGGCACTTCAAACCAATTCCATTTTTGAATTTAGAACACGACTTTCATGCATAACTTGCAATTGATCTATTGATGGCAACTATTCATTTTTTTAGCCTTAAAGTCATATTATTGTGTCTCTTTTAGTCATTAAATCTTTCTAAATCACTTCGAATGAAATTCGGCCTTTAAACCTGACTTTCGTGCATAACTTGCAGTTGATCTATTGAAGGCAACAATGCATTTGTTTAGCCTTAAAGTCATGTCACTGAGTCTCTTCTTGTCATCAAATCATTCAAAATTAATTCGAACGAATTCTATTTTCGCCCTTCAAACATTATTTTCTTACATAACTTGCAATTAATCTACTGAAGACAACAATGCATTATTTTGGCATTAAAAAGCATATCACTTAGTCTTTTCAATCATTAAATTGTTTGAAGGCACTTCGAACCAATTCTATTTTTGAATTTAGAACACGAATTTCATGCATAACTTGCACTTAATCTATTGAACGCAACTATTCATTTTTTTAGCCTGAAAGTCATATTATTGCGTCTCTTTTAGTCATTAAATCTTTCCGAATCACTTCGAATGAAATTCAGCCTTTAAACATGACTTTCGTGCATAACTTGCAGTTGATCTATTGAAGGCAACAATGCATTTGTTTAGCCTTAAAGTCATGTCACATAGTCTGTTCTAGTCATTAAATCATTCTAAATTAATTCGAACGAATTCTATTTTCGCCCTTTAAACATTATTTTCTTACATAACTTGCAATTAATCTACTGAAGACAACAATGCATTATTTGAGCATTAAAAAGCATATTACTCAGTCTTTTCAATCATTAGATTGTTTGAAGGCACTTCAAACCAATTCCATTTTTGAATTTAGAACACGACTTTCATGCATAACTTGCACTTGATCTATTGATGGCAACTATTCATTTTTTTAGCCTTAAAGTCATATTATTGTGTCTCTTTTAGTCATTAAATCTTTCTAAATCACTTCGAATGAAATTCGGCCTTTAAACCTGACTTTCGTGCATAACTTGCAGTTGATCTATTGAAGGCAACAATGCATTTGTTTAGCCTTAAAGTCATGTCACTGAGTCTCTTCTTGTCATCAAATCATTCAAAATTAATTCGAACGAATTCTATTTTCGCCCTTCAAACATTATTTTCTTACATAACTTGCAATTAATCTACTGAAGACAACAATGCATTATTTTGGCATTAAAAAGCATATCACTTAGTCTTTTCAATCATTAAATTGTTTGAAGGCACTTCGAACCAATTCTATTTTTGAATTTAGAACACGACTTTGATGCATAACTTGCACTTGAGCTATTGAAGGCAACTATTCATTTTTTTAGCCTTAAAGTCATATTATTGCGTCTCTTTTAGTTATTAAATCTTTCTAAATCACTTCGAACGAAATTCAGCCTTTAAACATGACTTTCGTGCATAACTTGCAGTTGATCTATTGAAGGCAACAATGCATTTGTTTAGCCTTAAAGTCATGTCACTGAGTCTCTTCTTGTCATCAAATCATTCAAAATTAATTCGAACGAATTCTATTTTCGCCCTTCAAACATTATTTTCTTACATAACTTGCAATTAATCTACTGAAGACAACAATGCATTATTTTGGCATTAAAAAGCATATCACTTAGTCTTTTCAATCATTAAATTGTTTGAAGGCACTTCGAACCAATTCTATTTTTGAATTTAGAACACGACTTTCATGCATAACTTGCACTTAATCTATTGAACACAACTATTCATTTTTTTAGCCTGAAAGTCATATTATTGCGTCTCTTTTAGTCATTAAATCTTTCTGAAACACTTCGAATGAAATTCAGCCTTTAAACATGACTTTCGTGCATAACTTGCAGTTGATCTATTGAAGGCAACAATGCATTTGTTTAGCCTTAAAGTCATGTCACATAGTCTGTTCTAGTCATTAAATCATTCTAAATTAATTCGAACGAATTCTATTTTCGCCCTTTAAACATTATTTTCTTACATAACTTGCAATTAATCTACTGAAGACAACAATGCATTATTTGAGCATTAAAAAGCATATTACTCAGTCTTTTCAATCATTAAATTGTTTGAAGGCACTTCAAACCAATTCCATTTTTGAATTTAGAACACGACTTTCATGCATAACTTGCACTTGATCTATTGATGGCAACTATTCATTTTTTTAGCCTTAAAGTCATATTATTGTGTCTCTTTTAGTCATTAAATCTTTCTAAATCACTTCGAATGAAATTCGGCCTTTAAACCTGACTTTCGTGCATAATTTGCAGTTGATCTATTGAAGGCAACAATGCATTTGTTTAGCCTTAAAGTCATGTCACATAGTCTGTTCTAGTCATTAAATCATTCTAAATTAATTCGAACGAATTCTATTTTCGCCCTTTAGACATTATTTTCTTACATAACTTGCAATTAATCTACTGAAGACAACAATGCATTATTTGAGCATTAAAAAGCATATTACTCAGTCTTTTCAATCATTAAATTGTTTGAAGGCACTTCAAACCAATTCCATTTTTGAATTTAGAACACGACTTTCATGCATAACTTGCACTTGATCTATTGATGGCAACTATTCATTTTTTTAGCCTTAAAGTCATATTATTGTGTCTCTTTTAGTCATTAAATCTTTCTAAATCACTTCGAATGAAATTCGGCCTTTAAACCTGACTTTCGTGCATAACTTGCAGTTGATCTATTGAAGGCAACAATGCATTTGTTTAGCCTTAAAGTCATGTCACTGAGTCTCTTCTTGTCATCAAATCATTCAAAATTAATTCGAACGAATTCTATTTTCGCCCTTCAAACATTATTTTCTTACATAACTTGCAATTAATCTACTGAAGACAACAGTGCATTATTTTGGCATTAAAAAGCATATCACTTAGTCTTTTCAATCATTAAATTGTTTGAAGGCACTTCGAACCAATTCTATTTTTGAATTTAGAACACGACTTTCATGCATAACTTGCACTTGAGCTATTGAAGGCAACTATTCATTTTTTTAGCCTTAAAGTCATATTATTGCGTCTCTTTTAGTTATTAAATCTTTCTAAATCACTTCGAACGAAATTCAGCCTTTAAACATGACTTTCGTGCATAACTTGCAGTTGATCTATTGAAGGCAACAATGCATTTGTTTAGCCTTAAAGTCATGTCACTGAGTCTCTTCTTGTCATTAAATCATTCTAAATTAATTCGAACGAATTCTATTTTCGCCCTTCAAACATTATTTTCTTACATAACTTGGAATTAATCTACTGAAGACAACAATGCATTATTTGAGCATTAAAAAGCATATCACTCAGTCTTTTCAATCATTAAATTCTTCGAAGGCACTTCGAACCAATTCTATTTTTGAATTTAGAACACGACTTTCATGCATAACTTGCACTTGAGCTATTGAAGGCAACTATTCATTTTTTTAGCCTTAAAGTCATATTATTGCGTCTCTTTTAGTCATTAAATCTTTCTAAATCAGTTCGAACGAAATTCAGCTTCTAAACATGACTTTCGTGCATAACTTGCAATTGATCTATTGAAGGCAACAATGCATTTGTTTAGCCTTAAAGTCATGTCACTGAGTCTGTTCTTGTCATTAAATCATTCTAAATTAATTCGAACGATTTCTGTTTTAGCCCTTTAAACATTATTTTCTTACATAACTTGCAATTAATCTACTGAAGACAACAATGCATTATTTTAGCATTAAAAAGCATATCACTCAGTCTTTTCAATCATTAAATTGTTTGAAGGCACTCCGAACCAATTCTATTTTTGAATTTAGAACACGACTTTCATGCATAACTTGCACTTGAGCTATTGAATGCAACTATTCATTTTTTTAGCCTTAAAGTCATATTATTTCGTCTCTTTTAGTCATTAAATCTTGTTAAATCTCTTCGAACGAAATTCAGCCATTAAACATGACTTTCGTGCATAACTTGCAGTTGATCTATTGAAGGCAACAATGCATTTGTTTAGCCTTAAAGTCATGTCACAGAGTCTGTTCTAGTCCTTAAATCAATCTAAATTAATTCGAACGAATTCTATTTTCGCCCTTTAAACATTATTTTCTTACATAACTTGCAATTAATCTACTGAAGACAACAATGCATTATTTGAGCATGAATAAGCATATCCCTCAGTCTTTTCAATCATTAAATTGTTTGAAGGCACTTCAAACCAATTCCATTTTTGAATTTAGAACACGACTTTCATGCATAACTTGCACTTGATCTATTGAACGCAACTATTCATTTTTTTAGCCTGAAAGTCATATTATTGCGTCTCTTTTAGTCATTAAATCTTTCTGAATCACTTCGAATGAAATTCAGCCTTTAAACATGACTTTCGTGCATAACTTGCAGTTGATCTATTGAAGGCAACAATGCATTTGTTTAGCCTTAAAGTCATGTCACTGAGTCTGTTCTTGTCATTAAATCATTCTAAATTAATTCGAACGAATTCTGTTTTCGCCCTATAAACATTAGTTTCTTACATAACTTGCAATTAATCTACTGAAGACAACAATGCATTATTTTAGCATTAAAAAGCATATCACTCAGTCTTTTCAATCATTAAATTGTTTGAAGACACTTCGAACCAATTCTATTTTTGAATTTAAAACACGACTTTCATGCATAACTAGCACTTGAGCTATTGAATGCAACTATTCATTTTTTTAGCCTTAAAGTCATATTATTGCGTCTCTTTTAGTCATTAAATCTTTTTAAATCACCTCGAACGAAATTCAGCTTTTAAACATGACTTTCGTGCATAACTTGCAGTTGATCTATTGAAGGCAACAATGCATTTGTTTAGCCTTAAAGTCATGTCACAGAGTCTGTTCTAGTCCTTAAATCAATCTAAATTAATTCGAACGAATTCTATTTTCGCCCTTTAAACATTATTTTCTTACATAACTTGCAATTAATCTACTGAAGACAACAAAGCATTATTTGAGCATTAAAAAGCATATTACTCAGTCTTTTCAATCATTAAATTGTTTGAAGGCACTTCGAACCAATTCTATTTTTGAATTTAGAACACGACTTTCATGCATAACTTGCACTTGATCTATTGATGGCAACTATTCATTTTTTTAGCCTTAAAGTCATATTATTGTGTCTCTTTTAGTCATTAAATCTTTCTAAATCACTTCGAATGAAATTCGGCCTTTAAACCTGACTTTCGTGCAAAACTTGCAGTTGATCTATTGACGGCAACAATGCATTTGTTTAGCCTTAAAGTTATGTCACTGAGTGTCTTCTTGTCATTAAATCATTCAAAATTAATTCGAACGAATTCTATTTTCGCCCTTCAAACATTATTTTCTTACATAACTTGCAATTAATCTACTGAAGACAACAATGCATTATTTTAGCATTAAAAAGCATATCAATCAGTCTTTTCAATCATTAAATTGTTTGAAGGAACTTCGAACCAATTCTATTTTTGAATTTAGAACACGACTTTCATGCATAACTTGCACTTGATCTATTGAACGCAACTATTCATTTTTTTAGCCTGAAAGTCATATTATTGCGTCTCTTTTAGTCATTAAATCTTTTTGAATCACTTCGAATGAAATTCAGCCTTTAAACATGACTTTCGTGCATAACTTGCAGTTGATCTATTGAATGCAACAATGCATTTGTTTAGCCTTAAAGTCATGTCACAGAGTCTGTTCTAGTCATTAAATCATTCCAAATTAATTCGAATGAATTCTATTTTCGCCCTTTAAACATTATTTTCTTACATAACTTGCAATTAATCTACTGAAGACAACAATGCATTATTTGAGCATTAAAAAGCATATCACTCAGTCTTTTCAATCATTAAATTGTTTGAAGGCACTTCAAACCAATTCCATTTTTGAATTTAGAACACGACTTTCATGCATAACTTGCACTTTATCTATTGATGGCAACTGTTCATTTTTTTAGCCTTAAAGTCATATTATTGTGTCTCTTTTAGTCATTAAATCTTTTAAATCACTTCGAATGAAATTCGGCCTTTAAACCTGACTCTCGTGCATAACTTGCAGTTGATCTATTGAAGGCAACAATGCATTTGTTTCGCCTTAAAGTCATGTCACAGAGTCTGTTCTAGTCATTAAATCATTCCAAATTAATTCGAACGAATTCTATTTTCGCCCTTTAAACATTATTTTCTTACATAAGTTGCAATTAATCTACTGAAGACAACAATGCATTATTTTAGCATTAAAAAGCATATCACTCTGTCTTTTCAATCATTAATTTGTTTGAAGGCACTTCGAACCAATTCTATTTTTGAATTTGGAACACGACTTTCATGCATAACTTGCACTTGAACTATAGAAGGCAACTATTCATTTTTTTAGCCTTAAAGTCATATTATTGGGTCTCTTTTAGTCATTAAATCTTTCTAAATCACTTCGAACGAAATTCAGCCTTTAAACATGACTTTCGTGCATAACTTGCAGTTGATCTATTGAAGGCAACAATGCATTTGTTTAGCCGTAAAGTTATGTCACGGAGTCTCATCTAGTCATTAAATCATTCAAAATTAATTCGAACGAATTCGATTTTCGCCCTTTAAACATTATTTTCTTACATAACTCGCAATTAATCTACTGAAGACAACAATGCTTTATTTTAGCATTAAAAAGCATATCACTCAGTCTTCTCAATCATTAAATTGTTTGAACGCACTTCGAACCAATTCTATTTTTGAATTTAGAACACGACTTTCATGCATAACTTGCACTCGAACTATTGAAGGCAACTATTCATTTTTTTAGCCTTGAAGTCATATTATTGCGTCTCTTTTAGTCATTAAATATTTCTGAATCACTTCGAATGAAATTCGGCCTTTAAACATGACTTTCGTGCATAACTTGCAGTTGATCTATTGAAGGCAACAATGCATTTGTTTAGCCTTAAAGTCATGTCACTGAGTCTCTTCTAGTCATTAAATCATTCTAAATTAATTCGAACGAATTCGATTTTCGCCCTTTAAACATTATTTTCTTACATAACTCGCAATTAGTCTACTGAAGACAACAATGCTTTATTTTAGCATTAAAAAGCATATCACTCAGTCTTTTCAATCATTAAATTGTTTGAAGGCACTTCGAACCCATTCTATTTTTGAATTTAGAACACGACTTTCATGCATAACTTGTATTTGATCTATTGAAGGCAAGTATTCATTTTTTTAGCCTTAAAGTCATATTATTGCATCTCTTTTAGTCATTAAATCTTTCTGAATAACTTCGGACGAAATTCGACCTTTAAACATGACTTTCATGCATAACTTGCAGTTGATCTATTGAAGGCAACAATGCATTTGTTTAGCCTTAAAGTCATGTCACGGAGTCTCTTCTTGTCATTAAATCATTCAAAATTAATTCGAACGAATTCTATTTTCGCCCTTCAAACATTATTTTCTTACATAACCTGCAATTAATCTACTGAAGACAACAATGCATTATTTTAGCATTAAAAAGCATATCACTCAGTCTTTTCAATCATTAAATTGTTTGAAGGCACTTCAAACAAATTCTATTTTTGAATTTAGAACACGACTTTCATGCATAACTTGCACTTGAACTATTGAAGGCAACTATTCATTTTTTTAGCCTTAAAGTCATATTATTGCATCTCTTTTAGTCATTAAATCTTTCTAAATCACTTCCAACGAACTTCGGCCTTTAAACATGACTTTCGTGCATAACTTACAGTTGATCTATTGAAGGCAACAATGCATTTGTTTAGCCTTAAAGTCATGTCACTGAGTCTGTTCTAGTCATCAAATCATTCTAAATTAATTCGAACGAATTCTATTTTCGCCCTTCAAACATTATTTTCTTACATAACTTGCAATTAATCTACTGAAGACAACAATGCCTTATTTTAGCGTTAAAAAGCATATCACTCAGTCTTTTCAATCATTAAATTGTTTGAAGGCACTCGAACCAATTCTATTTTTGAATTTAGAACACGACTTTCATTCATAACTTGCACTTGAGCTATTGAAGGCAACTATTCATTTTTTTACCTTAAAGTCATATTATTGCGTCTCTTTTAGTCATTAAATCTTTCTAAATCACTTCGAACAAAATTCAGCCTTTAAACATGACTTTCGTGCATAACTTGCAGTTGATCTATTGAAGGCAACAATGCATTTGTTTAGCCTTAAAGTCATGTCACTGAGTCTGTTCTTGTCATTAAATCATTCTAAATTAATTCGAACGAATTCTATTTTCGCCTTTCAAACATTATTTTCTTACATAACTTGCAATTAATCTACTGAAGACAACAATGCATTATTTGAGCATTAAAAAGCATATCACTCAGTCTTTTCAATCATTAAATTGTTCGAAGGCACTTCGAACCAATTCTATTTTTGAATTTAGAACACGACTTTCATGCATAACTTGCACTTGAGCTATTGAAGGCAACTATTCATTTTTTTAGCCTTAAAGTCATATTATTGCGTCTCTTTTAGTCATTAAATCTTTCTAAATCACTTCGAACGAAATTCAGCCTTTAAACATGACTTTCGTGCATAACTTGCAGTTGATCTATTGAAGGCAACTATTCATTTGTTTAGCCTTAAAGTCATGTCACTGAGTCTGTTCTTGTCAGTAAATCATTCTAAATTAATTCGAACGAATTCTGTTTTCGCCCTTTAAACATTATTTTCTTACATAACTTGCAATTAATCTACTGAAGACAACAATGCATTATTTTAGCATTAAAAAGCATATCACTCAGTCTTTTCAATCATTAAATTGATTGAAGGCACTTCGAACCAATTCTATTTTTGAATTTAGAACACGACATTCATGCATAACTTGCACTTGATCTATAGAAGGCAACTATTCATTTTTTTAGCCTTAAAGTCATATTATTGGGTCTCTTTTAGTCATTAAATCTTTCTAAATCACTTCGAACGAAATTCAGCCTTTAAACATGACTTTCGTGCATAACTTGCAGTTGATCTATTGAAGGCAACAATGCATTTGTTTAGCCGTAAAGTTATGTCACGGAGTCTCATCTAGTCATTAAATCATTCAAAATTAATTCGAACGAATTCTATTTTCGCCCTTCAAACATTATTTTCTTACATAACTTGCAATTAATCTATTGAAGACAACAATGAATTATTTTACCATTAAAAAGCACATGACTCAGTCTTTTCAATCATTAAATTGTTTGAAGGCACTTCGAACCACTTCTATTTTTGAATTTAGAACACGACTTTCATGCATAACTTGCACTTGATCTATTGAAGGCAACTATTCATTTTTTTAGCCTTAAAGTCATATTATTGCGTCTCTTTTAGTCATTAAATCTTTCTGAATCACTTCGAATAAAATTCGGCCTTTAAACATGACTTTCGTGCATAACTTGCAGTTGATCTATTGAAGGCAACAATGCATTTGTTTAGCCTTAAAGTCATGTCATTGAGTCTCTTCTAGTGATTAAATCATTCAAAATTAATTAGAACGAATTCTATTTTCGCCCTTCAAACATTATTTTCTGACATAACTTGCAATTAATCTACTGAAGACAACAATGCATTATTTGAGCATTAAAAAGCATATCACTCAGTCTTTTCATTCATTAAATTGTTTGAAAGCACTTCGAACCAATTCTATTTTTGAATTTGGAACACGACTTTCATGCATAACTTGCACTTGATCTATTGAAGGCAACTATTCATTTTTTTAGCCTTAAAGTCATATTATTGCGTCTCTTTTAGTCATTAAATCTTTCTGAATCACTTCGAACGAAATTCAGCCTTTAAACATGACTTTCTTGCATAACTAGCTGTTGATCTATTGAAGGCAACAGTGCATTTGTTTAGCCTTAAAGTCTTGTCACTGAGTCAGTTCTAGTCATTAAATCATTCTAAATTAATTCGAACGAATTCGATTTTCGCCCTTCAAACATTATTTTCTTACATAACTCGCAATTAATCTACTGAAGACAACAATGCTTTATTTTAGCATTAAAAAGCATATCACTCAGTCTTCTCAATCATTAAATTGTTTGAACGCACTTCGCACCAATTCTATTTTTGAATTTAGATCACGACTTTCATGCATAACTTGCACTTGAACTACTGAAGGCAACTATTCATTTTTTTAGCCTTGAAGTCATATTATTGCGTCTCTTTTAGTCATTAAATATTTCTGAATCACTTCGAATGAAATTCGGCCTTTAAACATGACTTTCGTGCATAACTTGCAGTTGATCTATTGAAGGCAACAATGCATTTGTTTAGCCTTAAAGTCATGTCACTGAGTCTCTTCTAGTCATTAAATCATTCTAAATTAATTCGAACGAATTCGATTTTCGCCCTTTAAACATTATTTTCTTACATAACTCGCAATTAATCTACTGAAGACAACAATGCTTTATTTTAGCATTAAAAAGCATATCACTCAGTCTTTTCAATCATTAAATTGTTTGAAGGCACTTCGAACCAATTCTATTTTTGAATTTAGAACACGACTTTCATGCATAACTTGTACTTGATCTATTGAAGGCAACTATTCATTTTTTTAGCCTTAAAGTCATATTATTGCGTCTCTTTTAGTCATTAAATCTTTCTGAATAACTTCGGACGAAATTCGACCTTTAAACATGACTTTCATGCATAACTTGCAGTTGATCTATTGAAGGCAACAATGCATTTGTTTAGCCTTAAAGTCATGTCACGGAGTCTCTTCTTGTCATTAAATCATTCAAAATTAATTCGAACGAATTCTATTTTCGCCCTTCAAACATTATTTTCTTACATAACTTGCAATTAATCTACTGAAGACAACAATGCATTATTTTAGCATTAAAAAGCATATCACTCAGTCTTTTCAATCATTAAATTGTTTGATGGCACTTCAAACAAATTCTATTTTTGAATTTAGAACACGACTTTCATGCATAACTTGCACTTGAACTATTGAAGGCAAGTATTCATTTTTTTAGCCTTAAAGTCATATTATTGCGTCTCTTTTAGTCATTAAATCTTTCTAAATCACTTCGAACGAAATTCAGCCTTTAAACATGACTTTCGTGCATAACTTGCAGTTGATCTATTGAAGGCAACAATGCATTTGTTTAGCCTTAAAGTCATGTCACTGAGTCTGTTCTTGTCATTAAATCATTCTAAATTAATTCGAACGAATTCTATTTTCGCCCTTCAAACATTATTTTCTTACATAACTTGCAATTAATCTATTGAAGACAACAATGCATTATTTGAGCATTAAAAAGCATATCACTCAGTCTTTTCAATCATTAAATTGTTCGAAGGCACTTCGAACCAATTCTATTTTTGAATTTAGAACACGACTTTCATGCGTAACTTGCACTTGAGCTATTGAAGGCAACTATTCATTTTTTTAGCCTTAAAGTCATATTATTGCGTCTCTTTTAGTCATTAAATCTTTCTAAATCACTTCGAACGAAATTCAGCCTTTAAACATGACTTTCGTGCATAATTTGCAGTTGATCTATTGAAGGCAACAATGCATTTGTTTAGCCTTAAAGTCATGTCACTGAGTATGTTCTTGTCAGTAAATCATTCTAAATTAATTCGAACGAATTCTGTTTTCGCCCTTTAAACATTATTTTCTTACGTAACTTGCAATTAATCTACTGAAGACAACAATGCATTATTTTAGCATTAAAAAGCATATCACTCAGTCTTTTCAATCATTAAATTGATTGAAGGCACTTCGAACCAATTCTATTTTTGAATTTCGAACACGACATTCATGCGTAACTTGCACTTGATCTATTGAAGGCAACTATTCATTTTTTTAGCCTTAAAGTCATATTATTGGGTCTCTTTTGGTCATGAAATATTTCTAAATCACTTCGAACGAAATTCAGCCTTTAAACATGACTTTCGTGCATAACTTGCAGTTGATCTATTGAAGGCAACAATGAATTTGTTTAACCGTAAAGTCATGTCACGGAGTCTCTTCTAGTCATTAAATCATTCAAAATTAATTCGAACGAATTCTATTTTCGCCCTTCAAACATTATTTTCTTACATAACTTGCAATTAATCTATTGAAGACAACAATGAATTATTTTACCATTAAAAAGCACATGACTCAGTCTTTTCAATCATTAAATTGTTTGAAGGCACTTCGAACCAATTCTATTTTTGAATTTAGAACACGACTTTCATGCATAACTTGCACTTGATCTATTGAAGGCAACTATTCATTTTTTTTGCCTTAAAGTCATATTATTGCGTCTCTTTTAGTCATTAAATCTTTCTGAATCACTTCGAATAAAATTCGGCCTTTAAACATGTCTTTCGTGCATAACTTGCAGTTGATCTATTGAAGGCAACAATGCATTTGTTTAGCCTTAAAGTCATGTCACTGAGTCTGTTCTTGTCAGTAAATAATTCTAAATTAATTCGAACGAATTCTATTTTCGCCCTTCAAACATTATTTTCTTACATAACTTGCAATTAATCTACTGAAGACAACAATGCATTATTTGAGCATTAAAAAGCATATCACTCAGTCTTTTTAATCATTAAATTGTTCGAAGGCACTTCGAACCAATTCTATTTTTGAATTTAGAACACGACTTTCATGCATAACTTGCACTTGAGCTATTGAAGGCAACTATTCATTTTTTTAGCCTTAAAGTCATATTATTGCGTCTCTTTTAGTCATTAAATCTTTCTAAATCACTTCGAACGAAATTCAGCCTTTAAACATGACTTTCGTGCATAACTTGCAGTTGATCTGTTGAAGGCAACAATGCATTTGTTTAGCCTTAAAGTCATGTCACTGAGTCTGTTCTTGTCATTAAATCATTCTAAATTAATTCGAACGAATTCTATTTTCGCCCTTCAAACATTATTTTCTTACATAACTTGCAATTAATCTATTGAACACAACAATGCATTATTTGAGCATTAAAAAGCATATCACTCAGTCTTTTCAATCATTAAATTGTTCGAAGGCACTTCGAACCAATTCTATTTTTGAATTTAGAACACGACTTTCATGCATAACTTGCACTTGAGCTATTGAAGGCAACTATTCATTTTTTTAGCCTTAAAGTCATATTATTGCGTCTCTTTTAGTCATTAAATCTTTCTAAATCACTTCGAACGAAATTCAGCCTTTAAACATGACTTTCGTGCATAAGTTGCAGTTGATCTATTGAAGGCAACAATGCATTTGTTTAGCCTTAAAGTCATGTCACTGAGTCTCTTCTAGTCATTAAATCATTCTAAATTAATTCGAACGAATTCTATTTTCGCCCTTCAAACATTATTTTCTTACATAACTTGCAATTAATCTACTGAAGACAACAATGCATTATTTTAGCGTTAAAAAGCATATCACTCAGTCTTTTCAATCATTAAATTGTTTGAAGGCACTTCGAAACAATTCTATTTTTGAATTTAGAACACGACTTTCATGCATAACTTGCACTTGAGCTATTGAAGCCAACTATTCATTTTTTTACCTTAAAGTCATATTATTGCGTCTCTTTTAGTCATTAAATCTTTCTAAATCACTTCGAACGAAATTCAGCCTTTAAACATGACTTTCGTGCATAACTTGCAGTTGATCTATTGAAGGCAACAATGCATTTGTTTAGCCTTAAAGTCATGTCACTGAGTCTGTTCTTGTCATTAAATCATTCTAAATTAATTCGAACGAATTCTATTTTCGCCCTTCAAACATTATTTTCTTACATAACTTGCAATTAATCTACTGAAGACAACAATGCATTATTTGAGCATTAAAAAGCATATCACTCAGTCTTTTTAATCATTAAATTGTTCGAAGGCACTTCGAACCAATTCTATTTTTGAATTTAGAACACGACTTTCATGCATAACTTGCACTTGAGCTATTGAAGGCAACTATTCATTTTTTTAGCCTTAAAGTCATATTATTGCGTCTCTTTTAGTCATTAAATCTTTCTAAATCACTTCGAACGAAATTCAGCCTTTAAACATGACTTTCGTGCATAACTTGCAGTTGATCTATTGAAGGCAACAATGCATTTGTTTAGCCTTAAAATCATGTCACTGAGTCTGTTCTTGTCAGTAAATCATTCTAAATTAATTCGAACGAATTCTGTTTTCGCCCTTTAAACATTATTTTCTTACATAACTTGCAATTAATCTACTGAAGACAACAATGCATTATTTTAGCATTAAAAAGCATATCACTCAGTCTTTTCAATCATTAAATTGATTGAAGGCACTTCGAACCAATTCTATTTTTGAATTTAGAACACGACATTCATGCATAACTTGCACTTGATCTATTGAAGGCAACTATTCATTTTTTTAGCCTTAAAGTCATATTATTGCGTCTCTTTTAGTCATTAAATCTTTCTAAATCACTTCGAACGAAATTCAGCCTTTAAACATGACTTTCGTGCATAAGTTGCAGTTGATCTGTTGAAGGCAACAATGCATTTGTTTAGCCTTAAAGTCATGTCACTGAGTCTCTTCTAGTCATTAAATCATTCTAAATTAATTCGAACGAATTCTATTTTCGCCCTTCAAACATTATTTTCTTACATAACTTGCAATTAATCTACTGAAGACAACAATGCATTATTTTAGCGTTAAAAAGCATATCACTCAGTCTTTTCAATCATTAAATTGTTTGAAGGCACTTCGAAACAATTCTATTTTTGAATTTAGAACACGACTTTCATGCATAACTTGCACTTGAGCTATTGAAGCCAACTATTCATTTTTTTACCTTAAAGTCATATTATTGCGTCTCTTTTAGTCATTAAATCTTTCTAAATCACTTCGAACGAAATTCAGCCTTTAAACATGACTTTCGTGCATAACTTGCAGTTGATCTATTGAAGGCAACAATGCATTTGTTTAGCCTTAAAGTCATGTCATTGAGTCTCTTCTAGTGATTAAATCATTCAAAATTAATTCGAACGAATTCTATTTTCGCCCTTCAAACATTATTTTCTGACATAACTTGCAATTAATCTACTGAAGACAACAATGCATTATTTGAGCATTAAAAAGCATATCACTCAGTCTTTTCAATCATTAAATTGTTTGAAAGCACTTTGAACCAGTACTATTTTTGAATTTGGAACACGACTTTCATGCATAACTTGCACTTGATCTATTGAAGGCAACTATTCATTTTTTTAGCCTTAAAGTCATATTATTGCGTCTCTTTTAGTCATTAAATCTTTCTGAATCACTTCGAACGAAATTCTGCCTTTAAACATGACTTTCGTGCATAACTAGCAGTTGATCTATTGAAGGCAACAATGCATTTGTTTAGCCTTAAAGTCTTGTCACTGAGTCAGTTCTAGTCATTAAATCATTCTAAATTAATTCGAACGAATTCGATTTTCGCCCTTTAAACATTATTTTCTTACATAACTCGCAATTAATCTACTGAAGACAACAATGCTTTATTTTAGCATTAAAAAGCATATCATTCAGTCTTCTCAATCATTAAATTGTTTGAAGGCACTTCGAACCAATTCTATTTTTGAATTTAGAACACGACTTTCATGCATAACTTGCACTTGAACTATTGAAGGCAACTATTCATTTTTTTAGCCTTGAAGTTATATTATTGCGTCTCTTTTAGTCATTAAATATTTCTGAATCACTTCGAATGAAATTCGGCCTTTAAACATGACTTTCGTGCATAACTTGCAGTTGATCTATTGAAGGCAACAATGCATTTGTTTAGCCTTAAAGTCATGTCACTAAGTCTCTTCTAGTCATTAAATCATTCTAAATTAATTCGAACGAATTCGATTTTCGCCCTTTAAACATTATTTTCTTACATAACTCGCAATTAATCTACTGAAGACAACAATGCTTTATTTTAGCATTAAAAAGCATATCACTCAGTCTTTTCAATCATTAAATTGTTTGAAGGCACTTCGAACCAATTCTATTTTTGAATTTAGAACACGACTTTCATGCATAACTTGTACTTGATCTATTGAAGGCAACTATTCATTTTTTTAGCCTTAAAGTCATATTATTGCGTCTCTTATAGTCATTAAATCTTTCTGAATCACTTCGAACGAAATTCAGCCTTTAAACATGACTTTCGTGCATAACTAGCAGTTGATCTATTGAAGGCAACAATGCATTTGTTTAGCCTTAAAGTCTTGTCACTGAGTCAGTTCTAGTCATTAAATCATTCTAAATTAATTCGAACGAATTCGATTTTCGCCCTTTAAACATTATTTTCTTACATAACTCGCAATTAATCTACTGAAGACAACAATGCTTTATTTTAGCATTAAAAAGCATATCATTCAGTCTTCTCAATCATTAAATTGTTTGAAGGCACTTCGAACCAATTCTATTTTTGAATTTAGAACACGACTTTCATGCATAACTTGCACTTGAACTATTGAAGGCAACTATTCATTTTTTTAGCCTTGAAGTCATATTATTGCGTCTCTTTTAGTCATTAAATATTTCTGAATCACTTCGAATGAAATTCGGCCTTTAAACATGACTTTCGTGCATAACTTGCAGTTGATCTATTGACGGCAACAATGCATTTGTTTAGCCTTAAAGTCATGTCACTAAGTCTCTTCTAGTCATTAAATCATTCTAAATTAATTCGAACGAATTCGATTTTCGCCCTTTAAACATTATTTTCGTACATAACTCGCAATTAATCTACTGAAGACAACAATGCTTTATTTTAGCATTAAAAAGCATATCACTCAGTCTTTTCAATCAGTAAATTGTTTGAAGGCACTTCGAACCAATTCTATTTTTGAATTTAGAACACGACTTTCATGCATAACTTGTACTTGATCTATTGAAGGCAACTATTCATTTTTTTAGCCTTAAAGTCATATTATTGCGTCTCTTTTAGTCATTAAATCTTTCTGAATCACTTCGAACGAAATTCAGCCTTTAAACATGACTTTCGTGCATAACTAGCAGTTGATCTATTGAAGGCAACAATGCATTTGTTTAGCCTTAAAGTCTTGTCACTGAGTCAGTTCTAGTCATTAAATCATTCTAAATTAATTCGAACGAATTCGATTTTCGCCCTTTAAACATTATTTTCTTACATAACTCGCAATTAATCTACTGAAGACAACAATGCTTTATTTTAGCATTAAAAAGCATATCATTCAGTCTTCTCAATCAATAAATTGTTTGAAGGCACTTCGAACCAATTCTATTTTTGAATTTAGAACACGACTTTCATGCATAACTTGCACTTGAACTATTGAAGGGAACTATTCATTTGTTTAGCCTTGAAGTCATATTATTGCGTCTCTTTTAGTCATTAAATATTTCTGAATCACTTCGAGTGAAATTCGGCCTTTAAACATGACTTTCGTGCATAACTTGCAGTTGATCTATTGAAGGCAACAATGCATTTGTTTAGCCTTAAAGTCATGTCACTAAGTCTCTTCTAGTCATTAAATCATTCTAAATTAATTCGAACGAATTCGATTTTCGCCCTTTAAACATTATTTTCTTACATAACTCGCAATTAATCTACTGAAGACAACAATGCTTTATTTTAGCATTAAAAAGCATATCACTCAGTCTTTTCAATCATTAAATTGTTTGAAGGCACTTCGAACCAATTCTATTTTTGAATTTAGAACACGACTTTCATGCATAACTTGTACTTGATCTATTGAAGGCAACTATTCATTTTTTTAGCCTTAAAGTCATATTATTGCGTCTCTTTTAGTCATTAAATCTTTCTGAATCACTTCGAACGAAATTCAGCCTTTAAACATGACTTTCGTGCATAACTAGCAGTTGATCTATTGAAGGCAACAATGCATTTGTTTAGCCTTAAAGTCTTGTCACTGAGTCAGTTCTAGTCATTAAATCATTCTAAATTAATTCGAACGAATTCGATTTTCGCCCTTTAAACATTATTTTCTTACATAACTCGCAATTAATCTACTGAAGACAACAATGCTTTATTTTAGCATTAAAAAGCATATCATTCAGTCTTCTCAATCAATAAATTGTTTGAAGGCACTTCGAACCAATTCTATTTTTGAATTTAGAACACGACTTTCATGCATAACTTGCACTTGAACTATTGAAGGGAACTATTCATTTGTTTAGCCTTGAAGTCATATTATTGCGTCTCTTTTAGTCATTAAATATTTCTGAATCACTTCGAGTGAAATTCGGCCTTTAAACATGACTTTCGTGCATAACTTGCAGTTGATCTATTGAAGGCAACAATGCATTTGTTTAGCCTTAAAGTCATGTCACTAAGTCTCTTCTAGTCATTAAATCATTCTAAATTAATTCGAACGAATTCGATTTTCGCCCTTTAAACATTATTTTCTTACATAACTCGCAATTAATCTACTGAAGACAACAATGCTTTATTTTAGCATTAAAAAGCATATCACTCAGTCTTTTCAATCATTAAATTGTTTGAAGGCACTTCGAACCAATTCTATTTTTGAATTTAGAACACGACTTTCATGCATAACTTGCACTTAATCTATTGAAGGCAACTATTCATTTTTTTAGCCTTAAAGTCATATTATTGCGTCTCTTTTAGTCATTAAATCTTTTTGAATAACTTCGAACGAAATTCGACCTTTAAACATGACTTTCGTGCATACCTTGCAGTTGATCTATGGAAGGCAACAATGCATTTGTTTAGCCTTAAAGTCATGTCACTGAGTCTGTTCTAGTCATTAAATCATTCTAAATTAATTCGAACGAATTCTATTTTCGCCCTTCAAACATTATTTTCTTACATAAATTGCAATTAATCTACTGAAGACAACAATGCATTATTTTAGCATTAAACGGCATATCACTCAGTCTTTTCAATCATTAAATTGTTTGAAGGCACTTCAAACAAATTCTATTTTTGAATTTAGAACACGACTTTCATGCATAACTTGCACTTGAACTATTGAAGGCAACTATTCATTTTTTTAGCCTTAAAGTCATATTATTGCGTCTCTTTTAGTCATTAAATCTTTCTAAATCACTTCTAACGAACTTCAGCCTTTAAACATGACTTTCGTGTATAACTTGCAGTTGATCTATTGAAGGCAACAATGCATTTGATTAGCCTTAAAGTCATGTCACTGAGTCTGTTCTAGTCATTAAATCATTCTAAATTAATTCGAACGAATTCTATTTTCGCCCTTCAAACATTATTTTCTTACATAACTTGCAATTAATCTACTGAAGACAACAATGCATTATTTTAGCGTTAAAAAGCATATCACTCAGTCTTTTCAATCATTAAATTGTTTGAAGGCACTTCGAACCAATTCTATTTTTGAATTTAGAACACGACTTTCATGCATAACTTGCACTTGATCTATTGAAGGCAACTATTCATTTTTTTAGCCTTAAAGTCATATTATTGCGTCTCTTTTAGTCATTAAATATTTCTGAATCACTTCGAATGAAATTCGTCCTTTAAACATGACTTTCGCGCATAACTTGCAGTTGATCTTTTGAAGGCAACAATGCATTCGTTTGGCCTTAAAGTCATGTCACTGAGTCTCCTCTAGTCATTAAATCATTCTAAATTAATTCGAACGAATTCGATTTTCGCCCTTTAAACATTATTTTCGTACATAACTCGCAATTAATCTACTGAAGACAACAATGCATTATTTTAGCGTTAAAAAGCATATCACTCAGTCTTTTCAATCATTAAATTGTTTGAAGGCACTTCGAACCAGTACTATTTTTGAATTTAGAACACGACTTTCATGCATAACTTGCACTTGATCTATTGAAGGCAACTATTCATTTTTTTAGCCTTAAAGTCATATTATTGCGTCTCTTTTAGTCATTAAATATTTCTGAATCACTTCGAATGAAATTCGGCCTTTAAACATGACTTTCGTGTATAACTTGCAGTTGATCTTCTGCAGGCAACAATGCATTTGTTTAGCCTCAAAGTCATGTCACTAAGTCTCTTCTAGTCATTAAATCATTCTAAATTAATTCGAACGAATTCTATTTTCGCCCTTCAAATATTATTTTCTTACATAACTTGCAATTAATCTACTGAAGACAACAATGCATTATTTTTGCATTAAAAAGCATATCACTCAGTCTTTTCAATCATTAAATTGTTTGAAGGCACTTCAAACAAATTCTATTTTTGAATTTAGAACACGACTTTCATGCATAACTTGCACTTGAACTATTGAAGGCAACTATTCATTTTTTTAGCCTTAAAGTCATATTATTGCGTCTCTTTTAGTCATTAAATCTTTCTAAATCACTTCTAACGAACTTCAGCCTTTAAACATGACTTTCGTGTATAACTTGCAGTTGATCTATTGAAGGCAACAATGCATTTGATTAGCCTTAAAGTCATGTCACTGAGTCTGTTCTAGTCATTAAATCATTCTAAATTAATTCAAACGAATTCTATTTTCGCCCTTCAAACATTATTTTCTTACATAACTTGCAATTAATCTACTGAAGACAACAATGCATTATTTTAGCGTTAAAAAGCATATCACTCAGTCTTTTCAATCATTAAATTGTTTGAAGGCACTTCGAACCAATTCTATTTTTGAATTTAGAACACGACTTTCATGCATAACTTGCACTTGATCTATTGAAGGCAACTATTCATTTTTTTAGCCTTAAAGTCATATTATTGCGTCTCTTTTAGTCATTAAATATTTCTGAATCACTTCGAATGAAATTCGTCCTTTAAACATGACTTTCGCGCATAACTTGCAGTTGATCTTTTGAAGGCAACAATGCATTCGTTTAGCCTTAAAGTCATGTCACTGAGTCTCCTCTAGTCATTAAATCATTCTAAACTAATTCGAACAAATTCTATTTTCGCCCTTCAAACATTATTTTCTTACATAACTTGCAATTAATCTACTGAAAACAACAATGCATTATTTTAGCGTTAAAAAGCATATCACTCAGTCTTTTCAATCATTAAATTGTTTGAAGGCACTTCGAACCAGTACTATTTTTGAATTTAGAACACGACTTTCATGCATAACTTGCACTTGATCTATTGAAGGCAACTATTCATTTTTTTAGCCTTAAAGTCATATTATTGCGTCTCTTTTAGTCATTAAATATTTCTGAATCACTTCGAATGAAATTCGGCCTTTAAACATGACTTTCGTGCATAACTTGCAGTTGATCTTCTGCAGGCAACAATGCATTTGTTTAGCCTCAAAGTCATGTCACTAAGTCTCTTCTAGTCACTAAATCATTCTAAATTAATTCGAACGAATTCTATTTTCGCCCTTCAAATATTATTTTCTTACATAACTTGCAATTAATCTACTGAAGACAACAATGCATTATTTTTGCATTAAAAAGCATATCACTCAGTCTTTTCAATCATTAAATTGTTTGAAGGCACTTCAAACAAATTCTATTTTTGAATTTAGAACACGACTTTCATGCATAACTTGCACTTGAACTATTGAAGGCAACTATTCATTTTTTTAGCCTTAAAGTCATATTATTGCGTCTCTTTTAGTCATTAAATCTTTCTAAATCACTTCCTTCGAAATTCGGCATTTAAACATGACTTTCGTATATAACTTGCAGTTGATATATTGAAGGCAACAATGCATTTGTTTACCCTTAAAGTCATGTCACTGAGTCTCTTGTAGTCACTAAATCATTCTAAATTAATTCGAACGAATTCTATTTTCGCCCTTCAAATATTATTTTCTTACATAACTTGCAATTAATCTACTGAAGACAACAATGCATTATTTTTGCATTAAAAAGGATATCACTCAGTCTTTTCAATCATTAAATTGTTTGAAGGCACTTCGAACCAATTCAATTTTTGAATTTAGAACACCATTTTCATGCACAGCTTGCACTTGATCTATTGAAGGCAACTATTCATTTTTTTAGCCTTAAAGTCATATTATTGCGTTTCTTTTAGTCATTAAATCTTTCTGAATAACTTCGAATGAAATTCGAGCTTTAAACATGACTTTCATGCATAACTTGCAGTTGATCTATTGAAGGCAACAATGCATTTGTTTAGCCTTAAAGTCATGTCACGGAGTCTCTTCTAGTCATTAAATCATTCAAAATTAATTCGAACGAATTCCATTTTCGCCCTTCAAACATTATTTTCTTACATAACTTGCAATTAATCTACTGAAGACAACAATGCATTATTTGAGCATTAAAAAGCATATCACTCAGTCTTTTCAATCATTAAATTGTTTGAAAGCACTTCGAACCAATTCTATTTTTGAATTTGGAACACGACTTTCATGCATAACTTGCACTTGATCTATTGAAGGCAACTATTCATTTTTTTAGCCTTAAAGTCATATTATTGCGTCCCTTTTAGTCATTAAATCTTTCTGAATCACTTCGAACGAAATTCAGCCTTTAAACATGACTTTCGTGCATAACTAGCAGTTGATCTATTGAAGGCAACAATGCATTTGTTTAGCCTTAAAGTCATGTCACTGAGTCTCTTCTAGTCATTAAATCATTCTAAATTAATTCGAACGAATTCGATTTTCGCCCTTTAAACATTATTTTCTTACATAACTTGCAATTAATCTACTGAAGACAACAATGCATTATTTTAGCATTAAAAAGCATATCACTCAGTCTTTTCAATCATTAAATTCTTTGAAGGCACTTCGAACCAATTCTATTTTTGAATTTAGAACACGACTTTCATGCATAACTTGCACTTCAACTATTGAAGGCAACTATTCATTTTTTTAGCCTTAAAGTCATATTATTGCGTCTCTTTTAGTCATTAAATCTTTCTAAATCACTTCAAACGAAATTCAGCCTTTAAACATGACTTTCGTGCATAACTTGCAGTTGATCTATTGAAGGTAACAATGCATTTGTTTAGCCTTAAAGTCATGTCACTGAGTCTGTTCTAGTCATTAAATCATTCTAAATTAATTCGAACGAATTCTATTTTCGCCCTTCAAATATTATTTTCTTCCATAACTTGCAATTAATCTACTGAAGACAACAATGCATTATTTTAGCATTAAAAAGCATATCACTCAGTCTTTTCAATCATTAAATTGTTTGAAGGCACTTCGAACCAATTCAATTTTTGAATTTAGATCACGACTTTAATGCACAACTTGCACTTGATCTATTGAAGGCAACTATTCATTTTTTTAGCCTTAAAGTCATATTATTGCGTCTCTTTTAGTCATTAAATCTTTCTGAATCACTTCGAACGAAATTCAGCCTTTAAACATGACTTTCGTGCATAACTAGCAGTTGATCTATTGAAGGCAACAATGCATTTGTTTAGCCTTAAAGTCATGTCACTGAGTCTCTTCTAGTCATTAAATCATTCTAAATTAATTCGAACGAATTCGATTTTCGCCCTTTAAACATTATTTTCTTACATAACTTGCAATTAATCTACTGAAGACAACAATGCATTATTTTAGCATTAAAAAGCATATCACTCAGTCTTTTCAATCATTAAATTGTTTGAAGGCACTTCGAACCAATTCTATTTTTGAATTTAGAACACGACTTTCATACATAACTTGCACTTCAACTATTGAAGGCAACTATTCATTTTTTTAGCCTTAAAGTCATATTATTGCGTCTCTTTTAGTCATTAAATCTTTCTAAATCACTTCAAACGAAATTCAGCCTTTAAACATGACTTTCGTGCATAACTTGCAGTTGATCTATTGAAGGCAACAATGCATTTGTTTAGCCTTAAAGTCATGTCACTGAGTCTGTTCTAGTCATTAAATCATTCTAAATTAATTCGAACGAATTCTATTTTCACCCTTCAAATATTATTTTCTTCCATAACTTGCAATTAATCTACTGAAGACAACAATGCATTATTTTAGCATTAAAAAGCATATCACTCAGTCTTTTCAATCATTGAATTGTTTGAAGGCACTTCGAACCAATTCAATTTTTGAATTTAGATCACGACTTTCATGCATAACTTGCAGTTGATCTATTGAAGGCAACTATTCATTTTTTTAGCCTTAAAGTCATATTATTGCGTCTCTTTTAGTCATTAAATCTTTCTGAATAACTTCGAATGAAATTCGACCTTGAAACATGACTTTCATGCATAACTTGCAGTTGATCTATTGAAGGCAACAATGCATTTGTTTATCCTTAAAGTCATGTCACGGAGTCTCTTCTTGTCATTAAATCATTCAAAATTAATTCGCACGAATTCTATTTTCGCCCTTCAAACATTATTTTCTGACATAACTTGCAATTAATCCACTGAAGACAACAATGCATTATTTTAGCATTAAAAAGCATATAACTCAGTCTTTTCAATCATTAAATTGTTTGAAGGCACTTCGAACCAATTCAATTTTTGAATTTAGATCACGACTTTAATGCACAACTTGCACTTGATCTATTGAAGGCAACTATTCATTTTTTTAGCCTTAAAGTCATATTATTGCGTCTCTTTTAGTCATTAAATCTTTCTAAATCACTTCGAACGAAATTCAGCCTTTAAACATGACTTTCGTGCATAACTAGCAGTTGATCTATTGAAGACAACAATGCATTTGTTTGGCCTTAAAGTCTTGTCATTGAGTCAGTTCTAGTCATTAAATCATTCTAAATTAATTCGAACGAATTCGATTTTCGCCCTTTAAACATTATTTTCTTACATAACTTGCAATTAATCTACTGAAGACAACAATGCATTATTTGAGCATTAAAAAGCATATCACTCAGTCTTTTCAATCATTAAATTGTTTGAAGGCACTTCGAACAAATTCTATTTTTGAATTTAGAACACGACTTTCGTGCATAACTTGCACTTGATCTATTGAAGGCAACTATTCATTTTTTTAGCCTTAAAGTCATATTATTGCGTCTCTTTTAGTCATTAAATCTTTCTGAATAACTTCGAATGAAATTCGACCTTGAAACATGACTTTCATGCATAACTTGCAGTTGATCTATTGAAGGCAACAATGCATTTGTTTATCCTTAAAGTCATGTCACGGAGTCTCTTCTTGTCATTAAATCATTCAAAATTAATTCGCACGAATTCTATTTTCGCCCTTCAAACATTATTTTCTGACATAACTTGCAATTAATCCACTGAAGACAACAATGCATTATTTTAGCATTAAAAAGCATATAACTCAGTCTTTTCAATCATTAAATTGTTTGAAGGCACTTCAAACAAATTCTATTTTTGAATTTAGAACACGACTTTCATGCATAACTTGCACTTGAACTATTGAAGGCAACTATTCATTTTTTTATCCTTAAAGTCATATTATTGCGTCTCTTTTAGTCATTAAATATTTCTAAATCACTTCTAACGAAATTCGGCCTTTAAACATGACTTTCGTATATAACTTGCAGTTGATCTATTGAAGGAAACAATGCATTTGTTTAGCCTTAAAGTCATGTCACTGTGTTTGTTCTAGTCATTAAATCATTCTAAATTAATTCGAACGAATTCTATTTTCGCCCTTCAAACATTATTTTCTTACATAACTTGCAATTAATCTACTGAAGACAATAATGCATTAGTTTAGCGTTAAAAAGCATATCACTCAGTCTTTTCAATCATTAAATTGTTTGAAGGCACTTCAAACAAATTCTATTTTTGAATTTAGAACACGACTTTCATGCATAACTTGCACTTGAACTATTGAAGGCAACTATTCATTTTTTTAGCCTTAAAGTCATATTATTGCGTCTCTTTTAGTCATTAAATCTTTCTAAATCACTTCCTTCGAAATTCGGCCTTTAAACATGACTTTCGTATATAACTTGCAGTTGATCTATTGACGGCAACAATGCATTTGTTTAGCCTTAAAGTCATGTCACTGAGTCTCTTGTAGTCATTAAATCATTCTAAATTAATTCGAACGAATTCTATTTTCGCCCTTCAAATATTATTTTCTTACATAACTTGCAATTAATCTACTGAAGACAACAATGCATTATTTTTGCATTAAAAAGGATATCACTCAGTCTTTTCAATCATTAAATTGTTTGAAGGCACTTCGAACCAATTCAATTTTTGAATTTAGAACACCACTTTCATGCACAACTTGCACTTGATCTATTGAAGGCAACTATTCATTTTTTTTAGCCTTAAAGTCATATTATTGCGTTTCTTTTAGTCATTAAATCTTTCTGAATAACTTCGAACGAAATTCAGCCTTTAAACATGACTTTCGTGCATAACTTGCAGTTGATCTATTGAAGGCAGCAATGCATTTGTTTAGCCTTAAAGTCATGTCACGGAGTCTCTTCTAGTCATTAAATCATTCAAAATTAATTCGAACGAATTCTATTTTCGCCCTTCAAACATTATTTTCTTACATAACTTGCAATTAATCTACTGAAGACAACAATGCATTCTTTTAGCATTAAAAAGCATATCACTCAGTCTTTTCAATCATTAAATTGTTTGAAGGCACTTCGAACCAATTCAATTTTTGAATTTAGATCACGACTTTAATGCACAACTTGCACTTGATCTATTGAAGGCAACTATTCATTTTTTTAGCCTTAAAGTCATATTATTGCGTCTCTTTTAGTCATTAAATCTTTCTAAATCACTTCGAACGAAATTCAGCCTTTAAACATGACTTTCGTGCATAACTAGCAGTTGATCTATTGAAGACAACAATGCATTTGTTTGGCCTTAAAGTCTTGTCATTGAGTCAGTTCTAGTCATTAAATCATTCTAAATTAATTCGAACGAATTCGATTTTCGCCCTTTAAACATTATTTTCTTACATAACTTGCAATTAATCTACTGAAGACAACAATGCATTATTTGAGCATTAAAAAGCATATCACTCAGTCTTTTCAATCATTAAATTGTTTGAAGGCACTTCGAACAAATTCTATTTTTGAATTTAGAACACGACTTTCGTGCATAACTTGCACTTGATCTATTGAAGGCAACTATTCATTTTTTTAGCCTTAAAGTCATATTATTGCGTCTCTTTTAGTCATTAAATATTTCTGAATCACTTCGAATGAAATTCGGCCTTTAAACATGACTTTCGTGCATAACTTGCAGTTGATCTTTTGAAGGCAACAATGCATTCGTTTAGCCATAAAGTCATGTCACTGAGTCTCTTCTAGTCATTAAATCATTCTAAATTAATTCGAACGAATTCTATTTTTGCGCTTCAAATATTATTTTCTTACATAACTTGCAATTAATCTACTGAAGACAACAATGCATTATTTTTGCATTAGAAAGCATATCACTCAGTCTTTTCAATCATTAAATTGTTTGAAGGCACTTCGAACCAATACTATTTTTGAATTTAGAACACGACTTTCATGCATAACTTGCACTTGATCTATTGAAGGCAACTATTCATTTTTTTAGCCTTAAAGTCATATTATTGCGTCTCTTTTAGTCATTAAATATTTCTGAATCACTTCGAATGAAATTCGGCCTTTAAACATGACTTTCGTGCATAACTTGCAGTTGATCTTCTGGAGGCAACAATGCATTTGTTTAGCCTTAAAGTCATGTCACGGAGTCCTTTCTTGTCATTAAATCATTCAAAATTAATTTGAACGAATTCTATTTTCGCCCTTCAAACATTATTTTCCTTCATAACTTGCAATTAATCTACTGAAGACAACAATGCATTATTTTAGCATTAAAAAGCATATCACTCAGTCTTTTCAATCATTAAATTGTTTGAAGGCACTTCGAACCAATTCTATTTTTGAATTTAGAACACGACTTTCATGCATAACTTGCACTTGATCTATTGAAGGCAACTATTCATTTTTATAGCCTTAAAGTCATATTATTGCGTCTCTTTTAGTCATTAAATATTTCTGAATCACTTCGAACGAAATTCAGCCTTTAAACATGACTTTCGTGCATAACTAGCAGTTGATCTATTGAAGGCAACAATGCATTTGTTTAGCCTTAAAGTCTTGTCACTGAGTCAGTTCTAGTCATTAAATCATTCTAAATTAATTCGAACGAATTCGATTTTCGCCCTTTAAACATTATTTTCTTACATAACTTGCAATTAATCTACTGAAGACAACAATGCATTATTTTTGCATTAAAAAGCATATCACTCAGTCTTTTCAATCATTAAATTGTTTGAAGGCACTTCAAACAAATTCTATTTTTGAATTTAGAACACGACTTTCATGGATAACTTGCACTTGAACTATTGAAGGCAACTATTCATTTTTTTAGCCTTAAAGTCATTCTATTGGGTCTCTTTTAGTCATTAAATCTTTCTAAATCACTTCGAACAAAATTCGGCCTTTAAACATGACTTTCGTGCATAACTTGCAGTTGATCTATTGAAGGCAACAATGCATTTGATTAGCCTTAAAGTCATGTCACTGAGTCTGTTCTAGTCATTATATCATTCTAAATTAATTCGAACGAATTCTATTTTCGCCCTTCAAACATTATTTTCTTACATAACTTGCAATTAATCTACTGAAGACAACAATGCATTATTTTAGCGTTAAAAAGCATATCACTCAATCTTTTCAATCATTAAATTGTTTGAAGGCACTTCGAACCAATTCCATTTTTGAATTTAGAACACGACTTTCATGCATAACTTGCACTTGATCTATTGAAGGCAACTATTCATTTTTTTAGCCTTAAAGTCATATTATTGCGTCTATTTTAGTCATTAAATATTTCTGAATCACTTCGAATGAAATTCGGCCTTTAAACATGACTTTCGTGCATAACTTGCAGTTGATCTTTTGAAGGCAACAATGCATTCGTTTAGCCATAAAGTCATGTCACTGAGTCTCTTCTAGTCATTAAATCATTCTAAATTAATTCGAACGAATTCTATTTTCGCCCTTCAAATATTATTTTCTTACATAACTTGCAATTAATCTACTGAAGACAACAATGCATTATTTTTGCATTAAAAAGCATATCACTCAGTCTTTTCAATCATTAAATTGTTTGAAGGCACTTCGAACCAATTCTATTTTTGAATTTAGAACACGACTTTCATGCATAACTTGCACTTGATCTATTGAAGGCAACTATTCATTTTTATAGCCTTAAAGTCATATTATTGCGTCTCTTTTAGTCATTAAATATTTCTGAATCACTTCGAACGAAATTCAGCCTTTAAACATGACTTTCGTGCATAACTAGCAGTTGATCTATTGAAGGCAACAATGCATTTGTTTAGCCTTAAAGTCTTGTCACTGAGTCAGTTCTAGTCATTAAATCATTCTAAATTAATTCGAACGAATTTTATTTTCGCCCTTCAAATATTATTTTCTTACATAACTTGCAATTAATCAACTGAAGACAACAATGCATTATTTTAGCATTAAAAACCATATCACTCAGTCTTTTCAATCATTAAATTGTTTGAAGGCACTTCGAACCAATTCAATTTTTGAATTTAGATCACGACTTTCATGCACAACTTGCACTTGATCTATTGAAGGCAACTATTCATTTTTTTAGCCTTAAAGTCATATTATTGCGTCTCTTTTAGTCATTAAATCTTTCTAAATCACTGCGAACGAAATTCAGCCTTTAAACATGACTTTCGTGCATAACTAGCAGTTGATCTACTGAAGACAACAATGCATTATTTTAGCGTTAAAAAGCATATCACTCAATCTTTTCAATCATTAAATTGTTTGAAGGCACTTCGAACCAATTCCATTTTTGAATTTAGAACACGACTTTCATGCATAACTTGCACTTGATCTATTGAAGGCAACTATTCATTTTTTTAGCCTTAAAGTCATATTATTGCGTCTATTTTAGTCATTAAATATTTCTGAATCACTTCGAATGAAATTCGGCCTTTAAACATGACTTTCGTGCATAACTTGCAGTTGATCTTTTGAAGGCAACAATGCATTCGTTTAGCCATAAAGTCATGTCACTGAGTCTCTTCTAGTCATTAAATCATTCTAAATTAATTCGAACGAATTCTATTTTCGCCCTTCAAATATTATTTTCTTACATAACTTGCAATTAATCTACTGAAGACAACAATGCATTATTTTTGCATTAAAAAGCATATCACTCAGTCTTTTCAATCATTAAATTGTTTGAAGGCACTTCGAACCAATTCTATTTTTAAATTTAGAACACGACTTTCATGCATAACTTGCACTTCAACTATTGAAGGCAACTATTCATTTTTTTAGCCTTAAAGTCATATTATTGCGTCTCTTTTAGTCATTAAATCTTTCTAAATCACTTCAAACGAAATTCAGCCTTTAAACATGACTTTCGTGCATAACTTGCAGTTGATCTATTGAAGGCAACAATGCATTTGTTTAGCCTTAAAGTCATGTCACTGAGTCTGTTCTAGTCATTAAATCATTCTAAATTAATTCGAACGAATTCTATTTTCGCCCTTCAAATATTATTTTCTTACATAACTTGCAATTAATCTACTGAACACAACAATGCATTATTTTATCATTAAAAAGCATATCACTCAGTCTTTTCAATCATTAAATTGTTTGAAGGCACTACGAACCAATACTATTTTTGAATTTAGATCACGACTTTCATGCATAACTTGCACTTGATCTATTGAAGGCAACTATTCACTTTTTTAGCCTTAAAGTCATATTATTGCGTCTCTTTTAGTCATTAAATCTTTCTGAATAACTTCGAATGAAATTCGACCTTTAAACATGACTTTCATGCATAACTTGCAGTTGATCTATTGAAGGCAACAATGCATTTGTTTAGCCTTAAAGTCATGTCACGGAGTCTCTTCTTGTCATTAAATCATTCAAAATTAATTCGAACGAATTCTATTTTCGCCCTTCAAACATTATTTTCTTACATAACTTGCAATTAATCTACTGAAGACAACAATGCATTATTTTAGCATTAAAAAGCATATCACTCAGTGTTTTCAATTATTAAATTGTTTGAAGACACTTCAAACAAATTCTATTTTTGAATTTAGAACACGACTTTCATGCATAACTTGCACTTGAACTATTGAAGGCAACTATTCATTTTTTTAGCCTTAAAGTCATATTATTGCGTCTCGTTTAGTCATTAAATATTTCTAAATCACTTCTAACGAAATTCGGCCTTTAAACATGACTTTCGTGCATAACTTGCAGTTGATCTATTGAAGGCAACAATGCATTTGTTTAGCCTTAAAGTCATGTCACTGAGTCTGTTCTAGTCATTAAATCATTCTAAATTAATTCGAACGAATTCTATTTTCGCCCTTCAAACATTATTTTCTTACATAACTTGCAATTAATCTACTGAAGACAACAATGCATTATTTTAGCGTTAAAAAGCATATCACTCAGTCTTTTCAATCATTAAATTGTTTGAAGGCACTTCGAACCAGTACTATTTTTGAATTTAGAACACGACTTTCATGCATAACTTGCACTTGAACTATTGAAGGCAACTATTCATTTTTTTAGCCTTAAAGTCATATTATTGCGTCTCGTTTAGTCATTAAATATTTCTAAATCACTTCTAACGAAATTCGGCCTTTAAACATGACTTTCGTGCATAACTTGCAGTTGATCTATTGAAGGCAACAATGCATTTGTTTAGCCTTAAAGTCATGTCACTGAGTCTGTTCTAGTCATTAAATCATTCTAAATTAATTCGAACGAATTCTATTTTCGCCCTTCAAACATTATTTTCTTACATAACTTGCAATTAATCTACTGAAGACAACAATGCATTATTTTAGCGTTAAAAAGCATATCACTCAGTCTTTTCAATCATTAAATTGTTTGAAGGCACTTCGAACCAGTACTATTTTTGAATTTAGAACACGACTTTCATGCATAACTTGCACTTGAACTATTGAAGGCAACTATTCATTTTTTTAGCCTTAAAGTCATATTATTGCGTCTCGTTTAGTCATTAAATATTTCTAAATCACTTCTAACGAAATTCGGCCTTTAAACATGACTTTCGTGCATAACTTGCAGTTGATCTTCTGAAGGCAACAATGCATTCGTTTAGCCTTAAAGTCATGTCACTGAGTCTCTTCTAGTCATTAAATCATTCTAAATTAATTCGAACGAATTCTATTTTCGCCCTTCAAATATTATTTTCTTACATAACTTGCAATTAATCTACTAAAGACAACAATGCATTATTTTTGCATTAAAAAGCATATCACTCAGTCTTTTCAATCATTAAATTGTTTGAAGGCACTTCGAACCAATTCTATTTTTGAATTTAGAACACGACTTTCAAGCATAACTTGCACTTGATCTATTGAAGGCAACTATTCATTTTTTTAGCCTTAAAGTCATATTATTGCGTCTCTTTTAGTCATTAAATATTTCTGAATCACTTCGAATGAAATTCGGCCTTTAAACATGACTTTCGTGCATAACTCGCAGTTCATCTTCTAGAGGCAACAATGCGTTTGTTTAGCCTTAAAGTCATGTCACTGAGTCTGTTCTAGTCATTAAATCATTCTAAATTAATTCGAACGAATTCTATTTTCGCCCTTCAAATATTATTTTCTTACATAACTTGCAATTAATCTACTGAAGACAACAATGCATTATTTTTGCATTAAAAAGCATATCACTCAGTCTTTTCAATCATTAAATTGTTTGAAGGCACTTCCAACAAATTCTATTTTTGAATTTAGAAAACGACTTTCATGCATAACTTGCACTTCAACTATTGAAGGCAACTATTCATTTTTTTAGCCTTTAAGTCATATTATTGCGTCTCTTTTAGTCATTAAATCTTTCTAAATCACTTCCTTCAAAATTCGGCCTCTAAACATGACTTTCGTATATAACTTGCAGTTGATCTATTGAAGGCAACAATGCATTTGTTTAGCCTTAAAGTCATGTCACTGAGTCTCTTGTAGTCATTAAATCATTCTAAATTAATTCGAACGAATTCTATTTTCGCCCTTCAAATATTAGTTTCTTACATAACTTGCAATTAATTTACTGAAGACAACAATGCATTATTTTAGCATTAAAAAGCATATCACTCAGTGTTTTCAATTATTAAATTGTTTGAAGGCACTTCAAACAAATTCTATTTTTGAATTTAGAACACGACTTTCATGCATAACTTGCACTTGAACTATTGAAGGCAACTATTCATTTTTTTAGCCTTAAAGTCATATTATTGCGTCTCTTTTAGTCATTAAATCTTTCTAAATCACTTCTAACAAAATTCGGCCTTTAAACATGACTTTCGTGCATAATTTGCAGTTGATCTATTGAAGGCAACAATGCATTTGTTTAGCCTTAAAGTCATGTCACTGAGTCTGTTCTAGTCATTAAATCATTCTAAATTAATTCGAACGAATTCTATTTTCGCCCTTCAAACATTATTTTCTTACATAACTTGCAATTAATCTACTGAAGACAACAATGCATTATTTTAGCGTTAAAAAGCTTATCACTCAGTCTTTTCAATCATTAAATTGTTTGAAGGCACTTCGAACGAGTACTATTTTTGAATTTAGAACACGACTTTCATGCATAACTTGCATTTGATCTATTGAAGGCAACTATTCATTTTTTTAGCCTTAAAGTCATATTATTGCGTCTCTTTTAGTCATTAAATCTTTCTAAATCACTTCTAACGAAATTCGGCCTTTAAACATGACTTTCGTGCATAACTTGCAGTTGATCTATTGAAGGCAACAATGCATTTGTTTAGCCTTAAAGTCATGTCACTGAGTCTGTTCTAGTCATTAAATCATTCTAAATTAATTCGAACGAATTCTATTTTCGCCCTTCAAATATTATTTTCTAACATAACTTGCAATTAATCTACTGAAGACAACAATGCATTATTTTTGCATTAAAAAGCATATCACTCAGTCTTTTCAATCATTAAATTGTTTGAAGGCACTTCGAACCAATTCTATTTTTAAATTTAGAACACGACTTTCATGCATAACTTGCACTTGATCTATTGAAGGCAACTATTCATTTTTTTAGCCTTAAAGTCATATTATTGCGTCTCTTTTAGTCATTAAATATTTCTGAATCACTTCGAACGAAATTCAGCCTTTAAACATGACTTTCGTGCATAACTAGCAGTTGATCTATTGAAGGCAACAATGCATTTGTTTAGCCTTAAAGTCTTGTCACTGAGTCAGTTCTAGTCATTAAATCATTCTAAATTAATTCGAACGAATTCGATTTTCGCCCTTTAAACATTATTTTCTTACATAACTTGCAATTAATCTACTGAAGACAACAATGCATTATTTTAGCATTAAAAAGCATATCACTCAATCTTTTCAATCATTAAATTGTTTGAAGGCACTTCGAACGAATTCTATTTTTGAATTTAGAACACGACTTTCATGCATAACTTGCACTTCAACTATTGAAGGCAACTATTCATTTTTTTAGCCTTAAAGTCATATTATTGCGTCTCTTTTAGTCATTAAATCTTTCTAAATCACTTCAAACGAAATTCAGCCTTTAAACATGACTTTCGTGCATAACTTGCAGTTGATCTATTGAAGGCAACAATGCATTTGTTTAGCCTTAAAGTCATGTCACTGAGTCTGTTCTAGTCATTAAATCATTCTAAATTAATTCGAACGAATTCTATTTTCGCCCTTCAAATATTATTTTCTTACATAACTTGCAATTAATCTACTGAACACAACAATGCATTATTTTATCATTAAAAAGCATATCACTCAGTCTTTTCAATCATTAAATTGTTTGAAGGCACTACGAACCAATACTATTTTTGAATTTAGATCACGACTTTCATGCATAACTTGCACTTGATCTATTGAAGGCAACTATTCACTTTTTTAGCCTTAAAGTCATATTATTGCGTCTCTTTTAGTCATTAAATCTTTCTGAATAACTTCGAATGAAATTCGACCTTTAAACATGACTTTCATGCATAACTTGCAGTTGATCTATTGAAGGCAACAATGCATTTGTTTAGCCTTAAAGTCATGTCACGGAGTCTCTTCTTGTCATTAAATCATTCAAAATTAATTCGAACGAATTCTATTTTCGCCCTTCAAACATTATTTTCTTACATAACTTGCAATTAATCTACTGAAGACAACAATGCATTATTTTAGCATTAAAAAGCATATCACTCAGTGTTTTCAATTATTAAATTGTTTGAAGACACTTCAAACAAATTCTATTTTTGAATTTAGAACACGACTTTCATGCATAACTTGCACTTGAACTATTGAAGGCAACTATTCATTTTTTTAGCCTTAAAGTCATATTATTGCGTCTCGTTTAGTCATTAAATATTTCTAAATCACTTCTAACGAAATTCGGCCTTTAAACATGACTTTCGTGCATAACTTGCAGTTGATCTATTGAAGGCAACAATGCATTTGTTTAGCCTTAAAGTCATGTCACTGAGTCTGTTCTAGTCATTAAATCATTCTAAATTAATTCGAACGAATTCTATTTTCGCCCTTCAAACATTATTTTCTTACATAACTTGCAATTAATCTACTGAAGACAACAATGCATTATTTTAGCGTTAAAAAGCATATCACTCAGTCTTTTCAATCATTAAATTGTTTGAAGGCACTTCGAACCAGTACTATTTTTGAATTTAGAACACGACTTTCATGCATAACTTGCACTTGAACTATTGAAGGCAACTATTCATTTTTTTAGCCTTAAAGTCATATTATTGCGTCTCGTTTAGTCATTAAATATTTCTAAATCACTTCTAACGAAATTCGGCCTTTAAACATGACTTTCGTGCATAACTTGCAGTTGATCTTCTGAAGGCAACAATGCATTCGTTTAGCCTTAAAGTCATGTCACTGAGTCTCTTCTAGTCATTAAATCATTCTAAATTAATTCGAACGAATTCTATTTTCGCCCTTCAAATATTATTTTCTTACATAACTTGCAATTAATCTACTAAAGACAACAATGCATTATTTTTGCATTAAAAAGCATATCACTCAGTCTTTTCAATCATTAAATTGTTTGAAGGCACTTCGAACCAATTCTATTTTTGAATTTAGAACACGACTTTCAAGCATAACTTGCACTTGATCTATTGAAGGCAACTATTCATTTTTTTAGCCTTAAAGTCATATTATTGCGTCTCTTTTAGTCATTAAATATTTCTGAATCACTTCGAATGAAATTCGGCCTTTAAACATGACTTTCGTGCATAACTCGCAGTTCATCTTCTAGAGGCAACAATGCGTTTGTTTAGCCTTAAAGTCATGTCACTGAGTCTGTTCTAGTCATTAAATCATTCTAAATTAATTCGAACGAATTCTATTTTCGCCCTTCAAATATTATTTTCTTACATAACTTGCAATTAATCTACTGAAGACAACAATGCATTATTTTTGCATTAAAAAGCATATCACTCAGTCTTTTCAATCATTAAATTGTTTGAAGGCACTTCCAACAAATTCTATTTTTGAATTTAGAAAACGACTTTCATGCATAACTTGCACTTGAACTATTGAAGGCAACTATTCATTTTTTTAGCCTTTAAGTCATTTTATTGCGTCTCTTTTAGTCATTAAATCTTTCTAAATCACTTCCTTCAAAATTCGGCCTCTAAACATGACTTTCGTATATAACTTGCAGTTGATCTATTGAAGGCAACAATGCATTTGTTTAGCCTTAAAGTCATGTCACTGAGTCTCTTGTAGTCATTAAATCATTCTAAATTAATTCGAACGAATTCTATTTTCGCCCTTCAAATATTAGTTTCTTACATAACTTGCAATTAATTTACTGAAGACAACAATGCATTATTTTAGCATTAAAAAGCATATCACTCAGTGTTTTCAATTATTAAATTGTTTGAAGGCACTTCAAACAAATTCTATTTTTGAATTTAGAACACGACTTTCATGCATAACTTGCACTTGAACTATTGAAGGCAACTATTCATTTTTTTAGCCTTAAAGTCATATTATTGCGTCTCTTTTAGTCATTAAATCTTTCTAAATCACTTCTAACAAAATTCGGCCTTTAAACATGACTTTCGTGCATAATTTGCAGTTGATCTATTGAAGGCAACAATGCATTTGTTTAGCCTTAAAGTCATGTCACTGAGTCTGTTCTAGTCATTAAATCATTCTAAATTAATTCGAACGAATTCTATTTTCGCCCTTCAAACATTATTTTCTTACATAACTTGCAATTAATCTACTGAAGACAACAATGCATTATTTTAGCGTTAAAAAGCTTATCACTCAGTCTTTTCAATCATTAAATTGTTTGAAGGCACTTCGAACGAGTACTATTTTTGAATTTAGAACACGACTTTCATGCATAACTTGCACTTGATCTATTGAAGGCAACTATTCATTTTTTTAGCCTTAAAGTCATATTATTGCGTCTCTTTTAGTCATTAAATCTTTCTAAATCACTTCTAACGAAATTCGGCCTTTAAACATGACTTTCGTGCATAACTTGCAGTTGATCTATTGAAGGCATCAATGCATTTGTTTAGCCTTAAAGTCATGTCACTGAGTCTGTTCTAGTCATTAAATCATTCTAAATTAATTCGAACGAATTCTATTTTCGCCCTTCAAATATTATTTTCTTACATAACTTGCAATTAATCTACTGAAGACAACAATGCATTATTTTTGCATTAAAAAGCATATCACGCAGTCTTTTCAATCATTAAATTGTTTGAAGGCACTTCGAACCAATTTTATTTTTGAATTTAGAACACGACTTTCGTGCATAACATGCACTTGATCTATTGAAGGCAACTATTCATTTTTTTAGCCTTAAAGTCATATTATTGCGTCTCTTTTAGTCATTAAATATTTCTGAATCACTTCGAATGAAATTCGGCCTTTAAACATGACTTTCGTGCATAACTCGCAGTTCATCTTCTAGAGGCAACAATGCGTTTGTTTAGCCTTAAAGTCATGTCACTGAGTCTGTTCTAGTCATTAAATCATTCTAAATTAATTCGAACGAATTCTATTTTCGCCCTTCAAATATTATTTTCTTACATAACTTGCAATTAATCTACTGAAGACAACAATGCATTATTTTTGCATTAAAAAGCATATCACTCAGTCTTTTCAATCATTAAATTGTTTGAAGGCACTTCAAACAAATTCTATTTTTGAATTTAGAAAACGACTTTCATGCATAACTTGCACTTGAACTATTGAAGGCAGCTATTCATTTTTTTAGCCTTTAAGTCATATTATTGCGTCTCTTTTAGTCATTAAATCTTTCTAAATCACTTCCTTCAAAATTCGGCCTCTAAACATGACTTTCGTATATAACTTGCAGTTGATCTATTGAAGGCAACAATGCATTTGTTTAGCCTTAAAGTCATGTCACTGAGTCTCTTGTAGTCATTAAATCATTCTAAATTAATTCGAACGAATTCTATTTTCGCCCTTCAAATATTAGTTTCTTACATAACTTGCAATTAATCTACTGAAGACAACAATGCATTATTTTAGCATTAAAAAGCATATCACTCAGTGTTTTCAATTATTAAATTGTTTGAAGGCACTTCAAACAAATTCTATTTTTGAATTTAGAACACGACTTTCATGCATAACTTGCACTTGAACTATTGAAGGCAACTATTCATTTTTTTAGCCTTAAAGTCATATTATTGCGTCTCTTTTAGTCATTAAATCTTTCTAAATCACTTCTAACAAAATTCGGCCTTTAAACATGACTTTCGTGCATAATTTGCAGTTGATCTATTGAAGGCAACAATGCATTTGTTTAGCCTTAAAGTCATGTCACTGAGTCTGTTCTAGTCATTAAATCATTCTAAATTAATTCGAACGAATTCTATTTTCGCCCTTCAAACATTATTTTCTTACATAACTTGCAATTAATCTACTGAAGACAACAATGCATTATTTTAGCGTTAAAAAGCTTATCACTCAGTCTTTTCAATCATTAAATTGTTTGAAGGCACTTCAAACAAATTCTATTTTTGAATTTAGAACACGACTTTCGTGCATAACATGCACTTGATCTATTGAAGGCAACTATTCATTTTTTTAGCCTTAAAGTCATATTATTGCGTCTCTTTTAGTCATTAAATCTTTCTAAATCACTTCTAACGAAATTCGGCCTTTAAACATGACTTTCGTGCATAACTTGCAGTTGATCTATTGAAGGCAACAATGCATTTGTTTAGCCTTAAAGTCATGTCACTGAGTCTGTTCTAGTCATTAAATCATTCTAAATTAATTCGAACGAATTCTATTTTCGCCCTTCAAATATTATTTTCTTACATAACTTGCAATTAATCTACTGAAGACAACAATGCATTATTTTTGCATTAAAAAGCATATCACTCAGTCTTTTCAATCATTAAATTGTTTGAAGGCACTTCGAACCAATTTTATTTTTGAATTTAGAACACGACTTTCGTGCATAACATGCACTTGATCTATTGAAGGCAACTATTCATTTTTTTAGCCTTAAAGTCATATTATTGCGTCTCTTTTAGTCATTAAATATTTCTGAATCACTTCGAATGAAATTCGGCCTTTAAACATGACTTTCGTGCATAACTCGCAGTTCATCTTCTAGAGGCAACAATGCGTTTGTTTAGCCTTAAAGTCATGTCACTGAGTCTGTTCTAGTCATTAAATCATTCTAAATTAATTCGAACGAATTCTATTTTCGCCCTTCAAATATTATTTTCTTACATAACTTGCAATTAATCTACTGAAGACAACAATGCATTATTTTAGCATTAAAAAGCATATCACTCAGTGTTTTCAATTATTAAATTGTTTGAAGGCACTTCAAACAAATTCTATTTTTGAATTTAGAACACGACTTTCATGCATAACTTGCACTTGAACTATTGAAGGCAACTATTCATTTTTTTAGCCTTAAAGTCATATTATTGCGTCTCTTTTAGTCATTAAATCTTTCTAAATCACTTCTAACAAAATTCGGCCTTTAAACATGACTTTCGTGCATAATTTGCAGTTGATCTATTGAAGGCAACAATGCATTTGTTTAGCCTTAAAGTCATGTCACTGAGTCTGTTCTAGTCATTAAATCATTCTAAATTAATTCGAACGAATTCTATTTTCGCCCTTCAAACATTATTTTCTTACATAACTTGCAATTAATCTACTGAAGACAACAATGCATTATTTTAGCGTTAAAAAGCTTATCACTCAGTCTTTTCAATCATTAAATTGTTTGAAGGCACTTCGAACGAGTACTATTTTTGAATTTAGAACACGACTTTCATGCATAACTTGCACTTGATCTATTGAAGGCAACTATTCATTTTTTTAGCCTTAAAGTCATATTATTGCGTCTCTTTTAGTCATTAAATCTTTCTAAATCACTTCTAACGAAATTCGGCCTTTAAACATGACTTTCGTGCATAACTTGCAGTTGATCTATTGAAGGCAACAATGCATTTGTTTAGCCTTAAAGTCATGTCACTGAGTCTGTTCTAGTCATTAAATCATTCTAAATTAATTCGAACGAATTCTATTTTCGCCCTTCAAATATTATTTTCTTACATAACTTGCAATTAATCTACTGAAGACAACAATGCATTATTTTTGCATTAAAAAGCATATCACTCAGTCTTTTCAATCATTAAATTGTTTGAAGGCACTTCGAACCAATTTTATTTTTGAATTTAGAACACGACTTTCGTGCATAACATGCACTTGATCTATTGAAGGCAACTATTCATTTTTTTAGCCTTAAAGTCATATTATTGCGTCTCTTTTAGTCATTAAATATTTCTGAATCACTTCGAATGAAATTCGGCCTTTAAACATGACTTTCGTGCATAACTCGCAGTTCATCTTCCAGAGGCAACAATGCGTTTGTTTAGCCTTAAAGTCATGTCACTGAGTCTGTTCTAGTCATTAAATCATTCTAAATTAATTCGAACGAATTCTATTTTCGCCCTTCAAACATTATTTTCTTACATAACTTGCAATTAATCTACTGAAGACAACAATGCATTATTTTAGCGTTAAAAAGCTTATCACTCAGTCTTTTCAATCATTAAATTGTTTGAAGGCACTTCAAACAAATTCTATTTTTGAATTTAGAAAACGACTTTCATGCATAACTTGCACTTGAACTATTGAAGGCAGCTATTCATTTTTTTAGCCTTAAAGTCATATTATTGCGTCTCTTTTAGTCATTAAATCTTTCTAAATCACTTCTAACGAAATTCGGCCTTTAAACATGACTTTCGTGCATAACTTGCAGTTGATCTATTGAAGGCAACAATGCATTTGTTTAGCCTTAAAGTCATGTCACTGAGTCTGTTCTCGTCATTAAATCATTCTAAATTAATTCGAACGAATTCTATTTTCGCCCTTCAAATATTATTTTCTTACATAACTTGCAATTAATCTACTGAAGACAACAATGCATTATTTTTGCATTAAAAAGCATATCACTCAGTCTTTTCAATCATTAAATTGTTTGAAGGCACTTCGAACCAATTTTATTTTTGAATTTAGAACACGACTTTCGTGCATAACATGCACTTGATCTATTGAAGGCAACTATTCATTTTTTTAGCCTTAAAGATATATTATTGCGTCTCTTTTAGTCATTAAATATTTCTGAATCACTTCGAATGAAATTCGGCCTTTAAACATGACTTTCGTGCATAACTCGCAGTTCATCTTCTAGAGGCAACAATGCGTTTGTTTAGCCTTAAAGTCATGTCACTGAGTCTGTTCTAGTCATTAAATCATTCTAAATTAATTCGAACGAATTCTATTTTCGCCCTTCAAATATTATTTTCTTACATAACTTGCAATTAATCTACTGAAGACAACAATGCATTATTTTTGCATTAAAAAGCATATCACTCAGTCTTTTCAATCATTAAATTGTTTGAAGGCACTTCAAACAAATTCTATTTTTGAATTTAGAAAACGACTTTCATGCATAACTTGCACTTGAACTATTGAAGGCAACTATTCATTTTTTTAGCCTTAAAGTCATATTATTGCGTCTCTTTTAGTCATTAAATCTTTCTAAATCACTTCTAACAAAATTCGGCCTTTAAACATGACTTTCGTGCATAATTTGCAGTTGATCTATTGAAGGCAACAATGCATTTGTTTAGCCTTAAAGTCATGTCACTGAGTCTGTTCTAGTCATTAAATCATTCTAAATTAATTCGAACGAATTCTATTTTCGCCCTTCAAACATTATTTTCTTACATAACTTGCAATTAATCTACTGAAGACAACAATGCATTATTTTAGCGTTAAAAAGCTTATCACTCAGTCTTTTCAATCATTAAATTGTTTGAAGGCACTTCGAACGAGTACTATTTTTGAATTTAGAACACGACTTTCATGCATAACTTGCACTTGATCTATTGAAGGCAACTATTCATTTTTTTAGCCTTAAAGTCATATTATTGCGTCTCTTTTAGTCATTAAATCTTTCTAAATCACTTCTAACGAAATTCGGCCTTTAAACATGACTTTCGTGCATAACTTGCAGTTGATCTATTGAAGGCAACAATGCATTTGTTTAGCCTTAAAGTCATGTCACTGAGTCTGTTCTAGTCATTAAATCATTCTAAATTAATTCGAACGAATTCTATTTTCGCCCTTCAAATATTATTTTCTTACATAACTTGCAATTAATCTACTGAAGACAACAATGCATTATTTTTGCATTAAAAAGCATATCACTCAGTCTTTTCAATCATTAAATTGTTTGAAGGCACTTCGAACCAATTTTATTTTTGAATTTAGAACACGACTTTCGTGCATAACATGCACTTGATCTATTGAAGGCAACTATTCATTTTTTTAGCCTTAAAGTCATATTATTGCGTCTCTTTTAGTCATTAAATATTTCTGAATCACTTCGAATGAAATTCGGCCTTTAAACATGACTTTCGTGCATAACTCGCAGTTCATCTTCTAGAGGCAACAATGCGTTTGTTTAGCCTTAAAGTCATGTCACTGAGTCTGTTCTAGTCATTAAATCATTCTAAATTAATTCGAACGAATTCTATTTTCGCCCTTCAAATATTATTTTCTTACATAACTTGCAATTAATCTACTGAAGACAACAATGCATTATTTTTGCATTAAAAAGCATATCACTCAGTCTTTTCAATCATTAAATTGTTTGAAGGCACTTCAAACAAATTCTATTTTTGAATTTAGAAAACGACTTTCATGCATAACTTGCACTTGAACTATTGAAGGCAACTATTCATTTTTTTAGCCTTTAAGTCATATTATTGCGTCTCTTTTAGTCATTAAATCTTTCTAAATCACTTCCTTCGAAATTCGGCCTCTAAACATGACTTTCGTATATAACTTGCAGTTGATCTATTGAAGGCAACAATGCATTTGTTTAGCCTTAAAGTCATGTCACTGAGTCTCTTGTAGTCATTAAATCATTCTAAATTAATTCGAACGAATTCTATTTTCGCCCTTCAAATATTAGTTTCTTACATAACTTGCAATTAATCTACTGAAGACAACAATGCATTATTTTAGCATTAAAAAGCATATCACTCAGTGTTTTCAATTATTAAATTGTTTGAAGGCACTTCAAACAAATTCTATTTTTGAATTTAGAACACGACTTTCATGCATAACTTGCACTTGAACTATTGAAGGCAACTATTCATTTTTTTAGCCTTAAAGTCATATTATTGCGTCTCTTTTAGTCATTAAATCTTTCTAAATCACTTCTAACAAAATTCGGCCTTTAAACATGACTTTCGTGCATAATTTGCAGTTGATCTATTGAAGGCAACAATGCATTTGTTTAGCCTTAAAGTCATGTCACTGAGTCTGTTCTAGTCATTAAATCATTCTAAATTAATTCGAACGAATTCTATTTTCGCCCTTCAAACATTATTTTCTTACATAACTTGCAATTAATCTACTGAAGACAACAATGCATTATTTTAGCGTTAAAAAGCTTATCACTCAGTCTTTTCAATCATTAAATTGTTTGAAGGCACTTCGAACGAGTACTATTTTTGAATTTAGAACACGACTTTCATGCATAACTTGCACTTGATCTATTGAAGGCAACTATTCATTTTTTTAGCCTTAAAGTCATATTATTGCGTCTCTTTTAGTCATTAAATCTTTCTAAATCACTTCTAACGAAATTCGGCCTTTAAACCTGACTTTCGTGCATAACTTGCAGTTGATCTATTGAAGGCAACAATGCATTTGTTTAGCCTTAAAGTCATGTCACTGAGTCTGTTCTAGTCATTAAATCATTCTAAATTAATTCGAACGAATTCTATTTTCGCCCTTCAAATATTATTTTCTTACATAACTTGCAATTAATCTACTGAAAACAACAATGCATTATTTTTGCATTAAAAAGCATATCACTCAGTCTTTTCAATCATTAAATTGTTTGAAGGCACTTCGAACCAATTTTATTTTTGAATTTAGAACACGACTTTCGTGCATAACATGCACTTGATCTATTGAAGGCAACTATTCATTTTTTTAGCCTTAAAGTCATATTATTGCGTCTCTTTTAGTCATTAAATATTTCTGAATCACTTCGAATGAAATTCGGCCTTTAAACATGACTTTCGTGCATAACTTGCAGTTGATCTTTTGAAGGCAACAATGCATTCGTTTAGCCTTAAAGTCATGTCACTGAGTCTCTTCTAGTCATTAAATCATTCAAAATTAATTCGAACGAAGTCTATTTTCGCCCTTCAAACATTATTTTCTTACATAACTTGCAATTAATCTACTGAAGACAACAATGCATTATTTTAGCATTAAAAAGCATATCACTCAGTGTTTTCAATTATTAAATTGTTTGAAGGCACTTCAAACAAATTCTATTTTTGAATTTAGAACACGACTTTCATGCATAACTTGCACTTGAACTATTGAAGGCAACTATTCATTTTTTTGGCCTGAAAGTCATATTATTGCGTCTCGTTTAGTCATTAAATATTTCTAAATCACTTCCAACGAAATTCGGCCTTTAAACATGACTTTCGTGCATAACTTGCAGTTGATCTATTGAAGGCAACAATGCATTTGTTTAGCCTTAAAGTCATGTCACTGAGTCTGTTCTAGTCATTAAATCATTCTAAATTAATTCGAACGAATTCTATTTTCGCCCTTCAAACATTATTTTCTTACATAACTTGCAATTAATCTACTGAAGACAACAATGCATTATTTTAGCGTTAAAAAGCATATCACTCAGTCTTTTCAATCATTAAATTGTTTGAAGGCACTTCGAACCAGTACTATTTTTGAATTTAGAACACGACTTTCATGCATAACTTGCACTTGAACTATTGAAGGCAACTATTCATTTTTTTAGCCTTAAAGTCATATTATTGCGTCTCGTTTAGTCATTAAATATTTCTAAATCACTTCTAACGAAATTCGGCCTTTAAACATGACTTTCGTGCATAACTTGCAGTTGATCTTTTGAAGGCAACAATGCATTCGTTTAGTCTTAAAGTCATGTCACTGAGTCTCTTCTAGTCATTAAATCATTCTAAATTAATTCGAACGAATTCTATTTTCGCCCTTCAAATATTATTTTCTTACATAACTTGCAATTAATCTACTGAAGACAACAATGCATTATTTTTGCATTAAAAAGCATATCACTCAGTCTTTTCAATCATTAAATTGTTTGAAGGCACTTCGAACCAATTTTATTTTTGAATTTAGAACACGACTTTCGTGCATAACATGCACTTGATCTATTGAAGGCAACTATTCATTTTTTTAGCCTTAAAGTCATATTATTGCGTCTCTTTTAGTCATTAAATATTTCTGAATCACTTCGAATGAAATTCGGCCTTTAAACATGACTTTCGTGCATAACTTGCAGTTGATCTATTGAAGGCAACAATGCATTCGTTTAGCCTTAAAGTCATGTCACTGAGTCTCTTCTAGTCATTAAATCATTCAAAATTAATTCGAACGAAGTCTATTTTCGCCCTTCAAACATTATTTTCTTATATAACTTGCAATTAATCTACTGAAGACAACAATGCATTATTTTAGCATTAAAAAGCATATCACTCAGTGTTTTCAATTATTAAATTGTTTGAAGGCACTTCAAACAAATTCTATTTTTGAATTTAGAACACGACTTTCATGCATAACTTGCACTTGAACTATTGAAGGCAACTATTCATTTTTTTGGCCTGAAAGTCATATTATTGCGTCTCGTTTAGTCATTAAATATTTCTAAATCACTTCCAACGAAATTCGGCCTTTAAACATGACTTTCGTGCATAACTTGCAGTTGATCTATTGAAGGCAACAATGCATTTGTTTAGCCTTAAAGTCATGTCACTGAGTCTGTTCTAGTCATTAAATCATTCTAAATTAATTCGAACGAATTCTATTTTCGCCCTTCAAACATTATTTTCTTACATAACTTGCAATTAATCTACTGAAGACAACAATGCATTATTTTAGCGTTAAAAAGCATATCACTCAGTCTTTTCAATCATTAAATTGTTTGAAGGCACTTCGAACCAGTACTATTTTTGAATTTAGAACACGACTTTCATGCATAACTTGCACTTGAACTATTGAAGGCAACTATTCATTTTTTTAGCCTTAAAGTCATATTATTGCGTCTCGTTTAGTCATTAAATATTTCTAAATCACTTCTAACGAAATTCGGCCTTTAAACATGACTTTCGTGCATAACTTGCAGTTGATCTTTTGAAGGCAACAATGCATTCGTTTAGTCTTAAAGTCATGTCACTGAGTCTCTTCTAGTCATTAAATCATTCTAAATTAATTCGAACGAATTCTATTTTCGCCCTTCAAATATTATTTTCTTACATAACTTGCAATTAATCTACTGAAGACAACAATGCATTATTTTTGCATTAAAAAGCATATCACTCAGTCTTTTCAATCATTAAATTGTTTGAAGGCACTTCGAACCAATTTTATTTTTGAATTTAGAACACGACTTTCGTGCATAACATGCACTTGATCTATTGAAGGCAACTATTCATTTTTTTAGCCTTAAAGTCATATTATTGCGTCTCTTTTAGTCATTAAATATTTCTGAATCACTTCGAATGAAATTCGGCCTTTAAACATGACTTTCGTGCATAACTCGCAGTTCATCTTCTAGAGGCAACAATGCGTTTGTTTAGCCTTAAAGTCATGTCACTGAGTCTGTTCTAGTCATTAAATCATTCTAAATTAATTCGAACGAATTCTATTTTCGCCCTTCAAACATTATTTTCTTACATAACTTGCAATTAATCTACTGAAGACAACAATGCATTATTTTAGCGTTAAAAAGCTTATCACTCAGTCTTTTCAATCATTAAATTGTTTGAAGGCACTTCAAACAAATTCTATTTTTGAATTTAGAAAACGACTTTCATGCATAACTTGCACTTGAACTATTGAAGGCAGCTATTCATTTTTTTAGCCTTAAAGTCATATTATTGCGTCTCTTTTAGTCATTAAATCTTTCTAAATCACTTCTAACGAAATTCGGCCTTTAAACATGACTTTCGTGCATAACTTGCAGTTGATCTATTGAAGGCAACAATGCATTTGTTTAGCCTTAAAGTCATGTCACTGAGTCTGTTCTCGTCATTAAATCATTCTAAATTAATTCGAACGAATTCTATTTTCGCCCTTCAAATATTATTTTCTTACATAACTTGCAATTAATCTACTGAAGACAACAATGCATTATTTTTGCATTAAAAAGCATATCACTCAGTCTTTTCAATCATTAAATTGTTTGAAGGCACTTCGAACCAATTTTATTTTTGAATTTAGAACACGACTTTCGTGCATAACATGCACTTGATCTATTGAAGGCAACTATTCATTTTTTTAGCCTTAAAGATATATTATTGCGTCTCTTTTAGTCATTAAATATTTCTGAATCACTTCGAATGAAATTCGGCCTTTAAACATGACTTTCGTGCATAACTCGCAGTTCATCTTCTAGAGGCAACAATGCGTTTGTTTAGCCTTAAAGTCATGTCACTGAGTCTGTTCTAGTCATTAAATCATTCTAAATTAATTCGAACGAATTCTATTTTCGCCCTTCAAATATTATTTTCTTACATAACTTGCAATTAATCTACTGAAGACAACAATGCATTATTTTTGCATTAAAAAGCATATCACTCAGTCTTTTCAATCATTAAATTGTTTGAAGGCACTTCAAACAAATTCTATTTTTGAATTTAGAAAACGACTTTCATGCATAACTTGCACTTGAACTATTGAAGGCAACTATTCATTTTTTTAGCCTTAAAGTCATATTATTGCGTCTCTTTTAGTCATTAAATCTTTCTAAATCACTTCTAACAAAATTCGGCCTTTAAACATGACTTTCGTGCATAATTTGCAGTTGATCTATTGAAGGCAACAATGCATTTGTTTAGCCTTAAAGTCATGTCACTGAGTCTGTTCTAGTCATTAAATCATTCTAAATTAATTCGAACGAATTCTATTTTCGCCCTTCAAATATTATTTTCTTACATAACTTGCAATTAATCTACTGAAAACAACAATGCATTATTTTTGCATTAAAAAGCATATCACTCAGTCTTTTCAATCATTAAATTGTTTGAAGGCACTTCGAACCAATTTTATTTTTGAATTTAGAACACGACTTTCGTGCATAACATGCACTTGATCTATTGAAGGCAACTATTCATTTTTTTAGCCTTAAAGTCATATTATTGCGTCTCTTTTAGTCATTAAATATTTCTGAATCACTTCGAATGAAATTCGGCCTTTAAACATGACTTTCGTGCATAACTTGCAGTTGATCTTTTGAAGGCAACAATGCATTCGTTTAGCCTTAAAGTCATGTCACTGAGTCTCTTCTAGTCATTAAATCATTCAAAATTAATTCGAACGAAGTCTATTTTCGCCCTTCAAACATTATTTTCTTACATAACTTGCAATTAATCTACTGAAGACAACAATGCATTATTTTAGCATTAAAAAGCATATCACTCAGTGTTTTCAATTATTAAATTGTTTGAAGGCACTTCAAACAAATTCTATTTTTGAATTTAGAACACGACTTTCATGCATAACTTGCACTTGAACTATTGAAGGCAACTATTCATTTTTTTGGCCTGAAAGTCATATTATTGCGTCTCGTTTAGTCATTAAATATTTCTAAATCACTTCCAACGAAATTCGGCCTTTAAACATGACTTTCGTGCATAACTTGCAGTTGATCTATTGAAGGCAACAATGCATTTGTTTAGCCTTAAAGTCATGTCACTGAGTCTGTTCTAGTCATTAAATCATTCTAAATTAATTCGAACGAATTCTATTTTCGCCCTTCAAACATTATTTTCTTACATAACTTGCAATTAATCTACTGAAGACAACAATGCATTATTTTAGCGTTAAAAAGCATATCACTCAGTCTTTTCAATCATTAAATTGTTTGAAGGCACTTCGAACCAGTACTATTTTTGAATTTAGAACACGACTTTCATGCATAACTTGCACTTGAACTATTGAAGGCAACTATTCATTTTTTTAGCCTTAAAGTCATATTATTGCGTCTCGTTTAGTCATTAAATATTTCTAAATCACTTCTAACGAAATTCGGCCTTTAAACATGACTTTCGTGCATAACTTGCAGTTGATCTTTTGAAGGCAACAATGCATTCGTTTAGTCTTAAAGTCATGTCACTGAGTCTCTTCTAGTCATTAAATCATTCTAAATTAATTCGAACGAATTCTATTTTCGCCCTTCAAATATTATTTTCTTACATAACTTGCAATTAATCTACTGAAGACAACAATGCATTATTTTTGCATTAAAAAGCATATCACTCAGTCTTTTCAATCATTAAATTGTTTGAAGGCACTTCGAACCAATTTTATTTTTGAATTTAGAACACGACTTTCGTGCATAACATGCACTTGATCTATTGAAGGCAACTATTCATTTTTTTAGCCTTAAAGTCATATTATTGCGTCTCTTTTAGTCATTAAATATTTCTGAATCACTTCGAATGAAATTCGGCCTTTAAACATGACTTTCGTGCATAACTTGCAGTTGATCTATTGAAGGCAACAATGCATTCGTTTAGCCTTAAAGTCATGTCACTGAGTCTCTTCTAGTCATTAAATCATTCAAAATTAATTCGAACGAAGTCTATTTTCGCCCTTCAAACATTATTTTCTTATATAACTTGCAATTAATCTACTGAAGACAACAATGCATTATTTTAGCATTAAAAAGCATATCACTCAGTGTTTTCAATTATTAAATTGTTTGAAGGCACTTCAAACAAATTCTATTTTTGAATTTAGAACACGACTTTCATGCATAACTTGCACTTGAACTATTGAAGGCAACTATTCATTTTTTTGGCCTGAAAGTCATATTATTGCGTCTCGTTTAGTCATTAAATATTTCTAAATCACTTCCAACGAAATTCGGCCTTTAAACATGACTTTCGTGCATAACTTGCAGTTGATCTATTGAAGGCAACAATGCATTTGTTTAGCCTTAAAGTCATGTCACTGAGTCTGTTCTAGTCATTAAATCATTCTAAATTAATTCGAACGAATTCTATTTTCGCCCTTCAAACATTATTTTCTTACATAACTTGCAATTAATCTACTGAAGACAACAATGCATTATTTTAGCGTTAAAAAGCATATCACTCAGTCTTTTCAATCATTAAATTGTTTGAAGGCACTTCGAACCAGTACTATTTTTGAATTTAGAACACGACTTTCATGCATAACTTGCACTTGAACTATTGAAGGCAACTATTCATTTTTTTAGCCTTAAAGTCATATTATTGCGTCTCGTTTAGTCATTAAATATTTCTAAATCACTTCTAACGAAATTCGGCCTTTAAACATGACTTTCGTGCATAACTTGCAGTTGATCTTTTGAAGGCAACAATGCATTCGTTTAGTCTTAAAGTCATGTCACTGAGTCTCTTCTAGTCATTAAATCATTCTAAATTAATTCGAACGAATTCTATTTTCGCCCTTCAAATATTATTTTCTTACATAACTTGCAATTAATCTACTGAAGACAACAATGCATTATTTTTGCATTAAAAAGCATATCACTCAGTCTTTTCAATCATTAAATTGTTTGAAGGCACTTCGAACCAATTTTATTTTTGAATTTAGAACACGACTTTCGTGCATAACATGCACTTGATCTATTGAAGGCAACTATTCATTTTTTTAGCCTTAAAGTCATATTATTGCGTCTCTTTTAGTCATTAAATATTTCTGAATCACTTCGAATGAAATTCGGCCTTTAAACATGACTTTCGTGCATAACTCGCAGTTCATCTTCTAGAGGCAACAATGCGTTTGTTTAGCCTTAAAGTCATGTCACTGAGTCTGTTCTAGTCATTAAATCATTCTAAATTAATTCGAACGAATTCTATTTTCGCCCTTCAAACATTATTTTCTTACATAACTTGCAATTAATCTACTGAAGACAACAATGCATTATTTTAGCGTTAAAAAGCTTATCACTCAGTCTTTTCAATCATTAAATTGTTTGAAGGCACTTCAAACAAATTCTATTTTTGAATTTAGAAAACGACTTTCATGCATAACTTGCACTTGAACTATTGAAGGCAGCTATTCATTTTTTTAGCCTTAAAGTCATATTATTGCGTCTCTTTTAGTCATTAAATCTTTCTAAATCACTTCTAACGAAATTCGGCCTTTAAACATGACTTTCGTGCATAACTTGCAGTTGATCTATTGAAGGCAACAATGCATTTGTTTAGCCTTAAAGTCATGTCACTGAGTCTGTTCTCGTCATTAAATCATTCTAAATTAATTCGAACGAATTCTATTTTCGCCCTTCAAATATTATTTTCTTACATAACTTGCAATTAATCTACTGAAGACAACAATGCATTATTTTTGCATTAAAAAGCATATCACTCAGTCTTTTCAATCATTAAATTGTTTGAAGGCACTTCGAACCAATTTTATTTTTGAATTTAGAACACGACTTTCGTGCATAACATGCACTTGATCTATTGAAGGCAACTATTCATTTTTTTAGCCTTAAAGATATATTATTGCGTCTCTTTTAGTCATTAAATATTTCTGAATCACTTCGAATGAAATTCGGCCTTTAAACATGACTTTCGTGCATAACTCGCAGTTCATCTTCTAGAGGCAACAATGCGTTTGTTTAGCCTTAAAGTCATGTCACTGAGTCTGTTCTAGTCATTAAATCATTCTAAATTAATTCGAACGAATTCTATTTTCGCCCTTCAAATATTATTTTCTTACATAACTTGCAATTAATCTACTGAAGACAACAATGCATTATTTTTGCATTAAAAAGCATATCACTCAGTCTTTTCAATCATTAAATTGTTTGAAGGCACTTCAAACAAATTCTATTTTTGAATTTAGAAAACGACTTTCATGCATAACTTGCACTTGAACTATTGAAGGCAACTATTCATTTTTTTAGCCTTAAAGTCATATTATTGCGTCTCTTTTAGTCATTAAATCTTTCTAAATCACTTCTAACAAAATTCGGCCTTTAAACATGACTTTCGTGCATAATTTGCAGTTGATCTATTGAAGGCAACAATGCATTTGTTTAGCCTTAAAGTCATGTCACTGAGTCTGTTCTAGTCATTAAATCATTCTAAATTAATTCGAACGAATTCTATTTTCGCCCTTCAAACATTATTTTCTTACATAACTTGCAATTAATCTACTGAAGACAACAATGCATTATTTTAGCGTTAAAAAGCTTATCACTCAGTCTTTTCAATCATTAAATTGTTTGAAGGCACTTCGAACGAGTACTATTTTTGAATTTAGAACACGACTTTCATGCATAACTTGCACTTGATCTATTGAAGGCAACTATTCATTTTTTTAGCCTTAAAGTCATATTATTGCGTCTCTTTTAGTCATTAAATCTTTCTAAATCACTTCTAACGAAATTCGGCCTTTAAACATGACTTTCGTGCATAACTTGCAGTTGATCTATTGAAGGCAACAATGCATTTGTTTAGCCTTAAAGTCATGTCACTGAGTCTGTTCTAGTCATTAAATCATTCTAAATTAATTCGAACGAATTCTATTTTCGCCCTTCAAATATTATTTTCTTACATAACTTGCAATTAATCTACTGAAGACAACAATGCATTATTTTTGCATTAAAAAGCATATCACTCAGTCTTTTCAATCATTAAATTGTTTGAAGGCACTTCGAACCAATTTTATTTTTGAATTTAGAACACGACTTTCGTGCATAACATGCACTTGATCTATTGAAGGCAACTATTCATTTTTTTAGCCTTAAAGTCATATTATTGCGTCTCTTTTAGTCATTAAATATTTCTGAATCACTTCGAATGAAATTCGGCCTTTAAACATGACTTTCGTGCATAACTCGCAGTTCATCTTCTAGAGGCAACAATGCGTTTGTTTAGCCTTAAAGTCATGTCACTGAGTCTGTTCTAGTCATTAAATCATTCTAAATTAATTCGAACGAATTCTATTTTCGCCCTTCAAATATTATTTTCTTACATAACTTGCAATTAATCTACTGAAGACAACAATGCATTATTTTTGCATTAAAAAGCATATCACTCAGTCTTTTCAATCATTAAATTGTTTGAAGGCACTTCAAACAAATTCTATTTTTGAATTTAGAAAACGACTTTCATGCATAACTTGCACTTGAACTATTGAAGGCAACTATTCATTTTTTTAGCCTTTAAGTCATATTATTGCGTCTCTTTTAGTCATTAAATCTTTCTAAATCACTTCCTTCGAAATTCGGCCTCTAAACATGACTTTCGTATATAACTTGCAGTTGATCTATTGAAGGCAACAATGCATTTGTTTAGCCTTAAAGTCATGTCACTGAGTCTCTTGTAGTCATTAAATCATTCTAAATTAATTCGAACGAATTCTATTTTCGCCCTTCAAATATTAGTTTCTTACATAACTTGCAATTAATCTACTGAAGACAACAATGCATTATTTTAGCATTAAAAAGCATATCACTCAGTGTTTTCAATTATTAAATTGTTTGAAGGCACTTCAAACAAATTCTATTTTTGAATTTAGAACACGACTTTCATGCATAACTTGCACTTGAACTATTGAAGGCAACTATTCATTTTTTTAGCCTTAAAGTCATATTATTGCGTCTCTTTTAGTCATTAAATCTTTCTAAATCACTTCTAACAAAATTCGGCCTTTAAACATGACTTTCGTGCATAATTTGCAGTTGATCTATTGAAGGCAACAATGCATTTGTTTAGCCTTAAAGTCATGTCACTGAGTCTGTTCTAGTCATTAAATCATTCTAAATTAATTCGAACGAATTCTATTTTCGCCCTTCAAACATTATTTTCTTACATAACTTGCAATTAATCTACTGAAGACAACAATGCATTATTTTAGCGTTAAAAAGCTTATCACTCAGTCTTTTCAATCATTAAATTGTTTGAAGGCACTTCGAACGAGTACTATTTTTGAATTTAGAACACGACTTTCATGCATAACTTGCACTTGATCTATTGAAGGCAACTATTCATTTTTTTAGCCTTAAAGTCATATTATTGCGTCTCTTTTAGTCATTAAATCTTTCTAAATCACTTCTAACGAAATTCGGCCTTTAAACCTGACTTTCGTGCATAACTTGCAGTTGATCTATTGAAGGCAACAATGCATTTGTTTAGCCTTAAAGTCATGTCACTGAGTCTGTTCTAGTCATTAAATCATTCTAAATTAATTCGAACGAATTCTATTTTCGCCCTTCAAATATTATTTTCTTACATAACTTGCAATTAATCTACTGAAAACAACAATGCATTATTTTTGCATTAAAAAGCATATCACTCAGTCTTTTCAATCATTAAATTGTTTGAAGGCACTTCGAACCAATTTTATTTTTGAATTTAGAACACGACTTTCGTGCATAACATGCACTTGATCTATTGAAGGCAACTATTCATTTTTTTAGCCTTAAAGTCATATTATTGCGTCTCTTTTAGTCATTAAATATTTCTGAATCACTTCGAATGAAATTCGGCCTTTAAACATGACTTTCGTGCATAACTTGCAGTTGATCTTTTGAAGGCAACAATGCATTCGTTTAGCCTTAAAGTCATGTCACTGAGTCTCTTCTAGTCATTAAATCATTCAAAATTAATTCGAACGAAGTCTATTTTCGCCCTTCAAACATTATTTTCTTACATAACTTGCAATTAATCTACTGAAGACAACAATGCATTATTTTAGCATTAAAAAGCATATCACTCAGTGTTTTCAATTATTAAATTGTTTGAAGGCACTTCAAACAAATTCTATTTTTGAATTTAGAACACGACTTTCATGCATAACTTGCACTTGAACTATTGAAGGCAACTATTCATTTTTTTGGCCTGAAAGTCATATTATTGCGTCTCGTTTAGTCATTAAATATTTCTAAATCACTTCCAACGAAATTCGGCCTTTAAACATGACTTTCGTGCATAACTTGCAGTTGATCTATTGAAGGCAACAATGCATTTGTTTAGCCTTAAAGTCATGTCACTGAGTCTGTTCTAGTCATTAAATCATTCTAAATTAATTCGAACGAATTCTATTTTCGCCCTTCAAACATTATTTTCTTACATAACTTGCAATTAATCTACTGAAGACAACAATGCATTATTTTAGCGTTAAAAAGCATATCACTCAGTCTTTTCAATCATTAAATTGTTTGAAGGCACTTCGAACCAGTACTATTTTTGAATTTAGAACACGACTTTCATGCATAACTTGCACTTGAACTATTGAAGGCAACTATTCATTTTTTTAGCCTTAAAGTCATATTATTGCGTCTCGTTTAGTCATTAAATATTTCTAAATCACTTCTAACGAAATTCGGCCTTTAAACATGACTTTCGTGCATAACTTGCAGTTGATCTTTTGAAGGCAACAATGCATTCGTTTAGTCTTAAAGTCATGTCACTGAGTCTCTTCTAGTCATTAAATCATTCTAAATTAATTCGAACGAATTCTATTTTCGCCCTTCAAATATTATTTTCTTACATAACTTGCAATTAATCTACTGAAGACAACAATGCATTATTTTTGCATTAAAAAGCATATCACTCAGTCTTTTCAATCATTAAATTGTTTGAAGGCACTTCGAACCAATTTTATTTTTGAATTTAGAACACGACTTTCGTGCATAACATGCACTTGATCTATTGAAGGCAACTATTCATTTTTTTAGCCTTAAAGTCATATTATTGCGTCTCTTTTAGTCATTAAATATTTCTGAATCACTTCGAATGAAATTCGGCCTTTAAACATGACTTTCGTGCATAACTTGCAGTTGATCTATTGAAGGCAACAATGCATTCGTTTAGCCTTAAAGTCATGTCACTGAGTCTCTTCTAGTCATTAAATCATTCAAAATTAATTCGAACGAAGTCTATTTTCGCCCTTCAAACATTATTTTCTTATATAACTTGCAATTAATCTACTGAAGACAACAATGCATTATTTTAGCATTAAAAAGCATATCACTCAGTGTTTTCAATTATTAAATTGTTTGAAGGCACTTCAAACAAATTCTATTTTTGAATTTAGAACACGACTTTCATGCATAACTTGCACTTGAACTATTGAAGGCAACTATTCATTTTTTTGGCCTGAAAGTCATATTATTGCGTCTCGTTTAGTCATTAAATATTTCTAAATCACTTCCAACGAAATTCGGCCTTTAAACATGACTTTCGTGCATAACTTGCAGTTGATCTATTGAAGGCAACAATGCATTTGTTTAGCCTTAAAGTCATGTCACTGAGTCTGTTCTAGTCATTAAATCATTCTAAATTAATTCGAACGAATTCTATTTTCGCCCTTCAAACATTATTTTCTTACATAACTTGCAATTAATCTACTGAAGACAACAATGCATTATTTTAGCGTTAAAAAGCATATCACTCAGTCTTTTCAATCATTAAATTGTTTGAAGGCACTTCGAACCAGTACTATTTTTGAATTTAGAACACGACTTTCATGCATAACTTGCACTTGAACTATTGAAGGCAACTATTCATTTTTTTAGCCTTAAAGTCATATTATTGCGTCTCGTTTAGTCATTAAATATTTCTAAATCACTTCTAACGAAATTCGGCCTTTAAACATGACTTTCGTGCATAACTTGCAGTTGATCTTTTGAAGGCAACAATGCATTCGTTTAGCCTTAAAGTCATGTCACTGAGTCTCTTCTAGTCATTAAATCATTCTAAATTAATTCGAACGAATTCTATTTTCGCCCTTCAAATATTATTTTCTTACATAACTTGCAATTAATCTACTGAAGACAACAATGCATTATTTTTGCATTAAAAAGCATATCACTCAGTCTTTTCAATCATTAAATTGTTTGAAGGCACTTCGAACCAATTTTATTTTTGAATTTAGAACACGACTTTCGTGCATAACATGCACTTGATCTATTGAAGGCAACTATTCATTTTTTTAGCCTTAAAGTCATATTATTGCGTCTCTTTTAGTCATTAAATATTTCTGAATCACTTCGAATGAAATTCGGCCTTTAAACATGACTTTCGTGCATAACTTGCAGTTGATCTTTTGAAGGCAACAATGCATTCGTTTAGCCTTAAAGTCATGTCACTGAGTCTCTTCTAGTCATTAAATCATTCAAAATTAATTCGAACGAAGTCTATTTTCGCCCTTCAAACATTATTTTCTTACATAACTTGCAATTAATCTACTGAAGACAACAATGCATTATTTTAGCATTAAAAAGCATATCACTCAGTGTTTTCAATTATTAAATTGTTTGAAGGCACTTCAAACAAATTCTATTTTTGAATTTAGAACACGACTTTCATGCATAACTTGCACTTGAACTATTGAAGGCAACTATTCATTTTTTTGGCCTGAAAGTCATATTATTGCGTCTCGTTTAGTCATTAAATATTTCTAAATCACTTCCAACGAAATTCGGCCTTTAAACATGACTTTCGTGCATAACTTGCAGTTGATCTATTGAAGGCAACAATGCATTTGTTTAGCCTTAAAGTCATGTCACTGAGTCTGTTCTAGTCATTAAATCATTCAAAATTAATTCGAACGAATTCTATTTTCGCCCTTCAAACATTATTTTCTTACATAACTTGCAATTAATCTACTGAAGACAACAATGCATTATTTTAGCATTAAAAAGCATATCACTCAGTGTTTTCAATTATTAAATTGTTTGAAGGCACTTCAAACAAATTCTATTTTTGAATTTAGAACACGACTTTCATGCATAACTTGCACTTGAACTATTGAAGCCAACTATTCATTTTTTTAGCCTGAAAGTCATATTATTGCGTCTCGTTTAGTCATTAAATATTTCTAAATCACTTCCAACGAAATTCGGCCTTTAAACATGACTTTCGTGCATAACTTGCAGTTGATCTATTGAAGGCAACAATGCATTTGTTTAGCCTTAAAGTCATGTCACTGAGTCTGTTCTAGTCATTAAATCATTCTAAATTAATTCGAACGAATTCTATTTTCGCCCTTCAAACATTATTTTCTTACATAACTTGCAATTAATCTACTGAAGACAACAATGCATTATTTTAGCGTTAAAAAGCATATCACTCAGTCTTTTCAATCATTAAATTGTTTGAAGGCACTTCGAACCAGTACTATTTTTGAATTTAGAACACGACTTTCATGCATAACTTGCACTTGAACTATTGAAGGCAACTATTCATTTTTTTAGCCTTAAAGTCATATTATTGCGTCTCGTTTAGTCATTAAATATTTCTAAATCACTTCTAACGAAATTCGGCCTTTAAACATGACTTTCGTGCATAACTTGCAGTTGATCTTTTGAAGGCAACAATGCATTCGTTTAGCCTTAAAGTCATGTCACTGAGTCTCTTCTAGTCATTAAATCATTCTAAATTAATTCGAACGAATTCTATTTTCGCCCTTCAAATATTATTTTCTTACATAACTTGCAATTAATCTACTAAAGACAACAATGCATTATTTTTGCATTAAAAAGCATATCACTCAGTCTTTTCAATCATTAAATTGTTTGAAGGCACTTCGAACCAATTCTATTTTTGAATTTAGAACACGACTTTCAAGCATAACTTGCACTTGATCTATTGAAGGCAACTATTCATTTTTTTAGCCTTAAAGTCATATTATTGCGTCTCTTTTAGTCATTAAATATTTCTGAATCACTTCGAATGAAATTCGGCCTTTAAACATGACTTTCGTGCATAACTCGCAGTTCATCTTCTAAAGGCAACAATGCGTTTGTTTAGCCGTAAAGTCATGTCACTGAGTCTCTTCTAGTCATTAAATCATTCTAAATTAATTCGAACGAATTCTATTTTCGCCCTTCAAATATTATTTTCTTACATAACTTGCAATTAATCTACTGAAGACAACAATGCATTATTTTTGCATTAAAAAGCATATCACTCAGTCTTTTCAATCATTAAAATGTTTGAAGGCACTTCGAACCAATTTTATTTTTGAATTTAGAACACGACTTTCGTGCATAACATGCACTTGATCTATTGAAGGCAACTATTCATTTTTTTAGCCTTAAAGTCATATTATTGCGTCTCTTTTAGTCATTAAATATTTCTGAATCACTTCGAATGAAATTCGGCCTTTAAACATGACTTTCGTGCATAACTTGCAGTTGATCTTTTGAAGGCAACAATGCATTCGTTTAGCCTTAAAGTCATGTCACTGAGTCTCTTCTAGTCATTAAATCATTCAAAATTAATTCGAACGAATTCTATTTTCGCCCTTCAAACATTATTTTCTTACATAACTTGCAATTAATCTACTGAAGACAACAATGCATTATTTTAGCATTAAAAAGCATATCACTCAGTGTTTTCAATTATTAAATTGTTTGAAGGCACTTCAAACAAATTCTATTTTTGAATTTAGAACACGACTTTCATGCATAACTTGCACTTGAACTATTGAAGGCAGCTATTCATTTTTTTAGCCTGAAAGTCATATTATTGCGTCTCGTTTAGTCATTAAATATTTCGAAATCACTTCTAACGAAATTCGGCCTTTAAACATGACTTTCGTGCATAACTTGCAGTTGATCTATTGAAGGCAACAATGCATTTGTTTAGCCTTAAAGTCGTGTCACTGAGTCTGTTCTAGTCATTAAATCATTCTAAATTAATTCGAACGAATTCTATTTTCGCCCTTCAAACATTATTTTCTTACATAACTTGCAATTAATCTACTGAAGACAACAATGCATTATTTTAGCGTTAAAAAGCATATCACTCAGTCTTTTCAATCATTAAATTGTTTGAAGGCACTTCGAACCAGTACTATTTTTGAATTTAGAACACGACTTTCATGCATAACTTGCACTTGAACTATTGAAGGCAACTATTCATTTTTTTATCCTTAAAGTCATATTATTGCGTCTCGTTTAGTCATTAAATATTTCTAAATCACTTCTAACGAAATTCGGCCTTTAAACATGACTTTCGTGCATAACTTGCAGTTGATCTTTTGAAGGCAACAATGCATTCGTTTAGCCTTAAAGTCATGTCACTGAGTCTCTTCTAGTCATTAAATCATTCTAAATTAATTCGAACGAATTCTATTTTCGCCCTTCAAATATTATTTTCTTACATAACTTGCAATTAATCTACTAAAGACAACAATGCATTATTTTTGCATTAAAAAGCATATCACTCAGTCTTTTCAATCATGAAATTGTTTGAAGGCACTTCGAACCAATTCTATTTTTGAAATTAGAACACGACTTTCAAGCATAACTTGCACTTGATCTATTGAAGGCAACTATTCATTTTTCTAGCCTTAAAGTCATATTATTGCGTCTCTTTTAGTCTTTAAATCTTTCTAAATCACTTCAAACGAAATTCAGCCTTTAAACATGACTTTCGTGCAGAATTTGCAGTTGATATTTTGAAGGCAACAATGCATTCGTTTAGCCATAAAGTCATGTCACTGAGTCTCTTCTAGTCATTAAATCATTCTAAATTAATTCGAACGAATTCTATTTTCGCCCTTCAAATATTATTTTCTTACATAACTTGCAATTAATCTACTGAAGACAACAATGCATTATTTTAGCGTTAAAAAGCATATCACTCAATCTTTTCAATCATTAAATTGTTTGAAGGCACTTCGAACCAATTCCATTTTTGAATTTAGAACACGACTTTCATGCATAACTTGCCCTTGATCTATTGAAGGCAACTATTCATTTTTTTAGCCTTAAAGTCATATTATTGCGTCTCTTTTAGTCATTAAATATTTCTGAATCACTTCGAATGAAATTCGGCCTTTAAACATGACTTTCGTGCATAACTTGCAGTTGATCTTTTGAAGGCAACAATGCATTCGTTTAGCCTTAAAGTCATGTCACTGAGTCTCTTCTAGTCATTAAATCATTCTAAATTAATTCGAACGAATTCTATTTTCGCCCTTCAAATATTATTTTCTTACATAACTTGCAATTAATCTACTGAAGACAACAATGCATTATTTTAGCGTTAAAAAGCATATCACTCAGTCTTTTCAATCATTAAATTGTTTGAAGGCACTTCGAACCAGTACTATTTTTGAATTTAGAACACGACTTTCATGCATAACTTGCACTTGAACTATTGAAGGCAACTATTCATTTTTTTATCCTTAAAGTCATATTATTGCGTCTCGTTTAGTCATTAAATATTTCTAAATCACTTCTAACGAAATTCGGCCTTTAAACATGACTTTCGTGCATAACTTGCAGTTGATCTTTTGAAGGCAACAATGCATTCGTTTAGCCTTAAAGTCATGTCACTGAGTCTCTTCTAGTCATTAAATCATTCTAAATTAATTCGAACGAATTCTATTTTCGCCCTTCAAATATTATTTTCTTACATAACTTGCAATTAATCTACTAAAGACAACAATGCATTATTTTTGCATTAAAAAGCATATCACTCAGTCTTTTCAATCATGAAATTGTTTGAAGGCACTTCGAACCAATTCTATTTTTGAAATTAGAACACGACTTTCAAGCATAACTTGCACTTGATCTATTGAAGGCAACTATTCATTTTTCTAGCCTTAAAGTCATATTATTGCGTCTCTTTTAGTCATTAAATCTTTCTAAATCACTTCAAACGAAATTCAGCCTTTAAACATGACTTTCGTGCAGAATTTGCAGTTGATATTTTGAAGGCAACAATGCATTCGTTTAGCCATAAAGTCATGTCACTGAGTCTCTTCTAGTCATTAAATCATTCTAAATTCATTCGAACGAATTCTATTTTCGCCCTTCAAATATTATTTTCTTACATAACTTGCAATTAATCTACTGAAGACAACAATGCATTATTTTTGCATTAAAAAGCATATCACTCAGTCTTTTCAATCATTAAAATGTTTGAAGGCACTTCGAACCAATTTTATTTTTGAATTTAGAACACGACTTTCGTGCATAACATGCACTTGATCTATTGAAGGCAACTATTCATTTTTTTAGCCTTAAAGTCATATTATTGCGTCTCTTTTAGTCATTAAATATTTCTGAATCACTTCGAATGAAATTCGGCCTTTAAACATGACTTTCGTGCATAACTTGCAGTTGATCTTTTGAAGGCAACAATGCATTCGTTTAGCCTTAAAGTCATGTCACTGAGTCTCTTCTAGTCATTAAATCATTCAAAATTAATTCGAACGAATTCTATTTTCGCCCTTCAAACATTATTTTCTTACATAACTTGCAATTAATCTACTGAAGACAACAATGCATTATTTTAGCATTAAAAAGCATATCACTCAGTGTTTTCAATTATTAAATTGTTTGAAGGCACTTCAAACAAATTCTATTTTTGAATTTAGAACACGACTTTCATGCATAACTTGCACTTGAACTATTGAAGGCAGCTATTCATTTTTTTAGCCTGAAAGTCATATTATTGCGTCTCGTTTAGTCATTAAATATTTCGAAATCACTTCTAACGAAATTCGGCCTTTAAACATGACTTTCGTGCATAACTCGCAGTTCATCTTCTAAAGGCAACAATGCGTTTGTTTAGCCTTAAAGTCATGTCACTGAGTCTCTTCTAGTCATTAAATCATTCTAAATTAATTCGAACGAATTCTATTTTCGCCCTTCAAATATTATTTTCTTACATAACTTGCAATTAATCTACTGAAGACAACAATGCATTATTTTTGCATTAAAAAGCATATCACTCAGTCTTTTCAATCATTAAATTGTTTGAAGGCACTTCGAACCAATTTTATTTTTGAATTTAGAACACGACTTTCGTGCATAACATGCACTTGATCTATTGAAGGCAACTATTCATTTTTTTAGCCTTAAAGTCATATTATTGCGTCTCTTTTAGTCATTAAATATTTCTGAATCACTTCGAATGAAATTCGGCCTTTAAACATGACTTTCGTGCATAACTTGCAGTTGATCTTTTGAAGGCAACAATGCATTCGTTTAGCCTTAAAGTCATGTCACTGAGTCTCTTCTAGTCATTAAATCATTCTAAATTAATTCGAACGAATTCTATTTTCGCCCTTCAAATATTATTTTCTTACATAACTTGCAATTAATCTACTGAAGACAACAATGCATTATTTTTGCATTAAAAAGCATATCACTCAGTCTTTTCAATCATTAAATTGTTTGAAGGCACTTCGAACCAATTTTATTTTTGAATTTAGAACACGACTTTCATGCATAACTTGCACTTGAACTATTGAAGGCAGCTATTCATTTTTTTAGCCTGAAAGTCATATTATTGCGTCTCGTTTAGTCATTAAATATTTCTAAATCACTTCTAATGAAATTCGGCCTTTAAACATGACTTTCGTGCATAACTTGCAGTTGCTCTATTGAAGGCAACAATGCATTTGTTTAGCCTTAAAGTCGTGTCACTGAGTCTGTTCTAGTCATTAAATCATTCTAAATTAATTCGAACGAATTCTATTTTCGCCCTTCAAACATTATTTTCTTACATAACTTGCAATTAATCTACTGAAGACAACAATGCATTATTTTAGCGTTAAAAAGCATATCACTCAGTCTTTTCAATCATTAAATTGTTTGAAGGCACTTCGAACCAGTACTATTTTTGAATTTAGAACACGACTTTCATGCATAACTTGCACTTGAACTATTGAAGGCAACTATTCATTTTTTTAGCCTTAAAGTCATATTATTGCGTCTCGTTTAGTCATTAAATATTTCTAAATCACTTCTAACGAAATTCGGCCTTTAAACATGACTTTCGTGCATAACTTGCAGTTGATCTTTTGAAGGCAACAATGCATTCGTTTAGCCTTAAAGTCGTGTCACTGAGTCTGTTCTAGTCATTAAATCATTCTAAATTAATTCGAACGAATTCTATTTTCGCCCTTCAAACATTATTTTCTTACATAACTTGCAATTAATCTACTGAAGACAACAATGCATTATTTTAGCGTTAAAAAGCATATCACTCAGTCTTTTCAATCATTAAATTGTTTGAAGGCACTTCGAACCAGTACTATTTTTGAATTTAGAACACGACTTTCATGCATAACTTGCACTTGAACTATTGAAGGCAACTATTCATTTTTTTATCCTTAAAGTCATATTATTGCGTCTCGTTTAGTCATTAAATATTTCTAAATCACTTCTAACGAAATTCGGCCTTTAAACATGACTTTCGTGCATAACTTGCAGTTGATCTTTTGAAGGCAACAATGCATTCGTTTAGCCTTAAAGTCATGTCACTGAGTCTCTTCTAGTCATTAAATCATTCTAAATTAATTCGAACGAATTCTATTTTCGCCCTTCAAATATTATTTTCTTACATAACTTGCAATTAATCTACTAAAGACAACAATGCATTATTTTTGCATTAAAAAGCATATCACTCAGTCTTTTCAATCATGAAATTGTTTGAAGGCACTTCGAACCAATTCTATTTTTGAAATTAGAACACGACTTTCAAGCATAACTTGCACTTGATCTATTGAAGGCAACTATTCATTTTTCTAGCCTTAAAGTCATATTATTGCGTCTCTTTTAGTCATTAAATCTTTCTAAATCACTTCAAACGAAATTCAGCCTTTAAACATGACTTTCGTGCAGAATTTGCAGTTGATATTTTGAAGGCAACAATGCATTCGTTTAGCCATAAAGTCATGTCACTGAGTCTCTTCTAGTCATTAAATCATTCTAAATTAATTCGAACGAATTCTATTTTCGCCCTTCAAATATTATTTTCTTACATAACTTGCAATTAATCTACTGAAGACAACAATGCATTATTTTAGCGTTAAAAAGCATATCACTCAATCTTTTCAATCATTAAATTGTTTGAAGGCACTTCGAACCAATTCCATTTTTGAATTTAGAACACGACTTTCATGCATAACTTGCACTTGATCTATTGAAGGCAACTATTCATTTTTTTAGCCTTAAAGTCATATTATTGCGTCTCTTTTAGTCATTAAATATTTCTGAATCACTTCGAATGAAATTCGGCCTTTAAACATGACTTTCGTGCATAACTCGCAGTTCATCTTCTAAAGGCAACAATGCGTTTGTTTAGCCTTAAAGTCATGTCACTGAGTCTCTTCTAGTCATTAAATCATTCTAAATTAATTCGAACGAATTCTATTTTCGCCCTTCAAATATTATTTTCTTACATAACTTGCAATTAATCTACTGAAGACAACAATGCATTATTTTTGCATTAAAAAGCATATCACTCAGTCTTTTCAATCATTAAATTGTTTGAAGGCACTTCGAACCAATTTTATTTTTGAATTTAGAACACGACTTTCGTGCATAACATGCACTTGATCTATTGAAGGCAACTATTCATTTTTTTAGCCTTAAAGTCATATTATTGCGTCTCTTTTAGTCATTAAATATTTCTGAATCACTTCGAATGAAATTCGGCCTTTAAACATGACTTTCGTGCATAACTTGCAGTTGATCTTTTGAAGGCAACAATGCATTCGTTTAGCCTTAAAGTCATGTCACTGAGTCTCTTCTAGTCATTAAATCATTCTAAATTAATTCGAACGAATTCTATTTTCGCCCTTCAAATATTATTTTCTTACATAACTTGCAATTAATCTACTGAAGACAACAATGCATTATTTTTGCATTAAAAAGCATATCACTCAGTCTTTTCAATCATTAAATTGTTTGAAGGCACTTCGAACCAATTTTATTTTTGAATTTAGAACACGACTTTCATGCATAAGTTGCACTTGAACTATTGAAGGCAGCTATTCATTTTTTTAGCCTGAAAGTCATATTATTGCGTCTCGTTTAGTCATTAAATATTTCTAAATCACTTCTAATGAAATTCGGCCTTTAAACATGACTTTCGTGCATAACTTGCAGTTGCTCTATTGAAGGCAACAATGCATTTGTTTAGCCTTAAAGTCGTGTCACTGAGTCTGTTCTAGTCATTAAATCATTCTAAATTAATTCGAACGAATTCTATTTTCGCCCTTCAAACATTATTTTCTTACATAACTTGCAATTAATCTACTGAAGACAACAATGCATTATTTTAGCGTTAAAAAGCATATCACTCAGTCTTTTCAATCATTAAATTGTTTGAAGGCACTTCAAACCAGTACTATTTTTGAATTCAGAACACGACTTTCATGCATAACTTGCACTTGAACTATTGAAGGCAACTATTCATTTTTTTAGCCTTAAAGTCATATTATTGCGTCTCGTTTAGTCATTAAATATTTCTAAATCACTTCTAACGAAATTCGGCCTTTAAACATGACTTTCGTGCATAACTTGCAGTTGATCTTTTGAAGGCAACAATGCATTCGTTTAGCCTTAAAGTCGTGTCACTGAGTCTGTTCTAGTCATTAAATCATTCTAAATTAATTCGAACGAATTCTATTTTCGCCCTTCAAACATTATTTTCTTACATAACTTGCAATTAATCTACTGAAGACAACAATGCATTATTTTAGCGTTAAAAAGCATATCACTCAGTCTTTTCAATCATTAAATTGTTTGAAGGCACTTCGAACCAGTACTATTTTTGAATTTAGAACACGACTTTCATGCATAACTTGCACTTGAACTATTGAAGGCAACTATTCATTTTTTTAGCCTTAAAGTCATATTATTGCGTCTCGTTTAGTCATTAAATATTTCTAAATCACTTCTAACGAAATTCGGCCTTTAAACATGACTTTCGTGCATAACTTGCAGTTGATCTTTTGAAGGCAACAATGCATTCGTTTAGCCTTAAAGTCATGTCACTGAGTCTCTTATAGTCATTAAATCATTCTAAATTAATTCGAACGAATTCTATTTTCGCTCTTCAAATATTATTTTCTTACATAACTTGCAATTAATCTACTGAAGACAACAATGCATTATTTTTGCATTAAAAAGCATATCACTCAGTCTTTTCAATCATTAAATTGTTTGAAGGCACTTCAAACAAATTCTATTTTTGAATTTAGAACACGACTTTCATGCATAACTTGCACTTCAACTATTGAAGGCAACTATTCATTTTTTTAGCCTTAAAGTCATATTATTGCGTCTCTTTTAGTCATTAAATCTTTCTAAATCACTTCAAACGAAATTCGGCCTTTAAACATGACTTTCGTGCAGAATTTGCAGTTGATCTTTTGAAGGCAACAATGCATTCGTTTAGCCATAAAGTCATGTCACTGAGTCTCTTCTAGTCATTAAATCATTCTAAATTAATTCGAACGAATTCTATTTTCGCCCTTCAAATATTATTTTCTTACATAACTTGCAATTAATCTACTGAAGACAACAATGCATTATTTTAGCGTTAAAAAGCATATCACTCAATCTTTTCAATCATTAAATTGTTTGAAGGCACTTCGAACCAATTCCATTTTTGAATTTAGAACACGACTTTCATGCATAACTTGCACTTGATCTATTGAAGGCAACTATTCATTTTTTTAGCCTTAAAGTCATATTATTGCGTCTATTTTAGTCATTAAATATTTCTGAATCACTTCGAATGAAATTCGGCCTTTAAACATGACTTTCGTGCATAACTTGCAGTTGATCTTTTGAAGGCAACAATGCATTCGTTTAGCCATAAAGTCATGTCACTGAGTCTCTTCTAGTCATTAAATCATTCTAAATTAATTCGAACGAATTCTATTTTCGCCCTTCAAATATTATTTTCTTACATAACTTGCAATTAATCTACTGAAGACAACAATGCATTATTTTTGCATTAAAAAGCATATCACTCAGTCTTTTCAATCATTAAATTGTTTGAAGGCACTTCGAACCAATTCTATTTTTGAATTTAGAACACGACTTTCATGCATAACTTGCACTTGATCTATTGAAGGCAACTATTCATTTTTTTAGCCTTAAAGTCATATTATTGCGTCTCTTTTAGTCATTAAATATTTCTGAATCACTTCGAACGAAATTCAGCCTTTAAACATGACTTTCGTGCATAACTAGCAGTTGATCTATTGAAGGCAACAATGCATTTGTTTAGCCTTAAAGTCTTGTCACTGAGTCAGTTCTAGTCATTACATCATTCTAAATTAATTCGAACGAATTCGATTTTCGCCCTTTAAACATTATTTTCTTACATAACTTGCAATTAATCTACTGAAGACAACAATGCATTATTTTTGCATTAAAAAGCATATCACTCAGTCTTTTCAATCATTAAATTGTTTGAAGGCACTTCAAACAAATTCTATTTTTGAATTTAGAACACGACTTTCATGCATAACTTGCACTTCAACTATTGAAAGCAACTATTCATTTTTTTAGCCTTAAAGTCATTTTATTGCGTCTCTTTTAGTCATTAAATCTTTCTAAATCACTTCAAACGAAATTCAGCCTTTAAACATGACTTTCGTGCATAACTTGCAGTTGATCTATTGAAGGCAACAATGCATTTGTTTAGCCTTAAAGTCATGTCACTGAGTCTGTTCTAGTCATTAAATCATTCTAAATTAATTCGAACGAATTCTATTTTCGCCCTTCAAATATTATTTTCTTACATAACTTGCAATTAATCTACTGAAGACAACAATGCATTATTTTAGCATTAAAAAGCATATCACTCAGTCTTTTCAATCATTAAATTGTTTGAAGGCACTTCGAACCAATTCAATTTTTGAATTTAGAACACCACTTTCATGCACAACTTGCACTTGATCTATTGAAGGCAACTATTCATTTTTTTTAGCCTTAAAGTCATATTATTGCGTTTCTTTTAGTCATTAAATCTTTCTGAATAACTTCGAATGAAATTCGACCTTTAAACATGACTTTCATGCATAACTTGCAGTTGATCTATTGAAGGCAGCAATGCATTTGTTTAGCCTTAAAGTCATGTCACGGAGTCTCTTCTAGTCATTAAATCATTCAAAATTAATTCGAACGAATTCTATTTTCGCCCTTCAAACATTATTTTCTTACATAACTTGCAATTAATCTACTGAAGACAACAATGCATTCTTTTAGCGTTAAAAAGCATATCACTCAATCTTTTCAATCATTAAATTGTTTGAAGGCACTTCGAACCAATTCCATTTTTGAATTTAGAACACGACTTTCATGCATAACTTGCACTTGATCTATTGAAGGCAACTATTCATTTTTTTAGCCTTAAAGTCATATTATTGCGTCTATTTTAGTCATTAAATATTTCTGAATCACTTCGAATGAAATTCGGCCTTTAAACATGACTTTCGTGCATAACTTGCAGTTGATCTTTTGAAGGCAACAATGCATTCGTTTAGCCATAAAGTCATGTCACTGAGTCTGTTCTAGTCATTAAATCATTCTAAATTAATTCGAACGAATTCTATTTTCGCCCTTCAAATATTATTTTCTTACATAACTTGCAATTAATCTACTGAAGACAACAATGCATTATTTTTGCATTAAAAAGCATATCACTCAGTCTTTTCAATCATTAAATTGTTTGAAGGCACTTCGAACCAATTCTATTTTTGAATTTAGAACACGACTTTCATGCATAACTTGCACTTGATCTATTGAAGGCAACTATTCATTTTTTTAGCCTTAAAGTCATATTATTGCGTCTCTTTTAGTCATTAAATATTTCTGAATCACTTCGAACGAAATTCAGCCTTTAAACATGACTTTCGTGCATAACTAGCAGTTGATCTATTGAAGGCAACAATGCATTTGTTTAGCCTTAAAGTCTTGTCACTGAGTCAGTTCTAGTCATTAAATCATTCTAAATTAATTCGAACGAATGCGATTTTCGCCCTTTAAACATTATTTTCTTACATAACTTGCAATTAATCTACTGAAGACAACAATGCATTATTTTTGCATTAAAAAGCATATCACTCAGTCTTTTCAATCATTAAATTGTTTGAAGGCACTTCAAACAAATTCTATTTTTGAATTTAGAACACGACTTTCATGCATAACTTGCACTTGATCTATTGAAGGCAACTATTCATTTTTTTAGCCTTAAAGTCATATTATTGCGTCTCTTTTAGTCATTAAATATTTCTGAATCACTTCGAACGAAATTCAGCCTTTAAACATGACTTTCGTGCATAACTAGCAGTTGATCTATTGAAGGCAACAATGCATTTGTTTAGCCTTAAAGTCTTGTCACTGAGTCAGTTCTAGTCATTAAATCATTCTAAATTAATTCGAACGAATTCGATTTTCGCCCTTTAAACATTATTTTCTTACATAACTTGCAATTAATCTACTGAAGACAACAATGCATTATTTTTGCATTAAAAAGCATATCACTCAGTCTTTTCAATCATTAAATTGTTTGAAGGCACTTCAAACAAATTCTATTTTTGAATTTAGAACACGACTTTCATGCATAACTTGCACTTCAACTATTGAAGGCAACTATTCATTTTTTTAGCCTTAAAGTCATATTATTGCGTCTCTTTTAGTCATTAAATCTTTCTAAATCACTTCAAACGAAATTCAGCCTTTAAACATGACTTTCGTGCATAACTAGCAGTTGATCTATTGAAGGCAACAATGCATTTGTTTAGCCTTAAAGTCTTGTCACTGAGTCAGTTCTAGTCATTAAATCATTCTAAATTAATTCGAACGAATTCGATTTTCGCCCTTTAAACATTATTTTCTTACATAACTTGCAATTAATCTACTGAAGACAACAATGCATTATTTTTGCATTAAAAAGCATATCACTCAGTCTTTTCAATCATTAAATTGTTTGAAGGCACTTCAAACAAATTCTATTTTTGAATTTAGAACACGACTTTCATGCATAACTTGCACTTCAACTATTGAAGGCAACTATTCATTTTTTTAGCCTTAAAGTCATATTATTGCGTCTCTTTTAGTCATTAAATCTTTCTAAATCACTTCAAACGAAATTCAGCCTTTAAACATGACTTTCGTGCATAACTTGCAGTTGATCTATTGAAGGCAACAATGCATTTGTTTAGCCTTAAAGTCATGTCACTGAGTCTGTTCTAGTCATTAAATCATTCTAAATTAATTCGAACGAATTCTATTTTCGCCCTTCAAATATTATTTTCTTACATAACTTGCAATTAATCTACTGAAGACAACAATGCATTATTTTAGCATTAAAAAGCATATCACTCAGTCTTTTCAATCATTAAATTGTTTGAAGGCACTTCGAACCAATTCAATTTTTGAATTTAGAACACCACTTTCATGCACAACTTGCACTTGATCTATTGAAGGCAACTATTCATTTTTTTTAGCCTTAAAGTCATATTATTGCGTTTCTTTTAGTCATTAAATCTTTCTGAATAACTTCGAATGAAATTCGACCTTTAAACATGACTTTCATGCATAACTTGCAGTTGATCTATTGAAGGCAGCAATGCATTTGTTTAGCCTTAAAGTCATGTCACGGAGTCTCTTCTAGTCATTAAATCATTCAAAATTAATTCGAACGAATTCTATTTTCGCCCTTCAAACATTATTTTCTTACATAACTTGCAATTAATCTACTGAAGACAACAATGCATTCTTTTAGCGTTAAAAAGCATATCACTCAGTCTTTTCAATCATTAAATTGTTTGAAGGCACTTCGAACCAATACTATTTTTGAATTTAGAACACGACTTTCATGCATAACTTGCACTTGAACTATTGAAGGCAACTATTCATTTTTTTTAGCCTTAAAGTCATATTATTGCGTTTCTTTTAGTCATTAAATATTTCTGAATCACTTCGAATGAAATTCGGCCTTTAAACATGACTTTCGTGCATAACTTGCAGTTGATCTTTTGAAGGCAACAATGCATTCGTTTAGCCATAAAGTCATGTCACTGAGTCTCTTCTAGTCATTAAATCATTCTAAATTAATTCGAACGAATTCTATTTTTGCGCTTCAAATATTATTTTCTTACATAACTTGCAATTAATCTACTGAAGACAACAATGCATTATTTTTGCATTAAAAAGCATATCACTCAGTCTTTTCAATCATTAAATTGTTTGAAGGCACTTCGAACCAATACTATTTTTGAATTTAGAACACGACTTTCATGCATAACTTGCACTTGATCTATTGAAGGCAACTATTCATTTTTTTAGCCTTAAAGTCATATTATTGCGTCTCTTTTAGTCATTAAATATTTCTGAATCACTTCGAATGAAATTCGGCCTTTAAACATGACTTTCGTGCATAACTTGCAGTTGATCTTCTGGAGGCAACAATGCATTTGTTTAGCCTTAAAGTCATGTCACGGAGTCCTTTCTTGTCATTAAATCATTCAAAATTAATTTGAACGAATTCTATTTTCGCCCTTCAAACATTATTTTCCTACATAACTTGCAATTAATCTACTGAAGACAACAATGCATTATTTTAGCATTAAAAAGCATATCACTCAGTCTTTTCAATCATTAAATTGTTTGAAGGCACTTCAAACAAATTCTATTTTTGAATTTAGAACACGACTTTCATGGATAACTTGCACTTGAACTATTGAAGGCAACTATTCATTTTTTTAGCCTTAAAGTCATACTATTGGGTCTCTTTTAGTCATTAAATCTTTCTAAATCACTTCGAACAAAATTCGGCCTTTAAACATGACTTTCGTGCATAACTTGCAGTTGATCTATTGAAGGCAACAATGCATTTGATTAGCCTTAAAGTCATGTCACTGAGTCTGTTCTAGTCATTAAATCATTCTAAATTAATTCGAACGAATTCTATTTTCGCCCTTCAAACATTATTTTCTTACATAACTTGCAATTAATCTACTGAAGACAACAACGCATTATTTTAGCATTAAAAAGCATATCACTCAGTGTTTTCAATCATTAAATTGTTTGAAGGCACTTCGAACCAATACTATTTTTGAATTTAGAACACGACTTTCATGCATAACTTGCACTTGATCTATTTAAGGCAACTATTCATTTTTTTAGCCTTAAAGTCATATTATTGCGTCTCTTTTAGTCATTAAATCTTTCTGAATAACTTCGAATGAAATTCGACTTTTAAACATGACTTTCATGCATAACTTGCAGTTGATCTATTGAAGGCAACAATGCATTTGTTTAGCCTTAAAGTCATGTCACGGAGTCTTTTCTTGTCATTAAATCATTCAAAATTAATTTGAACGAATTCTATTTTCGCCCTTCAAACATTATTTTCCTACATAACTTGCAATTAATCTACTGAAGACAACAATGCATTATTTTTGCATTAAAAAGCATATCACTCAGTCTTTTCAATCATTAAATTGTTTGAAGGCACTTCAAACAAATTCTATTTTTGAATTTAGAACACGACTTTCATGCATAACTTGCACTTGAACTATTGAAGGCAACTATTCATTTTTTTAGCCTTAAAGTCATATTATTGCGTCTCTTTTAGTCATTAAATCTTTCTAAATCACTTCTAACAAAATTCGGCCTTTAAACATGACTTTCGTGCAGAATTTGCAGTTGATCTATTGAAGGCAACAATGCATTTGTTTAGCCTTAAAGTCATGTCACTGAGTCTGTTCTAGTCATTAAATCATTCTAAATTAATTCGAACGAATTCTATTTTCGCCCTTCAAACATTATTTTCTTACATAACTTGCAATTAATCTACTGAAGACAACAATGCATTATTTTAGCGTTAAAAAGCATATCACTCAATCTTTTCAATCATTAAATTGTTTGAAGGCACTTCGAACCAATTCCATTTTTGAATTTAGAACACGACTTTCATGCATAACTTGCACTTGATCTATTGAAGGCAACTATTCATTTTTTTAGCGTTAAAGTCATATTATTGCGTCTCTTTTAGTCATTAAATATTTCTGAATCACTTCGAACGAAATTCAGCCTTTAAACATGACTTTCGTGCATAACTAGCAGTTGATCTATTGAAGGCAACAATGCATTTGATTAGCCTTAAAGTCATGTCACTGAGTCTGTTCTAGTCATTAAATCATTCTAAATTAATTCGAACGAATTCGATTTTCGCCCTTTAAACATTATTTTCTTACATAACTTGCAATTAATCTACTGAAGACAACAATGCATTATTTTAGCATTAAAAAGCATATCACTCAGTCTTTTCAATCATTAAATTGTTTGAAGGCACTTCGAACCAATTCCATTTTTGAATTTAGAACACGACTTTCATGCATAACTTGCACTTGATCTATTGAAGGCAACTATTCATTTTTTTAGCCTTAAAGTCATATTATTGCGTCTATTTTAGTCATTAAATATTTCTGAATCACTTCGAATCAAATTCGGCCTTTAAACATGACTTTCGTGCATAACTTGCAGTTGATCTTTTGAAGGCAACAATGCATTCGTTTAGCCATAAAGTCATGTCACTGAGTCTCTTCTAGTCATTAAATCATTCTAAATTAATTCGAACGAATTCTATTTTCGCCCTTCAAATATTATTTTCTTACATAACTTGCAATTAATCTACTGAAGACAACAATGCATTATTTTTGCATTAAAAAGCAGATCACTCAGTCTTTTCAATCATTAAATTGTTTGAAGGCACTTCAAACAAATTCAATTTTTGAATTTAGATCACGACTTTCATGCACAACTTGCACTTGATCTATTGAAGGCAACTATTCATTTTTTTAGCCTTAAAGTCATATTATTGCGTCTCTTTTAGTCATTAAATCTTTCTAAATCACTGCGAACGAAATTCAGCCTTTAAACATGACTTTCGTGCATAACTAGCAGTTGATCTACTGAAGACAACAATGCATTATTTTAGCGTTAAAAAGCATATCACTCAATCTTTTCAATCATTAAATTGTTTGAAGGCACTTCGAACCAATTCCATTTTTGAATTTAGAACACGACTTTCATGCATAACTTGCACTTGATCTATTGAAGGCAACTATTCATTTTTTTAGCCTTAAAGTCATATTATTGCGTCTATTTTAGTCATTAAATATTTCTGAATCACTTCGAATGAAATTCGGCCTTTAAACATGACTTTCGTGCATAACTTGCAGTTGATCTTTTGAAGGCAACAATGCATTCGTTTAGCCTTAAAGTCATGTCACTGAGTCTCTTATAGTCATTAAATCATTCTAAATTAATTCGAACGAATTCTATTTTCGCTCTTCAAATATTATTTTCTTACATAACTTGCAATTAATCTACTGAAGACAACAATGCATTATTTTTGCATTAAAAAGCATATCACTCAGTCTTTTCAATCATTAAATTGTTTGAAGGCACTTCAAACAAATTCTATTTTTGAATTTAGAACACGACTTTCATGCATAACTTGCACTTCAACTATTGAAGGCAACTATTCATTTTTTTAGCCTTAAAGTCATATTATTGCGTCTCTTTTAGTCATTAAATCTTTCTAAATCACTTCAAACGAAATTCGGCCTTTAAACATGACTTTCGTGCAGAATTTGCAGTTGATCTTTTGAAGGCAACAATGCATTCGTTTAGCCATAAAGTCATGTCACTGAGTCTCTTCTAGTCATTAAATCATTCTAAATTAATTCGAACGAATTCTATTTTCGCCCTTCAAATATTATTTTCTTACATAACTTGCAATTAATCTACTGAAGACAACAATGCATTATTTTAGCGTTAAAAAGCATATCACTCAATCTTTTCAATCATTAAATTGTTTGAAGGCACTTCGAACCAATTCCATTTTTGAATTTAGAACACGACTTTCATGCATAACTTGCACTTGATCTATTGAAGGCAACTATTCATTTTTTTAGCCTTAAAGTCATATTATTGCGTCTATTTTAGTCATTAAATATTTCTGAATCACTTCGAATGAAATTCGGCCTTTAAACATGACTTTCGTGCATAACTTGCAGTTGATCTTTTGAAGGCAACAATGCATTCGTTTAGCCATAAAGTCATGTCACTGAGTCTCTTCTAGTCATTAAATCATTCTAAATTAATTCGAACGAATTCTATTTTCGCCCTTCAAATATTATTTTCTTACATAACTTGCAATTAATCTACTGAAGACAACAATGCATTATTTTTGCATTAAAAAGCATATCACTCAGTCTTTTCAATCATTAAATTGTTTGAAGGCACTTCGAACCAATTCTATTTTTGAATTTAGAACACGACTTTCATGCATAACTTGCACTTGATCTATTGAAGGCAACTATTCATTTTTTTAGCGTTAAAGTCATATTATTGCGTCTCTTTTAGTCATTAAATATTTCTGAATCACTTCGAACGAAATTCAGCCTTTAAACATGACTTTCGTGCATAACTAGCAGTTGATCTATTGAAGGCAACAATGCATTTGATTAGCCTTAAAGTCATGTCACTGAGTCAGTTCTAGTCATTAAATCATTCTAAATTAATTCGAACGAATGCGATTTTCGCCCTTTAAACATTATTTTCTTACATAACTTGCAATTAATCTACTGAAGACAACAATGCATTATTTTTGCATTAAAAAGCATATCACTCAGTCTTTTCAATCATTAAATTGTTTGAAGGCACTTCAAACAAATTCTATTTTTGAATTTAGAACACGACTTTCATGCATAACTTGCACTTGATCTATTGAAGGCAACTATTCATTTTTTTAGCCTTAAAGTCATATTATTGCGTCTCTTTTAGTCATTAAATATTTCTGAATCACTTCGAACGAAATTCAGCCTTTAAACATGACTTTCGTGCATAACTAGCAGTTGATCTATTGAAGGCAACAATGCATTTGTTTAGCCTTAAAGTCTTGTCACTGAGTCAGTTCTAGTCATTAAATCATTCTAAATTAATTCGAACGAATTCGATTTTCGCCCTTTAAACATTATTTTCTTACATAACTTGCAATTAATCTACTGAAGACAACAATGCATTATTTTTGCATTAAAAAGCATATCACTCAGTCTTTTCAATCATTAAATTGTTTGAAGGCACTTCAAACAAATTCTATTTTTGAATTTAGAACACGACTTTCATGCATAACTTGCACTTCAACTATTGAAGGCAACTATTCATTTTTTTAGCCTTAAAGTCATATTATTGCGTCTCTTTTAGTCATTAAATCTTTCTAAATCACTTCAAACGAAATTCAGCCTTTAAACATGACTTTCGTGCATAACTAGCAGTTGATCTATTGAAGGCAACAATGCATTTGTTTAGCCTTAAAGTCTTGTCACTGAGTCAGTTCTAGTCATTAAATCATTCTAAATTAATTCGAACGAATTCGATTTTCGCCCTTTAAACATTATTTTCTTACATAACTTGCAATTAATCTACTGAAGACAACAATGCATTATTTTTGCATTAAAAAGCATATCACTCAGTCTTTTCAATCATTAAATTGTTTGAAGGCACTTCAAACAAATTCTATTTTTGAATTTAGAACACGACTTTCATGCATAACTTGCACTTCAACTATTGAAGGCAACTATTCATTTTTTTAGCCTTAAAGTCATATTATTGCGTCTCTTTTAGTCATTAAATCTTTCTAAATCACTTCAAACGAAATTCAGCCTTTAAACATGACTTTCGTGCATAACTTGCAGTTGATCTATTGAAGGCAACAATGCATTTGTTTAGCCTTAAAGTCATGTCACTGAGTCTGTTCTAGTCATTAAATCATTCTAAATTAATTCGAACGAATTCTATTTTCGCCCTTCAAATATTATTTTCTTACATAACTTGCAATTAATCTACTGAAGACAACAATGCATTATTTTAGCATTAAAAAGCATATCACTCAGTCTTTTCAATCATTAAATTGTTTGAAGGCACTTCGAACCAATTCAATTTTTGAATTTAGAACACCACTTTCATGCACAACTTGCACTTGATCTATTGAAGGCAACTATTCATTTTTTTTAGCCTTAAAGTCATATTATTGCGTTTCTTTTAGTCATTAAATCTTTCTGAATAACTTCGAATGAAATTCGACCTTTAAACATGACTTTCATGCATAACTTGCAGTTGATCTATTGAAGGCAGCAATGCATTTGTTTAGCCTTAAAGTCATGTCACGGAGTCTCTTCTAGTCATTAAATCATTCAAAATTAATTCGAACGAATTCTATTTTCGCCCTTCAAACATTATTTTCTTACATAACTTGCAATTAATCTACTGAAGACAACAATGCATTCTTTTAGCGTTAAAAAGCATATCACTCAGTCTTTTCAATCATTAAATTGTTTGAAGGCACTTCGAACCAATACTATTTTTGAATTTAGAACACGACTTTCATGCATAACTTGCACTTGAACTATTGAAGGCAACTATTCATTTTTTTTAGCCTTAAAGTCATATTATTGCGTTTCTTTTAGTCATTAAATATTTCTGAATCACTTCGAATGAAATTCGGCCTTTAAACATGACTTTCGTGCATAACTTGCAGTTGATCTTTTGAAGGCAACAATGCATTCGTTTAGCCATAAAGTCATGTCACTGAGTCTCTTCTAGTCATTAAATCATTCTAAATTAATTCGAACGAATTCTATTTTTGCGCTTCAAATATTATTTTCTTACATAACTTGCAATTAATCTACTGAAGACAACAATGCATTATTTTTGCATTAAAAAGCATATCACTCAGTCTTTTCAATCATTAAATTGTTTGAAGGCACTTCGAACCAATACTATTTTTGAATTTAGAACACGACTTTCATGCATAACTTGCACTTGATCTATTGAAGGCAACTATTCATTTTTTTAGCCTTAAAGTCATATTATTGCGTCTCTTTTAGTCATTAAATATTTCTGAATCACTTCGAATGAAATTCGGCCTTTAAACATGACTTTCGTGCATAACTTGCAGTTGATCTTCTGGAGGCAACAATGCATTTGTTTAGCCTTAAAGTCATGTCACGGAGTCCTTTCTTGTCATTAAATCATTCAAAATTAATTTGAACGAATTCTATTTTCGCCCTTCAAACATTATTTTCCTACATAACTTGCAATTAATCTACTGAAGACAACAATGCATTATTTTAGCATTAAAAAGCATATCACTCAGTCTTTTCAATCATTAAATTGTTTGAAGGCACTTCAAACAAATTCTATTTTTGAATTTAGAACACGACTTTCATGGATAACTTGCACTTGAACTATTGAAGGCAACTATTCATTTTTTTAGCCTTAAAGTCATACTATTGGGTCTCTTTTAGTCATTAAATCTTTCTAAATCACTTCGAACAAAATTCGGCCTTTAAACATGACTTTCGTGCATAACTTGCAGTTGATCTATTGAAGGCAACAATGCATTTGATTAGCCTTAAAGTCATGTCACTGAGTCTGTTCTAGTCATTAAATCATTCTAAATTAATTCGAACGAATTCTATTTTCGCCCTTCAAACATTATTTTCTTACATAACTTGCAATTAATCTACTGAAGACAACAACGCATTATTTTAGCATTAAAAAGCATATCACTCAGTGTTTTCAATCATTAAATTGTTTGAAGGCACTTCGAACCAATACTATTTTTGAATTTAGAACACGACTTTCATGCATAACTTGCACTTGATCTATTTAAGGCAACTATTCATTTTTTTAGCCTTAAAGTCATATTATTGCGTCTCTTTTAGTCATTAAATCTTTCTGAATAACTTCGAATGAAATTCGACTTTTAAACATGACTTTCATGCATAACTTGCAGTTGATCTATTGAAGGCAACAATGCATTTGTTTAGCCTTAAAGTGATGTCACGGAGTCTTTTCTTGTCATTAAATCATTCAAAATTAATTTGAACGAATTCTATTTTCGCCCTTCAAACATTATTTTCCTACATAACTTGCAATTAATCTACTGAAGACAACAATGCATTATTTTTGCATTAAAAAGCATATCACTCAGTCTTTTCAATCATTAAATTGTTTGAAGGCACTTCAAACAAATTCTATTTTTGAATTTAGAACACGACTTTCATGCATAACTTGCACTTGAACTATTGAAGGCAACTATTCATTTTTTTAGCCTTAAAGTCATATTATTGCGTCTCTTTTAGTCATTAAATCTTTCTAAATCACTTCTAACAAAATTCGGCCTTTAAACATGACTTTCGTGCAGAATTTGCAGTTGATCTATTGAAGGCAACAATGCATTTGTTTAGCCTTAAAGTCATGTCACTGAGTCTGTTCTAGTCATTAAATCATTCTAAATTAATTCGAACGAATTCTATTTTCGCCCTTCAAACATTATTTTCTTACATAACTTGCAATTAATCTACTGAAGACAACAATGCATTATTTTAGCGTTAAAAAGCATATCACTCAATCTTTTCAATCATTAAATTGTTTGAAGGCACTTCGAACCAATTCCATTTTTGAATTTAGAACACGACTTTCATGCATAACTTGCACTTGATCTATTGAAGGCAACTATTCATTTTTTTAGCGTTAAAGTCATATTATTGCGTCTCTTTTAGTCATTAAATATTTCTGAATCACTTCGAACGAAATTCAGCCTTTAAACATGACTTTCGTGCATAACTAGCAGTTGATCTATTGAAGGCAACAATGCATTTGATTAGCCTTAAAGTCATGTCACTGAGTCTGTTCTAGTCATTAAATCATTCTAAATTAATTCGAACGAATTCGATTTTCGCCCTTTAAACATTATTTTCTTACATAACTTGCAATTAATCTACTGAAGACAACAATGCATTATTTTAGCATTAAAAAGCATATCACTCAGTCTTTTCAATCATTAAATTGTTTGAAGGCACTTCGAACCAATTCCATTTTTGAATTTAGAACACGACTTTCATGCATAACTTGCACTTGATCTATTGAAGGCAACTATTCATTTTTTTAGCCTTAAAGTCATATTATTGCGTCTATTTTAGTCATTAAATATTTCTGAATCACTTCGAATCAAATTCGGCCTTTAAACATGACTTTCGTGCATAACTTGCAGTTGATCTTTTGAAGGCAACAATGCATTCGTTTAGCCATAAAGTCATGTCACTGAGTCTCTTCTAGTCATTAAATCATTCTAAATTAATTCGAACGAATTCTATTTTCGCCCTTCAAATATTATTTTCTTACATAACTTGCAATTAATCTACTGAAGACAACAATGCATTATTTTTGCATTAAAAAGCAGATCACTCAGTCTTTTCAATCATTAAATTGTTTGAAGGCACTTCAAACAAATTCAATTTTTGAATTTAGATCACGACTTTCATGCACAACTTGCACTTGATCTATTGAAGGCAACTATTCATTTTTTTAGCCTTAAAGTCATATTATTGCGTCTCTTTTAGTCATTAAATCTTTCTAAATCACTGCGAACGAAATTCAGCCTTTAAACATGACTTTCGTGCATAACTAGCAGTTGATCTACTGAAGACAACAATGCATTATTTTAGCGTTAAAAAGCATATCACTCAATCTTTTCAATCATTAAATTGTTTGAAGGCACTTCGAACCAATTCCATTTTTGAATTTAGAACACGACTTTCATGCATAACTTGCACTTGATCTATTGAAGGCAACTATTCATTTTTTTAGCCTTAAAGTCATATTATTGCGTCTATTTTAGTCATTAAATATTTCTGAATCACTTCGAATGAAATTCGGCCTTTAAACATGACTTTCGTGCATAACTTGCAGTTGATCTTTTGAAGGCAACAATGCATTCGTTTAGCCATAAAGTCATGTCACTGAGTCTCTTCTAGTCATTAAATCATTCTAAATTAATTCGAACGAATTCTATTTTCGCCCTTCAAATATTATTTTCTTACATAACTTGCAATTAATCTACTGAAGACAACAATGCATTATTTTTGCATTAAAAAGCATATCACTCAGTCTTTTCAATCATTAAATTGTTTGAAGGCACTTCGAACCAATTCTATTTTTGAATTTAGAACACGACTTTCATGCATAACTTGCACTTGATCTATTGAAGGCAACTATTCATTTTTTTAGCCTTAAAGTCATATTATTGCGTCTCTTTTAGTCATTAAATATTTCTGAATCACTTCGAACGAAATTCAGCCTTTAAACATGACTTTCGTGCATAACTAGCAGTTGATCTATTGAAGGCAACAATGCATTTATTTAGCCTTAAAGTCTTGTCACTGAGTCAGTTCTAGTCATTAAATCATTCTAAATTAATTCGAACGAATTCGATTTTCGCCCTTTAAACATTATTTTCTTACATAACTTGCAATTAATCTACTGAAGACAACAATGCATTATTTTAGCATTAAAAAGCATATCACTCAGTCTTTTCAATCATTAAATTGTTTGAAGGCACTTCGAACCAATTCTATTTTTGAATTTAGAACACGACTTTCATGCATAACTTGCACTTCAACTATTGAAGGCAACTATTCATTTTTTTAGCCTTAAAGTCATATTATTGCGTCTCTTTTAGTCATTAAATCTTTCTAAATCACTTCAAACGAAATTCAGCCTTTAAACATGACTTTCGTGCAGAATTTGCAGTTGATCTATTGAAGGCAACAATGCATTTGTTTAGCCTTAAAGTCATGTCACTGAGTCTGTTCTAGTCATTAAATCATTCTAAATTAATTCGAACGAATTCTATTTTCGCCCTTCAAATATTATTTTCTTACATAACTTGCAATTAATCTACTGAAGACAACAATGCATTATTTTAGCATTAAAAAGCATATCACTCAGTCTTTTCAATCATTAAATTGTTTGAAGGCACTTCGAACCAATTCTATTTTTGAATTTAGAACACGACTTTCATGCATAACTTGCACTTCAACTATTGAAGGCAACTATTCATTTTTTTAGCCTTAAAGTCATATTATTGCGTCTCTTTTAGTCATTAAATCTTTCTAAATCACTTCAAACGAAATTCAGCCTTTAAACATGACTTTCGTGCATAACTTGCAGTTGATCTATTGAAGGCAACAATGCATTTGTTTAGCCTTAAAGTCATGTCACTGAGTCTGTTCTAGTCATTAAATCATTCTAAATTAATTCGAACGAATTCTATTTTCGCCCTTCAAATATTATTTTCTTACATAACTTGCAATTAATCTACTGAAGACAACAATGCATTATTTTAGCATTAAAAAGCATATCACTCAGTCTTTTCAATCATTAAATTGTTTGAAGGCACTTCGAACCAATTCAATTTTTGAATTTAGATCACGACTTTCATGCACAACTTGCACTTGATCTATTGAAGGCAACTATTCATTTTTTTAGCCTTAAAGTCATATTATTGCGTCTCTTTTAGTCATTAAATCTTTCTAAATCACTGCGAACGAAATTCAGCCTTTAAACATGACTTTCGTGCATAACTAGCAGTTGATCTATTGAAGGCAATAATGCATTTGTTTAGCCTTAAAGTCTTGTCATTGAGTCAGTTCTAGTCATTAAATCATTCTAAATTAATTCGAACGAATTCTATTTTCGTGCTTCAAATATTATTTTCTTACATAACTTGCAATTAATCTACTGAAGACAACAATGCATTATTTTAGCATTAAAAAGCATATCACTCTGTCTTTTCAATCATTAAATTGTTTGAAGGCACTTCGAACCAATTCAATTTTTGAATTTAGATCACGACTTTCATGCACAACTTGCACTTGATCTATTGAAGGCAACTATTCATTTTTTTAGCCTTAAAGTCATATTATTGCGTCTCTTTTAGTCATTAAATATTTCTAAATCACTTCTAACGAAATTCGGCCTTTAAACATGACTTTCGTGCATAACTAGCAGTTGATATATTGAAGGCAACAATGCATTTGTTTAGCCTTAAAGTCTTGTCATTGAGTCAGTTCTAGTCATTAAATCATTCTAAATTAATTCGAACGAATTCGATTTTCGCCCTTTAAACATTATTTTCTTACATAACTTGCAATTAATCTACTGAAGACAACAATGCATTATTTTAGCATTAAAAAGCATATCACTCAGTCTTTTCAATCACTAAATTGTTTGAAGGCACTTCGAACAAATTCTATTTTTGAATTTAGAACACGACTTTCGTGCATAACTTGCACTTGATCTATTGAAGGCAACTATTCATTTTTTTAGCCTTAAAGTCATATTATTGCGTCTCTTTTAGTCATTAAATCTTTCTAAATCACTTCGAACGAAATTCAGCCTTTAAACATGACTTTCGTGCATAACTAGCAGTTGATCTATTGAAGGCAACAATGCATTTGTTTAGCCTTAAATTCTTGTCATTGAGTCAGTTCTAGTCATTAAATCATTCTAAATTAATTCGAACGAATTCGATTTTCGCCCTTTAAACATTATTTTCTTACATAACTTGCAATTAATTTACTGAACACAACAATGCATTATTTTATCATTAAAAAGCATATCACTCAGTCTTTTCAATCATTAAATTGTTTGAAGGCACTACGAACCAATACTATTTTTGAATTTAGAACACGACTTTCATGCATAACTTGCACTTGATCTATTGAAGGCAACTATTCACTTTTTTAGCCTTAAAGTCATATTATTGCGTCTCTTTTAGTCATTAAATCTTTCTGAATAACTTCGAATGAAATTCGACCTTTAAACATGACTTTCATGCATAACTTGCAGTTGATCTATTGAAGGCAACAATGCATTTGTTTAGCCTTAAAGTCATGTCACGGAGTCTCTTCTTGTCATTAAATCATTCAAAATTAATTCGAACGAATTCTATTTTCGCCCTTCAAACATTATTTTCTTACATAACTTGCAATTAATCTACTGAAGACAACAATGCATTATTTTAGCATTAAAAAGCATATCACTCAGTGTTTTCAATTATTAAATTGTTTGAAGGCACTTCAAACAAATTCTATTTTTGAATTTAGAACACCACTTTCATGCATAACTTGCACTTGAACTATTGAAGGCAACTATTCATTTTTTTTAGCCTTAAAGTCATATTATTGCGTTTCTTTTAGTCATTAAATCTTTCTGAATAACTTCGAATGAAATTCGACCTTTAAACATGACTTTCATGCATAACTTGCAGTTGATCTATTGAAGGCAACAATGCATTTGTTTAGCCTTAAAGTCATGTCACTGAGTCTGTTCTAGTCATTAAATCATTCTAAATTAATTCGAACGAATTCTATTTTCGCCCTTCAAACATTATTTTCTTACATAACTTGCAATTAATCTACTGAAGACAACAATGCATTATTTTAGCGCTAAAAAGCATATCACTCAGTCTTTTCAATCATTAAATTGTTTGAAGGCACTTCGAACGAGTACTATTTTTGAATTTAGAACACGACTTTCATGCATAACTTGCACTTGATCTATTGAAGGCAACTATTCATTTTTTTAGCCTTAAAGTCATATTATTGCGTCTCTTTTAGTCATTAAATATTTCTGAATCACTTCGAATGAAATTCGGCCTTTAAACATGACTTTCGTGCATAACTTGCAGTTGATCTTTTGAAGGCAACAATGCATTCGTTTAGCCTTAAAGTCATGTCACTGAGTCTCTTCTAGTCATTAAATCATTCTAAATTAATTCGAACGAATTCTATTTTCGCCCTTCAAATATTATTTTCTTACATAACTTGCAATTAATCTACTGAAGACAACAATGCATTATTTTTGCATTAAAAAGCATATCACTCAGTCTTTTCAATCATTAAATTGTTTGAAGGCACTTCGAACCAATTTTATTTTTGAATTTAGAACACGACTTTCGTGCATAACATGCACTTGATCTATTGAAGGCAACTATTCATTTTTTTAGCCTTAAAGTCATATTATTGCGTCTCTTTTAGTCATTAAATATTTCTGAATCACTTCGAATGAAATTCGGCCTTTAAACATGACTTTCGTGCATAACTTGCAGTTGATCTTCTGAAGGCAACAATGCATTTGTTTAGCCTTAAAGTCATGTCACTGAGTCTCTTCTAGTCATTAAATCATTCTAAATTAATTCGAACGAATTCTATTTTCGCCCTTCAAATATTATTTTCTTACATAACTTGCAATTAATCTACTGAAGACAACTATGCATTATTTTTGCATTAAAAAGCATATCACTCAGTCTTTTCAATCATTAAATTGTTTGAAGGCACTTCAAACAAATTCTATTTTTGAATTTAGAACACGACTTTCATGCATAACTTGCACTTGAACTATTGAAGGCAACTATTCATTTTTTTAGCCTTAAAGTCATATTATTGCGTCTCTTTTAGTCATTAAATCTTTCTAAATCACTTATAACAAAATTCGGCCTTTAAACATGATTTTCGTGCATAATTTCCAGTTGATCTATTGAAGGCAACAATGCATTTGTTTAGCCTTAAAGTCATGTCACTAAGTCTGTTCTAGTCATTAAATCATTCTAAATTAATTCGAACGAATTCTATTTTCGCCCTTCAAACATTGTTTTCTTACATAACTTGCAATTAATCTACTGATGACAACAATGCATTATTTTAGCGTTAAAAAGCATATCCCTCAATCTTTTCAATCATTAAATTGTTTGAAGGCACTTCGAACCAATTCCATTTTTGAATTTAGAACACGACTTTCATGCATAACTTGCACTTGATCTATTGAAGGCAACTATTCATTTTTTTAGCCTTAAAGTCATATTATTGCGTCTATTTTAGTCATTAAATATTTCTGAATCACTTCGAATGAAATTCGGCCTTTAAACATGACTTTCGTGCATAACTTGCAGTTGATCTTTTGAAGGCAACAATGCATTCGTTTAGCCATAAAGTCATGTCACTGAGTCTCTTCTAGTCATTAAATCATTCTAAATTAATTCGAACGAATTCTATTTTCGCCCTTCAAATATTATTTTCTTACATAACTTGCAATTAATCTACTGAAGACAACAATGCATTATTTTTGCATTAAAAAGCATATCACTCAGTCTTTTCAATCATTAAATTGTTTGAAGGCACTTCGAACGAATTCTATTTTTGAATTTAGAACACGACTTTCATGCATAACTTGCACTTGATCTATTGAAGGCAACTATTCATTTTTTTAGCCTTAAAGTCATATTATTGCGTCTCTTTTAGTCATTAAATATTTCTGAATCACTTCGAACGAAATTCAGCCTTTAAACATGACTTTCGTGCATAACTAGCAGTTGATCTTCTGAAGGCAACAATGCATTTGTTTAGCCTTAAAGTCATGTCACTGAGTCTCTTCTAGTCATTAAATCATTCTAAATTAATTCGAACGAATTCTATTTTCGCCCTTCAAATATTATTTTCTTACATAACTTGCAATTAATCTACTGAAGACAACAATGCATTATTTTTGCATTAAAAAGCATATCACTCAGTCTTTTCAATCATTAAATTGTTTGAAGGCACTTCGAACCAATTCTATTTTTGAATTTAGAACACGACTTTCATGCATAACTTGCACTTGATCTATTGAAGGCAACTATTCATTTTTTTAGCCTTAAAGACATATTATTGCGTCTCTTTTAGTCATTAAATATTTCTGAATCACTTCGAACGAAATTCAGCCTTTAAACATGACTTTCGTGCATAACTAGCAGTTGATCTTCTGAAGGCAACAATGCATTTGTTTAGCCTTAAAGTCATGTCACTGAGTCTCTTCTAGTCATTAAATCATTCTAAATTATTTCGAACGAATTCTATTTTCGCCCTTCAAATATTATTTTCTTACATAACTTGCAATTAATCTACTGAAGACAACAATGCATTATTTTTGCATTAAAAAGCATATCACTCAGTCTTTTCAATCATTAAATTGTTTGAAGGCACTTCGAACCAATTCTATTTTTGAATTTAGAACACGACTTTCATGCATAACTTGCACTTCAACTATTCAAGGCAACTATTCATTTTTTTAGCCTTAAAGTCATATTATTGCGTCTCTTTTAGTCATTAAATCTTTCTAAATCACTTCAAACGAAATTCAGCCTTTAAACATGACCTTCGTGCATAACTTGCAGTTGATCTATTGAAGGCAACAATGCATTTGTTTAGCCTTAAAGTCATGTCACTGAGTCTGTTCTAGTCATTAAATCATTCTAAATTAATTCGAACGAATTCTATTTTCGCCCTTCAAATATTATTTTCTTACATAACTTGCAATTAATCTACTGAAGACAACAATGCATTATTTTAGCATTAAAAAGCATATCACTCAGTCTTTTCAATCATTAAATTGTTTGAAGGCACTTCGAACCAATTCAATTTTTGAATTTAGGTCACGACTTTCATGCACAACTTGCACTTGATCTATTGAAGGCAACTATTCATTTTTTTAGCCTTAAAGTCATATTATTGCGTCTCTTTTAGTCATTAAATCTTTCTAAATCACTTCGAACGAAATTCAGCCTTTAAACATGACTTTCGTGCATAACTAGCAGTTGATCTATTGAAGGCAACAATGCATTTGTTTAGCCTTAAAGTCTTGCCATTGAGTCAGTTCTAGTCATTAAATCATTCTAAATTAATTCGAACGAATTCGATTTTCGCCCTCTAAACATTATTTTCTTACATAACTTGCAATTAATCTATTGAAGACAACAATGCATTATTTTAGCATTAAAAAGCATATCACTCAGTCTTTTCAATTATTAAATTGTTTGAAGGCACTTCAAACAAATTCTATTTTTGAATTTAGAACACGACTTTCATGCATAATTGCACTTGAACTATTGAACGCAACTATTCATTTTTTTAGCCTTAAAGTCATATTATTGCGTCTCTTTTAGTCATTAAATATTTCTGAATCACTTCGAACGAAATTCAGCCTTTAAACATGACCTTCGTGCATAACTTGCAGTTGATCTATTGAAGGCAACAATGCATTTGTTTAGCCTTAAAGTCATGTCACTGAGTCTGTTCTAGTCATTAAATCATTCTAAATTAATTCGAACGAATTCTATTTTCGCCCTTCAAATATTATTTTCTTACATAACTTGCAATTAATCTACTGAAGACAACAATGCATTATTTTAGCATTAAAAAGCATATCACTCAGTCTTTTCAATCATTAAATTGTTTGAAGGCACTTCGAACCAATTCAATTTTTGAATTTAGGTCACGACTTTCATGCACAACTTGCACTTGATCTATTGAAGGCAACTATTCATTTTTTTAGCCTTAAAGTCATATTATTGCGTCTCTTTTAGTCATTAAATCTTTCTAAATCACTTCAAACGAAATTCAGCCTTTAAACATGACCTTCGTGCATAACTTGCAGTTGATCTATTGAAGGCAACAATGCATTTGTTTAGCCTTAAAGTCATGTCACTGAGTCTGTTCTAGTCATTAAATCATTCTAAATTAATTCGAACGAATTCTATTTTCGCCCTTCAAATATTATTTTCTTACATAACTTGCAATTAATCTACTGAAGACAACAATGCATTATTTTAGCATTAAAAAGCATATCACTCAGTCTTTTCAATCATTAAATTGTTTGAAGGCACTTCGAACCAATTCAATTTTTGAATTTAGGTCACGACTTTCATGCACAACTTGCACTTGATCTATTGAAGGCAACTATTCATTTTTTTAGCCTTAAAGTCATATTATTGCGTCTCTTTTAGTCATTAAATCTTTCTAAATCACTTCAAACGAAATTCAGCCTTTAAACATGACCTTCGTGCATAACTTGCAGTTGATCTATTGAAGGCAACAATGCATTTGTTTAGCCTTAAAGTCATGTCACTGAGTCTGTTCTAGTCATTAAATCATTCTAAATTAATTCGAACGAATTCTATTTTCGCCCTTCAAATATTATTTTCTTACATAACTTGCAATTAATCTACTGAAGACAACAATGCATTATTTTAGCATTAAAAAGCATATCACTCAGTCTTTTCAATCATTATATTGTTTGAAGGCACTTCGAACCAGTTCTATTTTTGAATTTAGAACACGACTTTCATGCATAATTGCACTTGAACTATTGAACGCAACTATTCATTTTTTTAGCCTTAAAGTCATATTATTGCGTCTCTTTTAGTCATTAAATATTTCTAAATCACTTCTAACGAAATTTGGCCTTTAAACATGACTTTCGTATATAACTTGCAGTTGATCTATTGAAGGCAACAATGCATTTGTTTAGCCTTAAAGTCATGTCACTGAGTCTGTTCTAGTCGTTAAATCATTCTAAATTAATTCGAACGAATTCTATTTTCGCCCTTCAAACATTATTTTCTTACATAACTTGCAATTAATCTACTGAAGACAACAATGCATTATTTTAGCGTTAAAAAGCATATCACTCAGTCTTTTCAATCATTATATTGTTTGAAGGCACTTCGAACCAGTTCTATTTTTGAATTTAGAACACGACTTTCATGCATAACTTGCACTTGATCTATTGAAGGCAACTATTCATTTTTTTAGCCTTAAAGTCATATTATTGCGTCTCTTTTAGTCATTAAATATTTCTGAATCACTTCGAATGAAATTCGGCCTTTAAACATGACTTTCGTGCATAACTTGCAGTTGATCTTTTGAAGGCAACAATGCATTCGTTTAGCCTTAAAGTCATGTCACTGAGTCTCTTCTAGTCATTAAATCATTCTAAATTAATTCGAACGAATTCTATTTTCGCCCTTCAAATATTATTTTCTTACATAACTTGCAATTAATCTACTGAAGACAACAATGCATTATTTTTGCATTAAAAAGGATATCACTCAGTCTTTTCAATCATTAAATTGTTTGAAGGCACTTCGAACCAATTCAATTTTTGAATTTAGAACACCACTTTCATGCACAACTTGCAATTGATCTATTGAAGGCAACTATTCATTTTTTTAGCCTTAAAGTCATATTATTGTGTTTCTTTTAGTCAGTAAATCTTTCGGAATAACTTCGAATGAAATTCGACCTTTAAACATGACTTTCATGCATAACTTGCAATTGATCTATTGAAGGCAACAATGCATTTGTTTAGCCTTAAAGTCATGTCACGGAGTCTCTTCTAGTCATTAAATCATTTTAAATTAATTCGAACGAATTCTATTTTCGCCCTTCAAACATTATTTTCTTACATAACTTGCAATTAATCTACTGAAGACAACAATGCATTATTTTAGCATTAAAAAGCATATCACTCAGTCTTTTCAGTCATTAAATTGTTTGAAGGCACTTCGAACCAATTCTATTTTTGAATTTAGAACACAACTTTCATGGATAACTTGCACTTGAACAATTGAAGGCAACTATTCATTTTTCTAGCCTTAAAGTCATATTATTGCGTCTCTTTTAGTCATTAAATCTTTCTAAATCACTTCCTTCGAAATTCGGCCTTTAAACATGACTTTCATATATAACTTGCAGTTGATCTATTGAAGGCAACAATGCATTTGTTTAGCCTTAAAGTCATGTCACTGAGTCTGTTCTAGTCATTAAATCATTCTAAATTAATTCGAACGAATTCTATTTTCGCCCTTCAAACATTATTTTCTTACATAACTTGCAATTAATCTAGTGACGACAACAATGCATTATTTTTGCATTAAAAAGCATATCACTCAGTCTTTTCAATCATTAAATTGTTTGAAGGCACTTCAAACAAATTCTATTTTTGAATTTAGAAAACGACTTTCATGCATAACTTGCACTTGAACTATTGAAGGCAACTATTCATTTTTTTAGCCTTTAAGTCATATTATTGCGTCTCTTTTAGTCATTAAATCTTTCTAAATCACTTCCATCGAAATTCGGCCTCTAAACATGACTTTCGTATATAACTTGCAGTTGATCTATTGAAGGCAACAATGCATTTGTTTAGCCTTAAAGTCATGTCACTGAGTCTCCTGTAGTCATTAAATCATTCTAAATTAATTCGAACGAATTCTATTTTCGCCCTTCAAATATTAGTTTCTTACATAACTTGCAATTAATCTACTGAAGACAACAATGCATTATTTTTGCATTAAAAAGCATATCACTCAGTCTTTTCAATTATTAAACTGTTTGAAGGCACTTCAAACAAATTCTATTTTTGAATTTAGAACACGACTTTCATGCATAACTTGCACTTGAACTATTGAAGGCAACTATTCATTTTTTTAGCCTTAAAGTCATATTATTGCGTCTCTTTTAGTCATTAAATCTTTCTAAATCACTTCTAACAAAATTCGGCCTTTAAACATGACTTTCGTGCATAATTTGCTGTTGATCTATTGAAGGCAACAATGCATTTGTTTAGCCTTAAAGTCATGTCACTGAGTCTGTTCTAGTCATTAAATCATTCTAAATTAATTCGAACGAATTCTATTTTCGACTTCAAACATTATTTTCTTACATAACTTGCAATTAATCTACTGAAGACAACAATGCATTATTTTTGCATTAAAAAGCATATCACTCAGTCTTTTCAATCATTAAATTGTTTGAAGGCACTTCGAACCAATTCTATTTTTGAATTTAGAACACGACTTTCATGCATAACTTGCACTTGATCTATTGAAGGCAACTATTCATTTTTTTAGCCTTAAAATCATATTATTGCGTCTCATTTAGTCATTAAATATTTCTGAATCACTTCGAATGAAATTCGGCCTTTAAACATGACTTTCGTGCATAACTCGCAGTTCATCTTCTGAAGGCAACAATGCGTTTGTTTAGCCTTAAAGTCATGTCACTGAGTCTATTCTAGTCATTAAATCATTCTAAAATAATTCGAACGAATTCTATTTTCGCCCTTCAAGTATTATTTTCTCACATAACTTGCAATTAATCTACTGAAGACAACAATGCATTATTTTAGCGTTAAAAAGCATATCACTCAGTCTTTTCAATCATTAAATTGTTTGAAGGCACTTCAAACAAATTCTATTTTTGAATTTAGAACACGACTTTCATGCATAACTTGCACTTGAACTATTGAAGGCAACTATTCATTTTTTTAGCCTTAAAGTCATATTATTGCGTCTCTTTTAGTCATTAAATCTTTCTAAATCACTTCCTTCGAAATTCGGCCTTTAAACATGACTTTCGTATATAACTTGCAGTTGATCTATTGAAGGCAACAATGCATTTGTTTAGCCTTAAAGTCATGTCACTGAGTCTCTTGTAGTCATTAAATCATTCTAAATTAATTCGAACGAATTCTATTTTCGCCCTTCAAATATTATTTTCTTACATAACTTGCAATTAATCTACTGAAGACAACAATGCATTATTTTTGCATTAAAAAGCATATCACTCAGTCTTTTCAATCATTAAATTGTTTGAAGGCACTTCGAACCAATTCAATTTTTGAATTTAGAACACCACTTTCATGCACAACTTGCACTTGATCTATTGAAGGCAACTATTCATTTTTTTAGCCTTAAAGTCATATTATTGCGTTTCTTTTAGTCAGTAAATCTTTCGGAATAACTTCGAATGAAATTCGACCTTTAAACATGACTTTCATGCATAACTTGCAGTTGATCTATTGAAGGCAACAATGCATTTGTTTAGCCGTAAAGTCATGTCACGGAGTCTCTTCTAATCATTAAATCATTCAAAATTAATTCGAACGAATTCTATTTTCGCCCTTCAAACATTATTTTCTTACATAACTTGCAATTAATCTACTGAAGACAACAATGCATTATTTTTGCATTAAAAAGCATATCACTCAGTCTTTTCAATTATTAAATTGTTTGAAGGAACTTCAAACAAATTCTATTTTTGAATTTAGAACACGACTTTCATGCATAACTTGCACTTGAACTATTGAAGGCAACTATTCATTTTTTAGCCTTAAAGTCATATTATTGCGTCTCTTTTAGTCATTAAATCTTTCTAAATCACTTCTAACAAAATTCGGCCTTTAAAGATGACTTTCGTGCATAATTTGCAGTTGATCTATTGAAGGCAACAATGCATTTGTTTAGCCGTAAAGTCATGTCACTGAGTCTGTTCTCGTCATTAAATCATTCTAAATTAATTCGAATGAATTCTATTTTCGCCCTTCAAACATTATTTTCTTACATAACTTGCAATTAATCTACTGAAGACAACAATGCATTATTTTAGCATTAAAAAGCATATCACTCAGTCTTTTTAGTCATTAAATTGTTTGAAGGCACTTCAAACAAATTCTATTTTTGAATTTAGAACACGACTTTCATGGATAACTTGCACTTGAACAATTGAAGGCAACTATTCATTTTTTTAGCCTTAAAGTCATATTATTGCGTCTCTTTTAGTCATTAAATCTTTCTAAATCACTTCCTTCGAAATTCGGCCTTTAAACATGACTTTCGTATATAACTTGCAGTTGATCTATTGAAGGCAACAATGCATTTGTTTAGCCTTAAAGTCATGTCACTGAGTCTCTTGTAGTCATTAAATCATTCTAAATTAATTCGAACGAATTCTATTTTCGACCTTCAAATATTATTTTCTTACATAACTTGCAATTAATCTAGTGAAGACAACAATGCATTATTTTTGCATTAAAAAGCATATCACTCAGTCTTTTCAATCATTAAATTGTTTGAAGGCACTTCAAACAAATTCTATTTTTGAATTTAGAAAACGACTTTCATGCATAACTTACACTTGAACTATTGAAGGCAACTATTCATTTTTTTAGCCTTTAAGTCATATTATTGCGTCTCTTTTAGTCATTAAATCTTTCTAAATCACTTCCTTCGAAATTCGGCCTCTAAACATGACTTTCGTATATAACTTGCAGTTGATCTATTGAAGGCAACAATGCATTTGTTTAGCCTTAAAGTCATGTCACTGAGTCTCCTGTAGTCATTAAATCATTCTAAATTAATTCGAACGAATTCTATTTTCGCCCTTCAAATATTAGTTTCTTACATAACTTGCAATTAATCTAGTGAAGACAACAATGCATTATTTTTGCATTAAAAAGCATATCACTCAGTCTTTTCAATCATTAAATTGTTTGAAGGCACTTCGAACCAATTCAATTTTTGAATTTAGAACACCACTTTCATGCACAACTTGCACTTGATCTATTGAAGGCAACTATTCATTTTTTTAGCCTTAAAGTCATATTATTGTGTTTCTTTTAGTCAGTAAATCTTTCGGAATAACTTCGAATGAAATTCGACCTTTAAACATGACTTTCATGCATAACTTGCAATTGATCAATTGAAGGCAACAATGCATTTGTTTAGCCTTAAAGTCATGTCACGGAGTCTCTTCTAGTCATTAAATCATTCAAAATTAATTCGAACGAATTCTATTTTCGCCCTTCAATCATTATTTTCTTACATAACTTGCAATTAATCTACTGAAGACAACAATGCATTATTTTAGCATTAAAAAGTATATCACTCAGTCTTTTCAGTCATTAAATTGTTTGAAGGCACTTCAAACAAATTCTATTTTTGAATTTAGAACACGACTTTCATGCATAACTTGCACTTGAACTATTGAAGGCAACTATTCATTTTTTTAGCCTTAAAGTCGTATTATTGCGTCTCTTTTAGTCATTAAATCTTTCTAAATCACTTCTAACAAAATTCGGCCTTTAAACATGACTTTCGTGCATAATTTGCAGTTGATCTATTGAAGGCAACAATGCATTTGTTTAGCCTTAAAGTCATGTCACTGAGTCTGTTCTAGTCATTAAATCATTCTAAATTAATTCGAACGAATTCTATTTTCGACTTCAAACATTATTTTCTTACATAACTTGCAATTAATCTACTGAAGACAACAATGCATTATTTTAGCGTTAAAAAGCATATCACTCAGTCTTTTCAATCATTAAATTGTTTGAAGGCACTTCGAACGAGTACTATTTTTGAATTTAGAACACGACTTTCATGCATAACTTGCACTTGATCTATTGAAGGCAACTATTCATTTTTTTAGCCTTAAAGTCATATTATTGCGTCTCTTTTAGTCATTAAATATTTCTGAATCACTTCGAATGAAATTCGGCCTTTAAACATGACTTTCGTATATAACTTGCAGTTGATCTATTGAAGGCAACAATGCATTTGTTTAGCCTTAAAGTCATGTCACTGAGTCTCTTGTAGTCATTAAATCATTCTAAATTAATTCGAACGAATTCTATTTTCGCCCTTCAAATATTAGTTTCTTACATAACTTGCAATTAATCTACTGAAGACAACAATGCATTATTTTTGCATTAAAAAGCATATCACTCAGTCTTTTCAATCAATAAATTGTTTGAAGGCACTTCGAACCAATTCAATTTTTGAATTTAGAACACCACTTTCATGCACAACTTGCACTTGATCTATTGAAGGCAACTATTCATTTTTTTAGGCTTAAAGTCATATTATTGCGTTTTTTTTAGTCATTAAATCTTTCTGAATAACTTCGAATGAAATTCGACCTTTAAACATGACTTTCATGCATAACTTGCAGTTGATCTATTGAAGGCAACAATGCATTTGTTTAGCCTTAAAGTCATGTCACGGAGTCTCTTCTAGTCATTAAATCATTCAAAATTAATTCGAACGAATTCTATTTTCGCCCTTCAAACATTATTTTCTTACATAACTTGCAATTAATCTACTGAAGACAACAATGCATTATTTTTGCATTAAAAAGCATATCACTCAGTCTTTTCAATTATTAAATTGTTTGAAGGCACTTCAAACAAATTCTATTTTTGAATTTAGAACACGACTTTCAGGCATAACTTGCACTTGAACTATTGAAGGCAACTATTCATTTTTTTAGCCTTAAAGTCATATTATTGCGTCTCTTTTAGTCATTAAATCTTTCTAAATCACTTCTAACAAAATTCGGCCTTTAAACATGACTTTCGTGCATAATTTGCAGTTGATCTATTGAAGGCAACAATGCATTTGTTTAGCCTTAAAGTCATGTCACTGAGTCTGTTCTAGTCATTAAATCATTCTAAATTAATTCGAACGAATTCTATTTTCGCCCTTCAAACATTATTTTCTTACATAACTTGCAATTAATCTACTGAAGACAACAATGCATTATTTTTGCATTAAAAAGCATATCACTCAGTCTTTTCAATCATTAAATTGTTTGAAGGCACTCCGAACCAATTCTATTTTTGAATTTAGAACACGACTTTCATGCATAACTTACACTTGATCTATTGAAGGCAACTATTCATTTTTTTAGCCTTAAAGTCATATTATTGCGTCTCTTTTAGTCATTAAATATTTCTGAATCACTTCGAATGAAATTCGGCCTTTAAACATGACTTTCGTGCATAACTCGCAGTTCATCTTCTGAAGGCAACAATGCGTTTGTTTAGCCTTAAAGTCATGTCACTGAGTCTGTTCTAGTCATTAAATCATTCTAAATTAATTCGAACGAATTCTATTTTCGCCCTTCAAATATTATTTTCTTACATAACTTGCAATTAATCTACTGAAGACAACAATGCATTATTTTTGCATTAAAAAGCATATCACTCAGTCTTTTCAATCATTAAATTGTTTGAAGGCACTTCAAACAAATTCTATTTTTGAATTTAGAACACGACTTTCATGCATAACTTGCACTTGAACTATTGAAGGCAACTATTCATTTTTTTAGCCTTAAAGTCATATTATTGCGTCTCTTTTAGTCATTAAATCTTTCTAAATCACTTCCTTCGAAATTCGGCCTTTAAACATGACTTTCGTATATAACTTGCAGTTGATCTATTGAAGGCAACAATGCATTTGTTTAGCCTTAAAGTCATGTCACTGAGTCTCTTGTAGTCATTAAATCATTCTAAATTAATTCGAACGAATTCTATTTTCGCCCTTCAAATATTAGTTTCTTACATAACTTGCAATTAATCTAGTGAAGACAACAATGCATTATTTTTGCATTAAAAAGCATATCACTCAGTCTTTTCAATCATTAAATTGTTTGAAGGCACTTCAAACAAATTCTATTTTTGAATTTAGAAAACGACTTTCATGCATAACTTGCACTTGAACTATTGAAGGCAACTATTCATTTTTTTAGCCTTTAAGTCATATTATTGCGTCTCTTTTAGTCATTAAATCTTTCTAAATCACTTCCTTCGAAATTCGGCCTCTAAACATGACTTTCGTATATAACTTGCAGTTGATCTATTGAAGGCAACAATGCATTTGTTTAGCCTTAAAGTCATGTCACTGAGTCTCTTGTAGTCATTAAATCATTCTAAATTAATTCGAACGAATTCTATTTTCGCCCTTCAAATATTATTTTCTTACATAACTTGCAATTAATCTACTGAAGACAACAATGCATTATTTTTGCATTAAAAAGCATATCACTCAGTCTTTTCAATCATTAAATTGTTTGAAGGCACTTCAAACAAATTCTATTTTTGAATTTAGAAAACGACTTTCATGCATAACTTGCACTTGAACTATTGAAGGCAACTATTCATTTTTTTAGCCTTTAAGTCATATTATTGCGTCTCTTTTAGTCATTAAATCTTTCTAAATCACTTCCTTCGAAATTCGGCCTCTAAACATGACTTTCGTATATAACTTGCAGTTGATCTATTGAAGGCAACAATGCATTTGTTTAGCCTTAAAGTCATGTCACTGAGTCTCTTGTAGTCATTAAATCATTCTAAATTAATTCGAACGAATTCTATTTTCGCCCTTCAAATATTAGTTTCTTACATAACTTGCAATTAATCTAGTGAAGACAACAGTGCATTATTTTTGCATTAAAAAGCATATCACTCAGTCTTTTCAATCATTAAATTGTTTGAAGGCACTTCGAACCAATTCAATTTTTGAATTTAGAACACCACTTTCATGCACAACTTGCACTTGATCTATTGAAGGCAACTATTCATTTTTTTAGGCTTAAAGTCATATTATTGCGTCTCTTTTAGTCAGTAAATCTTTCGGAATAACTTCGAATGAAATTCGACCTTTAAACATGACTTTCATGCATAACTTGCAATTGATCTATTGAAGGCAACAATGCATTTGTTTAGCCTTAAAGTCATGTCACGGAGTCTCTTCTAATCATTAAATCATTCAAAATTAATTCGAACGAATTCTATTTTCGCTCTTCAAACATTATTTTCTTACATAACTTGCAATTAATCTACTGAAGACAACAATGCATTATTTTTGCACTAAAAAGCATATCACTCAGTCTTTTCAATTATTAAATTGTTTGAAGGCACTTCAAACAAATTCTATTTTTGAATTTAGAACACGACTTTCATGCATAATTTGCACTTGAACTATTGAAGGCAACTATTCATTTTTTTAGCCTTAAAGTCATATTATTGCGTCTCTTTTAGTCATTAAATCTTTCGAAATCACTTCTAACAAAATTCGGCCTTTAAACATGACTTTCGTGCATAATTTGCAGTTGATCTATTGAAGGCAACAATGCATTTGTTTAGCCTTAAAGTCATGTCACTGAGTCTGTTCTAGTCATTAAATCATTCTAAATTAATTCGAACGAATTCTATTTTCGCCCTTCAAACATTATTTTCTTACATAACTTGCAATTAATCTACTGAAGACAACAATGCATTATTTTAGCGTTAAAAAGCATATCACTCAGTCTTTTCAATCATTAAATTGTTTGAAGGCACTTCGAACGAGTACTATTTTTGAATTTAGAACACGACTTTCATGCATAACTTGCACTTGATCTATTGAAGGCAACTATTCATTTTTTTAGCCTTAAAGTCATATTATTGCGTCTCTTTTAGTCATTAAATATTTCTGAATCACTTCGAATGAAATTCGGCCTTTAAACATGACTTTCGTGCATAACTTGCAGTTGATCTTTTCAAGGCAACAATGCATTCGTTTAGCCTTAAAGTCATGTCACTGACTCTCTTCTAGTCATTAAATCATTCTAAATTAATTCGAACGAATTCTATTTTCGCCCTTCAAATATTATTTTCTTACATAACTTGCAATTAATCTACTGAAGACAACAATGCATTATTTTTGCATTAAAAAGCATATCACTCAGTCTTTTCAATCATTAAATTGTTTGAAGGCACTTCGAACCAATTTTATTTTTGAATTTAGAACACGACTTTCATGCATAACTTGCACTTGATCTATTGAAGGCAACTATTCATTTTTTTAGCCTTAAAGTCATATTATTGCGTCTCTTTTAGTCATTAAATATTTCTGAATCACTTCGAATGAAATTCAGCCTTTAAACATGACTTTCGTGCATAACTTGCAGTTGATCTTCTGAAGGCAACAATGCATTTGTTTAGCCTTAAAGTCATGTCACTGAGTCTCTTCTAGTCATTAAATCATTCTAAATTAATTCGAACGAATTCTATTTTCGCCCTTCAAATATTATTTTCTTACATAACTTGCAATTAATCTACTGAAGACAACAATGCATTATTTTTGCATTAAAAAGCATATCACTCAGTCTTTTCAATCATTAAATTGTTTGAAGGCAATTCAAACAAATTCTATTTTTGAATTTAGAACACGACTTTCATGCATAACTTGCACTTGAACTATTGAAGGCAACTATTCATTTTTTTAGCCTTGAAGTCATATTATTGCGTCTCTTTTAGTCATTAAATATTTCTGAATCACTTCGAATGAAATTCGGCCTTTAAACATGACTTTCGTGCATAACTTGCAGTTGATCTATTGAAGGCAACAATGCATTTGTTTAGCCTTAAATCATGTCACTAAGTCTCTTCTAGTCATTAAATCATTCTAAATTAATTCGAACGAATTCGATTTTCGCCCTTTAAACATTATTTTCTTACATAACTCGCAATTAATCTACTGAAGACAACAATGCTTTATTTTAGCATTAAAAAGCATATCACTCAGTCTTTTCAATCATTAAATTGTTTGGAGGCACTTCAAACAAATTCAATTTTTGAATTTAGAACACGACTTTCATGGATAACTTGCACTTGAACTATTGAAGGCAACTATTCATTTTTTTAGCCTTAAAGTCATACTATTGGGTCTCTTTTAGTCATTAAATCTTTCTAAATCACTTCGAACGAAATTCGGCCTTTAAACATGACTTTCGTGCATAACTTGCAGTTGATCTATTGAAGGCAACAATGCATTTGATTAGCCTTAAAGTCATGTCACTGAGTCTGTTCTAGTCATTAAATCATTCTAAATTAATTCGAACGAATTCTATTTTCGCCCTTCAAACATTATTTTCTTACATAACTTGCAATTAATCTACTGAAGACAACAACGCATTATTTTAGCATTAAAAAGCATATCACTCAGTCTTTTCAATCATTAAATTGTTTGAAGGCACTTCGAACCAATACTATTTTTGAATTTAGAACACGACTTTCATGCATAACTTGCACTTGATCTATTGAAGGCAACTATTCATTTTTTTAGCCTTAAAGTCATATTATTGCGTCTCTTTTAGTCATTAAATCTTTCTGAATAACTTCGAATGAAATTCGACCTTTAAACATGACTTTCATGCATAACTTGCAGTTGATCTATTGAAGGCAACAATGCATTTGTTTAGCCGTAAAGTCATGTCACGGAGTCTCTTCTAGTCATTAAATCATTCAAAATTAATTCGAACGAATTCTATTTTCGCCCTACAAACATTATTTTCTTACATAACTTGCAATTAATCTACTGAAGACAACAATGCATTATTTTAGCATTAAAAAGCACATTACTCAGTCTTTTCAATCATTAAATTGTTTGAAGGCACTTCGAACAAATTCTATTTTCGAATTTAGAACACGACTTTCATGCATAACTTGCACTTGAACTATTGAAGGCAACTATTCATTTTTTTAGCCTTAAAGTCATATTATTGCGTCGCTTTTAGTCATTAAATCTTTCTAAATCACTTCGAACGAAATTCGGCCTTTAAACATGACTTTCGTGCATAACTTGCAGTTGATCTATTGAAGGCAACAATGCATTTGTTTAGCCTTAAAGTCATGTCACTGAGTCTGTTCTAGTCATTAAATCATTCGAAATTAATTCGAACGAATTCTATTTTCGCCTTTCAAACATTATTTTCTTACATAACTTGCAATTAATCTACTGAAGACAACAATGCATTATTTTTGCATTAAAAAGCATATCACACAGTCTTTTCAATCATTAAATTGTTTGAAGGCACTTCGAACCAATTTTATTTTTGAATTTAGAACACGACTTTCATGCATAACTTCCACTTGAACTATTGAACGCAACTATTCATTTTTTTAGCCTTAAAGTTATATTATTGCGTCTCTTTTAGTCATTAAATTTTTATGAATCACTTCGAATGAAATTCGGCCTTTAAACATGACTTTCGTGCATAACTTGCAGTTGATCTTTTAAAGGCAACAATGCATTTGTTTAGCCTTATAGTCATGTCACTGAGTCTCTTCTAGTCATTAAATCATTCTAAATTAATTCGAACGAATTCGATTTTCGCCCTTTAAACATTATTTTCTTACATAACTTGCAATTAATCTATTGAAGACAACAATGCATTATTTTTGCATTAAAAAGCATATCACTCAGTCTTTTCAATCATTAAATTGTTTGAAGGCACTTGAAACAAATTCTATTTTTGAATTTAGAACACGAATTTCATGCATAACTTGCACTTGATCTATTGAAGGCAACTATTCATTTTTTTGGCCTTAAAGTCATATTATTGCGTCTCTTTTAGTCATTAAATTTTTCTACATCACTTCGAACGAAATTCGGCCTTTAAACATGACTTTCGTGCATAACTTGTAGTTGATCTTTTGAAGGCAACAATGCATTTGTTTAGCCTTAAAGTCATGTCACTGAGTCTCTTCTAGTCATTAAATCATTCTAAATTAATTCGAACGAATTCTATTTTCGCCCCTCAAATATTATTTTCTTACATAACTTGCAATTAATCTACTGAAGACAGCAATGCATTATTTTTGCATTAAAAAGCATATCACTCAGTCTTTTCAATCGTTAAATTGTTTGAAGGCACTTCGAACCAATTCTATTTTTGAATTTAGCACACGAATTTCATGCATAACTTGCACTTGATCTATTGAAGGCAACTATTCATTTTTTTGGCCTTAAAGTCATATTATTGCGTCTCTTTTAGTCATTAAATTTTTCTACATCACTTCGAACGAAATTCGGCCTTTAAACATGACTTTCGTGCATAACTTGTAGTTGATCTTTTGAAGGCAACAATGCATTTGTTTAGCCTTAAAGTCATGTCACTGAGTCTCTTCTAGTCATTAAATCATTCTAAATTAATTCGAACGAATTCTATTTTTGCCCTTCAAATATTATTTTCTTACATAACTTGTAATTAATCTACTGAAGACAACAATGCATTATTTTAGCATTAAAAAGCATATCACTCAGTCTTTTCAATCATTAAATTGTTTGAAGGCACTTCGAACCAATTCAATTTTTGAATTTAGAACACGACTTTCATGCACAACTTGCACTTGATCTATTGAAGGCAACTATTCATTTTTTTAGCCTTAAAGTCACATTATTGGGTATCTTTTAGTCATTAAATCTTTCTCAATCACTTCGAATGAAATTCAGCCTTTAAACATGACTTTCGTGCATAACTTGCAGTTGATCTATTGAAGGCAACAATGCATTTGTTTAGCCTTAAAGTCATGTCACCGAGTCTGTTCTAGTCATTAAATCATTCTAAATTAATTCGAACGAATTCTATTTTTGCCCTTCAAATATTATTTTCTTACATAACTTGTAATTAATCTACTGAAGACAACAATGCATTATTTTAGCATTAAAAAGCATATCACTCAGTGTTTTCAATCATTAAATTGTTTGAAGGCACTTCGAACCAATTCTATTTTTGAATTTAGAACACGACTTTCATGCATAACTTGCACTATATCTATTGAAGGCAACTAGTCATTTTTTTAGCTTTAAAGTCATATTATTGCGTCTCTTTTAGTCATTAAATCTTTCTAAATCACTTCGAACGAAATTCAGCCTTTAAACATGATTTTCGTGCATAACTAGCAGTTGATCTATTGAAGGCAACAATGCATTTGTTTAGCCTTAAAGTCTTGTCACTGAGTCTGTTCTAGTCATTAAATCATTCTAAATTAATTCGAACGAATTCGATTTTCGCCCTTTAAACATTATTTTCTTACATAACTTGCAATTAATCTACTGAAGACAACAATGCATTATTTTAGCATTAAAAAGCATATCACTCAGTCTTCTCAATCATTAAATTGTTTGAAGGCACTTCGAACAAATTCTATTTTTGAATTTAGAACCCGACTTTCATGCATAACTTGCACTTGAACTATTGAAGGCAACTATTCATTTTTTTAGCCTTAAAGTCATATTATTGCGTCTCTTTTAGTCATTAAATCTTTCTACATCACTTCGAACGAAATTCGGCCTTTAAACATGACTTTCGTGCATAACTTGCAGTTGATCTTTTGAAGGCAACAATGCATTTGTTTAGCCTTAAAGTCATGTCATTGAGTCTCTTCTGGTCATTAAATCATTCTAAATTAATTCGAACGAATTCTATTTTCGCCCTTCAAATATTATTTTCTTACATAACTTGCAATTAATCTACTGAAGACAACAATGCATTATTTTAGCATTAAAAAGCACATTACTCAGTCTTTTCAATCATTAAATTGTTTGAAGGCACTTCGAACAAATTCTATTTTCGAATTTAGAACACGACTTTCATGCATAACTTGCACTTGAACTATTGAAGGCAACTATTCATTTTTTTAGCCTTAAAGTCATATTATTGCGTCGCTTTTAGTCATTAAATCTTTCTAAATCACTTCGAACGAAATTCGGCCTTTGAACATGACTTTCGTGCATAACTTGCAGTTGATCTATTGAAGGCAACAATGCATTTGTTTAGCCTTAAAGTCATGTCACTGAGTCTGTTCTAGTCATTAAATCATTCGAAATTAATTCGAACGAATTCTATTTTCGCCTTTCAAACATTATTTTCTTACATAACTTGCAATTAATCTACTGAAGACAACAATGCATTATTTTAGCAATAAAAAGCATATCACTCAGTCTTTTCAATCATTAAATTGTTTGAAGGCACTTCGAACCAATTCTATTTTTGAATTTAGAACACGACTTTCATGCATAACTTGCACTTGATCTATTGAAGGCAACTATTCATTTTTTTAGCCTTAAAATCATATTATTGCATCTCTTTTAGTCATTAAATCTTTCTGAATCACTTCGAATGAAATTCGGCCTTTAAACATGACTTTCGTGCATAACTTGCAGTTGATCTATTGAAGGCAACAATGCATTTGTTTAGCCTTAAAGTCATGTCACGGTGTCTCTTCTAGTCATTAAATCATTCAAAATTAATTCGAACGAATTCTATTTTCGCCCTTCAAACATTATTTTCTTACATAACTTGCAATTAATCTACTGAAGACAACAATGCATTATTTTAGCATTAAAAAGCATATCACTCAGTCTTTTCAATCATTAAATTGTTTGAAGGCACTTCAAACAAATTCTATTTTTGAATTTAGAACACGACTTTCATGCATAACTTGCACTTGAACTATTGAAGGCAACTATTCATTTTTTTAGCCTTAAAGTCATATTATTGCGTCTCTTTTAGTCATTAAATCTTTCTAAATCACTTCTAACGAAATTCGGCCTTTAAACATGACTTTCGTTCATAACTTGCAGTTGATCTATTGAAGACAACAATGCATTTGTTTAGCCTTAAAGTCATGTCACTGAGTCTGTTCTAGTCATTAAATCATTCTAAATTAATTCGAAAGAATTCTATTTTCGCCCTTCAAACATTATTTTCTTACATAACTTGCAATTAATCGACTAAAGACAACAATGCATTATTTTAGCATTAAAAAGCATATCACTCAGTCTTTTCAATCATTAAACTGTTTGAAGGCACTTCGAACCAGTACTATTTTTGAATTTAGAACACGACTTTCATGCATAACTTGCACTTGATCTATTGAAGGAAACTATTCATTTTTTAGGCCTTAAAATCATATTATTGCATCTCTTTTAGTCATTAAATCTTTCTGAATCACTTCGAATGAAATTCGGCCTTTAAACATGACTTTCGTGCATAACTTGCAGTTGACCTTTTGAAGGCAACAATGCATTTGTTTAGCCTTAAAGTCATGTCACTGAGTCTCTTCTAGTCATTAAATCATTCTAAATTAATTCGAACGAATTCTATTTTCTCCCTTCAAATATTATTTTCTTACATAACTGGCAATTAACCTACTGAAGACAACAATGCATTATTTTTGCATTAAAAAGCATATCACTCAGTCTTTTCAATCATTAAATTGTTTGAAGGCACTTCAAACAAATTCTATTTTTGAATTTAGAACACGAATTTCATGCATAACATGCACTTGAACCATTGAAGGCAACTATTCATTTTTTTAGCCTTAAAGTCATATTATTGCGTCTCTTTTAGTCATTAAATCTTTTTGAATCACTTCGAATAAAATTCGGCCTTTAAACATGATTTTCGTGCATAACTTGCAGTTGATCTATTGAAGGCAACAATGCATTTGTTTAGCCTTAAAGTCATGTCACGGAGTCTCTTCTATTCATTAAATCATTTAAAATTAATTCAAACGAATTCTATTTTCGCCCTTCAAACATTATTTTCTTACATAACTTAAAATTAATCTACCGAAGACAACAATGCATTATTTTAGCATTAAAAAGCATATCACTCAGTCTTTTCAATCATTAAATTGTTTGAAGGCACTTCGAACCAATTCTATTTTTGAATTTAGAACCCCACTTTCATGGATAACTTGCACTTGAACTATTAAAGGCAACTATTCATTTTTTTAGCCTTAAAGTCATATTATTGGGTCTCTTTTAGTCATTAAATCTTTCTATATCACTTCGAACGAAATTCGGCCTTTAAACATGACTTTCGTGCATAACTTGTAGTTGATCTATTGAAGGCAACAATGCATTTGTTTAGCCTTAAAGTCATGTCACGGAGTCTCTTCTAGTCATTAAATCATTCAAAATTAATTCGAACGAATTCTATTTTCGCCCTTCAAACATTATTTTCTTACATAACTTGCAATTAATCTACTGAAGACAACAATGCATTATTTTAGCATTAAAAAGCATATCACTCAGTCTTTTCAATCATTAAATTGTTTGAAGGCACTTCGAACCAGTACTATTTTTGAATTTAGAACACAACTTTCATGCATAACTTGCACTTGATCTATTGAAGGCAACTATTCAATTTTTTAGCCTTAAAGTCATATTATTGCGTCTCTTTTAGTCGTTAAATCTTTCTGAATCACTTCGAATGAAATTCGGCCTTTAAACATGACTTTCGTGCATAACTTGCAGTTGATCTTTTGAAGGCAACAATGCATTTGTTTAGCCTTAAAGTCATGTCACTGAGTCTCTTCTAGTCATTAAATCATTCTAAATTAATTCGAACGAATTCTATTTTCTCCCTTCAAATATTATTTTCTTACATAACTTGCAATTAATCTACTGAAGACAACAATGCATTATTTTAGCATTAAAAAGCATATCACTCAGTCTTTTCAATCATTAAATTGTTTGAAGGCACTTCGAACCAGTACTATTTTTGAATTTAGAACACAACTTTCATGCATAACTTGCACTTGATCTATTGAAGGCAACTATTCAATTTTTTAGCCTTAAAGTCATATTATTGCGTCTCTTTTAGTCGTTAAATCTTTCTGAATCACTTCGAATGAAATTCGGCCTTTAAACATGACTTTCGTGCATAACTTGCAGTTGATCTTTTGAAGGCAACAATGCATTTGTTTAGCCTTAAAGTCATGTCACTGAGTCTCTTCTAGTCATTATATCATTCTAAATTAATTCGAACGAATTCGATTTTCGCCCTTTAAACATTATTTTCTTACATAACTTGCAATTAATCTACTGAAGACAACAATGCATTATTTTTGCGTTAAAAAGCATATCACTCAGTCTTTTCAATCATTAAATTGTTTGAAGGCACTTCGAACCAATTCTATTTTTGAATTTAGAACACGACTTTCATGCATAACTTGCACTTGAACTATTGAACGCAACTATTCATTTTTTTAGCCTTAAAGTCACATTATTGCGTATCTTTTAGTCATTAAATCTTTCTCAATCACTTCGAAAGAAATTCAGCCTTTAAACATGACTTTCGTGCATAACTTGCAGTTGATCTATTGAAGGCAACAATGCATTTGTTTAGCCTTAAAGTCATGTCACTGAGTCTGTTCTAGTCATTAAATCATTCTAAATTAATTCGAACGAATTCTATTTTTGCCCTTCAAATATTATTTTCTTACATAACTTGTAATTAATCTACTGAAGACAACAATGCATTATTTTAGCATTAAAAAGCATATCACTCAGTCTTTTCAATCATTAAATTGTTTGAAGGCACTTCGAACCAATTCAATTTTTGAATTTAGAACACGACTTTCATGCACAACTTGCACTTGATCTATTGAAGGCAACTATTCATTTTTTTAGCCTTAAAGTCACATTATTGGGTATCTTTTAGTCATTAAATCTTTCTCAATCACTTCGAACGAAATTCAGCCTTTGAACATGACTTTCGTGCATAACTTGCAGTTGATCTATTGAAGGCAACAATGCATTTGTTTAGCCTTAAAGTCATGTCACCGAGTCTGTTCTAGTCATTAAATCATTCTAAATTAATTCGAACGAATTCTATTTTTGCCCTTCAAATATTATTTTCTTACATAACTTGTAATTAATCTACTGAAGACAACAATGCATTATTTTAGCATTAAAAAGCATATCACTCAGTGTTTTCAATCATTAAATTGTTTGAAGGCACTTCGAACCAATTCTATTTTTGAATTTAGAACACGACTTTCATGCATAACTTGCACTATATCTATTGAAGGCAACTAGTCATTTTTTTAGCTTTAAAGTCATATTATTGCGTCTCTTTTAGTCATTAAATCTTTCTAAATCACTTCGAACGAAATTCAGCCTTTAAACATGACTTTCGTGCATAACTAGCAGTTGATCTATTGAAGGCAACAATGCATTTGTTTAGCCTTAAAGTCTTGTCACTGAGTCTGTTCTAGTCATTAAATCATTCTAAATTAATTCGAACGAATTCGATTTTCGCCCTTTAAACATTATTTTCTTACATAACTTGCAATTAATCTACTGAAGACAACAATGCATTATTTTAGCATTAAAAAGCATATCACTCAGTCTTCTCAATCATTAAATTGTTTGAAGGCACTTCGAACAAATTCTATTTTTGAATTTAGAACCCGACTTTCATGCATAACTTGCACTTGAACTATTGAAGGCAACTATTCATTTTTTTAGCCTTAAAGTCATATTATTGCGTCTCTTTTAGTCATTAAATCTTTCTACATCACTTCGAACGAAATTCGGCCTTTAAACATGACTTTCGTGCATAACTTGCAGTTGATCTTTTGAAGGCAACAATGCATTTGTTTAGCCTTAAAGTCATGTCATTGAGTCTCTTCTGGTCATTAAATCATTCTAAATTAATTCGAACGAATTCTATTTTCGCCCTTCAAACATTATTTTCTTACATAACTTGCAATTAATCTACTGAAGACAACAATGCATTATTTTAGCATTAAAAAGCATATCACTCAGTCTTTTCAATCATTAAATTGTTTGAAGGCACTTCAAACAAATTCTATTTTTGAATTTAGAACACGACTTTCATGCATAACTTGCACTTGAACTATTGAAGGCAACTATTCATTTTTTTAGCCTTAAAGTCATATTATTGCGTCGCTTTTAGTCATTAAATCTTTCTAAATCACTTCGAACGAAATTCGGCCTTTAAACATGACTTTCGTGCATAACTTGCAGTTGATCTATTGAAGGCAACAATGCATTTGTTTAGCCTTAAAGTCATGTCACTGAGTCTGTTCTAGTCATTAAATCATTCGAAATTAATTCGAACGAATTCTATTTTCGCCTTTCAAACATTATTTTCTTACATAACTTGCAATTAATCTACTGAAGACAACAATGCATTATTTTAGCAATAAAAAGCATATCACTCAGTCTTTTCAATCATTAAATTGTTTGAAGGCACTTCGAACCAATTCTATTTTTGAATTTAGAACACGACTTTCATGCATAACTTGCACTTGATCTATTGAAGGCAACTATTCATTTTTTTAGCCTTAAAATCATATTATTGCATCTCTTTTAGTCATTAAATCTTTCTGAATCACTTCGAATGAAATTCGGCCTTTAAACATGACTTTCGTGCATAACTTGCAGTTGATCTATTGAAGGCAACAATGCATTTGTTTAGCCTTAAAGTCATGTCACGGTGTCTCTTCTAGTCATTAAATCATTGAAAATTAATTCGAACGAATTCTATTTTCGCCCTTCAAACATTATTTTCTTACATAACTTGCAATTAATCTACTGAAGACAACAATGCATTATTTTAGCATTAAAAAGCATATCACTCAGTCTTTTCAATCATTAAATTGTTTGAAGGCACTTCAAACAAATTCTATTTTTGAATTTAGAACACGACTTTCATGCATAACTTGCACTTGAACTATTGAAGGCAACTATTCATTTTTTTAGCCTTAAAGTCATATTATTGCGTCTCTTTTAGTCATTAAATCTTTCTAAATCACTTCTAACGAAATTCGGCCTTTAAACATGACTTTCGTTCATAACTTGCAGTTGATCTATTGAAGGCAACAATGCATTTGTTTAGCCTTAAAGTCATGTCACTGAGTCTGTTCTAGTCATTAAATCATTCTAAATTAATTCGAAAGAATTCTATTTTCGCCCTTCAAACATTATTTTCTTACATAACTTGCAATTAATCGACTAAAGACAACAATGCATTATTTTAGCATTAAAAAGCATATCACTCAGTCTTTTCAATCATTAAACTGTTTGAAGGCACTTCGAACCAGTACTATTTTTGAATTTAGAACACGACTTTCATGCATAACTTGCACTTGATCTATTGAAGGAAACTATTCATTTTTTAAGCCTTAAAATCATATTATTGCATCTCTTTTAGTCATTAAATCTTTCTGAATCACTTCGAATGAAATTCGGCCTTTAAACATGACTTTCGTGCATAACTTGCAGTTGACCTTTTGAAGGCAACAATGCATTTGTTTAGCCTTAAAGTCATGTCACTGAGTCTCTTCTAGTCATTAAATCATTCTAAATTAATTCGAACGAATTCTATTTTCTCCCTTCAAATATTATTTTCTTACATAACTGGCAATTAACCTACTGAAGACAACAATGCATTATTTTTGCATTAAAAAGCATATCACTCAGTCTTTTCAATCATTAAATTGTTTGAAGGCACTTCAAACAAATTCTATTTTTGAATTTAGAACACGAATTTCATGCATAACATGCACTTGAACCATTGAAGGCAACTATTCATTTTTTTAGCCTTAAAGTCATATTATTGCGTCTCTTTTAGTCATTAAATCTTTTTGAATCACTTCGAATAAAATTCGGCCTTTAAACATGATTTTCGTGCATAACTTGCAGTTGATCTATTGAAGGCAACAATGCATTTGTTTAGCCTTAAAGTCATGTCACGGAGTCTCTTCTAGTCATTAAATCATTTAAAATTAATTCAAACGAATTCTATTTTCGCCCTTCAAACATTATTTTCTTACATAACTTGCAATTAATCTACTGAAGACAACAATGCATTATTTTAGCATTAAAAAGCATATCACTCAGTCTTTTCAATCATTAAATTGTTTGAAGGCACTTCGAACCAATTCTATTTTTGAATTTAGAACCCCACTTTCATGGATAACTTGCACTTGAACTATTAAAGGCAACTATTCATTTTTTTAGCCTTAAAGTCATATTATTGGGTCTCTTTTAGTCATTAAATCTTTCTATATCACTTCGAACGAAATTCGGCCTTTAAACATGACTTTCGTGCATAACTTGTAGTTGATCTATTGAAGGCAACAATGCATTTGTTTAGCCTTAAAGTCATGTCACGGAGTCTCTTCTAGTCATTAAATCATTCAAAATTAATTCGAACGAATTCTATTTTCGCCCTTCAAACATTATTTTCTTACATAACTTGCAATTAATCTACTGAAGACAACAATGCATTATTTTAGCATTAAAAAGCATATCACTCAGTCTTTTCAATCATTAAATTGTTTGAAGGCACTTCGAACCAGTACTATTTTTGAATTTAGAACACAACTTTCATGCATAACTTGCACTTGATCTATTGAAGGCAACTATTCAATTTTTTAGCCTTAAAGTCATATTATTGCGTCTCTTTTAGTCGTTAAATCTTTCTGAATCACTTCGAATGAAATTCGGCCTTTAAACATGACTTTCGTGCATAACTTGCAGTTGATCTTTTGAAGGCAACAATGCATTTGTTTAGCCTTAAAGTCATGTCACTGAGTCTCTTCTAGTCATTAAATCATTCTAAATTAATTCGAACGAATTCTATTTTCTCCCTTCAAATATTATTTTCTTACATAACTTGCAATTAATCTACTGAAGACAACAATGCATTATTTTAGCATTAAAAAGCATATCACACAGTCTTTTCAATCATTAAATTGTTTGAAGGCACTTCAAACCAATTCTATTTTTGAATTTAGAACACGACTTTCATGCATAACTTGCACTTGAACTATTGAAGGCAACTATTCATTTTTTTAGCCTTAAAGTCATACTATTGGGTCTCTTTTAGTCATTAAATCTTTCTAAATCACTTCGAACGAAATTCGGCCTTTAAACATGACTTTCGTGCATAACTTGCAGTTGATCTATTGAAGGCAACAATGCATTTGATTAGCCTTAAAGTCATGTCACTGAGTCTGTTCTAGTCATTAAATCATTCAAAATTAATTCGAACGAATTCTATTTTCGCCCTTCAAACATTATTTTCTTACATAACTTGCAATTAATCTACTGAAGACAACAATGCATTATTTTAGCATTAAAAAGCATATCACTCAGTCTTTTCAATCATTAAATTGTTTGAAGGCACTTCAAACAAATTCTATTTTTGAATTTAGAACACGACTTTCATGCATAACTTGCACTTGAACTATTGAAGGCAACTATTCATTTTTTTAGCCTTAAAGTCATATTATTGCGTCTCTTTTAGTCATTAAATCTTTCTAAATCACTTCTAACGAAATTCGGCCTTTAAACATGACTTTCGTTCATAACTTGCAGTTGATCTATTGAAGGCAACAATGCATTTGTTTAGCCTTAAAGTCATGTCACTGAGTCTGTTCTAGTCATTAAATCATTCTAAATTAATTCGAAAGAATTCTATTTTCGCCCTTCAAACATTATTTTCTTACATAACTTGCAATTAATCGACTAAAGACAACAATGCATTATTTTAGCATTAAAAAGCATATCACTCAGTCTTTTCAATCATTAAACTGTTTGAAGGCACTTCGAACCAGTACTATTTTTGAATTTAGAACACGACTTTCATGCATAACTTGCACTTGATCTATTGAAGGAAACTATTCATTTTTTAAGCCTTAAAATCATATTATTGCATCTCTTTTAGTCATTAAATCTTTCTGAATCACTTCGAATGAAATTCGGCCTTTAAACATGACTTTCGTGCATAACTTGCAGTTGACCTTTTGAAGGCAACAATGCATTTGTTTAGCCTTAAAGTCATGTCACTGAGTCTCTTCTAGTCATTAAATCATTCTAAATTAATTCGAACGAATTCTATTTTCTCCCTTCAAATATTATTTTCTTACATAACTGGCAATTAACCTACTGAAGACAACAATGCATTATTTTTGCATTAAAAAGCATATCACTCAGTCTTTTCAATCATTAAATTGTTTGAAGGCACTTCAAACAAATTCTATTTTTGAATTTAGAACACGAATTTCATGCATAACATGCACTTGAACCATTGAAGGCAACTATTCATTTTTTTAGCCTTAAAGTCATATTATTGCGTCTCTTTTAGTCATTAAATCTTTTTGAATCACTTCGAATAAAATTCGGCCTTTAAACATGATTTTCGTGCATAACTTGTAGTTGATCTATTGAAGGCAACAATGCATTTGTTTAGCCTTAAAGTCATGTCACGGAGTCTCTTCTAGTCATTAAATCATTTAAAATTAATTCAAACGAATTCTATTTTCGCCCTTCAAACATTATTTTCTTACATAACTTGCAATTAATCTACTGAAGACAACAATGCATTATTTTAGCATTAAAAAGCATATCACTCAGTCTTTTCAATCATTAAATTGTTTGAAGGCACTTCGAACCAATTCTATTTTTGAATTTAGAACCCCACTTTCATGGATAACTTGCACTTGAACTATTAAAGGCAACTATTCATTTTTTTAGCCTTAAAGTCATATTATTGGGTCTCTTTTAGTCATTAAATCTTTCTATATCACTTCGAACGAAATTCGGCCTTTAAACATGACTTTCGTGCATAACTTGTAGTTGATCTATTGAAGGCAACAATGCATTTGTTTAGCCTTAAAGTCATGTCACGGAGTCTCTTCTAGTCATTAAATCATTCAAAATTAATTCGAACGAATTCTATTTTCGCCCTTCAAACATTATTTTCTTACATAACTTGCAATTAATCTACTGAAGACAACAATGCATTATTTTAGCATTAAAAAGCATATCACTCAGTCTTTTCAATCATTAAATTGTTTGAAGGCACTTCGAACCAGTACTATTTTTGAATTTAGAACACAACTTTCATGCATAACTTGCACTTGATCTATTGAAGGCAACTATTCAATTTTTTAGCCTTAAAGTCATATTATTGCGTCTCTTTTAGTCGTTAAATCTTTCTGAATCACTTCGAATGAAATTCGGCCTTTAAACATGACTTTCGTGCATAACTTGCAGTTGATCTTTTGAAGGCAACAATGCATTTGTTTAGCCTTAAAGTCATGTCACTGAGTCTCTTCTAGTCATTAAATCATTCTAAATTAATTCGAACGAATTCTATTTTCTCCCTTCAAATATTATTTTCTTACATAACTGGCAATTAATCTACTGAAGACAACAATGCATTGTTTTAGCATTAAAAAGCATATCACACAGTCTTTTCAATCATTAAATTGTTTGAAGGCACTTCGAACCAATTCTATTTTTGATTTTAGAACACGACTTTCATGCATAACTTGCACTTGAACTATTGAAGGCAACTATTCATTTTTTTAGCCTTAAAGTCATACTATTGGGTCTCTTTTAGTCATTAAATCTTTCTAAATCACTTCGAACGAAATTCGGCCTTTAAACATGACTTTCGTGCATAACTTGCAGTTGATCTATTGAAGGCAACAATGCATTTGATTAGCCTTAAAGTCATGTCACTGAGTCTGTTCTAGTCATTAAATCATTCTAAATTAATTCGAACGAATTCTATTTTCGCCCTTCAAACATTATTTTCTTACATAACTTGCAATTAATCTACTGAAGACAACAATGCATTATTTTAGCATTAAAAAGCATATCACTCAGTCTTTTCAATCATTAAATTGTTTGAAGGCACTTCAAACAAATTCTATTTTTGAATTTAGAACACGACTTTCATGCATAACTTGCACTTGAACTATTGAAGGCAACTATTCATTTTTTTAGCCTTAAAGTCATATTATTGCGTCTCTTTTAGTCATTAAATCTTTCTAAATCACTTCTAACGAAATTCGGCCTTTAAACATGACTTTCGTTCATAACTTGCAGTTGATCTATTGAAGGCAACAATGCATTTGTTTAGCCTTAAAGTCATGTCACTGAGTCTGTTCTAGTCATTAAATCATTCTAAATTAATTCGAAAGAATTCTATTTTCGCCCTTCAAACATTATTTTCTTACATAACTTGCAATTAATCGACTAAAGACAACAATGCATTATTTTAGCATTAAAAAGCATATCACTCAGTCTTTTCAATCATTAAACTGTTTGAAGGCACTTCGAACCAGTACTATTTTTGAATTTTGAACACGACTTTCATGCATAACTTGCACTTGATCTATTGAAGGAAACTATTCATTTTTTAAGCCTTAAAATCATATTATTGCATCTCTTTTAGTCATTAAATCTTTCTGAATCACTTCGAATGAAATTCGGCCTTTAAACATGACTTTCGTGCATAACTTGCAGTTGACCTTTTGAAGGCAACAATGCATTTGTTTAGCCTTAAAGTCATGTCACTGAGTCTCTTCTAGTCATTAAATCATTCTAAATTAATTCGAACGAATTCTATTTTCTCCCTTCAAATATTATTTTCTTACATAACTGGCAATTAACCTACTGAAGACAACAATGCATTATTTTTGCATTAAAAAGCATATCACTCAGTCTTTTCAATCATTAAATTGTTTGAAGGCACTTCAAACAAATTCTATTTTTGAATTTAGAACACGAATTTCATGCATAACATGCACTTGAACCATTGAAGGCAACTATTCATTTTTTTAGCCTTAAAGTCATATTATTGCGTCTCTTTTAGTCATTAAATCTTTTTGAATCACTTCGAATAAAATTCGGCCTTTAAACATGATTTTCGTGCATAACTTGCAGTTGATCTATTGAAGGCAACAATGCATTTGTTTAGCCTTAAAGTCATGTCACGGAGTCTCTTCTAGTCATTAAATCATTTAAAATTAATTCAAACGAATTCTATTTTCGCCCTTCAAACATTATTTTCTTACATAACTTGCAATTAATCTACTGAAGACAACAATGCATTATTTTAGCATTAAAAAGCATATCACTCAGTCTTTTCAATCATTAAATTGTTTGAAGGCACTTCGAACCAATTCTATTTTTGAATTTAGAACCCCACTTTCATGGATAACTTGCACTTGAACTATTAAAGGCAACTATTCATTTTTTTAGCCTTAAAGTCATATTATTGGGTCTCTTTTAGTCATTAAATCTTTCTATATCACTTCGAACGAAATTCGGCCTTTAAACATGACTTTCGTGCATAACTTGTAGTTGATCTATTGAAGGCAACAATGCATTTGTTTAGCCTTAAAGTCATGTCACGGAGTCTCTTCTAGTCATTAAATCATTCAAAATTAATTCGAACGAATTCTATTTTCGCCCTTCAAACATTATTTTCTTACATAACTTGCAATTAATCTACTGAAGACAACAATGCATTATTTTAGCATTAAAAAGCATATCACTCAGTCTTTTCAATCATTAAATTGTTTGAAGGCACTTCGAACCAGTACTATTTTTGAATTTAGAACACAACTTTCATGCATAACTTGCACTTGATCTATTGAAGGCAACTATTCAATTTTTTAGCCTTAAAGTCATATTATTGCGTCTCTTTTAGTCGTTAAATCTTTCTGAATCACTTCGAATGAAATTCGGCCTTTAAACATGACTTTCGTGCATAACTTGCAGTTGATCTTTTGAAGGCAACAATGCATTTGTTTAGCCTTAAAGTCATGTCACTGAGTCTCTTCTAGTCATTAAATCATTCTAAATTAATTCGAACGAATTCTATTTTCTCCCTTCAAATATTATTTTCTTACATAACTTGCAATTAATCTACTGAAGACAACAATGCATTATTTTAGCATTAAAAAGCATATCACACAGTCTTTTCAATCATTAAATTGTTTGAAGGCACTTCGAACCAATTCTATTTTTGAATTTAGAACACGACTTTCATGCATAACTTGCACTTGAACTATTGAAGGCAACTATTCATTTTTTTAGCCTTGAAGTCATATTATTGCGTCTCGTTTAGTCATTAAATCTTTCTGAATCACTTCGAATGAAATTCGGCCTTTAAACATGACTTTCGTGCATAATTTGCAGTTGATCTTTTGAAGGCAACAATGCATCTGTTTAGCCTTAAAGTCATGTCACTGAGTCTCTTCTAGTCATTAAATCATTCTAAATTAATTCGAACGAATTCAATTTTCGCACTTTAAACATTGTTTTCTTACATAACTTGCAATTAATCTACTGAAGACAACAATGCATTATTTTAGCATTAAAAAGCATATCACACAGTCTTTTCAATCATTAAATTGTTTGAAGGCACTTCGAACCAATTCTATTTTTGAATTTAGAACACGACTTTCATGCATAACTTGCACTTGAACTATTGAAGGCAACTATTCATTTTTTTAGCCTTGAAGTCATATTATTGCGTCTCGTTTAGTCATTAAATCTTTCTGAATCACTTCGAATGAAATTCGGCCTTTAAACATGACTTTCGTGCATAACTAGCAGTTGATCTATTGAAGGCAACAATGCATTTGTTTAGCCTTAAAGTCTTGTCACTGAGTCTGTTCTAGTCATTAAATCATTCTAAATTAATTCGAACGAATTCGATTTTCGCCCTTTAAGCATTATTTTCTTACATAACTTGCAATTAATCTACTGAAGACAACAATGCATTATTTTAGCATTAAAAAGCATATCACTCAGTCTTCTCAATCATTAAATTGTTTGATGGCACTTCGAACAAATTCTATTTTTGAATTTAGAACCCGACTTTCATGCATAACTTGCACTTGAACTATTAAAGGCAACTATTCATTTTTTTAGCCTTAAAGTCATATTATTGCGTCTCTTTTAGTCATTAAATCTTTCTAAATCACTTCCTTCGAAATTCGGCCTTTAAACATGACTTTCGTATATAACTTGCAGTTGATCTATTGAAGGCAACAATGCATTTGTTTAGCCTTAAAGTCATGTCACTGAGTCTCTTGTAGTCATTAAATCATTCTAAATTAATTCGAACGAATTCTATTTTCGCCTTTCAATCATTATTTTCTTACATAACTTGCAATTAATCTACTGAAGACAACAATGCATTATTTTAGCATTAAGAAGCATATCACTCAGTCTTTTCAATCATTAAATTGTTTGAAAGCACTTCGAACAAATTCTATTTTTGAATTTAGAACTCGACTTTCATGCATAACTTGCACTTGAACTATTGAAGGCAACTATTCATTTTTTTAGCCTTAAAGTCATATTATTGCGTCTCTTTTAGTCATTAAATCTTTCTACATCACTTCGAACGAAATTCGGCCTTTAAACATGACTTTCGTGCATAACTTGCACTTGATCTTTTGAAGGCAACAATGCATTTGTTTAGCCTTAAAGTCATGTCATTGAGTCTCTTCTGGTCATTAAATCATTCTAAATTAATTCGAACGAATTCTATTTTCGCCCTTCAAATATTATTTTCTTACATAACTTGCAATTAATCTACTGAAGACAACAATGCATTATTTTAGCAATAAAAAGCATATCACTCAGTCTTTTCAATCATTCAATTGTTTGAAGGCACTTCGAACCAATTCTATTTTTGAATTTAGAACACGACTTTCATGCATAACTTGCACTTGATCTATTGAAGGCAACTATTCATTTTTTTAGCCTTAAAATCATATTATTGCATCTCTTTTAGTCATTAAATCTTTCTGAATCACTTCGAATGAAATTCGGCCTTTAAACATGACTTTCGTGCATAACTTGCAGTTGATCTATTGAAGGCAACAATGCATTTGTTTAGCCTTAAAGTCATGTCACGGTGTCTCTTCTAGTCATTAAATCATTCAAAATTAATTCGAACGAATTCTATTTTCGCCCTTCAAACATTATTTTCTTACATAACTTGCAATTAATCTACTGAAGACAACAATGCATTATTTTAGCATTAAAAAGCATATCACTCAGTCTTTTCAATCATTAAATTGTTTGAAGGCACTTCAAACAAATTCTATTTTTGAATTTAGAACACGACTTTCATGCATAACTTGCACTTGAACTATTGAAGGCAACTATTCATTTTTTTAGCCTTAAAGTCATATTATTGCGTCTCTTTTAGTCATTAAATCTTTCTAAATCACTTCTAACGAAATTCGGCCTTTAAACATGACTTTCGGTCATAACTTGCAGTTGATCTATTGAAGGCAACAATGCATTTGTTTAGCCTTAAAGTCATGTCACTGAGTCTGTTCTAGTCATTAAATCATTCAAAATTAATTCGAACGAATTCTATTTTCGCCCTTCAAACATTATTTTCTTACATAACTTGCAATTAATCGACTAAAGACAACAATGCATTATTTTAGCATTAAAAAGCATATCACTCAGTCTTTTCAATCATTAAACTGTTTGAAGGCACTTCGAACCAGTACTATTTTTGAATTTAGAACACGACTTTCATGCATAACTTGCACTTGATCTATTGAAGGCAACTATTCATTTTTTAAGCCTTAAAGTCATATTATTGCGTCTCTTTTAGTCGTTAAATCTTTCTGAATCACTTCGAATGAAATTCGGCCTTTAAACATGACTTTCGTGCATAACTTGCAGTTGATCTTTTGAAGGCAACAATGCATTTGTTTAGCCTTAAAGTCATGTCACTGAGTCTCTTCTAGTCATTAAATCATTCTAAATTAATTCGAACGAATTCGATTTTCGCCCTTTAAACACTATTTTCTTACATAACTTGCAATTAATCTACTGAAGACAACAATGCATTATTTTAGCATTAAAAAGCATATCACTCAGTCTTTTCAATCATTAAATTGTTTGAAGGCACTTCGAACCAATTCTATTTTTGAATTTAGAACACGACTTTCATGCATAACTTGCACTTGAACTATTGAAGGCAACTATTCATTTTTTTAGCCTTAAAGTCATATTATTGCGTCTCTTTTAGTCATTAAATCTTTTTGAATCACTTCGAATAAAATTCGGCCTTTAAACATGATTTTCGTGCATAACTTGCAGTTGATCTATTGAAGGCAACAATGCATTTGTTTAGCCTTAAAGTCATGTCACGGAGTCTCTTCTAGTCATTAAATCATTTAAAATTAATTCAAACGAATTCTATTTTCGCCCTTCAAACATTATTTTCTTACATAACTTGCAATTAATCTACTGAAGACAACAATGCATTATTTTAGCATTAAAAAGCATATCACTCAGTCTTTTCAATCATTAAATTGTTTGAAGGCACTTCGAACCAATTCTATTTTTGAATTTAGAACCCCACTTTCATGGATAACTTGCACTTGAACTATTAAAGGCAACTATTCATTTTTTTAGCCTTAAAGTCATATTATTGGGTCTCTTTTAGTCATTAAATCTTTCTATATCACTTCGAACGAAATTCGGCCTTTAAACATGACTTTCGTGCATAACTTGTAGTTGATCTATTGAAGGCAACAATGCATTTGTTTAGCCTTAAAGTCATGTCACGGAGTCTCTTCTAGTCATTAAATCATTCAAAATTAATTCGAACGAATTCTATTTTCGCCCTTCAAACATTATTTTCTTACATAACTTGCAATTAATCTACTGAAGACAACAATGCATTATTTTAGCATTAAAAAGCATATCACTCAGTCTTTTCAATCATTAAATTGTTTGAAGGCACTTCGAACCAGTACTATTTTTGAATTTAGAACACAACTTTCATGCATAACTTGCACTTGATCTATTGAAGGCAACTATTCATTTTTTAAGCCTTAAAATCATATTATTGCATCTCTTTTAGTCATTAAATCTTTCTGAATCACTTCGAATGAAATTCGGCCTTTAAACATGACTTTCGTGCATAACTTGTAGTTGACCTTTTGAAGGCAACAATGCATTTGTTTAGCCTTAAAGTCATGTCACTGAGTCTCTTCTAGTCATTAAATCATTCTAAATTAATTCGAACGAATTCTATTTTCTCCCTTCAAATATTATTTTCTTACATAACTGGCAATTAACCTACTGAAGACAACAATGCATTATTTTTGCATTAAAAAGCATATCACTCAGTCTTTTCAATCATTAAATTGTTTGAAGGCACTTCAAACAAATTCTATTTTTGAATTTAGAACACGAATTTCATGCATAACATGCACTTGAACCATTGAAGGCAACTATTCATTTTTTTAGCCTTAAAGTCATATTATTGCGTCTCTTTTAGTCATTAAATCTTTTTGAATCACTTCGAATAAAATTCGGCCTTTAAACATGATTTTCGTGCATAACTTGCAGTTGATCTATTGAAGGCAACAATGCATTTGTTTAGCCTTAAAGTCATGTCACGGAGTCTCTTCTAGTCATTAAATCATTCAAAATTAATTCAAACGAATTCTATTTTCGCCCTTCAAACATTATTTTCTTACATAACTTGCAATTAATCTACTGAAGACAACAATGCATTATTTTAGCATTAAAAAGCATATCACTCAGTCTTTTCAATCATTAAATTGTTTGAAGGCACTTCGAACCAATTCTATTTTTGAATTTAGAACCCCACTTTCATGGATAACTTGCACTTGAACTATTAAAGGCAACTACTCATTTTTTTAGCCTTAAAGTCATATTATTGGGTCTCTTTTAGTCATTAAATCTTTCTATATCACTTCGAACGAAATTCGGCCTTTAAACATGACTTTCGTGCATAACTTGTAGTTGATCTATTGAAGGCAACAATGCATTTGTTTAGCCTTAAAGTCATGTCACGGAGTCTCTTCTAGTCATTAAATCATTCAAAATTAATTCGAACGAATTCTATTTTCGCCCTTCAAACATTATTTTCTTACATAACTTGCAATTAATCTACTGAAGACAACAATGCATTATTTTAGCATTAAAAAGCATATCACTCAGTCTTTTCAATCATTAAATTGTTTGAAGGCACTTCGAACCAGTACTATTTTTGAATTTAGAACACAACTTTCATGCATAACTTGCACTTGATCTATTGAAGGCAACTATTCAATTTTTTAGCCTTAAAGTCATATTATTGCGTCTCTTTTAGTCGTTAAATCTTTCTGAATCACTTCGAATGAAATTCGGCCTTTAAACATGACTTTCGTGCATAACTTGCAGTTGATCTTTTGAAGGCAACAATGCATTTGTTTAGCCTTAAAGTCATGTCACTGAGTCTCTTCTAGTCATTAAATCATTCTAAATTAATTCGAACGAATTCGATTTTCGCCCTTTAAACACTATTTTCTTACATAACTTGCAATTAATCTACTGAAGACAACAATGCATTATTTTAGCATTAAAAAGCATATCACTCAGTCTTTTCAATCATTAAATTGTTTGAAGGCACTTCGAACCAATTCTATTTTTGAATTTAGAACATGACTTTCATGCACAACTTGCACTTGATCTATTGAAGGCAACTATTCATTTTTTTAGCCTTAAAGTCATATTATTGGGTCTCTTTTAGTCATTAAATCTTTCTAAATAACTTCGAATGAAATTCAGCCTTTAAACATGACTTTCGTGCATAACTAGCAGTTGATCTATTGAAGGCAACAATGCATTTGTTTAGCCTTAAAGTCTTGTCACTGAGTCAGTTCTAGTCATTAAATCATTCTAAATTAATTCGAACGAATTCGATTTTCGCCCTTTAAACACTATTTTCTTACATAAATTGCAATTAATCTACTGAAGACAACAATGCATTATTTTAGCATTAAAAAGCATATCACTCAGTCTTTTCAATCATTAAATTGTTTGAAAGCACTTCGAACAAATTCTATTTTTGAATTTAGAACACGACTTTCAGGCATAACTTGCACTTGAACTATTGAAGGCAACTATTCATTTGTTTAGCCTTAAAGTCATACTATTGGGTCTCTTTTAGTCATTAAATCTTTCTAAATCACTTCGAACGAAATTCGGCCTTTAAACATGACTTTCGTGCATAACTTGCAGTTGATCTATTGAAGGCAACAATGCATTTGATTAGCCTTAAAGTCATGTCACTGAGTCTGTTCTAGTCATTAAATCATTCAAAATTAATTCGAACGAATTCTATTTTCGCCCTTCAAACATTATTTTCTTACATAACTTGCAATTAATCTACTGAAGACAACAATGCATTATTTTAGCATTAAAAAGCATATCACTCAGTCTTTTCAATCATTAAATTGTTTGAAGGCACTTCAAACAAATTCTATTTTTGAATTTAGAACACGACTTTCATGCATAACTTGCACTTGAACTATTGAAGGCAACTATTCATTTTTTTAGCCTTAAAGTCATATTATTGCGTCTCTTTTAGTCATTAAATCTTTCTAAATCACTTCTAACGAAATTCGGCCTTTAAACATGACTTTCGTTCATAACTTGCAGTTGATCTATTGAAGGCAACAATGCATTTGTTTAGCCTTAAAGTCATGTCACTGAGTCTGTTCTAGTCATTAAATCATTCTAAATTAATTCGAAAGAATTCTATTTTCGCCCTTCAAACATTATTTTCTTACATAACTTGCAATTAATCGACTAAAGACAACAATGCATTATTTTAGCATTAAAAAGCATATCACTCAGTCTTTTCAATCATTAAACTGTTTGAAGGCACTTCGAACCAGTACTATTTTTGAATTTAGAACACGACTTTCATGCATAACTTGCACTTGATCTATTGAAGGAAACTATTCATTTTTTAAGCCTTAAAATCATATTATTGCATCTCTTTTAGTCATTAAATCTTTCTGAATCACTTCGAATGAAATTCGGCCTTTAAACATGACTTTCGTGCATAACTTGCAGTTGACCTTTTGAAGGCAACAATGCATTTGTTTAGCCTTAAAGTCATGTCACTGAGTCTCTTCTAGTCATTAAATCATTCTAAATTAATTCGAACGAATTCTATTTTCTCCCTTCAAATATTATTTTCTTACATAACTGGCAATTAACCTACTGAAGACAACAATGCAATATTTTTGCATTAAAAAGCATATCACTCAGTCTTTTCAATCATTAAATTGTTTGAAGGCACTTCAAACGAATTCTATTTTTGAATTTAGAACACGAATTTCATGCATAACATGCACTTGAACTATTGAAGGCAACTATTCATTTTTTTAGCCTTAAAGTCATATTATTGCGTCTCTTTTAGTCATTAAATCTTTTTGAATCACTTCGAATAAAATTCGGCCTTTAAACATGATTTTCGTGCATAACTTGCAGTTGATCTATTGAAGGCAACAATGCATTTGTTTAGCCTTAAAGTCATGTCACGGAGTCTCTTCTAGTCATTAAATCATTTAAAATTAATTCAAACGAATTCTATTTTCGCCCTTCAAACATTATTTTCTTACATAACTTGCAATTAATCTACTGAAGACAACAATGCATTATTTTAGCATTAAAAAGCATATCACTCAGTCTTTTCAATCATTAAATTGTTTGAAGGCACTTCGAACCAATTCTATTTTTGAATTTAGAACCCCACTTTCATGGATAACTTGCACTTGAACTATTAAAGGCAACTATTCATTTTTTTAGCCTTAAAGTCATATTATTGGGTCTCTTTTAGTCATGAAATCTTTCTATATCACTTCGAACGAAATTCGGCCTTTAAACATGACTTTCGTGCATAACTTGTAGTTGATCTATTGAAGGCAACAATGCATTTGTTTAGCCTTAAAGTCATGTCACGGAGTCTCTTCTAGTCATTAAATCATTCAAAATTAATTCGAACGAATTCTATTTTCGCCCTTCAAACATTATTTTCTTACATAACTTGCAATTAATCTACTGAAGACAACAATGCATTATTTTAGCATTAAAAAGCATATCACTCAGTCTTTTCAATCATTAAATTGTTTGAAGGCACTTCGAACCAGTACTATTTTTGAATTTAGAACACAACTTTCATGCATAACTTGCACTTGATCTATTGAAGGCAACTATTCAATTTTTTAGCCTTAAAGTCATATTATTGCGTCTCTTTTAGTCGTTAAATCTTTCTGAATCACTTCGAATGAAATTCGGCCTTTAAACATGACTTTCGTGCATAACTTGCAGTTGATCTTTTGAAGGCAACAATGCATTTGTTTAGCCTTAAAGTCATGTCACTGAGTCTCTTCTAGTCATTAAATCATTCTAAATTAATTCGAACGAATTCTATTTTCTCCCTTCAAATATTATTTTCTTACATAACTTGCAATTAATCTACTGAAGACAACAATGCATTATTTTAGCATTAAAAAGCATATCACACAGTCTTTTCAATCATTAAATTGTTTGAAGGCACTTCGAACCAATTCTATTTTTGAATTTAGAACACGACTTTCATGCATAACTTGCACTTGAACTATTGAAGGCAACTATTCATTTTTTTAGCCTTGAAGTCATATTATTGCGTCTCGTTTAGTCATTAAATCTTTCTGAATCACTTCGAATGAAATTCGGCCTTTAAACATGACTTTCGTGCATAATTTGCAGTTGATCTTTTGAAGGCAACAATGCATCTGTTTAGCCTTAAAGTCATGTCACTGAGTCTCTTCTAGTCATTAAATCATTCTAAATTAATTCGAACGAATTCAATTTTCGCACTTTAAACATTGTTTTCTTACATAACTTGCAATTAATCTACTGAAGACAACAATGCATTATTTTAGCATTAAAAAGCATATCACACAGTCTTTTCAATCATTAAATTGTTTGAAGGCACTTCGAACCAATTCTATTTTTGAATTTAGAACACGACTTTCATGCATAACTTGCACTTGAACTATTGAAGGCAACTATTCATTTTTTTAGCCTTGAAGTCATATTATTGCGTCTCGTTTAGTCATTAAATCTTTCTGAATCACTTCGAATGAAATTCGGCCTTTAAACATGACTTTCGTGCATAACTAGCAGTTGATCTATTGAAGGCAACAATGCATTTGTTTAGCCTTAAAGTCTTGTCACTGAGTCTGTTCTAGTCATTAAATCATTCTAAATTAATTCGAACGAATTCGATTTTCGCCCTTTAAACATTATTTTCTTACATAACTTGCAATTAATCTACTGAAGACAACAATGCATTATTTTAGCATTAAAAAGCATATCACTCAGTCTTCTCAATCATTAAATTGTTTGAAGGCACTTCGAACAAATTCTATTTTTGAATTTAGAACCCGACTTTCATGCATAACTTGCACTTGAACTATTAAAGGCAACTATTCATTTTTTTAGCCTTAAAGTCATATTATTGCGTCTCTTTTAGTCATTAAATCTTTCTAAATCACTTCCTTCGAAATTCGGCCTTTAAACATGACTTTCGTATATAACTTGCAGTTGATCTATTGAAGGCAACAATGCATTTGTTTAGCCTTAAAGTCATGTCACTGAGTCTCTTGTAGTCATTAAATCATTCTAAATTAATTCGAACGAATTCTATTTTCGCCTTTCAATCATTATTTTCTTACATAACTTGCAATTAATCTACTGAAGACAACAATGCATTATTTTAGCATTAAGAAGCATATCACTCAGTCTTTTCAATCATTAAATTGTTTGAAAGCACTTCGAACAAATTCTATTTTTGAATTTAGAACTCGACTTTCATGCATAACTTGCACTTGAACTATTGAAGGCAACTATTCATTTTTTTAGCCTTAAAGTCATATTATTGCGTCTCTTTTAGTCATTAAATCTTTCTACATCACTTCGAACGAAATTCGGCCTTTAAACATGACTTTCGTGCATAACTTGCACTTGATCTTTTGAAGGCAACAATGCATTTGTTTAGCCTTAAAGTCATGTCATTGAGTCTCTTCTGGTCATTAAATCATTCTAAATTAATTCGAACGAATTCTATTTTCGCCCTTCAAATATTATTTTCTTACATAACTTGCAATTAATCTACTGAAGACAACAATGCATTATTTTAGCAATAAAAAGCATATCACTCAGTCTTTTCAATCATTCAATTGTTTGAAGGCACTTCGAACCAATTCTATTTTTGAATTTAGAACACGACTTTCATGCATAACTTGCACTTGATCTATTGAAGGCAACTATTCATTTTTTTAGCCTTAAAATCATATTATTGCATCTCTTTTAGTCATTAAATCTTTCTGAATCACTTCGAATGAAATTCGGCCTTTAAACATGACTTTCGTGCATAACTTGCAGTTGATCTATTGAAGGCAACAATGCATTTGTTTAGCCTTAAAGTCATGTCACGGTGTCTCTTCTAGTCATTAAATCATTCAAAATTAATTCGAACGAATTCTATTTTCGCCCTTCAAACATTATTTTCTTACATAACTTGCAATTAATCTACTGAAGACAACAATGCATTATTTTAGCATTAAAAAGCATATCACTCAGTCTTTTCAATCATTAAATTGTTTGAAGGCACTTCAAACAAATTCTATTTTTGAATTTAGAACACGACTTTCATGCATAACTTGCACTTGAACTATTGAAGGCAACTATTCATTTTTTTAGCCTTAAAGTCATATTATTGCGTCTCTTTTAGTCATTAAATCTTTCTAAATCACTTCTAACGAAATTCGGCCTTTAAACATGACTTTCGGTCATAACTTGCAGTTGATCTATTGAAGGCAACAATGCATTTGTTTAGCCTTAAAGTCATGTCACTGAGTCTGTTCTAGTCATTAAATCATTCAAAATTAATTCGAACGAATTCTATTTTCGCCCTTCAAACATTATTTTCTTACATAACTTGCAATTAATCGACTAAAGACAACAATGCATTATTTTAGCATTAAAAAGCATATCACTCAGTCTTTTCAATCATTAAACTGTTTGAAGGCACTTCGAACCAGTACTATTTTTGAATTTAGAACACGACTTTCATGCATAACTTGCACTTGATCTATTGAAGGAAACTATTCATTTTTTAAGCCTTAAAATCATATTATTGCATCTCTTTTAGTCATTAAATCTTTCTGAATCACTTCGAATGAAATTCGGCCTTTAAACATGACTTTCGTGCATAACTTGTAGTTGACCTTTTGAAGGCAACAATGCATTTGTTTAGCCTTAAAGTCATGTCACTGAGTCTCTTCTAGTCATTAAATCATTCTAAATTAATTCGAACGAATTCTATTTTCTCCCTTCAAATATTATTTTCTTACATAACTGGCAATTAACCTACTGAAGACAACAATGCATTATTTTTGCATTAAAAAGCATATCACTCAGTCTTTTCAATCATTAAATTGTTTGAAGGCACTTCAAACAAATTCTATTTTTGAATTTAGAACACGAATTTCATGCATAACATGCACTTGAACCATTGAAGGCAACTATTCATTTTTTTAGCCTTAAAGTCATATTATTGCGTCTCTTTTAGTCATTAAATCTTTTTGAATCACTTCGAATAAAATTCGGCCTTTAAACATGATTTTCGTGCATAACTTGCAGTTGATCTATTGAAGGCAACAATGCATTTGTTTAGCCTTAAAGTCATGTCACGGAGTCTCTTCTAGTCATTAAATCATTCAAAATTAATTCAAACGAATTCTATTTTCGCCCTTCAAACATTATTTTCTTACATAACTTGCAATTAATCTACTGAAGACAACAATGCATTATTTTAGCATTAAAAAGCATATCACTCAGTCTTTTCAATCATTAAATTGTTTGAAGGCACTTCGAACCAATTCTATTTTTGAATTTAGAACCCCACTTTCATGGATAACTTGCACTTGAACTATTAAAGGCAACTACTCATTTTTTTAGCCTTAAAGTCATATTATTGGGTCTCTTTTAGTCATTAAATCTTTCTATATCACTTCGAACGAAATTCGGCCTTTAAACATGACTTTCGTGCATAACTTGTAGTTGATCTATTGAAGGCAACAATGCATTTGTTTAGCCTTAAAGTCATGTCACGGAGTCTCTTCTAGTCATTAAATCATTCAAAATTAATTCGAACGAATTCTATTTTCGCCCTTCAAACATTATTTTCTTACATAACTTGCAATTAATCTACTGAAGACAACAATGCATTATTTTAGCATTAAAAAGCATATCACTCAGTCTTTTCAATCATTAAATTGTTTGAAGGCACTTCGAACCAGTACTATTTTTGAATTTAGAACACAACTTTCATGCATAACTTGCACTTGATCTATTGAAGGCAACTATTCAATTTTTTAGCCTTAAAGTCATATTATTGCGTCTCTTTTAGTCGTTAAATCTTTCTGAATCACTTCGAATGAAATTCGGCCTTTAAACATGACTTTCGTGCATAACTTGCAGTTGATCTTTTGAAGGCAACAATGCATTTGTTTAGCCTTAAAGTCATGTCACTGAGTCTCTTCTAGTCATTAAATCATTCTAAATTAATTCGAACGAATTCTATTTTCTCCCTTCAAATATTATTTTCTTACATAACTTGCAATTAATCTACTGAAGACAACAATGCATTATTTTAGCATTAAAAAGCATATCACTCAGTCTTTTCAATCATTAAATTGTTTGAAGGCACTTCGAACAAATTCTATTTTTGAATTTAGAACACGACTTTCATGGATAACTTGCACTTGAACTATTGAAGGCAACTATTCATTTTTTTAGCCTTAAAGTCATATTATTGCGTCTCTTTTAGTCATTAAATCTTTCTAAATCACTTCGAACGAAATTCAGCCTTTAAACATGACTTTCATGCATAACTTGCAGTTGATCTATTGAAGGCAACAATGCATTTGTTTAGCCTTAAAGTCATGTCACTGAGTCTGTTCTAGTCATTAAATCATTCTAAATTAATTCGAACGAATTCGATTTTCGCCCTTTAAACACTATTTTCTTACATAACTCGCAATTAATCTACTGAAGACAACAATGCATTATTTTAGCATTAAAAAGCATATCACTCAGTCTTTTCAATCATTAAATTGTTTGAAGGCACTTCGAACCAATTCTATTTTTGAATTTAGAACACGACTTTCATGCACAACTTGCACTTGATCTATTGAAGGCAACTATTCATTTTTTTAGCCTTAAAGTCATATTATTGGGTCTCTTTTAGTCATTAAATCTTTCTAAATAACTTCGAATGAAATTCAGCCTTTAAACATGACTTTCGTGCATAACTAGCAGTTGATCTATTGAAGGCAACAATGCATTTGTTTAGCCTTAAAGTCTTGTCACTGAGTCAGTTCTAGTCATTAAATCATTCTAAATTAATTCGAACGAATTCGATTTTCGCCCTTTAAACACTATTTTCTTACATAAATTGCAATTAATCTACTGAAGACAACAATGCATTATTTTAGCATTAAAAAGCATATCACTCAGTCTTTTCAATCATTAAATTGTTTGAAAGCACTTCGAACAAATTCTATTTTTGAATTTAGAACACGACTTTCAGGCATAACTTGCACTTGATCTATTGAAGGCAACTATTCAAATTTTTTGGCCTTAAAGTCATATTATTGCGTCTCTTTTAGTCATTAAATCTTTCTAAATCACTTCCTTCGAAATTCGGCCTTTAAACATGACTTTCGTATATAACTTGCAGTTGATCTATTGAAGGCAACAATGCATTTGTTTAGCCTTAAAGTCATGTCACTGAGTCGCTTGTAGTCATTAAATCATTCTAAATTAATTCGAACGAATTCTATTTTCGCCCTCCAAATATTATTTTCTTACATAACTTGCAATTAATCTACTGAAGACAACAATGCATTATTTTTGCATTAAAAAGCATATCATTCAGTCTTTTCAATCATTAAATTGTTTGAAGGCACTTCAAACAAATTCTATTTTTGAATTTAGAACACGACTTTCATGCATAACTTGCACTTGAACTATTGAAGGCAACTATTCATTTTTTTAGCCTTAAAGTCATATTATTGCATCTCTTTTAGTCATTAAATCTTTCTGAATCACTTCGAATAAAATTCGGCCTTTAAACATTATTTTCGTGCATAACTTGCAGTTGATCTATTGAAGGCAACAATGCATTTGTTTAGCCTTAAAGTCATGTCACGGAGTCTCTTCTAGTCATTAAATCATTCAAAATTAATTCAAACGAATTCTATTTTCGCCCTTCAAACATTATTTTCTTACATAATTTGCAATTAATCTACTGAAGACAACAATGCATTATTTTTGCATTAAAAAGCATATCACTCAGTCTTTTCAATCATTAAATTGTTTGAATGCACTTCGAACCAATTCTATTTTTGAATTTAGAACACCACTTTCATGGATAACTTGCACTTGAACTATTGAAGGCAACTATTCATTTTTTTACCCTTAAAGTCATATTATTGGGTCTCTTTTAGTCATTAAATCTTTCTAAATCACTTCGAACGAAATTCGGCCTTTAAACATGACTTTCGTGCATAACTTGCAGTTGATCTATTGAAGGCAACAATGCATTTGTTTAGCCTTAAAGTCATGTCACGGAGTCTCTTCTAGTCATCAAATCATTCAAAATTAATTCGAACGAATTCTATTTTCGCCCTTCAATGATTATTTTCTTACATAACTTGCAATTAATCTACTGAAGACAATAACACATTATTTTAGCCTTAAAAAGCATATCACTTAGTCTTTTCAATCATTAAATTGTTTGAAGGCACTTCGAACCAATACTATTTTTGAATTTAGAACACGACTTTCATGCATAACTTGCACTTGATCTATTGAAGGCAACTATTCATTTTTTTGGCCTTAAAGTCATATTATTGCGTCTCTTTTAGTCATTAAATCTTTCTGAATCACTTCGAATGAAATTCGGCCTTTAAACATGACTTTCCTGCATAACTTGCAGTTGATCTTTTGAAGGCAACAATGCATTTGTTTAGCCTTAAAGTCATGTCACTGAGTCTCTTCTAGTCATTAAATCATTCTAAATTAATTCGAATGAATTCTATTTTCACCCTTCAAATATTATTTTCTTACATAACTTGCAATTAATCTACTGAAGACAACAATGCATTATTTTTGCATTAAAAAGCATATCACTCAGTCTTTTCGATCATTAAATTGTTTGAAGGCACTTCGAACCAATTCTATTTTTGAATTTAGAACACGACTTTCATGCATAACTTGCACTTGATCTATTGAAGGCAACTATTCATTTTTTTAGCCTTAAAGTCATATTATTGCGTCTCTTTTAGTCATTAAATATTTCTGAATCACTTCGAATGAAATTCGGCCTTTAAACATGACTTTCGTGCATAATTTGCAGTTGATCTTCTGAAGGCAACAATGCATTTGTTTAGCCTTAAAGTCATATCACTGAGTCTCTTCTAGTCATTAAATCATTCAAAATTAATTCGAACGAATTCTATTTTCGCCCTTCAAACGTTATTTTCTTACATAACATGCAATTAATCTACTGAAGACAACAATGCATTATTTTAGCATTAAAAAGCATATCACTCAGTCTTTTCAATCATTAAATTGTTTGAAGGCACTTCAAACAAATTCTATTTTTGAATTTAGAACACGACTTTCATGCATAACTTGCACTTGAACTATTGAAGGCAACTATTCATTTTTTTAGCCTTAAAGTCATATTATTGCGTCTCTTTTAGTCATTAAATCTTTCTGAATCACTTCGAATGAAATTCGGCCTTTAAACATGACTTTCGTGCATAACTTGCAGTTGATCTTTTGAAGGCAACAATGCATTTGTTTAGCCTTAAAGTCAAGTCACTGAGTCTCTTCTAGTCATTAAATCATTCAAAATTAATTCGAACGAATTCTATTTTCGCCCTTCAATCATTATTTTCGTACATAACTTGCAATTAATCTACTGAAGACAACAACACATTATTTTAGCATTAAAAAGCATATCACTCAGTCTTTTCAATCATTAAATTGTTTGAAGGCACTTCGAACCAATACTATTTTTGAATTTAGAACACGACTTTCATGCATAACTTGCACTTGATCTATTGAAGGCAACTATTCATTTTTTTAGCCTTAAAGTCATATTATTGCGTCTCTTTTAGTCATTAAATATTTATGAATCACTTCCTTCGAAATTCGGCCTTTAAACATGACTTTCGTATATAACTTGCAGTTGATCTATTGAAGGCAACAATGCATTTGTTTAACCTTAAAGTCATGTCACTGAGTCTCTTGTAGTCATTACATCATTCTAAATTAATTCGAACGAATTCTATTTTCACCCTTCAAATATTATTTTCTTACATAACTTGCAATTAATCTACTGAAGACAACAATGCATTATTTTTGCATTAAAAAGCATATCACTCAGTCTTTTTGATCATTAAATTGTTTGAAGGCACTTCGAACCAATTCTATTTTTGAATTTAGAACACGACTTTCATGCATAACTTGCACTTGATCTATTGAAGGCAACTATTCATTTTTTTAGCCTTAAAGTCATATTATTGCGTCTCTTTTAGTCATTAAATATTTCTGAATCACTTCGAATGAAATTCGGCCTTTAAACATGACTTTCGTGCATAATTTGCAGTTGATCTTCTGAAGCCAACAATGCATTTGTTTAGCCTTAAAGTCATGTCACTGAGTCTCTTCTAGTCATTAAATCATTCAAAATTAATTCGAACGAATTCTATTTTCGCCCTTCAAACGTTATTTTCTTACATAACATGCAATTAATCTACTGAAGACAACAATGCATTATTTTAGCATTAAAAAGCATATCACTCAGTCTTTTCAATCATTAAATTGTTTGAAGGCACTTCAAACAAATTCTATTTTTGAATTTAGAACACGACTTTCATGCATAACTTGCACTTGAACTATTGAAGGCAACTATTCATTTTTTTAGCCTTAAAGTCATATTATTGCGTCTCTTTTAGTCATTAAATCTTTCTGAATCACTTCGAATGAAATTCGGCCTTTAAACATGACTTTCGTGCATAACTTGCAGTTGATCTTTTGAAGGCAACAATGCATTTGTTTAGCCTTAAAGTCATGTCACTGAGTCTCTTCTAGTCATTAAATCATTCAAAATTAATTCGAACGAATTCTATTTTCGCCCTTCAATCATTATTTTCGTACATAACTTGCAATTAATCTACTGAAGACAACAACACATTATTTTAGCATTAAAAAGCATATCACTCAGTCTTTTCAATCATTAAATTGTTTGAAGGCACTTCAAACCAATACTATTTTTGAATTTAGAACACGACTTTCATGCATAACTTGCACTTGAACTATTGAAGGCAACTATTCATTTTTTTAGCCTTAAAGTCATATTATTGCGTCTCTTTTAGTCATTAAATCTTTCTGAATCACTTCGAATGAAATTCGGCCTTTAAACATGACTTTCGTGCATAACTTGCAGTTGATCTTTTGAAGGCAACAATGCATTTGTTTAGCCTTAAAGTCATGTCACTGAGTCTCTTCTAGTCATTAAATCATTCAAAATTAATTCGAACGAATTCTATTTTCGCCCTTCAATCATTATTTTCGTACATAACTTGCAATTAATCTACTGAAGACAACAACACATTATTTTAGCATTAAAAAGCATATCACTCAGTCTTTTCAATCATTAAATTGTTTGAAGGCACTTCGAACCAATACTATTTTTGAATTTAGAACACGACTTTCATGCATAACTTGCACTTGATCTATTGAAGGCAACTATTCATTTTTTTAGCCTTAAAGTCATATTATTGCGTCTCTTTTAGTCATTAAATATTTATGAATCACTTCCTTCGAAATTCGGCCTTTAAACATGACTTTCGTATATAACTTGCACTTGATCTATTGAAGGCAACAATGCATTTGTTTAACCTTAAAGTCATGTCACTGAGTCTCTTGTAGTCATTACATCATTCTAAATTAATTCGAACGAATTCTATTTTCGCCCTTCAAATATTATTTTCTTACATAACTTGCAATTAATCTACTCAAGACAACAATGCATTATTTTTGCATTAAAAAGCATATCACTCAGTCTTTTCAATCATTAAATTGTTTGAAGGCACTTCAAACAAATTCTATTTTTGAATTTAGAACACGACTTTCATGCATAACTTGCACTTGAACTATTGAAGGCAACTATTCATTTTTTTAGCCTTAAAGTCATATTATTGCGTCTCTTTTAGTCATTAAATCTTTCTAAATCACTTCGAACGAAATTCGGCCTTTAAACATGACTTTCATGCATAACTTGCACTTGATTTATTGAAGGCAACAATGCATTTGTTTAGCCTTAAAGTCTTGTCACTGAGTCAGTTCTAGTCATTAAATCATTCTAAATTAATTCGAACGAATTCGATTTTCGCCCTTTAAACATTATTTTCTTACATAACTTGCAATTAATCTACTCAAGACAACAATGCATTATTTTTGCATTAAAAAGCATATCACTCAGTCTTTTCAATCATTAAATTGTTTGAAGGCACTTCAAACAAATTCTATTTTTGAATTTAGAACACGACTTTCATGCATAACTTGCACTTGATCTATTGAAGGCAACTATTCATTTTTTTAGCCTTAAAGTCATATTATTGCGTCTCTTTTAGTCATTAAATCTTTCTGAATCACTTCGAATGAAATTCGGCCTTTAAACATGACTTTCCTGCATAACTTGCAGTTGATCTTTTGAAGGCAACAATGCATTTGTTTAGCCTTAAAGTCATGTCACTGAGTCTCTTCTAGTCATTAAATCATTCTAAATTAATTCGAACGAATTCTATTTTCGCCCTCCAAATATTATTTTCTTACATAACATGCAATTAATCTACTGAAGACAACAATGCATTATTTTTGCATTAAAAAGCATATCACTCATTGTTTTCAATCATTAAATTGTTTGAAGGCACTTCGAACCAATTCTATTTTTGAATTTAGAACACGACTTTCATGCATAACTTGCACTTGAACTATTGAAGGCAACTATTCATTTTTTTAGCCTTAAAGTCATATTATTGCGTCTCTTTTAGTCATTAAATCTTTCTAAATCACTTCCTTCGAAATTCGGCCTTTAAACATGACTTTCATATATAACTTACAGTTGATCTATTAAAGGCAACAATGCATTTGTTTAGCCTTAAAGTCATGTCACTGAGTCTATTGTAGTCATGAAATCATTCTAAATTAATTCGAACGAATTCTACTTTCGCCCTTCAAATATTATTTTCTTACATAACTTGCAATTAGTCTACTGAAGACAACAATTCATTATTTTTGCATTAAAAAGCATATCACTCAGTCTTTTCAATCATTAAATTGTTTGAAGGCACTTCGAACCATCACTATTTTTGAATTTAGAACACGACTTTCATGCATAACTTGCACTTGATCTATTGAAGGCAACTATTCATTTTTTTAGCCTTAAAGTCATATTATTGCGTCTCTTTTAGTCATTAAATATTTCTGAATCACTTCGAATGAAATTCGGCCTTTAAACATGACTTTCGTGCATAATTTGCAGTTGATCTTCTGAAGGCAACAATGCATTTGTTTAGCTTTAAAGTCATGTCACTGAGTCTCTTCTAGTCATTAAATCATTCTAAATTAATTCGAACGAATTCTATTTTCGCCCTTTAAATATTATTTTCTTACATAACTTGCAATTAATCTACTGAAGACAACAATGCATTATTTTTGCATTAAAAAGCATATCACTCAGTCTTTTCAATCATTAAATTGTTTGAAGGCACTTCAAACAAATTCTATTTTTGAATTTAGAACACGACTTTCATGCATAACTTGCACTTGAACTATTGAAGGCAACTATTCATTTTTTTTACCCTTCAAGTCATATTATTGCGTCTCTTTTAGTCATTAAATCTTTCTAAATCACTTCCTTCGAAATTCGGCCTTTAAGCATGACTTTCGTATATAACTTGCAGTTGATCTATTGAAGGCAACAATGCATTTGTTTAGCCTTAAACTCATGTCACGGAGTCTCTTGTAGTCATTAAATCATTCTAAATTAATTCGAACGAATTCGATTTTCGCCCTTCAAATATTATTTTCTTACATAACTTGCAATTAATCTACTCAAGACAACAATGCATTATTTTAGCATTAAAAAGCATATCACTCAGTCTTTTCAATCATTAAATTGTTTGAAGGCACTTCGAACAAATTCTATTTTTGAATTTAGAACACGACTTTCATGCATAACTTGCACTTGACCTATTGAAGGCAACTATTCATTTTTTTAGCCTTAAAGTCATATTATTGCGTCTCTTTTAGTCATTAAATCTTTCTGAATAACTTCGAATGAAATTTGACCTTTAAACATGACTTTCATGCATAACTTGCAGTTGATCTATTGAAGGCAACAATGCATTTGTTTAGCCTTAAAGTCATGTCACGGTGTCTCTTCTAGTCATTAAATCATTCAAAATTAATTCGAACGAATTCTATTTTCGCCCTTCAAACATTATTTTCTTACATAACTTGCAATTAATCTACTGAAGACAACAATGCATTATTTTAGCATTAAAAAGCATATCACTCAGTCTTTTCAATCATTAAATTGTTTGAAGGCACTTCAAACAAATTCTATTTGTGAATTTAGAACACGACTTTCATGCATAACTTGCACTTGAACTATTGAAGGCAACTATTCATTTTTTTAGCCTTAAAGTCATATTATTGCGTCTCTTTTAGTCATTAAATCTTTCTAAATAACTTCGAATGAAATTCGACCTTTAAACATGACTTTCATGCATAACTTGCAGTTGATCTCTTGAAGGCAACAATGCATTTGTTTAGCCTTAAAGTCATGTCACGGAGTCTGTTCTAGTTATTAAATCATTCAAAATTAATTCGAACGAATGCTATCTTCGCCCTTCAAACATTATTTTCTTACATAACTTGCAATTAATCTACTGAAGACAACAATGCATTATTTTTGCATTAAAAAGCATATCACTCAGTCTTTTCAATCATTAAATTGTTTGAAGGCACTTCGAACCAATACTATTTTCGAATTTAGAACACGACTTTCATGCATAACTTGCACTTGATCTATTGAAGGCAACTATTCATTTTTTTAGCCTTAAAGTCATGTTATTGCGTCTCTTTTAGTCATTAAATCTTTCTGAATCACTTCGAATGAAATTCGGCCTTTAAAGATGACTTTCCTGCATAACTTGCAGTTGATCTTTTGAAGGCAACAATGCATTTGTTTAGCCTTAAAGTCATGTCACTGAGTCTCTTCTAGTCATTAAATCATTCTAAATTAATTCGAACGAATTCTATTTTCGCCCTTGAAATATTATTTTCTTACATAACTTGCAATTAATCTACTGAAGACAACAATGCATTATTTTTGCATTAAAAAGCATATCACTCTGTCTTTTCAATCATTAAATTGTTTGAAGGCACTTCAAACAAATTCTATTTGCGAATTTAGAACACGACTTTCATGCATAACTTGCACTTGATCAATTGAAGGCAACTATTCATTTTTTTAGCCTTAAAGTCATATTATTGCGTCGCTTTTAGTCATTAAATCTTTCTGAATCACTTCGAATGAAATTCGGCCTTTAAACATGACTTTCGTGCATAATTTGCATTTGATCTTCTGAAGGCAACAATGCATTTGTTTAGCCTTAAAGTCATGTCACTGAGTCTCTTCTAGTCATTAAATCATTCTAAATTAATTCGAACGAATTCTATTTTCGCCCTTCAAATATTATTTTCTTACATAACTTGCAATTAATCTACTGAAGACAACAATGCATTATTTTTGCATTAAAAAGCATATCACTCAGTCTTTTCAATCATTAAATTGTTTGAAGGCACTTCAAACAAATTCTATTTTTGAATTTAGAACACGACTTTCATGCATAACTTGCACTTGAACTATTGAAGGCAACTATTCATTTTTTTTACCCTTCAAGTCATATTATTGCGTCTCTTTTAGTCATTAAATCTTTCTAAATCACTTCCTTCGAAATTCGGCCTTTAAGCATGACTTTCGTATATAACTTGCAGTTGATCTATTGAAGGCAACAATGCATTTGTTTAGCCTTAAACTCATGTCACTGAGTCTCTTGTAGTCATTAAATCATTCTAAATTAATTCGAACGAATTCCATTTTCGCCCTTCAAATATTATTTTCTTACATAACTTGCAATTAATCTACTCAAGACAACAATGCATTATTTTAGCATTAAAAAGCATATCACTCAGTCTTTTCAATCATTAAATTGTTTGAAGGCACTTCGAACAAATTCTATTTTTGAATTTAGAACACGACTTTCATGCATAACTTGCACTTGACCTATTGAAGGCAACTATTCATTTTTTTAGCCTTAAAGTCATATTATTGCGTCTCTTTTAGTCATTAAATCTTTCTGAATAACTTCGAATGAAATTTGACCTTTAAGCATGACTTTCGTATATAACATGCAGTTGATCTATTGAAGGCAACAATGCATTTGTTTAGCCTTAAAGTCTTGTCACTGAGTCAGTTCTAGTCATTAAATCATTCTAAATTAATTCGAACGAATTCCATTTTCGCCATTCAAACATTATTTTCTTACATAACTCGCAATTAATCTACTGAAGACAACAATGCATTATTTTTGCATTAAAAAGCATATCACTCAGCCTTTTCAATCATTAAATTGTTTGAAGGCACTTCAAACAAATACTATTTTTGAATTTAGAACACGACTTTCATGCATAACTTGCACTTGAACTATTGACGGCAACTATTCATTTTTTTAGCCTTAAAGTCATATTATTGCGTCTCTTTTAGTATTTAAATTTTTCTGAATCACTTCGAATGAAATTCAGCCTTTAAACATGACTTTCGTGCATAACTTGCAGTTGATCTATCGAAGGCAACAATGCATTTGTTTACCCTTAAAGTCATGTCACTGACTCTCTTCTAGTCATTAAATCATTCAAAATTAATTCGAACGAATTCTATTTTCGCCCTTCAAACATTATTTTCTTACATAACTTGCAATTAATCTACTGAAGACAACAATGCATTATTTTAGCATTAAAAAGCATATCACTCAGTCTTTTCAATCATTAAATTGTTTGATGTCACTTCAAACAAATTCTATTTTTGAATTTAGAACACGACTTTCATGCATAACTTGCACTTGAACTATTGAAGGCAACTATTCATTTTTTTTAGCCTTCAAGTCATATTATTGCGTCTCTTTTAGTCATTAACTCTTTCTAAATCACTTCCTTCGAAATTCGGCCTTTAAGCATGACTTTCGTATATAACTTGCAGTTGATCTATTGAAGGCAACAATGCATTTGTTTAGCCTTAAACTCATGTCACTGAGTCTCTTGTAGTCATTAAATCATTCTAAATTAATTCCAACGAATTCTATTTTCGCCCTTCAAATATTATTTTCTTACATAACTTGCAGTTAATCTACTCAAGACAACAATGCATTATTTTAGCATTAAAAAGCATATCACTCAGTCTTTTCAATCATTAAATTGTTTGAAGGCACTTCGAACAAATTCTATTTTTGAATTTAGAACACGACTTTCATGCATAACTTGCACTTGACCTATTGAAGGCAACTATTCATTTTTTTAGCCTTAAAGTCATATTATTGCGTCTCTTTTAGTCATTAAATCTTTCTGAATAACTTCGAATGAAATTTGACCTTTAAACATGACTTTCATGCATAACTTGCAGTTGATCTATTGAAGGCAACAATGCATTTGTTTAGCCTTAAAGTCATGTCACGGTGTCTCTTCTAGTCATTAAATCATTCAAAATTAATTCGAACGAATTCTATTTTCGCCCTTCAAACATTATTTTCTTACATAACTTGCAATTAATCTACTGAAGACAACAATGCATTATTTTAGCATTAAAAAGCATATCACTCAGTCTTTTCAATCATTAAATTGTTTGAAGGCACTTCAAACAAATTCTATTTGTGAATTTAGAACACGACTTTCATGCATAACTTGCACTTGAACTATTGAAGGCAACTATTCATTTTTTTAGCCTTAAAGTCATATTATTGCGTCTCTTTTAGTCATTAAATCTTTCTAAATAACTTCGAATGAAATTCGACCTTTAAACATGACTTTCATGCATAACTTGCAGTTGATCTCTTGAAGGCAACAATGCATTTGTTTAGCCTTAAAGTCATGTCACGGAGTCTGTTCTAGTTATTAAATCATTCAAAATTAATTCGAACGAATGCTATTTTCGCCCCTCAAACATTATTTTCATACATAACTCGCAATTAATCTACTGAAGACAACAATGCATTATTTTAGCATTAAAAAGCATATCACTCAGTCTTCTCAATCATTAAATTCTTTGAAGGCACTTCGAACTAATACTATTTTTGAATTTAGAACACGACTTTCATGCATAACTTGCACTTGATCTATTGAAGGCAACTATTCATTTTTTTAGTGTTAAAGTCATATTATTGCGTCTCTTTTAGTATTTAAATTTTTCTGAATCACTTCGAATGAAATTCAGCCTTTAAACATGACTTTCGTGCATAACTTGCAGTTGATCTATCGAAGGCAACAATGCATTTGTTTAGCCTTAAAGTCATGTCACGGAGTCTGTTCTAGTTATTAAATCATTCAAAATTAATTCGAACGAATGCTATTTTCGCCCTTCAAACATTATTTTCTTACATAACTTGCAATTAATCTACTGAAGACAACAATGCATTATTTTAGCATTAAAAAGCATATCACTCAGTTTTTTCAATCATTAAATTGTTTGATGTCACTTCAAACAAATTCTATTTTTGAATTTAGAACACGACTTTCATGCATAACTTGCACTTGAACTATTGAAGGCAACTATTCATTTTTTTAGCCTTAAAGTCATATTATTGCGTCTCTTTTAGTCATTAAATCTTTCTAAATAACTTCGAATGAAATTCGACCTTTAAACATGACTTTCATGCATAACTTGCAGTTGATCTCTTGAAGGCAACAATGCATTTGTTTAGCCTTAAAGTCATGTCACGGAGTCTGTTCTAGTTATTAAATCATTCAAAATTAATTCGAACGAATGCTATTTTCGCCCCTCAAACATTATTTTCATACATAACTCGCAATTAATCTACTGAAGACAACAATGCATTATTTTAGCATTAAAAAGCATATCACTCAGTCTTCTCAATCATTAAATTCTTTGAAGGCACTTCGAACTAATACTATTTTTGAATTTAGAACACGACTTTCATGCATAACTTGCGCTTGATCTATTGAAGGCAACTATTCATTTTTTTAGTGTTAAAGTCATATTATTGCGTCTCTTTTAGTATTTAAATTTTTCTGAATCACTTCGAATGAAATTCAGCCTTTAAACATGACTTTCGTGCATAACTTGCAGTTGATCTATCGAAGGCAACAATGCATTTATTTACCCTTAAAGTCATGTCACTGACTCTCTTCTAGTCATTAAATCATTCAAAATTAATTCGAACGAATTCTATTTTCGCCCTTCAAACATTATTTTCTTACATAACTTGCAATTAATCTACTGAAGACAACAATGCATTATTTTAGCATTAAAAAGCATATCACTCAGTTTTTTCAATCATTAAATTGTTTGATGTCACTTCAAACAAATTCTATTTTTGAATTTAGAACACGACTTTCATGCATAACTTGCACTTGAACTATTGAAGGCAACTATTCATTTTTTTAGCCTTAAAGTCATATTATTGCGTCTCTTTTAGTCATTAAATCTTTCTGAATAACTTCGAATGAAATTTGACCTTTAAACATGACTTTCATGCATAACTTGCAGTTGATCTATTGAAGGCAACAATGCATTTGTTTAGCCTTAAAGTCATGTCACGGTGTCTCTTCTAGTCATTAAATCATTCAAAATTAATTCGAACGAATTCTATTTTCGCCCTTCAAACATTATTTTCTTACATAACTTGCAATTAATCTACTGAAGACAACAATGCATTATTTTAGCATTAAAAAGCATATCACTCAGTCTTTTCAATCATTAAATTGTTTGAAGGCACTTCAAACAAATTCTATTTGTGAATTTAGAACACGACTTTCATGCATAACTTGCACTTGAACTATTGAAGGCAACTATTCATTTTTTTAGCCTTAAAGTCATATTATTGCGTCTCTTTTAGTCATTAAATCTTTCTAAATAACTTCGAATGAAATTCGACCTTTAAACATGACTTTCATGCATAACTTGCAGTTGATCTCTTGAAGGCAACAATGCATTTGTTTAGCCTTAAAGTCATGTCACGGAGTCTGTTCTAGTTATTAAATCATTCAAAATTAATTCGAACGAATGCTATTTTCGCCCCTCAAACATTATTTTCATACATAACTCGCAATTAATCTACTGAAGACAACAATGCATTATTTTAGCATTAAAAAGCATATCACTCAGTCTTCTCAATCATTAAATTCTTTGAAGGCACTTCGAACTAATACTATTTTTGAATTTAGAACACGACTTTCATGCATAACTTGCGCTTGATCTATTGAAGGCAACTATTCATTTTTTTAGTGTTAAAGTCATATTATTGCGTCTCTTTTAGTATTTAAATTTTTCTGAATCACTTCGAATGAAATTCAGCCTTTAAACATGACTTTCGTGCATAACTTGCAGTTGATCTATCGAAGGCAACAATGCATTTGTTTAGCCTTAAAGTCATGTCACGGAGTCTGTTCTAGTTATTAAATCATTCAAAATTAATTCGAACGAATGCTATTTTCGCCCTTCAAACATTATTTTCTTACATAACTTGCAATTAATCTACTGAAGACAACAATGCATTATTTTAGCATTAAAAAGCATATCACTCAGTCTTTTCAATCATTAAATTGTTTGAAGGCACTTCAAACAAATTCTATTTTTGAATTTAGAACACGACTTCCATGCATAACTTGCACTTGAACTATTGAAGGCAACTATTCATTTTTTTAGCCTTAAAGTCATATTATTGCGTCTCTTTTAGTCATTAAATCTTTCTAAATCACTTCTAACAAAATTCGGCCTTTAAACATGACTTTCGTGCATAACTTGCAGTTGATCTTTTGAAGGCAACAATGCATTTGTTTAGCCTTAAAGTCTTGTCACTGAGTCAGTTCTAGTCATTAAATCATTCTAAATTAATTCGAACGAATTCCATTTTCGCCATTCAAACATTATTTTCTTACATAACTCGCAATTAATCTACTGAAGACAACAATGCATTATTTTTGCATTAAAAAGCATATCACTCAGCCTTTTCAATCATTAAATTGTTTGAAGGCACTTCAAACAAATACTATTTTTGAATTTAGAACACGACTTTCATGCATAACTTGCACTTGAACTATTGACGGCAACTATTCATTTTTTTAGCCTTAATGTCATATTATTGCGTCTCTTTTAGTCATTAAATCTTTCTGAATAACTTCGAATGAAATTCGACCTTTAAACATGACTTTCATGCATAACTTGCAGTTGATCTATTGAAGGCAACAATGCATTTGTTTAACCTTAAAGTCATGTCACGGAGTCTCTTCTAGTCATTAAATCATTCAAAATTAATTCAAACGAATGCTATTTTCGCCCTTCAAACATTATTTTCTTACATAACTTGCAATTAATCTACTGAAGACAACAATGCATCATTTTTGCATTAAAAAGCATATCACTCAGTCTTTTCAATCATTAAATTGTTTGATGTCACTTCGAACCAATTCTATTTTTGAATTTAGAACACGACTTTCATGCATAACTTGCACTTGAACTATTGAAGGCAACTATTCATTTTTTTAGCCTTAAAGTCATATTATTGCGTCTCTTTTAGTCATTAAATCTTTCTAAATCACTTCGAACGAAATTCGGCCTTTAAACATGACTTTCATGCATAACTTGCAATTGATCTTCTGAAGGCGACAATGCATTTGTTTAGCCTTAAAGTCATGTCACTGAGTCAGTTCTAGTCATTCAATCATTCTAAATTGATTGGAACGAATTCCATTTTCGCCATTCAAACATTATTTTCTTACATAACTCGCAATTAATCTACTCAAGACAACAATGCTTTATTTTTGCATTAAAAAGCATATCACTCAGTCTTCTCAATCATTAAATTGTTTGAAGGCACTTCGAACAAATTCTATTTTTGAATTTAGAACACGACTTTCATGCATAACTTGCACTTGATCTATTGAAGGCAACTATTCATTTTTTTAGCCTTAAAGTCATATTATTGCGTCTCTTTTAGTCATTAAATCTTTCTGAATCACTTCGAACAAAATTCAGCCTTTAAACATGACTTTCGTGCATAACTTGCAGTTGATCTATCGAAGGCAACAATGCATTTGTTTACCCTTATAGTCATGTAACTGACTCTCTTCTAGTCATTAAATCATTCAAAATTAATTCGAACGAATTCTATTTTCGCCCTTCAAACATTATTTTCTTACATAACTCGCAATTAATCTACTGAAGACAACAATGCATTATTTTTGCATTAAAAAGCATATCACTCAGCCTTTTCAATCATTAAATTGTTTGAAGGCACTTCGAACCAATACTATTTTTGAATTTAGAACACGACTTTCATGCATAACTTGCACTTGATCTATTGAAGGCAACTATTCATTTTTTTAGCCTTAAAGTCATGTTATTGCGTCTCTTTTAGTCATTAAATCTTTCTGAATCACATCGAATGAAATTCGGCCTTTAAACATGACTTTCCTGCATAACTTGCAGTTGATCTTTTGAAGGCAACTATTCATTTTTTTAGCCTTAAAGTCTTGTCACTGAGTCAGTTCTAGTAATTAAATCATTCTAAATTAATTCGAACGAATTCCATTTTCGCCATTCAAACATTATTTTCTTACATAACTTGCAATTAATCTACTGAAGACAACAATGCATTATTTTAGCATTAAAAAGCATATCACTCAGTCTTTTCAATCATTAAATTGTTTGAAGGCACTTCAAACAAATTCTATTTTTGAATTTAGAACACGACTTTCATGCATAACTTGCACTTGAACTATTGAAGGCAACTATTCATTTTTTTAGCCTTAAAGTCATATTATTGCGTCTCTTTTAGTCATTAAACCTTTCTAAATCACTTCGAACGAAATTCGGCCTTTAAACATGACTTTCACGCATAACTTGCAGTTGATCTATTGAAGGCAACAATGCATTTGGTTAGCCTTAAAGTCTTGTCACTGAGTCAGTTCTAGTAATTAAATCATTCTAAATTAATTCGAACGAATTCCATTTTCGCCATTCAAACATTATTTTCTTACATAACTCGCAATTAATCTACTGAAGACAACAATGCTTTATTTTTGCATTAAAAAGCATATCACTCAGTCTTCTCAATCATTAAATTGTTTGAAGGAACTTCGAACTAATTCTATTTCTGAATTTAGAACACGACTTTCATGCATAACTTGCACTTGATCTATTGAAGGCAACTATTCATTTTTTTAGCCTTAAAGTCATATTATTGCGTCTCTTTTAGTATTTAAATTTTTCTGAATCACTTCGAATGAAATTCAGCCTTTAAACATGACTTTCGTGCATAACTTGCAGTTGATCTATTGAAGGCAACAATGCATTTGTTTACCCTTAAAGTCATGTTACTGACTCTCTTCTAGTCATTAAATCATTCAAAATTAATTCGAACGAATTCCATTTTCGCCCTTCAAACATTATTTTCTTACATAACTTGCAATTAATCTACTGAAGACAACAATGCATTATTTTAGCATTAAAAAGCATATCACTCAGTCTTTTCAATCATTAAATTGTTTGAAGGCACTTCAAACAAATTCTATTTTTGAATTTAGAACACGACTTTCATGCATAACTTGCACTTGAACTATTGAAGGCAACTATTCATTTTTTTAGCCTTAAAGTCATATTATTGCGTCTCTTTTAGTCATTAAATCTTTCTAAATCACTTCGAACGAAATTCGGCCTTTAAACATGACTTTCATGCATAACTTGCAGTTGATCTATTGAAGGCAACAATGCATTTGGTTAGCCTTAAAGTCTTGTCACTGAGTCAGTTCTAGTCATTAAATCATTCTAAATTAATTCGAACGAATTCCATTTTCGCCATTCAAACATTATTTTCTTACATAACTCGCAATTAATCTACTGAAGACAACAATGCATTTTTTTTGCATTAAAAAGCATATCACTCAGTCTTTTCAATCATTAAATTGTTTGAAGGCACTTCAAACAAATTCTATTTTTGAATTTAGAACACGACTTTCATGCATAACTTGCACTTGAACTATTGACGGCAACTATTCATTCTTTTAGCCTTAAAGTCATATTATTGCGTCTCTTTTAGTCATTAAATCTTTCTAAATCACTTCGAACGAAATTCGGCCTTTAAACATGACTTTCATGCATAACTTGCACTTGATCTATTAAAGGCAACAATGCATTTGTTTACCCTTAAAGTCATGTCACTGAGTCAGTTCCAGTCATTAAATCATTCTAAATTAATTGGAAAGAATTCCATTATCGCCATTCAAACATTATTTTCTTACATAACTCGCAATAAATCTACTGAAGACAACAATGCTTTATTTTTGCATTAAAAAGCATATCACTCAGTCTTCTCAATCATTAAATTGTTTGAAGGCACTTCGAACAAATTCTATTTTTGAATTTAGAACACGACTTTCATGCATAACTTGCACTTGATCTATTGAAGGCAACTATTCATTTTTTTAGCCTTAAAGTCATATTATTGCGTCTCTTTTAGTCATTAAATCTTTCTGAATCACTTCGAACAAAATTCAGCCTTTAAACATGAGTTTCGTGCATAACTTGCAGTTGATCTATCGAAGGCAACAATGCATTTGTTTACCCTTAAAGTCATGTAACTGACTCTCTTCTAGTCATTAAATCATTCAAAATTAATTCGAACGAATTCTATTTTCGCCCTTCAAACATTATTTTCTTACATAACTTGCAATTAATCTACTGAAGACAACAATGCATTATTTTTGCATTAAAAAGCATATCATCCAGTCTTTTCAATCATTAAATTGTTTGATGTCACTTCGAACCAATTCTATTTTCGAATTTAGAACACGACTTTCATGCATAACTTGCACTTGAACTATTGAAGGCAACTATTCATTTTTTTAGCCTTAAAGTCATATTATTGCGTCTCTTTTAGTCATTAAATCTTTCTAAATCACTTCGAACGAAATTCGGCCTTTAAACATGACTTTCATGCATAACTTGCAATTGATCTTCTGAAGGCGACAATGCATTTGTTTAGCCTTAAAGTCATGTCACTGAGTCAGTTCTAGTCATTCAATCATTCTAAATTGATTGGAACGAATTCCATTTTCGCCATTCAAACATTATTTTCTTACATAACTCGCAATTAATCTACTCAAGACAACAATGCTTTATTTTTGCATTAAAAAGCATATCACTCAGTCTTCTCAATCATTAAATTGTTTGAAGGCACTTCGAACTAATTCTATTTCTGAATTTAGAACACGACTTTCATGCATAACTTGCACTTGATCTATTGAAGGCAACTATTCATTTTTTTAGCCTTAAAGTCATATTATTGCGTCTCTTTTAGTATTTAAATCTTTCTGAATCACTTCGAATGAAATTCAGCCTTTAAACATGACTTTCGTGCATAACTTGCAGTTGATCTATCGAAGGCAACAATGCATTTGTTTAGCCTTAAAGTCATGTCACTGAGTCTCTTGTAGTCATTAAATCATTCTAAATTAATTCGAACGAATTCTATATTCGCCCTTGAAATATTATTTTCTTACATAACTTGCAATTAATCTACTGAAGACAACAATGCATTATTTTTGCATTAAAAAGCATATCACTCTGTCTTTTCAATCATTAAATTGTTTGAAGGCACTTCAAACAAATTCTATTTTTGAATTTAGAACACGACTTTCATGCATAAGTTGCACTTGAACTATTGAAGGCAACTATTCATTTTTTTAGCCTTAAAGTCATATTATTGCGTCTCTTTTAGTCATTAAATCTTTCTAGATCACTTCGAACGAAATTCGGCCTTTAAACATGACTTTCATGCATAACTTGCAGTTGATCTATTGAAGGCAACAATGCATTTGTTTAGCCTTAAAGTCTTGTCACTGAGTCTGTTCTAGTCATTAAATCATTCTAAATGAATTCGAACGAATTCCATTTTCGCCATTCAAACATTATTTTCTTACATAACTTGCAATTAATCTACTGAAGACAACAATGCATTATTTTTGCATTAAAAAGCATATCACTCAGTCTTTTCAATCATTAAATTGTTTGATGGCACTTCAAACAAATTCTATTTTTGAATTTAGAACACGACTTTCATGCATAACTTGCACTTGAACTATTGAAGGCAATTATTCATTCTTTTAGCCTTAAAGTCATATTATTGCGTCTCTTTTAGTTATTAAATCTTTCTAAATCACTTCGAATGAAATTCGGCCTTTAAACATGACTTTCATGCATAACTTGCACTTGATCTATTGAAGGCAACTATTCATTTTTTTAGCCTTAAAGTCATGTCACTGAGTCAGTTCTAGTCATTAAATCATTCTAAATTAATTGGAACAAATTCCATTTTCGCCATTCAAACATCATTTTCTTACATAACTCGCAATTAATCTACTGAAGACAACAATGCATTATTTTAGCATTAAAAAGCATATCACTCAGTCTTTTCAATCATTAAATTGTTAGAAGGCACTTCGAACCAATACTATTTTTGAATTTAGAACACGACTTTCATGCATAACTTCCACTTGATCTATTGAAGGCAACTATTCATTTTTTTAGCCTTAAAGTCATATTATTGCGTCTCTTTTACTCATTAAATCTTTCTGAATCACTTCGAATGAAATTCGGCCTTTAAACATGACTTTCGTGCATAACTTGCAGTTGATCTATTGAAGGCAACAATGCATTTGTTTAGCCTTAAAGTCATGTCACTGAGTCTGTTCTAGTCATTAAATCATTCTAAATTAATTAGAACGAATTCTATTTTCGCCCTTCAAACATTATTTTCTTACATAACTTGCAATTAATCTACTGAAGAAAACAATGCATTATTTTAGCATTAAAAAGCATGTCACTCAGTCTCTTCAATTATTAAATTGTTTGAAGGCACTTCGAACCAATTCTATTTTTGAATTTAGAACACGACTTTCATGCATAACTTGCACTTGAGCTATTGAAGGCAACTATTCATTTTTTTAGCCTTAAAGTCATATTATTGCGTCCCCTTTAGTCATTAAATCTTTCTGAATCACTTCGAATGAAAATCGGCTTTTAAACATGACTTTCGTGCATAACTTGCAGTTGATCTATTGAAGGCAACAATGCTTTTGTTTAGCCTTAAAGTCTTGTCACTGAGTCAGTTCTAGTCATTAAATCATTCTAAATTAATTCGAACGAATTCCATTTTTGCCATTCAAACTTTATTTTCTTACATAACTTGCAATTAATCTACTGAAGACAACAATGCATTATTTTAGCATTAAAAAGCATATCACTCAGTCTTTTCAATCATTAAATTGTTTGAAGGCACTTCAAACAAATTCAATTTTTGAATTTAGAACACGACTTTCATGCATAACTTGCACTTGAACTATCGAAGCAACTATTCATTTTTTTAGCCTTAAAGTCATATTATTGCGTCTCTTTTAGTCATTAAATCTTCCTAAATCACTTCGAACGAAATTCGGCCTTTAAACATGACTTTCCTGCATAACTTGCAGTTGATCTATTGAAGGCAACAATGCATTTGTTTACCCTTAAAGTCATGTCACTGACTCTCTTCTAGTCATTAAATCATTCAAAATTAATTCGAACGAATTCTATTTTCGCCCTTCAAACATTATTTTCTTACATAACTTGCAATCAATCTACTGAAGACAACAATGCATTATTTTAGCATTAAAAAGCATATCACTCAGTCTTTTCAATCATTAAATTGTTTGATGTCAGTTCAAACAAATTCTATTTTTGAATTTAGAACACGACTTTCATGCATAACTTGCACTTGAACTATTGAAGGCAACTATTCATTTTTTTAGCCTTAAAGTCATAGTATTGCGTCTCTTTTAGTCATTAATTCTTTCTAAATCACTTCGAACGAAATTCGGCCTTTAAACATGACTTTCATGCATAACTTGCACTTGAGCTATTGAAAGCAACTATTCATTTTTTTAGCCTGAAAGTCATATTATTGCGTCTCTTTTAGTCATTAAATATTTCTAAATCACTTCGAACGAAATTCGACCTTTAAACATGACTTTCGTGCATAACTTGCAGTTGATCTATTGAAGGCAACAATGCATTTGTTTAGCCTTAAAGTCATGTCAGTGAGTCTGTTCTAGTCATTAAATCATTCTAAATTAATTCGAACGAATTCTATTTTCGCCCTTCAAACATTATTTTCTTACATAACTCACAATTAATCTACTGAAGACAACAATGCATTATTTTAGCATTAAAAAGCATATCACTCAGTCTTTTCAATCATTAAATTGTTAGAAGGCCCTTCGAACCAATACTATTTTTTAATTTAGAACATGACTTTCATGCATAACTTCCACTTGATCTATTGAAGGCAACTATTCATTTTTTTAGCCTTAAAGTCATATTATTGCGTCTCTTTTAGTCATTAAATCTTCCTAAATCACTTCGAACGAAATTCGGCCTTTAAACATGACTTTCATGCATAACTTGCACTTGAACTATGGAAGGCAACTATTCATTCTTTTAGCCTTAAAGTCATATTATTGCGTCTCTTTTAGTATTTAAATTTTTCTGAATCACTTCGAATGAAATTCAGCCTTTAAACATGACTTTCGTGCATAACTTGCACTTGATCTATTGAAGGCAACAATGCATTTGTTTAGCCTTAAAGTCATGTCACTGAGTCAGTTCTAGTCATTAAATCATTCTAAATTAATTGGAACTAATTCCATTTTCGCCATTCAAACATTATTTTCTTACATAACTCGCAATTAATCTACTGAAGACAACAATGCTTTATTTTAGCATTAAAAAGCATATCACTCAGTCTTCTCAATCATTAAATTGTTTGAAGGCACTTCGAACTAATTCTATTTCTGAATTTAGAACACGACTTTCATGCATAACTTGCACTTGAACTATTGAAGGCAACTATTCATTTTTTTAGCCTTAAAGTCATAGTATTGCGTCTCTTTTAGTCATTAAATCTTTCTAAATCACTTCGAACGAAATTCGGCCTTTAAACATGACTTTCATGCATAACTTGCACTTGAACTATGGAAGGCAACTATTCATTCTTTTAGCCTTAAAGTCATATTATTGCGTCTCTTTTAGTCATTAAATCTTCCTAAATCACTTCGAACGAAATTCGGCCTTTAAACATGACTTTCATGCATAACTTGCACTTGATCTATTGAAGGCAACAATGCATTTGTTTAGCCTTAAAGTCATGTCACTGAGTCAGTTCTAGTCATTAAATCATTCTAAATTAATTGGAACTAATTCCATTTTCGCCATTCAAACATTATTTTCTTACATAACTCGCAATTAATCTACTGAAGACAACAATGAATTATTTTAGCATTAAAAAGCATATCACTCAGTCTTTTCAATCATTAAATTGTATGAAGGCACTTCAAACAAATTCTATTTTTGAATTTAGAACACGACTTTCATGCATAACTTGCACTTGATCTATTGGAGCCAACTATTCATTTTTTTAGCCTTAAAGTCATATTATTGCGTCTCTTTTAGTCATTAAATCTTCCTAAATCACTTCGAACTAAATTCGGCCTTTAAACATGACTTTCATGCATAACTTGCACTTGATCTATTGAAGGCAACAATGCATTTGTTTAGCCTTAAAGTCATGTCACTGACTCAGTTCTAGTCATTAAATCATTCTAAATTAATTGGAACTAAATCCATTTTCGCCATTCAAACATTATTTTCTTACATAACTCGCAATTAATCTACTGAAGACAACAATGCTTTATTTTAGCATTAAAAAGCATATCACTCAGTCTTCTCAATCATTAAATTGTTTGAAGGCACTTCGAACTAATTCTATTTCTGAATTTAGAACATGACTTTCGTGCATAACTTGCACTTGATCTATTGAAGGGAACTATTCATTTTTTTAGCTTTAAAGTCATATTATTGCGTCTCTTTTAGTATTTAAATATTTCTAAATCACTTCGAATGAAATTCCGCCTTTTAAACATGACTTTCGTGCATAACTTGCAGTTGATCTATTGAAGGCAACAATGCAATTGTTTAGCCTTAAAGTCATGTCACTGAGTCTGTTCTAGTCATTAAATCATTCTAAATTAATTCAAACAAATTCTATTTTCGCCCTTCAAACATTATTTTCTTACATAACTTGCGATTAATCTACTGAAGACAACAATGCATTATTTTAGCATTAAAAAGCATATCACTCAGTCTTTTCAATCATTAAATTGTTTGAAGGCACTTCGAACCAATACTATTTTTGAATTTAGAACACGACTTTTATGCATAACTTGCACTTGAACTATTGAAGGCAACTATTCATTTTTTTAGCCTTAAAGTCATATTATTGCGTCTCTTTTAGTCATTAAATCTTTCTAAATTACTTCGAACGAAATTCGGCCTTTAAACATGACTTTCGTATACAACTTGCAGTTGATCTATTGAAGGCAACAATGCATTTGTTTAGCCTTAAAGTCATGTCACTGAGTCTCTTCTAGTCATTAAATCATTCAAAATTAATTCGAACGAATTCTAGTTTCGCCCTTCAAACATTATTTTCTTACATAACTTGCAATTAACCTACTGAAGACAATAATGCATTATTTTAGCATTAAAAAGCATATCACTCAGTCTTTTCAATCATTAAATTGTTTGAAGGCACTTCGAACCAATTCTATTTTTGAATTTAGAACACGACTTTCATGCATAACTTGCACTTGAGCTATTGAAGGCAACTATTCATTTTTTTAGCCTTAAAGTCATATTATTGCGTCTCCTTTAGTCATTAAATCTTTCTGAATCACTTCGAATGAAAATCGGCCTTTAAACATGACTTTCGTGCATAACCTCCAGTTGATCTATTGAAGGCAACAATGCATTTGTTTAGCCTTAAAGTCATGTCACTAAGTCTGTTCTAGTCATTAAATCATTCTAAATTAATTCGAACGAATTCTATTTTCGCCCTTCAGACATTATTTTCTTACATAACTTGCAATTAATCTACTGAAGACAACAATGCATTATTTTAGCATTAAAAAGCATATCACTCAGTCTTTTCAATCATTAAATTGTTTGAAGGCACTTCGTACCAATTCTATTTTTGAATTTAGAACACGACTTTCATGCATAACTTGCACTTGATCTATTGAAGGCAACTATTCATTTTTTTAGCCTTAAAGTCATGTCACTGAGTCTGTTCTAGTCATTAAATCATTCTAAATTAATTCGAACGAATTCTATTTTCGCCCTTCAAACATTATTTTCTTACATAACTTGCAATTAATCTACTGAAGACAACAATGCATTATTTTAGCATTAAAAAGCATATCACTTAGTCTTTTCAATCATTAAATTGTTTGAAGGCACTTCGAACCAATACTATTTTTGAATTTAGAACACGACTTTCATGCATAACTTGCACTTGATCTATTGAAGGCAACTATTCATTTTTTTAGCCTTAAAGTCATATTATTGCGTCTCTTTTAGTCATTAAATCTTTCTGAATCACTTCGAATGAAATTCGGCCTTTGAACATGACTTTCGTGCATAACTTGCAGTTGATCTTTTGAAGGCAACAATGCATTTGTTTAGCCTTAAAGTCATGTCACTGAGTCTCTTCTAGTCATTAAATCATTCTTAATTAATTAGAACGAATTCTATTTTCGCCATTCAAACATTGTTTTCTTACATAACTTGCAATTAACCTACTGAAGACAATAATGCATTATTTTAGCATTAAAAAGCATATCACTCAGTCTTTTCAATCATTAAATTGTTTGAAGGCACTTCGAACCAATTCTAGTTTCGAATTTAGACCACGACTTTCATGCATAACTTGCACTTGAGCTATTGAAGGCAACTATTCATTTTTTTAGCCTTAAAGTCATATTATTGCGTCTCCTTTAGTCATTAAATCTTTCTGAATAACTTCGAATGAAAATCGGCCTTTAAACATGACTTTCGTGCATAACTTGCAGTTGATCTATTGAAGGCAACAATGCATTTGTTTAGCCTTAAAGTCATGTCACTGAGTCTGTTCTAGTCATTAAATCATTCTAAATTAATTCGAACGAATTCTATTTTCGCCCTTCAAACATTATTTTCTTACATAACTTGCAATTAATCTACTGAAGACAACAATGCGTTATTTTAGCATTAAAAAGCATATCACTCAGTCTTTTCAATCATTAAATTGTTTGAAGGCACTTCGAACCAATACTATTTTTGAATTTAGAACACGACTTTCATGCATAACTTGCACTTGATCTATTGAAGGCAACTATTCATTTTTTTAGCCTTAAAGTCATATTATTGCGTCTCTTTTAGTCATTAAATCTTTCTAAATTACTTCGAATGAAATTCAGCCTTTAAACATGACTTTCGTGCATAACTTGCAGTTGATCTATCGAAGGCAACAATGCATTTGTTTACCCTTAAAGTCATGTCACTGACTCTCTTCTAGTCATTAAATCATTCAAAATTAATTCGAACGAATTCTATTTTCGCCCTTCAAACATTATTTTCTTACATAACTTGCAATTAATCTACTGAAGACAACAATGCATTATTGTAGCATTAAAAAGCATATCACTCAGTCTTTTCAATCATTAAATTGTTTGCAGGCACTTCGAACCAATACTATTTTTGAATTTAGAACACGACTTTCATGCATAACTTGCACTTGATCTATTGAAGGCAACTATTCATTTTTTTAGCCTTAAAGTCATATTATTGCGTCTCTTTTAGTCATTAAATCTTTCTAAATTACTTCGAACGAAATTCGGCCTTTAAACATGACTTTCGTATACAACTTGCAGTTGATCTATTGAAGGCAACAATGCAATTGTTTAGCCTTAAAGTCATGTCACTGAGTCTGTTCTAGTCATTAAATCATTCTAAATTAATTCAAACGAATTCTATTTTCGCCCTTCAAACATTATTTTCTTACATAACTTGCGATTAATCTACTGAAGACAACAATGCATTATTTTAGCATTAAAAAGCATATCACTCAGTCTTTTCAATCATTAAATTGTTTGAAGGCACTTCGAACCAATACTATTTTTGAATTTAGAACACGACTTTCATGCATAACTTGCACTTGATCTATTGAAGGCAACTATTCATTTTTTTAGCCTTAAAGTCATATTATTGCGTCTCTTTTAGTCATTAAATCTTTCTAAATTACTTCGAACGAAATTCGGCCTTTAAACATGACTTTCGTATACAACTTGCAGTTGATCTATTGAAGGCAACAATGCATTTCTTTAGCCTTAAAGTCATGTCACTGAGTCTCTTCTAGTCATTAAATCATTCAAAATTAATTCGAAGGAATTCTAGTTTCGCCCTTTAAACATTATTTTCTTACATAACTTGCAATTAACCTACTGAAGACAATAATGCATTATTTTAGCATTAAAAAGCATATCACTCAGTCTTTTCAATCATTAAATTGTTTGGAGGCACTTCGAACCAATACTATTTTTGAATTTAGAACACGACTTTCATGCATAACTTGCACTTGATCTATTGAAGGCAACTATTCATTTTTTTAGCCTTAAAGTCATATTATTGCGTCTCTTTTAGTCATTAAATCTTTCTAAATTACTTCGAACGAAATTCGGCCTTTAAACATGACTTTCGTATACAACTTGCAGTTGATCTATTGAAGGCAACAATGCATTTGTTTAGCCTTAAAGTCATGTCACTGAGTCTCTTCTAGTCATTAAATCATTCAAAATTAATTCGAACAAATTCTAGTTTCGCCCTTCAAACATTATTTTCTTACATAACTTGCAATTAACCTACTGAAGACAATAATGCATTATTTTAGCATTAAAAAGCATATCACTCAGTCTTCTCAATCATTAAATTGTTTGAAGGCACTTCAAACCAATTCTATTTTTGAATTTAGAACACGACTTTCATGCATAACTTGCACTTGAGCTATTGATGGCAACTATTCATTTTTTTAGCCTTAAAGTCATATTATTGCGTCTCTTTTAGTCATTAAATCTTTCTGAATCACTTCCAATGAAATTCGGCCTTTAAACATGACTTTCGTGCATAACTTGCAGTTGATCTTTTGAAGGCAACAATGCATTTGTTTAGCCTTAAAGTCATGTCACTGAGTCTGTTCTAGTCATTAAATCATTCTAAATTAATTAGAACGAATTCTATTTTCGACCTTCAAACATTATTTTCTCACAAAACTTGCAATTAATCTACTGAAGACAACAATGCATTATTTTAGCATTAAAAAGCATATCACTCAGTCTTTTCAATCATTAAATTGTTTGAAGACACTTCAAACCAATTCTATTTTTGAATTTAGAACACGACTTTCATGCATAACTTGCACTTGAGCTATTGAAGGCAACTTTTCATTTTTTTAGCCTTAAAGTCATATTATTGCGTCTCTTTTAGTCATTAAATCTTTCTAAATCACTTCCTTCGAAATTCGGCTTTGAAACATGACTTTCGTATATAACTTGCAGTTGATCTATTGAAGGCAACAATGCATTTGCTTAGCCTTAAAGTCATGTCACTAAGTCTGTTCTAGTCATTAAATCATTCTAAATTAATTCGAACGAATTCTATTTTCGCCCTTCAAACATTATTTTCTTACATAACTTGCAATTAATCTGCTGAAGACAACAATGCATTATTTTAGCATTAAAAAGCATATCACTCAGTCTTTTCAATCATTAAATTGTTTGCAGGCACTTCGAACCAGTACTATTTTTGAATTTAGAACACGACTTTCATGCATAACTTGCACTTGATCTATTGAAGGCAACTATTCATTTTTTTAGCCTTAAAGTCATATTATTGCGTCTCTTTTAGTCATTAAATCTTTTTGAATCACTTCGAACGAAATTCAGCCTTTAAACATGACTTTTGTGCATAACTTGCAGTTGATCTATTGAAGGCAACAATGCATTTGTTTAGCCTTAAAGTCATGTCACTGAGTCTCTTCTAGTCATTAAATCATTCTAAATTAATTAGAACGAATTCTATTTTCGCCCTTCAAACATTATTTTCTTACATAACTTGTAATTAATCTACTGAAGACAACAATGCATTATTTTAGCATTAAAAAGCATATCACTCAGTCTTTTCAATCATTAAATTGTTTGAAGGCACTTCGAACCAATACTATTTTTGAATTTAGAACACGACTTTCATGCATAACTTGCACTTGATCTATTGAAGGCAACTATTCGGTTTTTTAGCCTTAAAGTCATATTATTGCGTCTCTTTTAGTCATTAAATCTTTTTGAATCACTTCGAACGAAATTCGGCCTTTAAACATGACTTTTGTGCATGACTTGCAGTTGATCTATTGAAGGCAACAATGCATTTGTTTGGCCTTAAAGTCATGTCACTGAGTCTGTTCTAGTCATTAAATCATTCTAAATTAATTAGAACGAATTCTATTTTCGCCCTTCAAACATTATTTTCTTACATAACTTGCAATTAATCTACTGAAGACAACAATGCATTATTTTAGCATTAAAAAGCATATCACTCAGTCTTCCCAATCATTAAATTGTTTGAAGGCACTTCGAACTAATACTATTTTTGAATTTAGAACACAACTTTCATGCATAACTTGCACTTGATCTATTGAAGGCAACTATTCATTTTTTTAGCCTTAAAGTCATATTCTTGCGTCTCTTTTAGTCATTAAATCTTTCTGAATCACTTCGAATGAAAATCGGCCTTTAAACATGACTTTCGTGCATAACTTGCAGTTGATCTATTGAAGGCAACAATGCATTTGTTTAGAGTTAAAGTCATGTCACTGAGTCTCTTCTAGTCATTAAATCATTCAAAATTAATTCGAACGAATTCTATTTTCGCCCCTCAAACATTATTTTCATACATAACTCGCAATTAATCTACTGAAGACAACAATGCATTATTATAGCATTAAAAAGCATATCACTCAGTCTTCTCAATCATTAAATTCTTTGAAGGCACTTCGAACTAATACTATTTTTGAATTTAGAACACGACTTTCATGCATAACTTGCGCTTGATCTATTGAAGGCAACTATTCATTTTTTTAGCGTTAAAGTCATATTATTGCGTCTCTTTTAGTCATTAAATCTTTCTGAATCACTTCGAATGAAATTCGGCCTTTAAAAATGACTTTCGTGCATAACTTGCAGTTGATCTATTGAAGGCAACAATGCATTTGTTTAGCCTTAAAGTCATGTCACTGAGTCTGTTCTAGTCATTAAATCATTCCAAATTAATTAGAACGAATTCTATTTTCGCCCTTTAAACATTATTTTCTTACATAACTTGCAATTAATCTACCGAAGACAACAATGCATTATTTTTGCTTTAAAAAGCATATCACTCAGTCTTTTCAATCATTAAATTGTTTGAAGGCACTTCGAACCAATTCTATTTTTGAATTTAGAACACGACTTTCATGCATAACTTGCACTTGATCTATTGAAGACAACTATTCATTTTTTTAGCCTTAAAGTCATATTATTGCGTCTCTTTTAGTCATTAAATCTTTCTAAGTCACTTCCTTCGAAATTCGGCCTTGAAACATTACTTTCGTATATAACTTGCAGTTGATCTATTGAAGGCAACAATGCAGTTGTTTAGCCTTAAAGTCATGTCACTGAGTATTTTCTAGTCATTAAATCATTCAAAATTAATTCGAACGAATTCTATTTTCGCCCTTCAAACATTATTTTCTTACATAACTTGCAATTAATCTACTGAAGACAAAAATGCATTATTTTCGCATTAAATAGCATATCACTCAGTCTTTTCAATCATTAAATTGTTTGAAGGCACTTCAAACAAATTCTATTTTTGAATTTACAACATGACATTCATGCATAACTTGCACTTGAGCTATTGAAGGCAACTATTCATTTTTTTAGCCTTAAAGTCATATTATTGCGTCTCTTTTAGTCATTAAATCTTTCTGAATCACTTCGAATGAAAATCGGCCTTTAAACATGACTTTCGTGCATAACTTGCAGTTGATCTATTGAAGGCAACAATGCATTTGTTTAGCCTTAAAGTCATGTCACTGAGTCTCTTGTAGTCATTAAATCATTCTAAATTAATTCGAACGAATTCTATTTTCGCCCTTGAAATATTATTTTCTTACATAACTTGCAATTAATCTACCGAAGACAACAATGCATTATTTTTGCTTTAAAAAGCATATCACTCAGTCTTTTCAATCATTAAATTGTTTGAAGGCACTTCGAACCAATTCTATTTTTGAATTTAGAACACGACTTTCATGCATAACTTGCACTTGATCTATTGAAGACAACTATTCATTTTTTTAGCCTTAAAGTCATATTATTGCGTCTCTTTTAGTCATTAAATCTTTCTGAATCACTTCGAATGAAAATCGGCCTTTAAACATGACTTTCGTGCATAACTTGCAGTTGATCTATTGAAGGCAACAATGCATTTGTTTAGAGTTAAAGTCATGTCACTGAGTCTCTTCTAGTCATTAAATTATTCAAAATTAATTCGAACGAATTCTATTTTCGCCCCTCAAACATTATTTTCATACATAACTCGCAATTAATCTACTGAAGACAACAATGCATTATTTTAGCATTAAAAAGCATATCACTCAGTCTTCTCAATCATTAAATTCTTTGAAGGCACTTCGAACTAATACTATTTTTGAATTTAGAACACGACTTTCATGCATAACTTGCACTTGATCTATTGAAGGCAACTATTCATTTTTTTAGCCTTAAAGTCATATTATTGCGTCTCCTTTAGTCATTAAATATTTTTGAATCACTTCGAATGAGAATCGGCCTTTAAACATGACTTTCGTGCATAACTTGCAGTTGATCTATTGAAGGCAACAATGCATTTGTTTAGCCTTAAAGTCATGTGACTGAGTCTGTTCTAGTCATTAAATCATTCTAAATTAATTCGAACGAATTCTATTTTCGCCCTTCAAACATTATTTTCTTACATAACTTGCAATTAATCTACTGAAGACAACAATGCATTATTTTAGCATTAAAAAGCATATCACTCAGTCTTTTCAAACATTAAATTGTTTGAAGGCACTTCAAACCAATTCTATTTTTGAATTTAGAACACGACTTTCATGCATAACTTGCACTTGAACTATTGAAGGCAACTATTCATTTTTTTAGCCGTAAAGTCATATTATTGCATCTCTTTTAGTCATTAAATCTTTATAGATCACTTTGAACGAAATTCGGCCTTTAAACATGACTTTCGTGCATAACTTGCAGTTGATCTATTGAAAGCAACAACGCATTTGTTTAGCCTTAAAGTCATGTCACTGAGTCTGTTCTAGTCATTAAATCATTCTAAATTAATTCGAACAAATTCTATTTTCGCCCTTGAAACATTATTTTCTTACATAACTTGCAATTAATCTACTGAAGACAACAATGCATTATTTTAGCATTAAAAAGCATATCACTCAGTCTTTTCAATTATTAAATTGTTTGAAGGCACTTCGAATCAATTCTATTTTTGAATTTAGAACACGACTTTCATGCATAACTTGCACTTGATCTATTGAAGGCAACTATTCATTTTTTTAGGCTTAAAGTCATATTATTGCGTCTCTTTTAGTCATTAAATCTTTCTAAATCACTTCGTACGAAATATGGCCTTTAAACGTGACTTTCGTGCATAACTTGCAGTTGATCTATTGAAGGCAACAATGCATTTGTTCAGCCTTAAAGTCATGTCACTGAGTCTGTTCTAGTCATTAAATCATTCAAAATTAATTAGAACCAATTCTATTTTTTCCCTTGAAACATTATTTTCTTACATAACTTGCAATTAATCTACAAAAGACAACAATGCATTATTTTAGCATTAAAAAGCATATCATTTAGTCTTTTCAATCATTAAATTGTTTGAAGGCACTTCAAACCAATTCTATTTTTGAATTTAGAACACGACTTTCATGCATAACTTGCACTTGAACTATTGAAGGCAACTATTCATTTTGTTAGCCTTAAAGTCATATTATTGCGTCTCCTTTAGTCATTAAATATTTCTGAATCACTTCGAATGAGAATCGGCCTTTAAACATGACTTTCGTGCATAACTTGCAGTTGATCTATTGAAGGCAACAATGCATTTGTTTAGCCTTAAAGTCATGTGACTGAGTCTGTTCTAGTCATTAAATCATTCTAAATTAATTCGAACGAATTCTATTTTCGCCCTTCAAACATTATTTTCTTACATAACTTGTAATTAATCTACTGAAGACAACAATGCATTATTTTAGCATTAAAAAGCATATCACTCAGTCTTTTCAATCATTAAATTGTTTGAAGGCACTTCAAACCAATTCTATTTTTGAATTTAGAACACGACTTTCATGCATAACTTGCACTTGAACTATTGAAGGCAACTATTCATTTTTTTAGCCGTAAAGTCATGTCACTGAGTCTGTTCTAGTCATTAAATCATTCAAAATTAATTAGAACGAATTCTATTTTCGCCCTTCAAAGATTATTTTCTTACATAACTTGCAATTAATCTACTGAAGACAACAATGCATTATTTTAGCATTAAAAAGCATATCACTCATTCTTTTCAATCATTAAATTGTTTGAAGGCAATTCGAACCAGTTCTATTTTTGAATTTAGAACACGACTTTCATGCATAACTTGCACTTGAGCTATTGAAGGCAACTATTCATTTAGTTAGCCTTAAAGTCATATTATTGCGTCTCCTTTAGTCATTAAATATTTCTGAATCACTTCGAATGAGAATCGGCCTTTAAACATGACATTCCTGCATAACTTACAGTTGATCTATTGAAGGCAACAGTGCATTTGTTTAGCCTTAAAGTCATGTCAATGAGTCTGTTCTAGTCATTAAATCATTCTAAATTAATTCGAACGAATTCTATTTTCGCCCTTGAAACATTATTTTCTTACATAACTTGCAATTAATCTACTAAAGACAACAATGCATTATTTTAGCATTAAAAAGCATATCATTTAGTCTTTTCAATCATTAAATTGTTTGAAGGCACTTCAAACCAATTCTATTTTTGAATTTAGAACACGACTTTCATGCATAACTTGCACTTGAACTATTGAAGGCAACTATACATTCTTTTAGCCGTAAAGTCATATTATTGCGTCTCTTTTAGTCATTAAATCTTTATAGATCACTTTGAACGAAATTCGGCCTTTAAACATGACTTTCGTGCATAACTTGCAGTTGATCTATTGAAAGCAACAACGCATTTGTTTAGCCTTAAAGTCATGTCACTGAGTCTGTTCTAGTCATTAAATCATTCTAAATTAATTCGAACGAATTCTATTTTCGCCCTTGAAACATTATTTTCTTACATAACTTGCAATTAATCTACTGAAGACAACAATGCAATATTTTAGCATTAAAAAGCATATAACTCAGTCTTTTTAATTATTAAATTGTTTGAAGGCACTTCGAATCAATTCTATTTTTGAATTTAGAACACGACTTTCATGCATAACTTGCACTTGATCTATTGAAGGCAACTATTCAATTTTTTAGGCTTAAAGTCATATTATTGCGTCTGTTTTAGTCATTAAATCTTTCTAAATCACTTCGAACGAAATTCGGCCTTTAAACGTGACTTTCGTGCATAGCTTGCAGTTGATCTATTGAAGGCAACAATGCATTTGTTCAGCCTTAAAGTCATGTCACTGAGTCTGTTCTAGTCATTAAATCATTCAAAATTAATTAGAACGAATTCAATTTTCGCCCTTCAAACATTATTTTCTTACATAACTTGCAATTAATGTACTGAAGACAACAATGCATTATTTTTGCATTAAAAAGCATATCACTCTGTCTTTTCAATGATTAAATTGTTTGAAGGCACTTCGAACCAATTCTATTTTTGAATTTAGAACACGACTTTCATGCATAACTTGCACTTGATCTATTGAAGGCAACTATTCATTTTTTTAGCCTTAAAGTCATATTATTGCGTCTCTTTTAGTCATTAAATCTTTCTAAATCACTTCCTTTGAAATTCGGCCTTTAAACATGACTTTCGTATATAACTTGCAGTTGATCTATTGAAGGCAACAATGCATTTGTTTAGCCTTAAAGTCATGTCACTGAGTCTCTTCTAGTCATTAAATCATTCAAAATTAATACGAACGAATTCTAATTTCGCCCTTCAAACATTATTTTCTTACATAACTCGCAATTAATCTACCGAAGACAACAATGCATTATTTTAGCATTAAAAAGCATATCACTCAATGTTTTCAATCATTAAATTGTTTGAAGGCACTTCGAATCAATTCTATTTTTGAATTTAGAACACGACTTTCATGCATAACTTGCACTTGATCTATTGAAGGCAACAATTCAATTTTTTAGGCTTAAAGTCATATTATTGCGTCTGTTTTAGTCATTAAATCTTTCTAAATCACTTCGAACGAAATTCAGCCTTTAAACGTGACTTTCGTGCATAACTTGCAGTTGATCTATTGAAGGCAACAATGCATTTGTTCAGCCTTAAAGTCATGTCACTGAGTCTGTTCTAGTCATTAAATCATTCAAAATTAATTAGAACGAATTCAATTTTCGCCCTTCAAACATTATTTTCTTACATAACTTGCAATTAATGTACTGAAGACAACAATGCATTATTTTTGCATTAAAAAGCATATCACTCTGTCTTTTCAATGATTAAATTGTTTGAAGGCACTTCGAACCAATTCTATTTTTGAATTTAGAACACGACTTTCATGCATAACTTGCACTTGATCTATTGAAGGCAACTATTCATTTTTTTAGCCTTAAAGTTATATTATTGCGTCTCTTTTAGTCATTAAATTTTCTAAATCACTTCCTTTGAAATTCGGCCTTTAAACATGACTTTCGTATATAACTTGCAGTTGATCTATTGAAGGCAACAATGCATTTGTTTAGCCTTAAAGTCATGTCACTGAGTCTCTTCTAGTCATTAAATCATTCAAAATTAATACGAACGAATTCTAATTTCGCCCTTCAAACATTATTTTCTTACATAACTTGCAATTAATCTACCGAAGACAACAATGCATTATTTTAGCATTAAAAAGCATATCACTCAATGTTTTCAATCATTAAATTGTTTGAAGGCACTTCAAACCAATTCTATTTTTGAATTTAGAACATGACTTTCATGCATAACTTGCACTTGAACTATTGAAGGCAACTATTCATTTTTTTAGGCTTAAAGTCATATTATTGCGTCTGTTTTAGTCATTAAATCTTTCTAAATCACTTCGAACGAAATTCGGCCTTAAAACATGACTTTCATGCATAACTTGCAGTTGATCTATTGAAGGCAACAATGCATTTGTTTAGCCTTAAAGTCATGTCACTGAGTCTGTTCTAGTCATTAAATCATTCAAAATTAATTCGAACAAATTCTATTTTCGCCCTTTAAACAATATTTTCTTACATAACTTACAATTAATCTACTGAAGACAACAATGCATTATTTTAGCATTAAAAAACATATCACTCGGTCTTTTCAATCATTAAATTGTTTGAAGGCACTTCGAACCAATTCTATTTTGAATTTAGAAAACGACTTTCATGCATAACTTGCACTTGATCTATTGATGGCAACAATGCATTTGTTTAGCCTTAAAGTCATGTCACTGAGTCCGTTCTAGTCATTAAATCATTCAAAATTAATTCGAACGAATTCTATTTTCGCCCTTTAAACAATATTTTCTTACATAACTTGCAATTAATCTACTGAAGACAACAATGCATTATTTTAGCATTAAAAAACATATCACTCAGTCTTTTCAATCATTAAATTGTTTGAAGGCACTTCGAACCAATTCTATTTTTGAATTTAGAACACGACTTTCATGCATAACTTGCACTTGATCTATTGATGGCAACAATGCATTTGTTTAGCCTTAAAGTCATGTCACTGAGTCAGTTCTAGTCATTAAATCATGCTAAATTAATTCGAACGAATTCTATTTTCGACCTTCAAAAATTATTTTCTTACATAACTTGCAATTAATCTACTGAAGACAACAATGCATTATTTTAGCATTAAAAAGCATATCACTCAGTGTTTTCAATCATTAAATTGTTTGAAGGCACTTCAAACGAATTCTATTTTTGAATTTAGAACATGACTTTCATGCATAACTTGCACTTGAACTATTGAAGGCAACTATTCATTTTTTTAGCCTTAAAGTCATATTATTGCGTCTCTTTTAGTCATTAAATCTTTCTAAATCACTTCGAACGAAATTCGTCCTTTAAACATGACTTTTGTGCATAACTTGCACTTTATCTATTGAAGGCAACAATGCATTTGTTTAGCCTTAAAGTCATGTCACTGAGTTTGTTTTAGTCATTAAATCATTCTAAATTAATTCGAACGAATTCTATTTTCGCCCTTTAAACAATATTTTCTTACATAACTTGCAATTAATCTACTGAAGAAAACAATGCATTATTTTAGCATTAAAAAGCATATGACTCAGTCTTTTCAATGATTAAATTGTTTGAAGGCACTTCGAACCAATTCTATTTATAAATTTACAAAACGACTTTCATGCATAACTTGCAGTTGATCTATTGAAGGCAACTATTCATTTTTTTAGCCTTAAAGTCATATTATTGCGTCTCTTTTAGTCATTAAATTTTCTAAATCACTTCCTTTGAAATTCGGCCTTTAAACATGACTTTCTTATATAACTTGCAGTTGATCTATTGAAGGCAACAATGCATTTGTTTAGCCTTAAAGTCTGTCACTGAGTCTCTTCTAGTCATTAAATCATTCAAAATTAATATGAACGAATTCTAATTTCCCCCTTCAAACATTATTTTCTTACATAACTTGCAATTAATCTACTGAAGACAACAATGCATTATTTTTGCATTAAAAAGCATATCACTCAGTCTTTTCAATTATTAAATTGTTTGAAGGCACTTCAAACCAATTCTATTTTTGAATTTAGAACATGACTTTCATGCATAACTTGCACTTGAACTATTGAAGGCAACTATTCATTTTTTTAGCCTTAAAGTCATATTATTGCGTCTCTTTTAGTCATTAAATCTTTCTAAATCACTTCGAACGAAATTCGGCCTTTAAACATGACTTTCGTGCATAACTTGCAGTTGATCTATTGAAAGCAACAATGCATTTGTTTAGCCTTAAAGTCATGTCACTGAGTCTGTTCTAGTCATTAAATCATTCAAAATTAATTCGAACGAATTGTATTTTCTCCCTTCAAACAATATTTTCTTACATAACTTGCAATTAATCTACGAAAGACAACAATGCATTATTTTAGCATTAAAAAGCATATCACTCAGTCTCTTCAATCATTAAATTGTTTGGAGGCACTTCGAACCAATTGTATTTTTGAATTTAGAACACGACTTTCATGCATAACTTGCACTTGATCTATTGATGGCAACAATGCATTTGTTTAGCCTTAAAGTCATGTCACTGAGTCTATTCTAGTCATTAAATCATGCTAAATTAATTCGAACGAATTCTATTTTCGCCCTTCAAACATTATTTTCTTACATAACTTGCAATTAATTTACTGAAGACAACAATGCATTATTTTAGCATTAAAAAGCATGTCACTGAGCCTTTTCAATCATTAAATTGTTTGAAGGCACTTCGAACTAATACAATTTTTGAATTTAGAACACGACTTTCATGCATAACTTGCACTTGATCTATTGAAGGCAACTATTCATTTTTTTAGCCTTAAAGTCATATTATTGCGCCTCTTTTATTCATTAAATCTTTCTGAATCACTTCGAAAGAAAATCGGCCTTTAAACATGACTTTCGTGCATAACTTGCAATTGATCTATTGAACGCAACAATGCATTTGTTTAGCCTTAACGTCATGTCATTGAGTCTGTTCTAGTCATTAAATCATTCTAAATTAATTCGAACGAATTCTATTTTCGCCCTTTAAACAATATTTTCTTACATAACTTGCAATTAATCTACTGAAGACAACAATGCATTATTTTAGCATTAAAAAACATATCACTCAGTCTTTTCAATCATTAAATTGTTTGAAGGCACTTCGAACCAATTCTATTTTTGTATTTAGAACACGACTTTCATGCATAACTTGCACTTGAACTATTGAAGGCAACTATTCATTTTTTTAGCCTTAAAGATATTATTGCGTCTCTTTTAGTCATTAAATCTTTCTAAATCACTTCGAACGAAATTCGGCCTTTAAACGTGACTTTCGTGCATAACTTGCACTTCATCTATTGATGGCAACAATGCATTTGTTTAGCCTTAAAGTCATGTCACTGAGTCTGTTCTAGTCATTAAATCATTCTAAATTAATTCGAACGAATTCTATTTTCGCCCTTTAAACATTATTTTTTTACATAACCTGCAATTAATCTACTGAAGACAACAATGCATTATTTTAGCATTAAAAAGCATATCATTCAGTCTTTTCAATCATTAAATTGTTTGAAGCCACTTCGAACCAATTCTATTTTTGAATTTAGAACACGACTTTCATGCATAACTTGCACTTGATCTATTGAAGGCAACTATTCATTTTTTTAGCCTTAAAGTCATATTATTGCGTCTCTTTTAGCCATTAAATCTTTCTAAATCACTTCCTTCGAAATTCGGCCTTTAAACATGACTTTCGTGCATAACTTGCTGGTGATCTATTTTAGGCAACAATGCATTTGTTTAGCCTTAAAGTCATGTAACTGAGTCTGTCCTAGTCATTAAATCATTCAAAATTAATTCCAACGAATTCTATTTGCCCTTCAAACATTATTTTCTTACATAACTTGCAATTAATCTACTAAAGACAACAATGCATTATTTTAGCATTAAAAAGCATATCACTCAGTCTTTTCAATCATTAAATTGTTTGAAGGCACTTCAAACCAATTCTATTTTTGAATTTAGAACAAGACTTTCATGCATAACTTGCACTTGAACTATTGAAGGCAACTATTCATTTTTTTAGCCTTAAAGTCATATTATTGCGTCTCTTTTAGTCATTAAATCTTTCTAGATCACTTCGACCGAAATTCGGCCTTTAAACATGACTTTCGTGCATAACTTGCAGTTGATCTATTGAAGGCAACAACGCATTTGTTTAGCCTTAAAGTCATGTCACTGAGTCTCTTCTAGTCATTAAATCATTCTAAATTAATTCGAACGAATTCTATTTTCGCCCTTCAAACATTATTTTCTTACATAACTTGCAATTAATCTACTGAAGACAACAATGCATTATTTTAGCATTAAAAAGCATATCACTCAGTCTTTTCAATCATTAAATTGTTTGGAGGCACTTCGAACCAATTCTATTTTTGAATTTAGAACATGACTTTCATGCATAATTTGCACTTGATCTATTGAAGGCAACAATGCATTTGTTTAGCCTTAAAGTCATGTCACTGAGTCTATTCTAGTCATTAAATCATTCAAAATTAATTAGAACGAATTCTACTTTCGCCCTTCAAACATTATTTTCTTACATAACTTGCAATTAATCTACTGAAGACAACAATGCATTATTTTAGCATTAAAAAGCATATCACTCATTCTTTTCAATCATTAAATTGTTTGAAGGCAATTCGAACCAATTCTATTTTTGAATTTAGAACATGACTTTCATGCATAACTTGCACTTGATCTATTGAAGGCAACAATGCATTTGTTTAGCCTTAAAGTCATGTCACTGAGTCTGTTCTAGTCATTAAATCATTCAAAATTAATTAGAACAAATTCTATTTTCGCCCTTCAAACATTATTTTCTTACATAACTTGCAATTAATCTACTGAAGACAACAATGCATTATTTTAGCATTAAAAAGCATATCACTCATTCTTTTCAATCATTAAATTGTCTGAAGGCAATTCGAACCAATTCTATTTTTGAATTTAGAACACGACTTTCATGCATAACTTGCACTTGAGCTATTGAAGGCAACAATGCATTTGTTTAGCCTGAAAGTCATGTGACTAAGTCTGTTCTAGTCATTAAATCATTCAAAATTAATTAGAACGAATTCTATTTTCGCCCTTTAAACATTATTTTCTTACATAACTTGCAATTAATCTACTGAAGACAACAATGCATTATTTTAGCATTACAAAGCATATCACTCATTCTTTTCAATCATTATATTGTTTGAAGGCAATTCGAACCAATTCTATTTTTGAATTTAGAACACGACTTTCATGCATAACTTGCACTTGAGCTATTGAAGGCAATTATTCGTTTTGTTAGCCTTAAAGTCATATTATTGCGTCTCCTTTAGTTATTAAATATTTCTGAATCACTTCGAATGAGAATCGGCCTTTAAACATGACTTTCGTGCATAACTTGCAGTTGATCTATTGAAGGCAACAATGCATTTTTTTAGCCTTAAAGTCATGTCAATGAGTCTGTTCTAGTCATTAAATCATTCTAAATTAATTCGAACGAATTCTATTTTCGCCCTTGAAACATTATTTTCTTACATAACTTGCAATTAATCTACTAAAGACAACAATGCATTATTTTAGCATTAAAAAGCATATCATTCAGTCTTTTCAATCATTAAATTGTTTGAAGGCACTTCAAACCAATTCTATTTTTGCATTTAGAACACGACTTTCATGCATAACTTGCACTTGAACTATTGAAGGCAACTATTCATTTTTTAGGCCGTAAAGTCATATTATTGCGTCTCTTTTAGTCATTAAATCTTTCTAAATCACTTCGAACGAAATTCGGCCTTAAAACATGACTTTCGTGCATAACTTGCAGTTGATCTATTGATGGCAACAATGCATTTGTTTAGCCGTAAAGTCATGTCACTGAGTCTGTTCTAGTCATTAAATCATTCAAAATTAATTCGAACGAATTCTATTTTCGCCCTTTAAACAATATTTTCTTACATAACTTGCAATTAATCTACTGAAGACAACAATGCATTATTTTAGCATTAAAAAACATATAACTCAGTCTTTTCAATCATTAAATTATTTGAAGGCACTTCGAACCAATTCTATTTTTGAATTTAGAACACGACTTTCATGCATAACTTGCACTTGAACTATTGAAGGCAACTATTCATTTTTTTAGCCTTAAAGTCATATTATTGTGTCTCTTTTAGTCATTAAATCTTTCTGAATCACTTCGAAAGAAATTTGGCCTTTAAACATGACTTTCGTGCATAACTTGTTGTTGATCTATTGAAGGCAACAATGCATTTGTTTAGCCTTAAAGTCATGTCACTGAGTCTGTCCTAGTCATTAAATCATTCAAAATTAATTCGAACGAATTCTATTTTCGCCCTTCAAATATTTTTTTTCTTACATAACTTGCAATTAACCTACTGAAGACAATAATGCATTATTTTAGCATTAAAAAGCATATCACTCATTCTTTTCAATCATTAAATTGTTTGAAGGCAATTCGAACCAATTCTATTTTTGAATTTAGAAAACGACTTTCATGCATAACTTGCACTTGAGCTATTGAAGGGAACTATTCATTTGTTTAGCCTTAAAGTCATATTATTGCGTCCCCTTTAGTCATTAAATATTTCTGAATCACTTCGAATGAGAATCGGCCTTTAAACATGACTTTCGTGCATAACTTGCAGTTGATCTATTGAAGGCAACAATGCATTTGTTTAGCCTTAAAGTCATGTCACTGAGTCTGTTCTAGTCATTAAATCATTCTAAATTAATTCGAACGAATTCTATTTTCGCCCTTCAAACATTATTTTCTTACATAACTTGCAATTAATGTACTGAAGACAACAATGCATTATTTTTGCATTAAAAAGCATATCACTCAGCCTTTTCAATCATTAAATTGTTTGAAGGCACTTCGAACCAATTCTATTTTTGAATTTAGAACATGACTTTCATGCATAAGTTGCACTTGATCTATTGAAGGCAACAATGCATTTGTTTAGCCTTAAAGTCATGTCACTGAGTCTATTGTAGTCATTAAATCATTCAAAATTAATTAGAACGAATTCTACTTTCGCCCTTCAAACATTATTTTCTTACATAACTTGCAATTAATATACTGAAGACAACAATGCATTATTTTAGCATTAAAAAGCACATCACTCATTCTTTTCAATCATTAGATTGTTTGAAGGCACTTCGAACCAATTCTATTTTTGAATTTAGAACACGACTTTCATGCATAACTTGCATTTGATCTATTGAAGGCAACAATGCATTTGTTTAGCCTTAAAGTCATGTCACTGAGTCTATTGTAGTCATTAAATCATTCAAAATTAATTAGAACGAATTCTACTTTCGCCATTCAAACATTATTTTCTTACATAACTTGCAATTAATCTACTGAAGACAACAATGCATTATTTTAGCATTAAAAAGCATATCACTCAGTCTTTTCAATCATTAAATTGTTTGAAGGCACTTCGAACCAATTCTATTTTTGAATTTAGAACACGACTTTCATGCATAACTTGCATTTGATCTATTGAAGGCAACTATTCATTTTTTTAGCCTTAAAGTCATATTATTGCGTCTCTTTTAGTCATTAAATCTTTCTGAATCACTTCGAACGAAATTCGGCCTTTAAACATGACTTTCGGGCATAACTTGCAGTTCATCTATTGAAGGCAACAATGCATTTGTTTAGCCTTAAAGTCATGTCACTGAGTCTCTTCTAGTCATTAAATCATTCTAAATTAATTCGAACGAATTCTATTTTCACCCTCGAAATATTATTTTCTTACATAACTTGCAATTAATCTACTGAAGACAACAATGCATTATTTTAGCATTAAAAAGCATATCACTCATTCTTTTCAATCATTAAATTGTTTGAAGGCAATTCGAACCAATTCTATTTTTGAATTTAGAACACGACTTTCATGCATAACTTGCACTTGAGCTATTGAAGGGAACTATTCATTTGTTTAGCCTTAAAGTCATATTATTGCGTCTCCTTTAGTCATTAAATATTTCTGAATCACTTCGAATGAGAATCGGCCTTTAAACATGACTTTCGTGCATAACTTGCAGTTGATCTATTGAAGGCAACAATGCATTTGTTTAGCCTTAAAGTCATGTCACTGAGTCTGTTCCAGTCATTAAATCATTCTAAATTAATGCAAACGAATTCTATTTTCGCCCTTCAAACATTATTTTCTTACATAACTTGCAATTAATCTACTGAAGACAACAATGCATTATTTTAGCATTAAAAAGCATATCGCTCAGTCTTTTCAATCATTAAATTGTTTGAAGGCACTTCGAACCAATTCTATTTTTGAATTTAGAACACGACTTTCATGCATAACTTGCATTTGATCTATTGAAGGCAACTATTCATTTTTTTAGCCTTAAAGTCATATTATTGCGTCTCTTTAAGTCATTAAATCTTTCTGAATCACTACGAACGAAAATCGGCCTTTAAACATGACTTTCGTGCATAACTTGCAGTTGATCTATTGAAGGCAACAATGCATTTGTTTAGCCTTAAAGTTATGTCAATGAGTCTCTTCTAGTCGTTAAATCATTCTAAATTAAGTCGAACGAATTCTATTTTCGCCCATCAAACATGATTTTCTTACATAACTTGTAATTAATCTACTGAAGACAACAATACATTATTTCAACATTAAAAGGCATATCCCTCAGTCTTTTCAATCATTAAATTGTTTGAAGGCACTTCAAACCAATTCTATTTTTGAATTTAGAACACGACTTTCATGCATAACTTGCACTTGAAATATTGAAGGCAACTATTCATTTTTTCAGCCTTAAAGTCATATTATTGCGTCTCTTTTAGTCATTAAATCTTTCTAAATCACTTCGAACGAAATTCGGCCTTTAAACATGACTTTCGTGCATAACTTGCAGTTGATCTATTGAAGGCAACAATGCATTTGTTTAGCGTTAAAGTCATGTCACTGAGTCTGTTCTAGTCATTAAATTGTTCTAAATTAATTCGAACGAATTCTATTTTCGCCCTTCAAACATTATTTTCTTACATAACTTGCAATTAATCTACTGAAGACAACAATGCATTATTTTCGCATTAAAAACCATATCACTCTGTCTTTTCACTCATTCAATTGTTTAAAGGCACTTCGAACCAATTCTATTTTTGAATTTAGAACACGACTTTCATGCATAACTTGCATTTGATCTATTGAAGGCAACTATTCATTTTTTCAGCCTTAAAGTCATATTATTGTGTCTCTTTTAGTCATTAAATCTTTCTGAATCACTTCGAAAGAAATTTGGCCTTTAAACATGACTTTCGTGCATAACTTGTTGTTGATCTATTGAAGGCAACAATGCATTTGTTTAGCCTTAAAGTCATGTCACTGAGTCTGTCCTAGTCATTAAATCATTCAAAATTAATTCGAACGAATTCTATTTTCGCCCTTCAAATATTTTTTTTCTTACATAACTTGCAATTAACCTACTGAAGACAACAATGCATTATTTTTGCATTAAAAACCATATCACTCAGTCTTTTCACTCATTAAATTGTTTGAAGGCACTTCGAACCAATTCTATTTTTGAATTTAGAACACGACTTTCATGCATAACTTGCATTTGAACTATTGAAGGCAACTATTCATTTTTTTAGCCTTAAAGTCATATTATTGTGTCTCTTTTAGTCATTAAATCTTTCTGAATCACTTCGAAAGAAATTTGGCCTTTAAACATGACTTTCGTGCATAACTTGTTGTTGATCTATTGAAGGCAACAATGCATTTGTTTAGCCTTAAAGTCATGTCACTGAGTCTGTCCTAGTCATTAAATCATTCAAAATTAATTCGAACGAATTCTATTTTCGCCCTTCAAATATTTTTTTTCTTACATAACTTGCAATTAACCTACTGAAGACAACAATGCATTATTTTTGCATTAAAAACCATATCACTCAGTCTTTTCACTCATTAAATTGTTTGAAGGCACTTCGAACCAATTCTATTTTTGAATTTAGAACACGACTTTCATGCATAACTTGCATTTGAACTATTGAAGGCAACTATTCATTTTTTTAGCCTTAAAGTCATATTATTGTGTCTCTTTTAGTCATTAAATCTTTCTGAATCACTTCGAAAGAAATTTGGCCTTTAAACATGACTTTCGTGCATAACTTGTTGTTGATCTATTGAAGGCAACAATGCATTTGTTTAGCCTTAAAGTCATGTCACTGAGTCTGTCCTAGTCATTAAATCATTCAAAATTAATTCGAACGAATTCTATTTTCGCCCTTCAAATATTTTTTTTCTTACATAACTTGCAATTAACCTACTGAAGACAACAATGCATTATTTTTGCATTAAAAACCATATCACTCAGTCTTTTCACTCATTAAATTGTTTGAAGGCACTTCGAACCAATTCTATTTTTGAATTTAGAACACGACTTTCATGCATAACTTGCATTTGATCTATTGAAGGCAACTATTCATTTTTTCAGCCTTAAAGTCATATTATTGCGTCTCTTTTAGTCATTAAATCTTTCTAAATCACTTCGAACGAAATTCGGCCTTTAAACATGACTTTCGTGCATAACTTGCAGTTGATCTATTGAAGGCAACAATGCATTTGTTTAGCGTTAAAGTCATGTCACTGAGTCTGTTCTAGTCATTAAATCATTCTAAATTAATTCGAACGAATTCTATTTTCGCCCTTCAAATATTATGTTCTTACATAACTTGCAATTAATCTACTGAAGACAACAATGCATTATTTTAGCATTAAAAAGCATATCACTCAGTCTTTTCAATCATTAAATTGTTTGAAGGCACTTCGAACCAATTCTATTTTTGAATTTAGAACATGACTTTCATGCATAACTTGCACTTGATCTATTGAAGGCAACAATGCATTTGTTTAGCCTTAAAGTCATGTCACTGAGTCTATTCTAGTCATTAAATCATTCAAAATTAATTAGAACGAATTCTACTTTCGCCCTTCAAACATTATTTTCTTACATAACTTGCAATTAATCTACTGAAGACAACAATGCATTATTTTAGCATTAAAAAGCATATCACTCATTCTTTTCAATCATTAAATTGTTTGAAGGCAATTTGAACCAATTCTATTTTTGAATTTAGAACACGACTTTCATGCATAACTTGCATTTGATCTATTGAAGGCAACTATTCATTTTTTTAGCCTTAAAGTCATATTATTGCGTCTCTTTAAGTCATTAAATCTTTCTGAATCACTACGAACGAAAATCGGCCTTTAAACATGACTTTCGTGCATAACTTGCAGTTGATCTTTTGAAGGCAACAATGCATTTGTTTAGCGTTAAAGTCATGTCACTGAGTCTGTTCTAGTCATTAAATCATTCTAAATTAATTCGAACAAATTCTATTTTCGCCCTTCAAACATTATTTTCTTACATAACTTGCAATTAATCTACTGAAGACAACAATGCATTATTTTCGCATTAAAAACCATATCACTCTGTCTTTTCACTCATTCAATTGTTTAAAGGCACTTCGAACCAATTCTATTTTTGAATTTAGAACACGACTTTCATGCATAACTTGCACTTGAACTATTGAAGGCAAGTATTCATTTTTTTAGCCTTAAAGTCATATTATTGCGTCTCTTTTAGTCATTAAATCTTTCTAAATCACTTCGAACGAAATTCGGCCTTTAAACATGACTTTCGTGCATAACTTGCAGTTGATCTATTGAAAGCAACAATGCATTTGTTTAGCCTTGAAGTCATGTCACTGAGTCTGTTCTAGTCATTAAATCATTCTAAATTAATTCGAACGAATTCTATTTTCGCCCTTCAAACATTATTTTCTTACATAACTTGCAATTAATCTACTGAAGACAACAATGCATTATTTTAGCATTAAAAAGCATATCACTCAGTCTTTTCAATCATTAAATTGTTTGAAGGCACTTCGAACCAATTCTATTTTTGAATTTAGAACATGACTTTCATGCATAACTTGCACTTGATCTATTGAAGGCAACCATGCATTTGTTTAGCCTTAAAGTCATGTCACTGAGTCTATTGTAGTCATTAAATCATTCAAAATTAATTAGAACGAATTCTACTTTCGCCCTTCAAACATTATTTTCTTACATAACTTGCAATTAATCTACTGAAGACAACAATGCATTATTTTAGCATTAAAAAGCATATCACTCATTCTTTTCAATCATTAAATTGTTTGAAGGCAATTCGAACCAATTCTATTTTTGAATTTAGAACACGACTTTCATCCATAACTTGCACTTGAGCTATTGAAGGGAACTATTCATTTGTTTAGCCTTAAAGTCATATTATTGCGTCTCTTTAAGTCATTAAATCTTTCTGAATCACTACGAACGAAAATCGGCCTTTAAACATGACTTTCGTGCATAACTTGCAGTTGATCTATTGAAGGCAACAATGCATTTGTTTAGCCTTAAAGTTATGTCAATGAGTCTCTTCTAGTCGTTAAATCATTCTAAATTAAGTCGAACGAATTCTATTTTCGCCCATCAAACATGATTTTCTTACATAACTTGTAATTAATCTACTGAAGACAACAATGCATTATTTTAGCATTAAAAAGCATATCACTCAGTCTTTTCAATCATTAAATTGTTTGAAGGCACTTCGAACCAATTCTATTTTTGAATTTAGAACACAACTTTCATGCATAACTTGCACTTGAACTATTGAAGGCAACTATTCATTTTTTTAGCCTTAAAGTCATATTATTGCGTCTCTTCTAGTCATTAAATCTTACTGAATCACTTCGAACGAAATTCGGCCTTTAAACATGACTTTCGTGCATAACTTGCAGTTGATCTATTGAAGGCAACAATGCATTTGTTTAGCCTTAAAGTCATGTCACTGAGTCTCTTCTAGTCATTAAATCATTCTAAATTAATTCGAACGACTTCTATTTTCACCCTCCAAATATTATTTTCTTACATAACTTGCAATTAATCTACTGAAGACAACAATGCATTATTTTTGCATTAAAAACCATATCACTCAGTCTTTTCACTCATTAAATTGTTTGAAGGCACTTCGAACCAATTCTATTTTTGAATTTAGAACACGACTTTCATGCATAACTTGCATTTGATCTATTGAAGGCAACTATTCATTTTTTTAGCCTTAAAGTCATATTATTGCGTCTCTTTAAGTCATTAAATCTTTCTGAATCACTACGAACGAAAATCGGCCTTTAAACATGACTTTCGTGCATAACTTGCAGTTGATCTATTGAAGGCAACAATGCATTTGTTTAGCCTTAAAGTTATGTCAATGAGTCTCTTCTAGTCGTTAAATCATTCTAAATTAAGTCGAACGAATTCTATTTTCGCCCATCAAACATGATTTTCTTACATAACTTGTAATTAATCTACTGAAGACAACAATGCATTATTTTAGCATTAAAAAGCATATCACTCAGTCTTTTCAATCATTAAATTGTTTCAAGGCACTTCGAACCAATTCTATTTTTGAATTTAGAACATGACTTTCATGCATAACTTGCACTTTATCTATTGAAGGCAACAATGCATTTGTTTAGCCTTAAAGTCATGTCACTGAGTCTATTCTAGTCATTAAATCATTCAAAATTAATTAGAACGAATTCTACTTTCGCCCTTCAAACATTATTTTCTTACATAACTTGCAATTAATCTACTGAAGACAACAATGCATTATTTTAGCATTAAAAAGCATATCACTCATTCTTTTCAATCATTAAATTGTTTGAAGGCAATTCGAACCAATTCTATTTTTGAATTTAGAACACGACTTTCATGCATAACTTGCACTTGAGCTATTGAAGGGAACTATTCATTTGTTTCGCCTTAAAGTCATATTATTGCGTCTCTTTAAGTCATTAAATCTTTCTGAATCACTACGAACGAAAATCGGCCTTTAAACATGACTTTCGTGCATAACTTGCAGTTGATCTATTGAAGGCAACAATGCATTTGTTTAGCCTTAAAGTTATGTCAATGAGTCTCTTGTAGTCGTTAAATCATTCTAAATTAAGTCGAACGAATTCTATTTTCGCCCATCAAACATGATTTTCTTACATAACTTGTAATTAATCTACTGAAGACAACAATGCATTATTTTAGCATTAAAAAGCATATCACTCAGTCTTTTCAATCATTAAATTGTTTGAAGGCACTTCGAACCAATTCTATTTTTGAATTTAGAACACAACTTTCATGCATAACTTGCACTTGAACTATTGAAGGCAACTATTCATTTTTTTAGCCTTAAAGTCATATTATTGCGTCTCTTCTAGTCATTAAATCTTACTGAATCACTTCGAACGAAATTCGGCCTTTAAACATGACTTTCGTGCATAACTTGCAGTTGATCTATTGAAGGCAACAATGCATTTGTTTAGCCTTAAAGTCATGTCACTGAGTCTCTTCTAGTCATTAAATCATTCTAAATTAATTCGAACGAATTCTATTTTCACCCTCCAAATATTATTTTCTTACATAACTTGCAATTAATCTACTGAAGACAACAATGCATTATTTTTGCATTAAAAACCATATCACTCAGTCTTTTCACTCATTAAATTGTTTGAAGGCACTTCGAACCAATTCTATTTTTGAATTTAGAACACGACTTTCATGCATAACTTGCATTTGATCTATTGAAGGCAACTATTCATTTTTTTAGCCTTAAAGTCATATTATTGCGTCTCTTTAAGTCATTAAATCTTTCTGAATCACTACGAACGAAAATCGGCCTTTAAACATGACTTTCGTGCATAACTTGCAGTTGATCTATTGAAGGCAACAATGCATTTGTTTAGCCTTAAAGTTATGTCAATGAGTCTCTTCTAGTCGTTAAATCATTCTAAATTAAGTCGAACGAATTCTATTTTCGCCCATCAAACATGATTTTCTTACATAACTTGTAATTAATCTACTGAAGACAACAATGCATTATTTTAGCATTAAAAAGCATATCACTCAGTCTTTTCAATCATTAAATTGTTTGAAGGCACTTCGAACCAATTCTATTTTTGAATTTAGAACATGACTTTCATGCATAACTTGCACTTTATCTATTGAAGGCAACAATGCATTTGTTTAGCCTTAAAGTCATGTCACTGAGTCTATTCTAGTCATTAAATCATTCAAAATTAATTAGAACGAATTCTACTTTCGCCCTTCAAACATTATTTTCTTACATAACTTGCAATTAATCTACTGAAGACAACAATGCATTATTTTAGCATTAAAAAGCATATCACTCATTCTTTTCAATCATTAAATTGTTTGAAGGCAATTCGAACCAATTCTATTTTTGAATTTAGAACACGACTTTCATGCATAACTTGCACTTGAGCTATTGAAGGGAACTATTCATTTGTTTCGCCTTAAAGTCATATTATTGCGTCTCTTTAAGTCATTAAATCTTTCTGAATCACTACGAACGAAGATCGGCCTTTAAACATGACTTTCGTGCATAACTTGCAGTTGATCTATTGAAGGCAACAATGCATTTGTTTAGCCTTAAAGTTATGTCAATGAGTCTCTTGTAGTCGTTAAATCATTCTAAATTAAGTCGAACGAATTCTATTTTCGCCCATCAAACATGATTTTCTTACATAACTTGTAATTAATCTACTGAAGACAACAATGCATTATTTTAGCATTAAAAAGCATATCACTCAGTCTTTTCAATCATTAAATTGTTTGAAGGCACTTCGAACCAATTCTATTTTTGAATTTAGAACACAACTTTCATGCATAACTTGCACTTGAACTATTGAAGGCAACTATTCATTTTTTTAGCCTTAAAGTCATATTATTGCGTCTCTTTTAGTCATTAAATCTTACTGAATCACTTCGAACGAAATTCGGCCTTTAAACATGACTTTCGTGCATAACTTGCAGTTGATCTATTGAAGGCAACAATGCATTTGTTTAGCCTTAAAGTCATGTCACTGAGTCTCTTCTAGTCATTAAATCATTCTAAATTAATTCGAACGAATTCTATTTTCACCCTCCAAATATTATTTTCTTACATAACTTGCAATTAATCTACTGAAGACAACAATGCATTATTTTTGCATTAAAAACCATATCACTCAGTCTTTTCACTCATTAAATTGTTTGAAGGCACTTCGAACCAATTCTATTTTTGAATTTAGAACACGACTTTCATGCATAACTTGCATTTGATCTATTGAAGGCAACTATTCATTTTTTTAGCCTTAAAGTCATATTATTGCGTCTCTTTAAGTCATTAAATCTTTCTGAATCACTACGAACGAAAATCGGCCTTTAAACATGACTTTCGTGCATAACTTGCAGTTGATCTATTGAAGGCAACAATGCATTTGTTTAGCCTTAAAGTTATGTCAATGAGTCTCTTCTAGTCGTTAAATCATTCTAAATTAAGTCGAACGAATTCTATTTTCACCCATCAAACATGATTTTCTTACATAACTTGTAATTAATCTACTGAAGACAACAATGCATTATTTTAGCATTAAAAAGCATATCACTCAGTCTTTTCAATCATTAAATTGTTTGAAGGCACTTCGAACCAATTCTATTTTTGAATTTAGAACATGACTTTCATGCATAACTTGCACTTGATCTATTGAAGGCAACAATGCATTTGTTTAGCCTTAAAGTCATGTCACTGAGTCTATTCTAGTCATTAAATCATTCAAAATTAATTAGAACGAATTCTACTTTCGCCCTTCAAACATTATTTTCTTACATAACTTGCAATTAATCTACTGAAGACAACAATGCATTATTTTAGCATAAAAAAGCATATCACTCATTCTTTTCAATCATTAAATTGTTTGAAGGCAATTCGAACCAATTCTATTTTTGAATTTAGAACACGACTTTCATGCATAACTTGCACTTGAGCTATTGAAGGGAACTATTCATTTGTTTCGCCTTAAAGTCATATTATTGCGTCTCTTTAAGTCATTAAATCTTTCTGAATCACTACGAACGAAGATCGGCCTTTAAACATGACTTTCGTGCATAACTTGCAGTTGATCTATTGAAGGCAACAATGCATTTGTTTAGCCTTAAAGTTATGTCAATGAGTCTCTTGTAGTCGTTAAATCATTCTAAATTAAGTCGAACGAATTCTATTTTCGCCCATCAAACATGATTTTCTTACATAACTTGTAATTAATCTACTGAAGACAACAATGCATTATTTTAGCATTAAAAAGCATATCACTCAGTCTTTTCAATCATTAAATTGTTTGAAGGCACTTCGAACCAATTCTATTTTTGAATTTAGAACACAACTTTCATGCATAACTTGCACTTGAACTATTGAAGGCAACTATTCATTTTTTTAGCCTTAAAGTCATATTATTGCGTCTCTTTTAGTCATTAAATCTTACTGAATCACTTCGAACGAAATTCGGCCTTTAAACATGACTTTCGTGCATAACTTGCAGTTGATCTATTGAAGGCAACAATGCATTTGTTTAGCCTTAAAGTCATGTCACTGAGTCTCTTCTAGTCATTAAATCATTCTAAATTAATTCGAACGAATTCTATTTTCACCCTCCAAATATTATTTTCTTACATAACTTGCAATTAATCTACTGAAGACAACAATGCATTATTTTTGCATTAAAAACCATATCACTCAGTCTTTTCACTCATTAAATTGTTTGAAGGCACTTCGAACCAATTCTATTTTTGAATTTAGAACACGACTTTCATGCATAACTTGCATTTGATCTATTGAAGGCAACTATTCATTTTTTTACCCTTAAAGTCATATTATTGCGTCTCTTTAAGTCATTAAATCTTTCCGAATCACTACGAACGAAAATCGGCCTTTAAACATGACTTTCGTGCATAACTTGCAGTTGATCTATTGAAGGCAACAATGCATTTGTTTAGCCTTAAAGTTATGTCAATGAGTCTCTTCTAGTCGTTAAATCATTCTAAATTAAGTCGAACGAATTCTATTTTCGCCCTTCAAACATTATTTTCTTACATAACTTGCAATTAATCTACTGAAGAAAACAATGCATTATTTTAGCATTAAAAAGCATATCACTTAGTCTTTTCAATCATTAAATTGTTTGAAGGCACTTTGAACTGATACTATTTTTGAATTTAGAACACGACTTTCATGCATAACTTGCATTTGATCTATTGAAGGCAACTATTCATTTTTTTAGCCTTAAAGTCATATTATTGCGTCTCTTTAAGTCATTAAATCTTTCTGAATCACAACGAACGAAAATCGGCATTTAAACATGACTTTCGTGCATCACTTGCAGTTGATCTATTGAAGCCAACAATGCATTTGTTTAGCCTTAAAGTTATGTCAATGAGTCTCTTCTAGTCGTTAAATCATTCTAAATTAAGTCGAACGAATTCTATTTTCGCCCATCAAACATGATTTTCTTACATAACTTGTAATTAATCTACTGAAGACAACAATGCATTATTTTAGCATTAAAAAGCATATCACTCAGTCTTTTCAATCATTAAATTGTTTGAAGGCACTTCGAACCAATTCTATTTTTGAATTTAGAACACGACTTTCATGCATAACTTGCACTTGATCTATTGAAGGCAACTATTCATTTTTTTAGGCTTAAAGTCATATTATTGTTTCTCTTTTAGTCATGAAATCTTTCTAAATCACTTCGAACGAAATTCGGCCTTTAAACATGACTTTCGTGCATAACCTGCAGTTGATCTATTGAAGGCAACAATGCATTTGTTTAGCCTTAAAGTCATGTCACTGAGTCTGTTCTAGTCATTAAATCATTCTAAATTAATTCGAACGAATTCTATTTTCGGCCTTCAAACATTTTTTTCTTACATAACTTGCAATTAATCTACTGAAGACAACAATGCATTATTTTAGCATTAAAAAGCATATCACTCAGTCTTTTCAATCATTAAATTGTTTGAAGGCACTTCGAACCAATTCTATTTTTCAATTTAGAACATGACTTTCATGCATAACTTGCACTTGATCTATTGAAGGCAACAATGCATTTGTTTAGCCTTAAAGTCATGTCACTGAGTCTATTCTAGTCATTAAATCATTCAAAATTAATTAGAACGAATTCTACTTTCGCCCTTCAAACATTATTTTCTTACATAACTTGCAATTAATCTACTGAAGACAACAATGCATTATTTTAGCGTTAAAAAGCATATCACTCATTCTTTTCAATCATTAAATTGTTTGAAGGCACTTCGAACTGATACTATTTTTTAATTTAGAACACGACTTTCATGCATAACTTGCACTTGATCTATTGAAGGCAACTATTCATTTTTTTAGCCTTAAAGTCATATTATTGCGTCTCTTTAAGTCATTAAATCTTTCTGAATCACTACGAACAAAAATCGGCCTTTAAACATGACTTTCGTGTATAACTTGCAGTTGATCTATTAAAGGCAACAATGCATTTGTTTAGCCTTAAAGTTATGTCAATGAGTCTCTTCTAGTCGTTAAATCATTCTAAATAAAGTCGAACGAATTCTATTTTCGCCCATCAAACATGATTTTCTTACATAACTTGTAATTAATCTACTGAAGACAACAATGCATTATTTTAGCATTAAAAAACATATCACTCAGTCTTTTCAATCATTAAATTGTTTGAAGGCACTTCGAACCAATTCTATTTTTGAATTGAGAAGATGACCTTCATGCATAACTTGCACTTGATCTATTGAAGGCAACAATGCATTTGTTTAGCCTTAAAGTCATGTCACTGAGTCTATTCTAGTCATTAAATCATTCAAAATTAATTAGAACGAATTCTACTTTCGCCCTTCAAACATTATTTTCTTACATAACTTGCAATTAATCTACTGAAGACAACAATGCATTATTTTAGCATTAAAAAGCATATCACTCATTCTTTTCAATCATTAAATTGTTTGAAGGCAATTCGAACCAATTCTATTTTTGAATTTAGAACACGACTTTCATGCATAACTTGCACTTGAGCTATTGAAGGGAACTATTCATTTGTTTAGCCTTAAAGTCATATTATTGCGTCTCCTTTAGTCATTAAATATTTCTGAATCACTTCGAATGAGAATCAGGCTTTAAACATGACTTTCGTGCATAACTTGCAGTTGATCTATTGAAGGCAACAATGCATTTGTTTAGCCTTGAAGTCATGTCACTGAGTCTGTTCTAGTCATTAAATCATTCTAAATTACTTCGAACGAATTCTATTTTCGCCCTTCAAACATTATTTTCTTACATAACTTGCAGTTAATCTACTGAAGACAACAATGCATTATTTTAGCATTAAAAAGCATATCACTCAGTCTTTTCAATCATTAAATTGTTTGAAGGCACTTCGAACCAATTCTATTTTTCAATTTAGAACATGACTTTCATGCATAACTTGCACTTGATCTATTGAAGGCAACAATGCATTTGTTTAGCCTTAAAGTCATGTCACTGAGTCTATTCTAGTCATTAAATCATTCAAAATTAATTAGAACGAATTCTACTTTCGCCCTTCAAACATTATTTTCTTACATAACTTGCAATTAATCTACTGAAGACAACAATGCATTATTTTAGCATTAAAAAGCATATCACTCATTCTTTTCAATCATTAAATTGTTTGAAGGCACTTCGAACCAATACTATTTTTGAATTTAGAACACGATTTTCATGCATAACTTGCACTTGATCTATTGACGGCAACTATTCATTTGTTTAGCCTTAAAGTCATATTATTGCGTCTCCTTTAGTCATTAAATATTTCTGAATCACTTCGAATGAGAATCAGCCTTTAAACATGACTTTCGTGCATAACTTGCAGTTGATCTATTGAAGGCAACAATGCATTTGTTTAGCCTTGAAGTCATGTCACTGAGTCTGTTCTAGTCATTAAATCATTCTAAATTACTTCGAACGAATTCTATTTTCACCCTCCAAATATTATTTTCTTACATAACTTGCAATTAATCTACTGAAGAAAACAATGCATTATTTTAGCATTAAAAAGCATATCACTTAGTCTTTTCAATCATTAAATTGTTTGAAGGCACTTCGGACCAATTCTATTTTTGAATTTAGAACACAACTTTCATGCAGAACTTGCATTTGATCTATTGAAGGGAACTATTCATTTTTTTAGCCTTAAAGTCATATTACTGCGTCTCTTTAAGTCATTAAATCTTTCTGAATCACTACGAACGAAAATCGGCCTTTAAACATGACTTTCGTGCATAACTTGCAGTTGATCTATTGAAGGCAACAATGCATTTGTTTAGCCTTAAAGTTATGTCAATGAGTCTCTTCTAGTCGTTAAATCATTCTAAATTAATTCGAACGAATTCTATTTTCGGCCTTCAAACATTATTTTCTTACATAACTTGCAATTAATCTACTGAAGACAACAATGCATTATTTTAGCATTAAAAAGCATATCACTCTGTCTTTTCAATCATTAAATTGTTTGAAGGCACTTCGGACCAATTCTATTTTTGAATTTAGAACACAACTTTCATGCAGAACTTGCATTTGATCTATTGAAGGCAACTATTCATTTTTTTAGCCTTAAAGTCATATTATTGCGTCTCTTTAAGTCATTAAATCTTTCTGAATCACTACGAACGAAAATCGGCCTTTAAACATGACTTTCGTGCATAACTTGCAGTTGATCTATTGAAGGCAACAATGCATTTGTTTAGCCTTAAAGTTATGTCAATGCGTCTCTTCTAGTCGTTAAATCATTCTAAATTAAGTCGAAAGAATTCTATTTTTGCCCATCAAATATGAGTTTCTTACATAACTTGTAATTAATCGACTGAAGACAACAATGCATTATTTTAGCTTTAAAAAGCATATCACTTAGTCTTTTCAATCATTAAATTGTTTGAAGGCACTTCGAACAAATACTATTTTTGAATTTAGAACACGATTTTCATGCATAACTTGCACTTGATCTATTGACGGCAACTATTCATTTTCTTAGCCTTAAAGTCATATTATTGCGTCTCTTTTAGTCATTAAATCTTTCTAAATCACTTCGAACGAAATTCGGCCTTTAAACATGACTTTCGTGCATAACTTGCAGTTGATGTATTGAAGGCAACAATGCATTTGTTTAGCCTTAAAGTCATGTCACTGAGTCTCTTCTAGTCATTAAATCATTCTAAATTAATTCGAACGAATTCTATTTTCGGCCTTCAAACATTATTTTTATACATAACTTGCAATTAATCTACTGAAGACAACAATGCATTATTTTAGCATTAAAAAGCATATCACTTAGTCTTTTCAATCATTAAATTGTTTGAAGGCACTTCGAACTGATACTATTTTTGAATTTAGAACACGATTTTCATGCATAACTTGCACTTGATCTATTGAAGGCAACTATTCATTTTTTTAGTATTAAAGTCATATTATTGCGTCTCTTTTAGTCATTAAATCTTTCTGAGTCACTTCGAACGAAAATCGGCCTTTAAACTTGACTTTCGTGCATAACTTGCCGTTGATCTATTGAAGGCAACAATGCATTTGTTTAGCCTTAAAGTCATGTCACTGAGTCTCTTCTAGTCATTAAATCATTCTAAATTAATTCGAACGAATTCTATTTTCGCGCTTCAAACATTATTTTCTTACATAACTTGCAATTAATCTACTGAAGACAACAATGCATTATTTAAGCATTAAAAAGCATATCACTCAGTCTTTTCAATCATTAAATTGTTTGAAGGCACTTCGAACTAATACTATTTTTGAATTTAGAACACGACTTTCATGCATAACTTGCACTTGATCTATTGACGGCAACTATTCATTTTTTTAGCCTTAAAGTCATATTATTGCGTCTCTTTTAGTCATTAAATCTTTCTAAATCACTTCAAACGAAATTCGGCCTTTAAACATGACTTTCGTGCATAACTTGCAGTTGATCTATTGAAGGCAACAATGCATTTGTTTAGCCTTAAAGTCATGTCACTGAGTCTCTTCTAGTCATTAAATCATTTTAAATTAATTCGAACGAATTCCATTTTCGCCCTTTAAACATTATTTTCTTACATAACTTGCCTTTAATCTACTGAAGACAACAATGCATTATTTAAGCATTAAAAAGCATATCACTCAGTATTTTCAATCATTAAATTGTTTGAAGGCACTTCGAACTGATACTATTTTTGAATTTAGAACACGACTTTCATGCATAACTTGCACTTGATCTATTGACGGCAACTATTCATTTTTTTAGCCTTAAAGTCATATTATTGCGTCTCTTTTAGTCATTAAATATTTCTAAATCACTTCGAACGAAATTTGGCCTTTAAACATGACTTTCGTGCATAACTTGCAGTTGATCTATTGAAGGCAACAATGCATTTGTTTAGCCTTAAAGTCATGTCACTGAGTCTCTTCTAGTCATTAAATCATTTTAAATTAATTCGAACGAATTCTATTTTCGCCCTTTAAACATTATTTTCTTACATAACTTGCAATTAATCTACTGAAGACAACAATGCATTATTTTAGCATTAAAAAGCATATCACTCAGTCTTTTCAATCATTAAATTGTTTGAAGGCACTTCGAAGTAATACTATTTTTGAATTTTGAACACGACTTTCATGCATAACTTGCACTTGATCTATTGACGGCAACTATTCATTTTTTTAGCCTTAAAGTCATATTATTGCGTCTCTTTTAGTCATTAAATCTTTCTAAATCACTTCGAACGAAATTTGGCCTTTAAACATGACTTTCGTGCATAACTTGCAGTTGATCTATTGAAGGCAACAATGCATTTGTTTAGCCTTAAAGTCATGTCACTGCGTCTCTTCTAGTCATTAAATCATTCTAAATTAATTCGAACGAATTCTATTTTCGGCCTTCAAACATTATTTTCTTACATAACTTGCAATTAATCTACTGAAGACAACAATGCATTATTTTAGCATTAAAAAGCATATCACTCAGTCTTTTCAATCATTAAATTGTTTGAAGGCACTTCGAACCAATTCTATTTTTGAATTTAGAACACGACTTTCATGCATGACTTGCATTTGATCTATTGAAGGCAACTATTCATTTTTTTAGCCTTAAAGTCATATTATTGCGTCTCTTTTAGTCATTAAATCTTTCTAGATCACTTCGACCGACATTCGGCCTTTAAACATGACTTTCGTGCATAACTTGCAGTTTATCTATTGAAGGCAACAATGCATTTGTTTAGCATTAAAGTTATGTCAATGAGTCTCTTCTAGTCGTTAAATCATTCTAAATTAAGTCGAACGAATTCTATTTTCGCCCATCAAACATGATTTTCTTACATAACTTGTAATTAATCGACTGAAGACAACAATGCATTATTTTAGCATTAAAAAGCATATCACTCAGTCTTTTCAATCATTAAATTGTTTGAAGGCACTTCGAATCAATTCTACTTTTGAATTTAGAACATGACTTTCATGCATAACTTGCACTTGATCTATTGAAGGCAACTATTCATTTTTTTAGCCTTAAAGTCATATTATTGCGTCTCTTTTAGTCATTAAATCTTTCTAGATCACTTCGACCGAAATTCGGCCTTTAAACTTGACTTTCGTGCATAACTTGTAGTTGATCTATTGAAGGCAACAATGCATTTGTTTAGCCTTAAAGTCATGTCACTGAGTCTCTTCTAGTCATTAAATCATTCTAAATTAATTCGAACGAATTCTTTTTTCGCCCTTCAAACATTATTTTCTATCATAACTTGCAACTAATCTACTGAAGACAACAATGCATTATTTTAGCATTAAAAAGCATATCACTCAGTCTTTTCAATCACTAAATTGTTTGAAGGCACTTCGAACCAATTCTATTTTTGAATTTAGAACATGACTTTCATGCATAACTTGCAGTTGATCTATTGAGGGCAACAATGCATTTGTTTAGCCTTAAAGTTATGTCAATGAGTCTCTTCTAGTCGTTAAATCATTCTAAATTAAGTCGAACGAATTCTATTTTCGCCCATCAAACATGATTTTCTTACATAACTTGTAATTAATCGACTGAAGACAACAATGCATTATTTTAGCATTAAAAAGCATATCACTCAGTCTTTTCAATCATTAAATTGTTTGAAGGCACTTCGAACCCATTCTATTTTTGAATTTAGAACATGACTTTCATGCATAACTTGCACTTGATCTATTGAAGGCAACTATTCATTTTTTTAGCCTTAAAGTCATATTATTGCGTCTCTTTTAGTCATTAAATCTTTCTGAGTCACTTCGAACGAAAATCGGCCTTTAAACATGACTTTCGTGCATAACTTGCAGTTGATCTATTGAAGGCAACAATGCATTTGTTTAGCCTTAAAGTTATGTCACTGAGTCACTTCTAGTCATTAAATCATTCTAAATTAATTCAAACGAATTCTATTTTCGCCCTTCAAACATTACTTTCTTACATAACTTGCAATTAATCTACTGAAGACAACAATGCATTATTTAAGCATTAAAAAGCATATCACTCAGTCTTTTCAATCATTAAATTGTTTGAAGGCAATTTGAACCAATTCTATTTTTGAATTTAGAACACGACTTTCATGCATAACTTGCACTTGATCTATTGAAGGCAACTATTCATTTTTTTAGCCTTAAAGTCATATTATTGCGTCTCTTTTAGTCATTAAATCTTTCTAAATCACTTCGAACGAAATTCGGCCTTTAAACATGACTTTCGTGCATAACTTGCAGTTGATCTATTGAAGGCAACAATGCATTTGGTTAGCCTTAAAGTCATGTCAATGAGTCTCTTCTAGTCATTAAATACTTTTAAATTAATTCGAACGAATTCTATTTTCGCCCTTTAAACATTATTTTCTTACATAACTTGCAATTAATCTACTGAAGACAACAATGCATTATTTTAGCATTAAAAAGCATATCACTCAGTCTTTTCAATCATTAAATTGTTTGAAGGCAATTTGAACCAATTCTATTTTTGAATTTAGAACACGACTTTCATGCATAACTTGCACTTGATCTATTGAAGGCAACTATTCATTTTTTTAGCCTTAAAGTCATATTATTGCGTCTCTTTTAGTCATTAAATCTTTCTAAATCACTTCGAACGAAATTTGGCCTTTAAACATGACTTTCGTGCATAACTTGCAGTTGATCTATTGAAGGCAACAATGCATTTGTTTAGCCTTAAAGTCATGTCACTGCGTCTCTTCTAGTCATTAAATCATTCTAAATTAATTCGAACGAATTCTATTTTCGGCCTTCAAACATTATTTTCTTACATAACTTGCAATTAATCTACTGAAGACAACAATGCATTATTTTAGCATTAAAAAGCATATCACTCAGTCTTTTCAATCATTAAATTGTTTGAAGGCACTTCGAACCAATTCTATTTTTGAATTTAGAACACGACTTTCATGCATGACTTGCATTTGATCTATTGAAGGCAACTATTCATTTTTTTAGCCTTAAAGTCATATTATTGCGTCTCTTTTAGTCATTAAATCTTTCTAGATCACTTCGACCGACATTCGGCCTTTAAACATGACTTTCGTGCATAACTTGCAGTTTATCTATTGAAGGCAACAATGCATTTGTTTAGCATTAAAGTTATGTCAATGAGTCTCTTCTAGTCGTTAAATCATTCTAAATTAAGTCGAACGAATTCTATTTTCGCCCATCAAACATGATTTTCTTACATAACTTGTAATTAATCGACTGAAGACAACAATGCATTATTTTAGCATTAAAAAGCATATCACTCAGTCTTTTCAATCATTAAATTGTTTGAAGGCACTTCGAATCAATTCTACTTTTGAATTTAGAACATGACTTTCATGCATAACTTGCACTTGATCTATTGAAGGCAACTATTCATTTTTTTAGCCTTAAAGTCATATTATTGCGTCTCTTTTAGTCATTAAATCTTTCTAGATCACTTCGACCGAAATTCGGCCTTTAAACTTGACTTTCGTGCATAACTTGTAGTTGATCTATTGAAGGCAACAATGCATTTGTTTAGCCTTAAAGTCATGTCACTGAGTCTCTTCTAGTCATTAAATCATTCTAAATTAATTCGAACGAATTCTTTTTTCGCCCTTCAAACATTATTTTCTATCATAACTTGCAACTAATCTACTGAAGACAACAATGCATTATTTTAGCATTAAAAAGCATATCACTCAGTCTTTTCAATCACTAAATTGTTTGAAGGCACTTCGAACCAATTCTATTTTTGAATTTAGAACATGACTTTCATGCATAACTTGCAGTTGATCTATTGAGGGCAACAATGCATTTGTTTAGCCTTAAAGTTATGTCAATGAGTCTCTTCTAGTCGTTAAATCATTCTAAATTAAGTCGAACGAATTCTATTTTCGCCCATCAAACATGATTTTCTTACATAACTTGTAATTAATCGACTGAAGACAACAACGCATTATTTTAGCATTAAAAAGCATATCACTCAGTCTTTTCAATCATTAAATTGTTTGAAGGCAATTTGAACCAATTCTATTTTTGAATTTAGAACACGACTTTCATGCATAACTTGCACTTGATCTATTGAAGGCAACTATTCATTTTTTTAGCCTTAAAGTCATATTATTGCGTCTCTTTTAGTCATTAAATATTTCTGAATCACTTCAAATGAGAATCGGCCTTTAAACATGACTTTCGTGGATAACTTGCAGTTGATCTATTGAAGGCAACAATGCATTTGTTTAGCCTTAAAGTCATGTCACTGAGTCTGTCCTAGGCATTAAATCATTCGAAATTAATTCGAACGAATTCTATTTTCGCCCTTCAAACATTATTTTCTTACATAACTTGCAATTAATCTACTGAAGAAAACAATGCATTATTTAAGCATTAAAAATCATATCACTCAGTCTTTTCAATCATTAAATTGTTTGTAGGCACTTCGAAGTAATACTATTTTTGAATTTAGAACACGACTTTCATGCATAACTTGCACTTGATCTATTGACGGCAACTATTCATTTTTTTAGCCTTACAGTCATATTATTGCGTCTCTTTTAGTCATTAAATCTTTCTAAATCACTTCGAACGAAATTCGGCCTTTAAACATGACTTTCGTGCATAACTTGCAGTTGATCTATTGAAGGCAACAATGCATTTGTTTAGCCTTAAAGTCATGTCACTGCGTCTCTTCTAGTCATTAAATCATTCTAAATTAATTCGAACGAATTCTATTTTCGGCCTTCAAACATTATTTTCTTACATAACTTGCAATTAATCTACTGAAGACAACAATGCATTATTTTAGCATTAAAAAGCATATCACTCTGTCTTTTCAATCATTAAATTGTTTGAAGGCTCTTCGAACCAATTCTATTTTTGAATTTAGAACACAACTTTCATGCATAACTTGCACTTGATCTATCGAAGGCAACTATTCATTTTTTGAGGCTTAAAGTCATATTATTGCGTCTCTTTTAGCCATTAAATATTTCTGAATCACTTCGAACGAAATTTGGCCTTTAAACATGACTTTCGTGCATAACTTGCAGTTGATCTATTGAAGGCAACAATGTATTTGTTTAGCCTTAAAGTTATGTCAATGAGTCTCTTCTAGTCGTTAAATCATTCTAAATTAAGTCGAACGAATTCTATTTTCGCCCATCAAACATGATTTTCTTACATAACTTGTAATTAATCGACTGAAGACAACAATGCATTATTTTAGCATTAAAAAGCATATCACTCAGTCTTTTCAATCATTAAATTGTTTGAAGGCACTTCGAACCCATTCTATTTTTGAATTTAGAACATGACTTTCATGCATAACTTGCACTTGATCTATTGACGGCAACTATTCATTTTTTTAGCCTTAAAGTCATATTATTGCGTCTCTTTTAGTCATTAAATCTTTCTAAATCACTTCGAACGAAATTCGGCCTTTAAACATGACTTTCGTGCATAACTTGCAGTTGATCTATTGAAGGCAACAATGCATTTGGTTAGCCTTAAAGTCATGTCAATGAGTCTCTTCTAGTCATTAAATACTTTTAAATTAATTCGAACGAATTCTATTTTCGCCCTTTAAACATTATTTTCTTACATAACTTGCAATTAATCTACTGAAGACAACAATGCATTATTTTAGCATTAAAAAGCATATCACTCAGTCTTTTCAATCATTAAATTGTTTGAAGGCAATTTGAACCAATTCTATTTTTGAATTTAGAACACGACTTTCATGCATAACTTGCACTTGATCTATTGAAGGCAACTATTCATTTTTTTAGCCTTAAAGTCATATTATTGCGTCTCTTTTAGTCATTAAATATTTCTGAATCACTTCAAATGAGAATCGGCCTTTAAACATGACTTTCGTGGATAACTTGCAGTTGATCTATTGAAGGCAACAATGCATTTGTTTAGCCTTAAAGTCATGTCACTGAGTCTGTCCTAGGCATTAAATCATTCGAAATTAATTCGAACGAATTCTATTTTCGCCCTTCAAACATTATTTTCTTACATAACTTGCAATTAATCTACTGAAGAAAACAATGCATTATTTAAGCATTAAAAATCATATCACTCAGTCTTTTCAATCATTAAATTGTTTGTAGGCACTTCGAAGTAATACTATTTTTGAATTTAGAACACGACTTTCATGCATAACTTGCACTTGATCTATTGACGGCAACTATTCATTTTTTTAGCCTTACAGTCATATTATTGCGTCTCTTTTAGTCATTAAATCTTTCTAAATCACTTCGAACGAAATTCGGCCTTTAAACATGACTTTCGTGCATAACTTGCAGTTGATCTATTGAAGGCAACAATGCATTTGTTTAGCCTTAAAGTCATGTCACTGCGTCTCTTCTAGTCATTAAATCATTCTAAATTAATTCGAACGAATTCTATTTTCGGCCTTCAAACATTATTTTCTTACATAACTTGCAATTAATCTACTGAAGACAACAATGCATTATTTTAGCATTAAAAAGCATATCACTCTGTCTTTTCAATCATTAAATTGTTTCAAGGCTCTTCGAACCAATTCTATTTTTGAATTTAGAACACAACTTTCATGCATAACTTGCACTTGATCTATCGAAGGCAACTATTCATTTTTTGAGGCTTAAAGTCATATTATTGCGTCTCTTTTAGCCATTAAATATTTCTGAATCACTTCGAACGAAATTTGGCCTTTAAACATGACTTTCGTGCATAACTTGCAGTTGATCTATTGAAGGCAACAATGTATTTGTTTAGCCTTAAAGTTATGTCAATGAGACTCTTCTAGTCGTTAAATCATTCTAAATTAAGTCGAACGAATTCTATTTTCGCCCATCAAACATGATTTTCTTACATAACTTGTAATTAATCGACTGAAGACAACAATGCATTATTTTAACATTAAAAAGCATGTCACTCAGTCTTTTCAATCATTAAATTGTTGGAAGGCACTTCGAACCAATTCTATTTTTGAATTTAGAACACGACTTTCATGCATGACTTGCATTTGATCTATTGAAAGCAACTATTCATTTTTTTAGCCTTAAAGTCATATTATTGCGTCTCTTTTAGTCATTAAATCTTTCTAGATCACTTCGACCGAAATTCGGCCTTTAAACATGACTTTCGTGCATAACTTGCAGTTGATCTATTGAAGGCAACAATGCATTTGTTTAGCCTGAAAGTCATGTCACTGAGTCTGTCCTAGTCAATAAATCATTCAAAATTAATTCGAACGAATTCTATTTTCGCCCTTCAAATATTTTTTTCTTACATAACTTGCAATTAATCTACTGAAGACAACAATGCATTATTTTAGCATTAAAAAGCATATCACTCAGTCTTTTCAATCACTAAATTGTTTGAAGGCACTTCGAACCAATTCTATTTTTGAATTTAGAACATGACTTTCATGCATAACTTGCACTTGATCTATTGAAGGCAACAATGCATTTGTTTAGCCTTAAAGTCATGTCACTGAGTCTGTTCTAGTCATTAAATCATTCAAAATTAATTAGAACAAATTCTATTTTCGCCCTTCAAACATTATTTTCTTACATAACTTGCAATTAATCTACTGAAGACAACAATACATTATTTCAACATTAAAAGGCATATCCCTCAGTCTTTTCAATCATTAAATTGTTTGAAGGCACTTCAAACCAATTCTATTTTTGAATTTAGAACACGACTTTCATGCATAACTTGCACTTGAACTATTGAAGGCAACTATTCATTTTTTCAGCCTTAAAGTCATATTATTGCGTCTCCTTTAGTCATTAAATATTTCTGAATCACTTCGAATGAGAATCGGCCTTTAAACATGACTTTCGTGCATAAATTGTAGTTGATCTATTGAAGGCAACAATGCATTTGTTTAGCCTTAAAGTCATGCCACTGAGTCTGTTCTAGTCATTAAATCATTCTAAATTAATGCGAACGAATTCTATTTTCGCCCTTCAAACATGATTTTCTTACATAACTTGCAATTAATCTACTGAAGACAACAATGCATTAATTTAGCATTAAAAAGCATATCACTCAGTCTTTTCAATCATTAAATTGTTTGAAGGCACTTCGAACCAATTCTATTTTTGAATTTAGAACACGACTTTCATGCATAACTTGCATTTGATCTATTGAAGGCAACTATTCATTTTTTTAGCCTTAAAGTCATATTATTGCGTCTCTTTAAGTCATTAAATCTTTCTGAATCACTACGAACGAAAATCGGCCTTTAAACATGATTTTCGTGCATAACTTGCAGTTGATCTATTGAAGGCAACAAATCATTTGTTTAGCCTTAAAGTTATGTCAATGAGTCTCTTCTAGTCGTTAAATCATTCTAAATTAAGTCGAACGAATTCTATTTTCGCCCATCAAACATGATTTTCTTACATAACTTGTAATTAATCTACTGAAGTCAACAATGCATTATTTTAGCATTAAAAAGCATATCACTCATTCTTTTCAATCATTAAATTGTTTGAAGGCAATTCGAACCAATTCTATTTTTGAATTTAGAACCCGACTTTCATGCATAACTTGCACTTGAGCTATTGAAGACAACTATTCATTTTTTTAGCCTTAAAGTCATATTATTGCGTCTCCTTTAGTCATTAAATCTTTCTGAATCACTTCGAACGAAAATCGGCCTTTAAACATGACTTTCGTGCATAACTTGCAGTTGATCTATTGAAGGCAACAATGCATTTGTTTAGCCTTAAAGTCATGTCACTGAGTCGCTTCTAGTCATTAAATCATTCTAAATTAATTCGAACGAATTCTATTTTCGCCCTTCAAACATTATTTTCTTACATAACTTGCAATTAATCTACTGAAGACAACAATGCATTATTTAAGCATTAAAAAGCATATCACTCAGTCTTTTCAATCATTAAATTGTTTGAAGGCACTTCGAACTAATACTATTTTTGAATTTAGAACACGACTTTCATGCATAACTTGCACTTGATCTATTGACGGCAACTATTCATTTTTTTAGCCTTAAAGTCATATTATTGCGTCTCTTTTAGTCATTAAATCTTTCTAAATCACTTCGAACGAAATTCGGCCTTTAAACATGACTTTCGTGCATAACTTGCAGTTGATCTATTGAAGGCAACAATGCATTTGTTTAGCCTTAAAGTCATGTCACTGAGTCTCTTCTAGTCATTAAATCATTCTAAATTAATTCGAACGAATTCTATTTTCGCCCTTCAAACATTATTTTCTTACATAACTTGCAATTAATCTATTGAAGACAACAATGCATTATTTTATCATTAAAAAGCATTTCACGCAATCTTTTCAATCATTAAATTGTTTGAAGGCACTTCGAACTAATACTATTTTTGAATTTAGAACACGACTTTCATGCATAACTTGCACTTGATCTATTGACGGCAACTATTCATTTTTTTAGCCTTAAAGTCATATTATTGCGTCTCTTTTAGTCATTAAATCTTTCTAAATCACTTCGAACGAAATTCGGCCTTTAAACATGACTTTCGTGCATAACTTGCAGTTGATCTATTGAAGGCAACAATGCATTTGTTTAGCCTTAAAGTCATGTCACTGAGTCTCTTCTAGTCATTAAATCATTCTAAATTAATTCGAACGAATTCTATTTTCGGCCTTCAAACATTATTTTCTTACATAACTTGCAATTAATCTACTGAAGACAACAATGCATTAATTTAGCATTAAAAAGCATATCACTCAGTCTTTTCAATCATTAAATTGTTTGAAGGCACTTCGAACCAATTCTATTTTTGAATTTAGAACACGACTTTCATGCATAACTTGCACTTGAACTATTGAAGGCAACTATTCATTTTTTTAGCCTTATAGTCATATTATTGCATCCCTTTTAGTCATTAAATCTTTCTAAATAACTTCGAACGAAATTCGGCCTTTAAACATGACTTTCGTGCATAACTTGCAGTTGATCTATTGAAGGCAACAATGCATTTGTTTAGCCTTAAAGTCATGTCACTGAGTCTCTTCTAGTCATTAAATCATTCTAAATTAATTCGAACGAATTCTATTTTCGGCCTTCAAACATTATTTTCTTACATAACTTGCAATTAATCTACTGAAGACAACAATGCATTATTTTAGCATTAAAAAGCATATCACTCAGTCTTTTCAATCATTAAATTGTTTGAAGGTACTTCAAACCAATTCTATTTTTGAATTTAGAACACGACTTTCATGCATAACTTGCACTTGAACTATTGAAGGCAACTACTCATTTTTTTAGCCTTAAAGTCATATTATTGCATCTCTTTTAGTCATTAAATCTTTCTGAATCACTTCGAATGAAATTCGGCCTTTAAACATGACTTTCGTGCATAACTTGCAGTTGATCTATTGAAGGCAACAATGCATTTGTTTAGCCTTAAAGTCATGTCACTGAGTCTCTTCTAGTCATTAAATCATTCTAAATTAATTCGAACGAATTCTATTTTCGCCCTTCAAATATTATGTTCTTACATAACTTGCAATTAATCTACTGAAGACAACAATGCATTATTTTAGCATTAAAAAGCATATCACTCAGTCTTTTCAATCATTAAATTGTTTGAAGACACTTCAAACCAATTCTATTTTTGAATTTAGAACACGACTTTCATGCATAACTTGCACTTGAATTATTAAAGGCAACTATTCATTTTTTTTAGCCTTAAAGTCATATTATTGCGTTTCTTTTAGTCATTAAATCTTTCTGAATCACTTCGAATGAAATTCGGCCTTTAAACATGACTTTCGTGCATAACTTGCAGTTGATCTATTGAAGGCAACAATGCATTTGTTTAGCCTTAAAGTCATGTCACAGAGTCTCTTCTAGTCATTAAATCATTCTAAATTAATTCGAACGAATTCTATTTTCGCCCTTCAAACATTATTTTCTTACATAACTTGCAATTAATCTACTGAAGACAACAATGCATTATTTTAGCATTAAAAAGCATATCACTCAGTCTTTTCAATCATTAAATTGTTTGAAGACACTTCAAACCAATTCTATTTTTGAATTTAGAACACGACTTTCATGCATAACTTGCACTTGAACTATTAGAGGCAACTATTCATTTTTTTAGCCTTAAAGTCATATTATTGCGTTTCTTTTAGTCATTAAATCTTTCTGAATCACTTCGAATGAAATTCGGCCTTTGAACATTACTTTCGTGCATAACTTGCAGTTGATCTATTGAAGGCAACAATGCATTTGTTTAGCCTTAAAGTCATGTCACTGAGTCTCTTCTAGTCACTAAATCATTCTAAATTAATTCGAACGAATTCTATTTTCGCCCTTCAAACATTATTTTCTTACATAACTTGCAATTAATCTACTGAAGACAACAATGCATTATTTTAGCATTAAAAAGCATATCACTCAGTCTTTTCAATCATTAAATTGTTTGAAGGCACTTCGAACCAATACTATTTTTGAATTTAGAACACGACTTTCATGCATAACTTGCACTTGATCTATTGAAGGCAACTATTCATTTTTTTAGCCTTAAAGTTATATTATTGCGTCTCTTTTAGTCATTAAATCTTTCTGAATCACTTCGAATGAAATTCGGCTTTTAAACATGACTTTCGTGCATAACTTGCAGTTGATCTATTGAAGGCAACAATGCATTTGTTTAGCCTGAAAGTCATGTCACTGAGTCTGTCCTAGTCATTAAATCATTCAAAATTAATTCGAACGAATTCTATTTTCGCCCTTCAAATATTTTTTTCTTACATAACTTGCAATTAATCTACTGAAGACAACAATGCATTATTTTAGCATTAAAAAGCATATCACTCAGTCTTTTCAATCACTAAATTGTTTGAAGGCACTTCGAACCAATTCTATTTTTGAATTTAGAACATGACTTTCATGCATAACTTGCACTTGATCTATTGAAGGCAACAATGCATTTGTTTAGCCTTAAAGTCATGTCACTGAGTCTGTTCTAGTCATTAAATCATTCAAAATTAATTAGAACAAATTCTATTTTCGCCCTTCAAACATTATTTTCTTACATAACTTGCAATTAATCTACTGAAGACAACAATACATTATTTCAACATTAAAAGGCATATCCCTCAGTCTTTTTAATCATTAAATTGTTTGAAGGCACTTCAAACCAATTCTATTTTTGAATTTAGAACACGACTTTCATGCATAACTTGCACTTGATCTATTGAAGGCAACTATTCATTTTTTTAGCCTTAAAGTTATATTATTGCGTCTCTTTTAGTCATTAAATCTTTCTGAATCACTTCGAACGAAATTCGGCCTTTAAACATGACTTTCGTGCATAACTTGCAGTTGATCTATTGAAGGCAACAATGCATTTGTTTAGCCTTAAAGTCATGTCACTGAGTCTCTTCTAGTCATTAAATCATTCTAAATTAATTCGAACGAATTCTATTTTCGCCCTTCAAATATTATGTTCTTACATAACTTGCAATTAATCTACTGAAGACAACAATGCATTATTTTAGCATTAAAAAGCATATCATTCAGTCTTTTCAATCATTAAATTGTTTGAAGACACTTCAAACCAATTCTATTTTTGAATTTAGAACACGACTTTCATGCATAACTTGCACTTGAATTATTAAAGGCAACTATTCATTTTTTTTAGCCTTAAAGTCATATTATTGCGTTTCTTTTAGTCATTAAATCTTTCTGAATCACTTCGAATGAAATTCGGCCTTCAAACATGACTTTCGTGCATAACTTGCAGTTGATCTATTGAAGGCAACAATGCATTTGTTTAGCCTTAAAGTCATGTCACAGAGTCTCTTCTAGTCATTAAATCATTCTAAATTAATTCGAACGAATTCTATTTTCGCCCTTCAAACATTATTTTCTTACATAACTTGCAATTAATCTACTGAAGACAACAATGCATTATTTTAGCATTAAAAAGCATATCACTCAGTCTTTTCAATCATTAAATTGTTTGAAGACACTTCAAACCAATTCTATTTTTGAATTTAGAACACGACTTTCATGCATAACTTGCACTTGAACTATTAGAGGCAACTATTCATTTTTTTAGCCTTGAAGTCATATTATTGCGTTTCTTTTAGTCATTAAATCTTTCTGAATCACTTCGAATGAAATTCGGCCTTTGAACATTACTTTCGTGCATAACTTGCAGTTGATCTATTGAAGGCAACAATGCATTTGTTTAGCCTTAAAGTCATGTCACTGAGTCTCTTCTAGTCACTAAATCATTCTAAATTAATTCGAACGAATTCTATTTTCGCCCTTCAAACATTATTTTCTTACATAACTTGCAATTAATCTACTGAAGACAACAATGCATTATTTTAGCATTAAAAAGCATATCACTCAGTCTTTTCAATCATTAAATTGTTTGAAGGCACTTCGAACCAATACTATTTTTGAATTTAGAACACGACTTTCATGCATAACTTGCACTTGATCTATTGAAGGCAACTATTCATTTTTTTAGCCTTAAAGTTATATTATTGCGTCTCTTTTAGTCATTAAATCTTTCTGAATCACTTCGAATGAAATTCGGCCTTTAAACATGACTTTCGTGCATAACTTGCAGTTGATCTATTGAAGGCAACAATGCATTTGTTTAGCCTGAAAGTCATGTCACTGAGTCTGTCCTAGTCATTAAATCATTCAAAATTAATTCGAACGAATTCTATTTTCGCCCTTCAAATATTTTTTTCTTACATAACTTGCAATTAATCTACTGAAGACAACAATGCATTATTTTAGCATTAAAAAGCATATCACTCAGTCTTTTCAATCATTAAATTGTTTGAAGGCACTTCGAACCAATACTATTTTTGAATTTAGAACACGACTTTCATGCATAACTTGCACTTGATCTATTGAAGGCAACTATTCATTTTTTTAGCCTTAAAGTTATATTATTGCGTCTCTTTTAGTCATTAAATCTTTCTGAATCACTTCGAATGAAATTCGGCCTTTAAACATGACTTTCGTGCATAACTTGCAGTTGATCTATTGAAGGCAACAATGCATTTGTTTAGCCTGAAAGTCATGTCACTGAGTCTGTCCTAGTCATTAAATCATTCAAAATTAATTCGAACGAATTCTATTTTCGCCCTTCAAATATTTTTTTCTTACATAACTTGCAATTAATCTACTGAAGACAACAATGCATTATTTTAGCATTAAAAAGCATATCACTCAGTCTTTTCAATCACTAAATTGTTTGAAGGCACTTCGAACCAATTCTATTTTTGAATTTAGAACCCGACTGTCATGCATAACTTGCACTTGAGCTATTGAAGGCAACAATGCTTTTGTTTAGCCTTAAAGTCATGTCACTGAGTCTGTTCTAGTCATTAAATCATTCAAAATTAATTAGAACAAATTCTATTTTCGCCCTTCAAACATTATTTTCTTACATAACTTGCAATTAATCTACTGAAGACAACAATACATTATTTCAACATTAAAAGGCATATCCCTCAGTCTTTTCAATCATTAAATTGTTTGAAGGCACTTCAAACCAATTCTATTTTTGAATTTAGAACACGACTTTCATGCATAACTTGCACTTGATCTATTGAAGGCAACTATTCATTTTTTTAGCCTTAAAGTTATATTATTGCGTCTCTTTTAGTCATTAAATCTTTCTGAATCACTTCGAATGAAATTCGGCCTTTAAACATGACTTTCGTGCATAACTTGCAGTTGATCTATTGAAGGCAACAATGCATTTGTTTAGCCTTAAAGTCATGTCACTGAGTCTCTTCTAGTCATTAAATCATTCTAAATTAATTCGAACGAATTCTATTTTCGCCCTTCAAATATTATGTTCTTACATAACTTGCAATTAATCTACTGAAGACAACAATGCATTATTTTAGCATTAAAAAGCATATCACTTAGTCTTTTCAATCATTAAATTGTTTGAAGACACTTCAAACCAATTCTATTTTTGAATTTAGAACACGACTTTCATGCATAACTTGCACTTGAATTATTAAAGGCAACTATTCATTTTTTTTAGCCTTCAAGTCATATTATTGCGTTTCTTTTAGTCATTAAATCTTTCTGAATCACTTCGAATGAAATTCGGCCTTTAAACATGACTTTCGTGCATAACTTGCAGTTGATCTATTGAAGGCAACAATGCATTTGTTTAGCCTTAAAGTCATGTGACTGAGTCTCTTCTAGTCACTAAATCATTCTAAATTAATTCGAACGAATTCTATTTTCGCCCTTCAAACATTATTTTCTTACATAACTTGCAATTAATCTACTGAAGACAACAATGCATTATTTTAGCATTAAAAAGCATATCACTCAGTCTTTTCAATCATTAAATTGTTTGAAGGCACTTCGAACCAATACTATTTTTGAATTTAGAACACGACTTTCATGCATAACTTGCACTTGATCTATTGAAGGCAACTATTCATTTTTTTAGCCTTAAAGTTATATTATTGGGTCTCTTTTAGTCATTAAATCTTTCTGAATCACTTCGAATGAAATTCGGCCTTTAAACATGACTTTCGTGCATAACTTGCAGTTGATCTATTGAAGGCAACAATGCATTTGTTTAGCCTGAAAGTCATGTCACTGAGTCTGTCCTAGTCATTAAATCATTCAAAATTAATTCGAACGAATTCTATTTTCGCCCTTCAAATATTTTTTTCTTACATAACTTGCAATTAATCTACTGAAGACAACAATGCATTATTTTAGCATTAAAAAGCATATCACTCAGTCTTTTCAATCACTAAATTGTTTGAAGGCACTTCGAACCAATTCTATTTTTGAATTTAGAACATGACTTTCATGCATAACTTGCACTTGATCTATTGAAGGCAACAATGCATTTGTTTAGCCTTAAAGTCATGTCACTGAGTCTGTTCTAGTCATTAAATCATTCAAAATTAATTAGAACAAATTCTATTTTCGCCCTTCAAACATTATTTTCTTACATAACTTGCAATTAATCTACTGAAGACAACAATACATTATTTCAACATTAAAAGGCATATCCCTCAGTCTTTTCAATCATTAAATTGTTTGAAGGCACTTCAAACCAATTCTATTTTTGAATTTAGAACACGACTTTCATGCATAACTTGCACTTGATCTATTGAAGGCAACTATTCATTTTTTTAGCCTTAAAGTTATATTATTGCGTCTCTTTTAGTCATTAAATCTTTCTGAATCACTTCGAATGAAATTCGGCCTTTAAACATGACTTTCGTGCATAACTTGCAGTTGATCTATTGAAGGCAACAATGCATTTGTTTAGCCTTAAAGTCATGTCACTGAGTCTCTTCTAGTCATTAAATCATTCTAAATTAATTCGAACGAATTCTATTTTCGCCCTTCAAATATTATGTTCTTACATAACTTGCAATTAATCTACTGAAGACAACAATGCATTATTTTAGCATTAAAAAGCATATCATTCAGTCTTTTCAATCATTAAATTGTTTGAAGACACTTCAAACCAATTCTATTTTTGAATTTAGAACACGACTTTCATGCATAACTTGCACTTGAATTATTAAAGGCAACTATTCATTTTTTTTAGCCTTAAAGTCATATTATTGCGTTTCTTTTAGTCATTAAATCTTTCTGAATCACTTCGAATGAAATTCGGCCTTCAAACATGACTTTCGTGCATAACTTGCAGTTGATCTATTGAAGGCAACAATGCATTTGTTTAGCCTTAAAGTCATGTCACAGAGTCTCTTCTAGTCATTAAATCATTCTAAATTAATTCGAACGAATTCTATTTTCGCCCTTCAAACATTATTTTCTTACATAACTTGCAATTAATCTACTGAAGACAACAATGCATTATTTTAGCATTAAAAAGCATATCACTCAGTCTTTTCAATCATTAAATTGTTTGAAGACACTTCAAACCAATTCTATTTTTGAATTTAGAACACGACTTTCATGCATAACTTGCACTTGAACTATTAGAGGCAACTATTCATTTTTTTAGCCTTGAAGTCATATTATTGCGTTTCTTTTAGTCATTAAATCTTTCTGAATCACTTCGAATGAAATTCGGCCTTTGAACATTACTTTCGTGCATAACTTGCAGTTGATCTATTGAAGGCAACAATGCATTTGTTTAGCCTTAAAGTCATGTCACTGAGTCTCTTCTAGTCACTAAATCATTCTAAATTAATTCGAACGAATTCTATTTTCGCCCTTCAAACATTATTTTCTTACATAACTTGCAATTAATCTACTGAAGACAACAATGCATTATTTTAGCATTAAAAAGCATATCACTCAGTCTTTTCAATCATTAAATTGTTTGAAGGCACTTCGAACCAATACTATTTTTGAATTTAGAACACGACTTTCATGCATAACTTGCACTTGATCTATTGAAGGCAACTATTCATTTTTTTAGCCTTAAAGTTATATTATTGCGTCTCTTTTAGTCATTAAATCTTTCTGAATCACTTCGAATGAAATTCGGCCTTTAAACATGACTTTCGTGCATAACTTGCAGTTGATCTATTGAAGGCAACAATGCATTTGTTTAGCCTGAAAGTCATGTCACTGAGTCTGTCCTAGTCATTAAATCATTCAAAATTAATTCGAACGAATTCTATTTTCGCCCTTCAAATATTTTTTTCTTACATAACTTGCAATTAATCTACTGAAGACAACAATGCATTATTTTAGCATTAAAAAGCATATCACTCAGTCTTTTCAATCATTAAATTGTTTGAAGGCACTTCGAACCAATACTATTTTTGAATTTAGAACACGACTTTCATGCATAACTTGCACTTGATCTATTGAAGGCAACTATTCATTTTTTTAGCCTTAAAGTTATATTATTGCGTCTCTTTTAGTCATTAAATCTTTCTGAATCACTTCGAATGAAATTCGGCCTTTAAACATGACTTTCGTGCATAACTTGCAGTTGATCTATTGAAGGCAACAATGCATTTGTTTAGCCTGAAAGTCATGTCACTGAGTCTGTCCTAGTCATTAAATCATTCAAAATTAATTCGAACGAATTCTATTTTCGCCCTTCAAATATTTTTTTCTTACATAACTTGCAATTAATCTACTGAAGACAACAATGCATTATTTTAGCATTAAAAAGCATATCACTCAGTCTTTTCAAGCATTAAATTGTTTGAAGGCACTTCGAACCAATACTATTTTTGAATTTAGAACACGACTTTCATGCATAACTTGCACTTGATCTATTGAAGGCAACTATTCATTTTTTTAGCCTTAAAGTTATATTATTGCATCTCTTTTAGTCATTAAATCTTTCTGAATCACTTCGAATGAAATTCGGCCTTTAAACATGACTTTCGTGCATAACTTGCAGTTGATCTATTGAAGGCAACAATGCATTTGTTTAGCCTGAAAGTCATGTCACTGAGTCTGTCCTAGTCATTAAATCATTCAAAATTAATTCGAACGAATTCTATTTTCGCCCTTCAAATATTTTTTTCTTACATAACTTGCAATTAATCTACTGAAGACAACAATGCATTATTTTAGCATTAAAAAGCATATCACTCAGTCTTTTCAATCACTAAATTGTTTGAAGGCACTTCGAACCAATTCTATTTTTGAATTTAGAACCCGACTGTCATGCATAACTTGCACTTGAGCTATTGAAGGCAACAATGCTTTTGTTTAGCCTTAAAGTCATGTCACTGAGTCTGTTCTAGTCATTAAATCATTCAAAATTAATTAGAACAAATTCTATTTTCGCCCTTCAAACATTATTTTCTTACATAACTTGCAATTAATCTACTGAAGACAACAATACATTATTTCAACATTAAAAGGCATATCCCTCAGTCTTTTCAATCATTAAATTGTTTGAAGGCACTTCAAACCAATTCTATTTTTGAATTTAGAACACGACTTTCATGCATAACTTGCACTTGATCTATTGAAGGCAACTATTCATTTTTTTAGCCTTAAAGTTATATTATTGCGTCTCTTTTAGTCATTAAATCTTTCTGAATCACTTCGAATGAAATTCGGCCTTTAAACATGACTTTCGTGCATAACTTGCAGTTGATCTATTGAAGGCAACAATGCATTTGTTTAGCCTTAAAGTCATGTCACTGAGTCTCTTCTAGTCATTAAATCATTCTAAATTAATTCGAACGAATTCTATTTTCGCCCTTCAAATATTATGTTCTTACATAACTTGCAATTAATCTACTGAAGACAACAATGCATTATTTTAGCATTAAAAAGCATATCACTCAGTCTTTTCAATCATTAAATTGTTTGAAGACACTTCAAACCAATTCTATTTTTGAATTTAGAACACGACTTTCATGCATAACTTGCACTTGAATTATTAAAGGCAACTATTCATTTTTTTTAGCCTTAAAGTCATATTATTGCGTTTCTTTTAGTCATTAAATCTTTCTGAATCACTTCGAATGAAATTCGGCCTTTAAACATGACTTTCGTGCATAACTTGCAGTTGATCTATTGAAGGCAACAATGCATTTGTTTAGCCTTAAAGTCATGTCACTGAGTCTCTTCTAGTCACTAAATCATTCTAAATTAATTCGAACGAATTCTATTTTCGCCCTTCAAACATTATTTTCTTACATAACTTGCAATTAATCTACTGAAGACAACAATGCATTATTTTAGCATTAAAAAGCATATCACTCAGTCTTTTCAATCATTAAATTGTTTGAAGGCACTTCGAACCAATACTATTTTTGAATTTAGAACACGACTTTCATGCATAACTTGCACTTGATCTATTGAAGGCAACTATTCATTTTTTTAGCCTTAAAGTTATATTATTGGGTCTCTTTTAGTCATTAAATCTTTCTGAATCACTTCGAATGAAATTCGGCCTTTAAACATGACTTTCGTGCATAACTTGCAGTTGATCTATTGAAGGCAACAATGCATTTGTTTAGCCTGAAAGTCATGTCACTGAGTCTGTCCTAGTCATTAAATCATTCAAAATTAATTCGAACGAATTCTATTTTCGCCCTTCAAATATTTTTTTCCTACATAACTTGCAATTAATCTACTGAAGACAACAATGCATTATTTTAGCATTAAAAAGCATATCACTCAGTCTTTTCAATCACTAAATTGTTTGAAGGCACTTCGAACCAATTCTATTTTTGAATTTAGAACCCGACTGTCATGCATAACTTGCACTTGAGCTATTGAAGGCAACAATGCTTTTGTTTAGCCTTAAAGTCATGTCACTGAGTCTGTTCTAGTCATTAAATCATTCAAAATTAATTAGAACAAATTCTATTTTCGCCCTTCAAACATTATTTTCTTACATAACTTGCAATTAATCTACTGAAGACAACAATACATTATTTCAACATTAAAAGGCATATCCCTCAGTCTTTTCAATCATTAAATTGTTTGAAGGCACTTCAAACCAATTCTATTTTTGAATTTAGAACACGACTTTCATGCATAACTTGCACTTGATCTATTGAAGGCAACTATTCATTTTTTTGGCCTTAAAGTTATATTATTGCGTCTCTTTTAGTCATTAAATCTTTCTGAATCACTTCGAATGAAATTCGGCCTTTAAACATGACTTTCGTGCATAACTTGCAGTTGATCTATTGAAGGCAACAATGCATTTGTTTAGCCTTAAAGTCATGTCACTGAGTCTCTTCTAGTCATTAAATCATTCTAAATTAATTCGAACGAATTCTATTTTCGCCCTTCAAATATTATGTTCTTACATAACTTGCAATTAATCTACTGAAGACAACAATGCATTATTTTAGCATTAAAAAGCATATCACTCAGTCTTTTCAATCATTAAATTGTTTGAAGACACTTCAAACCAATTCTATTTTTGAATTTAGAACACGACTTTCATGCATAACTTGCACTTGATCTATTGAAGGCAACTATTCATTTTTTTAGCCTTAAAGTTATATTATTGGGTCTCTTTTAGTCATTAAATCTTTCTGAATCACTTCGAATGAAATTCGGCCTTTAAACATGACTTTCGTGCATAACTTGCAGTTGATCTATTGAAGGCAACAATGCATTTGTTTAGCCTGAAAGTCATGTCACTGAGTCTGTCCTAGTCATTAAATCATTCAAAATTAATTCGAACGAATTCTATTTTCGCCCTTCAAATATTTTTTTCTTACATAACTTGCAATTAATCTACTGAAGACAACAATGCATTATTTTAGCATTAAAAAGCATATCACTCAGTCTTTTCAATCACTAAATTGTTTGAAGGCACTTCGAACCAATTCTATTTTTGAATTTAGAACATGACTTTCATGCATAACTTGCACTTGATCTATTGAAGGCAACAATGCATTTGTTTAGCCTTAAAGTCATGTCACTGAGTCTGTTCTAGTCATTAAATCATTCAAAATTAATTTGAACAAATTCTATTTTCGCCCTTCAAACATTATTTTCTTACATAACTTGCAATTAATCTACTGAAGACAACAATACATTATTTCAACATTAAAAGGCATATCCCTCAGTCTTTTCAATCATTAAATTGTTTGAAGGCACTTCAAACCAATTCTATTTTTGAATTTAGAACACGACTTTCATGCATAACTTGCACTTGAACTATTGAAGGCAACTATTCATTTTTTCAGCCTTAAAGTCATATTATTGCGTCTCCTTTAGTCATTAAATATTTCTTAATCACTTCGAATGAGAATCGGCCTTTAAACATGACTTTCGTGCATAAATTGCAGTTGATCTATTGAAGGCAACAATGCATTTGTTTAGCCTTAAAGTCATGCCACTGAGTCTGTTCTAGTCATTAAATCATTCTAAATTAATGCGAACGAATTCTATTTTCGCCCTTCAAACATGATTTTCTTACATAACTTGCAATTAATCTACTGAAGACAACAATGCATTAATTTAGCATTAAAAAGCATATCACTCAGTCTTTTCAATCATTAAATTGTTTGAAGGCACTTCGAACCAATTCTATTTTTGAATTTAGAACACGACTTTCATGCATAACTTGCATTTTATCTATTGAAGGCAACTATTCATTTTTTTAGCCTTAAAGTCATATTATTGCGTCTCTTTAAGTCATTAAATCTTTCTGAATCACTACGAACGAAAATCGGCCTTTAAACATGATTTTCGTGCATAACTTGCAGTTGATCTATTGAAGGCAACAAATCATTTGTTTAGCCTTAAAGTTATGTCAATGAGTCTCTTCTAGTCGTTAAATCATTCTAAATTAAGTCGAACGAATTCTATTTTCGCCCATCAAACATGATTTTCTTACATAACTTGTAATTAATCTACTGAAGTCAACAATGCATTATTTTAGCATTAAAAAGCATATCACTCATTCTTTTCAATCATTAAATTGTTTGAAGGCAATTCGAACCAATTCTATTTTTGAATTTAGAACCCGACTTTCATGCATAACTTGCACTTGAGCTATTGAAGGCAACTATTCATTTTTTTAGCCTTAAAGTCATATTATTGCGTCTCCTTTAGTCATTAAATCTTTCTGAATCACTTCGAACGAAAATCGGCCTTTAAACATGACTTTCGTGCATAACTTGCAGTTGATCTATTGAAGGCAACAATGCATTTGTTTAGGCTTAAAGTCATGTCACTGAGTCGCTTCTAGTCATTAAATCATTCTAAATTAATTCGAACGAATTCTATTTTCGCCCTTCAAACATTATTTTCTTACATAACTTGCAATTAATCTACTGAAGACAACAATGCATTATTTAAGCATTAAAAAGCATATCACTCAGTCTTTTCAATCATTAAATTGTTTGAAGGCACTTCGTACTAATACTATTTTTGAATTTAGAACATGACTTTCATGCATAACTTGCACTTGATCTATTGACGGCAACTATTCATTTTTTTAGCCTTAAAGTCATATTATTGCGTCTCTTTTAGTCATTAAATCTTTCTAAATCACTTCGAACGAAATTCGGCCTTTAAACATGACTTTCGTGCATAACTTGCCGTTGATCTATTGAAGGCAACAATGCATTTGTTTAGCCTTAAAGTCATGTCACTGAGTCTCTTCTAGTCATTAAATCATTCTAAATTAATTCGAACGAATTCTATTTTCGCCCTTCAAACATTATTTTCTTACATAACTTGCAATTAATCTACTGAAGACAACAATGCATTATTTTATCATTAAAAAGCATTTCACGCAATCTTTTCAATCATTAAATTGTTTGAAGGCACTTCGAACTAATACTATTTTTGAATTTAGAACACGACTTTCATGCATAACTTGCACTTGATCTATTGACGGCAACTATTCATTTTTTTAGCCTTAAAGTCATATTATTGCGTCTCTTTTAGTCATTAAATCTTTCTAAATCACTTCGAACGAAATTCGGCCTTTAAACATGACTTTCGTGCATAAATTGCAGTTGATCTATTGAAGGCAACAATGCATTTGTTTAGCCTTAAAGTCATGCCACTGAGTCTGTTCTAGTCATTAAATCATTCTAAATTAATGCGAACGAATTCTATTTTCGCCCTTCAAACATGATTTTCTTACATAACTTGCAATTAATCTACTGAAGACAACAATGCATTAATTTCGCATTAAAAAGCATATCACTCAGTCTTTTCAATCATTAAATTGTTTGAAGGCACTTCGAACCAATTCTATTTTTGAATTTAGAACACGACTTTCATGCATAACTTGCACTTGAACTATTGAAGGCAACTATTCATTTTTTTAGCCTTATAGTCATATTATTGCATCCCTTTTAGTCATTAAATCTTTCTAAATAACTTCGAACGAAATTCGGCCTTTAAACATGACTTTCGTGCATAACTTGCAGTTGATCTATTGAAGGCAACAATGCATTTGTTTAGCCTTAAAGTCATGTCACTGAGTCTCTTCTAGTCATTAAATCATTCTAAATTAATTCGAACGAATTCTATTTTCGGCCTTCAAACATTATTTTCTTACATAACTTGCAATTAATCTACTAAAGACAACAATGCATTATTTTAGCATTAAAAAGCATATCACTCAGTCTTTTCAATCATTAAATTGTTTGAAGGTACTTCAAACCAATTCTATTTTTGAATTTAGAACACGACTTTCATGCATAACTTGCACTTGAACTATTGAAGGCAACTACTCATTTTTTTAGCCTTAAAGTCATATTATTGCATCTCTTTTAGTCATTAAATCTTTCTGAATCACTTCGAATGAAATTCGGCCTTTAAACATGACTTTCGTGCATAACTTGCAGTTGATCTATTGAAGGCAACAATGCATTTGTTTAGCCTTAAACTCATGTCACTGAGTCTCTTCTAGTCATTAAATCATTCTAAATTAATTCGAACGAATTCTATTTTCGCCCTTCAAATATTATGTTCTTACATAACTTGCAATTAATCTACTGAAGACAACAATGCATTATTTTAGCATTAAAAAGCATATCACTCAGTCTTTTCAATCATTAAATTGTTTGAAGGCACTTCGAACCAATACTATTTTTGAATTTAGAACACGACTTTCATGCATAACTTGCACTTGATCTATTGAAGGCAACTATTCATTTTTTTAGCCTTAAAGTTATATTATTGCGTCTCTTTTAGTCATTAAATCTTTCTGAATCACTTCGAATGAAATTCGGCCTTTAAACATGACTTTCGTGCTTAACTTGCAGTTGATCTATTGAAGGCAACAATGCATTTGTTTAGCCTTAAAGTCATGTCACTGAGTCTCTTCTAGTCATTAAATCATTCTAAATTAATTCGAACGAATTCTGTTTTCGCCCTTCAAATATTATGTTCTTACATAACTTGCAATTAATCTACTGAAGACAACAATGCATTATTTTAGCATTAAAAAGCATATCACTCAGTCTTTTCAATCATTAAATTGTTTGAAGGCACTTCGAACCAATACTATTTTTGAATTTTGAACACGACTTTCATGCATAACTTGCACTTGATCTATTGAAGGCAACTATTCATTTTTTTAGCCTTAAAGTTATATTATTGCGTCTCTTTTAGTCATTAAATCTTTCTGAATCACTTCGAATGAAATTCGGCCTTTAAACATGACTTTCGTGCATAACTTGCAGTTGATCTATTGAAGGCAACAATGCATTTGTTTAGCCTTAAAGTCATGTCACTGAGTCTCTTCTAGTCATTAAATCATTCTAAATTAATTCGAACGAATTCTATTTTCGCCCTTCAAATATTATGTTCTTACATAACTTGCAATTAATCTACTGAAGACAACAATGCATTATTTTAGCATTAAAAAGCATATCACTCAGTCTTTTCAATCATTAAATTGTTTGAAGACACTTCCAACCAATTCTATTTTTGAATTTAGAACACGACTTTCATGCATAACTTGCACTTGAACTATTAGAGGCAACTATTCATTTTTTTAGCCTTAAAGTCATATTATTACGTTTCTTTTAGTCATTAAATCTTTCTGAATCACTTCGAATGAAATTCGGCCTTTAAACATGACTTTCGTACATAACTTGCAGTTTATCTATTGAAGGTAACAATGCATTTGTTTAGCCTTAAAGTCATGTCAATGAGTCTCTTCTAGTCATTAAATCATTCAAAATTAATTCGAACGAATTCTATTTTCGCCCTTCAAATATTATGTTCTTACATAACTTGCAATTAATCTACTGAAGACAACAATGCATTAATTTAGCATTAAAAAGCATATCACTCAGTCTTTTCAATCATTAAATTGTTTGAAGGCACTTCGAACCAATACTATTTTTGAATTTAGAACACGACTTTCATGCATAACTTGCACTTGATCTATTGAAGGCAACTACTCATTTTTTTAGCCTTAAAGTCATATTATTGCATCTCTTTTAGTCATTAAATCTTTCTGAATCACTTCGAATGAAATTCGGCCTTTAAACATGACTTTCGTGCATAACTTGCAGTTGATCTATTGAAGGCAACAATGCATTTGTTTAGCCTTAAAGTCATGTCACTGAGTCTCTTCTAGTCATTAAATCATTCTAAATTAATTCGAACGAATTCTATTTTCGCCCTTCAAATATTATGTTCTTACATAACTTGCAATTAATCTACTGAAGACAACAATGCATTATTTTAGCATTAAAAAGCATATCACTCAGTCTTTTCAATCATTAAATTGTTTGAAGACACTTCCAACCAATTCTATTTTTGAATTTAGAACACGACTTTCATGCATAACTTGCACTTGAACTATTAGAGGCAACTATTCATTTTTTTAGCCTTAAAGTTATATTATTGCGTCTCTTTTAGTCATTAAATCTTTCTGAATCACTTCGAATGAAATTCGGCCTTTAAACATGACTTTCGTGCATAACTTGCAGTTGATCTATTGAAGGCAACAATGCATTTGTTTAGCCTTAAAGTCATGTCACTGAGTCTGTCCTAGTCATTAAATCATTCAAAATTAATTCGAACGAATTCTATTTTCGCCCTTCAAATATTTTTTTCTTACATAACTTGCAATTAATCTACTGAAGACAACAATGCATTATTTTAGCATTAAAAAGCATATCACTCAGTCTTTTCAATCACTAAATTGTTTGAAGGCACTTCGAACCAATTCTATTTTTGAATTTAGAACATGACTTTCATGCATAACTTGCACTTGATCTATTGAAGGCAACAATGCATTTGTTTAGCCTTAAAGTCATGTCACTGAGTCTGTTCTAGTCATTAAATCATTCAAAATTAATTAGAACAAATTCTATTTTCGCCCTTCAAATATTATTTTCTTACATAACTTGCAATTAATCTACTGAAGACAACAATACATTATTTCAACATTAAAAGGCATATCCCTCAGTCTTTTCAATCATTAAATTGTTTGAAGGCACTTCAAACCAATTCTATTTTTGAATTTAGAACACGACTTTCATGCATAACTTGCACTTGAACTATTGAAGGCAACTATTCATTTTTTCAGCCTTAAAGTCATATTATTGCGTCTCCTTTAGTCATTAAATATTTCTGAATCACTTCGAATGAAATTCGGCCTTTAAACATGACTTTCGTACATAACTTGCACTTGATCTATTGAAGGCAACAATGCATTTGTTTAGCCTTAAAGTCATGTCACTGAGTCTCTTCTAGTCATTAAATCATTCTAAATTAATTCGAACGAATTCTATTTTCGGCCTTCAAACATTATTTTCTTACATAACTTGCAATTAATCTACTGAAGATAACAATGCATTATTTTAGCATTAAAAAGCATATCACTCAGTCTTTTGAATCATAAATTGTTTGAAGACACTTCCAACCAATTCTATTTTTGAATTTAGAACACGACTTTCATGCATAACTTGCACTTGATCTATTGAAGGCAACTATTCATTTTTTTAGCCTTAAAGTCATATTATTGCGTCTCTTTTAGTCATTAAATCTTTCTGAATCACTTCGAATGAAATTCGGCCTTTAAACATGACTTTCATGCATAACTTGCACTTGATCTATTGAAGGCAACAATGCATTTGTTTAGCCTTAAAGTCATGTCACTGAGTCTGTTCTAGTCATTAAATCATTCAAAATTAATTAGAACAAATTCTATTTTCGCCCTTCAAACATTATTTTCTTACATAACTTGCAATTAATCTAATGAAGATAACAATGCATTATTTTAGCATTAAAAAGCATATCACTCAGTCTTTTGAATCATAAATTGTTTGAAGACACTTCCAACCAATTCTATTTTTGAATTTAGAACACGACTTTCATGCATAACTTGCACTTGATCTATTGAAGGCAACTATTCATTTTTTTAGCCTTAAAGTCATATTATTGCGTCTCTTTTAGTCATTAAATCTTTCTGAATCATTTCGAATGAAATTCGGCCTTTAAACATGACTTTCGTACATAACTTACAGTTTATCTATTGAAGGTAACAATGCATTTGTTTAGCCTTAAAGTCATGTCAATGAGTCTCTTCTAGTCATTAAATCATTCAAAATTAATTCGAACGAATTCTATTTTCGCCCTTCAAATATTATTTTCTTACATAACTTGCAATTAATCTACTGAAGACAACAATGCATTATTTTAGCGTTAAAAAGCATATCACTCAGTCTTTTCAATCATAAATTGTTTGAAGACACTTAAAACAAATTCGATTTTTTAATTTAGAACACGACTTTCATGCATAACTTGCACTTGAATTATTAAAGGCAACTATTCATTTTTTTAGCCTTAAAGTCATATTATTGCGTTTCTTTTAGTCATTAAATCTTTCTGAATCACTTCGAATGAAATTCGGCCTTTAAACATGACTTTCGTACATAACTTGCAGTTGATCTATTGAAGGCAACAATGCATTTGTTTAGCCTTAAAGTCATGTCACTGAGTCTCTTCTAGTCATTAAATCATTCTAAATTAATTCAAACGAATTCTATTTTCGCCCTTCAAACATTATTTTCTTACATAACTTGCAATTAATCTACTAAAGACAACAATGCATTATTTTAGCATTAAAAAGCATATCACTCAGTCTTTTCAATCATAAATCGTTTCAAGACACTTCAAACCAATTCTATTTTTGAATTTAGAACATGACTTTCATGCACAACTTGCACTTGATCTATTGAAGGCAACTATTCATTTTTTTAGCCTTAAAGTCATATTATTGCGTCTCTTTTAGTCATTAAATCTTTCTGAATCACTTCGAATGAAATTCGGCCTTTAAACATGACTTTCGTGCATAACTTGCAGTTGATCTATTGAAGGCAACAATGCATTTGTTTAGCCTTAAACTCATGTCACTGAGTCTCTTCTAGTCATTAAATCATTCTAAATTAATTCGAACGAATTCTATTTTCGCCCTTCAAATATTATGTTCTTACATAACTTGCAATTAATCTACTGAAGACAACAATGCATTATTTTAGCATTAAAAAGCATATCACTCAGTCTTTTCAATCATTAAATTGTTTGAAGGCACTTCGAACCAATACTATTTTTGAATTTAGAACACGACTTTCATGCATAACTTGCACTTGATCTATTGAAGGCAACTATTCATTTTTTTAGCCTTAAAGTTATATTATTGCGTCTCTTTTAGTCATTAAATCTTTCTGAATCACTTCGAATGAAATTCGGCCTTTAAACATGACTTTCGTGCTTAACTTGCAGTTGATCTATTGAAGGCAACAATGCATTTGTTTAGCCTTAAAGTCATGTCACTGAGTCTTTTCTAGTCATTAAATCATTCTAAATTAATTCGAACGAATTCTATTTTCGCCCTTCAAATATTATGTTCTTACATAACTTGCAATTAATCTACTGAAGACAACAATGCATTATTTTAGCATTAAAAAGCATATCACTCAGTCTTTTCAATCATTAAATTGTTTGAAGGCACTTCGAACCAATACTATTTTTGAATTTAGAACACGACTTTCATGCATAACTTGCACTTGATCTATTGAAGGCAACTATTCATTTTTTTAGCCTTAAATTTATATTATTGCGTCTCTTTTAGTCATTAAATCTTTCTGAATCACTTCGAATGAAATTCGGCCTTTAAACATGACTTTCGTGCATAACTTGCAGTTGATCTATTGAAGGCAACAATGCATTTGTTTAGCCTTAAAGTCATGTCACTGAGTCTCTTCTAGTCATTAAATCATTCTAAATTAATTCGAACGAATTCTATTTTCGCCCTTCAAATATTATGTTCTTACATAACTTGCAATTAATCTACTGAAGACAACAATGCATTATTTTAGCATTAAAAAGCATATCACTCAGTCTTTTCAATCATTAAATTGTTTGAAGACACTTCCAACCAATTCTATTTTTGAATTTAGAACACGACTTTCATGCATAACTTGCACTTGAACTATTAGAGGCAACTATTCATTTTTTTAGCCTTAAAGTCATATTATTACGTTTCTTTTAGTCATTAAATCTTTCTGAATCACTTCGAATGAAATTCGGCCTTTAAACATGACTTTCGTACATAACTTGCAGTTTATCTATTGAAGGTAACAATGCATTTGTTTAGCCTTAAAGTCATGTCAATGAGTCTCTTCTAGTCATTAAATCATTCAAAATTAATTCGAACGAATTCTATTTTCGCCCTTCAAATATTATGTTCTTACATAACTTGCAATTAATCTACTGAAGACAACAATGCATTAATTTAGCATTAAAAAGCATATCACTCAGTCTTTTCAATCATTAAATTGTTTGAAGGCACTTCGAACCAATACTATTTTTGAATTTAGAACACGACTTTCATGCATAACTTGCACTTGATCTATTGAAGGCAACTATTCATTTTTTTAGCCTTAAAGTTATATTATTGGGTATCTTTTAGTCATTAAATCTTTCTGAATCACTTCGAATGAAATTCGGCCTTTAAACATGACTTTCGTGCATAACTTGCAGTTGATCTATTGAAGGCAACAATGCATTTGTTTAGCCTGAAAGTCATGTCACTGAGTCTGTCCTAGTCATTAAATCATTCAAAATTAATTCGAACGAATTCTATTTTCGCCCTTCAAATATTTTTTTCTTACATAACTTGCAATTAATCTACTGAAGACAACAATGCATTATTTTAGCATTAAAAAGCATATCACTCAGTCTTTTCAATCACTAAATTGTTTGAAGGCACTTCGAACCAATTCTATTTTTGAATTTAGAACATGACTTTCATGCATAACTTGCACTTGATCTATTGAAGGCAACAATGCATTTGTTTAGCCTTAAAGTCATGTCACAGAGTCTGTTCTAGTCATTAAATCATTCAAAATTACTTAGAACAAATTCTATTTTCGCCCTTCAAACATTATTTTCTTACATAACTTGCAATTAATCTACTGAAGACAACAATACATTATTTCAACATTAAAAGGCATATCCCTCAGTCTTTTCAATCATTAAATTGTTTGAAGGCACTTCAAACCAATTCTATTTTTGAATTTAGAACACGACTTTCATGCATAACTTGCACTTGAACTATTGAAGGCAACTATTCATTTTTTCAGCCTTAAAGTCATATTATTGCGTCTCCTTTAGTCATTAAATATTTCTGAATCACTTCGAATGAAATTCGGCCTTTAAACATGACTTTCGTACATAACTTGCACTTGATCTATTGAAGGCAACAATGCATTTGTTTAGCCTTAAAGTCATGTCACTGAGTCTCTTCTAGTCATTAAATCATTCTAAATTAATTCGAACGAATTCTATTTTCGGCCTTCAAACATTATTTTCTTACATAACTTGCAATTAATCTACTGAAGATAACAATGCATTATTTTAGCATTAAAAAGCATATCACTCAGTCTTTTGAATCATAAATTGTTTGAAGACACTTCCAACCAATTCTATTTTTGAATTTAGAACACGACTTTCATGCATAACTTGCACTTGATCTATTGAAGGCAACTATTCATTTTTTTAGCCTTAAAGTCATATTATTGCGTCTCTTTTAGTCATTAAATCTTTCTGAATCACTTCGAATGAAATTCGGCCTTTAAACATGACTTTCATGCATAACTTGCACTTGATCTATTGAAGGCAACAATGCATTTGTTTAGCCTTAAAGTCATGTCACTGAGTCTGTTCTAGTCATTAAATCATTCAAAATTAATTAGAACAAATTCTATTTTCGCCCTTCAAACATTATTTTCTTACATAACTTGCAATTAATCTACTGAAGATAACAATGCATTATTTTAGCATTAAAAAGCATATCACTCAGTCTTTTGAATCATAAATTGTTTGAAGACACTCCCAACCGATTCTATTTTTGAATTTAGAACACGACTTTCATGCATAACTTGCACTTGATCTATTGAAGGCAACTATTCATTTTTTTAGCCTTAAAGTCATATTATTGCGTCTCTTTTAGTCATTAAATCTTTCTGAATCACTTCGAATGAAATTCGGCCTTTAAACATGACTTTCATGCATAACTTGCACTTGATCTATTGAAGGCAACAATGCATTTGTTTAGCCTTAAAGTCATGTCACTGAGTCTGTTCTAGTCATTAAATCATTCAAAATTAATTAGAACAAATTCTATTTTCGCCCTTCAAACATTATTTTCTTACATAACTTGCAATTAATCTACTGAAGATAACAATGCATTATTTTAGCATTAAAAAGCATATCACTCAGTCTTTTGAATCATAAATTGTTTGAAGACACTCCCAACCAATTCTATTTTTGAATTTAGAACACGACTTTCATGCATAACTTGCACTTGATCTATTGAAGGCAACTATTCATTTTTTTAGCCTTAAAGTCATATTATTGCGTCTCTTTTAGTCATTAAATCTTTCTGAATCACTTCGAATGAAATTCGGCCTTTAAACATGACTTTCGTACATAACTTGCAGTTTATCTATTGAAGGTAACAATGCATTTGTTTAGCCTTAAAGTCATGTCAATGAGTCTCTTCTAGTCATTAAATCATTCAAAATTAATTCGAACGAATTCTATTTTCGCCCTTCAAATATTATTTTCTTACATAACTTGCAATTAATCTACTGAAGACAACAATGCATTATTTTAGCGTTAAAAAGCATATCACTCAGTATTTTCAATCATAAATTGTTTGAAGACACTTAAAACAAATTCGATTTTTGAATTTAGAACACGACTTTCATGCATAAGTTGCACTTGATCTATTGAAGCCAACTATTCATTTTTTTATCCTTAAAGTCATATTATTGCGTCTCTTTTAGTCATTAAATCTTTCTAAATCACTTCCTTCGAAATTCGGCCTTTAAACATGACTTTCGTATATAACTTGCAGTTGATCTATTGAAGGCAACATTGCATTTGTTTAGCCTTAAAGCCATGTCACTGAGTCTCTCCGAGTCATTAAATCATTCAAAATTAATTCGAACGAATTCTATTTTCTCCCTTCAAACATTATTTTCTTACATAACTTGCAATTAATCTACTGAAGACAACAATGCATTATTTTAGCATTAAAAAGCATATCACTCAGTCTTTTCAATCATAAATTGTTTGAAGACACTTCAAACCAATTCTATTTTTGAATTTAGAACACGACTTTCATGCATAACTTGCACTTGAATTATTAAAGGCAACTATTCATTTTTTTTAACCTTAAAGTCATATTATTGCGTTTCTTTTAGTCATTAAATCTTTCTGAATCACTTCGAATGAAATTCGGCCTTTGAACATTACTTTCGTGCATAACTTGCAGTTGATCTATTGAAGGCAACAATGCATTTGTTTAGCCTTAAAGTCATGTCACTGAGTCTCTTCTAGTCACTAAATCATTCTAAATTAATTCGAACGAATTCTATTTTCGCCCTTCAAACATTATTTTCTTACATAACTTGCAATTAATCTACTGAAGATAACAATGCATTATTTTAGCATGAAAAGGCATATCCCTCAGTCTTTTCAATCATTAAATTGTTTGAAGGCACTTCAAACCAATTCTATTTTTGAATTTAGAACACGACTTTCATGCATAACTTGCACTTGAACTATTGAAGGCAACTATTCATTTTTTCAGCCTTAAAGTCATATTATTGCGTCTCCTTTAGTCATTAAATATTTCTGAATCACTTCGAATGAAATTCGGCCTTTAAACATGACTTTCGTACATAACTTGCCGTTGATCTATTGAAGGTAACAATGCATTTGTTTAGCCTTAAAGTCATGTCAATGAGTCTCTTCTAGTCATTAAATCATTCTAAATTAATTCGAACGAATTCTATTTTCGCCCTTCAAACATTATTTTCTTACGCAACTTGCAATTAATCTACTGAAGACAACAATGCATTATTTTAGCATTAAAAAGCATATCACTCAGTCTTTTCAATCATTAAATTGTTTGAAGGCACTTCGAACCAATTCTATTTTTGAATTTAGAACACGACTTTCATGCATAAGTTGCACTTGATCTATTGAAGCCAACTATTCATTTTTTTATCCTTAAAGTCATATTATTGCGTCTCTTTTAGTCATTAAATCTTTCTAAATCACTTCCTTCGAAATTCGGCCTTTAAACATGACTTTCGTATATAACTTGCAGTTGATCTATTGAAGGCAACATTGCATTTGTTTAGCCTTAAAGCCATGTCACTGAGTCTCTCCGAGTCATTAAATCATTCAAAATTAATTCGAACGAATTCTATTTTCTCCCTTCAAACATTATTTTCTTACATAACTTGCAATTAATCTACTGAAGACAACAATGCATTATTTTAGCATTAAAAAGCATATCACTCAGTCTTTTCAATCATAAATTGTTTGAAGACACTTCAAACCAATTCTATTTTTGAATTTAGAACACGACTTTCATGCATAACTTGCACTTGAATTATTAAAGGCAACTATTCATTTTTTTTAGCCTTAAAGTCATATTATTGCGTTTCTTTTAGTCATTAAATCTTTCTGAATCACTTCGAATGAAATTCGGCCTTTGAACATTACTTTCGTGCATAACTTGCAGTTGATCTATTGAAGGCAACAATGCATTTGTTTAGCCTTAAAGTCATGTCACTGAGTCTCTTCTAGTCACTAAATCATTCTAAATTAATTCGAACGAATTCTATTTTCGCCCTTCAAACATTATTTTCTTACATAACTTGCAATTAATCTACTGAAGACAACAATGCATTATTTTAGCATTAAAAAGCATATCACTCAGTCTTTTCAATCATAAATTGTTTGAAGACACTTCAAACCAATTCTATTTTTGAATTTAGAACATGACTTTCATGCATAACTTGCACTTGATCTATTGAAGGCAACTATTCATTTTTTTAGCCTTAAAGTCATATTACTGCGTCTCTTTTAGTCATTGAATCTTTTTAAATCACCTCCTTCAAAATTCGGCCTTTAAACATGACTTTCGTATATAACTTGCAGTTGATCTATTGAAGGCAGCATTGCATTTGTTTAGCCTTAAAGTCATGTCACTGAATCTCTTCTAGTCATTAAATCATTCAAAATTAATTCGAACGAATTCTATTTTCGCCCTTCAAATATTATGTTCTTACATAACTTGCAATTAATCTACTGAAGACAACAATGCATTATTTTAGCATTAAAAAGCATATCACTCAGTCTTTTCAATCATTAAATTGTTTGAAGACACTTCAAACCAATTCTATTTTTGAATTTAGAACACAACTTTCATGCATAACTTGCACTTGAATTATTAAAGGCAACTATTCTTTTTTTTTAGCCTTAAAGTCATATTATTGCGTTTCTTTTAGTCATTAAATCTTTCTGAATCACTTCGAATGAAATTCGGCCTTTAAACATGACTTTCGTGCATAACTTGCAGTTGATCTATTGAAGGCAACAATGCATTTGTTTAGCCTTAAAGTCATGTCACAGAGTCTCTTCTAGTCATTAAATCATTCAAAATTAATTCGAACGAATTCTATTTTCTCCCTTCAAACATTATTTTCTTACATAACTTGCAATTAATCTACTGAAGACAACACTGCATTATTTTAGCGTTAAAAAGCATATCACTCAGTCTTTTCAATCATAAATTGTTTGAAGACATTTAAAACAAATTCGATTTTTTAATTTAGAACACGACTTTCATGCATAACTTGCACTTGAATTATTAAAGGCAACTATTCATTTTTTTAGCCTTAAAGTCATATTATTGCGTTTCTTTTAGTCATTAAATCTTTCTGAATCACTTCGAATGAAATTCAGCCTTTAAACATGACTTTCGTACATAACTTGCAGTTGATCTATTGAAGGCAACAATGCATTTGTTTAGCCTTAAAGTCATGTCACTGAGTCTCTTCTAGTCATTAAATCATTCTAAATTAATTCGAACGAATTCTATTTTCGCCCTTCAAACATTATTTTCTTACATAACTTGCAATTAATCTACTAAAGACAACAATGCATTATTTTAGCATTCAAAAGCATATCACTCAGTCTTTTCAATCATAAATCGTTTGAAGACACTTCAAACCAATTCTATTTTTGAATTTAGAACATGACTTTCATGCACAACTTGCACTTGATCTATTGAAGGCAACTATTCATTTTTTTAGCCTTAAAGTCATATTATTGCGTCTCTTTTAGTCATTAAATCTTTCTGAATCACTTCGAATGAAATTCGGCCTTTAAACATGACTTTCGTACATAACTTGCCGTTGATCTATTGAAGGTAACAATGCATTTGTTTAGCCTTAAAGTCATGTCAATGAGTCTCTTCTAGTCATTAAATCATTCTAAATTAATTCGAACGAATTCTATTTTCGCCCTTCAAACATTATTTTCTTACGCAACTTGCAATTAATCTACTGAAGACAACAATGCATTATTTTAGCATTAAAAAGCATATCACTCAGTCTTTTCAATCATTAAATTGTTTGAAGACACTTCAAACTAATTCTATTTTTGAATTTAGAACACAACTTTCATGCATAACTTGCACTTGAATTATTAAAGGCAACTATTCATTTTTTTTAGCCTTAAAGTCATATTATTGCGTTTCTTTTAGTCATTAAATCTTTCTGAATCACTTCGAATGAAATTCGGCCTTTGAACATTACTTTCGTGCATAACTTGCAGTTGATCTATTGAAGGCAACAATGCATTTGTTTAGCCTTAAAGTCATGTCACTGAGTCTCTTCTAGTCACTAAATCATTCTAAATTAATTCGAACGAATTCTATTTTCGCCCTTCAAATATTATGTTCTTACATAACTTGCAATTAATCTACTGAAGACAACAATGCATTATTTTAGCATTAAAAAGCATATCACTCAGTCTTTTCAATCATTAAATTGTTTGAAGACACTTCAAACCAATTCTATTTTTGAATTTAGAACACAACTTTCATGCATAACTTGCACTTGAATTATTAAAGGCAACTATTCATTTTTTTTAGCCTTAAAGTCATATTATTGCGTTTCTTTTAGTCATTAAATCTTTCTGAATCACTTCGAATGAAATTCGGCCTTTAAACATGACTTTCGTGCATAACTTGCAGTTGATCTATTGAAGGCAACAATGCATTTGTTTAGCCTGAAAGTCATGTCACTGAGTCTGTCCTAGTCATTAAATCATTCAAAATTAATTCGAACGAATTCTATTTTCGCCCTTCAAACATTATTTTCTTACATAACTTGCAATTAATCTATTGAAGACAACAATGCATTATTTTAGCCTTAAAAAGCATATCACTCAGTCTTTTCAATCATTAAATTGTTTGAAGACACTTCAAACCAATTCTATTTTTGAATTTAGAACACGACTTTCATGCATAACTTGCACTTGAACTATTAGAGGCAACTATTCATTTTTTTAGCCTTAAAGTCATATTATTGCGTTTCTTTTAGTCATTAAATCTTTTTGAATCACTTCGAATGAAATTCGGCCTTTGAACATTACTTTCGTGCATAACTTGCAGTTGATCTATTGAAGGCAACAATGCATTTGTTTAGCCTTAAAGTCATGTCACTGAGTCTCTTCTAGTCACTAAATCATTCTAAATTAATTCGAACGAATTCTATTTTCGCCCTTCAAACATTATTTTCTTACATAACTTGCAATTAATCTACTGAAGACAACAATGCATTATTTTAGCATTAAAAAGCATATCACTCAGTCTTTTCAATCATTAAATTGTTTGAAGGCACTTCGAACCAATACTATTTTCGAATTTAGAACACGACTTTCATGCATAACTTGCACTTGATCTATTGAAGGCAACTATTCATTTTTTTAGCCTTAAAGTTATATTATTGCGTCTCTTTTAGTCATTAAATCTTTCTGAATCACTTCGAATGAAATTCGGCCTTTAAACATGACTTTCGTGCATAACTTGCAGTTGATCTATTGAAGGCAACAATGCATTTGTTTAGCCTGAAAGTCATGTCACTGAGTCTGTCCTAGTCATTAAATCATTCAAAATTAATTCGAACGAATTCTATTTTCGCCCTTCAAATATTTTTTTCTTACATAACTTGCAATTAATCTACTGAAGACAACAATGCATTATTTTAGCATTAAAAAGCATATGACTCAGTCTTTTCAATCACTAAATTGTTTGAAGGCACTTCGAACCAATTCTATTTTTGAATTTAGAACATGACTTTCATGCATAACTTGCACTTGATCTATTGAAGGCAACAATGCATTTGTTTAGCCTTAAAGTCATGTCACTGAGTCTGTTCTAGTCATTAAATCATTCAAAATTAATTAGAACAAATTCTCTTTTCGCCCTTCAAACATTATTTTCTTACATAACTTGCAATTAATCTACTGAAGACAACAATACATTATTTCAACATTAAAAGGCATATCCCTCAGTCTTTTCAATCATTAAATTGTTTGAAGGCACTTCAAACCAATTCTATTTTTGAATTTAGAACACGACTTTCATGCATAACTTGCACTTGAACTATTGAAGGCAACTATTCATTTTTTCAGCCTTAAAGTCATATTATTGCGTCTCCTTTAGTCATTAAATATTTTTGAATCACTTCGAATGAGAATCGGCCTTTAAACATGACTTTCGTGCATAAATTGCAGTTGATCTATTGAAGGCAACAATGCATTTGTTTAGCCTTAAAGTCATGCCACTGAGTCTGTTCTAGTCATTAAATCATTCTAAATTAATGCGAACGAATTCTATTTTCCCCCTTCAAACATGATTTTCTTACATAACTTGCAATTAATCTACTGAAGACAACAATGCATTAATTTAGCATTAAAAAGCATATCACTCAGTCTTTTCAATCATTAAATTGTTTGAAGGCACTTCGAACCAATTCTATTTTTGAATTTAGAACACGACTTTCATGCATAACTTGCACTTGAATTATTAAAGGCAACTATTCATTTTTTTAGCCTTAAAGTCATATTATTGCGTTTCTTTTAGTCATTAAATCTTTCTGAATCACTTCGAATGAAATTCGGCCTTTAAACATGACTTTCGTACATAACTTGCAGTTGATCTATTGAAGGCAACAATGCATTTGTTTAGCCTTAAAGTCATGTCACTGAGTCTCTTCTAGTCATTAAATCATTCTAAATTAATTCGAACGAATTCTATTTTCGCCCTTCAAACATTATTTTCTTACATAACTTGCAATTAATCTACTAAAGACAACAATGCATTATTTTAGCATTAAAAAGCATATCACTCAGTCTTTTCAATCATAAATCGTTTGAAGACACTTCAAACCAATTCTATTTTTGAATTTAGAACATGACTTTCATGCACAACTTGCACTTGATCTATTGAAGGCAACTATTCATTTTTTTAGCCTTAAAGTCATATTATTGCGTCTCTTTTAGTCATTAAATCTTTCTGAATCACTTCGAATGAAATTCGGCCTTTAAACATGACTTTCGTACATAACTTGCCGTTGATCTATTGAAGGTAACAATGCATTTGTTTAGCCTTAAAGTCATGTCAATGAGTCTCTTCTAGTCATTAAATCATTCTAAATTAATTCGAACGAATTCTATTTTCGCCCTTCAAACATTATTTTCTTACGCAACTTGCAATTAATCTACTGAAGACAACAATGCATTATTTTAGCATTAAAAAGCATATCACTCAGTCTTTTCAATCATTAAATTGTTTTGAAGGCACTTCGAACCAATTCTATTTTTGAATTTAGAACACGACTTTCATGCATAAGTTGCACTTGATCTATTGAAGCCAACTATTCATTTTTTTATCCTTAAAGTCATATTATTGCGTCTCTTTTAGTCATTAAATCTTTCTAAATCACTTCCTTCGAAATTCGGCCTTTAAACATGACTTTCGTATATAACTTGCAGTTGATCTATTGAAGGCAACATTGCATTTGTTTAGCCTTAAAGCCATGTCACTGAGTCTCTTCGAGTCATTAAATAATTCAAAATTAATTCGAACGAATTCTATTTTCTCCCTTCAAACATTATTTTCTTACATAACTTGCAATTAATCTACTGAAGACAACAATGCATTATTTTAGCATTAAAAAGCATATCACTCAGTCTTTTCAATCATAAATTGTTTGAAGACACTTCAAACCAATTCTATTTTTGAATTTAGAACACGACTTTCATGCATAACTTGCACTTGAATTATTAAAGGCAACTATTCATTTTTTTTAGCCTTAAAGTCATATTATTGCGTTTCTTTTAGTCATTAAATCTTTTTGAATCACTTCGAATGAAATTCGGCCTTTAAACATGACTTTCGTGCATAACTTGCAGTTGATCTATTGAAGGCAACAATGCATTTGTTTAGCCTTAAAGTCATGTCACAGAGTCTCTTCTAGTCATTAAATCATTCTAAATTAATTCGAACGAATTCTATTTTCACCCTTCAAACATTATTTTCTTACATAACTTGCAATTAATCTACTGAAGACAACAATGCATTATTTTAGCATTAAAAAGCATATCACTCAGTCTTTTCAATCATTAAATTGTTTGAAGACACTTCAAACCAATTCTATTTTTGAATTTAGAACACGACTTTCATGCATAACTTGCACTTGAACTATTAGAGGCAACTATTCATTTTTTTAGCCTTAAAGTCATATTATTGCGTTTCTTTTAGTCATTAAATCTTTCTGAATCACTTCGAATGAAATTCGGCCTTTAAACATGACTTTCGTGCATAACTTGCAGTTGATCTATTGAAGGCAACAATGCATTTGTTTAGCCTTAAAGTCATGTCACAGAGTCTCTTCTAGTCATTAAATCATTCAAAATTAATTCGAACGAATTCTAATTTCTCCCTTCAAACATTATTTTCTTACATAACTTGCAATTAATCTACTGAAGACAACAGTGCATTATTTTAGCGTTAAAAAGCATATCACTCAGTCTTTTCAATCATAAATTGTTTGAAGACATTTAAAACAAATTCGATTTTTTAATTTAGAACACGACTTTCATGCATAACTTGCACTTGAATTATTAAAGGCAACTATTCATTTTTTTAGCCTTAAAGTCATATTATTGCGTTTCTTTTAGTCATTAAATCTTTCTGAATCACTTCGAATGAAATTCGGCCTTTAAACATGACTTTCGTACATAACTTGCAGTTGATCTATTGAAGGCAACAATGCATTTGTTTAGCCTTAAAGTCATGTCACTGAGTCTCTTCTAGTCATTAAATCATTCTAAATTAATTCGAACGAATTCTATTTTCGCCCTTCAAACATTATTTTCTTACATAACTTGCAATTAATCTACTAAAGACAACAATGCATTATTTTAGCATTAAAAAGCATATCACTCAGTCTTTTCAATCATAAATCGTTTGAAGACACTTCAAACCAATTCTATTTTTGAATTTAGAACATGACTTTCATGCACAACTTGCACTTGATCTATTGAAGGCAACTATTCATTTTTTTAGCCTTAAAGTCATATTATTGCGTCTCTTTTAGTCATTAAATCTTTCTGAATCACTTCGAATGAAATTCGGCCTTTAAACATGACTTTCGTACATAACTCGCCGTTGATCTATTGAAGGTAACAATGCATTTGTTTAGCCTTAAAGTCATGTCAATGAGTCTCTTCTAGTCATTAAATCATTCTAAATTAATTCGAACGAATTCTATTTTCGCCCTTCAAACATTATTTTCTTACGCAACTTGCAATTAATCTACTGAAGACAACAATGCATTATTTTAGCATTAAAAAGCATATCACTCAGTCTTTTCAATCATTAAATTGTTTGAAGGCACTTCGAACCAATTCTATTTTTGAATTTAGAACACGACTTTCATGCATAAGTTGCACTTGATCTATTGAAGCCAACTATTCATTTTTTTATCCTTAAAGTCATATTATTGCGTCTCTTTTAGTCATTAAATCTTTCTAAATCACTTCCTTCGAAATTCGGCCTTTAAACATGACTTTCGTATATAACTTGCAGTTGATCTATTGAAGGCAACATTGCATTTGTTTAGCCTTAAAGCCATGTCACTGAGTCTCTTCGAGTCATTAAATCATTCAAAATTAATTCGATCGAATTCTATTTTCTCCCTTCAAACATTATTTTCTTACATAACTTGCAATTAATCTACTGAAGACAACAATGCATTATTTTAGCATTAAAAAGCATATCACTCAGTCTTTTCAATCATAAATTGTTTGAAGACACTTCAAACCAATTCTATTTTTGAATTTAGAACACGACTTTCATGCATAACTTGCACTTGAATTATTAAAGGCAACTATTCATTTTTTTTAGCCTTAAAGTCATATTATTGCGTTTCTTTTAGTCATTAAATCTTTCTGAATCACTTCGAATGAAATTCGGCCTTTAAACATGACTTTCGTGCATAACTTGCAGTTGATCTATTGAAGGCAACAATGCATTTGTTTAGCCTTAAAGTCATGTCACCGAGTCTCTTCTAGTCATTAAATCATTCTAAATTAATTCGAACGAATTCTATTTTCGCCCTTCAAACATTATTTTCTTACATAACTTGCAATTAATCTACTGAAGACAACAATGAATTATTTTAGCATTAAAAAGCATATCACTCAGTCTTTTCAATCATTAAATTGTTTGAAGACACTTCAAACCAATTCTATTTTTGAATTTAGAACACGACTTTCATGCATAACTTGCACTTGAACTATTACAGGCAACTATTCATTTTTTTAGCCTTAAAGTCATATTATTGCGTTTCTTTTAGTCATTAAATCTTTCTGAATCACTTCGAATGAAATTCGGCCTTTGAACATTACTTTCGTGCATAACTTGCAGTTGATCTATTGAAGGCAACAATGCATTTGTTTAGCCTTAAAGTCATGTCACTGAGTCTCTTCTAGTCACTAAATCATTCTAAATTAATTCGAACGAATTCTATTTTCGGCCTTCAAACATTATTTTCTTACATAACTTGCAATTAATCTACTGAAGACAACAATGCATTATTTTAGCATTAAAAAGCATATCACTCAGTCTTTTCAATCATAAATTTTTTGAAGACACTTCAAACAAATTCGATTTTTTAATTTAGAGCACGACTTTCATGCATAACTTGCACTTGAATTATTAAAGGCAACTATTCATTTTTTTAGCCTTAAAGTCATATTATTGCGTTTCTTTTAGTCCTTAAATCTTTCTGAATCACTTCGAATGAAATTCGGCCTTTAAACATGACTTTCGTACATAACTTGCAGTTGATCTATTGAAGGCAACAATGCATTTGTTTAGCCTTAAAGTCATGTCACTGAGTCTCTTCTAGTCATTAAATCATTCTAAATTAATTCGAACGAATTCTATTTTCGCCCTTCAAACATTATTTTCTTACATAACTTGCAATTAATCTACTAAAGACAACAATGCATTATTTTAGCATTAAAAAGCATATCACTCAGTCTTTTCAATCATAAATCGTTTGAAGACACTTCAAACCAATTCTATTTTTGAATTTAGAACATGACTTTCATGCACAACTTGCACTTGATCTATTGAAGGCAACTATTCATTTTTTTAGCCTTAAAGTCATATTATTGCGTCTCTTTTAGTCATTAAATCTTTTTGAATCACTTCGAATGAAATTCGGCCTTTAAACATGACTTTCATACATAACTTGCCGTTGATCTATTGAAGGTAACAATGCATTTGTTTAGCCTTAAAGTCATGTCAATGAGTCTCTTCTAGTCATTAAATCATTCTAAATTAATTCGAACGAATTCTATTTTCGCCCTTCAAACATTATTTTCTTACGCAACTTGCAATTAATCTACTGAAGACAACAATGCATTATTTTAGCATTAAAAAGCATATCACTCAGTCTTTTCAATCATTAAATTGTTTGAAGGCACTTCAAACCAATTCTATTTTTGAATTTAGAACACGACTTTCATGCATAAGTTGCACTTGATCTATGGAAGCCAACTATTCATTTTTTTATCCTTAAAGTCATATTATTGCGTCTCTTTTAGTCATTAAATCTTTCTAAATCACTTCCTTCGAAATTCGGCCTTTAAACATGACTTTCGTATATAACTTGCAGTTGATCTATTGAAGGCAACATTGCATTTGTTTAGCCTTAAAGCCATGTCACTGAGTCTCTTCGAGTCATTAAATCATTCAAAATTAATTCGAATGAATTCTATTTTCTCCCTTCAAACATTATTTTCTTACATAACTTGCAATTAATCTACTGAAGACAACAATGCATTATTTTAGCATTAAAAAGCATATCACTCAGTCTTTTCAATCATAAATTGTTTGAAGACACTTCAAACCAATTCTATTTTTGAATTTAGAACACGACTTTCATGCATAACTTGCACTTGAATTATTAAAGGCAACTATTCATTTTTTTTAGCCTTAAAGTCATATTATTGCGTTTCTTTTAGTCATTAAATCTTTCTGAATCACTTCGAATGAAATTCGGCCTTTAAACACGACTTTCGTGCATAACTTGCAGTTGATCTATTGAAGGCAACAATGCATTTGTTTAGCCTTAAAGTCATGTCACTGAGTCTCTTCTAGTCACTAAATCATTCCAAATTAATTCGAAAGAATTCTATTTTCGCCCTTCAAACATTATTTTCTTACATAACTTGCAATTAATCTACTGAAGACAACAATGCATTATTTTAGCATTAAAAAGCATATCACTCAGTCTTTTCAATCATAAATTGTTTGAAGACACTTCAAACCAATTCTATTTTTGAATTTAGAACATGACTTTCATGCATAACTTGCACTTGATCTATTGAAGGCAACTATTCATTTTTTTAGCCTTAAAGTCATATTATTGCGTCTCTTTTAGTCATTGAATCTTTTTAAATCACCTCCTTCAAAATTCGGCCTTTAAACATGACTTTCGTATATAACTTGCAGTTGATCTATTGAAGGCAACATTGCATTTGTTTAGCCTTAAAGTCATGTCACTGAATCTCTTCTAGTCATTAAATCATTCAAAATTAATTCGAACGAATTCTATTTTCGCCCTTCAAATATTATGTTCTTACATAACTTGCAATTAATCTACTGAAGACAACAATGCAATATTTTAGCATTAAAAAGCATATCACTCAGTCTTTTCAATCATTAAATTGTTTGAAGACACTTCAAACCAATTCTATTTTTGAATTTAGAACACGACTTTCATGCATAACTTGCACTTGAATTATTAAAGGCAACTATTCATTTTTTTTAGCCTTAAAGTCATATTATTGCGTCTCTTTTCGTCATTGAATCTTTTTAAATCACCTCCTTCAAAATTCGGCCTTTAAACATGACTTTCGTATATAACTTGCAGTTGATCTATTGAAGGCAACAATGCATTTGTTTAGCCTTAAAGTCATGTCACTGAATCTCTTCTAGTCATTAAATCATTCAAAATTAATTCGAACGAATTCTATTTTCGCCCTTCAAATATTATGTTCTTACATAACTTGCAATTAATCTACTGAAGACAACAATTCATTATTTTAGCATTAAAAAGCATATCACTCAGTCTTTTCAATCATAAATCGTTTGAAGACACTTCAAACCAATTCTATTTTTGAATTTAGAACATGACTTTCATGCACAACTTGCACTTGATCTATTGAAGGCAACTATTCATTTTTTTAGCCTTAAAGTCATATTATTGCGTCTCTTTTAGTCATTAAATCTTTCTGAATCACTTCGAATGAAATTCGGCCTTTAAACATGACTTTCGTACATAACTTGCCGTTGATCTATTGAAGGTAACAATGCATTTGTTTAGCCTTAAAGTCATGTCAATGAGTCTCTTCTAGTCATTAAATCATTCTAAATTAATTCGAACGAATTCTATTTTTGCCCTTCAAACATTATTTTCTTACGCAACTTGCAATTAATCTACTGAAGACAACAATGCATTATTTTAGCATTAAAAAGCATATCACTCAGTCTTTTCAATCATTAGATTGTTGGAAAGCACTTCGAACCAATACTATTTTTGAATTTAGAACACGACTTTCATGCATAACTTGCACTTGATCTATTGAAGGCAACTATTCATTTTTTTAGCCTTAAAGTTATATTATTTCGTCTCTTTTAGTCATTAAATCTTTCTGAATCACTTCGAATGAAATTCGGCCTTTAAACATGACTTTCGTACATAACTTGCAGTTGATTTATTGAAGGTAACAATGCATTTGTTTAGCCTTAAAGTCATGTCAATGAGTCTCTTCTAGTCATTAAATCATTCTAAATTAATTCGAACGAATTCTATTTTCGCCCTTCAAATATTATGTTCTTACATAACTTGCAATTAATCTACTGAAGACAACAATGCAATATTTTAGCATTAAAAAGCATATCACTCAGTCTTTTCAATCATTAAATTGTTTGAAGACACTTCAAACCAATTCTATTTTTGAATTTAGAACACGACTTTCATGCATAACTTGCACTTGAATTATTAAAGGCAACTATTCATTTTTTTTAGCCTTAAAGTCATATTATTGCGTCTCTTTTCGTCATTGAATCTTTTTAAATCACCTCCTTCAAAATTCGGCCTTTAAACATGACTTTCGTATATAACTTGCAGTTGATCTATTGAAGGCAACAATGCATTTGTTTAGCCTTAAAGTCATGTCACTGAATCTCTTCTAGTCATTAAATCATTCAAAATTAATTCGAACGAATTCTATTTTCGCCCTTCAAATATTATGTTCTTACATAACTTGCAATTAATCTACTGAAGACAACAATTCATTATTTTAGCATTAAAAAGCATATCACTCAGTCTTTTCAATCATAAATCGTTTGAAGACACTTCAAACCAATTCTATTTTTGAATTTAGAACATGACTTTCATGCACAACTTGCACTTGATCTATTGAAGGCAACTATTCATTTTTTTAGCCTTAAAGTCATATTATTGCGTCTCTTTTAGTCATTAAATCTTTCTGAATCACTTCGAATGAAATTCGGCCTTTAAACATGACTTTCGTACATAACTTGCCGTTGATCTATTGAAGGTAACAATGCATTTGTTTAGCCTTAAAGTCATGTCAATGAGTCTCTTCTAGTCATTAAATCATTCTAAATTAATTCGAACGAATTCTATTTTTGCCCTTCAAACATTATTTTCTTACGCAACTTGCAATTAATCTACTGAAGACAACAATGCATTATTTTAGCATTAAAAAGCATATCACTCAGTCTTTTCAATCATTAGATTGTTGGAAAGCACTTCGAACCAATACTATTTTTGAATTTAGAACACGACTTTCATGCATAACTTGCACTTGATCTATTGAAGGCAACTATTCATTTTTTTAGCCTTAAAGTTATATTATTTCGTCTCTTTTAGTCATTAAATCTTTCTGAATCACTTCGAATGAAATTCGGCCTTTAAACATGACTTTCGTACATAACTTGCAGTTGATTTATTGAAGGTAACAATGCATTTGTTTAGCCTTAAAGTCATGTCAATGAGTCTCTTCTAGTCATTAAATCATTCTAAATTAATTCGAACGAATTCTATTTTCGCCCTTCAAATATTATTTTCTTACATAACTTGCAATTAATCTACTGAAGACAACAATGCATTATTTTTGAATTAAAAAGCATATCACTCAGTCCTTTCAATCATAAATTGTTTGAAGACACTTGAAACCAATTCTATTTTTGAATTTAGAACACGACTTTCATGCATAACTTGCACTTGAATTATTAAAGGCAACTATTCATTTTTTTAGCCTTAAAGTCATATTATTGCGTTTCATTTAGTCATTAAATGTTTCTGAATCACTTCGAATGAAATTCGGCCTTTAAACATGACTTTCGTGCATAACTTGCAGTTGATTTATTGAAGGCAACAATGCATTTGTTTAGCCTTAAAGTCATGTCACTGAGTCTCTTCTAGTCATTAAATCATTCTAAATTAATTCGAACGAATTCTATTTTCGGCCTTCAAACATTATTTTCTTACATAACTTGCAATTAATCTACTGAAGAGAACAATACATTATTTTAGCATTAAAAAGCATATCACTCAGTCTTTTGAATCGTAAATTGTTTGAAGACACTTCCAACCAATTCTATTTTTGAATTTAGAACACGACTTTCATGCATAACTTGCACTTGATTCATTGAAGGCAACTATTCATTTTTTTAGCCTTAAAGTCATATTATTGCGTCTCCTTTAGTCATTAAATCTTTCTGAATCACTTCGAATGAAATTCGGCCTTTAAACATGACTTTCGTACATAACTTGCAGTTTATCTATTGAAGGTAACAATGCATTTGTTTAGCCTTAAAGTCATGTCAATGACTCTCTTCTAGTCATTAAATCATTCAAAATTAATTCGAACGAATTCTATTTTCGCCCTTCAAATATTATTTTCTTACATAGCTTGCAATTAATCTACTGAAGACAACAATGCATTATTTTAGCGTTAAAAAGCATATCACTCAGTCTTTTCAATCATAAATCGTTTGAAGACACTTCAAACCAATTCTATTTTTGAATTTAGAACATGACTTTCATGCACAACTTGCACTTGATCTATTGAAGGCAACTATTCATTTTTTTAGCCTTAAAGTCATATTATTGCGTCTCTTTTAGTCATTAAATCTTTCTGAATCACTTCGAATGAAATTCGGCCTTTAAACATGACTTTCGTACATAACTTGCCGTTGATCTATTGAAGGTAACAATGCATTTGTTTAGCCTTAAAGTCATGTCAATGAGTCTCTTCTAGTCATTAAATCATTCTAAATTAATTCGAACGAATTCTATTTTTGCCCTTCAAACATTATTTTCTTACGCAACTTGCAATTAATCTACTGAAGACAACAATGCATTATTTTAGCATTAAAAAGCATATCACTCAGTCTTTTCAATCATTAAATTGTTTGAAGGCACTTCGAACCAATTCTATTTTTGAATTTAGAACACGACTTTCATGCATAAGTTGCACTTGATCTATTGAAGCCAACTATTCATTTTTTTATCCTTAAAGTCATATTATTGCGTCTCTTTTAGTCATTAAATCTTTCTAAATCACTTCCTTCGAAATTCGGCCTTTAAACATGACTTTCGTATATAACTTGCAGTTGATCTATTGAAGGCAACATTGCATTTGTTTAGCCTTAAAGCCATGTCACTGAGTCTCTTCGAGTCATTAAATCATTCAAAATTAATTCGAACGAATTCTATTTTCTCCCTTCAAACATTATTTTCTTACATAACTTGCAATTAATCTACTGAAGACAACAATGCATTATTTTAGCATTAAAAAGCATATCACTCAGTCTTTTCAATCATAAATTGTTTGAAGACACTTCAAACCAATTCTATTTTTGAATTTAGAACACGACTTTCATGCATAACTTGCACTTGAATTATTAAAGGCAACTATTCATTTTTTTTAGCCTTAAAGTCATATTATTGCGTTTCTTTTAGTCATTAAATCTTTCTGAATCACTTCGAATGAAATTCGGCCTTTAAACATGACTTTCGTGCATAACTTGCAGTTATCTATTGAAGGCAACAATGCATTTGTTTAGCCTTAAAGTCATTTCACAGAGTCTCTTCTAGTCATTAAATCATTCTAAATTAATTCGAACGAATTCTATTTTCGCCCTTCAAACATTATTTTCTTACATAACTTGCAATTAATCTACTGAAGACAACAATGCATTATTTTAGCATTAAAAAGCATATCACTCAGTCTTTTCAATCATTAAATTGTTTGAAGACACTTCAAACCAATTCTATTTTTGAATTTAGAACACGACTTTCAGGCATAACTTGCACTTGAACTATTCGAGGCAATTATTCATTTTTTTAGCCTTAAAGTCATATTATTGCGTTTCTTTTAGTCATTAAATCTTTCTGAATCACTTCGAATGAAATTCGGCCTTTAAACATTACTTTCGTGCATAACTTGCAGTTGATCTATTGAAGGCAACAATGCATTTGTTTAGCCTTAAAGTCATGTCACTGAGTCTCTTCTAGTCACTAAATCATTCTAAATTAATTCGAACGAATTCTATTTTCGCCCTTCAAACATTATTTTCTTACATAACTTGCAATTAATCTACTGAAGACAACAATGCATTATTTTAGCATTAAAAAGCATATCACTCAGTCTTTTCAATCAATAAACTGTTTGGAGGCACTTCGAACCAATTCTATTTTTGAATTTAGAACACAACTTTCATGCATAACTTGCACTTGATCTATTGAAGCCAACTATTCATTTTTTTAGCCTTAAAGTCATATTATTGCGTCTCTTTTAGTCATTAAATCTTTCTAAATCACTTCCTTCGAAATTCAGCCTTTAAACATGACTTTCGTATATAACTTGCAGTTGATCTATTGAAGGCAACAATGAATTTGTTTAGCCTTAAAGTCATGTCACTGAGTCTCTTCTAGTCATTAAATCATTCAAAATTAATTCGAACGAATTCTATTTTCGCCCTTCAAACATTATTTTCTTACATAACTTGCAATTAATCTACTGAAGACAACAATGCATTACTTTAGCATTAAAAAGCATATCACTCAGTCTTTTCAATCATTAGATTGTTTGAAGGCACTTCGAACCAATTCTATTTTCGAATTTAGAACACGACTTTCATGCATAACTTGCACTTGATCTATTGAAGGCAACAATGCATTTGTTTATTCTTAAAGTCATGTCACTGAGTCTGTTCTAGTCATTAAATCATTCTAAATTAATTCGAACGAATTCTAATTTCGCGCTTCAAACATTATTTTCTTACATAACTTGCAATTAATCTACCGAAGACAGCAATGCATTATTTTAGCATTAAAAAGCATATCACTCAGTCTTTTCAATCATTAAATTGTTTGAAGGCACTTCGAACTAATACTATTTTTGAATTTAGAACACGATTTTCATGCATAACTTGCACTTGATCTATTGAAGGAAACTATTCAATTTTTTAGCCTTAAAGTCATATTATTGCGTTTCTTTTAGTCATTAAATCTTTCTGAATCACTTCGAATGAAATTCGGCCTTTAAACATGACTTTCGTGCATAACTAGCAGTTGATCTATTAAAGGCAAAAATGCATTTGTTTAGCCTTAAAGTCATGTCACTGAGTCTCTTCTAGTCATTAAATAATTCTAAATTAATTCGAACGAATTCTATTTTCGCCCTTCAAACATTATTTTCTTACATAACTTGCAATTAATCTACTGAAGACAACAATGCATTATTTTAGCATTAAAAAGCATATCACTCAGTCTTTTCGATCATTAAATTGTTTGAAGACACTTCAAACCAATTCAATTTTTGAATTTAGAACACGACTTTCTTGCATAACTTGCACTTGAACTATTAGAGGCAACTATTCATTTTTTTAGCCTTAAAGTTATATTATTGCGTTTCTTTTAGTCATTAAATCTTCCTGAATCACTTCGAATGAAATTCGGCCTTTAAACATGACTTTCGTGCATAACTTGCAGTTGATCTATTGAAGGCAACAATGCATTTGTTTAGCCTTAAAGTCATGTCACTGAGTCTCTTCTAGTCATTAAATCATTCAAAATTAATTCGAACGAATTCTATTTTCGCCCTTCAAACATTATTTTCTTACATAACTTGCAATTAATCTACTGAAGACAACAATGCATTATTTTAGCATTAAAAAGCATATCACTCAGTCTTTTCAATCATTAAATTGTTTGAAGACACTTCAAACCAATTCTATTTTTGATTTTAGAACACGACTTTCATGCATAACTTGCACTTGAACTATTAGAGGCAACTATTCATTTTTTTAGCCTTAAAGTCATATTATTGCGTTTCTTTTAGTCATTAAATCTTTCTGAATCACTTCGAATGAAATTCGGCCTTTAAACATGACTTTCGTGCATAACTTGCAGTTGATCTATTGAAGGCAACAATGCATTTGGTTAGCCTTAAAGTCATGTCACTGAGTCTGTTCTAGTCATTAAATCATTCTAAATTAATTCGAACGAATTCTATTTTCGCCCTTCAAACATTATTTTCTTACATAACTTGCAATTAATCTACTGAAGACAACAATGCATTATTTTAGCATTAAAAAGCATATCACTCAGTCTTTTCGATCATAAATTGTTTGAAGACACTTCAAACCAATTCTATTTTTGAATTTAGAACACGACTTTCATGCACAACTTGCACTTGAACTATTAGAGGCAACTATTCATTTTTTTAGCCTTAAAGTCATATTATTGCGTTTCTTTTAGTCATTAAATCTTTCTGAATCACTTCGAATGAAATTCGGCCTTTAAACATGACTTTCGTGCATAACTTGCAGTTGATCTATTGAAGGCAACAATGCATTTGTTTTGCCATAAAGTCATGTCAATGAGGCTCTTCTAGTCATTAAATCATTCTAAATTAATTCGAACGAATTCTATTTTCCCCCTTCAAATATTATTTTCTTACATAACTTGCAACTAATCTACTGAAGACAACAATGCATTATTTTTGCATTAAAAAGCATATCACTCAGTCTTTTCAATCAATAAACTGTTTGGAGGTACTTCGAACCAATTCTATTTTTGAATTTAGAACACAACTTTCATGCATAACTTGCACTTGATCTATTGAAGCCAACTATTCATTTTTTTAGCCTTAAAGTCATATTATTGCGTCTCTTTTAGTCATTAAATCTTTCTAAATCACTTCCTTCGAAATTCAGCCTTTAAACATGACTTTCGTATATAACTTGCAGTTGATCTATTGAAGGCAACAATGAATTTGTTTAGCCTTAAAGTCATGTCACTGAGTCTCTTCTAGTCATTAAATCATTCAAAATTAATTCGAACGAATTCTATTTTCGCCCTTCAAACATTATTTTCTTACATAACTTGCAATTAATCTACTGAAGACAACAATGCATTACTTTAGCATTAAAAAGCATATCACTCAGTCTTTTCAATCATTAGATTGTTTGAAGGCACTTCGAACCAATTCTATTTTCGAATTTAGAACACGACTTTCATGCATAACTTGCACTTGATCTATTGAAGGCAACAATGCATTTGTTTATTCTTAAAGTCATGTCACTGAGTCTGTTCTAGTCATTAAATCATTCTAAATTAATTCGAACGAATTCTAATTTCGCGCTTCAAACATTATTTTCTTACATAACTTGCAATTAATCTACCGAAGACAGCAATGCATTATTTTAGCATTAAAAAGCATATCACTCAGTCTTTTCAATCATTAAATTGTTTGAAGGCACTTCGAACTAATACTATTTTTGAATTTAGAACACGATTTTCATGCATAACTTGCACTTGATCTATTGAAGGAAACTATTCAATTTTTTAGCCTTAGAGTCATATTATTGCGTTTCTTTTAGTCATTAAATCTTTCTGAATCACTTCGAATGAAATTCGGCCTTTAAACATGACTTTCGTGCATAACTAGCAGTTGATCTATTAAAGGCAAAAATGCATTTGTTTAGCCTTAAAGTCATGTCACTGAGTCTCTTCTAGTCATTAAATCATTCTAAATTAATTCGAACGAATTTTATTTTCGCCCTTCAAACATTATTTTCTTACATAACTTGCAATTAATCTACTGAAGACAACAATGCATTATTTTAGCATTAAAAAGCATATCACTCAGTCTTTTCAATCATTAAATTGTTTGAAGGCGCTTCGAACTAATACTATTTTTGAATTTAGAACACGACTTTCATGCATAACTTGCACTTGATCTATTGAAGGAAACTATTCATTATTTTAGCCTTAAAGTCATATTATTGCGTCTCTTTTAGTCATTAAATCTTTCTGAATAACTTCGAATGAAATTCGGCCTTTAAGCATGACTTTCGTGCATAACTTGCAGTTGATCTATTGAAGGCAACAATGCATTTGTTTTGCCATAAAGTCATGTCACTGAGTCTCTTCTAGTCATTAAATCATTCTAAATTAATTCGAACGAATTCTATTTTCGCCCTTCAAACATTATTTTCTTACATAACTTGCAATTAATCTACTGAAGACAACAATGCATTATTTTAGCATTCGAAAGCATATCACTCAGTCTTTTCAATCATTAAATTGTTTGAAGACACTTCAAACCAATTCTATTTTTGAATTTAGAACACGACTTTCATGCATAACTTGCACTTGAACTATTAGAGGCAACTATTCATTTTTTTTTGCCTTAAAGTCATATTATTCCGTCTCTTTTAGTCATTAAATCTTTCTAAATCACTTCGAACGAAATTCGGCCTTTAAACATGACTTTCGTGCATAACTTGCAGTTGATCTATTGAAGGCAGCAATGCATTTTTTTAGCCTTAAAGTCATGTCACTGAGTCTCTTCTAGTCATTAAATCATTCTAAATTAATTCGAACGAATTCTATTTTCGCCCTTTAAACATTATTTTCTTACATAACTTGCAATTAATCTACTGAAGACAACAATGCATTATTTTAGCATTAAAAAGCATATCACTCAGTCTTCTCAATCATTAAATTGTTTGAAGACACTACAAACCAATTCTATTTTTGAATTTAGAACACGACTTTATGCATAACTTGAACTTGAACTAGTAGAGGCAACTATTCATTTTTTTTAGCCTTAAAGTCATATTATTGCGTCTCTTTTAGTCATTAAATCTTTCTAAATCACTTCGAACGAAATTCGGCCTTTAAACATGACTTTCGTGCATAACTTGCAGTTGATCTATTGAAGGCAACAGTGCATTTGTTTAGCCTTAAAGTCATGTCACTGAGTCTCTTTTAGTCATTAAATCATTCTAAATTAATTCGAACGAATTCGATTTTCGCGCTTCAAATATTATTTTCTTACATAACTTGCAATTAATCTACTGAAGACAACAATGCATTATTTTAGCATTAAAAAGCATATCACTCTGTCTTTTCAATCATTAAATTGTTTGAAGGCGCTTCGAACTAATACTATTTTTGAATTTAGAACACGACTTTCATGCATAACTTGCACTTGACCTATTGAAGGAAAATATTCATTATTTTAGCCTTAAAGTCATATTATTGCGTCTCTTTTAGTCATTAAATCTTTCTGAATAACTTCGAATGAAATTCGACCTTTAAACATGACTTTCGTGCATAACCTGCAGTTGATCTATTGAAGGCAACAATGCATTTGTTTTGCCATAAAGTCATGTCACTGAGTCTCTTCTAGTCATTAAATCATTCTAAATTAATTCGAACGAATTTTATTTTCGCCCTTCAAACATTATTTTCTTACATAACTTGCAATTAATCTACTGAAGACAACAATGCATTATTTTAGCATTAAAAAGCATACCACTCAGTCTTTTCAATCATTAAATTGTTTGAAGACACTTCAAACCAATACTATTTTTGAATTTAGAACACGACTTTCATGCATAACTTGCACTTGATCTATTGAAGGCAACAATGCATTTGTTTAGCCTTAAACTCATGTCACTGAGTCTGTTCTAGTCATTAAATCATTCTAAATTAATTCGAACGAATTCTATTTTCGCCCTTCAAACATTATTTTCTTACGTAACTTGCAATTAATCTAATGAAGACAACAATGCATTATTTTAGCATTAAAAAGCATATCACTCAGTCTTTTCAATCATTAAATTGTTTGAAGGCACTTCGAACTAATACTATTTTTGAATTTAGAACACGACTTTCATGCATAACTTGCACTTGATCTATTGAAGGAAACTATTCATTTTTTTAGCCTTAAAGTCATATTATTGCGTCTCTTTTGGTCATTAAATCTTTCTGAATCACTTCGAATGAAATTCGGCCTTTAAACATGACTTTCGTGCATAAGTTGCAGTTGATCTATTGAAGATAACAATGCATTTGTTTAGCCTTAAAGTCATGTCACTGAGTCTGTTCTAGTCATTAAATCATTCTAAATTAATTCGAACGAATTCTATTTTCGCCCTTCAAACATTATTTTCTTACATAACTTGCAATTAATCTACTGAAGACAACAATCCATTATTTTAGCACTAAAAAGCATATCACTCAGTCTTTTCAATCATTAAATTGTTTGAAGGCACTTCGAACCAATTCTATTTTTGAATTTAGAACACGACTTTCATGCATAACTTGCAGTTGATCTATTGAAGGCAACAATGCATTTGTTTAGCCTTAAAGTCATGTCACTGAGTCTGTTCTAGTCATTAAATCATTCTAAATTAATTCGAACGAATTCTATTTTCGCCCTTCAAACATTATTTTCTTACGTAACTTGCAATTAATCTAATGAAGACAACAATGCATTATTTTAGCATTAAAAAGCATATCACTCAGTCTTTTCAATCATTAAATTGTTTGAAGGCACTTCGAACTAATACTATTTTTGAATTTAGAACACGACTTTCATGCATAACTTGCACTTGATCTATTGAAGGAAACTATTCATTTTTTTAGCCTTAAAGTCATATTATTGCGTCTCTTTTGGTCATTAAATCTTTCTGAATCACTTCGAATGAAATTCGGCCTTTAAACATGACTTTCGTGCATAACTTGCAGTTGATCTATTGAAGGCAACAATGCATTTTTTTAGCCTTAAAGTCATATTATTGCGTCTCTTTTAGTCATTAAATCTTTCTGAATCACTTCGAATGAAATTCGGCCTTTAAAAATGACTTTCGTGCATAAGTTGCAGTTGATCTATTGAAGGTAACAATGCATTTGTTTAGCCTTAAAGTCATGTCACTGAGTCTGTTCTAGTCATTAAATCATTCTAAATTAATTCGAACGAATTCTATTTTCGCCCTTCAAACATTATTTTCTTACATAACTTGCAATTAATCTACTGAAGACAACAATGCATTATTTTAGCATTAAAAAGCATATCACTCAGTCTTTTCAATCATTAAATTGTTTGAAGGCACTTCGAACCAATTCTATTTTTGAATTTAGAACACGACTTTCATGCATAACTTGTAGTTGATCTATTGAAGGCAACAATGCATTTGTTTAGCCTTAAAGTCATGTCACTGAGTCTGTTCTAGTCATTAAATCATTCTAAATTAATTCGAACGAATTCTATTTTCGCCCTTCAAACATTATTTTCTTACGTAACTTGCAATTAATCTAATGAAGACAACAATGCATTATTTTAGCATTAAAAAGCATATCACTCAGTCTTTTCAATCATTAAATTGTTTGAAGGCACTTCGAACTAATACTATTTTTGAATTTAGAACACGACTTTCATGCATAACTTGCACTTGATCTATTGAAGGAAACTATTCATTTTTTTAGCCTTAAAGTCATATTATTGCGTCTCTTTTGGTCATTAAATCTTTCTGAATCACTTCGAATGAAATTCGGCCTTTAAACATGACTTTCGTGCATAAGTTGCAGTTGATCTATTGAAGATAACAATGCATTTGTTTAGCCTTAAAGTCATGTCACTGAGTCTGTTCTAGTCATTAAATCATTCTAAATTAATTCGAACGAATTCTATTTTCGCCCTTCAAACATTATTTTCTTACATAACTTGCAATTAATCTACTGAAGACAACAATCCATTATTTTAGCACTAAAAAGCATATCACTCAGTCTTTTCAATCATTAAATTGTTTGAAGGCACTTCGAACCAATTCTATTTTTGAATTTAGAACACGACCTTCATGCATAACTTGCAGTTGATCTATTGAAGGCAACAATGCATTTGTTTAGCCTTAAAGTCATGTCACTGAGTCTGTTCTAGTCATTAAATCATTCTAAATTAATTCGAACGAATTCTATTTTCGCCCTTCAAACATTATTTTCTTACGTAACTTGCAATTAATCTAATGAAGACAACAATGCATTATTTTAGCATTAAAAAGCATATCACTCAGTCTTTTCAATCCTTAAATTGTTTGAAGACACTTCAAACCAATACTATTTTTGAATTTAGAACACGACTTTCATGCATAACTTGCACTTGATCTATTGAAGGAAACTATTCATTTTTTTAGCCTTAAAGTCATATTATTGCGTCTCTTTTGGTCATTAAATCTTTCTGAATCACTTCGAATGAAATTCGGCCTTTAAACATGACTTTCGTGCATAACTTGCAGTTGATCTATTGAAGGCAACAATGCATTTGTTTAGCCTTAAAGTCATGTCACTGAATCTCTTCTAGTCATTAAATCATTCAAAATTAATTCGAACGAATTCTATTTTCGCCCTTGAAATATTATGTTCTTACATAACTTGCAATTAATCTACTGAAGACAACAATGCATTATTTTAGCATTAAAAAGCATATCACTCAGTCTTTTCAATCATTAAATTGTTTGAAGGCACTTCGAACCAATACTATTTTTGAATTTAGAACACGACTTTCATGCATAACTTGCACTTGATCTATTGAAGGAAACTATTCATTTTTTTAGCCTTAAAGTCATATTGTTGCGTCTCTTTTAGTCATTAAATCTTTCTGAATCACTTCGAATGAAATTCGGCCTTTAAACATGACTTTCGTGCATAACTTGCAGTTGATCTATTGAAGGTAACAATGCATTTGTTTAGCCTTAAAGTCATGTCGCTGAGTCTCTTCTAGTCATTAAATCATTCTAAATTAATTCGAACGAATTCTATTTTCGCCCTTCAAACATTATTTCCTTACATAACTTGCAATTAATCTACAGAAGACAACAATGCATTATTTTAGCATTAAAAAGCATATCACTCAGTCTTTTGAATCCTAAATTGTTTGAAGACACTTCAAACCAATTCTATTTTTGAAGTTAGAACATGACTTTCATGCATAACTTGCACTTGATCTATTGAAGGCAACTATTCATTTTTTTAGCCATAAAGTCATATTATTGCGTCTCTTTTAGTCATTAAATCTTTCTGAATAACTTCGAATGAAATTCGGCCTTTAAACATTACTTTCGTGCATAACTTGCAGTTGATCTATTGAAGGCAACAATGCATTTGTTTTGCCATAAAGTCATGTCAATGAGGCTCTTCTAGTCATTAAATCATTCTAAATTAATTCGAACGAATTCTATTTTCCCCCTTCAAATATTATTTTCTTACATAACTTGCAACTAATCTACTGAAGACAACAATGCATTATTTTTGCATTAAAAAGCATATCACTCAGTCTTTTCAATCAATAAACTGTTTGGAGGCACTTCGAACCAATTCTCTTTTTGAATTTAGAACACAACTTTCATGCATAACTTGCACTTGATCTATTGAAGCCAACTATTCAGTTTTTTAGCCTTAAAGTCATATTATTGCGTCTCTTTTAGTCATTAAATCTTTCTAAATCACTTCCTTCGAAATTCAGCCTTTAAACATGACTTTCGTATATAACTTGCAGTTGATCTATTGAAGGCAACAATGCATTTGTTTAGCCTTAAAGTCATGTCACTGAGTCTCTTCTAGTCATTAAATCATTCAAAATTAATTCGAACGAATTCTATTTTCGCCCTTCAAACATTATTTTCTTACATAACTTGCAATTAATCTACTGAAGACAACAATGCATTACTTTAGCATTAAAAAGCATATCACTCAGTCTTTTCAATCATTAGATTGTTTGAAGGCACTTCGAACCAATTCTATTTTCGAATTTAGAACACGACTTTCATGCATAACTTGCACTTGATCTATTGAAGGCAACAATGCATTTGTTTATTCTTAAAGTCATGTCACTGAGTCTGTTCTAGTCATTAAATCATTCTAAATTAATTCGAACGAATTCTAATTTCGCGCTTCAAACATTATTTTCTTACATAACTTGCAATTAATCTACTGAAGACAACAATGCATTATTTTAGCATTAAAAAGCATATCACTCAGTCTTTTCAATAATTAAATTGTTTGAAGGCACTTCGAACTAATACTATTTTTGAATTTAGAACACGATTTTCACGCATAACTTGCACTTGATCTATTGAAGGAAACTATTCAATTTTTTAGCCTTAAAATCATCTTATTGCGTTTCGTTTAGTCATTAAATCTTTCTGAATCACTTCGAATGAAATTCGGCCTTTAAACATGACTTTCGTGCATAACATGCAGTTGATCTATTGAAGGCAAAAATGCATTTGTTTAGCCTTAAAGTCATGTCACTGAGTCTCTTCTAGTCATTAAATCATTCTAAATTAATTCGAACGAATTCTATTTTCGCCCTTCAAACATTATTTTCTTACATAACTTGCAATTAATCTACTGAAGACAACAATGCATTATTTTAGCATTAAAAAGCATATCACTCAGTCTTCTCAATCATTAAATTGTTTGAAGACACTACAAACCAATTCTATTTTTGAATTTAGAACACGACTTTATGCATTACTTGAACTTGAACTATTAGAGGCAACTATTCATTTTTTTAAGCATTAAAGTCATATTATTGCGTCTCTTTTAGTCATTAAATCTTTCTAATTCACTTCGAACGAAATTCGGCCTTTAAACATGACTTTCGTGCATAACTTGCAGTTGATCTATTGAAGGCAACAGTGCATTTGTTTAGCCTTAAAGTCCTGTCACTGAGTCTCTTTTAGTCATTAAATCATTCTAAATTAATTCGAACGAATTCTATTTTCGCGCTTCAAATATTATTTTCTTACATAACTTGCAATTAATCTACTGAAGACAACAATGCATTATTTTAGCATTAAAAAGCATATCACTCAGTCTTTTCAATCATTAAATTGTTTGAAGGCGCTTCGAACTAATACTATTTTTGAAGTTAGAACACGACTTTCATGCATAACTTGCACTTGATCGATTGAAGGGAACTATTCATTATTTTAGCCTTAAAGTCATATTATTGCGTCTCTTTTAGTCATTAAATCTTTCTGAATAACTTCGAATGAAATTCGGCCTTTAAACATGACTTTCGTGCATAACTTGCAGTTGATCTATTGAAGGCAACAATGCATTTGTTTTGCCATAAAGTCATGTCACTGAGTCACTTCTAGTCATTAAATCATTCTAAATTAATTCGAACGAATTCTATTTTCACCCTTCAAACATTATTTTCTTACATAACTTGCAATTAATCTACTGAAGACAACAATGCATTATTTTAGCATTAAAAAGCATATCACTCAGTCTTTTCAATAATTAAATTGTTTGAAGACACTTCAAACCAATTCTATTTTTGAATTTAGAACACGACTTTCATGCATAACTTGCACTTGATCTATTGAAGGAAACTATTCATTTTTTTAGCCTTAAAGTCATATTATTGCGTCTCTTTTGGTCATTAAATCTTTCTGAATCACTTCGAATGAAATTCGGCCTTTAAACATGACTTTCGTGCATAACTTGCAGTTGATCTATTGAAGGCAACAGTGCATTTGTTTAGCCTTAAAGTCCTGTCACTGAGTCTCTTTTAGTCATTAAATCATTCTAAATTAATTCGAACGAATTCTATTTTCGCGCTTCAAATATTATTTTCTTACATAACTTGCAATTAATCTACTGAAGACAACAATGCATTATTTTAGCATTAAAAAGCATATCACTCAGTCTTTTCAATCATTAAATTGTTTGAAGGCGCTTCGAACTAATACTATTTTTGAATTTAGAACACGACTTTCATGCATAACTTGCACTTGATCGATTGAGGGGAACTATTCATTATTTTAGCCTTAAAGTCATATTATTGCGTCTCTTTTAGTCATTAAATCTTTCTGAATAACTTCGAATGAAATTCGGCCTTTAAACATGACTTTCGTGCATAACTTGCAGTTGATCTATTGAAGGCAACAATGCATTTGTTTTGCCATAAAGTCATGTCACTGAGTCTCTTCTAGTCATTAAATCATTCTAAATTAATTCGAACGAATTCTATTTTCGCCCTTCAAACATTATTTTCTTACATAACTTGCAATTAATCTACTGAAGACAACAATGCATTATTTTAGCATTAAAAAGCATATCACTCAGTCTTTTCAATCAATAAATTGTTTGAAGACACTTCAAACCAATACTATTTTTGAATTTAGAACACGACTTTCATGCATAACTTGCACTTGATCTATTGAAGGAAACTATTCATTTTTTTAGCCTTAAAGTCATATTATTGCGTCTCTTTGAGTCATTAAATCTTTCTGAATCACTTCGAATGAAATTCGGCCTTTAAACATGACTTTCGTGCATAAGTTGCAGTTGATCTATTGAAGGTAACAATGCATTTGTTTAGCCTTAAAGTCATGTCACTGAGTCTATTCTAGTCATTAAATCATTCTAAATTAATTCGAACGAATTCTATTTTCGCCCTTCAAACATTATTTTCTTACATTACTTGCAATTAATCTACTGAAGACAACAATCCATTATTTTAGCACTAAAAAGCATATCACTCAGTCTTTTCAATCATTAAATTGTTTGAAGGCACTTCGAACCAATTCTATTTTTGAATTTAGAACACGACTTTCATGCATAACTTGCAGTTGATCTATTGAAGGCAACAATGCATTTGTTTAGCCTTAAAGTCGTGTCACTGAGTCTGTTCTAGTCATTAAATCATTCTAAATTAATTCGAACGAATTCTATTTTCGCCCTTTAAACATTATTTTCTTACGTAACTTGCAATTAATCTAATGAAGACAACAATGCATTATTTTAGCATTAACAAGCATATCACTCAGTGTTTTCAATCATTAAATTGTTTGAAGGCACTTCGAACTAATACTATTTTTGAATTTAGAACACGACTTTCATGCATAACTTGCACTTGATCTATTGAATGAAACTATTCATTTTTTTAGCCTTAAAGTCATATTATTGCGTCTCTTTTGGTCATTAAATCTTTCTGAATCACTTCGAATGAAATTCGGCCTTTAAACATGACTTTCGTGCATAACTTGCAGTTGATCTATTGAAGGCAACAATGCATTTGTTTAGCCTTAAAGTCATGTCACTGAATCTCTTCTAGTCATTAAATCATTCAAAATTAATTCGAACGAATTCTATTTTCGCCCTTCAAATATTATGGTCTTACATAACTTGCAATTAATCTACTGAAGACAACAATGCATTATTTTAGCATTAAAAAGCATATCACTCAGTCTTTTCAATCATTAAATTGTTTGAAGACACTACAAACCAATTCTATTTTTGAATTTAGAACACGACTTTATGCATAACTTGAACTTGAACTATTAGAGGCAACTATTCATTTTTTTTAGCCTTAAAGTCATATTATTGCGTCTCTTTTAGTCATTAAATCTTTCTGAATAACTTCGAATGAAATTCGGCCTTTAAACATGACTTTCGTGCATAACTTGCAGTTGATCTATTGAAGGCAACAATGCATTTGTTTTGCCATAAAGTCATGTCACTGAGTCTCTTCTAGTCATTAAATCATTCTAAATTAATTCGAACGAATTCTATTTTCGCCCTTCAAACATTATTTTCTTACATAACTTGCAATTAATTTACTGAAGACAACAATGCATTATTTTAGCATTAAAAAGCATATCACTCAGTCTTTTCAATAATTAAATTGTTTGAAGACACTTCAAACCAATTCTATTTTTGAATTTAGAACACGACTTTCATGCATAACTTGCACTTGATCTATTGAAGGAAACTATTCATTTTTTTAGCCTTAAAGTCATATTATTGCGTCTCTTTTAGTCATTAAATCTTTCTGAATCACTTCAAATGAAATTCGGCCTTTAAACATGACTTTCGTGCATAACTTGCAGTTGATCTATTGAAGGTAACATTGCATTTGTTTAGCCTTAAAGTCATGTCACTGAGTCTGTTCTAGTCATTAAATCATTCTAAATTAATTCGAACGAATTCTATTTTCGCCCTTCAAACATTATTTTCTTACGCAACTTGCAATTAATCTACTGAAGACAACAATGCATTATTTTAGCATTAAAAAGCATGTCACTCAGTCTTTTCAATCATTAAATTGTTTGAAGGCACTTCGAACCAATTCTATTTTTGAATTTAGAACACGACTTTCACGCATAACTTGCACTTGATCTATTGAAGGCAACTATTCATTTTTTTGGCCTTAAAGTCATATTATTGCGTCTCTTTTAGTCATTAAATCTTTCTGAATCACTTTGAATGAAATTCGGCCTTTAAACATGACTTTCGTACATAACTTGCAGTTGATCTATTGAAGGTAACAATGCATTTGTTTAGCCTTAAAGTCATGTCAATGAGTCCCTTCCAGTCATTAAATCATTCTGAATTAATTCGAACGAATTCTATTTTCGTCCTTCAAATATTATTTTCTTACATAACTTGCAATTAATCTACTTAAGACAACAATGCATTATTTTTGCATTAAAAAGCATATCACTCAGTCTTTTCAATCATTAAATTGTTTGGAGGCACTGCGAACTAATTCTATTTTTGAATTTAGAACACGACTTTTATGCATAACTTGCACTTGATCTATTGAAGCCAACTATTCATTTTTTTAGCCTTAAAGTCATATTATTGCGTCTCTTTTAGTCATTAAATCTTTCTAAATCACTTCCTTCGAAATTCGGCCTTTAAACATGACTTTCGTATATAACTTGCAGTTGATCTATTGAAGGCAACAATGCATTTGTTTAGCCTTAAAGTCATGTCACTGAGTCTCTTCGAGTCATTAAATCTGTCAAAATTAATTCGAACGAATTCTATTTCCGCCCTTCAAACATTATTTTCTTACATAACTTGCAATTAATCTACTGAAGACAACAATGCATTATTTTAGCATTAAAAAGCATATCACTCAATCTTTTCAATCTTAAATTCTTTGAAGACACTTCAAACCAATTCTATTTTTGATTTTAGAACACGACTTTCATGCATAACTTGCACTTGATCTATTGAAGGCAACTATGCATTTTTTTAGCCTTAAAGTCATATTTTTGCGTCTCTTTTAGTTAGTAAATCATTCTAAATCACTTCGAACGAAATTCGGCCTTTAAACATGACTTTCGTGCATAACTTGCAGTTGATCTATTGAAGGCAACAATGCATTTGTTTAGCCTTAAAGTCATGTCACTGAGTGTGTTCTAGTCATTAAATCATTCAAAATTATTTCGAACGAATTCTATTTTCGCCCTTCAAATATTATTTTCTTACATAACTTGCAATTAATCTACTGAAGACAACAATGCATTATTTTAGCATTATTTTAGCATTAAAAAGCATATCACTCAGTCTTTTCAATCATTAAATTGTTTGAAAGCACTTGGAACCAATTCTATTTTTGAATTTAGAACACGACTTTAATGCATAACTTGCACTTGATCTATTGAAGGCAACAATGCATTTGTTTAGCCTTAAAGTCATGTCACTGAGTCTCTTCTAGTCATTAAATCATTGTAAATCAATTCGAACGAATTCTATTTTCGCCCTTCAAACATTATTTTCTTACATAACTTGCAATTAATCTACTGAAGACAACAATGCATTATTTTAGCATTAAAAAGCATATCACTCAGTCTTTTCAATCATTAAATTGTTTGAAGGCACATCGAACTAATACTATTTTTGAATTTAGAACACGACTTTCGTGCATAACTTGCACTTGATCTATTGAAGGAAACTATTCATTTTTTTAGCCTTAAAGTCATATTATTGCGTCTCTTTTGGTCATTAAATCTTTCTGAATCACTTCGAATGAAATTCGGCCTTTAAACATGACTTTCGTGCATAACTTGCAGTTGATCTATTGAAGGCAACAGTGCATTTGTTTTGCCATAAAGTCATGGCACTGAGTCTCTTCCAGTCATTAAATCATTCTAAATTAATTCGAACGAATTCTATTTTCGCCCTTCAAACTTTATTTTCTTACGCAACTTGCAATTAATCTACTGAAGACAACAATGCATTATTTTAGCATTAAAAAGCATATCACTCAGTCTTTTCAATCATTAAATTGTTTGAAGGCACTTCGAACCAATTCTATTTTTGAATTTAGAACACGACTTTCATGCATAACTTGCACTTGATCTATTGAAGGCAACTATTCATTTTTTTAGCCTTAAAGTCATATTATTGCGTCTCTTTTAGTCATTAAATCTTTCTGAATCACTTCGAATGAAATTCGGCCTCTAAACATGACTTTCGTACATCACTTGCAGTTGATCTATTGAAGGTAACAATGCATTTGTTTAGCCTTAAAGTCATGTCAATGAGTCTCTTCCAGTCATTAAATCATTCTAAATTAATTCGAATGAATTCTATTTTCGTCCTTCAAATATTATTTTCATACATAACTCGCAATTAATCTACTGAAGACAACAATGCATTATTTTAGCATTAAAAAGCATATCACTCAGTCTTTTCAATCATTAAATTGTTTGGAGGCACTGCGAACCAATTCTATTTTTGAATTTAGAACACGACTTTCATGCATAACTTGCACTTGATCTACTGAAGCCAACTATTCATTTTTTTAGCCTTAAAGACTTATTATTGCGTCTCTTTTAGTCATTAAATCTTTCTGAATCACTTCGAATGAAATTCGGCCTTTAAACATGACTTTTGTGCATAACTTGCAGTTGATCGATTGAAGGTAACAATGCATTTGTTTAGCCTTAAAGTCATGTCACTGAGTCTGTTCTAGTCATTAAATCATTCTTAATTAATTCGAACGAATTCTATTTTCGTCCTTCAAATATTATTTTCTTACATAACTTGCAATTAATCTACTGAAGACAACAACGAATTATTTTTGCATTAAAAAGCATATCACTCAGTCTTTTCAATCATTAAATTGTTTGGAGGCACTTCGAACCAATTCTATTTTTGAATTTAGAACACGACTTTCATGCATAACTTGCACTTGATCTATTGAAGCCAACTATTCATTTTTTTAGGCTGAAAGTCATATTATTGCGTCTCTTTTAGTCATTAAATCTTTCTAACTCACTTCCTTCGAAATTCGGCCTTTAAACATGACTTTCGTATATAACTTGCAGTTGATATATTGAAGGCAACAATGCATTCGTTAGCCTTAAAGTCATGTCACTGAGTCTCTCCTAGTCATTAAATCATTCAAAATTAATTCGAACGAATTCTATTTTCGCCCTTCAAACATTATTTTCTTACATAACTTGCAATTAATCTACTGAAGACAACAATGCATTATGTTAGCATTAAAAAGCATATCACTCAGTCTTTTCAATCATTAAATTGTTTGAAGGCACTTCGAACTAATACTATTTTTGAATTTAGAACACGACTTTCATGCATAACTTGCACTTGATCTATTGAAGGCAACTATTCATTTTTTTAGCCTTAAAGTCATATTATTGCGTCTCTTTTGGTCATTAAATCTTTCTGAATCACTTCGAATGAAATTCAGCCTTTAAACATGACTTTCGTGCATAACTTGCAGTTGATCTATTGAAGGCAACAATGCATTTGTTTAGCCTTAAAGTCATGTCACTGAGTCTCTTCTAGTCATTAAATCATTCCAAATTAATTCGAACGAATTCTATTCTCGCCCTTCAAACATTATTTTCTTACATAACTTCCAATTAATCTATCGAAGACAACAATGCATTATTTTAGCATTAAAAAGCATATCATTCAGTATTTTCAATCATTAAATTGTTTGAAGGCACTTCGGACCAATACTATTTTTGAATTTAGAACACGACTTTCATGCATAACTTGCACTTCATCTATTGAAGGCAACTATTCATTTTTCTAGCCTTAAAGTCATATTATTGTGTCTCTTTTTGTCATTAAATCTTTCTGAATCACTTCGAATGAAATTCAGCCTTTAAACATGACTTTCGTGCATAACTTGCAGTTGATCTATTGAAGGCAACAATGCATTTGTTTAGCCTTAAAGTCATGTCACTGGGTCTGTTATAGTCATTAAATCATTCAAAATTAATTCGAACGAATTCTATTTTCGCCCTTCAAACATTATTTTTTTACGTAACTTGCAATTAATCTACTGAAGACAACAATGCATTATTTTAGCATTAAAAAACATATCACTCAGTCTTTTCAATCATTAAATTGTTTGATGGAACTTCGAACCAATTCTATTTTTGAATTTAGAACACGACTTTCATGCATAACTTGCACTTGATCCATTGAAGGCAACAATGCATTTGTTTAGCCTTAAAGTCATGTCACCGAGTCTCTTCAAGTCATTAAATCATTCTAAATTAATTCGAACGAATTCTATTTTCGCCCTTCAAACATTATTTTCTTACATAACTTGCAATTAATCTACTGAAGACAACAATGCATTATTTTAGCATTAAAAAGCATATCACTCAGCCTTCAATCATTAAATTGTTTGAACGCACTTCAGACCAATACTATTTTTTAATTTAGAACACGACTTTCATGCATAACTTGCACTTGAGCTATTGAAGCCAACTATTCATTTTTTTTAGCCTTAAAGTCATATTATTGCGTTACTTTTAGTCATTAAATCTTTCTAAATCACTTCGAACGAAATTCGGCCTTTAAACATGACTTTCGTGCATAACTTGCAGGTCATATATTGAAGGCAACAATGCATTATTTTAGCATTAAAAAACATATCACTCAGTCTTTTCAATCATTAAATTGTTTGAAGGAACTTCGAACCAATTCTATTTTTGAATTTAGAACACGACTTTCATGCATAACTTGCACTTGATCCATTGAAGGCAACAATGCATTTGTTTAGCCTTAAAGTCATGTCACTGAGTCTGTTCAAGTCATTAAATCATTCTAAATTAATTCGAACGAATTCTATTTTCGCCCATCAAACATTATTTTTTTACATAACTTGCAATTAATCTACTGAAGACAACAATGCATTATTTTAGCATTAAAAATAATATCACTTAGTCTTTTCAATCATTAAATTGTTTCAAGGAACTTCGAACTAATACTATTTTTGAATTTAGAACACGACTTTCATGCATAACTTGCACTTGATCTATTGAAGGCAACTATTCATTTGTTTAGCCTTAAAGTCATGTCACTGTGTCTGTTCTACTCATTTAATCATTCCAAATTAATTCGAACGAATTCTATTTTCGCCCTTCAAACATTATTTTCTCACATAACTTGCAATTAATTTACTGAAGACAACAATGCATCATTTTAGCATTAAAAAGCATATCACTCAGTCTTTTCTCTCATTAAATTGTTTGAAGCCACTTCGAACTAATACTATTTTTGAATTTAGAACATGACTTTCATGCATAACTTGCACTTGATCTATTGAAGGCAACTATTCATTTTTTTAGCCTTAAAGTCATATTATTGCATCTCTTTTAGTCATTAAATCCTTCTGAATCACTTCGAATAAAAATCGGCCTTTAAACATGACTTTCGTGCATAACTTGCAGTTGATCTATTGAAGGCAACAATGCATTTGTTTAGCCTTAAAGTCATGTCACTGAGTGTGTTCTAGTCATTAAATCATTCAAAAATAATTCGAACGAATTCTATTTTCGCCCTTCAAACATTATTTTCTTACATAACTTGCAATTAATCTACTGAAGAGAACAATGCATTATTTTAGCATTAAAAAACATATCACTCAGTCTTTTCAATCATTAAATTGTTTGATGGAACTTCGAACCAATTCTATTTTTGAATTTAGAACACAACTTTCATGCATAACTTGCACTTGATCCATTGAAGGCAACAATGCATTTGTTTAGCCTTAAAGTCATGTCACCGAGTCTCTTCAAGTCATTAAATCATTCTAAATTAATTCGAACGAATTCTATTTTCGCCCTTCAAACATTATTTTCTTACATAACTTGCAATTAATCTACTGAAGACAACAATGCATTATTTTAGCATTAAAAAGCATATCACTCAGCCTTCAATCATTAAATTGTTTGAACGCACTTCAGACCAATACTATTTTTTAATTTAGAACACGACTTTCATGCATAACTTGCACTTGAGCTATTGAAGCCAACTATTCATTTTTTTTAGCCTTAAAGTCATATTATTGCGTTACTTTTAGTCATTAAATCTTTCTAAATCACTTCGAACGAAATTCGGCCTTTAGACATGACTTTCGTGCATAACTTGCAGGTCATATATTGAAGGCAACAATGCATTTGTTTAGCCTTAAAGTCATGTCACTGAGTCTGTTCTAGTCATTAAATCATTCGAAATTAATTCGAACGAATTCTATTTTCGCCCTTCAAACATTATTTTCTTACATAACTTGCAATTAATCTACTGAAGACAACAATGCATTATTTTAGCATTAAAAAACATATCACTCAGTCTTTTCAATCATTAAATTGTTTGAAGGAACTTCGAACCAATTCTATTTTTGAATTTAGAACACGACTTTCATGCATAACTTGCACTTGATCCATTGAAGGCCACAATGCATTTGTTTAGCCTTAAAGTCATGTCACTGAGTCTGTTCAAGTCATTAAACCATTCTAAATTAATTCGAACGAATTCTATTTTCGCCCATCAAACATTATTTTCTTACATAACTTGCAATTAATCTACTGAAGACAACAATGCATTATTTTAGCATTAAAAATAATATCACTCAGTCTTTTCAATCATTAAATTGTTTCAAGGAACTTCGAACTAATACTATTTTTGAATTTAGAACACGACTTTCATGCATAACTTGCACTTGATCTATTGAAGGCAACTATTCATTTGTTTAGCCATAAAGTCATGTCACTGTGTCTGTTCTAGTCATTTAATCATTCCAAATTAATTCGAACGAATTCTATTTTCGCCCTTCAAACATTATTTTCTCACATAACTTGCAATTAATCTACTGAAGACAACAATGCATCATTTTAGCATTAAAAAGCATATCACTCAGTCTTTTCTCTCATTAAATTGTTTGAAGCCACTTCGAACTAATACTATTTTTGAATTTAGAACACGACTTTCATGCATAACTTGCACTTGATCTATTGAAGGCAACTATTCATTTTTTTAGCCTTAAAGTCATATTATTGCATCTCTTTTAGTCATTAAATCCTTCTGAATCACTTCGAATAAAAATCGGCCTTTAAACATGACTTTCGTGCATAACTTGCAGTTGATCTAATGAAGGCAACAATGCATTTGTTTAGCCTTAAAGTCATGTCACTGAGTGTGTTCTAGTCATTAAATCATTCAAAAATAATTCGAACGAATTCTATTTTCGCCCTTCAAACATTATTTTCTTACATAACCTGCAATTAATCTACTGAAGACAAAAATGCATTATTTTAGCATTAAAAAGCATATCACTCAGTCTTTTCAATCATTAAATTTTTTGAAGGCACTTCGAACCAATTCTATTTTTGAATTTAGAACACGACTTTCATGCATAACTTGCACTTGAACTATTAAAGGCAACTATTCATTTTTTTAGCCTTAAAGTCATATTATTGCGTCTCTTTTAGTCATTAAATCTTTCTAAATCACTTCGAACAAAATTCGGCCTTTAAACATGACTTTCGTGCATAACTTGCAGTTGATCTATTGAAGGCAACAATGCATTTGTTTAGCCTTCAAGTCATGTCACTGAGTCTGTTCTAGTCATTAAATCATTCTAAATTAATTCGAACGAATTCTATTTTCGCCCTTCAAACATTTTTTTCTTACATAACTTGCAATTAATCTACTGAAGACAACAATGCATTATTTTAGCATTAATAAGCATATCACTCAACCTTCAATCATTAAATTGTTTGAAGGCACTTCGGACCGATACTATTTTCGAATTTAGAACACGACTTTCATGCATAACTTGCACTTGAGCTATTGAAGGCAACTATTCATTTTTTTAGCCTTAAAGTCATATTATTGCGTCTCTTTTACTCATTAAATCTTTCTAAATCACTTCGAACGAAATTCGGCCTTTAAACATGACTTTCGTGCATGACTTGCAGTTGATCTATTGAAGGCAACAATGCATTTGTTTAGCCTTAAAGTCATGTCACTGAGTCTGTTCTAGTCATTAAATCATTCAAAATTAATTCGAACGAATTCTATTTTCGCCCTTCAAACATTATTTTCTTACATAACTTGCAATTAATCTACTGAAGACAACAATGCATTATTTTAGCATTAAAAAGCATACCACTCAGTCTTTTCAATCATTAAATTGTTTGAAGGCACTTCGAACCAATTCTATTTTTGAATTTAGAACACGAATTTCATGCATAACTTGCACTTGATCTATTGAAGTCAGCTATTCATTTTTTTATCCTTAAAGTCATATTATTGCGTCTCTTTTAGTCATTAAATCTTTCTAAATCACTTCGAACGAAATTCTGCATTTAAACATGACTTTCGTGCATAACTTGCAGTTGATCTATTGAAGGCAACAATGCATTAGTTTAGCATTTAAGTAATGTCACTTACTCTCTTCGAGTCATTAAATCATTTTAAATTAATACGAACGAATTCTATTTTCGCCCTTCAAACATTATTTTCTTACATAACTTGCAATTAATCTACTGAAGACAACAATGCATTATTTTAGCATTAAAAAGCATACCACTCAGTCTTTTCAATCATTAAATTGTTTGAAGGCACTTCGAACCAATTCTATTTTTGAATTTAGAACACGAATTTCATGCATAACTTGCACTTGAGCTATTGAAGCCAACTATTCATTTTTTTTAGCCTTAAAGTCATATTATTGCGTTACTTTTAGTCATTAAATCTTTCTAAATCACTTCGAACGAAATTCGGCCTTTAAACATGACTTTCGTGCATAACTTGCAGTTGATCTATTGAAGGCAACAATGCATTTGTTTAGCCTTAAAGCCATGTCACTGAGTCTGTTCTAGTCATTAAATCATTCTAAATTAATTCGAACGAATTCTATTTTCGCCCTTCAAACATTATTTTCTTACATAACTTGCAATTAATCTATTGAAGACAACAATGCATTATTTTAGCATTAAAAAGCATATCACTCAGTCTTTTCAATCATTAAATTGTTTGAAGGCACTTCGAACCAATTCTAATTTTGAATTTAGAACACGACTTTCATGCATAACTTGCACTTGATCTATTGAAGTCAGCTATTCATTTTTTTAGCCTTAAAGTCATATTATTGCGTCTCTTTTAGTCATTAAACCTTTCTAAATCACTCCGAACGAAATTCGGCATTTAAACATGACTTTCGTGCATAATTTGCTGTTAATCTAATGAAGGCAACAATGCATTTGTTTAGCCTTAAAGTCATGTCACTGGGTCTCTTCTAGTCATTAAATCATTCTAAATTAATTCGAACGAATTCTATTTTCACCCTTCAAACATTATTTTCTTACATAAATTGCAATTAATCTACTGAAGACAACAATGCATTATTTTAGCATTAAAAAGCATATCACTCAGTCTTTTCAATCATTAAATTGTTTGAAGGCACTTCGAGCTAAAACTATTTTTGAATTTAGAACACGACTTTCATGCACAACTTGCACTTGATCTATTGAAGGCAACTATTCATTTTTTTAGCCTTAAAGTCATATTACTGCCTCTCTTTTAGTCATTAAATCTTTCTAAATCACTCCGAACGAAATTCGGCATTTAAACATGACTTTCGTGCATAATTTGCTGTTAATCTAATGAAGGCAACAATGCATTTGTTTAGCCTTAAAGTCATGTCACTGGGTCTCTTCTAGTCATTAAATCATTCTAAATTAATTCGAACGAATTCTATTTTCACCCTTCAAACATTATTTTCTTACATAAATTGCAATTAATCTACTGAAGACAACAATGCATTATTTTAGCATTAAAAAGCATATCACTCAGTCTTTTCAATCATTAAATTGTTTGAAGGCACTTCGAACCAATTCTATTTTTGAATTTAGAACACGAATTTCATGCATAACTTGCACTTGATCTATTGAAGTCAGCTATTCATTTTTTTATCCTTAAAGTCATATTATTGCGTCTCTTTTAGTCATTAAATCTTTCTAAATCACTTCGAACGAAATTCTGCATTTAAACATGACTTTCGTGCATAACTTGCAGTTGATCTATTGAAGGCAACAATGCATTAGTTTAGCATTTAAGTAATGTCACTTACTCTCTTCGAGTCATTAAATCATTTTAAATTAATACGAACGAATTCTATTTTCGCCCTTCAAACATTATTTTCTTACATAACTTGCAATTAATCTACTGAAGACAACAATGCATTATTTTAGCATTAAAAAGAATACCACTCAGTCTTTTCAATCATTAAATTGTTTGAAGGCACTTCGAACCAATTCTATTTTTGAATTTAGAACACGAATTTCATGCATAACTTGCACTTGATCTATTGAAGTCAGCTATTCATTTTTTTAGCCTTAAAGTCATATTATTGCGTCTCTTTTAGTCATTATATCTTTCTGAATCACTTCGAATGAAAATCGGCCTTTAAACATGACTTTCGTGCATAACTTGCAGTTGATCTATTGAAGGCAACAATGAATTTGTTTAGCCTTAAAGCCATGTCACTGAGTCTGTTCTAGTCATTAAATCATTCTAAATTAATTCGAACGAATTCTATTTTCGCCCTTCAAACATTATTTTCTTACATAACTTGCAATTAATCTATTGAAGACAACAATGCATTATTTTAGCATTAAAAAGCATATCACTCAGTCTTTTCAATCATTAAATTGTTTGAAGGCACTTCGAACCAATTCTAATTTTGAATTTAGAACACGACTTTCATGCATAACTTGCACTTGATCTATTGAAGTCAGCTATTCATTTTTTTTAGCCTTAAAGTCATATTATTGCGTCTCTTTTAGTCATTAAATCTTTCTAAATCACTCCAAACGAAATTCGGCATTTAAACATGACTTTCGTGCATAATTTGCTGTTAATCTAATGAAGGCAACAATGCATTTGTTTAGCCTTAAAGTCATGTCACTGGGTCTCTTCTAGTCATTAAATCATTCTAAATTAATTCGAACGAATTCTATTTTCACCCTTCAAACATTATTTTCTTACATAAATTGCAATTAATCTACTGAAGACAACAATGCATTATTTTAGCATTAAAAAGCATATCACTCAGTCTTTTCAATCATTAAATTGTTTGAAGGCACTTCGAGCTAAAACTATTTTTGAATTTAGAACACGACTTTCATGCACAACTTGCACTTGATCTATTGAAGGCAACTATTCATTTTTTTAGCCTTAAAGTCATATTATTGCCTCTCTTTTAGTCATTAAATCTTTCTGAATCATTTCGAATGAAAATCGGCCTTTAAACATGACTTTTGTGCATAACTTGCAGTTGATCTATTGAAGGCAACAATGCATTTTGTTTAGCCTTAAAGTCATGTCACTAAGTCTGTTCTAGTCATTAAATCATTCTAAATTAATTCGTACGAATTCTATTTTTGCCCTTCAAACATTATTTTCTTACATAACTTGCAATTAATCTACTGAAGACAACAATGCATCATGTTAGCATTAAAAAGCATATCACTTAGTCTTTTCAATCATTAAATTGTTTGAAGGCACTTCGAACCAATTCTATTTTTGAATTTAGAACACGACTTTCATGCATAACTTGCACTTGATCTATTGAAGGCAACTATTCATTTTTTTAGCCTTAAAGTCATATTATTGCGTCTCTTTTAGTCATTAAATCTTTCTAAATCACTTCGAACGAAATTCTGCATTTAAACATGACTTTCGTGCATAATTTTCTGTTGATCTAATGAAGGGAACAATGCATTTGTTTAGCCTTAAAGTCATGTCACTGGGTCTCTTCTAGTCATTAAATCATTCTAAATTAATTCGAACGAATTCTATTTTCGCCATTCAAACATTATTTTCTTACATAAATTGCAATTAATCTACTGAAGGCAACAATGCATTATTTTAGCATTAAAAAGCAAATTACTCAGTCTTTTCAATCATTAAATTGTTTGAAGGCACTTCGAGCTAAAACTATTTTTGAATTTAGAACACGACTTTCATGCATAACTTGCACATGATCTATTGAAGGCAACTATTCATTTTTTTAGCCTTAAAGTCATATTATTGCGTCTCTTTTAGTCATTAAATCTTTCTGAATTACTTCGAATGAAAATCGGCCTTTAAACATGACTTTCGTGCATAACTTGCAGTTGATCTATTGAAGGCAACAATGCATTTGTTTAGCCTTAAAGCAATGTCACTGAGTCTGTTCTAGTCATTAAATCATTCTAAATTAATTCGAACGAATTCTATTTTTGCCCTTCAAACATTATTTTCTTACATAACTTGCAATTAAATTACTGAAGACAACAATGCATTATGTTAACATTAAAAAGCATATCACTTAGTCTTTTCAATCATTAAATTGTTTGAAGGCACTTCGAACCAATTCTATTTTTGAATTTAGAACGCGACTTTCATGCATAACTTGCACTTGATCTATTGAAGGCAACTATTCATTTTTTTAGCCTTAAAGTCATATTATTGCGTCTTTTTTAGTCATTAAATCTTTCTGAATCACTTCGAATGAAAATCGGCCTTTAAACATGACTTTCGTGCATAACTTGCAGTTGATCTATTGAAGCAACTATTCATTTTTTTAGCCTCAAAGTCATATTATTGCGTCTCTTTTAGTCATTAAATCTTTCTGAATCACTTCGAACGAATTCCATTTTCGGCCTTCAAACATTATTTTCTTACATTACTTGCAATTAATCTACTGAAGACAACAATGAATTATTTTAGCATTAAAAAGCATATCACTCAGTCTTTTCAATCATTAAATTGTTTGAAGGCACTTTGAACTAATACTATTTTTGAAGTTAGAACACAACTTTCATGCATAACTTGCACTTGATCTATTGAAGGCAACTATTCATTTTTTTAGCCTTAAAGTCATATTATTGCATCTCTTTTAGTCATTAAATCATTCTGAATCACTTCGAATAAAAATCGGCTTTTAAACATGACTTTCGTGCATAACTTGCAGTTGATCTATTGAAGGCAACAATGCATTTGTTTAGCCTTAAAGTCATGTCACTAAGTCTCTTCTAGTCATTAAATCATTCTAAATTAATTCGAACGAATTCTATTTTCACCCTTCAAACATTATTTTCTTACATAACTTGCAATTAATCTATTGAAGACAACAATGCATTATTTTAGCATTAAAAAGCATACCACTCAGTCTTTTCAATCATTAAATTGTTTGAAGGCACTTCGAACTAATACTATTTTTGAAGTTAGAACACAACTTTCATGCATAACTTGCACTTGATCTATTGAAGGCAACTATTCATTTTTTTAGCCTTAAAGTCATATTATTGCATCTCTTTTAGTCATTAAATCTTTCTGAATCAATTCGAATAAAAATCGGCTTTTAAACATGACTTTCGTCCATAACTTGCAGTTGATCTATTGAAGGCAACAATGCATTTGTTTAGCCTTAAAGTCATGTCACTAAGTCTGTTCTAGTCATTAAATCATTCTAAATTAATTCGAACGAATTCTATTTTCGCCCTTCAAACATTATTTTCTTACATAAATTGCAATTAATCTACTGAAGACAACAATGCATTATTTTAGCATTAAAAAGCATATCACTCAGTCTTTTCAATCATTAAATTGTTTGAAGGCACTTCGAGCTAAAACTATTTTTGAATTTAGAACAAGACTTTCATGCATAACTTGCACTTGATCTATTGAAGGCAACTATTCATTTTTTTAGCCTTAAAGTCATATTATTGCGTCTCTTTTAGTCATTAAATCTTTCTGAATTACTTCGAATGAAAATCGGCCTTTAAACATGACTTTCGTGCATAACTTGCAGTTGATCTATTGAAGGAAACAATCCACTTGTTTAGCCTTGAAGCCATGTCACTGAGTCTGTTCTAGTCATTAAATCATTCTAAATTAATTCGAACGAATTCTATTTTTGCCCTTCAAACATTATTTTTTCACATAACTTGCAATTAATCTACTGAAGACAACAATGCATTATGTTAGCATTAAAAAGCATATCACTTAGTCTTTTCAATCATTAAATTGTTTGAAGGCACTTCGAACCAATTCTATTTTTGAATTTAGAACACGACTTTCATGCATAACTTGCACTTGATCTATTGAAGGCAACTATTCATTTTTTTAGCCTTAAAGTCATATTATTGCGTCTCTTTTAGTCATTAAATCTTTCTGAATCACTTCGAATGAAAATCGGCCTTTAAACATGACTTTCGTGCATAACTTGCAGTTGATCTATTGAAGCAACTATTCATTTTTTTAGCCTCAAAGTCATATTATTGCGTCTCTTTTAGTTATTAAATCTTTCTGAATCACTTCGAACGAATTCCACTTTCGCCCTTCAAACATTATTTTCTTACATAACTTGCAATTAATCTACTGAAGACAACAATGAATTATTTTAGCATTAAAAAGCATATCACTCAGTCTTTTCAATCATTAAATTGTTTGAAGGCACTTCGAACTAATACTATTTTTGAAGTTAGAACACAACTTTCATGCATAACTTGCACTTGATCTATTGAAGGCAACTATTCATTTTTTTAGCCTTAAAGTTATATTATTGCATCTCTTTTAGTCATTAAATCTTTCTGAATCACTTCGAATAAAAATCGGCTTTTAAACATGACTTTCGTGCATAACTTGCAGTTGATCTATTGAAGGGAACAATGCATTTGTTTAGCCTTAAAGTCATGTCACTAAGTCTCTTCTAGTCATTAAATCATTCTAAATTAATTCGAACGAATTCTATTTTCACCCTCCAAACATTATTTTCTTACATAACTTGCAATTAATCTATTGAAGACAACAATGCATTATTTTAGCATTAAAAAGCATACCACTCAGTCTTTTCAATCATTAAATTGTTTGAAGGCACTTCGAACCAATTCTAATTTTGAATTTAGAACACGACTTTCATGCATAACTTGCACTTGATCTATTGAAGTCAGCTATTCATTTTTTTAGCCTTAAAGTCATATTATTGCGTCTCTTTTAGTCATTAAATCTTTCTGAATCACCTCGAAAGAAAATCGGCCTTTAAACATGACTTTCGTGCATAACTTGCAGTTGATCTATTGAAGGCAACAATGCATTTGTTTAGCCTTAAAGTCATGTCACTGAGTCTGTTCTAGTCATTAAATCATTATAAATTAATTCGAACGAATTCTATTTTCGCCCTCAAAACATTATTTTCTTACATAAATTGCAATTAATCTACTGAAGACAACAATGCATTATTTTAGCATTAAAAAGCATATCACTCAGTCTTTTCAATCATTAAATTGTTTGAAGGCACTTCGAGCTAAAACTATTTTTGAATTTAGAACAAGACTTTCATGCATAACTTGCACTTGATCTATTGAAGGCAACTATTCATTTTTTTAGCCTTAAAGTCATATTATTGCGTCTCTTTTAGTCATTAAATCTTTCTGAATCACCTCGAAAGAAAATCGGCCTTTAAACATGACTTTCGTGCATAACTTGCAGTTGATCTATTGATGGCAACAATGCATTTGTTTAGCCTTAAAGTCATATTATTGCGTCTCTTTTAGTCATTAAATCTTTCTAAATCACTTCGAACGAAATTCGGCTTTTCAACTTGACTTTCGTGCATAACTTGCAGTTGATCTATTGTAGGCAACAATGCATTTGTTTAGCCCTAAAGTCATGTCACTGAGTCTGTTCTAGTCATTAAATCATTCAAAATTAATTCGAACGAATTCTATATTCGCCCTTCAAACATTATTTTCTTACATAACTTGCAATTAATCTACTGAAGACAACAATGCATTATTTTAGCATTAAAAAGCATATCACTCAGTCTTTTCAATCATTAAATTGTTTGGAGGCACTTCGAGCTAAAACTATTTTTGAATTTAGAACACCACTTTCATGCATAACTTGCACTTGATCTATTGAAGGCAACTATTCATTTTTTTTGCATTAAAGTCATATTATTGCGTCTCTTTTAGTCATTAAATCTTTCTGAATCACTTCGAATGAAAATCGGCCTTTAAACATGACTTTCGTGCATAACTTGCAGTTGATCTATTGAAGGCAACAATGCATTTGTTTAGCCTTAAAGTCATGTCACTGAGTCTGTTCTAGTCATTAAATCATTATAAATTAATTCGAACGAATTCTATTTTCGCCCTTCAAACAATATTTTCTTACATAACTTGCAATTAATCTATTGAAGACAACAATGCATTATTTTAGCATTAAAAAGCATACCACTCAGTCTTTTCAATCATTAAATTGTTTGAAGGCACTTCGAACCAATTCTATTTTTGAATTTAGAACACGACTTTCATGCATAACTTGCACTTGATCTATTGAAGGCAACTATTCATTTTTTTAGCCTTAAAGTCATATTATTGCGTCTCTTTTAGTCATTAAATCTTTCTAAATCACTTCGAATGAAAATCGGCCTTTAAACATGACTTTCGTGCATAACTTGCAGTTGATCTATTGAAGGCAATAATGCATTTGTTTAGCCTTAAAGTCATGTCACTGAGTCTGTTCTAGTCATTAAATCATTATAAATTAATTCGAACGAATTCTATTTTCGCCCTTCAAACATTATTTTCTTACATAACTTGCAATTAATCTATTGAAGACAACAATGCATTATTTTAGCATTAAAAAGCATACCACTCAGTCTTTTCAATCATTAAATTGTTTGAAGGCACTTCGAACCAATTCTATTTTTGAATTTAGAACACGACTTTCATGCATAACTTGCACTTGATCTATTGAAGGCAATTATTCATTTTTTTAGCCTTAAAGTCATATTATTGCGTCTCTTTTAGTCATTAAATCTTTCTGAATCACTTCGAAAGAAAATCGGCCTTTAAACATGACTTTCGTGCATAACTTGCAGTTGATCTATTGATGGGAACAATGCATTTGTTTAGCCTTAAAGTCATATTATTGCGTCTCTTTTAGTCATTAAATCTTTCTAAATCACTTCGAACGAAATTCGGCCTTTAAACTTGACTTTCGTGCATAACTTGCGGATGATTTATTGCAGGCAACAATGCATTTGTTTAGCCTTAAAGTCATGTCACTGAGTCTGTTCTAGTCATTAAATCATTCAAAATTAATTCGAACGAATTCTATTTTCGCCCTTCAAACATTATTTTCTTACATAACTTGCAATTAATCTACTGAAGACAAAAATGCATTATTTTAGCATTAAAAAGCATATCACTCAGTCTTTTCAATCAGTAAATTGTTTGGAGGCACTTCGAGCTAAAACTATTTTTGAATTTAGAACACCGGTTTCATGCATAACTTGCACTTGATCTATTGAAGGCAACTATTCATTTTTTTAGCATTAAAGTCATATTATTGCGTCTCTTTTAGTCATTAAATCTTTCTGAATCACTTCGAATGAAAATCGGCCTTTAAACATGACTTTCGTGCATAACTTGCAGTTGATCTATTGAAGGCAACAATTCATTTGTTTAGCCTTAAAGTCATGTCACTGAGTCTGTTCTAGTCATTAAATCATTATAAATTAATTCGAACGAATTCTATTTTCGCCGTTCAAACATTATTTTCTTACATAACTTGCAATTAATCTATTGAAGACAACAATGCATTATTTTAGCATTAAAAAGCATACCACTCAGTCTTTTCAATCATTAAATTGTTTGAAGGCACTTCGAACCAATTCCATTTTTGAATTTAGAACACGACTTTCATGCATAACTTGCACTTGATCTATTGAAGTCAACTATTCATTTTTTTAGCCTTAAAGTCATATTATTGCGTCTCTTTTAGTCATTAAATCTTTCTAAATCACTTCGAACGAAATTCGGCATTTAAACATGACTTTCGTGCATAATTTACTGTTGATCTAATGAAGGCAACAATGCATTTGTTTAGCCTTAAACTCATGTCACTAAGTCTCTTCTAGTCATTAAATCATTCTAAATTAATTCGAACGAATTCTATTTTCGCCCATCAAACATTATTTTCTTACATAACTTGCAATTAATCTACTGAAGACAACAATGCATTATTTTAGCATTAAAAAGCATATCACTCAGTCTTTTCAATCATTAAATTGTTTGGAGGCACTTCGAGCAAAAACTATTTTTGAATTTAGAACACCACTTTCATGCATAACTTGCACTTGATCTATTGAAGGCAACTATACATTTTTTTAGCATTCAAGTCATATTATTGCGTCTCTTTTAGTCATTAAATCTTTCTGAATCACTTCGAATGAAAATCGGCCTTTAAACATGACTTTCGTGCATAACTTGCAGTTGATCTATTGAAGGCAACAATGCATTTGTTTAGCCTTAAAGTCATGTCACTGAGTCTGTTCTAGTCATTAAATCATTATAAATTAATTCGAACGAATTCTATTTTCGCCGTTCAAACATTATTTTCTTACATAACTTGCAATTAATCTATTGAAGACAACAATGCATTATTTTAGCATTAAAAAGCATACCACTCAGTGTTTTCAATCATTAAATTGTTTGAAGGCACTTCGAACCAATTCCATTTTTGAATTTAGAACACGACTTTCTTGCATAACTTGCACTTGATCTATTGAAGTCAACTATTCATTTTTTTAGCCTTAAAGTCATATTATTGCGTCTCTTTTAGTCATTAAATCTTTCAAAATCACTTCGAACGAAATTCGGCATTTAAACATGACCTTCGTGCATAATTTGCCGTTGATCTAATGAAGGCAACAATGCATTTGTTTAGCCTTAAAGTCATGTCACTGAGTCTCTTCTAGTCATTAAATCCTTCTAAATTAATTCGAACGAATTCTATTTTCGCCCTTCAAACATTATTTTCTTACATAAATTGCAATTAATCTACTGAAGACAACAATGCATTATTTTAGCATTAAAAAGCATATCACTCAGTCTTTTCAATCATTAAATTGTTTGAAGGCACTTCGAGCTAAAACTATTTTTGAATTTAGAACAAGACTTTCATGCATAACTTGCACTTGATCTATTGAAGGAAACTATTCATTTTTTTAGCCTTAAAGTCATATTATTGCGTCTCTTTTAGTCATTAAATCTTTCTGAATCACTTCGAATGAAAATCGGCCTTTAAACATGACTTTCATGCATAACTTGCAGTTGATCTATTGATGGCAACAATGCATTTGTTTAGCCTTAAAGTCATATTATTGCGTCTCTTTTAGTTATTAAATCTTTCTAAATCACTTCGAACGAAATTCGGCCTTTAAACTTGACTTTCGTGCATAACTTGCAGTTGATCTATTGTAGGCAACAATGCATTTGTTTAGCCTTAAAGTCATGTCAGTGAGTCTGTTCTAGTCATTAAATCATTCAAAATTAATTCGAATGAATTCTATTTTCGCCCTTCAAACATTATTTTCTTACATAACTTGCAATTAATCTACTGAAGACAACAATGCATTATTTTAGCATTAAATAGCATATCACTCAGTCTTTTCAATCATTAAATTGTTTGAAGGCACTTCGAGCTAAAACTATTTTTGAATTTAGAACACGACTTTCATGCATAACTTGCACTTGATCTATTGAAGTCAGCTATTCATTTTTTTAGCCTTAAAGTCATATTATTGCGTCTCTTTTAGTCATTAAATCTTTCTAAATCACTCCGAACGAAATTCGACATTTAAACATGACTTTCGTGCATAATTTGCTGTTGATCTAATGAAGGCAACAATGCATTTGTTTAGCCTTAAAGTCATGTCACTGAGTCTCTTCTAGTCATTAAATCATTCTAAATTAATTCGAACGAATTCTATTTTCACCCTCCAAACATTATTTTCTTACATAAATTGCAATTAATCTACTGAAGACAACAATGCATTATTTTAGCATTAAAAAGCATATCACTCAGTCTTTTCAATCATTAAATTGTTTGAAGGCACTTCGAGCTAAAACTATTTTTGAATTTAGAACAAGACTTTCATGCATAACTTGCACTTGATCTATTGAAGGCAACTATTCATTTTTTTAGCCTTAAAGTCATATTATTGCGTCTCTTTTAGTCATTAAATCTTTCTGAATCACTTCGAATGAAAATCGGCCTTTAAACATGACTTTCGTGCATAACTTGCAGTTGATCTATTGATGGCAACAATGCATTTGTTTAGCCTTAAAGTCATATTATTGCGTCTCTTTTAGTCATTAAATCTTTCTAAATCACTTCGAACGAAATTCGGCTTTTCAACTTGACTTTCGTGCATAACTTGCAGTTGATCTATTGTAGGCAACAATGCATTTGTTTAGCCCTAAAGTCATGTCACTGAGTCTGTTCTAGTCATTAAATCATTCTAAATTAATTCGAACGAATTCTATTTTCGCCCTTCAAACATTATTTTCTTACATAACTTGCAATTAATCCAGTGAAGACAACAATGCATTATTTTAGCATTAAAAAGCATATCACTCAGTCTTTTCAATCATTAAATTGTTTGGAGGCACTTCGAGCTAAAACTATTTTTGAATTTAGAACACCACTTTCATGCATAACTTGCACTTGATCTATTGAAGGCAACTATTCATTTTTTTTGCAGTAAAGTCATATTATTGCGTCTCTTTTAGTCATTAAATCTTTCTGAATCACTACGAATGAAAATCGGCCTTTAAACATGACTTTCGTGCATAACTTGCAGTTGATCTATTGAAGGCAACAATGCATTTGTTTAGCCTTAAAGTCATGTCACAAAGTCGGTTCTAGTCATTAAATCATTATAAATTAATTCGAACGAATTCTATTTTCGCCCTTCAAACAATATTTTCTTACATAACTTGCAATTAATCTATTGAAGACAACAATGCATTATTTTAGCATTAAAGAGCATACCACTCAGTCTTTTCAATCATTAAATTGTTTGAAGGCACTTCGAACCAATTCTATTTTTGAATTTAGAACACGACTTTCATGCATAACTTGCACTTGATCTATTGAAGGCAACTATTCATTTTTTTAGCCTTAAAGTCATATTATTGCGTCTCTTTTAGTCATTAAATATTTCTGAATCACTTCGAATGAAAATCGGCCTTTAAACATGACTTTCGTGCATAACTTGCAGTTGATCTATTGATGGCAACAATGCATTTGTTTAGCCTTAAAGTCATATTATTGCGTCTCTTTTAGTCATTAAATCTTTCTGAATCACTTCGAATGAAAATCGGCCTTTAAACATGACTTTCGTGCATAACTTGCAGTTGATCTATTGAAGGCAACAATGCATTTGTTTAGCCTTAAAGTCATGTCACAAAGTCTGTTCTATTCATTAAATCATTATAAATTAATTCGAACGAATTCTATTTTCGCCCTTCAAACAATATTTTCTTACATAACTTGCAATTAATCTATTGAAGACAACAATGCATTATTTTAGCATTAAAGAGCATACCACTCAGTCTTTTCAATCATTAAATTGTTTGAAGGCACTTCGAACCAATTCTATTTTTGAATTTAGAACACGACTTTCATGCATAACTTGCACTTGATCTATTGAAGTCAACTATTCATTTTTTTAGCCTTAAAGTCATATTATTGCGTCTCTTTTAGTCATTAAATCTTTCTAAATCACTTCGAACGAAATTCGACATTTAAACATGACTTTCGTGCATAATTTGCTGTTGATCTAATGAAGGCAACAATGCATTTGTTTAGCCTTAAAGTCATGTCACTGAGTCTCTTCTAGTCATTAAATCATTCTAAATTAATTCGAACGAATTCTATTTTCACCCTCCAAACATTATTTTCTTACATAAATTGCAATTAATCTACTGAAGACAACAATGCATTATTTTAGCATTAAAAAGCATATCACTCAGTCTTTTCAATCATTAAATTGTTTGAAGGCACTTCGAGCTAAAACTATTTTTGAATTTAGAACAAGACTTTCATGCATAACTTGCACTTCATCTATTGAAGGCAACTATTCATTTTTTTAGCCTGAAAGTCATATTATTGCGTCTCTTTTAGTCATTAAATCTTTCTGAATCACTTCGAATGAAAATCGGCCTTTAAACATGCCTTTCGTGCATAACCTGCAGTTGATCTATTGAAGGCAACAATGCATTTGTTTACCCTCAAAGTCATGTCACTGAGTCTCTTCTAGTCATTAAATCATTCAAAATTAATTCGAACGAATTCTATTTTCGGCCTTCAAATATTATTTTCTTACATAACTTGCAATTAATCTACTGAAGACAACAATGCATTATTTTAGCATTAAAAAGCATATCACTCAGTATTTTCAATCATTAAATTGTTTGAAGGCACTTCAAACAAATTCTATTTTTGAATTTAAAACACGACTTTCATGCATAACTTGCACTTGAGCTATTGACGGCAACTCTTCATTTTTTTAGCCTTAAAGTCATATTATTGCGTCTCTTTTAGTCATTAAATCCTTCTGAATCACTTCGAATGAAAATCGGCCTTTAAAGATGACTTTCGTGCATATCTTGCAGTTGATCTATTGAAGGCAACAATGCATTTGTTTGGCCTTAAAGTCATGTCACTTAGTCTGTTCTAGTCATTAAATCATTCTAAATTAATCTGAACGAATTCTATTTTCGCCCTTCAAACATTATTTTCTTACATAACTTGCAATTAATCTACTGAAGGCAACAATGCATTATTTTAGCATTAAAAAGCATATCACTCAGTCTTTTCAATCATTAAATTGTTTGAGACACTTTGAACTAATACTATTTTTGAATTCAGAACACGAATTTCATGCATACCTCGCACTTCATCTATTGAAGGCAACTATACATTTTTTTACCCTTAAAGTCATATTATTGCGTCTCTTTTAGTCATTAAATCTTTCTGAATCACTTCGAATGAAAATCGGCCTTTAAACATGACTTTCATGCCTAACTTGCAGTTGATCTATTGAAGGCAACAATGCATTTGTTTAGCCTTAAAGTCATGTCACTGAGTCTGTTGTAGTCATTAAATCATTCTCAATTAATTCGAACGAATTCTATTTTCCCCTTCAAACATTATTTTCTTACATAACTTGCAATTAATCCACTGAAGACAACAATGAATTATGTTAGCAATAAAAAGCATATCACTCAATCTTTTCAATCATTAAATTGTTTAAAGGCACTTCGAACCAGTTCTATTTTTGAATTTAGAACATGACTTTCATGCATAACTTGCACTTGATCTATTGAAGGCAGCAATGCATTTGTTTAGCCTTAAAGTCATGTCACAGAGTCTGTTCGAGTCATTAAATCATTCTAAATTAATTCTATCGAATTCTATTTTCGCCCTTCAAACATTATTTTCTTACATAACTTGCAATTAATCTACTGAAGACAACAATGCATTATTTTGGCATTAAAAAGCATATCACTCAGTCTTTTCAATCATTAAATTGTTTGAAGGCACTTCGAACTAATACTATTTTTGAATTCAGAACACGACTTTCATGCATAACTTGCACTTCATCTATTGCAGGCAACTATTCATTTTTTTAGCCTTAAAGTCATATTATTGCGTCTCTTTTAGTCATTAAATCTTTCTGAATCACTTCGAATGAAAATCGGCCTTTAAACATGACTTTCGTGCATAACTTGCAGTTGATCTATTGAAGGCAACAATGCATTTGTTTAGCCTTAAAGTCATGTCACCGAGTCTGTTCTAGTCATTAAATCATTCTAAATTAATTCGAACGAATTCTATTTTCGCCCTTCAAATATTATTTTCTTACATAACTTACAATTAATCTACTGAAGACAACAATGCATTATTTTAGCATTAAAAAGCATATCACTCAGTCTTTTCAATCATTAAATTGTTTGAAGGCACTTCGAACAAGTTCTATTTTTGAATTTAGAACATGACGTTCATGCATAACTTGGACTTGAGCTATTGAAGGCAACAATGCATTTGTTTAGCCTTAAAGTCATGTCACTGAGTCTGTTCTAGTCATTAAATCATTCTAAATTAATTCAAACGAATTCTATTTTCGCCCTTCAAACATTATTTTCTTACATAACTTGCAATTAATCTACTGAAGACATCAATGCATTATTTTAGCATTAAAAAGCATATCACTCAGTCTTTTCAATCATTAAATTGTTTGGAGGCACTTCGAACAAATACTATTTTTGAATTTAGAACACGTCCTTCATGCATAACTTGCACTTGATCTATTGAAGGCAACTATTCATTTTTTTAGCCTTAAAGTCATATTATTGCGTCTCTTTTAGTCATTAAATCTTTCCGAATCACTTCGAATGAAATTCGGCCTTTAAACATGAGTTTTGTGCATAACTTGCAGTTGATCTATTGAAGGCAACAATGCATTTGTTTAGCCTTGAAGTCATGTCACTGAGTCAGTTCTAGTCATTAAATCATTGTAAATTAATTCGAACGAATTCTATTTTCGCCCTTCAAACATTATTTTCTTACATAACTTACAATTAATCTACTGAAGACAACAATGCATTATTTTAGCTTTAAAAAGCATAGCACTCGGTCTTTTAAATCATTAAATTGTTTAAAGGCACTTCGAACCAGTTCTATTTTTGAATTTAGAACATGACGTTCATGCATAACTTGCACTTGATCTATTGAAGGCAACAATGCATTTGTTTAGCCTTAAAGTCATGTCACTGAGTCTGTTCTAGTCATTAAATCATTCTAAATTAATTCGAACGAATTCTCTTTTCGCCCTTCAAATATTATTTTCTTACATAACTTACAATTAATCTACTGAAGACAACAATGCATTATTTTAGCATTAAAAAGCATATCACTCAGTCTTTTCAATCATTAAATTGTTTGGAGGCACTTCGAACTAATACTATTTTTGAATTCAGAACACGACTTTCATGCATAACTTGCACTTCATCTATTGAAGGCAACTATTCATTTTTTTAGCTTGAAAGTCATATTATTGCGTCTCTTTTAGTCATTAAATCTTTCTGAATCACTTCGAATGAAAATCGGCCTTTAAACATGACTTTCGTGCATAACCTGCAGTTGATCTATTGAAGGCAACAATGCTTTTGCTTACCCTTAAAGTCATGTCACTGAGTCTCTTCTTGTCATTAAATCATTCTAAATTAATTCGAACGAATTCTATTTTCTCCCTTCAAACATTATTTTCTTACATAACTTGCAATTAATCTACTGAAGGCAACAATGCATTATTTTAGCATTAAAAAGCATATCACTCAGTCTTTTCAATCATTAAATTGTTTAAAGGCACTTCGAACTAATACTATTTTTGAATTCAGAACACGACTTTCATGCATAACTTGCACTTCATCTATTGAAGGCAACTATTCATTTTTTTAGCCTTAAAGTCATATTATTGCGTCTCTTTTAGTCATTAAATCTGTCAGAATCACTTCGAATGAAAATCGGCCTTTAAACTTGACTTTCGTGCCTTACTTCCAGTTGATCTATTGAAGGCAACAATGCATTTGTTTAGCCTTAAAGTCATGTCACTGAGTCTCTTCTAGTCATTAAATCATTCAAAATTAATTCGAACGAATTCTATTTTTGCCCTTCAAACATTATTTTCTTACACAACTTGCAATTAATCTACTGAAGACAACAATGCATTATTTTAGCATTAAAAAGCATATCACTCAGTCTTTTCAATCATTAAATTGTTTGAAGGCACTTCAAACCAATTCTATTTTTGAATTTAGAACACGACTTTCATGCATAACTTGCACTTGAGCTATTGAAGGCAACTATTCATTTTTTTAGCCTTAAAGTTATATTATTGCGTCTCTTTTAGTCATTAAATCTTTCTTATTGACTTCGAATGAAAATCGGGCTTTAAAGATGACTTTCGTGCATAACTTCCAGTTGATCTATTGAAGGCACCAATGCATTTGTTTAGCCTTAAAGTCATGTCACTGAGTCTCTTCTAGTCATTAAATCATTCAAAATTAATTCGAACGAATTCTATTTTCGTCCTTCAAACATTATTTTCTTTCATAACTTGCAATTAATCTACTGAAGACAACAATGCATTATTTTAGCATTAAAAAGCATATCACTCAGTCTTTTCAATCATTAAATTGTTTGAAGGCACTTCGAACCAATACTATTTTTTAATTTAGAACACGTCCTTCATGCATAACTTGCACTTGATCTATTGAAGGCAACTATTCATTTTTTTAGCCTTTAAGTCATATTATTGCGTCTCTTTTAGTCATTAAATCCTTCCGAATCACTTCGAATGAAATTCGGCCTTTAAACATGAGTTTTGTGCATAACTTGCAGTTGATCTATTGAAGGCAACAATGCATTTGTTTAGCCTTGAAGTCATGTCACCGAGTCTGTTCTAGTCATTAAATCATTGTAAATTAATTCGAACGAATTCTATTTTCGCCCTTCAAACATTATTTTCTTACATAACTTACAATTAATCTACTGAAGACAACAATGCATTATTTTAGCTTTAAATAGCATAGCACTCGGTCTTTTAAATCATTAAATTGTTTAAAGGCACTTCGAACCAGTTCTATTTTTGAATTTAGAACATGACGTTCATGCATAACTTGCACTTGATCTATTGAAGGCAACAATGCATTTGTTTAGCCTTAAAGTCATGTCACTGAGTCTGTTCTAGTCATTAAATCATTCTAAATTAATTCAAACGAATTCTATTTTCGCCCTTCAAACATTATTTTCTTACATAACTTGCAATTAATCTACTGAAGACAACAATTCATTATTTTAGCATTAAAAAGCATATCACTCAGTCTTTTCAATCATTAAATTGTTTGAAGGCACTTCGAACTAATACTATTTTTGAATTCAGAACACGACTTTCATGCATAACTTGCACTTCATCTATTGAAGGCAACTATTCATTTTTTTAGCCTGAAAGTCATATTATTGCGTCTCTTTTAGTCATTAAATCTTTCTGAATCACTTCGAATGAAAATCGGCCTTTAAACATGACTTTCGTGCATAACCTGTAGTTGATCTATTGAAGGCAACAATGCATTTGTTTACCCTCAAAGTCATGTCACTGAGTCTCTTCTAGTCATTAAATCATTCAAAATTAATTCGAACGAATTCTATTTTCGGCCTTCAAACATTATTTTCTTACATAACTTGCAATTAATCTACTGAAGACAACAATGCATTATTTTAGCATTAAAAAGCATATCACTCAGTCTTTTCAATCATTAAATTGTTTGAAGGCACTTCGAACTAACACTATTTTTGAATTCAGAACACGAGTTTCATGCATAACTTGCACTTCATCTATTAAAGGAAACTATTCATTTTTTTAGCCTTAAAGTCATATTATTGCGTCTCTTTTAGTCATTATATCTTTCTGAATCACTTCGAATGAAAATCGGCCTTTAAACATGACTTTCGTGCCTAACTTGCAGTTGATCTATTGAAGGCAACAATGCATTTATTTACCCGCAAAGTCATGTCACTGAGTCTCTTCTAGTCATTAAATCATTCTAAATTAATTCAAACGAATTCTATTTTCGCCCTTCAAACATTATTTTCTTACATAACTTGCAATTAATCTACTGAAGACAACAATGCATTATTTTAGCATTAAAAAGCATATCACTCAGTCTTTTCAATCATTAAATTGTTTGAAGGCACTTCAAACCAATTCTATTTTTGAATTTAGAACACGACTTTTATGCATAACTTGCACTTGAGCTATTGACGGCAACTATTCATTTTTTTAGCCTTAAAGTCATATTATTGCGTCTCTTTTAGTCTCTAAATCTTTCTGAATCACTTCGAATGAAAATCGGCCTTTAAAGATGACTTTCGTGCATAACTTGCAGTTAATCTATTGAAGGCAACAATGCATTTGTTTAGCCTTAAAGTCATGTCACTGAGTCTCTTCTAGTCATTAAATCATTCTAAATTAATTCGAACGAATTCTATTTTCGCCCTTCAAACATTATTTTCTTACATAACTTACAATTAATCTACTGAAGGCAACAATGCATTATTTTAGCATTAAAAAGCGTATCACTCAGTCTTTTTAATCATTAAATTGTTTGAAGGCACTTCGAACCAATTCTATTTTTGAATTTAGAACACGACTTTCACGCATAACTTGCACTTGAACTATTGAAGGCAACTATTCATTTTTTGAGCCTTACAGTGACATTATTGCGTCTCTTTTAGGTATTAAATCTTTCTAAATCACTTCGAACGAAATTCAGCCTTTAAACATGACATTCGTGCATAACTTGCAGTTGAACTATTGAAGGCGACAATGCATTTGTTTAGCCTTAAAGTCATGTCACTGAGTCTCTTCTTGTCATTAAATCATTCTAAATTAATTCGAACGAATTCTATTTTCGCCCTTCAAACATTATTTTCTTACATAACTTGCAATTAATCTACTGAAGACAACAATGCATTATTTGAGCATTAAAAAGCATATCACTCAGTCTTTTCAATCATTAAATTGTTTGAAGGCACTCCGAACCAATTCTATTTTTGAATTTAGAACACGACTTTCATGCATAACTTGCACTTGAACTATTGAAGGCAACTATTCATTTTTTTCGCCTTAAAGTCATATTATTGCGTCTCTTTTAGTCATTAAATATTTCTGAATCACTTCGAATGAAATTCGGCCTTTAAACATGACTTTCGTGCATAACTTGCAGTTGATCTATTGAAGGCAACAATGCATTTGTTTAGCCTTAAAGTCATGTCACTGAGTCTCTTCTAGTCATTCAATCACTCAAAATTCATTCGAACGAATTCTATTTTCGCCCTTCAAATATTATTTTCTTACATAACTTGCAATTAATCTACCGAAGACTACAATGCAGTGTTTTAGCATTAAAAAGCATATCACTCAGTCTTTTCAATCATTAAATTGTTTGAAGGCGCTTCGAACCAATTCTATTTTTGAATTTAGAACACGACTTTCATGCATAACTTGCACTTGATCTATTGAAGGCAACTATTCATTTTTTTAGCCTTAAAGTCATATTATTGCGTCTCTTTTAGTCATTAAATCTTTCTGAATCACTTCGAATGAAATTCGGCCTTTAAACATGACTTTCGTGCATAACTTGCAGTTGACCTATTGAAGGCAACAATGCATTTGTTTAGCCTTAAGGTCATGTCACTGAGTCTCTTCTAGTCATTCAATCACTCAAAATTCATTCGAACGAATTCTATTTTCGCCCTTCAAATATTATTTTCTTACATAACTTGCAATTAATCTACTGAAGACAACAATGCAGTATTTTAGCATTAAAAAGCATATCACTCAGTCTTTTCAATCATTAAATTGTTTGAAGGCACTTCGAACCAATTCTATTTTTGAATTTAGAACACGACTTTCATGCATAACTTGCACTTGATCTACTGAAGGCAACTATTCATTTTTTTAGCCTTAAAGTCATATTATTGCGTCTCTTTTAGTCATTAAATCTTTCTGAATCACTTCGAATGAAATTCGGCCTTTAAACATGACTTTTGTGCATAACTTGCAGTTGACCTATTGAACGCAACAATGCATTTGTTTAGCCTTAAAGTCATGTCACTGAGTCTCTTCCAGTCATTCAATCATTCAAAATTAATTCAAACGAATTCTATTTTCGGCCTTCAAACATTATTTTCTTACATAACTTGCAATTAATCTACTGAAGACAACAATGCATTATTTGAGCATTAAAAAGCATATCACTCAGTCTTTTCAATCATTAAATTGTTTGAAGGCACTTCAAACAAATTCTATTTTTGAATTTAGAACACGACTTTCATGCATAACTTGCACTTGAACTATTGAAGGCAACTATTCATTTTTTTAGCCTTAAAGTGACATTATTGCGTCTCTTTTAGTCATTAAATCTTTCTAAATCACTTCGAACGGAATTCGGCCTTTAAACATGACTTTCATGCATAACTTGCACTTGATCTATTGAAGGCAACAATGCATTTGTTTAGCCTTAAAGTCATGTCACTGAGTCAGTTTTAGTCATTAAATCATTCTAAATTAATTCGAACGAATTCTATTTTCGCCATTCAAACATTATTTTCTTACATAACTTGCAATTAATCTATTGAAGACAACAATGAATTATTTTACCATTAAAAAGCACATGACTCAGTCTTTTCAATCATTAAATTGTTTGAAGGCACTTCGAACCAATTCTATTTTTGAATTTAGAACACGACTTTCATGCATAACTTGCACTTGAGCTATTGAAGGCAACTATTCATTTTTTTAGCGTTAAAGTCATATTATTGCGTCTCTTATAGTCATTAAATCTTTCTAAATCACTTCGAACAAAATTCGGCCTTTAAACATGACTTTCATGCATAACTTGCACTTGATCTATTGAAGGCGACAATGCATTTGTTTAGCCTTAAAGTCATGTCACTGAGTCTCTTCTAGTCATTAAATCATTCCAAATTAATTCGAACGAATTCGATTTTCGCCCTTTAAACATTATTTTCTTACATAACTTGCAATTTATCTACTGAAAACAACAATGCATTATTTTAGCATTAAAAAGCGTATCACTCAGCCTTTTCAATCATTAAATTGTTTGAAGGCACTTCGAACCAATTCTATTTTTGAATTTAGTACACGACTTTCATGCATAACTTGCACTTGAACTATTGAAGGCAACTATTCATTTTTTTAGCCTTAAAGTCATATTATTGCGTCTCTTTTAGTCATTAAATCTTTCTAAATCACTTCAAACGAAATTCAGCCTTTAAACATGACTTTCGTGCATAACTTGCAGTTGATCTATTGAAGGCAACAATGCATTTGTTTAGCCTTAAAGTCATGTCACTGAGTCTCTTCTAGTCATTCAATCACTCAAAATTCATTCGAACGAATTCTATTTTCGCCCTTCAAATATTATTTTCTTACATAACTTGCAATTAATCTACTGAAGACAACAATGCAGTATTTTAGCATTAAAAAGCATATCACTCAGTCTTTTCAATCATTAAATTGTTTGAAGGCACTTCGAACCAATTCTATTTTTGAATTTAGAACACGACTTTCATGCATAACTTGCACTTGATCTACTGAAGGCAACTATTCATTTTTTTAGCCTTAAAGTCATATTATTGCGTCTCTTTTAGTCATTAAATCTTTCTGAATCACTTCGAATGAAATTCGGCCTTTAAACATGACTTTCGTGCATAACTTGCAGTTGATCTATTGTAGGCAACAATGCATTTGTTTAGCCTTAAAGTCATGTCAGTGAGTCTGTTCTAGTCATTAAATCATTCAAAATTAATTCGAATGAATTCTATTTTCGCCCTTCAAACATTATTTTCTTACATAACTTGCAATTAATCTACTGAAGACAACAATGCATTATTTTAGCATTAAAAAGCATATCACTCAGTCTTTTCAATCATTAAATTGTTTGAAGGCACTTCGAGCTAAAACTATTTTTGAATTTAGAACACGACTTTCATGCATAACTTGCACTTGATCTACTGAAGGCAACTATTCATTTTTTTAGCCATAAAGTCATATTATTGCGTCTCTTTTAGTCATTAAATCTTTCTGAATCACTTCGAATGAAATTCGGCCTTTAAACATGACTTTCGTGCATAACTTGCAGTTGACCTATTGAACGCAACAATGCATTTGTTTAGCCTTAAAGTTATGTCACTGAGTCTCTTCTAGTCATTCAATCATTCAAAATTAATTTGAACGAATTCTATTTTCGGCCTTCAAACATTATTTTCTTACATAACTTGCAATTAATCTACTGAAGACAACAATGCATTATTTGAGCATTAAAAAGCATATCACTCAGTCTTTTCAATCATTAAATTGTTTGAAGGCACTTCAAACAAATTCTATTTTTGAATTTAGAACACGACTTTCATGCATAACTTGCACTTCATCTATTGAAGGCAACTATTCATTTTTTTAGCCTTAAAGTGACATTATTGCGTCTCTTTTAGTCATTAAATCTTTCTAAATCACTTCGAACGAAATTCGGCCTTTAAACATGACTTTCATGCATAACTTGCACTTGATCTATTGAAGGCAACAATGCATTTGTTTAGCCTTAAAGTCATGTCACTGAGTCAGTTTTAGTCATTAAATCATTCTAAATTAATTCGAACGAATTCTATTTTCGCCATTCAAACATTATTTTCTTACATAACTTGCAATTAATCTATTGAAGACAACAATGAATTATTTTACGATTAAAAAGCACATGACTCAGTCTTTTCAATCATTAAATTGTTTGAAGGCACTTCGAACCAATTCTATTTTTGAATTTAGAACACGACTTTCATGCATAACTTGCACTTGAGCTATTGAAGGCAACTATTCATTTTTTTAGCCTTAAAGTCATATTATTGCGTCTCTTTTAGTCATTAAATCTTTCTAAATCACTTCGAATGAAATTCGGCCTTTACAAATGACTTTCATGCATAACTTGCACTTGATCTATTGAAGGCGACAATGCATTTGTTTAGCTTTAAAGTCATGTCACTGAGTCTCTTCTAGTCATTAAATCATTCCAAATTAATTCGAACGAATTCGATTTTCGCCCTTTAAACATTATTTTCTTACATAACTTGCAATTTATCTACTGAAAACAACAATGCATTATTTTAGCATTAAAAAGCGTATCACTCAGTCTTTTCAATCATTAAATTGTTTGAAGGCACTTCGAACCAATTCTATTTTTGAATTTAGAACACGACTTTCATGCATAACTTGCACTTGAACTATTGAAGGCAACTATTCATTTTTTTAGCCTTAAAGTCATATTATTGCGTCTCTTTTAGTCATTAAATCTTTCTAAATCACTTCCAACGAAATTCAGCCTTTAAACATGACTTTCGTGCATAACTTGCAGTTGATCTATTGAAGGCAACAATGCATTTGTTTAGCCTTAAAGTCATGTCACTGAGTCTGTTCTAGTCATTAAATCATTCCAAATTAATTCGAACGAATTCGATTTTCGCCCTTCAAATATTATTTTCTTACATAACTTGCAATTAATCTACTGAAGACAACAATGCATTATTTTAGCATTAAAAAGCATATCACTCAGTCTTTTCAATCATTAAATTGTTTGAAGGCGCTTCGAGCTAATACTATTTTTGAATTTAGAACACGACTTTCATGCATAACTTGCACTTGAACTATTGAAGGCAACTATTCATTTTTTTAGCCTTAAAGTCATATTATTGCGTCTCTTTTAGTCATTAAATCTTTCTAAATCACTTCAAGTGAAATTCAGCCTTTAAACATGACTTTCGTGCATAACTTGCAGTTGATCTATTGAAGGCAACAATGCATTTATTTAGCCTTAAAGTCATGTCACTGAGTCTGTTCTAGTCATTAAATCATTCTAAATTAATTCGAACGAATTCTATTTTCGCCCTTCAAATATTATTTTCTTACATAACTTGCAATTAATCTACTGAAGACAACAATGCATTATTTTAGCATTAAAAAGCATATCACTCAGTCTTTTCAATCATTAAATTGTTTGAAGGCGCTTCGAGCTAATACTATTTTTGAATTTAGAACACGACTTTTATGCATAACTTGCACTTGAACTATTGAAGGCAACTATTCATTTTTTTAGCCTTAAAGTCATATTATTGCGTCTCTTTTAGTCATTAAATCTTTCTAAATCACTTCAAGTGAAATTCAGCCTTTAAACATGACTTTCGTGCATAACTTGCAGTTGATCTATTGAAGGCAACAATGCATTTATTTAGCCTTAAAGTCATGTCACTGAGTCTGTTCTAGTCATTAAATCATTCTAAATTAATTCGAACGAATTCTATTTTCGCCCTTCAAATATTATTTTCTTACATAACTTGCAATTAATCTACTGAAGACAACAATGCATTATTTTTGCATTAAAAAGCATATCACTCAGTCTTTTCAATCATTAAATTGTTTGAAGGCACTTCGAACCAATTCAATTTTTGAATTTAGAACACGACTTTCATGCACAACTTGCACTTGATCTATTGAAGGCAACTATTCATTTTTTTAGCATTAAAGTCATATTATTGCGTCTCTTTTAGTCATTAAATCTTTCTAAATCACATCGAACGAAATTCAGCCTTTAAACATGACTTTCGTGCATAACTAGCAGTTGATCTATTGAAGGCAACAATGCATTTGTTTAGCCTTAAAGTCTTGTCACTGAGTCAGTTCTAGTCATTAAATCATTCTAAATTAATTCGAACGAATTTGATTTTTGCCCTTTAAACATTATTTTCTTACATAACTTGCAATTAATCTACTGAAGACAACAATGCATTATTTTAGCATTAAAAAGCATATCACTCAGTCTTTTCAATTATTAAATTGTTTGAAGGCACTTCGAACAAATTCTATTTTTGAATTTAGAACACGACTTTCATGCATAACTTGCACTTGATCTATTGAAGGCAACTATTCATTTTTTTAGCCTTAAAGTCATATTATTGCGTCTCTTTTAGTCATTAAATCTTTCTGAATCACTTCGAATGAAATTCGGCCTTTAAACATGACTTTCGTGCATAACTTGCAGCTGATCTATTGAAGGCAACAATGCATTTGTTTAGCCTTAAAGTCATGTCACTGAGTCTCTTCTAGTCATTCAATCACTCAAAATTCATTCGAACGAATTCTATTTTCGCCCTTCAAACATTATTTTCTTACATAACTTGCAATTAATCTACTGAAGACAACAATGCATTATTTTAGCATTAAAAAGCATATCACTCAGTCTTTTCGATCATTAAATTGTTTGAAGGCACTTCAAACAAATTCTATTTTTGAATTTAGAACACGACTTTCATGCATAACTTGCACTTGAACTATTGAAGGCAACTATTCATTTTTTTAGCCTTAAAGTCATATTATTGCGTCTCTTTTAGTCATTAAATCTTTCTGAATCACTTCGAATGAAATTCGGCCTTTAAACATGACTTTCGTGCATAACTTGCAGTTGATCTATTGAAGGCAACAATGCATTTGTTTAGCCTTAAAGTCATGTCACTGAGTCTCTTCTAGTCATTCAATCACTCAAAATTCATTCGAACGAATTCTATTTTCGCCCTTCAAACATTATTTTCTTACATAACTTGCAATTAATCTACTGAAGACAACAATGCATTATTTTAGCATTAAAAAGCATATCACTCAGTCTTTTCAATCATTAAATTGTTTGAAGGCACTTCGAACCAATTCTATTTTTGAATTTAGAACACGACTTTCATGCATAACTTGCACTTGATCTATTGAAGGCAACTATTCATTTTTTTAGCCTTAAAGTCATATTATTGCGTCTCATTTAGTCATTAAATATTTCCGAATCACTTCGAATGAAATTCGGCCTTTAAACATGACTTTCGTGCATAACTTGCAGTTGATCTTCTGAAGGCAACAATGCATTTGTTTAGCCTTAAAGTCATGTCACTGAGTCTGTTCTAGTCATTAAATCATTCTAAATTAATTCGAACGAATTCCATTTTCGCCATTCAAACATTATTTTCTTACATAACTTGCCATTAATCTATTGAAGACAACAATGAATTATTTTACCATTAAAAAGCACATGACTCAGTCTTTTCAATCATTAAATTGTTTGAAGCCACTTCGAACCAATTCTATTTTTGAATTTAGAACACGACTTTCATGCATAACTTGCACTTGATCTATTGAAGGCAACTATTCATTTTTTTAGCCTTAAAGTCATATTATTGCGTCTCTTTTAGTCATTAAATATTTCTGAATCACTTCGAATGAAATTCGGCCTTTAAACATGACTTTCGTGCATAACTTGCAGTTGATCTATTGAAGGCAACAATGCATTTGTTTAGCCTTAAAGTCATGTCACGGAGTCTCTTCTAGTCATTAAATCATTCAAAATTAATTCGAAAGAATTCTATTTTCGCCCTTCAAACATTATTTTCTTACATAACTTGCAATTAATCTACTGAAGACAACAATGCATTATTTTAGCGTTAAAAAGCATATCACTCAGTCTTTTCAATCATTAAATTGTTTGAAGGCACTTCGAACCAATTCTATTTTTGAATTTAGAACACGACTTTCATGCATAACTTGCACTTCATCTATTGAAGGCAACTATTCATTTTTTTAGCCTTAAAGTCATATTATTGCGTCTCTTTTAGTCATTAAATCTTTCTGAATAACTTCGAATGAAATTCGGCCTTTAAACATGACTTTCGTGCATAACTTGCAGTTGATCTATTGAAGGCAACAATGCATTTCTTTAGCCTTAAAGTCATGTCACGGAGTCAGTTCTAGTCATTAAATCATTCAAAATTAATTGGAAAGAATTCTATTTTCGCCCTTCAAACATTATTTTCTTACATAGCTTGCAATTAATCTACAGAAGACAACAATGCATTATTTTAACATTAAAAAGCATATCACTCAGGCCTTTCAATCATTAAATTGTTTGAAGGCACTTCAAACAAATTCTATTTTTGAATTTAGAACACGACTTTCATGCATAACTTGCACTTGAACTATTGAAGGCAACTATTCATTTTTTTAGCCTTAAAGTCATATTATTGCGTCTCTTTTAGTCATTAAATCTTTCTGAATCACTTCGAATGAAATTCGGCCTTTAAACATGACTTTCGTGCATAACTTGCAGTTGATCTTTTCAAGGCAACAATGCATTTGTGGAGCCTTAAAGTCATGTCACTGAGTCTCTTCTAGTCATTAAATCATTCTAAATTAATTCGAACGAATTCTATTTTCGCCATTCAAACATTATTTTCTTACATAACTCACAATTAATCTACTGAAGACAACAGTGCTTTATTTTAGCATTAAAAAGCATATCACTCAGTCTTCTGAATCATTAAATTGTTTGAGGGCACTTCGAACCAATTCTATTTTTTAATTTAGAACACGACTTTCATGCATAACTTGCACTTGAACTATTGAAGGCAACTATTCATTTTTTTAGCCTTAAAGTCATATTATTGCGTCTCTTTTAGTCATTAAATATTTCTGAATCACTTCGAATGAAATTCGGCCTTTAAAAATGACCTTCGTGTATAACTTGCAGTTGATTTATTGAAGGCAACAATGCATTTGTTTAGCCTTAAAGTCATGTCACTGAGTCTCTTCTAGTCATTAAATCATTCTAAATTAATTCGAACGAATTCGATTTTCGCCCTTTAAACATTATTTTTTTACATAACTTGCAATTTATCTACTGAAGACAACAATGCATTATTTTAGCATTAAAAAGCGTATCACTCAGTCCTTTCAATCATTAAATTGTTTGAAGGCACTTCGAACCAATTCTATTTTTGAATTTAGAACACGACTTTCATGCATAACTTGCACTTGAACTATTGAAGGCAACTATTCATTTTTTTAGCCTTAAAGTCATATTATTGCGTCTCTTTTAGTCATTAAATCTTTCTGAATAACTTCGAATGAAATTCAGCCTTTAAACATGACTTTCGTGCATAACTTGCAGTTGATCTATTGAAGGCAACAATGCATTTGTTTAGCCATAAAGTCATGTCACGGAGTCTCTTCCAGTCATTAAATCATTCTAAATTAATTCGAAAGAATTCTATTTTCGCCCTTCAAACATTATTTTCTTACATAACTTGCAATTAATCTACTGAAGACAACAATGCATTATTTTAGCGTTAAAAAGCATATAACTCAGTCTTTTCAATCATTAAATTGTTTGAAGGCACTTCGAACCAATTCTATTTTTGAATTTAGAACACGACATTCATGCATAACTTGCACTTCATCTATTGAAGGCAACTATTCATCTTTTTGGCCTTAAAGTCAGATTATTGCGTCTCTTTTAGTCATTAAATCTTTCTGAATAACTTCGAATGAAATTCGGCCTTTAAACAAGACTTTCGTGCATAACTTGCAGTTGATCTATTGAAGGCAACAATGCATTTGTTTAGCCTTAAAGTCATGTCACTGAGTCTCTTCTAGTCATTAAATCATTCTGAATTAATTCGAACGAATTCGATTTTCGCCCTTTAAACATTATTTTCTAACATAACTTGCAATTAATCTACTGAAGACAACCATGCATTATTTTAGCATTAAAAAGCATATCACTCAGTCTTTTCAATCATTAAATTGTTTGAAGGCACTTCGAACCAATTCTATTTTTGAATTTAGAACACGACTTTCATGCATAACTTGCACTTGAGCTATTGAAGGCAACTATTCATTTTTTTAGCCTTAAAGTCATATTATTGCGTCTCTTTTAGTCATTAAATCTTTCAAAATCACTTCGAACGAAATTCAGCATTTAAACATGACATTTGTGCATAACTTGCAGTTGAACTATTGAAGGCAACAATGCATTTGTTTAGCCTTAAAGTCATGTCACTGAGTCTGTTCTAGTCGTTAAATCATTCTAAATTAATTCGAACGAATTCGATTTTCGCCCTTTAAACATTATTTTCTTACATAACTTGCAATTAATCTACTGAAGACAACAATGCATTATTTTAGCATTAAAAGCATATCACTCAGTATTTTCAATAATTAAATTGTTTGAAGGCACTTCGAACCAATTCTATTTTTGAATTTAGAACACGACTTTCATGCATAACTTGCACTTGATCTATTGAAGGCAACTATTCATTTTTTTAGCCTTAAAGTCATATTATTGCGTCTCTGTTAGTCATTAAATCTTTCTGAATAACTTCGAATGAAATTCGGCCTTTAAACATGACTTTCGTGCATAACTTGCAGTTGATCTATTGATGGCAACAATGCATTTGTTTAGCCATAAAGTCATGTCACGGAGTCTCTTCAAGTCATTAAATCATTCTAAATTAATTCGAAAGAATTCTATTTTCGCCCTTCAAACATTATTTTCTTACATAACTTGCAATTAATCTACTGAAGACAACAATGCATTATTTTAGCGTTAAAAAGCATATCACTCAGTCTTTTCAATCATTAAATTGTTTGAAGGCACTTCGAACCAATTCTATTTTTGAATTCAGAACACGACATTCATGCATAACTTGCACTTGATCTATTGAAGGCAACTATTCATCTTTTTGGCCTTAAAGTCAGATTATTGCGTCTCTTTTAGTCATTAAATCTTTCTGAATAACTTCGAATGAAATTCGGCCTTTAAACAAGACTTTCGTGCATAACTTGCAGTTGATCTATTGAAGGCAACAATGCATTTGTTTAGCCTTAAAGTCATGTCACTGAGTCTGTTCTAGTCATTAAATCATTCTAAATTAATTCGAACGAATTCTATTTTCGCCCTTCAAATATTATTTTCTTACATAACTTGCAATTAATCTACTGAAGACAACAATGCATTATTTTAGCATTAAAAAGCATATCACTCAGTCTTTTCAATCATTAAATTGTTTGAAGGCACTTCGAACCAATTCAATTTTTTGAATTTAGAACACGACTTTCATGCACAACTTGCACTTGATCTATTGAAGGCAACTATTCATTTTTTTAGCCTGAAAGTCATATTATTGCGTCTCTTTTAGTCATTAAATCTTTCTGAATAACTTCGAATGAAATTCGGCCTTTAAACAAGACTTTCGTGCATAACTTGCAGTTGATCTATTGAAGGCAACAATGCATTTGTTTAGCCTTAAAGTCATGTCACTGAGTCTCTTCTAGTCATTAAATCATTCTGAATTAATTCGAACGAATTCGATTTTCACCCTTTAAACATTATTTTCTTACATAACTTGCAATTAATCTACTGAAGACAACCATGCATTATTTTAGCATTAAAAAGCATATCACTCAGTCTTTTCAATCATTAAATTGTTTGAAGGCACTTCGAACCAATTCTATTTTTGAATTTAGAACACGACTTTCATGCATAACTTGCACTTGAGCTATTGAAGGCAACTATTCATTTTTTTAGCCTTAAAGTCATATTATTGCGTCTCTTTTAGTCATTAAATCTTTCTAAATCACTTCGAACGAAATTCAGCCTTTAAACATGACTTTCGTGCATAACTTGCAGTTGATCTATTGAAGGCAACAATGCATTTGTTTAGCCTTAAAGTCATGTCACTGAGTCTGTTCTAGTCATTAAATCATTCCAAATTAATTCGAACGAATTCGATTTTCGCCCTTCAAATATTATTTTCTTACATAACTTGCAATTAATCTACTGAAGACAACAATGCATTATTTTAGCATTAAAAAGCATATCACTCAGTCTTTTCAATCATTAAATTGTTTGAAGGCGCTTCGAGCTAATACTATTTTTGAATTTAGAACACGACTTTCATGCATAACTTGCACTTGAACTATTGAAGGCAACTATTCATTTTTTTAGCCTTAAAGTCATATTATTGCGTCTCTTTTAGTCATTAAATCTTTCTAAATCACTTCAAGTGAAATTCAGCCTTTAAACATGACTTTCGTGCATAACTTGCAGTTGATCTATTGAAGGCAACAATGCATTTATTTAGCCTTAAAGTCATGTCACTGAGTCTGTTCTAGTCATTAAATCATTCTAAATTAATTCGAACGAATTCTATTTTCGCCCTTCAAATATTATTTTCTTACATAACTTGCAATTAATCTACTGAAGACAACAATGCATTATTTTAGCATTAAAAAGCATATCACTCAGTCTTTTCAATCATTAAATTGTTTGAAGGCGCTTCGAGCTAATACTATTTTTGAATTTAGAACACGACTTTTATGCATAACTTGCACTTGAACTATTGAAGGCAACTATTCATTTTTTTAGCCTTAAAGTCATATTATTGCGTCTCTTTTAGTCATTAAATCTTTCTAAATCACTTCAAGTGAAATTCAGCCTTTAAACATGACTTTCGTGCATAACTTGCAGTTGATCTATTGAAGGCAACAATGCATTTATTTAGCCTTAAAGTCATGTCACTGAGTCTGTTCTAGTCATTAAATCATTCTAAATTAATTCGAACGAATTCTATTTTCGCCCTTCAAATATTATTTTCTTACATAACTTGCAATTAATCTACTGAAGACAACAATGCATTATTTTTGCATTAAAAAGCATATCACTCAGTCTTTTCATATCATTAAATTGTTTGAAAGCACTTCGAACCAATTCTATTTTTGAATTTAGAACACGACTTTCATGCACAACTTGCACTTGATCTATTGAAGGCAACTATTCATTTTTTTAGCATTAAAGTCATATTATTGCGTCTCTTTTAGTCATTAAATCTTTCTAAATCACATCGAACGAAATTCAGCCTTTAAACATGACTTTCGTGCATAACTAGCAGTTGATCTATTGAAGGCAACAATGCATTTGTTTAGCCTTAAAGTCTTGTCACTGAGTCTCATCCAGTCATTAAATCATTCTAAATTAATTCGAACGAATTTGATTTTTGCCCTTTAAACATTATTTTCTTACATAACTTGCAATTAATCTACTGAAGACAACAATGCATTATTTTAGCATTAAAAAGCATATCACTCAGTCTTTTCAATTATTAAATTGTTTGAAGGCACTTCGAACAAATTCTATTTTTGAATTTAGAACACGACTTTCATGCATAACTTGCACTTGAACTATTGAAGGCAACTATTCATTTTTTTAGCCTTAAAGTCATATTATTGCGTCTCTTTTAGTCATTAAGTCTTTCTGAATCACTTCGAATGAAATTCGGCCTTTAAACATGACTTTCGTGCATAACTTGCAGTTGATCTATTGAAGGCAACAATGCATTTGTTTAGCCTTAAAGTCATGTCACTGAGTCTCTTCTAGTCATTCAATCACTCAAAATTCATTCGAACGAATTCTATTTTCGCCCTTCAAACATTATTTTCTTACATAACTTGCAATTAATCTACTGAAGACAACAATGCATTATTTTAGCATTAAAAAGCATATCACTCAGTCTTTTCAATCATTAAATTGTTTGAAGGCACTTCGAACCAATTCTATTTTTGAATTTAGAACACGACTTTCATGCATAACTTGCACTTGATCTATTGAAGGCAACTATTCATTTTTTTAGCCTTAAAGTCATATTATTGCGTCTCTTTTAGTCATTAAATATTTCCGAATCACTTCGAATGAAATTCGGCCTTTAAACATGACTTTCGTGCATAACTTGCAGTTGATCTTCTGAAGGCAACAATGCATTTGTTTAGCCTTAAAGTCATGTCACTGAGTCTGTTCTAGTCATTAAATCATTCTAAATTAATTCGAACGAATTCCATTTTCGCCATTCAAACATTATTTTCTTACATAACTTGCCATTAATCTATTGAAGACAACAATGAATTATTTTACCATTAAAAAGCACATGACTCAGTCTTTTCAATCATTAAATTGTTTGAAGCCACTTCGAACCAATTCTATTTTTGAATTTAGAACACGACTTTCATGCATAACTTGCACTTGATCTATTGAAGGCAACTATTCATTTTTTTAGCCTTAAAGTCATATTATTGCGTCTCTTTTAGTCATTAAATATTTCTGAATCACTTCGAATGAAATTCGGCCTTTAAACATGACTTTCGTGCATAACTTGCAGTTGATCTATTGAAGGCAACAATGCATTTGTTTAGCCTTAAAGTCATGTCACGGAGTCTCTTCTAGTCATTAAATCATTCAAAATTAATTCGAAAGAATTCTATTTTCGCCCTTCAAACATTATTTTCTTACATAACTTGCAATTAATCTACTGAAGACAACAATGCATTATTTTAGCGTTAAAAAGCATATCACTCAGTCTTTTCAATCATTAAATTGTTTGAAGGCACTTCGAACCAATTCTATTTTTGAATTTAGAACACGACTTTCATGCATAACTTGCACTTCATCTATTGAAGGCAACTATTCATTTTTTTAGCCTTAAAGTCATATTATTGCGTCTCTTTTAGTCATTAAATCTTTCTGAATAACTTCGAATGAAATTCGGCCTTTAAACATGACTTTCGTGCATAACTTGCAGTTGATCTATTGAAGGCAACAATGCATTTCTTTAGCCTTAAAGTCATGTCACGGAGTCAGTTCTAGTCATTAAATCATTCAAAATTAATTGGAAAGAATTCTATTTTCGCCCTTCAAACATTATTTTCTTACATAGCTTGCAATTAATCTACAGAAGACAACAATGCATTATTTTAACATTAAAAAGCATATCACTCAGGCCTTTCAATCATTAAATTGTTTGAAGGCACTTCAAACAAATTCTATTTTTGAATTTAGAACACGACTTTCATGCATAACTTGCACTTGAACTATTGAAGGCAACTATTCATTTTTTTAGCCTTAAAGTCATATTATTGCGTCTCTTTTAGTCATTAAATCTTTCTGAATCACTTCGAATGAAATTCGGCCTTTAAACATGACTTTCGTGCATAACTTGCAGTTGATCTTTTCAAGGCAACAATGCATTTGTGGAGCCTTAAAGTCATGTCACTGAGTCTCTTCTAGTCATTAAATCATTCTAAATTAATTCGAACGAATTCTATTTTCGCCATTCAAACATTATTTTCTTACATAACTCACAATTAATCTACTGAAGACAACAGTGCTTTATTTTAGCATTAAAAAGCATATCACTCAGTCTTCTGAATCATTAAATTGTTTGAGGGCACTTCGAACCAATTCTATTTTTTAATTTAGAACACGACTTTCATGCATAACTTGCACTTGAACTATTGAAGGCAACTATTCATTTTTTTAGCCTTAAAGTCATATTATTGCGTCTCTTTTAGTCATTAAATATTTCTGAATCACTTCGAATGAAATTCGGCCTTTAAACATGACTTTCGTGCATAACTTGCAGTTGATTTATTGAAGGCAACAATGCATTTGTTTAGCCTTAAAGTCATGTCACTGAGTCTCTTCTAGTCATTAAATCATTCTAAATTAATTCGAACGAATTCGATTTTCGCCCTTTAAACATTATTTTTTTACATAACTTGCAATTTATCTACTGAAGACAACAATGCATTATTTTAGCATTAAAAAGCGTATCACTCAGTCCTTTCAATCATTAAATTGTTTGAAGGCACTTCGAACCAATTCTATTTTTGAATTTAGAACACGACTTTCATGCATAACTTGCACTTGAACTATTGAAGGCAACTATTCATTTTTTTAGCCTTAAAGTCATATTATTGCGTCTCTTTTAGTCATTAAATCTTTCTGAATAACTTCGAATGAAATTCAGCCTTTAAACATGACTTTCGTGCATAACTTGCAGTTGATCTATTGAAGGCAACAATGCATTTGTTTAGCCATAAAGTCATGTCACGGAGTCTCTTCCAGTCATTAAATCATTCTAAATTAATTCGAAAGAATTCTATTTTCGCCCTTCAAACATTATTTTCTTACATAACTTGCAATTAATCTACTGAAGACAACAATGCATTATTTTAGCGTTAAAAAGCATATCACTCAGTCTTTTCAATCATTAAATTGTTTGAAGGCACTTCGAACCAATTCTATTTTTGAATTTAGAACACAACATTCATGCATAACTTGCACTTCATCTATTGAAGGCAACTATTCATCTTTTTGGCCTTAAAGTCAGATTATTGCGTCTCTTTTAGTCATTAAATCTTTCTGAATAACTTCGAATGAAATTCGGCCTTTAAACAAGACTTTCGTGCATAACTTGCAGTTGATCTATTGAAGGCAACAATGCATTTGTTTAGCCTTAAAGTCATGTCACTGAGTCTCTTCTAGTCATTAAATCATTCTGAATTAATTCGAACGAATTCGATTTTCGCCCTTTAAACATTATTTTCTAACATAACTTGCAATTAATCTACTGAAGACAACCATGCATTATTTTAGCATTAAAAAGCATATCACTCAGTCTTTTCAATCATTAAATTGTTTGAAGGCACTTCGAACCAATTCTATTTTTGAATTTAGAACACGACTTTCATGCATAACTTGCACTTGAGCTATTGAAGGCAACTATTCATTTTTTTAGCCTTAAAGTCATATTATTGCGTCTCTTTTAGTCATTAAATCTTTCTAAATCACTTCGAACGAAATTCAGCATTTAAACATGACATTTGTGCATAACTTGCAGTTGAACTATTGAAGGCAACAATGCATTTGTTTAGCCTTAAAGTCATGTCACTGAGTCTGTTCTAGTCGTTAAATCATTCTAAATTAATTCGAACGAATTCGATTTTCGCCCTTCAAATATTATTTTCTTACATAACTTGCAATTAATCTACTGAAGACAACAATGCATTATTTTAGCATTAAAAAGCATATCACTCAGTATTTTCAATAATTAAATTGTTTGAAGGCACTTCGAACCAATTCTATTTTTGAATTTAGAACACGACTTTCATGCATAACTTGCACTTGATCTATTGAAGGCAACTATTCATTTTTTTAGCCTTAAAGTCATATTATTGCGTCTCTGTTAGTCATTAAATCTTTCTGAATAACTTCGAATGAAATTCGGCCTTTAAACATGACTTTCGTGCATAACTTGCAGTTGATCTATTGATGGCAACAATGCATTTGTTTAGCCATAAAGTCATGTCACGGAGTCTCTTCAAGTCATTAAATCATTCTAAATTAATTCGAAAGAATTCTATTTTCGCCCTTCAAACATTATTTTCTTACATAACTTGCAATTAATCTACTGAAGACAACAATGCATTATTTTAGCGTTAAAAAGCATATCACTCAGTCTTTTCAATCATTAAATTGTTTGAAGGCACTTCGAACCAATTCTATTTTTGAATTCAGAACACGACATTCATGCATAACGTGCACTTGATCTATTGAAGGCAACTATTCATCTTTTTGGCCTTAAAGTCAGATTATTGCGTCTCTTTTAGTCATTAAATCTTTCTGAATAACTTCGAATGAAATTCGGCCTTTAAACAAGACTTTCGTGCATAACTTGCAGTTGATCTATTGAAGGCAACAATGCATTTGTTTAGCCTTAAAGTCATGTCACTGAGTCTGTTCTAGTCATTAAATCATTCTAAATTAATTCGAACGAATTCTATTTTCGCCCTTCAAATATTATTTTCTTACATAACTTGCAATTAATCTACTGAAGACAACAATGCATTATTTTAGCATTAAAAAGCATATCACTCAGTCTTTTCAATCATTAAATTGTTTGAAGGCACTTCGAACCAATTCAATTTTTGAATTTAGAACACGACTTTCATGCACAACTTGCACTTGATCTATTGAAGGCAACTATTCATTTTTTTAGCCTGAAAGTCATATTATTGCGTCTCTTTTAGTCATTAAATCTTTCTGAATAACTTCGAATGAAATTCGGCCTTTAAACAAGACTTTCGTGCATAACTTGCAGTTGATCTATTGAAGGCAACAATGCATTTGTTTAGCCTTAAAGTCATGTCACTGAGTCTCTTCTAGTCATTAAATCATTCTGAATTAATTCGAACGAATTCGATTTTCACCCTTTAAACATTATTTTCTTACATAACTTGCAATTAATCTACTGAAGACAACCATGCATTATTTTAGCATTAAAAAGCATATCACTCAGTCTTTTCAATCATTAAATTGTTTGAAGGCACTTCGAACCAATTCTATTTTTGAATTTAGAACACGACTTTCATGCATAACTTGCACTTGAGCTATTGAAGGCAACTATTCATTTTTTTAGCCTTAAAGTCATATTATTGCGTCTCTTTTAGTCATTAAATCTTTCTAAATCACTTCGAACGAAATTCAGCCTTTAAACATGACATTTGTGCATAACTTGCAGTTGAACTATTGAAGGCAACAATGCATTTGTTTAGCCTTAAAGTCATGTCACTGAGTCTGTTCTAGTCATTAAATCATTCCAAATTAATTCGAACGAATTCGATTTTCGCCCTTCAAATATTATTTTCTTACATAACTTGCAATTAATCTACTGAAGACAACAATGCATTATTTTAGCATTAAAAAGCATATCACTCAGTCTTTTCAATCATTAAATTGTTTGAAGGCGCTTCGAGCTAATACTATTTTTGAATTTAGAACACGACTTTCATGCATAACTTGCACTTGAACTATTGAAGGCAACTATTCATTTTTTTAGCCTTAAAGTCATATTATTGCGTCTCTTTTAGTCATTAAATCTTTCTAAATCACTTCAAGTGAAATTCAGCCTTTAAACATGACTTTCGTGCATAACTTGCAGTTGATCTATTGAAGGCAACAATGCATTTATTTAGCCTTAAAGTCATGTCACTGAGTCTGTTCTAGTCATTAAATCATTCTAAATTAATTCGAACGAATTCTATTTTCGCCCTTCAAATATTATTTTCTTACATAACTTGCAATTAATCTACTGAAGACAACAATGCATTATTTTAGCATTAAAAAGCATATCACTCAGTCTTTTCAATCATTAAATTGTTTGAAGGCGCTTCGAGCTAATACTATTTTTGAATTTAGAACACGACTTTTATGCATAACTTGCACTTGAACTATTGAAGGCAACTATTCATTTTTTTAGCCTTAAAGTCATATTATTGCGTCTCTTTTAGTCATTAAATCTTTCTAAATCACTTCAAGTGAAATTCAGCCTTTAAACATGACTTTCGTGCATAACTTGCAGTTGATCTATTGAAGGCAACAATGCATTTATTTAGCCTTAAAGTCATGTCACTGAGTCTGTTCTAGTCATTAAATCATTCTAAATTAATTCGAACGAATTCTATTTTCGCCCTTCAAATATTATTTTCTTACATAACTTGCAATTAATCTACTGAAGACAACAATGCATTATTTTTGCATTAAAAAGCATATCACTCAGTCTTTTCAATCATTAAATTGTTTGAAGGCACTTCGAACCAATTCAATTTTTGAATTTAGAACACGACTTTCATGCACAACTTGCACTTGATCTATTGAAGGCAACTATTCATTTTTTTAGCATTAAAGTCATATTATTGCGTCTCTTTTAGTCATTAAATCTTTCTAAATCACATCGAACGAAATTCAGCCTTTAAACATGACTTTCGTGCATAACTAGCAGTTGATCTATTGAAGGCAACAATGCATTTGTTTAGCCTTAAAGTCTTGTCACTGAGTCAGTTCTAGTCATTAAATCATTCTAAATTAATTCGAACGAATTCGATTTTTGCCCTTTAAACATTATTTTCTTACATAACTTGCAATTAATCTACTGAAGACAACAATGCATTATTTTAGCATTAAAAAGCATATCACTCAGTCTTTTCAATTATTAAATTGTTTGAAGGCACTTCGAACAAATTCTATTTTTGAATTTAGAACACGACTTTCATGCATAACTTGCACTTGATCTATTGAAGGCAGCTATTCATTTTTTTAGCCTTAAAGTCATATTATTGCGTCTCTTTTAGTCATTAAATCTTTCTGAATCACTTCGAATGAAATTCGGCCTTTAAACATGACTTTCGTGCATAACTTGCAGCTGATCTATTGAAGGCAACAATGCATTTGTTTAGCCTTAAAGTCATGTCACTGAGTCTCTTCTAGTCATTCAATCACTCAAAATTCATTCGAACGAATTCTATTTTCGCCCTTCAAACATTATTTTCTTACATAACTTGCAATTAATCTACTGAAGACAACAATGCATTATTTTAGCATTAAAAAGCATATCACTCAGTCTTTTCGATCATTAAATTGTTTGAAGGCACTTCAAACAAATTCTATTTTTGAATTTAGAACACGACTTTCATGCATAACTTGCACTTGAACTATTGAAGGCAACTATTCATTTTTTTAGCCTTAAAGTCATATTATTGCGTCTCTTTTAGTCATTAAATCTTTCTGAATCACTTCGAATGAAATTCGGCCTTTAAACATGACTTTCGTGCATAACTTGCAGTTGATCTATTGAAGGCAACAATGCATTTGTTTAGCCTTAAAGTCATGTCACTGAGTCTCTTCTAGTCATTCAATCACTCAAAATTCATTCGAACGAATTCTATTTTCGCCCTTCAAACATTATTTTCTTACATAACTTGCAATTAATCTACTGAAGACAACAATGCATTATTTTAGCATTAAAAAGCATATCACTCAGTCTTTTCAATCATTAAATTGTTTGAAGGCACTTCGAACCAATTCTATTTTTGAATTTAGAACACGACTTTCATGCATAACTTGCACTTGATCTATTGAAGGCAACTATTCATTTTTTTAGCCTTAAAGTCATATTATTGCGTCTCTTTTAGTCATTAAATATTTCCGAATCACTTCGAATGAAATTCAGCCTTTAAACATGACTTTCGTGCATAACTTGCAGTTGATCTTCTGAAGGCAACAATGCATTTGTTTAGCCTTAAAGTCATGTCACTGAGTCTGTTCTAGTCATTAAATCATTCTAAATTAATTCGAACGAATTCTATTTTCGCCATTCAAACATTATTTTCTTACATAACTTGCCATTAATCTATTGAAGACAACAATGAATTATTTTACCATTAAAAAGCACATGACTCAGTCTTTTCAATCATTAAATTGTTTGAAGCCACTTCGAACCAATTCTATTTTTGAATTTAGAACACGACTTTCATGCATAACTTGCACTTGATCTATTGAAGGCAACTATTCATTTTTTTAGCCTTAAAGTCATATTATTGCGTCTCTTTTAGTCATTAAATATTTCTGAATCACTTCGAATGAAATTCGGCCTTTAAACATGACTTTCGTGCATAACTTGCAGTTGATCTATTGAAGGCAACAATGCATTTGTTTAGCCTTAAAGTCATGTCACGGAGTCTCTTCTAGTCATTAAATCATTCAAAATTAATTCGAAAGAATTCTATTTTCGCCCTTCAAACATTATTTTCTTACATAACTTGCAATTAATCTACTGAAGACAACAATGCATTATTTTAGCGTTAAAAAGCATATCACTCAGTCTTTTCAATCATTAAATTGTTTGAAGGCACTTCGAACCAATTCTATTTTTGAATTTAGAACACGACATTCATGCATAACTTGCACTTCATCTATTGAAGGCAACTATTCATCTTTTTGGCCTTAAAGTCAGATTATTGCGTCTCTTTTAGTCATTAAATCTTTCTGAATAACTTCGAATGAAATTCGGCCTTTAAACAAGACTTTCGTGCATAACTTGCAGTTGATCTATTGAAGGCAACAATGCATTTGTTTAGCCTTAAAGTCATGTCACTGAGTCTCTTCTAGTCATTAAATCATTCTGAATTAATTCGAACGAATTCGATTTTCGCCCTTTAAACATTATTTTCTAACATAACTTGCAATTAATCTACTGAAGACAACCATGCATTATTTTAGCATTAAAAAGCATATCACTCAGTCTTTTCAATCATTAAATTGTTTGAAGGCACTTCGAACCAATTCTATTTTTGAATTTAGAACACGACTTTCATGCATAACTTGCACTTGAGCTATTGAAGGCAACTATTCATTTTTTTAGCCTTAAAGTCATATTATTGCGTCTCTTTTAGTCATTAAATCTTTCTAAATCACTTCGAACGAAATTCAGCATTTAAACATGACATTTGTGCATAACTTGCAGTTGAACTATTGAAGGCAACAATGCATTTGTTTAGCCTTAAAGTCATGTCACTGAGTCTGTTCTAGTCGTTAAATCATTCTAAATTAATTCGAACGAATTCGATTTTCGCCCTTCAAATATTATTTTCTTACATAACTTGCAATTAATCTACTGAAGACAACAATGCATTATTTTAGCATTAAAAAGCATATCACTCAGTATTTTCAATAATTAAATTGTTTGAAGGCACTTCGAACCAATTCTATTTTTGAATTTAGAACACGACTTTCATGCATAACTTGCACTTGATCTATTGAAGGCAACTATTCATTTTTTTAGCCTTAAAGTCATATTATTGCGTCTCTGTTAGTCATTAAATCTTTCTGAATAACTTCGAATGAAATTCGGCCTTTAAACATGACTTTCGTGCATAACTTGCAGTTGATCTATTGATGGCAACAATGCATTTGTTTAGCCATAAAGTCATGTCACGGAGTCTCTTCAAGTCATTAAATCATTCTAAATTAATTCGAAAGAATTCTATTTTCGCCCTTCAAACATTATTTTCTTACATAACTTGCAATTAATCTACTGAAGACAACAATGCATTATTTTAGCGTTAAAAAGCATATCACTCAGTCTTTTCAATCATTAAATTGTTTGAAGGCACTTCGAACCAATTCTATTTTTGAATTCAGAACACGACATTCATGCATAACGTGCACTTGATCTATTGAAGGCAACTATTCATCTTTTTGGCCTTAAAGTCAGATTATTGCGTCTCTTTTAGTCATTAAATCTTTCTGAATAACTTCGAATGAAATTCGGCCTTTAAACAAGACTTTCGTGCATAACTTGCAGTTGATCTATTGAAGGCAACAATGCATTTGTTTAGCCTTAAAGTCATGTCACTGAGTCTGTTCTAGTCATTAAATCATTCTAAATTAATTCGAACGAATTCTATTTTCGCCCTTCAAATATTATTTTCTTACATAACTTGCAATTAATCTACTGAAGACAACAATGCATTATTTTAGCATTAAAAAGCATATCACTCAGTCTTTTCAATCATTAAATTGTTTGAAGGCACTTCGAACCAATTCAATTTTTGAATTTAGAACACGACTTTCATGCACAACTTGCACTTGATCTATTGAAGGCAACTATTCATTTTTTTAGCCTGAAAGTCATATTATTGCGTCTCTTTTAGTCATTAAATCTTTCTGAATAACTTCGAATGAAATTCGGCCTTTAAACAAGACTTTCGTGCATAACTTGCAGTTGATCTATTGAAGGCAACAATGCATTTGTTTAGCCTTAAAGTCATGTCACTGAGTCTCTTCTAGTCATTAAATCATTCTGAATTAATTCGAACGAATTCGATTTTCACCCTTTAAACATTATTTTCTTACATAACTTGCAATTAATCTACTGAAGACAACCATGCATTATTTTAGCATTAAAAAGCATATCACTCAGTCTTTTCAATCATTAAATTGTTTGAAGGCACTTCGAACCAATTCTATTTTTGAATTTAGAACACGACTTTCATGCATAACTTGCACTTGAGCTATTGAAGGCAACTATTCATTTTTTTAGCCTTAAAGTCATATTATTGCGTCTCTTTTAGTCATTAAATCTTTCTAAATCACTTCGAACGAAATTCAGCCTTTAAACATGACATTTGTGCATAACTTGCAGTTGAACTATTGAAGGCAACAATGCATTTGTTTAGCCTTAAAGTCATGTCACTGAGTCTGTTCTAGTCATTAAATCATTCCAAATTAATTCGAACGAATTCGATTTTCGCCCTTCAAATATTATTTTCTTACATAACTTGCAATTAATCTACTGAAGACAACAATGCATTATTTTAGCATTAAAAAGCATATCACTCAGTCTTTTCAATCATTAAATTGTTTGAAGGCGCTTCGAGCTAATACTATTTTTGAATTTAGAACACGACTTTCATGCATAACTTGCACTTGAACTATTGAAGGCAACTATTCATTTTTTTAGCCTTAAAGTCATATTATTGCGTCTCTTTTAGTCATTAAATCTTTCTAAATCACTTCAAGTGAAATTCAGCCTTTAAACATGACTTTCGTGCATAACTTGCAGTTGATCTATTGAAGGCAACAATGCATTTATTTAGCCTTAAAGTCATGTCACTGAGTCTGTTCTAGTCATTAAATCATTCTAAATTAATTCGAACGAATTCTATTTTCGCCCTTCAAATATTATTTTCTTACATAACTTGCAATTAATCTACTGAAGACAACAATGCATTATTTTAGCATTAAAAAGCATATCACTCAGTCTTTTCAATCATTAAATTGTTTGAAGGCGCTTCGAGCTAATACTATTTTTGAATTTAGAACACGACTTTTATGCATAACTTGCACTTGAACTATTGAAGGCAACTATTCATTTTTTTAGCCTTAAAGTCATATTATTGCGTCTCTTTTAGTCATTAAATCTTTCTAAATCACTTCAAGTGAAATTCAGCCTTTAAACATGACTTTCGTGCATAACTTGCAGTTGATCTATTGAAGGCAACAATGCATTTATTTAGCCTTAAAGTCATGTCACTGAGTCTGTTCTAGTCATTAAATCATTCTAAATTAATTCGAACGAATTCTATTTTCGCCCTTCAAATATTATTTTCTTACATAACTTGCAATTAATCTACTGAAGACAACAATGCATTATTTTTGCATTAAAAAGCATATCACTCAGTCTTTTCAATCATTAAATTGTTTGAAGGCACTTCGAACCAATTCAATTTTTGAATTTAGAACACGACTTTCATGCACAACTTGCACTTGATCTATTGAAGGCAACTATTCATTTTTTTAGCATTAAAGTCATATTATTGCGTCTCTTTTAGTCATTAAATCTTTCTAAATCACATCGAACGAAATTCAGCCTTTAAACATGACTTTCGTGCATAACTAGCAGTTGATCTATTGAAGGCAACAATGCATTTGTTTAGCCTTAAAGTCTTGTCACTGAGTCAGTTCTAGTCATTAAATCATTCTAAATTAATTCGAACGAATTCGATTTTTGCCCTTTAAACATTATTTTCTTACATAACTTGCAATTAATCTACTGAAGACAACAATGCATTATTTTAGCATTAAAAAGCATATCACTCAGTCTTTTCAATTATTAAATTGTTTGAAGGCACTTCGAACAAATTCTATTTTTGAATTTAGAACACGACTTTCATGCATAACTTGCACTTGATCTATTGAAGGCAGCTATTCATTTTTTTAGCCTTAAAGTCATATTATTGCGTCTCTTTTAGTCATTAAATCTTTCTGAATCACTTCGAATGAAATTCGGCCTTTAAACATGACTTTCGTGCATAACTTGCAGCTGATCTATTGAAGGCAACAATGCATTTGTTTAGCCTTAAAGTCATGTCACTGAGTCTCTTCTAGTCATTCAATCACTCAAAATTCATTCGAACGAATTCTATTTTCGCCCTTCAAACATTATTTTCTTACATAACTTGCAATTAATCTACTGAAGACAACAATGCATTATTTTAGCATTAAAAAGCATATCACTCAGTCTTTTCGATCATTAAATTGTTTGAAGGCACTTCAAACAAATTCTATTTTTGAATTTAGAACACGACTTTCATGCATAACTTGCACTTGAACTATTGAAGGCAACTATTCATTTTTTTAGCCTTAAAGTCATATTATTGCGTCTCTTTTAGTCATTAAATCTTTCTGAATCACTTCGAATGAAATTCGGCCTTTAAACATGACTTTCGTGCATAACTTGCAGTTGATCTATTGAAGGCAACAATGCATTTGTTTAGCCTTAAAGTCATGTCACTGAGTCTCTTCTAGTCATTCAATCACTCAAAATTCATTCGAACGAATTCTATTTTCGCCCTTCAAACATTATTTTCTTACATAACTTGCAATTAATCTACTGAAGACAACAATGCATTATTTTAGCATTAAAAAGCATATCACTCAGTCTTTTCAATCATTAAATTGTTTGAAGGCACTTCGAACCAATTCTATTTTTGAATTTAGAACACGACTTTCATGCATAACTTGCACTTGATCTATTGAAGGCAACTATTCATTTTTTTAGCCTTAAAGTCATATTATTGCGTCTCTTTTAGTCATTAAATATTTCCGAATCACTTCGAATGAAATTCAGCCTTTAAACATGACTTTCGTGCATAACTTGCAGTTGATCTTCTGAAGGCAACAATGCATTTGTTTAGCCTTAAAGTCATGTCACTGAGTCTGTTCTAGTCATTAAATCATTCTAAATTAATTCGAACGAATTCTATTTTCGCCATTCAAACATTATTTTCTTACATAACTTGCCATTAATCTATTGAAGACAACAATGAATTATTTTACCATTAAAAAGCACATGACTCAGTCTTTTCAATCATTAAATTGTTTGAAGCCACTTCGAACCAATTCTATTTTTGAATTTAGAACACGACTTTCATGCATAACTTGCACTTGATCTATTGAAGGCAACTATTCATTTTTTTAGCCTTAAAGTCATATTATTGCGTCTCTTTTAGTCATTAAATATTTCTGAATCACTTCGAATGAAATTCGGCCTTTAAACATGACTTTCGTGCATAACTTGCAGTTGATCTATTGAAGGCAACAATGCATTTGTTTAGCCTTAAAGTCATGTCACGGAGTCTCTTCTAGTCATTAAATCATTCAAAATTAATTCGAAAGAATTCTATTTTCGCCCTTCAAACATTATTTTCTTACATAACTTGCAATTAATCTACTGAAGACAACAATGCATTATTTTAGCGTTAAAAAGCATATCACTCAGTCTTTTCAATCATTAAATTGTTTGAAGGCACTTCGAACCAATTCTATTTTTGAATTTAGAACACGACTTTCATGCATAACTTGCACTTCATCTATTGAAGGCAACTATTCATTTTTTTAGCCTTAAAGTCATATTATTGCGTCTCTTTTAGTCATTAAATCTTTCTGAATAACTTCGAATGAAATTCGGCCTTTAAACATGACTTTCGTGCATAACTTGCAGTTGATCTATTGAAGGCAACAATGCATTTCTTTAGCCTTAAAGTCATGTCACGGAGTCAGTTCTAGTCATTAAATCATTCAAAATTAATTGGAAAGAATTCTATTTTCGCCCTTCAAACATTATTTTCTTACATAGCTTGCAATTAATCTACAGAAGACAACAATGCATTATTTTAACATTAAAAAGCATATCACTCAGGCCTTTCAATCATTAAATTGTTTGAAGGCACTTCAAACAAATTCTATTTTTGAATTTAGAACACGACTTTCATGCATAACTTGCACTTGAACTATTGAAGGCAACTATTCATTTTTTTAGCCTTAAAGTCATATTATTGCGTCTCTTTTAGTCATTAAATCTTTCTGAATCACTTCGAATGAAATTCGGCCTTTAAACATGACTTTCGTGCATAACTTGCAGTTGATCTTTTCAAGGCAACAATGCATTTGTGGAGCCTTAAAGTCATGTCACTGAGTCTCTTCTAGTCATTAAATCATTCTAAATTAATTCGAACGAATTCTATTTTCGCCATTCAAACATTATTTTCTTACATAACTCACAATTAATCTACTGAAGACAACAGTGCTTTATTTTAGCATTAAAAAGCATATCACTCAGTCTTCTGAATCATTAAATTGTTTGAGGGCACTTCGAACCAATTCTATTTTTTAATTTAGAACACGACTTTCATGCATAACTTGCACTTGAACTATTGAAGGCAACTATTCATTTTTTTAGCCTTAAAGTCATATTATTGGGTCTCTTTTAGTCATTAAATATTTCTGAATCACTTCGAATGAAATTCGGCCTTTAAACATGACCTTCGTGTATAACTTGCAGTTGATTTATTGAAGGCAACAATGCATTTGTTTAGCCTTAAAGTCATGTCACTGAGTCTCTTCTAGTCATTAAATCATTCTAAATTAATTCGAACGAATTCGATTTTCGCCCTTTAAACATTATTTTTTTACATAACTTGCAATTTATCTACTGAAGACAACAATGCATTATTTTAGCATTAAAAAGCGTATCACTCAGTCCTTTCAATCATTAAATTGTTTGAAGGCACTTCGAACCAATTCTATTTTTGAATTTAGAACACGACTTTCATGCATAACTTGCACTTGAACTATTGAAGGCAACTATTCATTTTTTTAGCCTTAAAGTCATATTATTGCGTCTCTTTTAGTCATTAAATCTTTCTGAATAACTTCGAATGAAATTCAGCCTTTAAACATGACTTTCGTGCATAACTTGCAGTTGATCTATTGAAGGCAACAATGCATTTGTTTAGCCATAAAGTCATGTCACGGAGTCTCTTCCAGTCATTAAATCATTCTAAATTAATTCGAAAGAATTCTATTTTCGCCCTTCAAACATTATTTTCTTACATAACTTGCAATTAATCTACTGAAGACAACAATGCATTATTTTAGCGTTAAAAAGCATATCACTCAGTCTTTTCAATCATTAAATTGTTTGAAGGCACTTCGAACCAATTCTATTTTTGAATTTAGAACACGACATTCATGCATAACTTGCACTTCATCTATTGAAGGCAACTATTCATCTTTTTGGCCTTAAAGTCAGATTATTGCGTCTCTTTTAGTCATTAAATCTTTCTGAATAACTTCGAATGAAATTCGGCCTTTAAACAAGACTTTCGTGCATAACTTGCAGTTGATCTATTGAAGGCAACAATGCATTTGTTTAGCCTTAAAGTCATGTCACTGAGTCTCTTCTAGTCATTAAATCATTCTGAATTAATTCGAACGAATTCGATTTTCGCCCTTTAAACATTATTTTCTAACATAACTTGCAATTAATCTACTGAAGACAACCATGCATTATTTTAGCATTAAAAAGCATATCACTCAGTCTTTTCAATCATTAAATTGTTTGAAGGCACTTCGAACCAATTCTATTTTTGAATTTAGAACACGACTTTCATGCATAACTTGCACTTGAGCTATTGAAGGCAACTATTCATTTTTTTAGCCTTAAAGTCATATTATTGCGTCTCTTTTAGTCATTAAATCTTTCTAAATCACTTCGAACGAAATTCAGCATTTAAACATGACATTTGTGCATAACTTGCAGTTGAACTATTGAAGGCAACAATGCATTTGTTTAGCCTTAAAGTCATGTCACTGAGTCTGTTCTAGTCGTTAAATCATTCTAAATTAATTCGAACGAATTCGATTTTCGCCCTTTAAACATTATTTTCTTACATAACTTGCAATTAATCTACTGAAGACAACAATGCATTATTTTAGCATTAAAAAGCATATCACTCAGTATTTTCTATAATTAAATTGTTTGAAGGCACTTCGAACCAATTCTATTTTTGAATTTAGAACACGACTTTCATGCATAACTTGCACTTGATCTATTGAAGGCAACTATTCATTTTTTTAGCCTTAAAGTCATATTATTGCGTCTCTGTTAGTCATTAAATCTTTCTGAATAACTTCGAATGAAATTCGGCCTTTAAACATGACTTTCGTGCATAACTTGCAGTTGATCTATTGATGGCAACAATGCATTTGTTTAGCCATAAAGTCATGTCACGGAGTCTCTTCAAGTCATTAAATCATTCTAAATTAATTCGAAAGAATTCTATTTTCGCCCTTCAAACATTATTTTCTTACATAACTTGCAATTAATCTACTGAAGACAACAATGCATTATTTTAGCGTTAAAAAGCATATCACTCAGTCTTTTCAATCATTAAATTGTTTGAAGGCACTTCGAACCAATTCTATTTTTGAATTCAGAACACGACATTCATGCATAACTTGCACTTGATCTATTGAAGGCAACTATTCATCTTTTTGGCCTTAAAGTCAGATTATTGCGTCTCTTTTAGTCATTAAATCTTTCTGAATAACTTCGAATGAAATTCGGCCTTTAAACAAGACTTTCGTGCATAACTTGCAGTTGATCTATTGAAGGCAACAATGCATTTGTTTAGCCTTAAAGTCATGTCACTGAGTCTGTTCTAGTCATTAAATCATTCTAAATTAATTCGAACGAATTCTATTTTCGCCCTTCAAATATTATTTTCTTACATAACTTGCAATTAATCTACTGAAGACAACAATGCATTATTTTAGCATTAAAAAGCATATCACTCAGTCTTTTCAATCATTAAATTGTTTGAAGGCACTTCGAACCAATTCAATTTTTGAATTTAGAACACGACTTTCATGCACAACTTGCACTTGATCTATTGAAGGCAACTATTCATTTTTTTAGCCTGAAAGTCATATTATTGCGTCTCTTTTAGTCATTAAATCTTTCTGAATAACTTCGAATGAAATTCGGCCTTTAAACAAGACTTTCGTGCATAACTTGCAGTTGATCTATTGAAGGCAACAATGCATTTGTTTAGCCTTAAAGTCATGTCACTGAGTCTCTTCTAGTCATTAAATCATTCTGAATTAATTCGAACGAATTCGATTTTCACCCTTTAAACATTATTTTCTTACATAACTTGCAATTAATCTACTGAAGACAACCATGCATTATTTTAGCATTAAAAAGCATATCACTCAGTCTTTTCAATCATTAAATTGTTTGAAGGCACTTCGAACCAATTCTATTTTTGAATTTAGAACACGACTTTCATGCATAACTTGCACTTGAGCTATTGAAGGCAACTATTCATTTTTTTAGCCTTAAAGTCATATTATTGCGTCTCTTTTAGTCATTAAATCTTTCTAAATCACTTCGAACGAAATTCAGCATTTAAACATGACATTTGTGCATAACTTGCAGTTGAACTATTGAAGGCAACAATGCATTTGTTTAGCCTTAAAGTCATGTCACTGAGTCTGTTCTAGTCGTTAAATCATTCTAAATTAATTCGAACGAATTCGATTTTCGCCCTTCAAATATTATTTTCTTACATAACTTGCAATTAATCTACTGAAGACAACAATGCATTATTTTAGCATTAAAAAGCATATCACTCAGTATTTTCAATAATTAAATTGTTTGAAGGCACTTCGAACCAATTCTATTTTTGAATTTAGAACACGACTTTCATGCATAACTTGCACTTGATCTATTGAAGGCAACTATTCATTTTTTTAGCCTTAAAGTCATATTATTGCGTCTCTGTTAGTCATTAAATCTTTCTGAATAACTTCGAATGAAATTCGGCCTTTAAACATGACTTTCGTGCATAACTTGCAGTTGATCTATTGATGGCAACAATGCATTTGTTTAGCCATAAAGTCATGTCACGGAGTCTCTTCAAGTCATTAAATCATTCTAAATTAATTCGAAAGAATTCTATTTTCGCCCTTCAAACATTATTTTCTTACATAACTTGCAATTAATCTACTGAAGACAACAATGCATTATTTTAGCGTTAAAAAGCATATCACTCAGTCTTTTCAATCATTAAATTGTTTGAAGGCACTTCGAACCAATTCTATTTTTGAATTCAGAACACGACATTCATGCATAACGTGCACTTGATCTATTGAAGGCAACTATTCATCTTTTTGGCCTTAAAGTCAGATTATTGCGTCTCTTTTAGTCATTAAATCTTTCTGAATAACTTCGAATGAAATTCGGCCTTTAAACAAGACTTTCGTGCATAACTTGCAGTTGATCTATTGAAGGCAACAATGCATTTGTTTAGCCTTAAAGTCATGTCACTGAGTCTGTTCTAGTCATTAAATCATTCTAAATTAATTCGAACGAATTCTATTTTCGCCCTTCAAATATTATTTTCTTACATAACTTGCAATTAATCTACTGAAGACAACAATGCATTATTTTAGCATTAAAAAGCATATCACTCAGTCTTTTCAATCATTAAATTGTTTGAAGGCACTTCGAACCAATTCAATTTTTGAATTTAGAACACGACTTTCATGCACAACTTGCACTTGATCTATTGAAGGCAACTATTCATTTTTTTAGCCTGAAAGTCATATTATTGCGTCTCTTTTAGTCATTAAATCTTTCTGAATAACTTCGAATGAAATTCGGCCTTTAAACAAGACTTTCGTGCATAACTTGCAGTTGATCTATTGAAGGCAACAATGCATTTGTTTAGCCTTAAAGTCATGTCACTGAGTCTCTTCTAGTCATTAAATCATTCTGAATTAATTCGAACGAATTCGATTTTCACCCTTTAAACATTATTTTCTTACATAACTTGCAATTAATCTACTGAAGACAACCATGCATTATTTTAGCATTAAAAAGCATATCACTCAGTCTTTTCAATCATTAAATTGTTTGAAGGCACTTCGAACCAATTCTATTTTTGAATTTAGAACACGACTTTCATGCATAACTTGCACTTGAGCTATTGAAGGCAACTATTCATTTTTTTAGCCTTAAAGTCATATTATTGCGTCTCTTTTAGTCATTAAATCTTTCTAAATCACTTCGAACGAAATTCAGCCTTTAAACATGACATTTGTGCATAACTTGCAGTTGAACTATTGAAGGCAACAATGCATTTGTTTAGCCTTAAAGTCATGTCACTGAGTCTGTTCTAGTCATTAAATCATTCCAAATTAATTCGAACGAATTCGATTTTCGCCCTTCAAATATTATTTTCTTACATAACTTGCAATTAATCTACTGAAGACAACAATGCATTATTTTAGCATTAAAAAGCATATCACTCAGTCTTTTCAATCATTAAATTGTTTGAAGGCGCTTCGAGCTAATACTATTTTTGAATTTAGAACACGACTTTCATGCATAACTTGCACTTGAACTATTGAAGGCAACTATTCATTTTTTTAGCCTTAAAGTCATATTATTGCGTCTCTTTTAGTCATTAAATCTTTCTAAATCACTTCAAGTGAAATTCAGCCTTTAAACATGACTTTCGTGCATAACTTGCAGTTGATCTATTGAAGGCAACAATGCATTTATTTAGCCTTAAAGTCATGTCACTGAGTCTGTTCTAGTCATTAAATCATTCTAAATTAATTCGAACGAATTCTATTTTCGCCCTTCAAATATTATTTTCTTACATAACTTGCAATTAATCTACTGAAGACAACAATGCATTATTTTAGCATTAAAAAGCATATCACTCAGTCTTTTCAATCATTAAATTGTTTGAAGGCGCTTCGAGCTAATACTATTTTTGAATTTAGAACACGACTTTTATGCATAACTTGCACTTGAACTATTGAAGGCAACTATTCATTTTTTTAGCCTTAAAGTCATATTATTGCGTCTCTTTTAGTCATTAAATCTTTCTAAATCACTTCAAGTGAAATTCAGCCTTTAAACATGACTTTCGTGCATAACTTGCAGTTGATCTATTGAAGGCAACAATGCATTTATTTAGCCTTAAAGTCATGTCACTGAGTCTGTTCTAGTCATTAAATCATTCTAAATTAATTCGAACGAATTCTATTTTCGCCCTTCAAATATTATTTTCTTACATAACTTGCAATTAATCTACTGAAGACAACAATGCATTATTTTTGCATTAAAAAGCATATCACTCAGTCTTTTCAATCATTAAATTGTTTGAAGGCACTTCGAACCAATTCAATTTTTGAATTTAGAACACGACTTTCATGCACAACTTGCACTTGATCTATTGAAGGCAACTATTCATTTTTTTAGCATTAAAGTCATATTATTGCGTCTCTTTTAGTCATTAAATCTTTCTAAATCACATCGAACGAAATTCAGCCTTTAAACATGACTTTCGTGCATAACTAGCAGTTGATCTATTGAAGGCAACAATGCATTTGTTTAGCCTTAAAGTCTTGTCACTGAGTCAGTTCTAGTCATTAAATCATTCTAAATTAATTCGAACGAATTCGATTTTTGCCCTTTAAACATTATTTTCTTACATAACTTGCAATTAATCTACTGAAGACAACAATGCATTATTTTAGCATTAAAAAGCATATCACTCAGTCTTTTCAATTATTAAATTGTTTGAAGGCACTTCGAACAAATTCTATTTTTGAATTTAGAACACGACTTTCATGCATAACTTGCACTTGATCTATTGAAGGCAGCTATTCATTTTTTTAGCCTTAAAGTCATATTATTGCGTCTCTTTTAGTCATTAAATCTTTCTGAATCACTTCGAATGAAATTCGGCCTTTAAACATGACTTTCGTGCATAACTTGCAGCTGATCTATTGAAGGCAACAATGCATTTGTTTAGCCTTAAAGTCATGTCACTGAGTCTCTTCTAGTCATTCAATCACTCAAAATTCATTCGAACGAATTCTATTTTCGCCCTTCAAACATTATTTTCTTACATAACTTGCAATTAATCTACTGAAGACAACAATGCATTATTTTAGCATTAAAAAGCATATCACTCAGTCTTTTCGATCATTAAATTGTTTGAAGGCACTTCAAACAAATTCTATTTTTGAATTTAGAACACGACTTTCATGCATAACTTGCACTTGAACTATTGAAGGCAACTATTCATTTTTTTAGCCTTAAAGTCATATTATTGCGTCTCTTTTAGTCATTAAATCTTTCTGAATCACTTCGAATGAAATTCGGCCTTTAAACATGACTTTCGTGCATAACTTGCAGTTGATCTATTGAAGGCAACAATGCATTTGTTTAGCCTTAAAGTCATGTCACTGAGTCTCTTCTAGTCATTCAATCACTCAAAATTCATTCGAACGAATTCTATTTTCGCCCTTCAAACATTATTTTCTTACATAACTTGCAATTAATCTACTGAAGACAACAATGCATTATTTTAGCATTAAAAAGCATATCACTCAGTCTTTTCAATCATTAAATTGTTTGAAGGCACTTCGAACCAATTCTATTTTTGAATTTAGAACACGACTTTCATGCATAACTTGCACTTGATCTATTGAAGGCAACTATTCATTTTTTTAGCCTTAAAGTCATATTATTGCGTCTCTTTTAGTCATTAAATATTTCCGAATCACTTCGAATGAAATTCAGCCTTTAAACATGACTTTCGTGCATAACTTGCAGTTGATCTTCTGAAGGCAACAATGCATTTGTTTAGCCTTAAAGTCATGTCACTGAGTCTGTTCTAGTCATTAAATCATTCTAAATTAATTCGAACGAATTCTATTTTCGCCATTCAAACATTATTTTCTTACATAACTTGCCATTAATCTATTGAAGACAACAATGAATTATTTTACCATTAAAAAGCACATGACTCAGTCTTTTCAATCATTAAATTGTTTGAAGCCACTTCGAACCAATTCTATTTTTGAATTTAGAACACGACTTTCATGCATAACTTGCACTTGATCTATTGAAGGCAACTATTCATTTTTTTAGCCTTAAAGTCATATTATTGCGTCTCTTTTAGTCATTAAATATTTCTGAATCACTTCGAATGAAATTCGGCCTTTAAACATGACTTTCGTGCATAACTTGCAGTTGATCTATTGAAGGCAACAATGCATTTGTTTAGCCTTAAAGTCATGTCACGGAGTCTCTTCTAGTCATTAAATCATTCAAAATTAATTCGAAAGAATTCTATTTTCGCCCTTCAAACATTATTTTCTTACATAACTTGCAATTAATCTACTGAAGACAACAATGCATTATTTTAGCGTTAAAAAGCATATCACTCAGTCTTTTCAATCATTAAATTGTTTGAAGGCACTTCGAACCAATTCTATTTTTGAATTTAGAACACGACTTTCATGCATAACTTGCACTTCATCTATTGAAGGCAACTATTCATTTTTTTAGCCTTAAAGTCATATTATTGCGTCTCTTTTAGTCATTAAATCTTTCTGAATAACTTCGAATGAAATTCGGCCTTTAAACATGACTTTCGTGCATAACTTGCAGTTGATCTATTGAAGGCAACAATGCATTTCTTTAGCCTTAAAGTCATGTCACGGAGTCAGTTCTAGTCATTAAATCATTCAAAATTAATTGGAAAGAATTCTATTTTCGCCCTTCAAACATTATTTTCTTACATAGCTTGCAATTAATCTACAGAAGACAACAATGCATTATTTTAACATTAAAAAGCATATCACTCAGGCCTTTCAATCATTAAATTGTTTGAAGGCACTTCAAACAAATTCTATTTTTGAATTTAGAACACGACTTTCATGCATAACTTGCACTTGAACTATTGAAGGCAACTATTCATTTTTTTAGCCTTAAAGTCATATTATTGCGTCTCTTTTAGTCATTAAATCTTTCTGAATCACTTCGAATGAAATTCGGCCTTTAAACATGACTTTCGTGCATAACTTGCAGTTGATCTTTTCAAGGCAACAATGCATTTGTGGAGCCTTAAAGTCATGTCACTGAGTCTCTTCTAGTCATTAAATCATTCTAAATTAATTCGAACGAATTCTATTTTCGCCATTCAAACATTATTTTCTTACATAACTCACAATTAATCTACTGAAGACAACAGTGCTTTATTTTAGCATTAAAAAGCATATCACTCAGTCTTCTGAATCATTAAATTGTTTGAGGGCACTTCGAACCAATTCTATTTTTTAATTTAGAACACGACTTTCATGCATAACTTGCACTTGAACTATTGAAGGCAACTATTCATTTTTTTAGCCTTAAAGTCATATTATTGGGTCTCTTTTAGTCATTAAATATTTCTGAATCACTTCGAATGAAATTCGGCCTTTAAACATGACCTTCGTGTATAACTTGCAGTTGATTTATTGAAGGCAACAATGCATTTGTTTAGCCTTAAAGTCATGTCACTGAGTCTCTTCTAGTCATTAAATCATTCTAAATTAATTCGAACGAATTCGATTTTCGCCCTTTAAACATTATTTTTTTACATAACTTGCAATTTATCTACTGAAGACAACAATGCATTATTTTAGCATTAAAAAGCGTATCACTCAGTCCTTTCAATCATTAAATTGTTTGAAGGCACTTCGAACCAATTCTATTTTTGAATTTAGAACACGACTTTCATGCATAACTTGCACTTGAACTATTGAAGGCAACTATTCATTTTTTTAGCCTTAAAGTCATATTATTGCGTCTCTTTTAGTCATTAAATCTTTCTGAATAACTTCGAATGAAATTCAGCCTTTAAACATGACTTTCGTGCATAACTTGCAGTTGATCTATTGAAGGCAACAATGCATTTGTTTAGCCATAAAGTCATGTCACGGAGTCTCTTCCAGTCATTAAATCATTCTAAATTAATTCGAAAGAATTCTATTTTCGCCCTTCAAACATTATTTTCTTACATAACTTGCAATTAATCTACTGAAGACAACAATGCATTATTTTAGCGTTAAAAAGCATATCACTCAGTCTTTTCAATCATTAAATTGTTTGAAGGCACTTCGAACCAATTCTATTTTTGAATTTAGAACACGACATTCATGCATAACTTGCACTTCATCTATTGAAGGCAACTATTCATCTTTTTGGCCTTAAAGTCAGATTATTGCGTCTCTTTTAGTCATTAAATCTTTCTGAATAACTTCGAATGAAATTCGGCCTTTAAACAAGACTTTCGTGCATAACTTGCAGTTGATCTATTGAAGGCAACAATGCATTTGTTTAGCCTTAAAGTCATGTCACTGAGTCTCTTCTAGTCATTAAATCATTCTGAATTAATTCGAACGAATTCGATTTTCGCCCTTTAAACATTATTTTCTAACATAACTTGCAATTAATCTACTGAAGACAACCATGCATTATTTTAGCATTAAAAAGCATATCACTCAGTCTTTTCAATCATTAAATTGTTTGAAGGCACTTCGAACCAATTCTATTTTTGAATTTAGAACACGACTTTCATGCATAACTTGCACTTGAGCTATTGAAGGCAACTATTCATTTTTTTAGCCTTAAAGTCATATTATTGCGTCTCTTTTAGTCATTAAATCTTTCTAAATCACTTCGAACGAAATTCAGCATTTAAACATGACATTTGTGCATAACTTGCAGTTGAACTATTGAAGGCAACAATGCATTTGTTTAGCCTTAAAGTCATGTCACTGAGTCTGTTCTAGTCGTTAAATCATTCTAAATTAATTCGAACGAATTCGATTTTCGCCCTTTAAACATTATTTTCTTACATAACTTGCAATTAATCTACTGAAGACAACAATGCATTATTTTAGCATTAAAAAGCATATCACTCAGTATTTTCTATAATTAAATTGTTTGAAGGCACTTCGAACCAATTCTATTTTTGAATTTAGAACACGACTTTCATGCATAACTTGCACTTGATCTATTGAAGGCAACTATTCATTTTTTTAGCCTTAAAGTCATATTATTGCGTCTCTGTTAGTCATTAAATCTTTCTGAATAACTTCGAATGAAATTCGGCCTTTAAACATGACTTTCGTGCATAACTTGCAGTTGATCTATTGATGGCAACAATGCATTTGTTTAGCCATAAAGTCATGTCACGGAGTCTCTTCAAGTCATTAAATCATTCTAAATTAATTCGAAAGAATTCTATTTTCGCCCTTCAAACATTATTTTCTTACATAACTTGCAATTAATCTACTGAAGACAACAATGCATTATTTTAGCGTTAAAAAGCATATCACTCAGTCTTTTCAATCATTAAATTGTTTGAAGGCACTTCGAACCAATTCTATTTTTGAATTCAGAACACGACATTCATGCATAACTTGCACTTGATCTATTGAAGGCAACTATTCATCTTTTTGGCCTTAAAGTCAGATTATTGCGTCTCTTTTAGTCATTAAATCTTTCTGAATAACTTCGAATGAAATTCGGCCTTTAAACAAGACTTTCGTGCATAACTTGCAGTTGATCTATTGAAGGCAACAATGCATTTGTTTAGCCTTAAAGTCATGTCACTGAGTCTGTTCTAGTCATTAAATCATTCTAAATTAATTCGAACGAATTCTATTTTCGCCCTTCAAATATTATTTTCTTACATAACTTGCAATTAATCTACTGAAGACAACAATGCATTATTTTAGCATTAAAAAGCATATCACTCAGTCTTTTCAATCATTAAATTGTTTGAAGGCGCTTCGAGCTAATACTATTTTTGAATTTAGAACACGACTTTCATGCATAACTTGCACTTGAACTATTGAAGGCAACTATTCATTTTTTTAGCCTTAAAGTCATATTATTGCGTCTCTTTTAGTCATTAAATCTTTCTAAATCACTTCAAGTGAAATTCAGCCTTTAAACATGACTTTCGTGCATAACTTGCAGTTGATCTATTGAAGGCAACAATGCATTTATTTAGCCTTAAAGTCATGTCACTGAGTCTGTTCTAGTCATTAAATCATTCTAAATTAATTCGAACGAATTCTATTTTCGCCCTTCAAATATTATTTTCTTACATAACTTGCAATTAATCTACTGAAGACAACAATGCATTATTTTAGCATTAAAAAGCATATCACTCAGTCTTTTCAATCATTAAATTGTTTGAAGGCGCTTCGAGCTAATACTATTTTTGAATTTAGAACACGACTTTTATGCATAACTTGCACTTGAACTATTGAAGGCAACTATTCATTTTTTTAGCCTTAAAGTCATATTATTGCGTCTCTTTTAGTCATTAAATCTTTCTAAATCACTTCAAGTGAAATTCAGCCTTTAAACATGACTTTCGTGCATAACTTGCAGTTGATCTATTGAAGGCAACAATGCATTTATTTAGCCTTAAAGTCATGTCACTGAGTCTGTTCTAGTCATTAAATCATTCTAAATTAATTCGAACGAATTCTATTTTCGCCCTTCAAATATTATTTTCTTACATAACTTGCAATTAATCTACTGAAGACAACAATGCATTATTTTTGCATTAAAAAGCATATCACTCAGTCTTTTCAATCATTAAATTGTTTGAAGGCACTTCGAACCAATTCAATTTTTGAATTTAGAACACGACTTTCATGCACAACTTGCACTTGATCTATTGAAGGCAACTATTCATTTTTTTAGCCTGAAAGTCATATTATTGCGTCTCTTTTAGTCATTAAATCTTTCTGAATAACTTCGAATGAAATTCGGCCTTTAAACAAGACTTTCGTGCATAACTTGCAGTTGATCTATTGAAGGCAACAATGCATTTGTTTAGCCTTAAAGTCATGTCACTGAGTCTCTTCTAGTCATTAAATCATTCTGAATTAATTCGAACGAATTCGATTTTCACCCTTTAAACATTATTTTCTTACATAACTTGCAATTAATCTACTGAAGACAACCATGCATTATTTTAGCATTAAAAAGCATATCACTCAGTCTTTTCAATCATTAAATTGTTTGAAGGCACTTCGAACCAATTCTATTTTTGAATTCAGAACACGACATTCATGCATAACTTGCACTTGATCTATTGAAGGCAACTATTCATCTTTTTGGCCTTAAAGTCAGATTATTGCGTCTCTTTTAGTCATTAAATCTTTCTGAATAACTTCGAATGAAATTCGGCCTTTAAACAAGACTTTCGTGCATAACTTGCAGTTGATCTATTGAAGGCAACAATGCATTTGTTTAGCCTTAAAGTCATGTCACTGAGTCTGTTCTAGTCATTAAATCATTCTAAATTAATTCGAACGAATTCTATTTTCGCCCTTCAAATATTATTTTCTTACATAACTTGCAATTAATCTACTGAAGACAACAATGCATTATTTTAGCATTAAAAAGCATATCACTCAGTCTTTTCAATCATTAAATTGTTTGAAGGCGCTTCGAGCTAATACTATTTTTGAATTTAGAACACGACTTTCATGCATAACTTGCACTTGAACTATTGAAGGCAACTATTCATTTTTTTAGCCTTAAAGTCATATTATTGCGTCTCTTTTAGTCATTAAATCTTTCTAAATCACTTCAAGTGAAATTCAGCCTTTAAACATGACTTTCGTGCATAACTTGCAGTTGATCTATTGAAGGCAACAATGCATTTATTTAGCCTTAAAGTCATGTCACTGAGTCTGTTCTAGTCATTAAATCATTCTAAATTAATTCGAACGAATTCTATTTTCGCCCTTCAAATATTATTTTCTTACATAACTTGCAATTAATCTACTGAAGACAACAATGCATTATTTTAGCATTAAAAAGCATATCACTCAGTCTTTTCAATCATTAAATTGTTTGAAGGCGCTTCGAGCTAATACTATTTTTGAATTTAGAACACGACTTTTATGCATAACTTGCACTTGAACTATTGAAGGCAACTATTCATTTTTTTAGCCTTAAAGTCATATTATTGCGTCTCTTTTAGTCATTAAATCTTTCTAAATCACTTCAAGTGAAATTCAGCCTTTAAACATGACTTTCGTGCATAACTTGCAGTTGATCTATTGAAGGCAACAATGCATTTATTTAGCCTTAAAGTCATGTCACTGAGTCTGTTCTAGTCATTAAATCATTCTAAATTAATTCGAACGAATTCTATTTTCGCCCTTCAAATATTATTTTCTTACATAACTTGCAATTAATCTACTGAAGACAACAATGCATTATTTTTGCATTAAAAAGCATATCACTCAGTCTTTTCAATCATTAAATTGTTTGAAGGCACTTCGAACCAATTCAATTTTTGAATTTAGAACACGACTTTCATGCACAACTTGCACTTGATCTATTGAAGGCAACTATTCATTTTTTTAGCCTGAAAGTCATATTATTGCGTCTCTTTTAGTCATTAAATCTTTCTGAATAACTTCGAATGAAATTCGGCCTTTAAACAAGACTTTCGTGCATAACTTGCAGTTGATCTATTGAAGGCAACAATGCATTTGTTTAGCCTTAAAGTCATGTCACTGAGTCTCTTCTAGTCATTAAATCATTCTGAATTAATTCGAACGAATTCGATTTTCACCCTTTAAACATTATTTTCTTACATAACTTGCAATTAATCTACTGAAGACAACCATGCATTATTTTAGCATTAAAAAGCATATCACTCAGTCTTTTCAATCATTAAATTGTTTGAAGGCACTTCGAACCAATTCTATTTTTGAATTTAGAACACGACTTTCATGCATAACTTGCACTTGAGCTATTGAAGGCAACTATTCATTTTTTTAGCCTTAAAGTCATATTATTGCGTCTCTTTTAGTCATTAAATCTTTCTAAATCACTTCGAACGAAATTCAGCCTTTAAACATGACATTTGTGCATAACTTGCAGTTGAACTATTGAAGGCAACAATGCATTTGTTTAGCCTTAAAGTCATGTCACTGAGTCTGTTCTAGTCATTAAATCATTCCAAATTAATTCGAACGAATTCGATTTTCGCCCTTCAAATATTATTTTCTTACATAACTTGCAATTAATCTACTGAAGACAACAATGCATTATTTTAGCATTAAAAAGCATATCACTCAGTCTTTTCAATCATTAAATTGTTTGAAGGCGCTTCGAGCTAATACTATTTTTGAATTTAGAACACGACTTTCATGCATAACTTGCACTTGAACTATTGAAGGCAACTATTCATTTTTTTAGCCTTAAAGTCATATTATTGCGTCTCTTTTAGTCATTAAATCTTTCTAAATCACTTCAAGTGAAATTCAGCCTTTAAACATGACTTTCGTGCATAACTTGCAGTTGATCTATTGAAGGCAACAATGCATTTATTTAGCCTTAAAGTCATGTCACTGAGTCTGTTCTAGTCATTAAATCATTCTAAATTAATTCGAACGAATTCTATTTTCGCCCTTCAAATATTATTTTCTTACATAACTTGCAATTAATCTACTGAAGACAACAATGCATTATTTTAGCATTAAAAAGCATATCACTCAGTCTTTTCAATCATTAAATTGTTTGAAGGCGCTTCGAGCTAATACTATTTTTGAATTTAGAACACGACTTTTATGCATAACTTGCACTTGAACTATTGAAGGCAACTATTCATTTTTTTAGCCTTAAAGTCATATTATTGCGTCTCTTTTAGTCATTAAATCTTTCTAAATCACTTCAAGTGAAATTCAGCCTTTAAACATGACTTTCGTGCATAACTTGCAGTTGATCTATTGAAGGCAACAATGCATTTATTTAGCCTTAAAGTCATGTCACTGAGTCTGTTCTAGTCATTAAATCATTCTAAATTAATTCGAACGAATTCTATTTTCGCCCTTCAAATATTATTTTCTTACATAACTTGCAATTAATCTACTGAAGACAACAATGCATTATTTTTGCATTAAAAAGCATATCACTCAGTCTTTTCAATCATTAAATTGTTTGAAGGCACTTCGAACCAATTCAATTTTTGAATTTAGAACACGACTTTCATGCATAACTTGTACTTGATCTATTGAAGGCAACTATTCATTTTTTTAGCCTGAAAGTCATATTATTGCGTCTCTTTTAGTCATTAAATCTCTCTGAATTACTTCGAATGAAATTCGACCTTTAAACATGACTTTCATGCATAACTTGCAGTTGATCTATTGAAGGCAACAATGTATTTGTTTAGCCTTAAAGTCATGTCACGGAGTCTCTTCTTGTCATTAAATCATTCAAAATTAATTCGAACGAATTCTATTTTCGCCCTTCAAACATTATTTTCTTACATAACTTGCAATTAATCTACTGAAGACAACAATGCATTATTTTAGCGTTAAAAAGCATATCACTCAGTCTTTTCAATCATTAAATTGTTTGAAGGCACTTCGAACCAATTCTATTTTTGAATTTAGAACACGACTTTCATGCATAACTTGCACTTTATCTATTGAAGGCAACTATTCATTTTTTTAGCCTTAAAGTCATATTATTGCGTCTCTTTTAGTCATTACATATTTCTGAATCACTTCGAATGAAATTCGGCCTTTAAACATGACTTTCGTGCATAACTTGCAGTTGATCTTCTGAAGGCAACAATGCATTTGTTTAGCCTTAAAGTCATGTCACTGAGTCTCTTCTAGTCATTAAATCATTCTAAATTAATTCGAACGAATTCTATTTTCGCCATTCAAACATTATTTTCTTACATAACTCGCAATTAATCTACTGAAGACAACAGTGCTTTATTTTAGCATTAAAAAGCATATCACTCAGTCTTCTCAATCATTAAATTGTTTGAAGGCACTTCGAACCAATTCTATTTTTGAATTTAGAACACGACTTTCATGCATAACTTGCACTTGAACTATTGAAGGCAACTATTAATTTTTTAAGCCTTAAAGTCATATTATTGCGTCTCTTTTAGTCATTAAATATTTCTGAATCACTTCGAATGAAATTCGGCCTTTAAACATGACTTTCGTGCATAACTTGCAGTTGATCTTTTGAAGGCAACAATGCATTTGTTTAGCCTTAAAGTCATGTCACTGAGTCTCTTCTAGTCATTAAATCATTCTAAATTAATTCGAACGAATTCTATTTTCGCCCTTCAAATATTATTTTCCTACATAACTTGCAATTAATCTACTGAAGACAACAATGCATTATTTTTGCATTAAAAAGCATATCACTCAGTCTTTTCAATCATTAAATTGTTTGAAGGCACTTCGAACCAATTCTATTTTTGAATTTAGAACACGACTTTCATGCATAACTTGCACTTGATCTATTGAAGGCAACTATTAATTTTTTTAGCCTTAAAGTCATATTATTGCGTCTCTTTTAGTCATTACATATTTCTGAATCACTTCGAATGACATTCGGCCTTTAAACATGACTTTCGTGCATAACTTGCAGTTGATCTTCTGAAGGCAACAATGCATTTGTTTAGCCTTAAAGTCATGTCACTGAGTCTCTTCTAGTCATTAAATCATTCTAAATTAATTCGAACGAATTCTATTTTCGCCCTTCAAATATTATTTTCTTACATAACTTGCAATTAATCTACTCAAGACAACAATGCATTATTTTTGCATTAAAAAGCATATCACTCAGTCTTTTCAATCATTAAATTCCTTGAAGGCACTTCGAACCAATTGAATTTTTGAATTTAGAAAACGACTTTCATGCATAACTTGCACTTGAACTATTAAAGGCAACTATTCATTTTTTTAGCCTTAAAGTCATATTATTGTGTCTCTTTTAGTCAGTAAATCTTTCTAAATCACTTCCTTCGAAATTCGGCCTTTAAACATGACTTTCGTATATAACTTGCAGTTGATCTATTGAAGGCAACAATGCATTTGTTTAGCCTTAAAGTCATGTCACTGAGTCTCTTGTAGTCATTAAATCATTCTAAATTAATTCGAACGAATTCTATTTTCGCCCTCCAAATATTATTTTCTTACATAACTTGCAATTAATCTACTGAAGACAACAATGCATTATTTTTGCATTAAAAAGCATATCACTCAGTCTTTTCAATCATTAAATTGTTTGAAGGCACTTCGAACCAATTCTATTTTTGAATTTAGAAAACAACTTTCATGCATAACTTGCACTTGAACTATTGAAGGCAACTATTCATTTTTTTAGCCTTAAAGTCATATTATTGCGTCTCTTTTAGTCATTAAATCTTTCTAAATCACTTCCTTCGAAATTCGGCCTTTAAACATGACTTTCGTATATAACTTGCAGGTGATCTATTGAAGGCAACAATGCATTTGTTTAGCCTTAAAGTCATGTCACTGAGTCTGTTCCAGTCATTAAATCATTCTAAATTAATTCGAACGAATTCTATTTTCGCCCTTCAAATATTAGTTTCCTACATAACTTGCAATTAATCTACTGAAGACAACAATGCATTATTTTTGCATTAAAAAGCATATCACTCAGTCTTTTCAATCATTAAATTGTTTGAAGGCACTTCGAACCAATTCTATTTTTGAATTTAGAACACAACTTTCATGCATAACTTGCACTTGATCTATTGAAGGCAACTATTCATTTTTTTAGCCTTAAAGTCATATTATTGCGTCTCTTTTAGTCATTACATATTTCTGAATCACTTCGAATGAAATTCGGCCTTTAAACATGACTTTCGTGCATAACTTGCAGTTGATCTTCTGAAGGCAACAATGCATTTGTTTAGCCTTAAAGTCATGTCACTGAGTCTCTTCTAGTCATTAAATCATTCTAAATTAATTCGAACGAATTCTATTTTCGCCCTTCAAATATTATTTTCTTACATAACTTGCAATTAATCTACTCAAGACAACAATGCATTATTTTTGCATTAAAAAGCATATCACTCAGTCTTTTCAATCATTAAATTCCTTGAAGGCACTTCGAACCAATTGAATTTTTGAATTTAGAAAACGACTTTCATGCATAACTTGCACTTGAACTATTAAAGGCAACTATTCATTTTTTTAGCCTTAAAGTCATATTATTGTGTCTCTTTTAGTCAGTAAATCTTTCTAAATCACTTCCTCCGAAATTCGGCCTTTAAACACGACTTTCGTATATAACTTGCAGTTGATCTATTGAAGGCAACAATGCATTTGTTTAGCCTTAAAGTCATGTCACTGAGTCTGTTCCAGTCATTAAATCATTCTAAATTAATTCGAACGAATTCTATTTTCGCCCTTCAAACATTATTTTCTTACATAACTTGCAATTAATCTACTGAAGACAACAATGCATTATTTTTGCATTAAAAAGCATATCACTCAGTCTTTTCAATCATTAAATTGTTTGAAGGCACTTCGAACCAATTCTATTTTTGAATTTAGAACACGACTTTCATGCATAACTTGCACTTGATCTATTGAAGGCAACTATTCATTTTTTTAGCCTTAAAGTCATATTATTGCGTCCCTTTTAGTCATTAAATCTTTCTAAATCACTTCCTTTGAAATTCGGCCTTTAAACATGACTTTCGTATATAACTTGCAGTTGATCTATTGAAGGCAACAATGCATTTGTTTAGCCTTAAAGTCATGTCACTGAGTCTGTTCCAGTCATTAAATCATTCTAAATTAATTCGAACGAATTCTATTTTCGCCCTTCAAACATTATTTTCTTACATAACTTGCAATTAATCTACTGAAGACAACAATGCATTATTTTTGCATTAAAAAGCATATCACTCAGTCTTTTCAATCATTAAATTGTTTGAAGGCACTTCGAACCAATTCTATTTTTGAATTTAGAACACGACTTTCATGCATAACTTGCACTTGATCTATTGAAGGCAACTATTCATTTTTTTAGCCTTAAAGTCATATTATTGCGTCTCTTTTAGTCATTAAATCTTTCTAAATCACTTCCTTCGAAATTCGGCCTTTAAACATGACTTTCGTATATAACTTCCAGTTGATCTATTGAAGGCAACAATGCATTTGTTTGGCCTTAAAGTCATGTCACTGAGTCTGTTCCAGTCATTAAATCATTCTAAATTAATTCGAACGAATTCTATTTTCGCCCTTCAAACATTATTTTCTTACATAACTTGCAATTAATCTACTGGAGACAACAATGCATTATTTTAGCTTTAAAAAGCATATCACTCAGTCTTTTCAATCATTAAATTGTTTGAAGGCACTTCGAACCAATTCAATTTTTGAATTTAGAAAACGACTTTCATGCATAACTTGCACTTGAACTATTGAAGGCAACTTTTCATTTTTTAAGCCTTAAAGTCATATTACTGCGTCTCTTTTAGTCATTAAATCTTTCTAAATCACTTCCTTCGAAATTCGGCCTTTAAACATGACTTTCGTATATAACTTGCAGTTGATCTATTGAAGGCAACAATGCATTTGTTTAGCCTTAAAGTCATGTCACTGAGTCTGTTCCAGTCATTAAATCATTCTAAATTAATTCGAACGAATTCTATTTTCGCCCTTCAAACATTATTTTCTTACATAACTTGCAATTAATCTACTGAAGACAATAATGCATTATTTTTGCATTAAAAAGCATATCACTTAGTCTTTTCAATCATTAAATTGTTTGAAGGCACTTCGAACCAATTCTATTTTTGAATTTAGAACACGACTTTCATGCATAACTTGCACTTGATCTATTGAAGGCAACTATTCATTTTTTTAGCCTTAAAGTCATATTATTGCGTCTCTTTTAGTCATTCAATATTTCTGAATCACTTCGAATGAAATTCGGCCTTTAGACATGACTTTCGTGCATAACTTGCAGTTGATCTTCTGAAGGCAACAATGCATTTGTTTAGCCTTAAAGTCATGTCACTGAGTCTCTTCTAGTCATTAAATCATTCAAAATTAATTCGAACGAATTCTATTTTCGCCCTTCAAACATTATTTTCTTACATAACTTGCAATTAATCTACTAGAGACAACAATGCATTATTTTAGCTTTAAAAAGCATATCACTCAGTCTTTTCAATCATTAAATTGTTTGAAGGCACTTCGAACCAGTTCTATTTTTGAATTTAGAACACGACTTTCATGCATAACTTGCACTTGATCTATTGAAGGCAACTATTCATTTTTTTAGCCTTAAAGTCATATTATTGCGTCTCTTTTAGTCATTAAATCTTTCTAAATCACTTCGTTCGAAATTCGGCCTTTAAACACGACTTTCGTATATAACTTGCAGTTGATCTATTGAAGGCAACAATGCATTTGTTTAGCCTTAAAGTCATGTCACTGAGTCTGTTCCAGTCATTAAATCATTCTAAATTAATTCGAACGAATTCTATTTTCACCCTTCAAACATTATTTTCTTACATAACTTGCAATTAATCTACTGAAGACAGCAATGCATTATTTTTGCATTAAAAAGCATATCACTCAGTCTTTTCAATCATTAAATTGTTTGAAGGCAATTCGAACCAATTCAATTTTTGAATTTAGAAAACGACTTTCATGCATAACTTGCACTTGAACTATTGAAGGCAACTATTCATTTTTTTAGCCTTAAAGTCAAATTATTGCGTCTCTTTTAGTCATTAAATCTTTCTAAATCACTTCCTTTGAAATTCGGCCTTTAAACATGACTTTCGTATATAACTTCCAGTTGATCTATTGAAGGCAACAATGCATTTGTTTAGCCTTAAAGTCATGTCACTGAGTCTGTTCCAGTCATTAAATCATTCTAAATTAATTCGAACGAATTCTATTTTCGCCCTTCAAACATTATTTTCTTACATAACTTGCAATTAATCTACTGAAGACAACAATGCATTATTTTTGCATTAAAAAGCATATCACTCAGTCTTTTCAATCATTAAATTGTTTGAAGGCACTTCGAACCAATTCTATTTTTGAATTTAGAACACGACTTTCATGCATAACTTGCACTTGATCTATTGAAGGCAACTATTCATTTTTTTAGCCTTAAAGTCATATTATTGCGTCTCTTTTAGTCATTAAATCTTTCTAAATCACTTCCTTCGAAATTCGGCCTTTAAACATGACTTTCGTATATAACTTCCAGTTGATCTATTGAAGGCAACAATGCATTTGTTTGGCCTTAAAGTCATGTCACTGAGTCTGTTCCAGTCATTAAATCATTCTAAATTAATTCGAACGAATTCTATTTTCGCCCTTCAAACATTATTTTCTTACATAACTTGCAATTAATCTACTGGAGACAACAATGCATTATTTTAGCTTTAAAAAGCATATCACTCAGTCTTTTCAATCATTAAATTGTTTGAAGGCACTTCGAACCAATTCAATTTTTGAATTTAGAAAACGACTTTCATGCATAACTTGCACTTGAACTATTGAAGGCAACTTTTCATTTTTTTAGCCTTAAAGTCATATTACTGCGTCTCTTTTAGTCATTAAATCTTTCTAAATCACTTCCTTCGAAATTCGGCCTTTAAACATGACTTTCGTATATAACTTGCAGTTGATCTATTGAAGGCAACAATGCATTTGTTTAGCCTTAAAGTCATGTCACTGAGTCTGTTCCAGTCATTAAATCATTCTAAATTAATTCGAACGAATTCTATTTTCGCCCTTCAAACATTATTTTCTTACATAACTTGCAATTAATCTACTGAAGACAATAATGCATTATTTTTGCATTAAAAAGCATATCACTTAGTCTTTTCAATCATTAAATTGTTTGAAGGCACTTCGAACCAATTCTATTTTTGAATTTAGAACACGACTTTCATGCATAACTTGCACTTGATCTATTGAAGGCAACTATTCATTTTTTTAGCCTTAAAGTCATATTATTGCGTCTCTTTTAGTCATTCAATATTTCTGAATCACTTCGAATGAAATTCGGCCTTTAGACATGACTTTCGTGCATAACTTGCAGTTGATCTTCTGAAGGCAACAATGCATTTGTTTAGCCTTAAAGTCATGTCACTGAGTCTCTTCTAGTCATTAAATCATTCAAAATTAATTCGAACGAATTCTATTTTCGCCCTTCAAACATTATTTTCTTACATAACTTGCAATTAATCTACTAGAGACAACAATGCATTATTTTAGCTTTAAAAAGCATATCACTCAGTCTTTTCAATCATTAAATTGTTTGAAGGCACTTCGAACCAGTTCTATTTTTGAATTTAGAACACGACTTTCATGCATAACTTGCACTTGATCTATTGAAGGCAACTATTCATTTTTTTAGCCTTAAAGTCATATTATTGCATCTCTTTTAGTCATTAAATCTTTCTAAATCACTTCGTTCGAAATTCGGCCTTTAAACATGACTTTCGTATATAACTTGCAGTTGATCTATTGAAGGCAACAATGCATTTGTTTAGCCTTAAAGTCATGTCACTGAGTCTGTTCCAGTCATTAAATCATTCAAAATAAATTCGAACGAATTCTATTTTCACCCTTCAAACATTATTTTCTTACATAACTTGCAATTAATCTACTGAAGACAGCAATGCATTATTTTTGCATTAAAAAGCATATCACTCAGTCTTTTCAATCATTAAATTGTTTGAAGGCAATTCGAACCAATTCAATTTTTGAATTTAGAAAACGACTTTCATGCATAACTTGCACTTGAACTATTGAAGGCAACTATTCATTTTTTTAGCCTTAAAGTCATATTATTGCGTCTCTTTTAGTCATTAAATCTTTCTAAATCACTTCCTTCGAAATTCGGCCTTTAAACATGACTTTCGTATATAACTTCCAGTTGATCTATTGAAGGCAACAATGCATTTGTTTGGCCTTAAAGTCATGTCACTGAGTCTGTTCCAGTCATTAAATCATTCTAAATTAATTCGAACGAATTCTATTTTCGCCCTTCAAACATTATTTTCTTACATAACTTGCAATTAATCTACTGAAGACAACAATGCATTATTTTTGCATTAAAAAGCATATCACTCAGTCTTCTCAATCATTAAATTGTGTGAAGGCACTTCGAACCAATTCTATTTTTGAATTCAGAACACGACTTTCATGCATAACTTGCACTTGATCTATTGAAGGCAACTATTCATTTTTTTAGCCTTAAAGTCATATTATTGCGTCTCTTTTAGTCATTAAATATTTCTGAATCACTTCGAATGAAATTCGGCCTTTAAACATGACTTTCGTGCATAACTTGCAGTTGATCTTCTGAAGGCAACAATGCATTTGTTTAGCCTTAAAGTCATGTCACTGAGTCTCTTCCAGTCATTAAATCATTCAAAATTAATTCGAACGAATTCTATTTTCGCCCTTCAAACATTATTTTCTTACATAACTTGCAATTAATCTACTGGAGACAACAATGCATTATTTTAGCTTTAAAAAGCATATCACTCAGTCTTTTCAATCATTAAATTGTTTGAAGGCACTTCGAACCAATTCAATTTTTGAATTTAGAACACGACTTTCATGCATAACTTGCACTTGAACTATTGAAGGCAACTTTTCATTTTTTTAGCCTTAAAGTCATATTACTGCGTCTCTTTTAGTCATTAAATCTTTCTAAATCACTTCCTTCGAAATTCGGCCTTTAAACATGACTTTCGTATATAACTTGCAGTTGATCTATTGAAGGCAACAATGCATTTGTTTAGCCTTAAAGTCATGTCACTGAGTCTGTTCCAGTCATTAAATCATTCTAAATTAATTCGAACGAATTCTATTTTCGCCCTTCAAACATTATTTTCTTACATAACTTGCAATTAATCTACTGAAGACAATAATGCATTATTTTTGCATTAAAAAGCATATCACTTAGTCTTTTCAATCATTAAATTGGTTGAAGGCACTTCGAACCAATTCTATTTTTGAATTTAGAACACGACTTTCATGCATAACTTGCACTTGATCTATTGAAGGCAACTATTCATTTTTTTAGCCTTAAAGTCATATTATTGCGTCTCTTTTAGTCATTCAATATTTCTGAATCACTTCGAATGAAATTCGGCCTTTAGACATGACTTTCGTGCATAACTTGCAGTTGATCTTCTGAAGGCAACAATGCATTTGTTTAGCCTTAAAGTCATGTCACTGAGTCTCTTCTAGTCATTAAATCATTCAAAATTAATTCGAACGAATTCTATTTTCGCCCTTCAAACATTATTTTCTTACATAACTTGCAATTAATCTACTAGAGACAACAATGCATTATTTTAGCTTTAAAAAGCATATCACTCAGTCTTTTCAATCATTAAATTGTTTGAAGGCACTTCGAACCAGTTCTATTTTTGAATTTAGAACACGACTTTCATGCATAACTTGCACTTGATCTATTGAAGGCAACTATTCATTTTTTTAGCCTTAAAGTCATATTATTGCGTCTCTTTTAGTCATTAAATCTTTCTAAATCACTTCCTTCGAAATTCGGCCTTTAAACATGACTTTCGTATATAACTTGCAGTTGATCTATTGAAGGCAACAATGCATTTGTTTAGCCTTAAAGTCATGTCACTGAGTCTGTTCCAGTCATTAAATCATTCAAAATAAATTCGAACGAATTCTATTTTCACCCTTCAAACATTATTTTCTTACATAACTTGCAATTAATCTACTGAAGACAGCAATGCATTATTTTTGCATTAAAAAGCATATCACTCAGTCTTTTCAATCATTAAATTGTTTGAAGGCAATTCGAACCAATTCAATTTTTGAATTTAGAAAACGACTTTCATGCATAACTTGCACTTGAACTATTGAAGGCAACTATTCATTTTTTTAGCCTTAAAGTCATATTATTGCGTCTCTTTTAGTCATTAAATCTTTCTAAATCACTTCCTTCGAAATTCGGCCTTTAAACATGACTTTCGTATATAACTTCCAGTTGATCTATTGAAGGCAACAATGCATTTGTTTGGCCTTAAAGTCATGTCACTGAGTCTGTTCCAGTCATTAAATCATTCTAAATTAATTCGAACGAATTCTATTTTCGCCCTTCAAACATTATTTTCTTACATAACTTGCAATTAATCTACTGAAGACAACAATGCATTATTTTTGCATTAAAAAGCATATCACTCAGTCTTCTCAATCATTAAATTGTGTGAAGGCACTTCGAACCAATTCTATTTTTGAATTCAGAACACGACTTTCATGCATAACTTGCACTTGATCTATTGAAGGCAACTATTCATTTTTTTAGCCTTAAAGTCATATTATTGCGTCTCTTTTAGTCATTAAATATTTCTGAATCACTTCGAATGAAATTCGGCCTTTAAACATGACTTTCGTGCATAACTTGCAGTTGATCTTCTGAAGGCAACAATGCATTTGTTTAGCCTTAAAGTCATGTCACTGAGTCTCTTCTAGTCATTAAATCATTCAAAATTAATTCGAACGAATTCTATTTTCGCCCTTCAAACATTATTTTCTTACATAACTTGCAATTAATCTACTGGAGACAACAATGCATTATTTTAGCTTTAAAAAGCATATCACTCAGTCTTTTCAATCATTAAATTGTTTGAAGGCACTTCGAACCAATTCTATTTTTGAATTTAGAACACGACTTTCATGCATAACTTGCACTTGAACTATTGAAGGCAACTTTTCATTTTTTTAGCCTTAAAGTCATATTACTGCGTCTCTTTTAGTCATTAAATCTTTCTAAATCACTTCCTTCGAAATTCGGCCTTTAAACATGACTTTCGTATATAACTTGCAGTTGATCTATTGAAGGCAACAATGCATTTGTTTAGCCTTAAAGTCATGTCACTGAGTCTGTTCCAGTCATTAAATCATTCTAAATTAATTCGAACGAATTCTATTTTCGCCCTTCAAACATTATTTTCTTACATAACTTGCAATTAATCTACTGAAGACAATAATGCATTATTTTTGCATTAAAAAGCATATCACTTAGTCTTTTCAATCATTAAATTGGTTGAAGGCACTTCGAACCAATTCTATTTTTGAATTTAGAACACGACTTTCATGCATAACTTGCACTTGATCTATTGAAGGCAACTATTCATTTTTTTAGCCTTAAAGTCATATTATTGCGTCTCTTTTAGTCATTCAATATTTCTGAATCACTTCGAATGAAATTCGGCCTTTAGACATGACTTTCGTGCATAACTTGCAGTTGATCTTCTGAAGGCAACAATGCATTTGTTTAGCCTTAAAGTCATGTCACTGAGTCTCTTCTAGTCATTAAATCATTCAAAATTAATTCGAACGAATTCTATTTTCGCCCTTCAAACATTATTTTCTTACATAACTTGCAATTAATCTACTAGAGACAACAATGCATTATTTTAGCTTTAAAAAGCATATCACTCAGTCTTTTCAATCATTAAATTGTTTGAAGGCACTTCGAACCAGTTCTATTTTTGAATTTAGAACACGACTTTCATGCATAACTTGCACTTGATCTATTGAAGGCAACTATTCATTTTTTTAGCCTTAAAGTCATATTATTGCGTCTCTTTTAGTCATTAAATCTTTCTAAATCACTTCCTTCGAAATTCGGCCTTTAAACATGACTTTCGTATATAACTTGCAGTTGATCTATTGAAGGCAACAATGCATTTGTTTAGCCTTAAAGTCATGTCACTGAGTCTGTTCCAGTCATTAAATCATTCAAAATAAATTCGAACGAATTCTATTTTCACCCTTCAAACATTATTTTCTTACATAACTTGCAATTAATCTACTGAAGACAGCAATGCATTATTTTTGCATTAAAAAGCATATCACTCAGTCTTTTCAATCATTAAATTGTTTGAAGGCAATTCGAACCAATTCAATTTTTGAATTTAGAAAACGACTTTCATGCATAACTTGCACTTGAACTATTGAAGGCAACTATTCATTTTTTTAGCCTTAAAGTCATATTATTGCGTCTCTTTTAGTCATTAAATCTTTCTAAATCACTTCCTTCGAAATTCGGCCTTTAAACATGACTTTCGTATATAACTTCCAGTTGATCTATTGAAGGCAACAATGCATTTGTTTGGCCTTAAAGTCATGTCACTGAGTCTGTTCCAGTCATTAAATCATTCTAAATTAATTCGAACGAATTCTATTTTCGCCCTTCAAACATTATTTTCTTACATAACTTGCAATTAATCTACTGAAGACAACAATGCATTATTTTTGCATTAAAAAGCATATCACTCAGTCTTCTCAATCATTAAATTGTGTGAAGGCACTTCGAACCAATTCTATTTTTGAATTCAGAACACGACTTTCATGCATAACTTGCACTTGATCTATTGAAGGCAACTATTCATTTTTTTAGCCTTAAAGTCATATTATTGCGTCTCTTTTAGTCATTAAATATTTCTGAATCACTTCGAATGAAATTCGGCCTTTAAACATGACTTTCGTGCATAACTTGCAGTTGATCTTCTGAAGGCAACAATGCATTTGTTTAGCCTTAAAGTCATGTCACTGAGTCTCTTCTAGTCATTAAATCATTCAAAATTAATTCGAACGAATTCTATTTTCGCCCTTCAAACATTATTTTCTTACATAACTTGCAATTAATCTACTGGAGACAACAATGCATTATTTTAGCTTTAAAAAGCATATCACTCAGTCTTTTCAATCATTAAATTGTTTGAAGGCACTTCGAACCAATTCTATTTTTGAATTTAGAACACGACTTTCATGCATAACTTGCACTTGAACTATTGAAGGCAACTTTTCATTTTTTTAGCCTTAAAGTCATATTACTGCGTCTCTTTTAGTCATTAAATCTTTCTAAATCACTTCCTTCGAAATTCGGCCTTTAAACATGACTTTCTTATATAACTTGCAGTTGATCTATTGAAGGCAACAATGCATTTGTTTAGCCTTAAAGTCATGTCACTGAGTCTGTTCCAGTCATTAAATCATTCTAAATTAATTCGAACGAATTCTATTTTCGCCCTTCAAACATTATTTTCTTACATAACTTGCAATTAATCTACTGAAGACAATAATGCATTATTTTTGCATTAAAAAGCATATCACTTAGTCTTTTCAATCATTAAATTGTTTGAAGGCACTTCGAACCAATTCTATTTTTGAATTTAGAACACGACTTTCATGCATAACTTGCACTTGATCTATTGAAGGCAACTATTCATTTTTTTAGCCTTAAAGTCATATTATTGCGTCTCTTTTAGTCATTCAATATTTCTGAATCACTTCGAATGAAATTCGGCCTTTAGACATGACTTTCGTGCATAACTTGCAGTTGATCTTCTGAAGGCAACAATGCATTTGTTTAGCCTTAAAGTCATGTCACTGAGTCTCTTCTAGTCATTAAATCATTCAAAATTAATTCGAACGAATTCTATTTTCGCCCTTCAAACATTATTTTCTTACATAACTTGCAATTAATCTACTAGAGACAACAATGCATTATTTTAGCTTTAAAAAGCATATCACTCAGTCTTTTCAATCATTAAATTGTTTGAAGGCACTTCGAACCAGTTCTATTTTTGAATTTAGAACACGACTTTCATGCATAACTTGCACTTGATCTATTGAAGGCAACTATTCATTTTTTTAGCCTTAAAGTCATATTATTGCGTCTCTTTTAGTCATTAAATCTTTCTAAATCACTTCCTTCGAAATTCGGCCTTTAAACATGACTTTCGTATATAACTTGCAGTTGATCTATTGAAGGCAACAATGCATTTGTTTAGCCTTAAAGTCATGTCACTGAGTCTGTTCCAGTCATTAAATCATTCAAAATAAATTCGAACGAATTCTATTTTCACCCTTCAAACATTATTTTCTTACATAACTTGCAATTAATCTACTGAAGACAGCAATGCATTATTTTTGCATTAAAAAGCATATCACTCAGTCTTTTCAATCATTAAATTGTTTGAAGGCAATTCGAACCAATTCAATTTTTGAATTTAGAACACGACTTTCATGCGCAACTTGCACTTGAACTATCAAAAGGCAAATATTCATTTTTTTAGTCTTAAAGTCATATTATTGCGTCTCTTTTAGTCATTAAATCTTTCTAAATCACTTCCTTCGAAATTTGGCCTTTAAACATGACTTTCCTATATAACTTGCAGTTGATCTATTGAAGGCAACAATGCATTTGTTTAGCCTTAAAGTCATGTCACTGAGTCTCTTGTAGTCATCAAATCATTCTAAATTAATTCGAACGAATTCTATTTTCGCCCTTCAAATATTATTTTCTTACATAACTTGCAATTAATCTACTGAAGACAACAATGCATTATTTTTGCATTAAAAAGCGTATCACTCAGTCTTTTCAATCATTAAATTTTTTGAAGGCACTTCGAACCAATTCAATTTTTGAATTTAGAACACCACTTTCATGCACAACTTGCACTTGATCTATTGAAGGCAACTATTCATTTTTTTAGCCTTAAAGTCATATTATTGCGTTTCTTTTAGTCATTAAATCTTTCTGAATAACTTCGAATGAAATTCGACCTTTAAACATGACTTTCATGCATAACTTGCAGTTGATCTATTGAAGGCAACAATGCATTTGTTTATCCTTAAAGTCATGTCAAGGAGTCTCTTCTAGTCATTAAATCATTCAAAATTAATTCGGACGAATTCTATTTTCGCCCTTCAAACGTTATTTTCTTACATAACTTGCAATTAATCTACTGGAGACAACAATGCATTATTTTAGCATTAAAACGCATATCACTCAGTCTTTTCAATCATTCAATTGTTTGAAGGCACTTCAAACAAATTCTATTTTTGAATTTAGAACACGACTTTCATGGATAACTTGCACTTGAACTATTGAAGGCAACTATTCATTTTTTTAGCCTTAAAGTCATATTTTTGGGTCTCTTTTAGTCATTAAATCTTTCTAAATCACTTCGAACGAAATTCGGCCTTTAAACATGACTTTCGTGCATAACTTGCAGTTGATCTTCTGAAGGCAACAATGCATTTGTTTAGCCTTAAAGTCATGTCACTGAGTCTGTTCCAGTCATTAAATCATTCTAAATTAATTCGAACGAATTCTATTTTCGCCCTTCAAACATTATGTTCTTACATAACTTGCAATTAATCTACTGAAGACAATATGCATTATTTTTGCATTAAAAAGCATATCACTCAGTCTTTTCAATCATTAAATTGTTTGAAGGCACTTCGAACCAATTCTTTTTTTGAATTTAAAACACGACTTTCATGCATAACTTGCACTTGATCTATTGAAGGCAACTATTCATTTTTTTAGCCTTAAAGTCATATTATTGCGTCTCTTTTAGTCATTAAATATTTCTGAATCACTTCGAATGAAATTCGGCCTTTAAACATGACTTTCGTGCATAACTTGCAGTTGATCTTCTGAAGGCAACAATGCATTTGTTTAGCCTTAAAGTCATGTCACTGAGTCTGTTCCAGTCATTAAATCATTCTAAATTAATTCGAACGAATTCTATTTTCGCCCTTCAAATATTATTTTATTACATAACTTGCAATTAATCTACTGAAGACAACAATGCATTATTTTTGCATTAAAAAGCATATCACTCAGTCTTTTCAATCATTAAATTGTTTGAAGGCACTTCGAACCAATTCTATTTTTGAATTTAGAACACGACTTTCATGCATAACTTGCACTTGATCTATTGAAGGCAACTATTCATTTTTTTTGCCTTAAAGTCATATTATTGCGTTTCTTTTAGTCATTAAATCTTTCTGAATCACTTCGAATGAATAACTTCGAATGAAATTCGACCTTTAAACATGACTTTCGTGCATAACTTGCAGTTGATCTATTGAAGGCAACAATGCATTTGTTTAGCCTTAAAGTCATGTCACGGAGTCTCTTCTAGTCATTAAATCATTCTAAATTAAATCGAACGAATTCTATTTTCGCCCTTCAAACATTATTTTCTTACATAACTTGCAATTAATCTACTGAAGACAACAATGCATTATTTTTGCATTAAAAAGCATATCACTCAGTCTTTTCAATCATTAAATTGTTTGAAGGCACTTCGAACCAGTACTATTTTTTAATTTAGAACATGACTTTCATGCATAACTTGCACTTGAACTATTGAAGGCAACTATTCATTTTTTTAGCCTTAAAGTCATATTATTGCGTCTCTTTTAGGCATTAAATCTTTCTGAATCACTTCGAATGATATTCGGCCTTTAAACATGACTTTCGTGCATAACTTGCAGTTGATCTTTTGAAGGCAACAATGCATTTGTTTAGCCTTAAAGTCATGTCACTGAGTCTCTTCTAGTCATTAAATCATTCTAAATTAATTCGAACGAATTCTATTTTCGCCCTTCAAATATTATTTTCTTACATAACTTGCAATTAATCTACTGAAGACAACAATGCATTATTTTAGCATTAAAAAGCATATTACTCAGTCTTTTCAATCATTAAATTGTTTGAAGGCACTTCGAACCAATTCTATTTTTGAATTTAGAACACGACTTTCATGCATAACTTGCACTTGAACTATTGAAGGCAACTATTCATTTATTTAGCCTTGAAGTCATATTATTGCGTCTCTTTTAGTCATTAAATCTTTCTGAATCACTTCTAACGAAATTCGGCCTTTAAACATGACTTTCGTGCATAACTTGCAGTTGATCTATTGAAGGCAACAATGCATTTGTTTAGCCTTAAAGTCATGTCACTGAGTCTGTTCTAGTCATTAAATCATTCTAAATTAATTCGAACGAATTCTATTTTCGCCCTTCAAACATTATTTTCTTACATAACTGGCAATTAATCTCTGAAGACAACAATGCATTATTTTAGCATTAAAAAGCATATCACTCAGTCTTTTCAATCATTAAATTGTTTGAAGGCACTTCGAACAAATTCTATTTTTGAATTTAGAACACGACTTTCATGCATAACTTGCACTTGATCTATTGAAGGGAACTATTCATTTTTTTTAGCCTTAAAGTCATATTATTGCGTCTCTTTTAGTCATTAAATCTTTCTGAATAACTGCAAATGAAATTCGACCTTTAAACATGGCTTTCATGCATAACTTGCAGTCGATCTATTGAAGGCAACAATGCATTTGTTTAGCCTTAAAGTAATTTCACGGTGTCTCTTCTAGTCATTAAATCATTCTAAATTAATTCGAACGAATTCTATTTTCGCCCTTCAAATATTATTTTCTTACATAACTTGCAATTAATCTACTGAAAACAACAATGCATTATTTTAGCATTAAAAAGCATATCACTCAGTCTTTTCAATCATTAAATTGTTTGAAGGCACTTCAAACAAATTCTACTTTTGAATTTAGAACACGACTTTCATGCATAACTTGCACTTGAACTATTGAAGGCAACTATTCATTTTTTTAGCCTTAAAGTCATATTATTGCGTCTCTTTTAGTCATTAAATCTTTCTAAATCACTTCGAACGAAAGTTGGCCTTTAAACATGACTTTCGTGCATAACTTGCAGTTGATCTATTGAAGGCAACAATGCATTTGTTTAGCCTTAAAGTCATGTCACTGTGTCTGTTCTAGTCATTAAATCATTCTAAATTAATTCGAACGAACTCTATTTTCGCCTTTCAAACATTATTTTCTTACATAACTTGCAATTAATCTACTAAAGACAACAATGCATTATTTTAGCATTAAAAAGCATATCACTCAGTCTTTTCAATCATTAAATTGTTTAAAGGCACTTCGAACCAGTACTATTTTTGAATTTAGAACACGACTTTCATGCATAACTTGCACTTGATCTATTGAAGGCAACTATTCATTTTTTTAGCCTTAAAGTCATATTATTGCGTCTCTTTTAGTCATTAAATCTTTTTTAATCACTTCGAATGAAATTCGGCCTTTAAACATGACTTTCGTGCATAACTTGCAGTTGATCTTTTGAGATAACAATGCATTTGTTTAGCCTTAAAGTCATGTCACTGAGTCTCTTCTAGTCATTAAATCATTCTAAATTAATTCGAACGAATTCTATTTTCGCCCTTCAAATATTATTTTCTTACATAACTTGCAATTAATCTACTGAAGACAACAATGCATTATTTTAGCATTAAAAAGCATATTACTCAGTCTTTTCAATCATTAAATTGTTTGAAGGCACTTCGAACCAATTCTATTTTTGAATTTAGAACACGACTTTCATGCATAACTTGCACTTGAACTATTGAAGGCAACTATTCATTTATTTAGCCTTGAAGTCATATTATTGCGTCTCTTTTAGTCATTAAATCTTTCTGAATCACTTCGAATGAAATTCGGCCTTTAAACATGACTTTCGTGGATAACTTGCAGTTGATCTTTTGAAGGCAACAATGCATTTGTTTAGCCTTAAAGTCATGTCACTGAGTCTCTTCTAGTCATTAAATCATTCTAAATTAATTCGAACGAATTCGATTTTCGCCCTTTAAACATTATTTTCTTACATAACTTGCAATTAATCTACTGAAGACAACAATGCATTATTTTAGCATTAAAAAGCATATCACTCAGTCTTTTCAATCATTAAATTGTTTGAAGGCACTTCGAACAAATTCTATTTTTGAATTTAGAACACGACTTTCATGCATAACTTGCACTTGATCTATTGAAGGGAACTATTCATTTTTTTTAGCCTTAAAATCATATTATTGCGTCTCTTTTAGTCATTAAATCTTTCTCAATAACTTCGAATGAAATTCGACCTTTAAACATGACTTTCATGCATAACTTGCAGTTGATCTATTGAAGGCAACAATGCATTTGTTTAGCCTTAAAGTCATGTCACTGAGTCTCTTGTAGTCATTAAATCATTCTAAATTAATTCGAACGAATTCTATTTTCGCCCTTCAAATATTATTTTCTTACATAACTTGCAATTAATCTACTGAAGACAACAATGCATTATTTTTGCATTAAAAAGCGTATCACTCAGTCTTTTCAATCATTAAATTGTTTGAAGGCACTTCGAACCAATTCAATTTTTGAATTTTGAACACCACTTTCATGCACAACTTGCACTTGATCTATTGAAGGCAACTATTCATTTTTTTAGCCTTAAACTCATATTATTGCGTCTCTTTTAGTCATTAAATCTTTCTAAATCACTTCTAACGAAATTCGGCCTTTAAACAAGACTTTCGTGCATGACTTGCAGTTGATCTATTGAAGGCAACAATGCATTTGTTTAGCCTTAAAGTCATGTTACTGAGTCTGTTCTAGTCATTAAATCATTCTAAATTAATTCGAACGAATTCTATTTTCGCCCTTCAAACATTATTTTCTTACATAACTTGCAATTAATCTACTGAAGACAACAATGCATTATTTTAGCATTAAAAAGCATATCACTCAGTCTTTTCAATCATTAAATTGTTTGAAGGCACTTCGAACCAGTACTATTTTTGAATTTAGAACACGGCTTTCATGCATAACTTGCACTTGAACTATTGAAGGCAACTATTCATTTTTTTAGCCTTCAAGTCATATTATTGCGTCTCTTTTAGTCATTAAATCTTTCTAAATCACTTCCTTCGAAATTCGGCCTTTAAACATGACTTTCGTATATAACTTGCAGTTGATCTATTGAAGGCAACAATGCATTTGTTTAGCCTTAAAGTCATGTCACTGAGTCTCTTGTAGTCATTAAATCATTCTAAATTAATTCGAACGAATTCTATTTTCGCCCTTCAAATATTATTTTCTTACATAACTTGCAATTAATCTACTCAAGACAACAATGCATTATTTTTGCATTAAAAAGCATATCACTCAGTCTTTTCAATCATTAAATTGTTTGAAGGCACTTCAAACAAATTCTATTTTTGAATTTAGAACACGACTTTCATGCATAACTAGCACTTGAACTATTGAAGGCAACTATTCATTTTTTTAGCCTTAAAGTCATATTATTGCGTCTCTTTTAGTCATTAAATCTTTCTGAATCACTTCGAATAAAATTCGGCCTTTAAACATGATTTTCGTGCATAAGTTGCAGTTGATCTATTGAAGGCAACAATGCATTTGTTTAGCCTTAAAGTCATTTCACGGAGTCTCCTCTAGTCAATAAATCATTCAAAATTAATTCAAACGAATTCTATTTTCGCCCTTCAAACATTATTTTCTTACATAACTTGCAATTAATCTACTGAAGACAACAATGCATTATTTTAGCATTAAAAAGCATATCACTCAGTCTTTTCAATCATTAAATTGTTTGAAGGCACTTTGAACCAATTCTATTTTTGAATTTAGAACACCACTTTCATGGATAACTTGCACTTGAACTATTGAAGGCAACTATCCATTTTTTTAGCCTTAAAGTCATATTATTGGGTCTCTTTTAGTCATTAAATCTTTCTAAAACACTTCGAACGAAATTCGGCCTTTAAACATGACTTTCGTGCATAACTTGCAGTTGATCTATTGAAGGCAACAATGCATTTGTTTAGCCTTAAAGTCATGTCACGGAGTCTCTTTTAGTCATTAAATCATTCAAAATTAATTCGAACGAATTCTATTTTCGCCCTTCAAACATTATTTTCTTACATAACTTGCAATTAATCTACTGAAGACAACAACACATTATTTTTGCATTAAAAAGCATATCACTTAGTCTTTTCAATCATTAAATTGTTTGAAGGCACTTCGAACCAATACTATTTTTGAATTTAGAACACGACTTTCATGCATAACTTGCACTTGATCTATTGAAGGCAACTATTCATTTTTTTAGTCTTAAGGTCATATTATTGCATCTCTTTTAGTCATTAAATCTTTCTGAATCACTTCGAATGAAATTCGGCCTTTAAACATGACTTTCGCGCATAACTTGCAGTTGATCTTTCGAAGGCAACAATGCATTTGTTTAGCCTTCAAGTCATGTCACTGAGTCTCTTCTAGTCATTAAATCATTCTAAATTAATTCGAACGAATTCTATTTTCGCCCTTCAAATATTATTTTCATACATAACTTGCAATTAATCTACTGAAGACAACAATGCATTATTTTTGCATTAAAAAGCATATCACTCAGTCTTTTCAATCATCAAATTGTTTGAAGGCACTTCGAACCAATTCTATTTTTGAATTTAGAACACGACTTTCATGCATAACTTGCACTTGAACTATTGAAGGCAACTATTCATTTTTTTAGCCTTAAAGTCATATTATTGCGTCTCTTTTAGTCATTAAATCTTTCTGAATCACTTCGAATAAAATTCGGCCTTTAAACATGATTTTCGTGCATAACTTGCAGTTGATCTTTTGAAGGCAACATTGCATTTGTTTAGCCTTAAAGTCATGTCACTGAGTCTCTTCTAGTCATTAAATCATTCTAAATTAATTCGAACGAATTCTATTTTCGCCCTTCAAATATTATTTTCTTACATAACTTGCAATTAATCTACTGAAGACAACAATGCATTATTTTAGCATTAAAAAGCATATCACTCAGTCTTTTCGATCATTAAATTGTTTTAAGGCACTTCAAACAAATTCTATTTTTGAATTTAGAACACGACTTTCATGCATAACTTGCACTTGAACTATTGAAGGCAACTATTCATTTTTTTAGCCTTCAAGTAATATTATTGCGTCTCTTTTAGTCATTAAATCTTTCTAAATCACTTCCTTCGAAATTCGGCCTTTAAACATGACTTTCGTATATAACTTGCAGTTGATCTATTGAAGGCAACAATGCATTTGTTTAGCCTTAAAGTCATGTCACGGAGTCTCTTGTAGTCATTAAATCATTCTAAATTAATTCGAACGAATTCTATTTTCGCCCTTCAAATATTATTTTCTTACATAACTTGCAATTAATCTACTCAAGACAACAATGCATTATTTTTGCATTAAAAAGCATATCACTCAGTCTTTTCAATCATTAAGATGTTTGAAGGCACTTCAAACAAATTCTATTTTTGAATTTAGAACACGACTTTCATGCATAACTTGCACTTGAACTATTGAAGGCAACTATTCATTTTTTTAGCCTTAAACTCATATTATTGCGTCTCTTTTAGTCATTAAATCTTTCTGAATCACTTCGAATAAAATTCGACCTTTAAACATGATTTTCGTGCATAACTTGCAGTTGATCTATTGAAGGCAACAATGCATTTGTTTAGCCTTAAAGTCATTTCACAGAGTCTCCTCTAGTCATTAAATCATTCAAAATTAATTCAAACGAATTCTATTTTCGCCCTTCAAACATTATTTTCTTACATAACTTGCAATTAATCTACTGAAGACAACAATGCATTATTTTAGCATTAAAAAGCATATCACTCAGTCTTTTCAATCATTAAATTGTCTGAAGGCACTTCGAACCAATTCTATTTTTGAATTTAGAACACCACTTTCATGGATAACTTCCACTTGAACTATTGAAGGCAACTATTCATTTTTTTAGCCTTAAAGTCATATTATTGGGTCTCTTTTAGTCATTAAATCTTTCTAAAACACTTCGAACGAAATTCGGCCTTTAAACATGACTTTCGTGCATAACTTGCAGTTGATCTATTGAAGGCAACAATGCATTTGTTTAGCCTTAAAGTCATGTCACGGAGTCTCTTTTAGTCATTAAATCATTCAAAATTAATTCGAACGAATTCTATTTTCGCCCTTCAAACATTATTTTCTTACATAACTTGCAATTAATCTACTGAAGACGACAACACATTATTTTTGCATTAAAAAGCATATCACTTAGTCTTTTGAATCATTAAATTGTTTGAAGGCACTTCGAACCAATACTATTTTTGAATTTAGAACACGACTTTCATGCATAACTTGCACTTGATCTATTGAAGGCAACTATTCATTTTTTTAGCCTTAAAGTCATATTATTGCGTCTCTTTTAGTCATTAAATCTTTCTGAATCACTTCGAATAAAATTCGGCCTTTAAACATGATTTTCGTGCATAACTTGCAGTTGATCTTTTGAAGGCAACATTGCATTTGTTTAGCCTTAAAGTCATGTCACTGAGTCTCTTCTAGTCATTAAATCATTCTAAATTAATTCGAACGAATTCTATTTTCGCCCTTCAAATATTATTTTCTTACATAACTTGCAATTAATCTACTGAAGACAACAATGCATTATTTTAGCATTAAAAAGCATATCACTCAGTCTTTTCAATCATTAAATTGTTTTAAGGCACTTCAAACAAATTCTATTTTTGAATTTAGAACACGTCTTTCATGCATAACTTGCACTTGAACTATTGAAGGCAACTATTCATTTTTTTAGCCTTCAAGTAATATTATTGCGTCTCTTTTAGTCATTAAATCTTTCTAAATCACTTCCTTCGAAATTCGGCCTTTAAACATGACTTTCGTATATAACTTGCAGTTGATCTATTGAAGGCAACAATGCATTTGTTTAGCCTTAAAGTCATGTCACGGAGTCTCTTGTAGTCATTAAATCATTCTAAATTAATTCGAACGAATTCTATTTTCGCCCTTCAAATATTATTTTCTTACATAACTTGCAATTAATCTACTCAAGACAACAATGCATTATTTTTGCATTAAAAAGCATATCACTCAGTCTTTTCAATCATTAAGATGTTTGAAGGCACTTCAAACAAATTCTATTTTTGAATTTAGAACACGACTTTCATGCATAACTTGCACTTGAACTATTGAAGGCAACTATTCATTTTTTTAGCCTTAAACTCATATTATTGCGTCTCTTTTAGTCATTAAATCTTTCTGAATCACTTCGAATAAAATTCGACCTTTAAACATGATTTTCGTGCATAACTTGCAGTTGATCTATTGAAGGCAACAATGCATTTGTTTAGCCTTAAAGTCATTTCACAGAGTCTCCTCTAGTCATTAAATCATTCAAAATTAATTCAAACGAATTCTATTTTCGCCCTTCAAGCATTATTTTCTTACATAACTTGCAATTAATCTACTGAAGACAACAATGCATTATTTTAGCATTAAAAAGCATATCACTCAGTCTTTTCAATCATCAAATTGTCTGAAGGCACTTCGAACCAATTCTATTTTTGAATTTAGAACACCACTTTCATGGATAACTTGCACTTGAACTATTGAAGGCAACTATTCATTTTTTTAGCCTTAAAGTCATATTATTGGGTCTCTTTTAGTCATTAAATCTTTCTAAAACACTTCGAACGAAATTCGGCCTTTAAACATGACTTTCGTGCATAACTTGCAGTTGATCTATTGAAGGCAACAATGCATTTGTTTAGCCTTAAAGTCATGTCACGGAGTCTCTTTTAGTCATTAAATCATTCAAAATTAATTCGAACGAATTCTATTTTCGCCCTTCAAACATTATTTTCTTACATAACTTGCAATTAATCTACTGAAGACAACAACACATTATTTTTGCATTAGAAAGCATATCACTTAGTCTTTTCAATCATTAAATTGTTAGAAGGCACTTCGAACCAATACTATTTTTGAATTTAGAACACGACTTTCATGCATAACTTGCACTTGAACTATTGAAGGCAACTATTCATTTTTTTAGCCTTAAAGTTATATTATTGCGTCTCTTTTAGTCATTAAATCTTTCTGAATTACTTCTAATAAAATTCGGCCTTTAAACATGATTTTCGTGCATAACTTGCAGTTGATCTATTGAAGGCAACAATGCATTTGTCTATTGAAGGCAACAATCTATTGAAGGCATTAATTTAGAATGATTTAATGACTAGAAGAGACTCAGTGACATGACTTTAAGGCTAAACAAATGCATTGTTGCCTTCAATAGATCAACTACAAGTTATGCACGAAAGTCATGTTTAAAGGCCGAATTTAGTTCGAAGTGATTTAGAATGATTTATTGACTAAAAGAAACGCAAAAATATGACTTTAAGGCAAAAAAAATGCATAGTTGCCATCAATAGATCAATTGCGAGTTATGCATGAAAGTCGCGTTTTAAATGCAAAAAGTGAATTGGTTCGAAGTCCCTTCCAACAGTTTAATGATTGAAAAGACTGAGTGATATGCTTGTTAATGGTAAAATAATGTATTGTTGTCTTCAGTAGATTAATTGCAAGTTATGTAAGAAAATAATGTTTGAAGGGCGAAAATAGAATTCTTTCGAATTAGTGTAGAATGATTTAATGACTAGAAGAGACTCAGTGACATGACTTTAAAGCTAAACAAATGCATTGTTGCCTTCATTAGATAGATCAACTGCAAGTTATGCACGAAAGTCATGTTTAAAGGCCGAATTTCATTCGAAGTGATTTAGAATGATTTACTGACTAAAAGAGACGCAAAAATATGACTTTAAGGCTAAAAAATGCATTGTTGCCATCAATAGATCAATTGCAAGTTACGCATTAAAGTCGCGTTTTAAATGCAAAAAAGAGAATTTGTTCGTAGTGCCTTCCAACAATTTAATGATTGAAAAGACTGAGTGATATGCTTTTTGATGGTAAAATAATGTATTGTGGTCTTCAGTAGATTAATTGCAAGTTATGTAAGAAAATAATGTTTGAAGGGCGAAAAAAGAATTCGTTCAAATTAATTTAGAATGATTTAATGACTAGAAGAGACTCAGTGACATGACTTTAAGGCTAAACAAATGCATTGTTGCCTTCAATAGATCAACTGCAAGTTATGCACGAAAGTCATGTTTAAAGGCCGAATTTCGTTCGAAGTGATTTAGAATGATTTACTGACCAAAAGAAACGCAAAAATATGACTTTAAGGCAAAAAAAATGCATAGTTGCCATCAATTGATCAATTGCGAGTTATGCATGAAAGTCGCGTATTAAATGCAAAAAGTGAATTGGTTCGAAGTGCCTTCAAACAATTTAATGATTGAAAAGACTGAGTGATATGCTTGTTAATGGTAAAATAATGAATTGTTGTCTTCAGTAGATTAATTGCAGGTTATGTAAGAAAATAATGTTTGAAGGGCGAAAAAAGAATTCGTTCAAATTAATGTTGAATGATTTAACGACTAGAAGAGACTCAGTGACATGACTTTAAGGCTAAACAAATGCATTGTTGCCTTCAATAGATCAACTGCAAGTTATGCACGAAAGTCATGTTTAAAGGCCGAATTTCGTTCGAAGTGATTTAGAATGATTTACTGACTAAAAGAAACGCAAAAATATGACTTTAAGGCTAAAAAATGCATAGTTGCCATAAATAGATCAATTGCAAGTTATGCATGAAAGTCGCGTTTTAAATGCAAAAAGAGAATTTGTTCGTAGTGCCTTCCAACAATTTAATGATTGAAAAGACTGAGTGATATGGTTTTTAATGGTAAAATAATGTATTGTCGTGTTCAGTAGATTAATTGCAGGTTATGTAAGAAAATAATGTTTGAAGGGCGAAAAAAGAATTCGTTCGAATTAATGTAGAATGATTTAATGACTAGAAGAGACTCAGTGACATGACTTTAAGGCTAAACAAATGCATTGTTGCCTTCAACAGATCAACTGCAAGTTATGCACGAAAGTCATGTTTAAAGGCCGAATTTCATTTGAAGTGATTTAGAACGATTTACTGACTAAAAGAGACGCAACAATATGACCCTAAGGCTAAAAAATGCATAGTTGCCATCAATAGATCAATTGCAAGTTATGCATTAAAGTCGCGTTTTAAATGCAAAAAGAAATTTAGTTCGAAGTGCCTTCAAACCATTTGATGATTGGAAAGACTGAGTGATATGCTTTTTAATGCTAAAATAATGCATTGTGGTCTTCAGTAGATTAATTGCAAGTTATGTAAGAAAATAATGTTTGAAGGGCGAAAATAGAATTCGTTCGAATTAATTTAGAATGATTTAATGACTAGAAGAGACTCAGTGACATGACTTTAAGGCTAAACAAATGCATTGTTGCCTTCAATAGATCAACTGCAAGTTATGCACGAAAGTCATGTGTAAAGGCCGAATTTCGTTCGAAGGGATTTAGAATGATTTACTGACTAAAAGAGACGCAAAAATATGACTTTAAGGCTAAAAAGTGCATAGTTTCCATCAATAGATCAATTGCAAGTTATGCATGAAAGTCGCGTTTTAAATGCAAAAAGAGAATTGGTTCGAAGTGCCTTCAACCAGTTTAATGATTGAAAAGACTGAGTGATATGCTTTTTAATGCTAAAATAATGTATTGTTGTGTTCAGTAGATTAATTGCAGGTTATGTAAGAAAATAATGTTTGAAGGGCGAAAAAAGAATTCGTTCGAATTAATGTAGAATGATTTAATGACTAGAAGAGACTCAGTGACATGACTTTAAGGCTAAACAAATGCATTGTTGCCTTCAATAGATCAACTACAAGTTATGCACGAAAGTAAAGTTTAAAGGCCGAATTTCGTTCGAAGTGATTTAGAATGATTTCCTGACTAAAAGAAACGCAAAAATATGACTTTAAGGCAAAAAAAATGCATAGTTGCCATCAATAGATCAATTGCGAGTTATGCATGAAAGTCGCGTTTTAAATGCAAAAAGTGAATTGGTTCGAAGTGCCTTCAAACAATTTAATGATTGAAAAGACTGAGTGATATGCTTGTTAATGGTAAAATAATGTATTGTTGTCTTCAGTAGATTAATTGCAGGTTATGTAAGAAAATAATGTTTGAAGGGCGAAAAAAGAATTCGTTCGAATTAATGTAGAATGATTTAATGACTAGAAGAGACTCGGTGACATGACTTTAAGGCTAAAAAATGCATAGTTGCCATCAATAGATCAATTGCAAGTTATGCATTAAAGTCGCGTTTTAAATGCAAAAAGAGAATTGGTTCGAAGTGCCTTCAAACAATTTGATGATTGAAAAGACTGAGTGATATGCTTTTTAAAGCTAAAATAATGCATTGTGGTCTTCAGTAGATTAATTGCAAGTTATGTAAGAAAATAATGTTTGAAGGGCGAAAATAGAATTAGTTCGAATTAATTTGGAATGATTTAATGACTAAAAGAGACTCAGTGACATGACTTTAAGGCTAAACAAATGCATTATTGCCTTCAATAAATCAACTGCAAGTTATGCACGAAAGTCATGTGTAAAGGCTGAAATTCGTTCGAAGTGATTTAGAATGATTTACTGACTAAAAGAGACGCAAAAATATGACTTTAAGGCTAAAAAATGCATAGTTTCCATCAATAGATCAATTGCAAGTTATGCATGAAAGTCGAGTTTTAAATGCAAAAAGAGAATTGGTTCGAAGTGCCTTCAAACAATTTGATGATTGAAAAGACTGAGTGATATGCTTTTTAATGCTAAAATAATGCATTGTGGTCTTCAGTAGATTAATTGCAAGTTATGTATGAAAATAATGTTTGAAGGGCGAAAAAAGAATTCGTTCGAATTAATGTAGAATGATTTAATGACTAGAAGAGACTCAGTGACATGACTTTAAGGCTAAACAAATGCATTGTTGCCTTCAATAGATCAACTGCAAGTTATGCACAAAAGTCATGTTTAAAGGCCGAATTTCGTTCGAAGTGATTTAGAATGATTTACTGACAAAAAGAAACGCAAAAATATGACTTTAAGACAAAAAAAATGCATAGTTGCCATCAATAGATCAATCGCAAGTTATGCATGAAAGTCGCGTTTTAAATGCAAAAAGTGAATTGGTTCGAAGTGCCTTCAAACAATTTAATGATTGAAAAGACTGAGTGATATGCTTGTTAATGGTAAAATAATGTATTGTTGTCTTCAATAGATTAATTGCAGGTTATGTAAGAAAATAATGTTTGAAGGGCGGAAAAAGAATTCGTTCGAATTAATGTAGACTGATTTAATGACTAGAAGAGACTCAGTGACATGACTTTAAGGCTAAACAAATGCATTGTTGCCTTCAATAGATCAACTGCAAGTTATGCACGAAAGTCATGTTTAAAGGCCGAATTTCGTTCGAAGTGATTTAGAATAATTTACTGACTAAAAGAAACGCAAAAATTTGACTTTAAGGCTAAAAAATGCATAGTTGCCATCAATAGATCAATTGCAAGTTATGCATGAAAGTCGCGTTTTAAATGCAAAAAGGGAATTTGTTCGTAGTGCCTTCCAACAATTTAATGATTGAAAAGACTGAGTGATATGGTTTTTAATGGTAAAATAATGTATTGTGGTGTTCAGTAGATTAATTGCAGGTTATGTAAGAAAATAATGTTTGAAGGGCGAAAAAAGAATTCGTTCGAATTAATGTAGAATGATTTAATGACTAGAAGAGACTCAGTGACATGACTTTAAGGCTAAACAAATGCATTGTTGCCTTCAACAGATCAACTGCAAGTTATGCACGAAAGTCATGTTTAAAGGCCGAATTTCGTTTGAAGTGATTTAGAACGATTTACTGACTAAAAGAGACGCAACAATATGACCCTAAGGCTAAAAAATGCATAGTTGCCATCAATAGATCAATTGGAAGTTATGCATTAAAGTCGCGTTTTAAATGCAAAAAGAGAATTGGTTCGAAGTGCCTTCAAACAATTTGATGATTGAAAAGACTGAGTGATATGCTTTTTAATGCTAAAATAATGCATTGTGGTCTTCAGTGGATTAATTGCAAGTTATGTAAGAAAATAATGTTTGAAGGGCGAAAATAGAATTCGTTCAAATTAATTTAGAATGATTTAATGACTAGAAGAGACTCAGTGACATGACTTTAAGGCTAAACAAATGCATTGTTGCCTTCAACAGATCAACTGCAAGTTATGCACGAAAGTCATGTTTAAAGCCCGAATTTCGTTCGAAGTGATTTAGAATGATTTACTGACTAAAAGAGACGCAAAAATATGCTTTAAGGCTAATAAATGCATAGTTGCCATCAATAGATCAATTGCAAGTTATGCATGAAAGTCGCGTTTTAAATGCAAAAAGAGAATTTGTTCGTAGTGCCTTCAAACAATTTAATGATTGAAAAGACTGAGTGATATGCTTTTTAATGGTAAAATAATGTATTGTTGTGTTCAGTAGATTAATTGCAAGTTATGTAAGAAAATAATGTTTGAAGGCCGAAAAAAGAATTCTTTCGAATTAATGTAGAATGATTTAATGACTAGAAGAGACTCAGTGACATGACATTAAGGCTGAACAAATGCATTGTTGCCTTCAATAGATCAACTACAAGTTATGCACGAAAGTCATGTTTGAAGGCCGAATTTCGTTCGAAGTGATTTAGAATGATTTACTGACTAAGAGAAACGCAAAAATATGACTTTAAGGCAAAAAAAAATGCATAGTTGCCATCAATAGATCAATTGCGAGTTATGCATGAAAGTCGCGTATTAAATGCAAAAAGTGAATTGGTTCGAAGTGCCTTCAAACAATTTAATGATTGAAAAGACTGAGTGATATGCTTGTTAATGGTAAAATAATGTATTGTTGTCTTCAGTAGATTAATTGCAGGTTATGTAAGAAAATAATGTTTGAAGGGCGAAAAAAGAATTCGTTCAAATTAATGTTGAATGATTTAACGACTAGATGAGACTTAGTGACATGACTTTAAGGCTAAGCAAATGCATTGTTGCATTCAATAGATCAACTACAAGTTATGCACGAAAGTCATGTTTAAATGCCGAATTTAATTCGAAGTGATTTAGAATGATTTACTGACCAAAAGAAACGCAAAAATATGACTTTAAGGCTAAAAAATGCATAGTTGCCATCAATAGATCAATTGCAAGTTATGCATGAAAGTCGCGTTTTAAATGCAAAAAGAGAATTTGTTCGTAGTGCCTTCCAACAATTTAATGATTGAAAAGACTGAGTGATATGGTTTTTAATGGTAAAATAATGTATTGTCGTGTTCAGTAGATTAATTGCAGGTTATGTAAGAAAATAATGTTTGAAGGGCGAAAAAAGAATTCGTTCGAATTAATGTAGAATGATTTAATGACTAGAAGAGACTCAGTGACATGACTTTAAGGCTAAACAAATGCATTGTTGCCTTCAACAGATCAACTGCAAGTTATGCACGAAAGTCATGTTTAAAGGCCGAATTTCGTTTGAAGTGATTCAGAATGATTTACTGACTAAAAGAGACGCAACAATATGACCTTAAGGCTAAAAAATGCATAGTTGCCATCAATAGATCAATTGCAAGTTATGCATTAAAGTCGCGTTTTAAATGCAAAAAGAAAATTGGTTCGAAGTGCCTTCAAACAATTTGATGATTGAAAAGACTGAGTGATATGCTTTTTAGTGCTAAAATAATGCATTGTGGTCTTCAGTAGATTAATTGCAAGTTATGTAAGAAAATAATGTTTGAAGGGCGAAAAAAGAATTCGTTCGAATTAATGTAGAATGAGTTAATGACTAGAAGAGACTCAGTGACATGACTTTAAGGCTAAACAAATGCATTGTTGCCTTCAATAATTCAACTGCAAGTTATGCACGAAAGTCATGTTTAAAGGCCGAATTTCGTTCGAAGTGATTTAGAATGATTTACTGACTAAAAGAAACGCAAAAATATGACTTTAAGGCAAAAAAAATGCATAGTTGCCATCAATAGATCAATTGCGAGTTATGCATGAAAGTCGCGTTTTAAATGCAAAAAGTGAATTGGTTAGAAGTGCCTTCAAACAATTTAATGATTGAAAAGACTGAGTGATATGCTTGTTAATGGTAAAATAATGTATTGTTGTCTTCAATAGATTAATTGCAGGTTATGTAAGAAAATAATGTTTGAAGGGCGAAAAAAGAATTCGCTCGAATTAATGTAGAATGATTTAATGACTAGAAGAGACTCAGTGACATGACTTTAAGGCTAAAAAATGCATAGTTGCCATCAATAGATCAATTGCAAGTTATGCATGAAAGTCGCGTTTTAAATGCAAAAAGAGAATTTGTTCGTAGTGCCTTCCAACAATTTAATGATTGAAAAGACTGAGTGATATGGTTTTTAATGGTAAAATAATGTATTGTGGTGTTCAGTAGATTAATTGCAGGTTATGTAAGAAAATAATGTTTGAAGGGCGAAAAAAGAATTCGTTCGAATTAATGTAGAATGATTTAATGACTAGAAGAGACTCAGTGACATGACTTTAAGGCTAAACAAATGCATTGTTGCCTTCAACAGATCAACTGCAAGTTATGCACGAAAGTCATGTTTAAAGGCCGAATTTCGTTTGAAGTGATTCAGAATGATTTACTGACTAAAAGAGACGCAACAATATGACCTTAAGGCTAAAAAATGCATAGTTGCCATCAATAGATCAATTGCAAGTTATGCATTAAAGTCGCGTTTTAAATGAAAAAAAAGAATTGGTTCGAAGTGCCATCAAACAATTTGATGATTGAAAAGACTGAGTGATATGCTTTTTAGTGCTAAAATAATGCATTGTGGTCTTCAGTAGATTAATTGCAAGTTATGTAAGAAAATAATGTTTGAAGGGCGAAAAAAGAATTCGTTCGAATTAATGTAGAATGAGTTAATGACTAGAAGAGACTCAGTGACATGACTTTAAGGCTAAACAAATGCATTGTTGCGTTCAACAGATCAACTGCAAGTTATGCACGAAAGTCATGTTTAAAGGCCGAATTTCGTTTGAAGTGATTTAGAATGATTTACTGACTAAAAGAGACGCAACAATATGACCTTAAGGATAAAAAATGCATAGTTGCCATCGATAGATCAATTGCAAGTTATGCATTAAAGTCGCGTTTTAAATGCAAAAAGAAATTTGGTTCGAAGTGCCTTCAAACAATTTGATGATTGAAAAGACTGAGTGATATGCTTTTTAATGCTAAAATAATGCGTTATGGTCTTCAGTAGATTAATGGCAAGTTATGTAAGAAAATAATGTTTGAAGGGCGAAAATAGAATTCGTTCGAATTAATTTAGAATGATTTAATGACTAGAAGAGACTCAGTGACATGACTTTAAGGCTAAACAAATGCATTGTTGCCTTCAATTGATCAACTGCAAGTTATGCACAAAAGTCATGTTTAAAGGCAGAATTTCGTTCGAAGTGATTTAGAATGATTACTGACTAAAAGAGACGCAAAAATATGACCTTAAGGCTAAAAAATGCATAGTTGCCATGAATAGATCAATTGCAAGTTATGCATTAAAGTCGTGTTTTAAATGCAAAAAGAGAATTGGTTCGAATTGCCTTCAAACAATTTGATGATTGAAAAGACTGAGTGATATGCTTTTTAATGCTAAAATCATGCATTGTTGTCTTCAGTAGATTAATTGCAAGTTATGCAAGAAAATAATGTTTGAAGGGCGAAAATAGAATTCGTTCGAATTAATTTAGAATGATTTAATGACTAGAAGAGACTCAGTGACATGACTTTAAATCTAAACAAATGCATTGTTGCCTTCATTAGATAGATCAACTGCAAGTTATGCACGAAAGTCATGTTTAAAGGCCGAATTTTTTTCGAAGTGATTTAGAATGATTTACTGACTAAAAGAGACGCAAAAATATGACTTTAAGGCTAAAAAATGCATAGTTGCCATCAATAGATCAATTGGAAGTTATGCATGAAAGTCGGGTTTTAAATGCAAAAAGAGAATTGGTTCGAAGTGCCTTCCAACAATTTAATGGTTGAAAAGACTGAGTGATGTGCTTTTTAATGGTAAAATAATTCATTGTTGTCTTGAATAGATTAATTACAAGTTATGCAAGAAAATAATGTTTGGAGGGCAAAAATAGAATTCGTTCGATTTAATGTAGAATGATTTAATGACTAGAAGAGACTCAGTGACATGACTTTAAAGCTAAACAAATGCATTGTTGCCTATAATAGATGAACTGCAAGTTATGCACGAAAGTCATGTTTAAAGGCCGAATTTCGTTCGAAGTGATTTAGAATGATTTACTGACCAAAAGAGACGCTAAAATATGAGTTTAAGGCTAAAAAATGCATAGTTGCCATCAATAGATCAATCGCAAGTTATGCATGAAAGTCGCGTTTTAAATGCAGAAAGAGAATTGGTTTGAAGTGCCTTCAAAAAATTTAATGATTGAAAAGACTGAGTGATATGCTTTTTAATGCTAAAATAATTCATTGTTGTCTTCACTCGATTAATTGCAAGTTACGTAAGAAAATAATGTTTGAAGGGCGAAAATAGAATTCGTTCGAATTAATTTCGAATGATTTAATGACTAGAAGAGACTCAGTGATATGACTTTAAGGCTAAACAAATGGATTGTTGCCTTCAAGAGATCAACTGCAAGTTATGCACGAAAGTCATGTTTCAAGGCCGAATTTCGTTCGAAGTGATTTAGAATGATTTACTGACTAAAAGAAACGCAAAAATATGACTTTAAGGCAAAAAAAATGCATAGTTGCCATCAATAGATCAATTGCGAGTTATGCATGAAAGTCACGTTTTAAATGCAAAAAGTGAATTGGTTCGAAGTGCCTTCAAACAATTTAATGATTGAAAAGACTGAGTGATATGCTTGTTAATGGTAAAATAATGTATTGTTGTCTTCAGTAGATTAATTGCAGGTTATGTAAGAAAATAATGTTTGAAGGGCGAAAAAAGAATTCGTTCGAATTAATGTAGAATGTTTAATGAGTAGAAAAGACTCAGTGACATGACTTTAAGGCTAAACAAATGCATTGTTGCCTTCAATAGATCAACTGCAAGTGATACACGAAAGTCATGTTTAAAGGCCGAATTTCGTCCGAAGTGATTTAGAATGATTTACTGACTAAAAGAAACGCAAAAATATGACTTTAAGGCTAAAAAATGCATAGTTGCCATCAATAGATCAATTGCAAGTTATGCACAAAAGTCGCGTTTTAAATGCAAAAAGAGAATTGGTTCGAAGTGCCTTCAAACAATTTAATGATTAAAAAGACTGAGTGATATGCTTTTTAATGCTAAAATAATGTATTGTTGTGTTGAGTAGATTAATTGCAGGTTATGGAAGAAAACAATGTTTGAAGGGCGAAAACAGAATTCGTTCGAATTAATTTAGAATGATTTAATGATTAGAAGAGACTCAGTGACATGACTTGATGGCTAAACAAGCGCATTGTAGCCTATAATAGATCAACTGCAAGTTATGCACGAAAGTCATGTTTAGAGGCCGAATTTCGTTCGAAGTGATTTAGAATGATTTGCTGACTAAAAGAGACGCAAAAATATGACATTAAGGCTAAAAAAATGAATAGTTGCCTTCAATAGATCAATTGCAAGTTATGCATGAAAGTCGCGTTTTAAATGCAAAAAGAGAATTGGTTCGAAGTGCCTTCAAACAGTTTAATGATTGAAAAGACTGAGTGATATGCTTTTTAATGCTAAAATAATGTATTGTTTTGTTCAGTAGATTAATTGTAGGTTATGTAAGAAAATAATGTTTGAAGGACGAAAATAGAATTCGTTCGAATTAATTTAGAATGATTTAATGACTAGAAGAGACTCAGTGACATGACTTGATGGCTAAACAAGCGCATTGTAGCCTATAATAGATCAACTGCAAGTTATGCACGAAAGTCATGTTTAAAGGCCGAATTTCGTTCGAAGTGATTTAGAATGATTTACTTACTAAAAGAGACGCAAAAATATAACTTTAAGGCTAAAAAATGCATAGTTGCCATCAATAGATCAATTGCAAGTTATGCATGAAAGTCGCGTTTTAAATGCAAAAAGAGAATTGGTTCGAAGTGCCTTCAAACAATTTAATGATTGAAAAGACTGAGTGATATGCTTGTTAATGGTAAAATAATGTATTGTTGTCTTCAGTAGATTAATTGCAGGTTATGTAAGAAAATAATGTTTGAAGGGCGAAAAAAGAATTCGTTCGAATTAATGTAGAATGATTTAATGACTAGAAGAGACTCAGTGACATGACTTTAAGGCTTAACAAATGCATTGTTGCCTTCAACAGATCAACTGCAGGTTATGCACGAAAGTCATGTTTAAAGGCCGAATTTCGTTCGAAGTGATTTAGAATGATTTACTGAATAAAAGAGACGCAAAAATATGACTTTAAGGCTAATAAATGCATAGTTGCCATCAATAGATCAATTGCAAGTTATGCATGAAAGTCGCGTTTTAAATGCAAAAAGAGAATTTGTTCGTAGTGCTTTCCAACAATTTAATGATTGAAAAGACTGAGTGATATGCTTTTTAATGGTAAAATAATGTATTGTTGTGTTCAGTAGATTAATTGTAGGTTATGTAAGAAAATAATGTTTGAAGGACGAAAATAGAATTCGTTCGAATTAATTTAGAATGATTTAATGACTAGAAGAGACTCAGTGACATGACTTTAAGGCTAAACAAATGCATTGTTGCCTATAATAGATCAACTGCACGTTATGCACGAAAGTCATGTTTAAAGGCCGAATTTCGTTCGAAGTGATTTAGAATGATTTACTGACTAAAAGAGACGCAAAAATATGACTTTAAGGCTAAAAAATGCATAGTTGCCATCAATAGATCAATTGCATGTTATGCATGAAAGTCGCGTTTTAAATGCAAAAAGAGAATTGGTTCGAAGTGCCTTAAAACAATTTAATGATTGAAAAGACTGAGTGATATGGTTTTTAATGGTAAAATAATGTATTGTTGTGTTCAGTAGATTAATTGCAGGTTATGTAAGAAAATAATGTTTGAAGGGCGAAAAAAGAATTCGTTCGAATTAATGTAGAATGATTTAATGACTAGAAGAGACTCAGTGACATGACTTGAAGGCTAAACAAATGCATTGTTGCCTTCAATAGATCAACTGCAAGTTATGCACGAAAGTCATGTTTCAAGGCCGAATTTCGTTCGAAGTGATTTAGAATGATTTACTGACTAAAAGAAACGCAAAAATATGACTTTAAGGCAAAAAAAATGCATAGTTGCCATCAATAGATCAATTGCGAGTTATGCATGAAAGTCACGTTTTAAATGCAAAAAGTGAATTGGTTCGAAGTGCCTTCAAACAATTTAATGATTCAAAAGACTGAGTGATATGCTTGTTAATGGTAAAATAATGTATTGTTGTCTTCAATAGATTAATTGCAGGTTATGTAAGAAAATAATGTTTGAAGGGCGAAAAAAGAATTCGTTCGAATTAATGTAGAATGATTTAATGACTAGAAGAGACTCAGTGACATGACTTTAAATCTAAACAAATGCATTGTTGCCTTCATTACATAGATCAACTGCAAGTTATGCACGAAAGTCATGTTTAAAGGCCGAATTTTTTTCGAAGTGATTTAGAATGATTTACTGACTAAAAGAGATGCAAAAATATGACTTTACTAAAAAATACATAGTTGCCATCAATAGATCAATTGCAAGTTATGCATGAAAGTCGCGTTTTAAATGCAAAAAGAGAATTGGTTCGAAGTGCCTTCAAACAATTTAATGATTGAAAAGACTGAGTGATATGCTTGTTAATGGTAAAATAATGTATTGTTGTCTTCAGTAGATTAATTGCAGGTTATACACGAAAATAATGTTTGAATGGCGAAAATAGAATTCGTTCGAATTAATTTAGAATGATTTAATGACTAGAAGAGACTCAGTGACATGACTTTAAATCTAAACAAATGCATTGTTACCTTCATTACATAGATCAACTGCAAGTTATGCACGAAAGTCATGTTTAAAGGCCGAATTTTTTTCGAAGTGATTTAGAATGATTTACTGACTAAAAGAGATGCAAAAATATGACTTTAAGGCTAAAAAATGCATAGCTGCCATCAATAGATTAATTGCCAGTTATGCATGAAAGTCGCGTTTTAAATGCAAAAAGAGAATTGGTTCGAAGTGCCTTTAAACAATTTAATGATTGAAAAGACTGAGTGATATGCTTTTTAATGCTAAAATCATGCATTGTTGTCTTCAGTAGATTAATTGCAAGTTATGCAAGAAAATAATGTTTGAATGGCGAAAATAGAATTCGTTCGAATTAATTTAGAATGATTTAATGACTAGAAGAGACTCAGTGACATGACTTTAAATCTAAACAAATGCATTGTTGCCTTCATTACATAGATCAACTGCAAGTTATGCACGAAAGTCATGTTTAAAGGCCGAATTTTTTCAAGTGATTTAGAATGATTTACTGACTAAAAGAGATGCAAAAATATGACTTTAAGGCTAAAAAATGCATAGTTGCCATCAATAGATCAATTGGAAGTTATGCATGAAAGTCGGGTTTTAAATGCAAAAAGAGAATTGGTTCGAAGTGCCTTCCAACAATTTAATTGTTGAAAAGACTGAGTGATGTGCTTTTTAATGGTAAAATAATTCATTGTTGTCTTGAATAGATTAATTACAAGTTATGCAAGAAAATAATGTTTGGAGGGCAAAAATAGAATTCGTTCGAATTAATGTAGAATGATTTCATGACTAGAAGAGACTCAGTGACATGACTTTAAAGCTAAACAAATGCATTGTTGCCTATAATAGATCAACTGCAAGTTATGCACGAAAGTCATGTTTAAAGGCCGAATTTCGTTCGAAGTGATTTAGAATGATTTACTGACCAAAAGAGACGCTAAAATATGAGTTTAAGGCTAAAAAATGCACAGTTGCCATCAATAGATCAATCGCAAGTTATGCATGAAAGTCGCGTTTTAAATGCAGAAAGAGAATTGGTTTGAAGTGCCTTCAAAAAATTTAATGATTGAAAAGACTGAGTGATATGCTTTTTAATGCTAAAATAATGCATTGTTGTCTTCAGTAGATTAATTGCAAGTTATGTAAGAAAATAATGTTTGAAGGGCGAAAACAGAATTCGTTCGAATTAATTTCGAATGATTTAATGACTAGAAGAGACTCAGTGATATGACTTTAAGTCTAAACAAATGCATTGATGCCTATAATAGATCAACTGCAAGTTATACACGAAAGTCATGTTTAAAGGCCGAATTTCGTTCGAAGTTATTTAGAATGATTTACTGACTAAAAGAGACGCAAAGATATGACCTTAAGGCTAAAAAAATGCATAGTTGCCATCAATAGATCAATTGCAAGTTATGAATGAAAGTCGCGTTTTAAATGCAGAAAGAGAATTGGTTCGAAGTGCCTTCCAACAATTTAATGATTGAAAAGACTGAGTGATATGCTTTTTAATGGTAAAATAATGTATTGTTGTGTGTAGTAGATTAATTGCAGGTTAAGTAAGAAAATATTGTTTGAAGGGCGAAAATAGAATTCGTTCAAATTAATTTAGAATGATTTAATGACAAGAAGAGACTCAGTGACATGACTTTAAATCTAAACAAATGCATTGTTGCCTTCATAAGATAGATCAACTGCAAGTTAGGCACGAAAGTCATGTTTAAAGGCCGAATTTTGTTCCAAGTGATTTAGAATGATTTACTGACTAAAAGAGACGCAAAAATATGACTTTAAGGCTAAAAAATGCTTAGTTGCCATCAATAGATCAATTGCAAGTTATGCATGAAAATCGGGTTTTAAATGCAAAAAGAGAATTGGTTCGAAGTGCCTTCCAACAATTTAATGGGTAAAAAGACTGAGTGATGTGCTTTTTAATGGTAAAATAATTCATTGTTGTCTTGAATAGATTAATTACAAGTTATGTAAGAAAATAATGTTTAAAGGGCAAAAATAGAATTCGTTCGAATTAATGTAGAATGATTTAATAACTAGAAGAGACTCAGTGACATGACTTTAAGGCTCAACAAATGCATTGTTGGCTATAATAGATCAACTGCAAGTTATGCATGAAAGTCATGTTTAAAGGCCGAATTTCGTTCGAAGTTATTGAGAATGATTTACTGACTAAAAGAGACGCAAAAATATGACCTTAAGGCTAAAAAATGCATAGTTGCCATCAATAGATCAATTGCAAGTTATGCATGAAAGTCGCGTTTTAAATGCAGAAAGAGAATTGGTTCGAAGTGCCTTTAAACAATTTAATGATTGAAAAGACTGAGTGATATGCTTTTTAATGGTAAAATAATGTATTGTTGTGTTCAGTAGATTACTTGCAGGTTATGTAAGAAAATAATGTTTGAAGGGCGAAAAAAGAATTCATTCGAATTAATGTAGAATGATTTAATGACTAGAAGAGACTCAGTGACATGACTTTAAGGCTAAACAAATGCATTGTTGCCTTCAACAGATCAACTGCAAGTTATGCACGAAAGTCATGTTTAAAGGCCGAATTTCGTTCGAAGTGATTTAGAATGATTTACTGACTAAAAGAGACGCAAAAATATGACATTCAGGCTAAAAAATGCATAGTTGCCATCAATAGATCAATTGCAAGTTATGCATGAAAGTCGCGTTTTAAATGCAGAAAGAGAATTGGTTCGAAGTGCCTTCAAACAGTTTAGTGATTGAAAAGATTGAGTGATAAGCTTTATAATGGTAAAATAATGTATTGTTGTGTTCAGTAGATTAATTGCAGGTTATGTAAGAAAATAATGTTTGAAGGGCGAAAAAAGAATTCGTTCGAATTAATGTAGAATGATTTAATAGCTAGAAGAGACTCAGTGACATGACTTTAAGGCTAAACAAATGCATTGTTGCCTTCAACAGATCAACTGCAAGTTATGCACGAAAGTCATGTTTAAAGGCCGAATTTCGTTCGAAGTGATTTAGAATGATTTACTGACTAAAAGAGACGCAAAAATATGACCTTCAGGCTAAAAAATGCATAGTTGCCATCAATAGATCAATTGCAAGTTATGCACGAAAGTCGCGTTTTAAATGCAAAAAGAGAATTGGTTCGAAGTGCCTTCAAACAATTTAATGATTGAAAAGACTGAGTGATACGCTTTTTAATGCTAAAATAATGCATTGTTGTCTTCGGTAGATTAATTGCAAGTTATGTAAGAAAATAATGTTTGAAGGGCCAAAATAGAATTCGTTCGAATTAATGTAGAATGATTTAATGACTAGAAGAGACTCAGTCACATGACTTTAAGGCTAAACAAATGCATTGTTGCGTTCAACAGATCAACTGCAAGTTATGCACGAAAGTCATGTTTAAAGGCCGAATTTCGTTCGAAGTGATTTAGAATGATTTGCTGACTAAAAGAGACACAAAAATATGACTTTAAGGTTAAAAAATGCATAGTTGCCATCAATAGATCAATTGCAAGTTATGCATGAAAGTCGCGTTTTAAATGCAGAAAGAGAATTGGTTCGAAGTGCCTTCAACCAATTTAATGATTGAAACGACCGAGTGATATGTTTTTTAATGGTAAAATAATGTATTGTTGTGTTCAGTAGATTAATTACAGGTTATGTAAGAAAATAATGTTTGAAGGGCGAAAATAGAATTCGTTCGAATTAATTTAGAATGATTTAATGACTAGAAGAGACTCAGTGACATGACTTTAAGGCGAAACAAATGCATTGTTGCCTATAATAGATCAACTGCAAGTTATGCACGAAAGTCATGTTTAAAGGCCGAATTTCGTTCGAAGTGATTTAGAATGATTAACTGACTAAAAGAGACGCAAAAATATGACTTTAAGGCTAAAAAATGCATAGCTGCCATTAATAGATTAATTGCAAGTTATGCATGAAAGTCGCGTTTTAAATGCAAAAAGAGAATTGGTTCGAAGTGCCTTTAAACAATTTAATGATTGAAAAGACTGAGTGATATGCTTTTTAATGCTAAAATCATGCATTGTTGTCTTCAGTAGATTAATTGCAAGTTATGCAAGAAAATAATGTTTGAATGGCGAAAATAGAATTCGTTCGAATTAATTTAGAATGACTTAATGACTAGAAGAGACTCAGTGACATGACTTTAAATCTAAACAAATGCATTGTTGCCTTCATTACATAGATCAACTGCAAGTTATGCACGAAAGTCATGTTTAAAGGCCGAATTTTTTCAAGTGATTTAGAATGATTTACTGACTAAAAGAGATGCAAGAATATGACTTTAAGGCTAAAAAATGCATAGTTGCCATCAATAGATCAATTGGAAGTTATGCATGAAAGTCGGGTTTTAAATGCAAAAAGAGAATTGGTTCGAAGTGCCTTCCAACAATTTAACGGTTAAAAAGACTGAGTGATGTGCTTTTTAATGGTAAAATAATTCATTGTTGTCTTGAATAGATTAATTACAAGTTATGCAAGAAAATAATGTTTGGAGGGCAAAAATAGAATTCGTTCGAATTAATGTAGAATGATTTCATGACTAGAAGAGACTCAGTGACATGACTTTAAAGCTAAACAAATGCATTGTTGCCTATAATAGATCAACTGCAAGTTATGCACGAAAGTCATGTTTAAAGGCCGAATTTCGTTCGAAGTGATTTAGAATGATTTACTGACCAAAAGAGACGCTAAAATATGAGTTTGAGGCTAAAAAATGCATAGTTGCCATCAATAGATCAATTGCAAGTTATGCATGAAAGTCGCGTTTTAAATGCAGAAAGAGAATTGGTTTGAAGTGCCTTCAAAAAATTTAATGATTGAAAAGACTGAGTGATATGCTTTTTAATGCTAAAATAATGCATTGTTGTCTTCAGTAGATTAATTGCAAGTTATGTAAGAAAATAATGTTTGAAGGGCGAAAACAGAATTCGTTCGAATTAATTTCGAATGATTGAATGACTAGAAGAGACTCAGTGATATGACTTTAAGTCTAAACAAATGCATTGTTGCCTATAATAGATCAACTGCAAGTTATACACGAAAGTCATGTTTAAAGGCCGAATTTCGTTCGAAGTTATTTAGAATGATTTACTGACTAAAAGAGACGCACAAATATGACCTTAAGGCTAAAAAAATGCATAGTTGCCATCCATAGATCAATTGCAAGTTATGCATGAAAGTCGCGTTTTAAATGCAGAAAGAGAATTGGTTCGAAGTGCCTTCAAACAATTTAATGATTGAAAAGATTGAGTGATATGCTTTTTAATGCTAAAATAATGCATTGTTGTCTTCAGTAGATTAATTGCAGGTTATGTAAGAAAATAATGTTTGAAGGGCGAAAATAGAATTCGTTCGAATTAATGTAGAATGATTTAATGACTAGAAGAGACTCAGTGACATGACTTTAAGGCTAAACAAATGCATTGTTGCCTTCAATAGATCACTGCAAGTTATGCACGAAAGTCATGTTTAAAGGCCGAATTTCGTTCGAAGTGATTTAGAATGATTTGCTGACTAAAAGAGACACAAAAATATGACTTTAAGGTTAAAAAATGCCTAGTTGCCATCAATAGATCAATTGCAAGTTATGCATGAAAGTCGCGTTTTAAATGCAGAAAGAGAATTGGTTCGAAGTGCCTTCAACCAATTGAATGATTGAAAAGACTGAGTGATATGTTTTTTAATGGTAAAATAATGTATTGTTGTGTTCAGTAGATTAATTGCAGGTTATGTAAGAAAATAATGTTTGAAGGGCGAAAATAGAATTCGTTCGAATTAATTTAGAATGATTTAATGACTAGAAGAGACTCAGTGACATGACTTTAAGGCTAAACAAATGCATTGTTGCCTATAATAGATCAACTGCAAGTTATGCACGAAAGTCATGTTTAAAGGCCGAATTTCGTTCGAAGTGATTTAGAATGATTAACTGACTAAAAGAGACGCAAAAATATGACTTTAAGGCTAAAAAATGCATAGCTGCCATCAATAGATTAATTGCAAGTTATGCATGAAAGTCGCGTTTTAAATGCAAAAAGAGAATTGGTTCGAAGTGCCTTTAAACAATTTAATGATTGAAAAGACTGAGTGATATGCTTTTTAATGCTAAAATCGTGCATTGTTGTCTTCAGTAGATTAATTGCAAGTTATGCAAGAAAATAATGTTTGAATGGCGAAAATAGAATTCGTTCGAATTAATTTAGAATGACTTAATGACTAGAAGAGACTCAGTGACATGACTTTAAATCTAAACAAATGCATTGTTGCCTTCATTACATAGATCAACTGCAAGTTATGCACGAAAGTCATGTTTAAAGGCCGAATTTTTTCAAGTGATTTAGAGTGATTTACTGACTAAAAGAGATGCAAAAATATGACTTTAAGGCTAAAAAATGCATAGTTGCCATCAATAGATCAATTGGAAGTTATGCATGAAAGTCGGGTTTTAAATGCAAAAAGAGAATTGGTCCGAAGTGCCTTCCAACAATTTAATGGTTGAAAAGACTGAGTGATGTGCTTTTTAATGGTAAAATAATTCATTGTTGTCTTGAATAGATTAATTACAAGTTATGCAAGAAAATAATGTTTGGAGGGCAAAAATAGAATTCGTTCGAATTAATGTAGAATGATTTCATGACTAGAAGAGACTCAGTGACATGACTTTAAAGCTAAACAAATGCATTGTTGCCTATAATAGATCAACTGCAAGTTATGCACGAAAGTCATGTTTAAAGGCCGAATTTCGTTCGAAGTGATTTAGAATGATTTACTGACCAAAAGAGACGCTAAAATATGAGTTTAAGGCTAAAAAATGCATAGTTGCCATCAATAGATCAATCGCAAGTTATGCATGAAAGTCGCGTTTTAAATGCAGAAAGAGAATTGGTTTGAAGTGCCTTCAAAAAATTTAATGATTGAAAAGACTGAGTGATATGCTTTTTAATGCTAAAATAATGCATTGTTGTCTTCAGTAGATTAATTGCAAGTTATGTAAGAAAATAATGTTTGAAGGGCGAAAACAGAATTCGTTCGAATTAATTTCGAATGATTTAATGACTAGAAGAGACTCAGTGATATGACTTTAAGTCTAAACAAATGCATTGTTGCCTATAATAGATCAACTGCAAGTTATACACGAAAGTCATGTTTAAAGGCCGAATTTCGTTCGAAGTTATTTAGAATGATTTACTGACTAAAAGAGACGCAAAAATATGACCTTAAGGCTAAAAAAATGCATAGTTGCCATCAATAGATCAATTGCAAGTTATGCATGAAAGTCGCGTTTTAAATGCAGAAAGAGAATTGGTTCGAAGTGCCTTCAAACAATTTAATGATTGAAAAGATTGAGTGATATGCTTTTTAATGCTAAAATAATGCATTGTTGTCTTCAGTAGATTAATTGCAGGTTATGTAAGAAAATAATGTTTGAAGGGCGAAAATAGAATTCGTTCGAATTAATGTAGAATGATTTAATGACTAGAAGAGACTCAGTGACATGACTTTAAGGCTAAACAAATGCATTGTTGCCTTCAATAGATCACTGCAAGTTATGCACGAAAGTCATGTTTAAAGGCCGAATTTCGTTCGAAGTGATTTAGAATGATTTACTGACAAAAAGATACGCAAAAATATGACTTTAAGGCTAAAAAATGCATAGTTTCTATCAATATATCAATTGCAAATTATGCATGAAAGTCGCGTTTTAAATACAGAAAGAGAATTGGTTCGAAGTGCCTTCAAACAATTTAATGATTGAAAAGATTGAGTGATATGCTTTTTAATGCTAAAATAATGCATTGTTGTCTTCAGTAGATTAATTGCAGGTTATGTAAGAAAATAATGTTTGAAGGGCGAAAATAGAATTCGTTCGAATTAATTTAGAATGATTTAATGACTAGAAGAGACTCAGTGACATGACTTTAAGGCTAAACATATGCATTGTTGCCTATATTAGATCAACTGCAAGTTATACACGAAAGTCATGTTTAAAGGCCGAATTTCGTTCGAAGTGATTTAGAATGATTTGCTGACTAAAAGAGACACAAAAATATGACTTTAAGGTTAAAAAATGCATAGTTGCCATCAATAGATCAATTGCAAGTTATGCATGAAAGTCGCGTTTTAAATGCAGAAAGAGAATTGGTTCGAAGTGCCTTCAACCAATTTAATGATTGAAAAGACTGAGTGATATGTTTTTTAATGGTAAAATAATGTATTGTTGTGTTCAGTAGATTAATTGCAGGTTATGTAAGAAAATAATGTTTGAAGGGCGAAAATAGAATTCGTTCGAATTAATTTAGAATGATTTAATGACTAGAAGAGACTCAGTGACATGACTTTAAGGCTAAACAAATGCATTGTTGCCTATAATAGATCAACTGCAAGTTATGCACGAAAGTCATGTTTAAAGGCCGAATTTCGTTCGAAGTGATTTAGAATGATTAACTGTAACTGACTAAAAGAGACGCAAAAATATGACTTTAAGGCTAAAAAATGCATAGCTGCCATCAATAGATTAATTGCAAGTTATGCATGAAAGTCGCATTTTAAATGCAAAAAGAGAATTGGTTCGAAGTGCCTTTAAACAATTTAATGATTGAAAAGACTGAGTGATATGCTTTTTAATGCTAAAATCATGCATTGTTGTCTTCAGTAGATTAATTGCAAGTTATGCAAGAAAATAATGTTAGAATGGCGAAAATAGAATTCGTTCGAATTAATTTAGAATGACTTAATGACTAGAAGAGACTCAGTGACATGACTTTAAATCTAAACAAATGCATTGTTGCCTTCATTACATAGATCAACTGCAAGTTATGCACGAAAGTCATGTTTAAAGGCCGAATTTTTTCAAGTGATTTAGAATGATTTACTGACTAAAAGAGATGCAAAAATATGACTTTAAGGCTAAAAAATGCATAGTTGCCATCAATAGATCAATTGGAAGTTATGCATGAAAGTCGGGTTTTTAATGCAAAAAGAGAATTGGTTCGAAGTGCCTTCCAACAATTTAATGGTTGAAAAGACTGAGTGATGTGCTTTTTAATGGTAAAATAATTCATTGTTGTCTTGAATAGATTAATTACAAGTTATGCAAGAAAATAATGTTTGGAGGGCAAAAATAGAATTCGTTCGAATTAATGTAGAATGATTTCATGACTAGAAGAGACTCAGTGACATGACCTTAAAGCTAAACAAATGCATTGTTGCCTATAATAGATCAACTGCAAGTTATGCACGAAAGTCATGTTTAAAGGCCGAATTTCGTTCGAAGTGATTTAGAATGATTTACTGACCAAAAGAGACGCTAAAATATGAGTTTAAGGCTAAAAAATGCATAGTTGCCATCAATAGATCAATCGCAAGTTATGCATGAAAGTCGCGTTTTAAATGCAGAAAGAGAATTGGTTTGAAGTGCCTTCAAAAAACTTAATGATTGAAAAGACTGAGTGATATGCTTTTTAATGCTAAAATAATGCATTGTTGTCTTCAGTAGATTAATTGCAACTTATGTAAGAAAAAAATGTTTGAAGGGCGAAAACAGAATTCGTTCGAATTAATTTCGAATGATTTAATGACTAGAAGAGACTCAGTGATATGACTTTAAGTCTAGACAAATGCATTGTTGCCTATAATAGATCAACTGCAAGTTATACACGAAAGTCATGTTTAAAGGCCGAATTTCGTTCGAAGTTATTTAGAATGATTTACTGACTAAAAGAGACGCAAAAAGATGACCTTAAGGCTAAAAAAATGCATAGTTGCCATCAATAGATCAATTGCAAGTTATGCATGAAAGTCGCGTTTTAAATGCAGAAAGAGAATTGGTTCGAAGTGCCTTCCAACAATTTAATGATTGAAAAGACTGAGTGATATGCTTTTTAATGGTAAAATAATGTATTGTTGTGTGTAGTAGATTAATTGCAGGTTAAGTAAGAAAATATTGTTTGAAGGGCGAAAATAGAATTCGTTCAAATTAATTTAGAATGATTTAATGACAAGAAGAGACTCAGTGACATGACTTTAAATCTAAACAAATGCATTGTTGCCTTCATAAGATAGATCAACTGCAAGTTAGGCACGAAAGTCATGTTTAAAGGCCGAATTTTGTTCCAAGTGATTTAGAATGATTTACTGACTAAAAAAGATGCAAAAATATGACTTTAAGGCTAAAAAATGCTTAGTTGCCATCAATAGATCAATTGCAAGTTATGCATGAAAATCGGGTTTTAAATGCAAAAAGAGAATTGGTTCGAAGTGCCTTCCAACAATTTAATGGTTGAAAAGACTGAGTGATGTGCTTTTTAATGGTAAAATAATTCATTGTTTTCTTGAATAGATTAATTACAAGTTATGTAAGAAAATAATGTTTGAAGGGCAAAAATAGAATTCGTTCGAATTAATGTAGAATGATTTAATAACTAGAAGAGACTCAGTGACATGACTTTAAGGCTCAACAAATGCATTGTTGCCTATAATAGATCAACTGCAAGTTATGCATGAAAGTCATGTTTAAAGGCCGAATTTCGTTCGAAGTTATTGAGAATGATTTACTGACTAAAAGAGACGCAAAAATATGACCTTAAGGCTAAAAAATGCATAGTTGCCATCAATAGATCAATCGCAAGTTATGCATGAAAGTCGCGTTTTAAATGCAGAAAGAGAATTGGTTCGAAGTGCCTTTAAACAATTTAATGATTGAAAAGACTGAGTGATATGCTTTTTAATGGTAAAATAATGTATTGTTGTGTTCAGTAGATTACTTGCAGGTTATGTAAGAAAATAATGTTTGAAGGGCGAAAAAAGAATTCATTCGAATTAATGTAGAATGATTTAATGACTAGAAGAGACTCAGTGACATGACTTTAAGGCTAAACAAATGCATTGTTGCCTTCAACAGATCAACTGCAAGTTATGCACGAAACTCATGTTTAAAGGCCGAATTTCGTTCGAAGTGATTTAGAATGATTTACTGACTAAAAGAGACGCAAAAATATGACCTTCAGGCTAAAAAATGCATAGTTGCCAGCAATAGATCAATTGCAAGTTATGCATGAAAGTCGCGTTTTAAATGCAGAAAGAGAATTGGTTCGAAGTGCCTTCAAACAGTTTAATGATTGAAAAGATTGAGTGATATGCTTTATAATGGTAAAATAATGTATTGTTGTGTTCAGTAGATTAATTGCAGGTTATGTAAGAAAATAATGTTTGAAGGGCGAAAAAAGAATTCGTTCGAATTAATGTAGAATGATTTAATAACTAGAAGAGACTCAGTGACATGACTTTAAGGCTAAACAAATGCATTGTTGCCTTCAACAGATCAACTGCAAGTTATGCACGAAAGTCATGTTTAAAGGCCGAATTTCGTTCGAAGTGATTTAGAATGATTTACTGACTAAAAGAGACGCAAAAATATGACTTTAAGGCTAATAAATGCATAGTTGCCATCAATAGATCAATTGCAAGTTATGCATGAAAGTCGCGTTTTAAATGCAAAAAGAGAATTTGTTCGTAGTGCCTTCCAACAATTTAATGATTGAAAAGACTGACTGATATGCTTTTTAATGGTAAAATAATGTATTGTTGTGTTCAGTAGATTCATTGCAGGTTATGTAAGAAAATAATGTTTGAAGGGCGAAAAAAGAATTCATTCGAATTAATGTAGAATGATTTAATGACTAGAAGAGACTTAGTGACATGACTTTAAGGCTAAACAAATGCATTGTTGCCTTCAACAGATCAACTGCAAGTTATGCACGAAAGTCATGTTTAAAGGCCGAATTTCGTTCGAAGTGATTTAGAATGATTTACTGACTAAAAGAGATGCAAAAATATGACCTTAAGGCTAAAAAATGAATAGTTTCCATCAATAGATCAATTGCAAGTTATGCATTAAAGTCGCGTTTTAAATGCAAAAAGAGAATTGGTTCGAAGTGCCTTCAAACAATTTGATGATTGAAAAGACTGAGTGATATGCTTTTTAATGCTAAAATAATGCATTGTGGTCTTCAGTAGATTAATTGCAAGTTAGGTAAGAAAATAATGTTTGAAGGGCGAAAATAGAATTCGTTCGAATTAATTTAGAATGATTTAATGACTAGAAGAGACTCAGTGACATGACTTTAAGGCTAAACAAATGCATTGTTGCCTTCAACAGATCAACTGCAAGTTATGCACGAAAGTCAGGTTTAAAGGCGGAATTTCATTAGAAGTGATTTAGAATGATTTACTGACTAAAAGAGACGCAAAAATATGACCTTCAGGCTAAAAAATGCATAGTTGCCATCAATAGATCAATTGCAAGTAATGCATGAAAGTCGCGTTTTAAATGCAAAAAGAGAATTTGTTCGTAGTGCCTTCCAACAATTTAATGATTGAAAAGACTGAGTGATATGCTTTTTAATGGTAAAATAAAGTATTGTGGTCTTCAGTAGATTACTTGCAGGTTATGTAAGAAAATAATGTTTGAAGGGCGAAAAAAGAATTCGTTCGAATTAATGTAGAATGATTTAATGACTAGAAAAGACTCAGTGACATGACTTTAAGGCTAAACAAATGCATTGTTGCCTTCAATAGATCAACTGCAAGTTATGCACGAAAGTCATGTTTCAAGGCCGAATTTCATTCGAAGTGATTCAGAATGATTTACTGACAAAAAGAAACGCAAAAATATGACTTTAAGGCAAAAAAAATGCATAGTTGCCATCAATAGATCAACTGCGAGTTATGCATGAAAGTCGCGTTTTAAATGCAAAAAGTGAATTGGTTCGAAGTGCCTTCAAACAATTTAATGATTGAAAAGACTGAGTGATATGCTTGTTAATAGTAAAATAATGTATTGTTGTCTTCAGTAGATTAATTGCAGGTTATGTAAGAAAATAATGTTTGAAGGGCGAAAAAAAAATTCGTTCGAATTAATGTAGAATGATTTAATGACTTGAAGAGACTCAGTGACATGACTTTAAGGCTAAACAAATGCATTGTTGCCTTCAATAGATCAACTGCAAGTTATGCACGAAAGTCATGTTTAATGGCCGAATTTCGTTCGAAGTGATTTAGAATGATTTACTGACAAAAAGAAACGCAAAAATATGACTTTAAGGCTAAAAAAAGCATAATTGCCATTAATAGATCAATTGCAAGTTATGCACGAAATTCGCGTTTTAAATGCAAAAATAGAATTGGTTCGAAGTGCCTTCAAACAATTTAATGATTGAAAAGACTGAGTGATATGCTTTTTAATGCTTAAATAATGTATTGTTGTGTTGAGTAGATTAATTGCAGGTTATGTAAGAAAATAATGTTTGAAGGGCGAAAATAGAATTCGTTCGAATTAATGTAGAATGTTTTAATGACTAGAAGAGACTCAGTGACATGACTTTAAGGCTAAACAAATGCATGGTTGCCTTCAATAGATCAACTGCAAGTTATGCACGAAAGTCATGTTTAATGGCCGAATTTCGTTCGAAGTGATTTAGAATGATTTACTGACAAAAAGAGACGCAAAAATATGACTTTAAGGCTAAAAAATGCATAGTTTCCATCAATAGATCAATGGCAAATTATGCATGAAAGTCGCGTTTTAAATACAGAAAGAGAAATGGTTCGAAGTGCCTTCGAACAATTTAATGATTGAAAAGACTGAGTGATATGCTTTTTAATGCTAAAATAATTCATTGTTGTCTTCAGTAGATTAATTGCAAGTTATGTAAGAGAATAATGTTTGAAGGGCGAAAATAGAATTCGTTCGAATTAATGTAGAATGATTTAATGATTAGAAGAGACTCAGTGACATGACTTTAAGGCTAAACAAATGCATTGTTGCATATAATAGATCAACTGCAAGTTATGCACGAAAGTCATGTTTAAAGGCAGAATTTCGTTCGAAGTGATTTAGAATAATTTACAGACTAAAAGAGACGCAAAAATATGACCTTAAGGCTAAAAAATGCATAGTTGCCATCAATAGATCAATTGCAAGTTATGCATGAAAGTCGCGTTTTAAATGCAAAAAGAGAATTTGTTCGTAGTGCCTTCCAACAATTTAATGATTGAAAAGACTGACTGATATGCTTTTTAATGGTAAAATAATGTATTGTTGTGTTCAGTAGATTCATTGCAGGTTATGTAAGAAAATAATGTTTGAAGGGCGAAAAAAGAATTCATTCGAATTAATGTAGAATGATTTAATGACTAGAAGAGACTTAGTGACATGACTTTAAGGCTAAACAAATGCATTGTTGCCTTCAACAGATCAACTGCAAGTTATGCACGAAAGTCATGTTTAAAGGCCGAATTTCGTTCGAAGTGATTTAGAATGATTTACTGACTAAAAGAGATGCCTTAAGGCTAAAAAATGAATAGTTGCCATCAATAGATCAATTGCAAGTTATGCATTAAAGTCGCGTTTTAAATGCAAAAAGAGAATTGGTTCGAAGTGCCTTCAAACAATTTGATGATTGAAAAGACTGAGTGATATGCTTTTTAATGCTAAAATAATGCATTGTGGTCTTCAGTAGATTAATTGCAAGTTAGGTAAGAAAATAATGTTTGAAGGGCGAAAATAGAATTCGTTCGAATTAATTTAGAATGATTTAATGACTAGAAGAGACTCAGTGACATGACTTTAAGGCTAAACAAATGCATTGTTGCCTTCAACAGATCAACTGCAAGTTATGCACGAAAGTCAGGTTTAAAGGCGGAATTTCATTAGAAGTGATTTAGAATGATTTACTGACTAAAAGAGACGCAAAAATATGACCTTCAGGCTAAAAAATGCATAGTTGCCATCAATAGATCAATTGCAAGTAATGCATGAAAGTCGCGTTTTAAATGCAAAAAGAGAATTTGTTCGTAGTGCCTTCCAACAATTTAATGATTGAAAAGACTGAGTGATATGCTTTTTAATGGTAAAATAAAGTATTGTGGTCTTCAGTAGATTACTTGCAGGTTATGTAAGAAAATAATGTTTGAAGGGCGAAAAAAGAATTCGTTCGAATTAATGTAGAATGATTTAATGACTAGAAAAGACTCAGTGACATGACTTTAAGGCTAAACAAATGCATTGTTGCCTTCAATAGATCAACTGCAAGTTATGCACGAAAGTCATGTTTCAAGGCCGAATTTCATTCGAAGTGATTCAGAATGATTTACTGACAAAAAGAAACGCAAAAATATGACTTTAAGGCAAAAAAAATGCATAGTTGCCATCAATAGATCAACTGCGAGTTATGCATGAAAGTCGCGTTTTAAATGCAAAAAGTGAATTGGTTCGAAGTGCCTTCAAACAATTTAATGATTGAAAAGACTGAGTGATATGCTTGTTAATAGTAAAATAATGTATTGTTGTCTTCAGTAGATTAATTGCAGGTTATGTAAGAAAATAATGTTTGAAGGGCGAAAAAAAAATTCGTTCGAATTAATGTAGAATGATTTAATGACTTGAAGAGACTCAGTGACATGACTTTAAGGCTAAACAAATGCATTGTTGCCTTCAATAGATCAACTGCAAGTTATGCACGAAAGTCATGTTTAATGGCCGAATTTCGTTCGAAGTGATTTAGAATGATTTACTGACAAAAAGAAACGCAAAAATATGACTTTAAGGCTAAAAAAAGCATAATTGCCATTAATAGATCAATTGCAAGTTATGCACGAAAGTCGCGTTTTAAATGCAAAAATAGAATTGGTTCGAAGTGCCTTCAAACAATTTAATGATTGAAAAGACTGAGTGATATGCTTTTTAATGCTTAAATAATGTATTGTTGTGTTGAGTAGATTAATTGCAGGTTATGTAAGAAAATAATGTTTGAAGGGCGAAAATAGAATTCGTTCGAATTAATGTAGAATGTTTTAATGACTAGAAGAGACTCAGTGACATGACTTTAAGGCTAAACAAATGCATGGTTGCCTTCAATAGATCAACTGCAAGTTATGCACGAAAGTCATGTTTAATGGCCGAATTTCGTTCGAAGTGATTTAGAATGATTTACTGACAAAAAGAGACGCAAAAATATGACTTTAAGGCTAAAAAATGCATAGTTTCCATCAATAGATCAATGGCAAATTATGCATGAAAGTCGCGTTTTAAATACAGAAAGAGAAATGGTTCGAAGTGCCTTCGAACAATTTAATGATTGAAAAGACTGAGTGATATGCTTTTTAATGCTAAAATAATTCATTGTTGTCTTCAGTAGATTAATTGCAAGTTATGTAAGAGAATAATGTTTGAAGGGCGAAAATAGAATTCGTTCGAATTAATGTAGAATGATTTAATGATTAGAAGAGACTCAGTGACATGACTTTAAGGCTAAACAAATGCATTGTTGCATATAATAGATCAACTGCAAGTTATGCACGAAAGTCATGTTTAAAGGCAGAATTTCGTTCGAAGTGATTTAGAATAATTTACTGACTAAAAGAGACGCAAAAATATGACCTTAAGGCTAAAAAATGCATAGTTGCCATCAATAGATCAATTGCAAGTCATGCATGAAAGTCGCGTTTTAAATGCAAAAAGAGAATTGGTTCGAAGTGCCTTCAAACAATTTAATGATTGGAAAGACTGAGTGATCTGCTTTTTAATGGTAAAATAATGTATTGTTGTGTTCAGTAGATTAATTGCAGGTTATGTAAGAAAATAATGTTTGAATGTCGAAAATAGGATTCGTTCGAATTCATTTAGAATTATTAAATGACTAGAAGAGACTCAGTTACATGACTTTAAGGCTAAACAAATGCATTGTTGCCTATAATAGATCAACTGCAAATTATGCACGAAAGTCATGTTTAAAGGCTGAATTTCGTTCGAAGTGATTTAGAATGATTTACTGACTAAAAGAGACGCAAAAATATAATTTTAAGGCTAAAAAATGCATAGTTGCCATCAATAGATCAATTGCAAGTTATGCATGAAAGTCGCGTTTTAAATGCAACAAGAGAATTGGTTCGAAGTGCCTTCAAACAATTTAATGATTGAAAAGACTGAGTGATATGCTTTTTAATGCTAAAATCATGCATTGTTGTCTTGAGTAGATTAATTGCAAGTTATGCAAGAAAATAACGTTTGAAGGGCGAAAATAGAATTCGTTCGAATTAATTTAGCATGATTTAATGACTAGAAGAGACTCAGTGACATGACTTTAAGGCTAAACAAATGAATTGTTGCCTATAATAGATCAACTGCAAGTTATGCACGAAAGTCATGTTTAAAGGCAGAATTTCGTTCGAAGTGATTTAGAATGATATACTGACTAAAAGAGACGCAAAAATATGACCTTAGGGCTAAAAAATGCATAGTTGCCATCAATAGATCAATTGCAAGTTATGCATGAAAGTCGCGTTTTAAATGCAAAAAGAGAATTGGTTCGAAGTGCCTTCAAACAATTTAATGATTGGAAAGACATAGAGATATGCTTTTTAATGGTAAAATAATGTATTGTTGTGTTCAGTAGATTAATTGCAGGTTATGTAAGAAAATAATGTTTGAATGTCGAAAATACGATTCGTTCGAATTCATTTAGAATTATTTAATGACTAGAAGAGACTCAGTGACATGACTTTAAGGCTAAACAAATGCATTGTTGCCTTCAACAGATCAACTGCAAGTTATACACGAAAGTCATGTTTAAAGGCCGAATTTCGTTCGAAGTGATTTAGAATGATTTACTGACTAAAAGAGACGCAACAATATGACCTTAAGGCTAAAAAATGCATATTTGCCATCAGTAGATCAATTGCAAGTTATGCATTAAAGTCGCGTTTTAAATGCAAAAAGAGAATTGGTTCGAAGTGCCTTCAAACAATTTGATGATTGAAAAGACTGAGTGATATGCTTTTTAATGCTAAAATAATGCATTGTGGTCTTCAGTAGATTAATTGCAAGTTAGGTAAGAAAATAATGTTTGAAGGGCGAAAATAGAATTCGTTCGAATTAATTTAGAATGATTTAATGACTAGAAGAGACTCAGTGACATGACTTTAAGGCTAAACAAATGCATTGTTGCCTTCAATAGATCAACTGCAAGTTATGTACGAAAGTCATGTGTAAAGGCCGAATTTCGTTCGAAGTGATTTAGAATTATTTACTGACTAAAAGAGACGCAAAAATATGACTTTAAGGCTAAAAAATGCATAGTTGCCATCAATAGATCAATTGCAAGTTATGCATGAAAGTCGTGTTTTAAATGCAAAAAGAGAATTGGTTTGAAGTGCTTTCAAATAATTTAATGATTGAAAAGACTAAGTGATATGCTTTTTAATGGTAAAATAATGTATTGTTGTGTTCAGTAGATTAATTGCAGGTTATGCAAGAAAATAATGTTTGAAGGGCGAAAATAGAATTCGTTCGAATTAATTTAGAATGATTTAATGACTAGAAGAGACTCAGTGACATGACTTTAAGGCTAAACAAATGCATTGTTGCCTTCAATAGATCAACAGCAAGTTATGTACGAAAGTCATGTGTAAAGGCCGAATTTCGTTCGAAATGATTTAGAATGATTTACTGACTGAAAGAGACGCAAAAATATGACTTTATGGCTAAAAAATGCATAGTTGCCATCAATAGATCAATTGCAAGTTATGCATGAAAGTCGTGTTTTAAATGCAAAAAGAGAATTGGTTCGAAGTGCCTTCAAACAATTTAATGATTGGAAAGACTGAGAGATATGCTTTTTAATGGTAAAATAATGTATTGTTGTGTTCAGTAGATTAATTGCAGGTTATGTAAGAAAATAATGTTGGAATGTCGACAATACGATTCGTTCGAATTCATTTAGAATTATTTAATGACTAGAAGAGACTCAGTGACATGACTTTAAGGCTAAACAAATGCATTGTTGCCTTCAACAGATCAACTGCAAGTTATGCACGAAAGTCATGTTTAAAGGCCGAATTTCGTTCGAAGTGATTTAGAATGATTTACTGACTAAAAGAGACGCAAAAATATGACTTTAAGGCTAAAAAATGCATAGTTGCCATCAATAGATCAATTGCAAGTTATGCATGAAAGTCGTGTTTTAAATGCAAAAAGAGAATTGGTTCGAAGTGCCTTCAAACAATTTAATGATTGAAAAGACTAAGTGATATGCTTTTTAATGGTAAAATAATGTATTGTTGTGTTCAGTAGATTAATTGCAGGTTTTGCAAGAAAATAATGTTTGAAGGGCGAAAATAGAATTCATTCGAATTAATTTAGAATGATTTAATGACTAGAAGAGACTCAGTGACATGACTTTAAGGCTAAACAAATGCATTGTTGCCTATAATAGATCAACTGCAAATTATGCACGAAAGTCATGTTTAAAGGCTGAATTTCGTTCGAAGTGATTTAGAATGATTTACTGACTAAAAGAGACGCAAAAATATAATTTTAAGGCTAAAAAATGCATAGTTGCCATCAATAGATCAATTGCAAGTTATGCATGAAAGTCGCGTTTTAAATGCAACAAGAGAATTGGTTCGAAGTGCCTTCAAACAATTTAATGATAGAAAAGACTGAGTGATATGCTTTTTAATGCTAAAATCATGCATTGTTGTCTTGAGTAGATTAATTGCAAGTTATGCAAGAAAATAATGTTTGAAGGGCGAAAATAGAATTCATTCGAATTAATTTAGCATGATTTAATGACTAGAAGAGACTCAGTGACATAACTTTAAATCTAAGCAAATGCATTGTTGCCTTCATTAGATAGATCAACTGCAAGTTATGCACGAAAGTCATGTTTAAACGCCGAATTTTTTTCGAAGTGATTTAGAATGATCTACTGACTAAAAGAGACGCAAAAATAAGACTTTAAGGCTAAAAAATGCATAGTTGCCATCAATAGATCAATTGCAAGTTATGCATGAAAGTCGGGTTTTAAATGCAAAAAGAGAATTGGTTCGAAGTGCCTTCCAACAATTTAATGGTTGAAAAGACTGAGTGATGTGCTTTTTAATGGTAAAATAATTCATTGTTGTCTTGAATAGATTAATTACAAGTTATCTAAGAAAATAATGTTTGAAGGGCAAAAATAGAATTCGTTCGAATTAATGTAGAACGATTTAATGACTAGAAGAGACTCAGTGACATGACTTTAAAGCTAAACAAATGCATTGTTGCCTATAATAGATCAACTGCAAGTTATGCACGAAAGTCATGTTTAAAGGCTGAATTTCGTTCGAAGTGATTTAGAATGATTTACGGACCAAAAGAGACGCAAAAATATGAGTTTAAGGCTAAAAAATGCATAGTTTCCATCAATAGATCAATCACAAGTTATGCATGAAAGTCGCGTTTTAAATGCAGAAAGAGAATTGGTTTGAAGTGCCTTCAAACAATTTAATGATTGAAAAGACTGAGTGATATGCTTTTTAATGCTAAAATAATGCATTGTTGTCTTCACTAGATTAATTGCAAGTTATGTAAGAAAATAATGTTTGAAGGGCGAAAATAGAATTCGTTCGAATTAATTTCGAATGATTTTATGACTAGAAGAGACTCAGGGATATGACTTTAAGGCTCAACAAATGCATTGTTGCCTATAATAGATCAACTGCAAGTTATGCATGAAAGTCATGTTTAAAGGCCGAATTTCGTTCGAAGTGATTTAGAATGATTTACTGACTAAAAGAGACGCAAAAATCTGACCTTAAGGCTAAAAAATGCATAGTTGCCATCAATAGATCTATTGCAAGTTATGCATGAAAGTCGCCTTTTAAATGCAGAAAGAGAATTGGTTCGAAGTGCCTTCCAACAATTTAATGATTGAAAAGACTGAGTGATATGCTTTTTAATGGTAAAATAATGTATTGTTGTGTTCAGTAGATTAATTGCAGGTTAAGTAAGAAAATAATGTTTGATGGGCGAAAATAGAATTCGTTCGAATTAATGTAGAATGATTTAATGACAAGAAGAGACACAGTGACATGACTTTAAATCTAAACAAATGCATTGTTGCCTTCATAAAATAGATCAACTGCAAGTTAGGCACGAAAGTCATGTTTAAAGGCCGAATTTTGTTCGAAGTGATTTAGAATGATTTACTGACTAAAAGAGACGCAACAATATGACCTTAAGGCTAAAAAATGCATATTTGCCATCAGTAGATCAATTGCAAGTTATGCATTAAAGTCGCGTTTTAAATGCAAAAAGAGAATTGGTTCGAAGTGCCTTCAAACAATTTGATGATTGAAAAGACGTAGTGATATGCTTTTTAATGCTAAAATAATGCATTGTGGTCTTCAGTAGATTAATTGCAAGTTAGGTAAGAAAATAATGTTTGAAGGGCGAAAATAATATTCGTTCGAATTAATTTAGAATGATTTAATGACTAGAAGAGACTCACTGACATGACTTTAAGGCTAAACAAATGCATTGTTGCCTTCAACAGATCAACTGCAAGTTATGCACGAAAGTCATGTTTAAAGGCCGAATTTCGTTCGAAGTGATTTAGAATGATTTACTGACTAAAAGAGACGCAACAATATGACCTTAAGGCTAAAAAATGCATATTTTCCATCAGTAGATCAATTGCAAGTTATGCATTAAAGTCGCGTTTTAAATGCAAAAAGAGAATTGGTTCGAAGTGCCTTCAAACAATTTGATGATTGAAAAGACGTAGTGATATGCTTTTTAATGCTAAAATAATGCATTGTGGTCTTCAGTAGATTAATTGCAAGTTAGGTAAGAAAATAATGTTTGAAGGGCGAAAATAATATTCGTTCGAATTAATTTAGAATGATTTAATGACTAGAAGAGACTCAGTGACATGACTTTAAGGCTAAACAAATGCATTGTTGCCTTCAATAGATCAACTGCAAGTTATGTACGAAAGTCATGTGTAAAGGCCGAATTTCATTTGAAGTGATTTAGAATGATTTACTGACTAAAAGAGACGCAAAAATATGACTTTAAGGCTAAAAAATGCATAGTTGCCATCAATAGATCAATTGCAAGTTATGCATGAAAGTCGTGTTTTAAATGCAAAAAGAGAATTGGTTCGAAGTGCCTTCAAACAATTTAATGATTGAAAAGACTAAGTGATATGCTTTTTAATGGTAAAATAATGTATTGTTGTGTTCAGTAGATTAATTGCAGGTTATGCAAGAAAATAACGTTTGAAGGGCGAAAATAGAATTCGTTCGAATTAATTTAGAATGATTTAATGACTAGAAGAGACTCAGTGACATGACTTTAAGGCTAAACAAATGCATTGTTGCCTATAATAGATCAACTGCAAGTTATGCACGAAAGTAATGGTTAAAGGCCGAATTTCGTTCGAAGTGATTTAGAATGATTTACTGACTAAAAGAAACGCAAAAATATGACTTTAAGGCAAAAAAATGCATAGTTGCCATCAATAGATCAATTGCGAGTTATGCATGAAAGTCGCGTTTTAAATGCAAAAAGTGAATTGGTTTGAAGTGCCTCTAAACAATTTAATGATTTGAAAGACTGAGTGATATGCTTTTTAATGGTAAAATAATGTATTGTTGTGTTCAGTAGATTAATTGCAGGTTATGTAAGAATATAATGTTTGAATGTCGAAAATAGGATTCGTTCGAATTCATTTAGAATTATTTAATGACTAGAAGAGACTCAGTTACATGACTTTAAGGCTAAACAAATGCATTGTTGCCTATATTAGATCAACTGCAAGTTATACACGAAAGTCATGTTTAAAGGCCGAATTTCGTTCGAAGTGGTTTAGAATGATTTGCTGACTAAAAGAGACACAAAAATATGACTTTAAGGCTAAAAAATGCATAGTTGCCATCAACAGATCAATCGCAAGTTATGCATGAAAGTCGCGTTTTAAATGCAAAAAGAGAATTGGTTCGAAGTGCCTTCAAACAATTTGATGAGTGAAAAGACTGAGTGATATGCTTTTTAATGCTAAAATAATGCATTGTTGTCTTCAGTAGATTAATTGCAAGTTATGCAAGAAAATAATGTTTGAAGGGCGAAAATAGAATTCGTTCGAATTAATTTAGAATGATTTAATGACTAGAAGAGACTCAGTGACATGACTTTAAGGCTAAAAAAGCGCATTGTTGCCTATAATAGATCAACTGCAAGTTATGCACGAAAGTCATGTTCAATGGCCGAATTTCGTTCGAAGTGATTTAGAATGATTTATAGACAAAAAGAGACGCAAAAATATGACTTTAAGGCTAAAAAATGCATAGTTTCCATCAATAGATCAATTGCAAATTATCCATGAAAGTCGCGTTTTAAATACAGAAAGAGAATTGGTTCGAAGTGCCTTCAAACAATTTGATGATTGAAAACACTGAGTGATATGCTTTTTAATGCTAAAATAATGCATTGTTGTCTTCAGTAGATTAATTGCAAGTTATGTAAGAAAATAATGTTTGAGGGCGAAAATAGAATTCGTTCGAATTAATGTAGAATGATTTAATGACTAGATGAGACTCAGTGACATGACTTTAAGGCTAAACAAATGCATTGTTGCCTATAATAGATCAACTGCAAGTTATGCACGAAAGTCATGTTTAAAGGCAGAATTTCGTTCGAAGTGATTTAGAATGATTTACTGACTAAGAGAGACGCAAAAATATGACCTTAGGGCTAAAAAATGCATAGTTGCCATCAATAGATCAATTGCAAGTTATGCATGAAAGTCGCGTTTTAAATGCAAAAAGAGAATTGGTTCGAAGTGCCTTCAAACAATTTAATGATTGGAAAGACTGAGAGATATGCTTTTTAATGGTAAAATAATGTATTGCTGTGTTCAGTAGATTAATTGCGGGTTATGTAAGAAAATAATGTTTGAATGTCGAAAATACGATTCGTTCGAATTCATTTAGAATTATTTAATGACTAGAAGAGACTCAGTGACATGACTTTAAGGCTAAACAAATGCATTGTTGCCTTCAACAGATCAACTGCAAGTTATGCACGAAAGTCATGTTTAAAGGCCGAATTTCGTTCGAAGTGATTTAGAATGATTTACTGACTAAAAGAGACGCAACAATATGACCTTAAGGCTAAAAAATGCATATTTGCCATCAGTAGATCAATTGCAAGTTATGCATTAAAGTCGCGTTTTAAATGCAAAAATAGAATTGGTTCGAAGTGCCATCAAAGAATTTGATGATTGAAAAGACTGAGTGATATGCTTTTTAATGCTAAAATAATGCATTGTGGTCTTCAGTAGATTAATTGCAAGTTAGGTAAGGAAATAATGTTTGAAGGGCGAAAATAGAATTCGTTCGAATTAATTTAGAATGATTTAATGACTAGAAGAGACTCAATGACATGACTTTAAGGCTAAACAAATGCATTGTTGCCTTCAATAGATCAACTGCAAGTTATGTACGAAGGTCATGTGTAAAGGCCGAATTACGTTCGAAGTGATTTCGAATGATTTACTGACTAAAAGAGACGCAAAAATATGACCTTAAGGCTAAAAAATGCATAGTTGCCATCAATAGATCAATTGCAAGTTATGCATGAAAGTCGCGTTTTAAATGCAAAAAGAGAATTTGTTCGTAGTGCCTTCAAACAATTTAATGATTGAAAAGACTGAGTGATATGCTTTTTAATGGTAAAATAATGTATTGTTGTGTTCAGTAGATTACTTGCAGGTTATGTAAGAAAATAATGTTTGAAGGGCGAAAAAAGAATTCGTTCGAATTAATGTCGAATGATTTAATGACTAGAAGAGACTCAGTGACATGACTTTAAGGCTAAACAAATGCATTGTTGGCTTCAACAGATCAACTGCAAGTTATGCACGACAGTCATGTTTAAAGGCCGAATTTCGTTCGAAGTGATTTAGAATGATTTACTGACTAAAAGAGACGCAAAAATATGACCTTCAGGCTAAAAAATGCATAGTTGCCATCAATAGATCAATTGCAAGTTATGCATGAAAGTCGCGTTTTAAATGCAGAAAGAGAATTGGTTCGAAGTGCCTTCAAACAGTTTAATGATTGAAAAGATTGAGTGATATACTTTTTAATGGTAAAATAATGTATTGTTGTGTTCAGTAGATTACTTGCAGGTTATGTAAGAAAATAATGTTTGAAGGGCGAAAAATGAATTCGTTCGAATTAATGTAGAATGATTTAATGACTAGAAGAGACTCAGTGACATGACTTTAAGGCTAAACAAATGCATTGTTGCCTTCAATAGATCAACTGCAAGTTATGCACGAAAGTAATGTTTAAAGGCCGAATTTCGTTCGAAGTGATTTAGAATGATTTACTGACTAAAAGAAACGCAAAAATATGACTTTAAGGCAAAAAAATGCATAGTTGCCATCAATAGATCAATTGCAAGTTATGCATGAAAGTCGCGTTTTAAATGCAAAAAGGGATTTGGTTCGAAGTGCCTTCAAACAATTTGATGATTGAAAAGACTGAGTGATATGCTTTTTAATGCTAAAATAATGCATTGTTGTCTTCAGTAGATTAATTGCAAGTTATGTAAGAAAATAATGTTTGAGGGCGAAAATAGAATTCGTTCGAATTAATGTAGAATGATTTAATGACTAGATGAGACTCAGTGACATGACTTTAAGGCTAAACAAATGCATTGTTGCCTATAATAGATCAACTGCAAGTTATGCACGAAAGTCATGTTTAAAGGCAGAATTTCGTTCGAAGTGATTTAGAATGATTTACTGACTAAAAGAGACGCAAAAATATGACCTTAGGGCTAAAAAATGCATAGTTGCCATCAATAGATCAATTGCAAGTTATGCATGAAAGTCGCGTTTTAAATGCAAAAAGAGAATTGGTTCGAAGTGCCTTCAAACAATTTAATGATTTGAAAGACTGAGAGATATGCTTTTTAATGGTAAAATAATGTATTGTTGTGTTCAGTAGATTAATTGCAGGTTATGTAAGAAAATAATGTTTGAATGTCGAAAATACGATTCGTTCGAATTCTTTTAGAATTATTTAATGACTAGAAGAGACTCAGTGACATGACTTTAAGGCTAAACAAATGCATTGTTGCCTTCAACAGATCAACTGCAAGTTATGCACGAAAGTCATGTTTAAAGGCCGAATTTCGTTCGAACTGATTTAGAATGATTTACTGACTAAAAGAGACGCAACAATATGACCTTAAGGCTAAAAAATGCATATTTGCCATCAGTAGATCAATTGCAAGTTATGCATTAAAGTCGCGTTTTAAATGCAAAAATAGAATTGGTTCGAAGTGCCTTCAAACAATTTGATGATTGAAAAGACTGAGTGATATGCTTTTTAATGCTAAAATAATGCATTGTGGTCTTCAGTAGATTAATTGCAAGTTAGGTATGGAAATAATGTTTGAAGGGCGAAAATAGAATTCGTTCGAATTAATTTAGAATGATTTAATGACTACAAGAGACTCAGTGACATGACTTTAAGGCTAAACAAATGCATTGTTGCCTTCAATAGATCAACTGCAAGTTATGTACGAAGGTCATGTGTAAAGGCCGAATTACGTTCGAAGTGATTTGGAATGATTTACTGACTAAAAGAGACGCAAAAATATGACCTTAAGGCTAAAAAATGCATAGTTGCCATCAATAGATCAATTGCAAGTTATGCATGAAAGTCGCGTTTTAAATGCAAAAAGGGATTTGTTCGTAGTGCCTTCCAACAATTTAATGATTGAAAAGACTGAGTGATAGGCTTTTTAATGGTAAAATAATGTATTGTTGTCTTCAGTAGATTAATTGCAGGTTATGTAAGAAAATAATGTTTGAAGGGCGAAAAGAGAATTCGTTCGAATTAATTTAGAATGATTTAATGACTAGAAGAGACTCAGTGACATAACTTTAAGGCTAAACAAATGCATTGTTGCCTTCAACAGATCAACTGCAAGTTATGCACGACAGTCATGTTTAAAGGCCGAATTTCGTTCGAAGTGATTTAGAATGATTTACTGACTAAAAGAGACGCAAAAATATGACCTTCAGGCTAAAAAATGCATAGTTGCCATCAATAGATCAATTGCAAGTTATGCATGAAAGTCGCGTTTTAAATGCAAAAAGAGAATTTGTTCGTAGTGCCTTCCAACAATTTAATGATTGAAAAGACTGAGTGATAGGCTTTTTAATGGTAAAATAATGTATTGTTGTCTTCAGTAGATTAATTGCAGGTTATGTAAGAAAATAATGTTTGAAGGGCGAAAATAGAATTCGTTCGAATTAATTTAGAATGATTTAATGACTAGAAGAGACTCAGTGACATAACTTTAAGGCTAAACAAATGCATTGTTGCCTTCAATAGATCAACTGCAAGTTATGTACGAAAGTCATGTGTAAAGGCCGAATTTCGTTCGAAGTGATTTAGAATGCTTTACTGACTAAAAGAGACGCAAAAATATGACTTTAAGGCTAAAAAAGGCATAGTTGCCATCAATAGATCAATTGCAAGTTATGCATGAAAGTCGCGTTTTAAATGCAAAAAGTGAATTGGTTCGAAGTGCCTCTAAACCATTTAATGATTAAAAAGACTGAGTGATATGCTTGTTAACGGTAAGATAATGTATTGTTGTCTTCAGTAGATTAATTGCAGGTTATGTAAGAAAATAATATTTGAAGGGCGAAAATAGAATTCGTTCGAATTAATGTAGAATGATTTAATGACTAGAAGAGACTCAGTGACATGACTTTAAGGCTAAACATATGCATTGTTGCCTATAATAGATCAACTGCAAGTTATGCACGAAAGTCATGTTTAAAGGCAGAATTTCATTCGAAGTGATTTAGAATGATTTACTGACTAAAAGAGACGCAAAAATATGACCTTAAGGCTAAAAAATGCATAGTTGCCATCAATAGATCAATTGCAAGTTATGCATGAAAGTCGCGTTTTAAATGCAAAAAGAGAATTGGTTCGAAGTGCCTCTAAAGAATTTAATGATTTGAAAGACTGAGTGATATGCTTTTTAATGGTAAAATAATGTATTGTTGTGTTCAGTAGATTAATTGCAGGTTATGTAAGAAAATAATGTTTGAATGTCGAAAATAGGATTCATTCGAATTCATTTAGAATTATTTAATGACTAGAAGAGACTCAGTTACATGACTTTAAGGCTAAACAAATGCATTGTTGCCTATATTAGATCAACTGCAAGTTATACACGAAAGTCATGTTTAAAGGCCGAATTTCGTTCGAAGTGATTTAGAATGATTTGCTGACTAAAAGAGACACAAAAATATGACTTTAAGGCTAAAAAATGCATAGTTGCCATCAATAGATCAATCGCAAGTTATGCATGAAAGTCGCGTTTTAACTGCAAAAAGAGAATTGGTTCGAAGTGCCTTCAAACAATTTGATGATTGAAAAGACTGAGTGATATGCTTTTTAATGGTAAAATAATGCATTGTTGTCTTCCGTAGATTAATTGCAAGTTATGCAAGAAAATAATGTTTGAAGGGCGAAAATAGAATTCGTTCGAATTAATTTAGAAGGATTTAATGACTAGAAGAGACTCAGTGACATGACTTTAAGGCTAAACAAGCGCATTGTTGCCTATAATAGATCAACTGCAGGTTATGCACAAAAGTCATGTTTAATGGCCGAATTTCGTTCGAAGTGATTTAGAATGATTTACAGACAAAAAGAGACGCAAAAATATGACTTTAAGGCTAAAAAATGCATAGTTTCAATCACTAGATCAATTGCAAATTATGCATGAAAGTCGCGTTTTAAATACAGAAAGAGAATTGGTTCGAAGTGCCTTCAAACAATTTAATGATTGAAAAGACTGAGTGATATGCTTTTTAATGCTAAAATAATGCATTGTTGTCTTCAGTAGATTAATTGCAAGTTATGTAAGAAATAATGTTTGAAGGGCGAAAATAGAATTCGTTCGAATTAATGTAGAATGATTTAATGACTAGAAGAGACTCAGTGACATGACTTTAAGGCTAAACATATGCATTGTTGCCTATAATAGATCAACTGCAAGTTATGCACGAAAGTCATGTTTAAAGGCAGAATTTCGTTCGAAGTGATTTAGAATGATTTATTGACTAAAAGAGACGCAAAAATATGACCTTAAGGCTAAAAAATGCATAGTTGCCATCAATAGATCAATTGCAAGTTATGCATGAAAGTCGCGTTTTAAATGCAAAAAGTGAATTGGTTCGAAGTGCCTCTAAACCATTTAATGATTAAAAAGACTGAGTGATATGCTTGTTAACGGTAAGATAATGTATTGTTGTCTTCAGTAGATTAATTGCAGGTTATGTAAGAAAATAATATTTGAAGGGCGAAAATAGAATTCGTTCGAATTAATGTAGAATGATTTAATGACTAGAAGAGACTCAGTGACATGACTTTAAGGCTAAACATATGCATTGTTGCCTATAATAGATCAACTGCAAGTTATGCACGAAAGTCATGTTTAAAGGCAGAATTTCATTCGAAGTGATTTAGAATGATTTACTGACTAAAAGAGACGCAAAAATATGACCTTAAGGCTAAAAAATGCATAGTTGCCATCAATAGATCAATTGCAAGTTATGCATGAAAGTCGCGTTTTAAATGCAAAAAGAGAATTGGTTCGAAGTGCCTTCAAACAATTTGATGATTGAAAAGACTGAGTGATATGCCTTTTAATGCTAAAATAATGCATTGTTGTCTTCCGTTGATTAATTGCAAGTTATGCAAGAAAATAATGTTTGAAGGGCGAAAATAGAATTCGTTCGAATTAATTTAGAATGATTTAATGACTAGAAGAGACTCAGTGACTTGACTTTAAGGCTAAACATATGCATTGTTGCCTATATTAGCTCATTTGCATGTTATACACGAAAGTCATGTTTAAAGGCCGAATTTCGTTCGAAGTGATTTAGAATGATTTGCTGACTAAAAGAGATACAAAAATATGACTTTAAGGCTAAAAAATGCATAGTTGCCAGCAATAGATCAGTTGCAAGTTATGCATGAAAGCCGCGTTTTAAATGTAGAAAGAGAATTCGTTCGAATTAATTTAGAATGATTTAATGACTAGAAGAGACTCGGTGACATGACTTTAAGGCTAAACAAGCGCATTGTTGCCTATAATAGATCAACTGCAAGTTATGCACGAAAGTCATGTTTAATGGCCGAATTTCGTTCGAAGTGATTTAGAATGATTTACTGACTAAAAGAGACGAAAAAATATGACTTTAAAGCTAAAAAAGGCATAGTTGCCATCAATAGATCAATTGCAAGTTATGCATGAAAGTCGCGTTTTAAATGCAAAAAGAGAATTGGTTCGAAGTGCCTTCACACAATTTAATGATTGAAAAGACTGAGTGATATGCTTTTTAATGCTAAAATAATGCATTGTTGTCTTCGGTAGATTAATTGCAAGTTATGTAAGAAAATAATGTTTGAAGGGCGAAAATAGAATTCGTTCGAATTAATGTAGAAAGATTTAATGACTAGAAGAGACTCAGTGACATGACTTTAAGGCTAAACAAATGCATTGTTGCCTTCAATAGATCAACTGCAAGTTATGCACGAAAGTCATGTTTAAAGGCCGAATTTTGTTCGAAGTGATTTAGAATGATTTACTGACAAAAAGAGACGCAAAAATATGACTTTAAGGCTAAAAAATGCATAGTTTCCCTCAATAGATCAATTGCAAATTATGCATGAAAGTCGCGTTTTAAATACAGAAAGAGAATTGGTTCGAAGTGCCTTCAAACAATTTAATGATCGAAAAGACTTAGTGATATGCTTTTTAATGCTAAAATAATGCATTGTTGTCTTCAGTAGATTAATTGCAAGTTATGTAAGAAAATAATGTTTGAAGGGCGAAAATAGAATTCGTTCGAATTAATTTAGAATGATTTAATGACTAGATGAGACTCAGTGACATGACTTTAAGGCTAAACAAATGCATTGTTGCCTATATTAGCTCAACTGCAAGTTATACACGAAAGTCATGTTTAAAGGCCGAATTTCGTTCGAAGTGATTTAGAATGATTTACTGACTAAAAGGGATGCAAAAATATTACCTTAAGGCTAAAAAATGCATAGTTGCCATCAATAGATCAATTGCAAGTTATGCATGAAAGTCGCGTTTTAAATGCAGAAAGAGAATTGGTTCGAAGTGCCTTCAAACAATTTAATGATTGAAAAGACTGAGTGATATGCTTTTTCATGGTAAAATAATGTATTGTTTTGTTCAGTAGATTAATTGCAGGTTATGTTAGAAAATAATGTTTGAATGTCGAAAATAGGATTCGTTCGAATTCATTTAGAATTATTTAATGACTAGAAGAGAGTCAGTTACATGACATTAAGGCTAAACAAATGCATTGTTGCCTATAATAGATCAGCTGCAAGTTATGCACGAAAGTCATGTTTAAAGGCCGAATTTCGATCGAATGATTTAGAATGATTTACTGACTAAAAGAGACGCAAAAATATGACTCTAAGGCTAAAAAATGCATAGTCGCCATCAAGAGATCAATTGGAAGTTGTCCATGCAAGACGCGTTTTAAATGCGAAAAGAGAATTGGTTCGAAGTGCCTTCAAACAATTTGATGATTTAAAAGACTGAGTGATATGCTTTTTAATGCTAAAATAATGTATTGTGGTGTTCAGTAGATTAATTGCAGGTTATGTAAGAAAATAATGTTTGAAGGGCGAAAATAGAATTCGTTCGAATTAATTTAGAATGATTTAATGACTAGAAGAAACTCAGTGACATGACTTTAAGGCTAAACATATGCATTGTTGCCTATATTAGATCAACTGCAAGTTATACACGAAATTCATGTTTAAAGGCCGAATTTCGTTCGAAGTGATTTAGAATGATTTGCTGACTAAAAGAGACACAAAAATATGACTTTCAGGCTAAAAAATGCATAGTTCCCTTCAATAGATCAATTGCAAGTTATGCATGAAAGTCGCGTTTTAAATGCAGAAAGAGAATTGGTCCGAAGTGCCTTCAAACAATATAATGATTGAAAACACTGAGTGATATGATTTTTAATGGTAAAATAATGTATTGTTGTGTTCAGTAGATTAATTGTAGGTTATGCAAGAAAATAATGTTTGAAGGGCGAAAATAGAATTCGTTCGGATTAATTTAGAATGATTTAATGACTAGAAGAGACTCAGTGACATGACTTTAAGGCTAAACAAATGCATTGTTGCCTATAATAGATCCACTGCAAGTTATGCACGAAAGCCATGTTTAAAGGCCGAATTTTGTTCGAAGTGATTTAGAATGATTTACTGACAAAAAGAGACGCAAAAATATGACTTTAAGGCTAAAAAATGCATAGTTGCCATCAATAGATCAATTGCAAGTTATGCATGAAAGTCGCGTTTTAAATGCAAAAAGAGAATTGGTTCGAAGTGCCTTCAAACAATTTAATGATTGAAAAGACTAAGTGATATGCTTTTTAATGCTAAAATTATGCATTGTTGTCTTCAGTAGATTAATTGCATGTTATGTAAGAAAATAATGTTTGAAGGGCGAAAATAGAATTCGTTCGAATTAATTTAGCATGATTTAATGACTACAAGAGACTCAGTGACATGACTTTAAGGCTAAACAAATGCATTGTTGCCTATAATAGATCAACTGCAAGTTATGCACGAAAGTCATGTTTAAAGGCCGAATTTCGTTCGAAGTGATATAGAATGATTTACTGACTAAAAGAGACGCAAAAATATGACTTTAAGGCTAAAAAATGCATAGTTGCCATCAATAGATCAATTGCAAGTTATGCATGAAAGTTGCGTTGTAAATGCAAAAAGGGAATTGGTTCGAAGTGCCTTCAAACAATTTAATGATTGAATAGACTGAGTGATATGCTTTTTAATGCTAAAATCATGCATTGTTGTCTTCAGTAGATTAATTGCATGTTATGTAAGAAAATAATGTTTGAAGGGCGAAAATAGAATTCGTTCGAATTAATTTAGAATGATTTAATGACTACAAGAGACTCAGTGACATGACTTTAAGGCTAAACAAATGCATTGTTGCCTATAATAGATCAACTGCAAGTTATGCACGAAAGTCATGTTTAAAGGCAGAATTTCGTTCGAAGTGATTTAGAATGATTTACTGACTAAAAGAGACGCAAAAATATGACCTTAAGGCTAAAAAATGCATAGTTGCCATCAATTGATCAATTGCAAGTTATGCATGAAAGTCGCGTTTTAAATGCAAAAAGAGAATTGGTTCGAAGTGCCTTCAAACAATTTAATGATTGAAAAGACTGAGTGATATGCTTTTTAATGCTAAAATTATGCATTGTTGTCTTCAGTAGATTAACTGCAAGTTATGCAAGAAAATAATGTTTGAATGGCGAAAATAGAATTCGTTCGAATTAATTTAGAATGATTTAATGACTAGAAGAGACTCAGTGACATGACTTTAAATCTAAACAAATGCATTGTTGCCTTCATTAGATAGATCAACTGCAAGTTATGCACGAAAGTCATGTTTAATGGCCGAATTTCGTTCGAAGTCATTTAGAATGGTTTACTGACTAAAAGAGACGCAAATATACGACTTTAAGGCTAAAAAAGGCATAGTTTCCATCAATAGATCAATTGCAAGTTAGGCATGAAAGTCGCATTTTAAATGTAAAAAGGGAATTGGTTCGAAGTGCCTTCAAACAATTTAATGATTGAATAGACTGAGTGATATGCTTTTTAATGCTAAAATCATGCATTGTTGTCTTCAGTAGATTAATTGCAGGTTATGTAAGAAAATAATGTTTGAAGGGCGAAAATAGAATTCGTTCGAATTAATTTAGAATGATTTAATGACTAGAAGAGACTCAGTGACATGACTTTAAGGCTAAACAAATGCATTGTTGCCTATAATAGATCAACTGCTTGTTATGCACGAAAGTCATGTTTAAAGGCCGAATTTCGTTCGAAGCGATTTAGAATGATTTACTGACTAAAAGAGACGCAAAAATATGACTTGAAGGCTAAAAAATGCATAGTTGCCATCAATAGATCAATTGCAAGTTATGCATGAAAGTCGCGTTTTAAATGCAGAAAGAGAATTGGTTCGAAGTGCCTTCAAACAATTTAATGATTGAAAAGACTGAGTGATATGCTTTTTAATGGTAAAATAATGTATTGTTGTGTTCAGTAGATTAATTGCAGGTTATGTAGGAAAGTAATGTTTGAAGGGCGAAAATAGAATTCATTAGAATTAATTTAGAATGATTTAATGACTAGAAGAGACTCAGTGACATGACTTTAAGGCTAAACAAATGCATTGTTGCCTATAATAGATCAACTGCAAGTTATGCACGAAAGTCATGTTTAAAGGCCGAATTTCGTTCGAAGTGATATAGAATCATTTACTGACTAAAAGAGACGCAAAAATATGACTTTAAGGCTAAAAAATGCATAGTTGCCATCAATAGATCAATTGCAAGTTATGCGTGAAAGTCGCGTTTTAAATGCAAAAAGGGAATTGGTTCGAAGTGCCTTCAAACAATTTAATGATTGAATAGACTGAGTGATATGCTTTTTAATGCTAAAATCATGCATTGTTGTCTTCAGTAGATTAATTGCATGTTATGTAAGAAAATAATGTTTGAAGGGCGAAAATAGAATTCGTTCGAATTAATTTAGAATGATTTAATGACTACAAGAGACTCAGTGACATGACTTTAAGGCTAAACAAATGCATTGTTGCCTATAATAGATCAACTGCAAGTTATGCACGAAAGTCATGTTTAAAGGCCGAATTTCGTTCGAAGCGATTTAGAATGATTTACTGACTAAAAGATACGCAAAAATATGACTTGAAGGCTAAAAAATGCATAGTTGCCATCCACAGATCAACTGCAAGTTATGCATGAAAGTCGCGTTTTAAATGCAGAAAGAGAATTGGTTCGAAGTGCCTTCAAACAATTTAATGATTGAAAAGACTGAGTGATATGCTTTTTAATGGTAAAATAATGTATTGTTGTGGTCAGTAGATTAATTGCAAGTTATGTAGGAAAGTAATGTTTGAAGGGCGAAAATAGAATTCATTATAATTAATTTAGAATGATTTAATGACTAGAAGAGACTCAGTGACATGACTTTAAGGCTAAACAAATGCATTGTTACCTATAATAGATCAACTGCAAGTTATGCACGAAAGTCATGTTTAAAGGCCGAATTTCATTCGAAGCGATTTAGAATGATTTACTGACTAAAAGAGATGCAAAAATATGACTTTAAGGCTAAAAAATGCATAGTTGCCATCAATAGATCAATTGAAACTTATGCACGAAAGTCGCGTTTGAAATGCAGAAAGAGAATTGGTTCGAAGTGCCTTCAAAAAATTTAATGATTGAATGGACTGAGTGATATGCTTTTTAATGCTAAAATCATGCGTTGTTGTCTTCAGTAGATTAATTGCAAGTTATGTAAGAAAATAATGTTTGAAGGGCGAAAATAGAATTCGTTCGAATTAATTTAGAATGATTTAATGACTAGAACAGACTCAGTGACATGACTTTAAGGCTAAACAAATGCATTGTTGCCTATAATAGATCAACTGCAAGTTATGCACGAAAGTCATGTTTAAAGGTCGAATTTCGTTCGAAGTGATTTAGAATGATATACTGACTAAAAGAGACGCAAAAATATGACTTTAAGGCTAAAAAATGCATAGTTGCCATCAATAGATCAATTGCAAGTTATGCACGAAAGTCGCGTTTTAAATGCAGAAAGAGAATTGGTTCGAAGTGCCTTCAAAAAATTTAATGATTGAATGGACTGAGTGATATGCTTTTTAATGCTAAAATCATGCATTGTTGTCTTTAGTAGATTAATTGCAAGTTATGTAAGAAAATAATGTTTGAAGGGCGAAAATAGAATTCGTTCGAATTATTTTGAATGATTTAATGACTGGAAGAGACTCAGTGACATGACTTTAAGGCTAAACAAATGCATTGTTGCCCTCAACAGATCAACTGCAAGTTATGCACGAAAGTCATGTTTAAAGGCCGAATTTCGTTCGAAGTGATTTAGAATGATTTACTGATTAAACGAGACGCAAAAATATGACTTTAAGGCTAAAAAATGCACAGTTGCCATCAATAGATCAATTGCAAGTTATGCACGAAAGTCGCGTTTTAAATGCAGAAAGAGAATTGGTTCGAAGTGCCTTCAAACAATTTAATGACTGAAAAGACTGAGTGATATGCTTTTTAATTGTAAAATAATGTATTGTTGTGTTCAGTAGATTAATTGCAGGTTATGTAAGAAAATAATGTTTGAAGGGCGAAAATAGAATTCGTTCGAATTAATTTAGAATGATTTAATGACTAGAAGAGACTCAGTGACATGACTTTCAGGCTAAACAAATGCATTGTTGCCTATATTAGATCAACTGCAAGTTATGCACGAAAGTCATGTTTAAAGGCTGAATTTCGTTCGAAGTGATTTAGAATGATTTACTGATTAAAAGAGACGCAAAAATATGACTTTAAGGCTAAAAAATGCACAGTTGCAATCAATAGATCAATTGCAAGTTATGCACGAAAGTCGCGTTTTAAATGCAGAAAGAGAATTGGTTCGAAGTGCCTTCAAACAATTTAATGACTGAAAAGACTGAGTGATATGCTTTTTAATTGTAAAATAATGTATTGTTGTGTTCAGTAGATTAATTGCAGGTTATGTAAGAAAATAATGTTTGAAGGGCGAAAATAGAATTCGTTCGAATTAATTTAGAATGATTTAATGACTAGAAGAGACTCAGTGACATGACTTTCAGGCTAAACAAATGCATTGTTACCTATAATAGATCAACTGCAAGTTATGCACGAAAGTCATGTTTAAAGGCCGAATTTCATTCGAAGCGATTTAGAATGATTTACTGACTAAAAGAGATGCAAAAATATGACTTTAAGGCTAAAAAATGCATAGTTGCCATCAATAGATCAATTGAAACTTATGCACGAAAGTCGCGTTTGAAATGCAGAAAGAGAATTGGTTCGAAGTGCCTTCAAAAAATTTAATGATTGAATGGACTGAGTGATATGCTTTTTAATGCTAAAATCATGCATTGTTGTCTTCAGTAGATTAATTGCAGGTTATGTAAGAAAATAATGTTTGAAGGGCGAAAATAGAATTCGTTCGAATTAATTTAGAATGATTTAATGACTAGAAGAGACTCAGTGACATGACTTTAAGGCTAAACAAATGCATTGTTGCCTATAATAGATCAACTGCTTGTTATGCACGAAAGTCATGTTTAAAGGCCGAATTTCGTTCGAAGCGATTTAGAATGATTTACTGACTAAAAGAGACGCAAAAATATGACTTGAAGGCTAAAAAATGCATAGTTGCCATCAATAGATCAATTGCAAGTTATGCATGAAAGTCGCGTTTTAAATGCAGAAAGAGAATTGGTTCGAAGTGCCTTCAAACAATTTAATGATTGAAAAGACTGAGTGATATGCTTTTTAATGGTAAAATAATGTATTGTTGTGTTCAGTAGATTAATTGCAGGTTATGTAGGAAAGTAATGTTTGAAGGGCGAAAATAGAATTCATTAGAATTAATTTAGAATGATTTAATGACTAGAAGAGACTCAGTGACATGACTTTAAGGCTAAACAAATGCATTGTTGCCTATAATAGATCAACTGCAAGTTATGCACGAAAGTCATGTTTAAAGGCCGAATTTCGTTCGAAGTGATTTAGAATGATTTACTGACTAAAAGAGACGCCAAAATATGACTTTAAGGCTAAAAAATGCATAGTTGCCATCAATAGATCAATTGCAAGTTATGCACGAAAGTCGCGTTTTAAATGCAGAAAGAGAATTGGTTCGAAGTGCCTTCAAACAATTTAATGATTGAATGGACTGAGTGATATGCTTTTTAATGCTAAAATCATGCATTGTTGTCTTCAGTAGAGTAATTGCAAGTTATGTAAGAAAATAATGTTTGAAGGGCGAAAATAGAATTCGTTCGAATTAATTTTGAATGATTTAATGACTAGAAGAGACTCAGTGACATGACTTTAAGGCTAAATATATGCATTGTTGCCTATAATAGATTAACAACTGCAAGTTATGCGCGAAAGTCATGTTTAAAGGCTGAATTTCGTTCGAAGTGATTTTGAATGATTTACTGACTAAAAGAGACGCAAAAATACGACTTTAAGGCTAAAAAAGGCATAGTTGCCATCAATAGATCAATTGCAAGTTATGCATGAAAGTCGCATTTTAAATGCAAAAAGGGAATTGGTTCGAAGTGCCTTCAAACAATTTAATGATTGAATAGACTGAGTGATATGCTTTTTAATGCTAAAATCATGCATTGTTGTCTTCAGTAGATTAATTGCAAGTTATGTAAGAAAATAATGTTTGAAGGGCGAAAATAGAATTCGTTCGAATTAATTTAGAATGATTTAATGACTAGAAGAGACTTAGTGACATGACTTTAAGGCTAAACATATGCATTGTTGCCTATAATAGATCAACAACTGCAAGTTATGCACGAAAGTCATGTTTAAAGGCAGAATTTCATTCGAAGCGATTTAGAATGATTTACTGACTAAAAGAGACGCAAAAATATGACTTGAAGGCTAAAAAATGCATAGTTGCCATCAATAGATCAATTGCAAGTTATGCACGAAAGTCGCGTTTTAAATGCTGAAAGAGAATTTGTTCGAAGTGCCTTCGAACAATTTAATGATTGAATAGACTGAGTGATATGCTTTTTAATGCTAAAATCAGGCATTGTTGTCTTCAGTAGATTAATTGCAAGTTATGTAAGAAAATAATGTTTGAAGGGCGAAAATAGAATTCGTTCGAATTAATTTAGAATGATTTAATGACTAGAAGAGACTCAGTGACATGACTTTAGGGCTAAACAAATGCATTGTTGCCTATAATAGATCAACTGCAAGTTATGCACGAAAGTCATGTTTAAAGGCCGAATTTCATTCGAAGCGATTTAGAATGATTTACTGACTAAAAGAGATGCAAAAATATGACTTTAAGGCTAAAAAATGCATAGTTGCCATCAATAGATCAATTGAAACTTATGCACGAAAGTCGCGTTTGAAATGCAGAAAGAGAATTGGTTCGAAGTGCCTTCAAAAAATTTAATGATTGAATGGACTGAGTGATATGCTTTTTAATGCTAAAATCATGCGTTGTTGTCTTCAGTAGATTAATTGCAAGTTATGTAAGAAAATAATGTTTGAAGGGCGAAAATAGAATTCGTTCGAATTAATTTAGAATGATTTAATGACTAGAACAGACTCAGTGACATGACTTTAAGGCTAAACAAATGCATTGTTGCCTATAATAGATCAACTGCAAGTTATGCACGAAAGTCATGTTTAAAGGTCGAATTTCGTTCGAAGTGATTTAGAATGATATACTGACTAAAAGAGACGCAAAAATATGACTTTAAGGCTAAAAAATGCATAGTTGCCATCAATAGATCAATTGCAAGTTATGCACGAAAGTCGCGTTTTAAATGCAGAAAGAGAATTGGTTCGAAGTGCCTTCAAAAAATTTAATGATTGAATGGACTGAGTGATATGCTTTTTAATGCTAAAATCATGCATTGTTGTCTTTAGTAGATTAATTGCAAGTTATGTAAGAAAATAATGTTTGAAGGGCGAAAATAGAATTCGTTCGAATTATTTTGAATGATTTAATGACTGGAAGAGACTCAGTGACATGACTTTAAGGCTAAACAAATGCATTGTTGCCCTCAACAGATCAACTGCAAGTTATGCACGAAAGTCATGTTTAAAGGCCGAATTTCGTTCGAAGTGATTTAGAATGATTTACTGATTAAACGAGACGCAAAAATATGACTTTAAGGCTAAAAAATGCACAGTTGCCATCAATAGATCAATTGCAAGTTATGCACGAAAGTCGCGTTTTAAATGCAGAAAGAGAATTGGTTCGAAGTGCCTTCAAACAATTTAATGACTGAAAAGACTGAGTGATATGCTTTTTAATTGTAAAATAATGTATTGTTGTGTTCAGTAGATTAATTGCAGGTTATGTAAGAAAATAATGTTTGAAGGGCGAAAATAGAATTCGTTCGAATTAATTTAGAATGATTTAATGACTAGAAGAGACTCAGTGACATGACTTTCAGGCTAAACAAATGCATTGTTGCCTATATTAGATCAACTGCAAGTTATGCACGAAAGTCATGTTTAAAGGCTGAATTTCGTTCGAAGTGATTTAGAATGATTTACTGATTAAAAGAGACGCAAAAATATGACTTTAAGGCTAAAAAATGCACAGTTGCAATCAATAGATCAATTGCAAGTTATGCACGAAAGTCGCGTTTTAAATGCAGAAAGAGAATTGGTTCGAAGTGCCTTCAAACAATTTAATGACTGAAAAGACTGAGTGATATGCTTTTTAATTGTAAAATAATGTATTGTTGTGTTCAGTAGATTAATTGCAGGTTATGTAAGAAAATAATGTTTGAAGGGCGAAAATAGAATTCGTTCGAATTAATTTAGAATGATTTAATGACTAGAAGAGACTCAGTGACATGACTTTCAGGCTAAACAAATGCATTGTTACCTATATTAGATCAACTGCAAGTTATGCACGAAAGTCATGTTTAAAGGCCGAATTTCGTTCGAAGTGATTTAGAATGATTTACTGACTATAAGAAACGCAAAAATATGACTTTAAGGCTAAAAAATGCATAGTTGCCATCAATAGGTCAATTGAAAGTTATGCACGAATGTCGCGTTTTAAATGCAAAAAGAGAATTGGTTCGAAGTGCCTTCCAACAATTTAATGATTGAATAGACTGAGTGATTTGGTTTTTAATGCTAAAATCATGCATTGTTGTCTTCAGTAGATTAATTGCAAGTTATGTAAGGAAATAATGTTTGAAGGGCGAAAATAGAATTCGTTCGAATTAAGTTAGAATGATTTAATGACTAGAAGAGACTCAGTGACATGACTTTAAGTCTAAACAAATGCATTGTTGCCAATAATAGATCAACTGCAAGTTATGCACGAAAGTCATGTTTAAAGGCCGAATTTCATTCGAAGTGATTTAGAATGATTTACTGACTAAAAGAGATGCAATAATATGACTTTAAGGCTAAAAAATGCATAGTTGCCATCAATAGATCAATTTCAAGTTATGCATGAAAGTCGCGTTTTAAATGCAGAAAGAGAATTGGTTCGAAGTGCCTTTAAACAATTTAATGATTGAAAAGACTGAGTGATATGCTTTTTAATGCTAAAATAATGCATTGTTGTCTTCAGTAGATTAATTGCAAGTTATGGAAGAAAATAATGTTTGAAGGGCGAAAATAGAATTCGTTCGAATTAATTTCGAATGATTTAATGACTAGAAGAGACTCAGTGACATGACTTAAAGGCTAAACAAATGCATTGTTGCCTATAATAGATGAACTGCAAGTTATGCACGATAGACATGTTTAAAGGCCGAATTTCATTCGAAGTGATACAGAATGATTTACTGACTAAAAGAGACGCAATAATATGACTTTAAGGCTAACAAATGCATAGTTTCCATCAATAGATCAATTTCAAGTTATGCATGAAAGTCGCGTTTTAAATGCAGAAAGAGAATTGGTTCGAAGTGCCTTTAAACAATTTAATGATTGAGAAGACTGAGTGATATGCTTTTTAATGCTAAAATAATGCATTGTTGTCTTCAGTAGATTAATTGCAAGTTATGGAAGAAAATAATGTTTGAAGGGCGAAAATAGAATTCGTTCGATTTAATTTAGAATGATTTAATGACTAGAAGAGACTCAGTGACATGACTTTAAGGCTAAACAAATGCATTGTTGCCTATAATAGATCAACTGCAAGTTATGCACGAAAGTCATGTTTAAAAGGCCGAATTTCGTTTGAAGCGATTTAGAATGATTTAATGACGAGAAGAGACTCAGTGACATGACTTTAAGGTTAAACAAATGCATTGTTGCCTATAATAGATCAACTGCAAGTTATGCACGAAAGTCGCGTTTTAAATGCAGAAAGAGAATTGGTTCGAAGTGCCTTCAAACAATTTAATGACTGAAAAGACTGAGTGATATGCTATTTAATGGTAAAATAGTGTATTGTTGTGTTCAGTAGAGTAATTGCAGGTTATGTAAGAAAATAATGTTTGCAGGGCGAAAAAAAAATTCGTTCGAATTAATTTAAAATGATTTAATGACTAGAAGAGACTCAGTGACATGACTTTAAGGCTAAACAAATGCATTGTTCCCCTCAACAGATCAATTGCAAGTTATGCACGAAAGTCATGTTTAAAGGCCGAATTTCGTTCGAAGTTATTTAGAACGATTTAATGACTAAAAGAGACGCAAAAATATGACTTTAAGGCTAAAAAATGCATAGTTGCCATCAATAGATCAATTGCAAGTTATGCATGAAAGTGGCGTTTTAAATGCAAAAAGAGAATTGGTTCGAAGTGCTTTCAAACAATTTAATGATTGAATAGACTGAGTGATATGCTTATCAATGCTAAAATCATGCATTGTTGTCTTCAGTAGATTAATTGCAAGTTATGTAAGAAAATAATGTTTGAAGGGCGAAAATAGAATTCGTTCGAATTAATTTAGAATGATTTAATGACTAGAAGAGACTCAGTGACATGACTTAAAGGCTAAACAAATGCATTGTTGCCTATAATAGATGAACTGCAAGTTATGCACGATAGACATGTTTAAAGGCTGAATTTCATTCGAAGTGATTTAGAATGATTTACTGACTAAAAGAGACGCAATAATATGACTTTAAGGCTAAAAAATGCATAGTTGACATCAATAGATCAATTGAAAGTTATGCATGAAAGTCGCATTTTAAATGCAAAAAGAGAATTGGTTCGAAGTGCCTTCAAACAATTTAATGATCGAAAAGACTGAGTGATATGCTTTTTAATGCTAAAATCATGCATTGTTGTCTTCAGTAGATTAATTGCACGTTATGCAAGAAAATAATGTTTGAAGGGCGAAAATATGATTCGTTCGAATAAATTTAGAATGATTTAATGACAAGAAGAGACTTGGTGACATGACTTTAAGGCTAAACAAATGCATTTTTGCCTATAATAGATCAACTGCAAGTTATGCACGAAAGTCATGTTTAAAGGCCGAATTTCGTTCGAAGTGATTTAGAATGATTTACTGACTATAAGAAACGCAAAAATATGACTTTAAGGCTAAAAAATGCATAGTTGCCATCAATAGATCAATTGAAAGTTATGCACGAATGTCGCGTTTTAAATGCAAAAAGAGAATTCGTTCGAAGTGCCTTCAAACAATTTAATGATTGAATAGACTGAGTGATTTGGTTTTTAATGCTAAAATCATGCATTGTTGTCTTCAGTAGATTAATTGCAAGTTATGTAAGGAAATAATGTTTGAAGGGCGAAAATAGAATTCGTTCGAATTAAGTTAGAATGATTTAATGACTAGAAGAGACTCAGTAACATGACTTTAAGTCTAAACAAATGCATTGTTGCCTATAATAGATCAACTGCAAGTTATGCATGAAAGTCATGTTTAAAGGCCGAATTTCGCTCGAAGTGATTTAGAATGATTTACTGACTAAAAGAGACGCAAAAATATGACTTTAAGGCTAAAAAATGCATAGTTGCCAACAATAGATCAATTGCAAGTTATGCATGAAAGTCGCGTTTTAAATGCAAAAAGAGAATTGGTTCGAAGTGCCTTCGAAAAATTTAATGATTGAATAGACTGAGTGATATGCTTTTTAATGCTAAAATGATGCATTGTTGTCTTCAGTAGATTAATTGCAAGTTATGTAAGAAAATAATGTTTGAAGGGCGAAAATAGAATTCGTTCGCATTAATTTAGAATGATTTAATGACTCGAAGAGACTTAGTGACCGGACTTAAAGGCTAAACAAATGCATTGTTGCCTTCAATAGATCAACTGCAAGTTATGCACGAAAGACATGTTTAAAGGCCGACTTTCGTCCGAAGTGATTTATAATGATTTACTGATTAAAAGAGACGCAAAAATATGACTTTAAGGCTAAAAAAATGCATAGTTGCCATCAATAGATCAATTGCAAGTTATGCATGAAAGTCGGGTTTTAAATACAAAAATGAAATTGGTGCGAAGTGCCTTCAAACAATTTAATGATTGAAAAGACTGAGTGATATGCTTTTTAATGCTAAAATAATGCATTGTTGTCTTCAGTAGATTAATTGCAAGTTATGGAAGAAAATAATGTTTGAAGGGCGAAAATAGAATTCGTTCGAATTAATTTCGAATGATTTAATGACCAGAAGAGACTCAGTGACATGACTTAAAGGCTAAACAAATGCATTGTTGCCTATAATAGATGAACTGCAAGTTATGCACGATAGACATGTTTAAAGGCCGAATTTCATTCGAAGTGATTTAGAATGATTTACTGACTAAAAGAGACGCAATAATATGACGTTAAGGCTAAAAAATGCATAGTTGCCATCAATAGATCAATTTCAAGTTATGCATGAAAGTCTCCTTTTAACTGCAGAAAGAGAATTGGTTCGAAGTGCCTTTAAACAATTTAATGATTGAATGGACTGAGTGATATGCTTTTTAATGCTAAAATAATGCATTGTTGTCTTCAGTAGATTAATTGCAAGTTATGCAAGAAAATAATGTTTGAAGGGCGAAAATAGAATTCGTTCGAATTAATTTAGAATGATTTAATGACGAGAAGAGACTCAGTGACATGACTTTAAGGTTAAACAAATGCATTGTTGCCTATAATAGATCAACTGCAAGTTATGCACGAAAGTCGCGTTTTAAATGCAGAAAGAGAATTGGTTCGAAGTGCCTTCAAACAATTTAATGACTGAAAAGACTAAGTGATATGCTATTTAATGGTAAAATAATGTATTGTTGTGTTCAGTAGAGTAATGGCAGGTTATGTAAGAAAATAATGTTTGAAGGGCGAAAAAAGAATTCGTTCGAATTAATTTAGAATGATTTAATGACTAGAAGAGACTCAGTGACATGACTTTAAGGCTAACCAAATGCATTGTTCCCCTCAACAGATCAACTGCAAGTTATGCACGAAAGTCATGTTTAAAGGCCGAATTTCGTTCGAAGTGATTTAGAACGATTTAATGACTAAAAGAGACGGAAAAATATGACTTTAAGGCTAAAAAATGCATAGTTGCCATCAATAGATCAATTGCAAGTTATGCATGAAAGTGGCGTTTTAAATGCAAAAAGAGAATTGGTTCGAAGTGCTTTCAAACAATTTAATGATTGAATAGACTGAGTGATATGCTTTTCAATGCTAAAATCATGCATTGTTGTCTTCAGTAGATTAATTGCAAGTTATGTAAGAAAATAATGTTTGAAGGGCGAAAATAGAATTCGTTCGAATTAATTTAGAATGATTTAATGACTAGAACAGACTCAGTGAGATGACTTTCAGGCTAAACAAATGCATTGTTGCCCTCAACAGATCAACTGCAAGTTATGCACGAAAGTCATGTTTAAAGGCCAAATTTCGTTCGAAGTGATTTAGAATGATTTACTGATTAAAAGAGACGCAAAAATATGACTTTAAGGCTAAAAAATGCACAGTTGCCATCAACAGATCAATTGCAAGTTATGCACGAAAGTCGCGTTTTAAATGCAGAAAGAGAATTGGTTCGAAGTGCCTTCAAACAATTTGATGACTGAAAAGATTGAGTGATATGCTTTTTAATGCTAAAATAATGCATTGTTGTCTTCAGTAGATTAATTGCAAGTTATGTAAGAAAATAATGTTTGAAGGGCGAAAATAGAATTCGTTCGCATTAATTTAGAATGATTTAATGACTAGAAGAGACTCAGTGACATGACTTTAAGGCTAAACAAATGCATTGTTGCCTTTAATAGATCAACTGCAAGTTATGCACGAAAGTCATGTTTAAAGGCCGAATTTCGATCGAATGATTTAGAATGATTTACTGACTAAAAGAGACGCAAAAATATGACTTTAAGGCTAAAAAATGCATAGTTGCCATCAATAGATCAATTGCAAGTTGTGCATGAAAGTCACGTTTTAAATGCAGAACGAGAATTGGTTCGAAGTGCCTTCAAACAATTTGATGATTGAAAAGACTGAGTGATATGCTTTTTAATGCTAAAATCATGCATTGTTGTCTTCAGTAGATTAATTGCAAGTTATGCAAGAAAATAATGTTTGAAGGGCGAAAATAGAATTCGTTCGAATTAATTTAGAATGATTTAATGACGAGAAGAGACTCAGTGACATGACTTTAAGGTTAAACAAATGCATTGTTGCCTATAATAGATCCACTGCAAGTTATGCACGAAAGTCATGTTTAAAGGCCGAATTTCGTTCGAAGTGATTTACAATGATTTACTGACTAAATGAAAAGCAAAAATTTGACTTTAAGGCTAAAAAATGCATAGTTGCCATCAATAGATCAATTGAAAGTTATGCATGAAAGTCGCATTTTAAATGCAAAAAGAGAATTGGTTCGAAGTGCCTTCAAACAATTTAATGATCGAAAAGACTGAGTGATATGCTTTTTAATGCTAAAATCATGCATTGTTGTCTTCAGTAGATTAATTGCACGTTATGCAAGAAAATAATGTTTGAAGGGCGAAAATAGGATTCGTTCGAATTAATTTAGAATGATTTAATGACTAGAAGAGACTCAGTGACATGACTTTAAGGCTAAACAAATGCATTCTTGCCTATAATAGATCAACTGCAAGTTATGCCCGAAAGTCATGTTTAAAGGCCGAATTTCGTTCGAAGTGCTTTAGAATGATTTACTGACTAAAAGAAAAGCAAAAATTTGACTTTAAGGCTAAAAAATGCATAGTTGCCATGAATAGATCAATTGAAAGTTATGCATGAAAGTCGCATTTTAAATGCAAAAAAAGAATTGGTTCGAAGTGCCTTCAAACAATTTAATGATCGAAAAGACTGAGTGATATGCTTTTTAATGCTAAAATAATGCATTGTTGTCTTCAGTAGATTAATTGCAAGTTATGTAAGAAAATAATGTTTGAAGGGCGAAAATAGGATTCGTTCGAATTAATTTAGAATGATTTAATGACTAGAAGAGACTCAGTGACATGACTTTCAGGCTAAACAAATGCATTGTTGCCTATAATAGATTAGCTGCAAGTTATGCAAGAAAGTCATGTTTAAAGGCCGAATTTCGATCGAATGATTTAGAATGATTTACTGACTAAAAGAGACGCAAAAATATGACTTTAAGGCTAAAAAATGCATAGTTGCCATCAATAGATCAATTGCAAGTTGTGCATGAAAGTCACGTTTTAAATGCAGAACGAGAATTGGTTCGAAGTGCCTTCAAACAATTTGATGATTGAAAAGACTGAGTGATATGCTTTTTAATGCTAAAATAATGCATTGTTGTCTTCAGTAGATTAATTGCAAGTTATGGAAGAAAATAATGTTTGAAGGGCGAAAATAGAATTCGTTCGAATTAATTTAGAATGATTTAATGACGAGAAGAGACTCAATGACATGACTTTAAGGTTAAACAAATGCATTGTTGCCTATAATAGATCAACTGCAAGTTATGCACGAAAGTCATGTTTAAAGGCCGAATTTCGTTCGAAGTGATTTAGAATGATTTACTGACTAAAAGAAAAGCAAAAATTTGACTTTAAGGCTAAAAATTGCATTGTTGCCATCAATAGATCAATTGAAAGTTATGCATGAAAGTCGCATTTTAAATGCAAAAAGAGAATTGGTTCGAAGTGCTTTCAAACAATTTAATGATCGAAAAGACTGAGTGATATGCTTTTTAATGCTAAAATCATGCATTGTTGTCTTCAGTAGATTAATTGCACGTTATGCAAGAAAATAATGTTTGAAGGGCGAAAATATAATTCGTTCGAATTAATTTAGAATGATTTAATGACTAGAAGAGACTCAGTGACATGACTTAAAGGATAAACAAATGCATTGTTGCCTATAATAGATGAACTGCAAGTTATGCACGATAGACATGTTTAAAGGCCGAATTTCATTCGAAGTGATTTAGAATGATTTACTGACTAAAAGAGACGCAGAAATATGACTTTAAGGCTAAAAAATGCATAGTTGCCATCAATAGATCAATTTCAAGTTATGCATGAAAGTCGCGTTTTAAATGCAGAAAGAGAGTTGGTTCGAAGTGCCTTTAAACAATTTAATGATTGAAAAGACTGAGTGATATGCTTTTTAATGCTAAAATAATGCATTGTTGTCTTCAGTAGATTAATTGCAAGTTATGGAAGAAAATAATGTTTGAAGGGCGAAAATAGAATTCGTTCGAATTAATTTCGAATGATTTAATGACTAGAAGAGACTCAGTGATATGACTTTAAGGCTAAACAAATGCATTGTTGCCTATAATAGATCAACTGCAAGTTATGCACGAAAGTCATGTTTAAAGGCCGAATTTCGCTCGAAGTGATTTGGAATGATTTACTGACTAAAAGAGACGCAAAAATATGACTTTAAGGCTAAAAAATGCATAGTTGCCATCAATAGATCAATTGCAAGTTATGGATGAAAGTCGCGTTTTAAATGCAAAAATAGAATTGGTTCGAAGTGCTTTCAAACAATTTAATGATTGAAAAGACTGAGTGATATGCTTTTTAATGGTAAAATAATGTATTGTTGTGTTCAGTAGATTAATTGCAGGTTATGTAGGAAAGTAATGTTTGAAGGGCGAAAATAGGATTCATTAGAATTAATTTAGAATGATTTAATGACAAGAAGAGACTCAGTGACATGACTTTAAGGCTAAACTAATGCATTGTTGCCTATAATAGATCAACTGCAAGTTATGCACGAAAGTCATGTTTAAAGGCCGAATTTCGCTCGAAGTGATTTAGAGTGATTTACTGACTAAAAGAGACGCAAAAATATGACTTTAAGGCTAAAAAATGCATAGTTGCCAACAATAGATCAATTGCAAGTTATGCATGAAAGTCGCGTTTTAAATGCAAAAAGAGAATTGGTTCGAAGTGCCTTCGAACAATTTAATGATTGAATAGACTGAGTGATATGCTTTTTAATGCTAAAATCATGCATTGTTGTCTTCAGTAGATTAATTGCAAGTTATTTAAGAAAATAATGTTTGAAGGGCGAAAATAGAATTCGTTCGTATTAATTTAGAATGATTTAATGACTCGAAGAGACTCAGTGACCGGACTTAAAGGCTAAACAAATGCATTGTTGCCTTCAATAGATCAACTGCAAGTTATGCACGAAAGACATGTTTAAAGGCCGACTTTCGTTCGAAGTGATTTATAATGATTTACTGATTAAAAGAGACACAAAAATATGACTTTAAGGCTAAAAAAATGCATAGTTGCCATCAATAGATCAAGTGCAAGTTATGCATGAAAGTCGGGTTTTAAATACAAAAATAGAATTGGTGCGAAGTGCCTTCAAACAATTTAAAGATTGAAAAGACTGAGTGATATGCTTTTTAATGCTAAAATCATGCATTGTTGTCTTCAGTAGATTAATTGCAAGTTATGCAAGAAAATAATGTTTGAAGGGCGAAAATAGAATTCGTTCGAATTAATTTAGAATGATTTAATGACGAGAAGAGACTCAGTGACATGACTTTAAGGTTAAACAAATGCATTGTTGCCTATAATAGATCCACTGCAAGTTATGCACGAAAGTCATGTTTAAAGGCCGAATTTCGTTCGAAGTGATTTAGAATGATTTACTGACTAAAAGAAAAGCAAAAATTTGACTTTAAGGCTAAAAAATGCATAGTTGCCATCAATAGATCAATTGAAAGTTATGCATGAAAGTCGCATTTTAAATGCAAAAAGAGAATTGGCTCGAAGTGCCTTCAAACAATTTAATGATCGAAAAGACTGAGTGATATGCTTTTTAATGCTAAAATCATGCATTGTTGTCTTCAGTAGATTAATTGCACATTATGCAAGAAAATAATGTTTGAAGGGCGAAAATAGGATTCGTTCGAATTAATTTAGAATGATTTAATGACTAGAAGAGACTCAGTGACATGACTTTAAGGCTAAACAAATGCATTGTTGCCTATAATAGATGAACTGCAAGTTATGCACGAAAGTCATGTTTAAAAGGCCGAATTTCATTCGAAGCGATTCAGAATGATTTACTGACTAAAAGAGACGCAAAAATATGACTTTAAGGCTAAAAAATGCATAGTTGCCATCAATAGATCAATTGAAAGTTGTGCATGAAACTCGCGTTTTAAATGCGAAAAGTGAATTGGTTCGAAGTGCCTTCAAACAATTTAATGATTGAATAGACTGAGTGATATGCTTTTTAATGCTAAAATAATGCATTGTTGTCTTCAGTAGATTAATTGAAAGTTATGTAAGAAAATAATGTTTGAAGGGCGAAAATAGGATTCGTTCGAATTATTTTAGAATGATTTAATGACTAGAAGAGACTCAGTGACATGACTTTCAGGCTAAACAAATGCATTGTTGCCTATAATAGATCAGCTGCAAGTTATGCACGAAAGTCATGTTTAAAGGCCGAATTTCGATCGAATGATTTAGAATGATTTACTGACTAAAAGAGACGCAAAAATATGACTTTAAGGCTAAAAAATGCATAGTTGCCATCAATAGATCAATTGCAAGTTGTGCATGAAAGTCACGTTTTAAATGCAGAACGAGAATTGGTTCGAAGTGCCTTCAAACAATTTGATGATTGAAAAGACTGAGTGTTATGCTTTTTAATGCTAAAATAATGCATTGTTGTCTTCAGTAGATTAATTGCAAGTTATGCAAGAAAATAATGTTTGAAGGGCGAAAATAGAATTCGTTCGAATTAATTTAGAATGATTTAATGACGAGAAGAGACTCAGTGACATGACTTTAAGGTTAAACAAATGCATTGTTGCCTATAATAGATCAACTGCAAGTTATGCACGAAAGTCATGTTTAAAGGCCGAATTTCGTTCGAAGTGATTTAGAAAGATTTACTGACTAAAAGAAAAGCAAAAATTTGACTTTAAGGCTAAAAAATGCATAGTTGCCATCAATAGATCAATTGAAAGTTATGCATGAAAGTCGCATTTTAAATGCAAAAAGAGAATTGGTTCGAAGTGCTTTCAAACAGTTTAATGATCGAAAAGACTGAGTGATATGCTTTTTAATGCTAAAATCATGCATTGTTGTCTTCAGTAGATTAATTGCACGTTATGCAAGAAAATAATGTTTGAAGGGCGAAAATATAATTCGTTCGAATTAATTTAGAATGATTTAATGACTAGAAGAGACTCAGTGACATGACTTAAAGGCTAAACAAATGCATTGTTGCCTATAATAGATGAACTGCAAGTTATGCACGATAGACATGTTTAAAGGCCGAATTTCATTCGAAGTGATTTAGAATGATTTACTGACTAAAAGAGACGCAATAATATGACTTTAAGGCTAAAAAATGCATAGTTGCCATCAATAGATCAATTTCAAGTTATGCATGAAAGTCGAGTTTTAAATGCAGAAAGAGAATTGGTTCGAAGTGCCTTTAAACAATTTAATGATTGAAAAGACTTAGTGATATGCTTTTTAATGCTAAAATAATGCATTGTTGTCTTCAGTAGATTAATTGCAAGTTATGGAAGAAAATAATGTTTGAAGGGCGAAAATAGAATTCGTTCGAATTAATTTCGAATGATTTAATGACTAGAAGAGACTCAGTGATATGACTTTAAGGCTAAACAAATGCATTGTTGCCTATAATAGATCAACTGCAAGTTATGCACGAAAGTCATGTTTAAAGGCCGAATTTCGCTCGAAGTGATTTAGAATGATTTACTGACTAAAAGAGACGCAGAAATATGACTTTAAGGCTAAAAAATGCATAGTTGCCATCAATAGATCAATTGCAAGTTATGCATGAAAGTCGCGTTTTAAATGCAAAAATAGAATTGGTTCGAAGTGCCTTCAAACAATTTAATGATTGAAAAGACTGAGTGATATGCTTTTTAATGGTAAAATAATGTATTGTTGTGTTCAGTAGATTAATTGCAGGTTATGTAGGAAAGTAATGTTTGAAGGGCGAAAATAGGATTCATTAGAATTAATTTAGAATGATTTAATGACTAGAAGAGAGTCAGTGACATGACTTTAAGGCTAAACAAATGCATTGTTGCCTATAATAGATCAACTGCAAGTTATGCACGAAAGTCATGTTTAAAGGCCGAATTTCGCTCGAAGTGATTTAGAGTGATTTACTGACTAAAAGAGACGCAAAAATATGACTTTAAGGCTAAAAAATGCATAGTTGCCAACAATAGATCAATTGCAAGTTATGCATGAAAGTCGCGTTTTAAATGCAAAAAGAGAATTGGTTCGAAGTGCCTTCGAACAATTTAATGATTGAATAGACTGAGTGATATGCTTTTTAGTGCTAAAATCATGCATTGTTGTCTTCAGTAGATTAATTGCAAGTTATGTAAGAAAATAATGTTTGAAGGGCGAAAATAGAATTCGTTCGTATTAATTTAGAATGATTTAATGACTCGAAGAGACTCAGTGACCGGACTTAAAGGCTAAACAAATGCATTGTTGCCTTCAATAGATCAACTGCAAGTTATGCACGAAAGACATGTTTAAAGGCCGACTTTCGTTCGAAGTGATTTATAATGATTTACTGATTAAAAGAGACGCAAAAATATGACTTTAAGGCTAAAAAAATGCATAGTTGCCATCAATAGATCAAGTGCAAGTTATGCATGAAAGTCGGGTTTTAAATACAAAAATAGAATTGGTGCGAAGTGCCTTCAAACAATTTAAAGATTGAAAAGACTGAGTGATATGCTTTTTAATGCTAAAATCATGCATTGTTGTCTTCAGTAGATTAATTGCAAGTTATGCAAGAAAATAATGTTTGAAGGGCGAAAATAGAATTCGTTCGAATTAATTTAGAATGATTTAATGACGAGAAGAGACTCAGTGACATGACTTTAAGGTTAAACAAATGCATTGTACCTATAATAGATCTACTGCAAGTTATGCACGAAAGTCATGTTTAAAGGCCGAATTTCGTTCGAAGTGATTTAGAATGATTTACTGACTAAAAGAAAAGCAAAAATTTGACTTTAAGGCTAAAAAATGCATAGTTGCCATCAATAGATCAATTGAAAGTTATGCATGAAAGTCGCATTTTAAATGCAAAAAGAGAATTGGCTCGAAGTGCCTTCAAACAATTTAATGATCGAAAAGACTGAGTGATATGCTTTTTAATGCTAAAATCATGCATTGTTGTCTTCAGTAGATTAATTGCACATTATGCAAGAAAATAATGTTTGAAGGGCGAAAATAGGATTCGTTCGAATTAATTTAGAATGATTTAATGACTAGAAGAGACTCAGTGACATGACTTTAAGGCTAAACAAATGCATTGTTGCCTATAATAGATGAACTGCAAGTTATGCACGAAAGTCATGTTTAAAAGGCCGAATTTCGTTCGAAGCGATTCAGAATGATTTACTGACTAAAAGAGACGCAAAAATATGACTTTAAGGCTAAAAAATGCATAGTTGCCATCAATAGATCAATTGAAAGTTGTGCATGAAACTCGCGTTTTAAATGCGAAAAGTGAATTGGTTCGAAGTGCCTTCAAACAATTTAATGATTGAATAGACTGAGTGATATGCTTTTTAATGCTAAAATAATGCATTGTTGTCTTCAGTAGATTAATTGAAAGTTATGTAAGAAAATAATGTTTGAAGGGCGAAAATAGGATTCGTTCGAATTAATTTAGAATGATTTAATGACTAGAAGAGACTCAGTGACATGACTTTCAGGCTAAACAAATGCATTGTTGCCTATAATAGATCAGCTGCAAGTTATGCACGAAAGTCATGTTTAAAGGCCGAATTTCGATCGAATGATTTAGAATGATTTACTGACTAAAAGAGACGCAAAAATATGACTTTAAGGCTAAAAAATGCATAGTTGCCATCAATAGATCAATTGCAAGTTGTGCATGAAAGTCACGTTTTAAATGCAGAACGAGAATTGGTTCGAAGTGCCTTCAAACAATTTGATGATTGAAAAGACTGAGTGTTATGCTTTTAAATGCTAAAATAATGCATTGTTGTCTTCAGTAGATTAATTGCAAGTTATGCAAGAAAATAATGTTTGAAGGGCGAAAATAGAATTCGTTCGAATTAATTTAGAATGATTTAATGACGAGAAGAGACTCAGTGACATGACTTTAAGGTTAAACAAATGCATTGTTGCCTATAATAGATCAACTGCAAGTTATGCACGAAAGTCATGTTTAAAGGCCGAATTTCGTTCGAAGTGATTTAGAAAGATTTACTGACTAAAAGAAAAGCAAAAATTTGACTTTAAGGCTAAAAAATGCATAGTTGCCATCAATAGATCAATTGAAAGTTATGCATGAAAGTCGCATTTTAAATGCAAAAAGAGAATTGGTTCGAAGTGCTTTCAAACAATTTAATGATCGAAAAGACTGAGTGATATGCTTTTTAATGCTAAAATCATGCATTGTTGTCTTCAGTAGATTAATTGCACGTTATGCAAGAAAATAATGTTTGAAGGGCGAAAATATAATTCGTTCGAATTAATTTAGAATGATTTAATGACTAGAAGAGACTCAGTGACATGACTTAAAGGCTAAACAAATGCATTGTTGCCTATAATAGATGAACTGCAAGTTATGCACGATAGACATGTTTAAAGGCCGAATTTCATTCGAAGTGATTTAGAATGATTTACTGACTAAAAGAGACGCAATAATATGACTTTAAGGCTAAAAAATGCATAGTTGCCATCAATAGATCAATTTCAAGTTATGCATGAAAGTCGAGTTTTAAATGCAGAAAGAGAATTGGTTCGAAGTGCCTTTAAACAATTTAATGATTGAAAAGACTGAGTGATATGCTTTTTAATGCTAAAATAATGCATTGTTGTCTTCAGTAGATTAATTGCAAGTTATGGAAGAAAATAATGTTTGAAGGGCGAAAATAGAATTCGTTCGAATTAATTTCGAATGATTTAATGACTAGAAGAGACTCAGTGATATGACGTTAAGGCTAAACAAATGCATTGTTGCCTATAATAGATCAACTGCAAGTTATGCACGAAAGTCATGTTTAAAGGCCGAATTTCGCTCGAAGTGATTTAGAATGATTTACTGACTAAAAGAGACGCAGAAATATGACTTTAAGGCTAAAAAATGCATAGTTGCCATCAATAGATCAATTGCAAGTTATGCATGAAAGTCGCGTTTTAAATGCAAAAAAAGAATTGGTTCGAAGTGCCTTCGAACAATTTAATGATCGAAAAGACTGAGTGATATGCTTTTTAATGCTAAAATAATGCATTGTTGTCTTCAGTAGATTAATTGCAAGTTATGGAAGAAAATAATGTTTGAAGGGCGAAAATATAATTCGTTCGAATTAATTTAGAATGATTTAATGACTAGAAGAGACTCAGTGACATGACTTAAAGGCTAAACAAATGCATTGTTGCCTATAATAGATGAACTGCAAGTTATGCACGATAGACATGTTTAAAGGCCGAATTTCATTCGAAGTGATTTAGAATGATTTACTGACTAAAAGAGACGCAATAATATGACTTTAAGGCTAAAAAATGCATAGTTGCCATCAATAGATCAATTTCAAGTTATGCATGAAAGTCGAGTTTTAAATGCAGAAAGAGAATTGGTTCGAAGTGCCTTTAAACAATTTAATGATTGAAAAGACTGAGTGATATGCTTTTTAATGCTAAAATAATGCATTGTTGTCTTCAGTAGATTAATTGCAAGTTATGGAAGAAAATAATGTTTGAAGGGCGAAAATAGAATTCGTTCGAATTAATTTCGAATGATTTAATGACTAGAAGAGACTCAGTGATATGACGTTAAGGCTAAACAAATGCATTGTTGCCTATAATAGATCAACTGCAAGTTATGCACGAAAGTCATGTTTAAAGGCCGAATTTCGCTCGAAGTGATTTAGAATGATTTACTGACTAAAAGAGACGCAGAAATATGACTTTAAGGCTAAAAAATGCATAGTTGCCATCAATAGATCAATTTCAAGTTATGCATGAAAGTCGAGTTTTAAATGCAAAAATAGAATTGGTTCGAAGTGCCTTCAAACAATTTAATGATTGAAAAGACTGAGTGATATGCTCTTTAATGGTAAAATAATGTATTGTTGTGTTCAGTAGATTAATTGCAGGTTATGTAGGAAAGTAATGTTTGAAGGGCGAAAATAGGATTCATTAGAATTAATTTAGAATGATTTAATGACTAGAAGAGAGTCAGTGACATGACTTTAAGGCTAAACAAATGCATTGTTGCCTATAATAGATCAACTGCAAGTTATGCACGAAAGTCATGTTTAAAGGCCGAATTTCGCTCGAAGTGATTTAGAGTGATTTACTGACTAAAAGAGACGCAAAAATATGACTTTAAGGCTAAAAAATGCATAGTTGCCAACAATAGATCAATTGCAAGTTATGCATGAAAGTCGCGTTTTAAATGCAAAAAAAGAATTGGTTCGAAGTGCCTTCGAACAATTTAATGATCGAAAAGACTGAGTGATATGCTTTTTAATGCTAAAATCATGCATTGTTGTCTTCAGTAGATTAATTGCACATTATGCAAGAAAATAATGTTTGAAGGGCGAAAATAGGATTCGTTCGAATTAATTTAGAATGATTTAATGACTAGAAGAGACTCAGTGACATGACTTTAAGGCTAAACAAATGCATTGTTGCCTATAATAGATCCACTGCAAGTTATGCACGAAAGTCATGTTTAAAGGCCGAATTTCGTTCGAAGTGATTTAGAATGATTTACTGACTAAAAGAAAAGCAAAAATTTGACTTTAAGGCTAAAAAATGCATAGTTGCCATCAATAGATCAATTGAAAGTTATGCATGAAAGTCGCATTTTAAATGCAAAAAGAGAATTGGCTCGAAGTGCCTTCAAACAATTTAATGATCGAAAAGACTGAGTGATATGCTTTTTAATGCTAAAATCATGCATTGTTGTCTTCAGTAGATTAATTGCACATTATGCAAGAAAATAATGTTTGAAGGGCGAAAATAGGATTCGTTCGAATTAATTTAGAATGATTTAATGACTAGAAGAGACTCAGTGACATGACTTTAAGGCTAAACAAATGCATTGTTGCCTATAATAGATGAACTGCAAGTTATGCACGAAAGTCATGTTTAAAAGGCCGAATTTCGTTCGAAGCGATTCAGAATGATTTACTGACTAAAAGAGACGCAAAAATATGACTTTAAGGCTAAAAAATGCATAGTTGCCATCAATAGATCAATTGAAAGTTGTGCATGAAACTCGCGTTTTAAATGCGAAAAGTGAATTGGTTCGAAGTGCCTTCAAACAATTTAATGATTGAATAGACTGAGTGATATGCTTTTTAATGCTAAAATAATGCATTGTTGTCTTCAGTAGATTAATTGAAAGTTATGTAAGAAAATAATGTTTGAAGGGCGAAAATAGGATTCGTTCGAATTAATTTAGAATGATTTAATGACTAGAAGAGACTCAGTGACATGACTTTCAGGCTAAACAAATGCATTGTTGCCTATAATAGATCAGCTGCAAGTTATGCACGAAAGTCATGTTTAAAGGCCGAATTTCGATCGAATGATTTAGAATGATTTACTGACTAAAAGAGACGCAAAAATATGACTTTAAGGCTAAAAAATGCATAGTTGCCATCAATAGATCAATTGCAAGTTGTGCATGAAAGTCACGTTTTAAATGCAGAACGAGAATTGGTTCGAAGTGCCTTCAAACAATTTGATGATTGAAAAGACTGAGTGTTATGCTTTTAAATGCTAAAATAATGCATTGTTGTCTTCAGTAGATTAATTGCAAGTTATGCAAGAAAATAATGTTTGAAGGGCGAAAATAGAATTCGTTCGAATTAATTTAGAATGATTTAATGACGAGAAGAGACTCAGTGACATGACTTTAAGGTTAAACAAATGCATTGTTGCCTATAATAGATCAACTGCAAGTTATGCACGAAAGTCATGTTTAAAGGCCGAATTTCGTTCGAAGTGATTTAGAAAGATTTACTGACTAAAAGAAAAGCAAAAATTTGACTTTAAGGCTAAAAAATGCATAGTTGCCATCAATAGATCAATTGAAAGTTATGCATGAAAGTCGCATTTTAAATGCAAAAAGAGAATTGGTTCGAAGTGCTTTCAAACAATTTAATGATCGAAAAGACTGAGTGATATGCTTTTTAATGCTAAAATCATGCATTGTTGTCTTCAGTAGATTAATTGCACGTTATGCAAGAAAATAATGTTTGAAGGGCGAAAATATAATTCGTTCGAATTAATTTAGAATGATTTAATGACTAGAAGAGACTCAGTGACATGACTTAAAGGCTAAACAAATGCATTGTTGCCTATAATAGATGAACTGCAAGTTATGCACGATAGACATGTTTAAAGGCCGAATTTCATTCGAAGTGATTTAGAATGATTTACTGACTAAAAGAGACGCAATAATATGACTTTAAGGCTAAAAAATGCATAGTTGCCATCAATAGATCAATTTCAAGTTATGCATGAAAGTCGAGTTTTAAATGCAGAAAGAGAATTGGTTCGAAGTGCCTTTAAACAATTTAATGATTGAAAAGACTGAGTGATATGCTTTTTAATGCTAAAATAATGCATTGTTGTCTTCAGTAGATTAATTGCAAGTTATGGAAGAAAATAATGTTTGAAGGGCGAAAATAGAATTCGTTCGAATTAATTTCGAATGATTTAATGACTAGAAGAGACTCAGTGATATGACGTTAAGGCTAAACAAATGCATTGTTGCCTATAATAGATCAACTGCAAGTTATGCACGAAAGTCATGTTTAAAGGCCGAATTTCGCTCGAAGTGATTTAGAATGATTTACTGACTAAAAGAGACGCAGAAATATGACTTTAAGGCTAAAAAATGCATAGTTGCCATCAATAGATCAATTGCAAGTTATGCATGAAAGTCGCGTTTTAAATGCAAAAAAAGAATTGGTTCGAAGTGCCTTCGAACAATTTAATGATCGAAAAGACTGAGTGATATGCTTTTTAATGCTAAAATAATGCATTGTTGTCTTCAGTAGATTAATTGCAAGTTATGGAAGAAAATAATGTTTGAAGGGCGAAAATATAATTCGTTCGAATTAATTTAGAATGATTTAATGACTAGAAGAGACTCAGTGACATGACTTAAAGGCTAAACAAATGCATTGTTGCCTATAATAGATGAACTGCAAGTTATGCACGATAGACATGTTTAAAGGCCGAATTTCATTCGAAGTGATTTAGAATGATTTACTGACTAAAAGAGACGCAATAATATGACTTTAAGGCTAAAAAATGCATAGTTGCCATCAATAGATCAATTTCAAGTTATGCATGAAAGTCGAGTTTTAAATGCAGAAAGAGAATTGGTTCGAAGTGCCTTTAAACAATTTAATGATTGAAAAGACTGAGTGATATGCTTTTTAATGCTAAAATAATGCATTGTTGTCTTCAGTAGATTAATTGCAAGTTATGGAAGAAAATAATGTTTGAAGGGCGAAAATAGAATTCGTTCGAATTAATTTCGAATGATTTAATGACTAGAAGAGACTCAGTGATATGACGTTAAGGCTAAACAAATGCATTGTTGCCTATAATAGATCAACTGCAAGTTATGCACGAAAGTCATGTTTAAAGGCCGAATTTCGCTCGAAGTGATTTAGAATGATTTACTGACTAAAAGAGACGCAGAAATATGACTTTAAGGCTAAAAAATGCATAGTTGCCATCAATAGATCAATTTCAAGTTATGCATGAAAGTCGAGTTTTAAATGCAAAAATAGAATTGGTTCGAAGTGCCTTCAAACAATTTAATGATTGAAAAGACTGAGTGATATGCTCTTTAATGGTAAAATAATGTATTGTTGTGTTCAGTAGATTAATTGCAGGTTATGTAGGAAAGTAATGTTTGAAGGGCGAAAATAGGATTCATTAGAATTAATTTAGAATGATTTAATGACTAGAAGAGAGTCAGTGACATGACTTTAAGGCTAAACAAATGCATTGTTGCCTATAATAGATCAACTGCAAGTTATGCACGAAAGTCATGTTTAAAGGCCGAATTTCGCTCGAAGTGATTTAGAGTGATTTACTGACTAAAAGAGACGCAAAAATATGACTTTAAGGCTAAAAAATGCATAGTTGCCAACAATAGATCAATTGCAAGTTATGCATGAAAGTCGCGTTTTAAATGCAAAAAAAGAATTGGTTCGAAGTGCCTTCGAACAATTTAATGATCGAAAAGACTGAGTGATATGCTTTTTAATGCTAAAATCATGCATTGTTGTCTTCAGTAGATTAATTGCACATTATGCAAGAAAATAATGTTTGAAGGGCGAAAATAGGATTCGTTCGAATTAATTTAGAATGATTTAATGACTAGAAGAGACTCAGTGACATGACTTTAAGGCTAAACAAATGCATTGTTGCCTATAATAGATCCACTGCAAGTTATGCACGAAAGTCATGTTTAAAGGCCGAATTTCGTTCGAAGTGATTTAGAATGATTTACTGACTAAAAGAAAAGCAAAAATTTGACTTTAAGGCTAAAAAATGCATAGTTGCCAACAATAGATCAATTGCAAGTTATGCATGAAAGTCGCGTTTTAAATGCAAAAAAAGAATTGGTTCGAAGTGCCTTCGAACAATTTAATGATCGAAAAGACTGAGTGATATGCTTTTTAATGCTAAAATCATGCATTGTTGTCTTCAGTAGATTAATTGCACATTATGCAAGAAAATAATGTTTGAAGGGCGAAAATAGGATTCGTTCGAATTAATTTAGAATGATTTAATGACTAGAAGAGACTCAGTGACATGACTTTAAGGCTAAACAAATGCATTGTTGCCTATAATAGATCCACTGCAAGTTATGCACGAAAGTCATGTTTAAAGGCCGAATTTCGTTCGAAGTGATTTAGAATGATTTACTGACTAAAAGAAAAGCAAAAATTTGACTTTAAGGCTAAAAAATGCATAGTTGCCATCAATAGATCAATTGAAAGTTATGCATGAAAGTCGCATTTTAAATGCAAAAAGAGAATTGGCTCGAAGTGCCTTCAAACAATTTAATGATCGAAAAGACTGAGTGATATGCTTTTTAATGCTAAAATCATGCATTGTTGTCTTCAGTAGATTAATTGCACATTATGCAAGAAAATAATGTTTGAAGGGCGAAAATAGGATTCGTTCGAATTAATTTAGAATGATTTAATGACTAGAAGAGACTCAGTGACATGACTTTAAGGCTAAACAAATGCATTGTTGCCTATAATAGATCCACTGCAAGTTATGCACGAAAGTCATGTTTAAAGGCCGAATTTCGTTCGAAGTGATTTAGAATGATTTACTGACTAAAAGAAAAGCAAAAATTTGACTTTAAGGCTAAAAAATGCATAGTTGCCAACAATAGATCAATTGCAAGTTATGCATGAAAGTCGCGTTTTAAATGCAAAAAAAGAATTGGTTCGAAGTGCCTTCGAACAATTTAATGATCGAAAAGACTGAGTGATATGCTTTTTAATGCTAAAATCATGCATTGTTGTCTTCAGTAGATTAATTGCACATTATGCAAGAAAATAATGTTTGAAGGGCGAAAATAGGATTCGTTCGAATTAATTTAGAATGATTTAATGACTAGAAGAGACTCAGTGACATGACTTTAAGGCTAAACAAATGCATTGTTGCCTATAATAGATCCACTGCAAGTTATGCACGAAAGTCATGTTTAAAGGCCGAATTTCGTTCGAAGTGATTTAGAATGATTTACTGACTAAAAGAAAAGCAAAAATTTGACTTTAAGGCTAAAAAATGCATAGTTGCCATCAATAGATCAATTGAAAGTTATGCATGAAAGTCGCATTTTAAATGCAAAAAGAGAATTGGCTCGAAGTGCCTTCAAACAATTTAATGATCGAAAAGACTGAGTGATATGCTTTTTAATGCTAAAATCATGCATTGTTGTCTTCAGTAGATTAATTGCACATTATGCAAGAAAATAATGTTTGAAGGGCGAAAATAGGATTCGTTCGAATTAATTTAGAATGATTTAATGACTAGAAGAGACTCAGTGACATGACTTTAAGGCTAAACAAATGCATTGTTGCCTATAATAGATGAACTGCAAGTTATGCACGAAAGTCATGTTTAAAAGGCCGAATTTCGTTCGAAGCGATTCAGAATGATTTACTGACTAAAAGAGACGCAAAAATATGACTTTAAGGCTAAAAAATGCATAGTTGCCATCAATAGATCAATTGAAAGTTGTGCATGAAACTCGCGTTTTAAATGCGAAAAGTGAATTGGTTCGAAGTGCCTTCAAACAATTTAATGATTGAATAGACTGAGTGATATGCTTTTTAATGCTAAAATCATGCATTGTTGTCTTCAATAGATTAATTGCAAGTTATGTAAGAAAATAATGTTTGAAGGGCGAAAATAGAATTCGTTCGTATTAATTTAGAATGATTTAATGACTCGAAGAGACTCAGTGACCGGACTTAAAGGCTAAACAAATGCATTGTTGCCTTCAATAGATCAACTGCAAGTTATGCACGAAAGACATGTTTAAAGGCCGACTTTCGTTCGAAGTGATTTATAATGATTTACTGATTAAAAGAGACGCAAAAATATGACTTTAAGGCTAAAAAAATGCATAGTTGCCATCAATAGATCAAGTGCAAGTTATGCATGAAAGTCGGGTTTTAAATACAAAAATAGAATTGGTGCGAAGTGCCTTCAAACAATTTAAAGATTGAAAAGACTGAGTGATATGCTTTTTAATGCTAAAATCATGCATTGTTGTCTTCAGTAGATTAATTGCAAGTTATGCAAGAAAATAATGTTTGAAGGGCGAAAATAGAATTCGTTCGAATTAATTTAGAATGATTTAATGACGAGAAGAGACTCAGTGACATGACTTTAAGGTTAAACAAATGCATTGTTGCCTATAATAGATCCACTGCAAGTTATGCACGAAAGTCATGTTTAAAGGCCGAATTTCGTTCGAAGTGATTTAGAATGATTTACTGACTAAAAGAGACGCAATAATATGACTTTAAGGCTAAAAAATGCATAGTTGCCATCAATAGATCAATTTCAAGTTATGCATCAAAGTCGCATTTTAAATGCAAAAAGAGAATTGGTTCGAAGTGCCTTCAAACAATTTAATGATTGAAAAGACTGAGTGATATGCTTTTTAATGCTAAAATAATGTATTGTTGTGTTCAGTAGATTAATTGCAGGTTATGTAGGAAAGTAATGTTTGAAGGGCGAAAATATAATTCGTTCGAATTAATTTAGAATGATTTAATGACTAGAAGAGACTCAGTGACATGACTTAAAGGCTAAATAAATGCATTGTTGCCTTGGTAAAATAATGTATTGTTGTCTTCAGTAAATTAATTGCTGGTTATGTAAGAAAATAATGTTTGAAGGGCGAAAATAGAATTCGTTCGAATTAATGTTGAATGATTTAATGACTAGAAGAGACTCAGTGACATGACTTTAAGGCTAAACAAATGCATTGTTGCCTTCAATAGATCAACTGCAAGTTATGCACGAAAGTCATGTTTAAAGGCCGAATTTCGTTCGAAGTGATTTTGAAAGATTTAATGACTAAAAGAGACGCAATAATATGATTTTAAGGCTAAAAAATGCATAGTTGCCATCAATAGATAAATTGCAAGTTATGCACGAAAGTCGCGTTTTAAATGCAGAAAGAGAATTGGTTCGAAGTGCCATCAAACAATTTAATGATTGAAAAGACTGAGTGATATGCTTTTTAATCCTAAAATAATGCATTGTTGTCTTTAGTAGATTAATTGCAGGTTATGTAAGAAAATAATGTTTGAAGGGCGAAAATAGAATTCGTTCGAATTAATTTCGAATGATTTAATGACTAGAAGAGACTCAGTGATATGACTTTAAGGCTAAACAAATGTATTGTTGCCAATAATAGATCAACTGCAAGTTATGCCCGAAAGTCATGTTTAAAGGCCGAATTTCGTTCGAGGTGATTTTGATAGATTTAATGACTAAAAGGGATGGAATAATATGACTTTAAGGCAAAAAAATGCATAGTTGCCTTCGATAGATCAAGTGCAAGTTATGCATGAAAGTCGTGTTTTAAATAAAAAAATAGAATTGGTTCGAAGTGCCTTCAGACAATTTAATGATTGAAAAGACTTAGTGATATGCTTTTTAATGCTAAAATAATGCATTGTTGTCTTCAGTAGATTAATTGCAACTTATGTAAGAAAATAATGTTTGAAGGGCGAGAATAGAATTCGTTCGAATTAATTGAATGATTTAATGACTAAAAGAGATGCAATAATATGACTTTAAGGCTAAAAAATAAATAGTTGCCTTTAATAGATCAAGTGCAAGTTATGCATAAAAGTCGTGTTTTAAATGCAAAAAGAGAATTGGTTCGAAGTGCCTTCAAACAATTTAATGATTGAAAAGACTGAGTGATATGCTTTTTAAAGCTAAAATAATTCATTGTTGTCTTCAGTAGATTAATTGCAAGTTATGTAAGAAAATAATGTTTGAAGGGCGAAAATAGAATTCGTTCCTATTAATTTAGAATGATTTAATGACTCGAAGAGAATCAGTGACAGGACTTAAAGGCGAAACAAACGCATTGTTGTCTTCAATAGATTAACTGCAAGTTATGCACGAAAGTCATGTTTAAAGGCCGAATTTCGTTCGAAGTGATTTAGAATGATTTACTGACTAAAAGAGACGCAAAAATATGACTTTATGGCTAAAAAATTCATAGTTGCCATCAATAGATCAATTGCAAGTTATGCATGAAAGTCGCGTTTTAAATGTAGAAAGAGAATTGGTTCGAAGTGCCTTCAAACAATTTAATGATTGAAAAGACTGACTGATATGCTTTTTAATGCTAAAATAATGCAATGTTGTCTTCAGTAGATTAATTGCAAGTTATGGAAGAAAATAATGTTTGAAGGGCGAAAATAGAATTCGTTCGAATTAACTTCGAATGATTTAATGACTAGAAGAGACTCAGTGATATGACTTTAAGGCTAAACAAATGCATTGTTGCCTATAATAGATCAACTGCAAGTTATGCACGAAAGTCATGTTTAAAGGCCGAATTTCGTTCAAAGTGATTTAGAATGATTTACTGACTAAAAGGGACCAAAAAATATGACTTTAAGGCTAAAAAATGCATAGTTGCCATCAATAGATCAATTGCAAGTTGTGCATGAAAGTCGCGTTTTAAATGCAAAAAGAGAATTGGTTCGAAGTGCCTTCCAACAATTTAATGGTTGAAAAGACAGAGTGATATGCTTTCTAATGCTAAAATAATGCATTGTTGTTTTCAATAGATTAATTACAAGTTATGTAAGAAAATAATGTTTGAAGGGCGAAAATAGAATTCGTTCGTATTAATTTATAATGATTTAATGACTCGAAGGGACTCAGTGACATGACTTAAAGCCTAAACAAATGCATTATTGCCTATAATAGATCAACTTCAAGTTATGCACGAAAGTCATGTTTAAAGGCCGAATTTCGTTCAAAGTAATTTTGAATGATTTACTGACTAAAACGGACGCAAAAATATGACATTAAGGCTAAAAAATGCATAGTTGCCATGAATAGATCAATTGCAAGTTATGCATGAAAGTCGTGTTTTAAAAGCAAAAAGAGAATTTGTTCGGAGTGCCTTCAAACAATTTAATGGTTGAAAAGACTGAGTGATATGCTTTTTAATGGTAAAATAATACATTGTTGTCTTCAATAGATTAATTACAGGTTATGTAAGAAAATAATGTTTGAAGGGCGAAAATAGAATTCGTCCGTATTAATTTGGAATGATTTAATGACTAAAAGAGACTCAGTGACATGATTTTAAGACTAAACAAATGCATTGTTGCCTTCAATAGATCAACTGCAAGTTACGCACGGAAGTCATGTTTAAAGGCCGAATTTCTTTCGAAGTGATTTTGAAAGATTTAATGACTAAAAGAGACGCAATAATACGACTTTAAGGCTAAAAATTAAATAATTGCCTTTAATAGATCAAGTGCAAGTTATGCATGAAAGTCGTGTTTTAAATGGAAAAAGAGAATTGGTTTGAAGTGCCTTCAAACAATTTAATGATTGAGAAGACTGACTGATATGCTTTTTAATGCTAAAATAATTCATTGTTGTCTTCCGTAGATTAATTGCAAGTTATGTAAGAAAATAATGTTTGAAGGGCGAAAATATAATTCATTCGAATTAATTTAGAATGATTTAATGACTAGAAGAGACTCAGTGACATGACTTAAGGCTAAACAAATGCATTGTTGCCTACAATAGATCAACTGCAAGTTACGCACGAAAGTCATGTTTAAAGACTGAATTTCGTTCGAAGTGATTTAGAATGATTTACTGACTAAAAGAGACGCAAAAACATGACTTTAAGGCTAAAAAAATGCATAGTTGGCACCAATAGATAAATTGCAAGTTATGTATGAAAGTCGCGTTTTAAATACAAAAAGAGAATTTGTTCGAAGTGCCTTCCAACAATTTAATGATTGAAAAGACTGAATGATATGCTTTTTAAGACTAAAATAATGCATTGTTGTCTTCAATAGATTAATTGCAAGTTATGTAAGAAAATCAAGTTTGAAGGGCGAAAATAGAATTCGTTCGAATTAATGTAGAATGATTTAATGACTAGAAGAGACTCAGTGACATGACTTTAAGGTTAAACAAATGCATTGTTGCCTTCAATAGATCAACTGCGAGTTACGCACGAAAGTCATGTTTAAAGGCTGAATTTTGTTCGAAGTGATTTAGAATGATTTACTGACTAAAAGAGACGCAAAAATATGACTTCAAGGCTAAAAAAATGCATAGTTGCCATCAATAGCTCAATTGCAGGTTATGCATGAAAGTCGCGTTTTAAATTCAAAAAGAGAATTGGTTCGAAGTGCCTTCAAACAATATCATGATTGAAAAACTGGGTGATATGCTTTTTAATGCTACAATAATTCATTGTTGTCTTCAATAGATTAATTACAAGTTATGTAAGAAAATAATCTTTGAAGGGCGAAAATAGAATTCGTTCGTATTAATTTAGAATGATTTAATGACTAGAAGCGACTCAGTGACATGACTTAAATACTAAACAAATGCATTGTTGCCTTCAATAGATCAACTGCAAGTTATGCACGAAAGGCATTTTTAAAGGCCGAATTTCATTCGAAGTGATTTAGAATGATTTACTGACTAAAAGGGACGCAAAAATATGACATTAAGGCTAAAAAATGCATAGTTGCCATCAATAGATCAATTGCAAGTTATGCATGAAAGTCTTGTTTTAAATACAAAAATAGAATTGGTTCGAAGTGCCTTCAAACAATTAAATGATTGAAAAGACTGAGTGATATGCTTTTTAATGCTAAAATAATGCATTGTTGTATTCAGTAGATTAATTGCAAGTTATGTCAGAAAATAATGTTTGAAGGGCGAAAATATAATTCGTTCGAATTAATTTAGAATGATTTAATGACTAGAAGAGACTCAGTGACATGACTTTAAGGCTAAACAAATGCATTGTTGCCTTCAATAGATCAACTGTAAGTTATGCACGAAAGTCATGTTTAAAGGCCGAATTTCGTTCGAAGTGATTTAGAATGTTTTACTGACTAAAAGAGACGCAAAAATATGACATTAAGGCTAAAAATTGCATAGTTGCCATCAATAGATCAATTGCAAGTTATGCATGAAAGTCTTGTTTTAAATACAAAAATAGAATTGGTTCGAAGTGACTTCAAACAATTTAATGATTGAAAAGACTGAGTGATATGCTTTTTAATGCTTAAATAATGCATTGTTGTCTTCAGTAGATTAATTGCAAGTTATGTAAGAAAATAATGTTTGAAGGGCGAAAATAGAATTCGTTCTAATTAATTTAGAATGATTTAATGACTAGAACAGACTCAGTGAAATGACTTTAAGGCTAAACAAATGCATTGTTGCCTATAATAGATCAACTGCAAGTTACGCACGAAAGTCATGTTTAAAGGCTGAATTTCGTTTGAAGTGATTTAGAATGATTTACTGACTAAAAAATACGCTAAAATATGACTTTAAGGCTAAACAATGCATAGTTGCCATCAATAGATCAATTGCAAGTTATGCATGAAAGTCGCGTTTTAAATGCAAAAAGAGAATTGGTTCGAATTGCCTTCAAACAATTGAATGATTGAAAAGCCTGAGTGATATGCTTTTTAATGCTAAAATAATTCATTGTTGTCTTCAATAGATTTATTACAAGTTATGTAAGAAAATAATGTTTGAAGGGCGAAAATAGAATTCGTTCGTATTAATTTAGAATGATTTAATGACTTGAAGAGACTCAGTGACATGACTTTAAGGCTAAACAAATGCATTGTTGCCCTCAACAGATCAACTGCAAGTTATGCACGAAAGTCATGTTTAAAGGCCGAATTTCGTTCGAAGTGATTTAGAATGATTTATTGACTAAAAGAGACGCAAAAATATGACTTTAAGGCTAAAAAATGCATAGTTGCCATCAATAGATCAATTGCAAGTTATGCATGAAAGTCGCGTTTTAAATGCAAAGAGAGAATTTGTTCGAAGTGCCTTCAGACAATTTAATGATTGAAAAACTTAGTGATATGCTTTTTAAGACTAAAATAATGCATTGTTGTCTTCAATAGATTAATTGCAAGTTATGTAAGAAAATCAAGTTTCAAGGGCGAAAATATAATTCGTTCAAATTAATTTAGAATGATTGAATGACTAGAAGAGACTCAGTGACATGACTTTAAGGCTAAACAAATGCATTGTTGCCCACAATAGATCAACTACAAGTTATGCACGAAAGTCTTGTTTAAAGGCCGAATTTCGTTCGAAGTGATTTAGAATGATTTACTGACTAAAAAAGACGCAAAAATACGACTTTAAGGCTAAAAAAATGCATAGTTGGCACCAATAGATAAATTGCAAGTTATGCATGAAAGTCGCGTTTTAAATACAAAAATAGAATTGGTTCGAAGTGCCTTCAAACAATTTAATGATTGAAAAGACTGAGTGATATGCTTTTTAATTCTAAAATAATGCATTGTTGTTTTCAGTAGATTAATTGCAAGTTATGTAAGAAAATAATGTTTGAAGGGCGAAAATAGAATTCGTTCTAATTAATTTAGAATGATTTAATGACTAGAACAGACTGAGTCACATGACTTTAAGGCTAAACAAATGCATTGTTGCCTATAATAGATCAACTGCAAGTTATGCACGAAAGTCATGTTTAAAGGCTGAATTTCGTTTGAAGTGATTTAGAATGATTGACTGACTGAAAAATACGCAAAAATATGACTTTAAGGCTAAACAATGCATAGTTGCCATCAATAGATCAATTGCAAGTTATGCATGAAAGTCGCGTTTTAAATGCAAAAAGAGAATTGGTTCGAATTGCCTTCAAACAATTGAATGATTGAAAAGCCTGAGTGAGATGCTTTTTAATGCTAAAATAATTCATTGTTGTCTTCAATAGATTAATTACAAGTTATGTAAGAAAATAATGTTTGAAGGGCGAAAATAGAATTCGTTCGTATTAATTTAGAATGATTTAATGACTTGAAGAGACTCAGTGACATGACTTTAAGGCTAAACAAATGCATTGTTGCCCTCAACAGATCAACTGCAAGTTATGCACGAAAGTCATGTTTAAAGGCCGAATTTCGTTCGAAGTGATTTAGAATGATTTACTGACTAAAAGAGACGCAAAAATATGACTTTAAGGCTAAAAAAATGCATAGTTGGCACCAATAGATAAATTGCAAGTTATGCATGAAAGTCGCGTTTTAAATACAAAAATAGAATTGGTTCGAAGTGCCTTCAAACAATTTAATGATTGAAAAGACTGAGTGATATGCTTTTTAATGCTAAAATAATGCATTGTTGTTTTCAGTAGATTAATTGCAAGTTATTTAAGAAAATAATGTTTGAAGGGCGAAAATAGAATTCGTTCGAATTAATTTAGAATGATTTAATGACTGGAAGAGACTCAGTGACATGACTTTAAGGCTAAACAAATGCATTGTTGCCCTCAAAAGATCAACTGCAAGTTATGCACGAAAGTCATGTTTAAAGGCCGAATTTCGTTCGAAGTGATTTAGAATGATTTATTGACTAAAAGAGACGCAAAAATATTACTAGGCTAAACAATTTATAGTTGCCATCAATAGATCAATTGCAAGTTATGCATGAAAGTCGCGTTTTAAATGCCAAAAGAGAATTGGTTCGAATTGCCTTCAAACAATTGAATGATTGAAAAGCCTGAGTGATATGCTTTTTAATGCTAAAATAATTCATTGTTGTCTTCAATAGATTAATTACAAGTTATGTAAGAAAATAATGTTTGAAGGGCGAAAATAGAATTCGTTCGTATTAATTTAGAATGCTTTAATGACTTGAAGAGACTCAGTGACATGACTTTAAGGCTAAACAAATGCATTGTTGCTCTCAACAGATCAACTGCAAGTTATGCACGAAAGTCATGTTTAAAGGCCGAATTTCGTTCGAAGTGATTTAGAATGATTTACTGACTAAAAAAGACGCAAAAATATGACTTTAAGGCTAAAAAAATGCATAGTTGGCACCAATAGATAAATTGCAAGTTATGTAAGAAAATAATGTTTGAAGGGCGAAAATAGAATTCGTTCTAATTAATTTAGAATGATTTAATGACTAGAACAGACTCAGTGAAATGACTTTAAGGCTAAACAAATGCATTGTTGCCTATAATAGATCAACTGCAAGTTACGCACGAAAGTCATGTTTAAAGGCTAAATTTCGTTTGAAGTGATTTACTGACTAAAAAATACGCAAAAATATGACTTTAAGGCTAAACAATTTATAGTTGCCATCAATAGATCAATTGCAAGTTATGCATGAAAGTCGCGTTTTAAATGCAAAAAGAGAATTGGTTCGAATTGCCTTCAAACAATTGTATGATTGAAAAGCCTGAGTGATATGCTTTTTAATGCTAAAATAATTCATTGTTGTCTTCAATAGATTAATTACAGGTTATGTAAGAAAATAATGTTTGAAGGGCGAAAATAGAATTCGTTCGTATTAATTTAGAATGATTTAATGACTTGAAGAGACTCAGTGACATGACTTTAAGGCTAAACAAATGCATTGTTGCTCTCAACAGATCAACTGCAAGTTATGCACGAAAGTCATGTTTAAAGGCCGAATTTCGTTCGAAGTGATTTAGAATGATTTACTGACTAAAAGAGACGCAAAAATATGACTTTAAGGCTAAAAAAATGCATAGTTGGCACCAATAGATAAATTGCAAGTTATGCATGACAGTCGCGTTTTAAATACAAAAATAGAATTGGTTCGAAGTGCCTTCAAACAATTTAATGATTGAAAAGACTGAGTGATATGCTTTTTAATGCTAAAATAATGCATTGTTGTTTTCAGTAGATTAATTGCAAGTTATTTAAGAAAATAATGTTTGAAGGGCGAAAATAGAATTCGTTCGAATTAATTTAGAATGATTTAATGACTGGAAGAGACTCAGTGACATGACTTTAAGGCTAAACAAATGCATTGTTGCCCTCAAAAGATCAACTGCAAGTTATGCACGAAAGTCATGTTTAAAGGCCGAATTTCGTTCGAAGTGATTTAGAATGATTTATTGACTAAAAGAGACGCAAAAATATGACTTTAAGGCTAAAAAATGCATAGTTGCCATCAATAGATCAATTGCAAGTTATGCATGAAAGTCGCGTTTTAAATGCAAAGAGAGAATTTGTTCGAAGTGCCTTCAAACAATTTAATGATTGAAAAAGTGAGTGATATGCTTTTTAAGACTAAAATAATGCATTGTTGTCTTCAATAGATTAATTGCAAGTTATGTAAGAAAATCAAGTTTCAAGGGCGAAAATATAATTCGTTCAAATTAATTTAGAATGATTGAATGACTAGAAGAGACTCAGTGACATGACTTTAAGGCTAAACAAATGCATTGTTGCCTTCAATAGATCAACTGCAAGTTATGCACGAAAGTCATGTTTAAAGGCCGAATTTCGTTCGAAGTGATTTAGAATGATTTACTGACTAAAAAAGACGCAAAAATATGACTTTAAGGCTAAAAAAATGCATAGTTGGCACCAATAGATAAATTGCAAGTTATGCATGAAAGTCGCGTTTTAAATACAAAAATAGAATTGGTTCGAAGTGCCTTAAAACAATTTAATGCTTGAAAAGACTGAGTGATTTGCTTTTTAATGCTAAAATAATGCATTGTTGTTTTGAGTAGATTAATTGCAAGTTATGTAAGAAAATAATGTTTGAAGGGCGAAAATAGAATTCGTTCTAATTAATTTAGAATGATTTAATGACTAGAACAGACTCAGTGAAATGACTTTAAGGCTAAACAAATGCATTGTTGCCTATAATAGATCAACTGCAAGTTACGCACGAAAGTCATGTTTAAAGGCTGAATTTCATTTGAAGTGATTTAGAATGATTTACTGACTAAAAAATACGCAAAAATATGACTTTAATGCTAAAAAAATGGATAGTTGCCAACAATAGATCAATTGCAAGTTATGCATGAAAGTCGCGTTTTAAATGCAAAAAGAGAATTGGTTCGAAGTGCCTTCAAACAATATCATGATTGAAAAACAGAGTGATGTGCTTTTTAATGCTAAAATAATGCATTGTTGTCTTCAATAGATTAATTACAAGTTATGTAAGAAAATAATGTTTGAAGGGCTAAAATAGAATTCGTTCGAATTAATTTAGAATGATTTAATGACTAGAAGAGACTCAGTGACATCACTTAAAGGCTAAACAAATACATTGTTGCCTATAATAGATCAACTGCAAGTTATGCACGAAAGTCAAGTTTAAAGGCCGAATTTCGTTCAAAGTAATTTAGAATGATTCACTGACTAAAAGGGACGCAAAAATATGACATTAAGGCTAAAAAATGCATAGTTGCCATCAATAGATCAATTGCAAGTTATGCATGAAAGTCTTGTTTTAAATACAAAAATAGAATTGGTTCGAAGTGACTTCAAACAATTTAATGATTGAAAAGACTGAGTGATATGCTTTTTAATGCTAAAATAATGCATTGTTGTCTTCAGTAGATAAATTGCAAGTTATGTAAGAAAATAATGTTTGAAGGGCGAAAATAGAATTCGTTCGAATTAATTTAGAATGATTTAATGACTAGAAGAGACTAAGTGACATGACTTTAAGGCTAAACAAATGCATTGTTGCCTATAATAAATCAACTGCAAGTTATGTACGAAAGTCATGTTTAAAGGCCCAATTTCGTTAAAAGTGATTTAGAATGATTTACAGCCTAAAAGGGATGCAAAAATATGACTTTAAGGCTAAAAAATGCATAGTTGCCAGCAATAGATCAATTGCAAGTTATGCATGAAAGTCGCGTTTTAAAAGCAAAAAGAGAATTGGTTCGAAGTGCCTTCAAACAATTTAATGGTTGAAAAGACTGAGGGATATGTTTTTTAATGGTAAAATAATACATTGTTGTCTTCAGTAGATTAATTGCAAGTTATGTAAGAAAATTATGTTTGAAGGGCGAAAATACAATTCGTTCGAATTAATGTAGAATGATTTAATGACTAGAAGAGACTCAGTGACATGACTTTAAGGCTAAACAAATGCATTGTTGCCTTCAATAGATCAACTGCAAGTTATGCACGAAAGTCATGTTTAAAGGCCGAATTTCGTTCGAAGTGATTTAGAATGATTTACTGACTAAAAAAGACGCAAAAATATGACTTTAAGGCTAAAAAAATGCATAGTTGGCACCAATAGATAAATTGCAAGTTATGCATGAAAGTCGCGTTTTAAATACAAAAATAGAATTGGTTCGAAGTGCCTTCAAACAATTTAATGATTGAAAAGACTGAGTGATATGCTTTTTAATGCTAAAATAATGCATTGTTGTTTTCAGTAGATTAATTGCAAGTTATTTAAGAAAATAATGTTTGAAGGGCGAAAATAGAATTCGTTCGAATTAATTTAGAATGATTTAATGACTGGAAGAGACTCAGTGACATGACTTTAAGGCTAAACAAATGCATTGTTGCCCTCAACAGATCAACTGCAAGTTATGCATGAAAGTCATGTTTAAAGGCCGAATTTCGTTCGAAGTGATTTAGAATGATTTATTGACTAAAAGAGACGCAAAAATATGACTTTAAGGCTAAAAAATGCATAGTTGCCATCAATAGATCAATTGCAAGTTATGCATGAAAGTCGCGTTTTAAATGCAAAGAGAGAATTGGTTGGAAGTGCCTTCAAACAATATCATGATTGAAAAGACTGAGTGATATGCTTTTTAATGCTAAAATAATGCATTGTTGTTTTCAGTAGATTAATTACAAGTTATGTAAGAAAATAATGTTTGAAGGGCGAAAATAGAATTCGTTCCTATTAATTTAGAATGATTTAATGACTAGAAGAGACTCAGTGACATGACTTAAAGGCTAAACAAATGCATTGTTGCCTTCAATAGATCAACTGCAAGTTATGCACGAAAGTCATGTTTAAAGGCTGAATTTCGTTCGAAGTGATTTAGAATGATTTACTGACTAAAAGAGACGCAAAAATATGACTTTAAGGCTAAAAAAATGCATAGTTGGCACCAATAGATAAATTGCAAGTTATGCATGAAAGTCGCGTTTTAAATACAAAAATAGAATTGGTTCGAAGTGCCTTCAAACAATTTAATGATTGAAAAGACTGAGTGATATGCTTTTTAATGCTAAAATAATGCATTGTTGTTTTCAGTAGATTAATTACAAGTTATGTAAGAAAATAATGTTTGAAGGGCGAAAATAGAATTTGTTCCTATTAATTTAGAATGATTTAATGACTAGAAGAGACTCAGTGACAGGACTTAAAGGCTAAACAAATGCATTGTTGCCTTCAATAGATCAACTGCAAGTTATGAACGAAAGTCATGTTTAAAGGCCGAATTTCTTTCGAAGTGATTTAGAATGATTTACTGACTAAAAGAGACGCAAAAAGATGACTTTCTGCCTAAAAAATGCATAGTTGCCATCAATAGATCAACTGCAAGTTATGCAAGAAAGTCGCGTTTTAAATGCCAAAAGATAATTGATTCGAAGTGCCTTCAAACAATTTAATGGTCGAAAACACTGAGTGATATGCTTTCTAATGGTAAAATAATTCGTTGTTGTCTTCAATAGATTAATTACAAGTTATGTATGGAAATAATGTTTGAAGGGCGAAAATAGAATTCGTTCGAATTAATTTAGAATGATTCAATGACTAGAAGAGACTCAGTGACATGACTTTAAGGCTAAACAAATGCATTGTTGCTTTCAGAACATCAACTGCAGGTTACGCACGAAAGTCATGTTTAAAGGCCGAATTTCGTTCGAAGTGATTTAGAATGATTTACTGACTAAAAGAGGCGCAAAAATATGACTTTAAGGCTAAAAAAATGCATAGTTGCCATCAATAGATCAAACGCAACTTATGCATGAAAGTCGCGTTTTAAATGCAAAAAGAGAATTCGTTCGAAGTGCCTTTAAACAATTTAATGGTTGAAAAGACTGAGTGATATGCTTTTTAATGGTAAAATTATACATTGTTGTCTTCAATAGATTAATTACAAGTTATGTAAGAAAAAATGTTTGAACGGCAAAAATAGAATTCGTTCAAATTAATTTAGAATGATTTAATGACTAGAAGAGACTCAGTGACATGACTTAAAGGCTAAACAAATGCATTGTTGCCTTCAATAGATCAACTGCAAGTTATGCACGAAAGTCATGTTTAAAGGCTGAATTTCGTTCGAAGTGATTTAGAATGATTTACTGAGTAAAAGAGACGCAAAAATATAACTTTATGGCTAAAAAAATGCATAGTTGCCATCAATAGATCAATTGCAAGTTATGCATGAAAGTCGCGTGTTAAATGCAAAAAGAGAATTTGTTCGAAGTGCCTTCAAACAATATCATGATTGAAAAACTGAGTGATATGCTTTTTAATGCTAAAATAATGCATTGTTGTCTTCAATAGATTAATTACAAGTTATGTAAGAAAAAATGTTTGAAGAGCGAAAATAGAATTCGTTCGTATTAATTGAGAATGATTTAATGACTAGAAGAGACTCAGTGACATGACTTAAAGCCTAAACAAATGCATTGTTGCCTTCAATAGATCAACTGCAAGTTATGCACGAAAGTCATGTTTAAAGGCTGAATTTCGTTCGAAGTGATTTAGAATGATTTACTGACTAAAAGAGACGCAAAAACATGACTTTATGGCTAAAAAAATGCATAGTTGCCATCAATAGATCAATTGCAAGTTATCCATCAAAGTCGCGTTTTAAATGCAAAAAGAGAATTGGTTCGAAGTGCCTTCAAACAATATCATGATTGAAAAACTGAGTGATGTGCTTTTTAATGCTAAAATAATGCATTGTTGTCTTCAATAGATTAATTACAAGTTATGTAAGAAAATAATGTTTGAAGGGCGAAAATAGAATTCGTTCGTATTAATTTAGAATGATTTAATGACTAGAAGAGACTCAGTGACATGACTTAAAGGCTAAACAAATGCATTGTTGCCTTCAATAGATCAACTGCAAGTTATGCACGAAAGTCATGTTTAAAGGCCGAATTTCGTTCGAAGTGATTTAGAATGATTTACTGACTAAAAGAGACGCAAAAATATGACTTTAAGCCTAAAAAATGCATAGTTGCCATCAATAGATCAATTGCAAGTTATGCATGAAAGTCGCGTTTTAAATGCAAAAAGAGAATTTGTTCGAGGTGCCTTCCAACAATTTAATGATTGAAAAGACTGAATGATATGCTTTTTAAGACTAAAATAATGCATTGTTGTCTTCAATAGATTAATTGCAAGTTATGTAAGAAAATCAAGTTTGAAGGGCGAAAATAGAATTCGTTCGAATTAATTTAGAATGATTTAATGACATGAAGAGACTCGGTGACATGACTTTAAGGCTAAACAAATGCATTGTTGCCTTCAATAGATCAACTGCGAGTTACGCACGAAAGTCATGTTTAAAGGCTGAATTTTGTTCGAAGTGATTTAGAATGATTTACTGACTAAAAGAGACGCAAAAATATGACTTTAAGGCTAAAAAAATGGATAGTTGCCATCAATAGATCAATTGCAAGTTATGCATGAAAGTCGTGTTTTGAATGCAAAAAGAGAATTTGTTCGAAGTGCCTTCCAACAATTTAATGATTGAAAAGACTGAATGATATGCTTTTTAAGACTAAAATAATGCATTGTTGTCTTCAATAGATTAAATGCAAGTTATGTAAGAAAATCAAGTTTGAAGGGCGAAAATAGAATTCGTTCGAATTAATTTAGAATGATTTAATGACTAGAAGAGACTCAGTGACATGACTTGAAGCCTAAACAAATGCATTGTTGCCTTCAATAGATCAACTGCGAGTTACGCACGAAAGTCATGTTTAAAGGCTGAATTTTGTTCGAAGTGATTTAGAATGATTTACTGACTAAAAGAGACGCAAAAATATGACTTTAAGGCTAGAAAAATGCATAGTTGCCATCAATAGATCAATTGCAAGTTATGCATGAAAGTCTTGTTTTAAATACAAAAATAGAATTGGTTCGAAGTGCCTTCAAACAATTTAATTATTGAAAAGACTGAGTAATATTCTTTTTAATGCTAAAATAAGGCATTGTTGTCTTCAGTAGATTAATTGCAAGTTATGTCAGAAAATAATGTTTGAAGGGCGAAAATAGAATTCGTTCGTGTTAATTTAGAATGATTTAATGGCTAGAAGAGACTCAGTAACATGACTTAAAGGCTAAACAAATGCATTGTTGCCTTCAATAGATCAACTGCAAGTTATGCACGAAAGTCATGTTTAAAGGCCGAATTTCGTTCGAAGTGATTTAGAATGATTTACTGAGTAAAAGGGACGCAAAAATATGATATTAAGGCAAAAAAATGCATAGTTGCCATCAATAGATCAATTGCAAGTTATGCATGAAAGTCGCGTTTTAAATGCAAAAAGAGAATTTGTTCGAAGTGCCTTCCAACAATTTAATGATTGAAAAGACTGAATGATATGCTTTTTAAGATTAAAATAATGCATTGTTGTCTTCAATTGATTAATTGCAAGTTATGTAAGAAAATCAAGTTTGAAGGGCGAAAATAGAATTCGTTCGAATTAATTTAGAATGATTTAATGACTAGAAGAGACTCAGTGACATGACTTTAAGGCTAAATAAATGCATTGTTTCCTTCAATAGATCAACTGCGAGTTACGCACGAAAGTCATGTTTAAAGGCTGAATTTTGTTCGAAGTGATTTAGAATGATTTACTGACTAAAAGAGATGCAAAAATATGACTTTAAGGCTAAAAAAATGCATAGTTGCCATCAATAGATCAATTGCAAGTTATGCAAGAAAGTCGCGTTTTAAATTCAAAAAGAGAATTGGTTCGAAGTGCCTTCAAACAATATCATGATTGAAAAACTGAGTGATATGCTTTTTAATGCTAAAATAATGCATTGTTGTCTTCAATAGATTAGTTACAAGTTATGTAAGAAAATAATGTTTGAAGGGCGAAAATAGAATTCGTTTGTATTAATTTAGAATGATTTAATGACTAGAAGAGACTCAGTGACATGACTTAAAGCCTAAACAAATGCATTGTTGCCTTCAATAGATCAACTGCAAGTTATGCACGAAAGTCATGTTTAAAGGCCGAATTTCGTTCGAAGTGATTTAGAATGATTTACTGACTAAAAGGGACGCAAAAATATGACATTAAGGCTAAAAAATGCATAGTTGCCATCAATAGATCAATTGCAAGTCAAGCATGAAAGTCTTGTTTTACATACAAAAATAGAATTGGTTCGAAGTGCCTCCAAACAATTTAATGATTGAAAAGACTGAGTAATATGCTTTTTAATGCTAAAATAATGCGTTGTTGTCTTCAGTAGATTAATTGCAAGTTATGTAAGAAAATAATGTTTGAAGGGCGAAAATATAATTCGTTCGAATTAATTTAGAATGATTTAATGACTAGAAGAGACTCAGTGACATGACTTTAAGGCTAAACAAATGCATTGTTGCCCTCAACAGATCAACTGCAAGTTATGCACGAAAGTCATGTTTAAAGGCCGAATTTCGTTCGAAGTGATTTAGAATGATTTACTGACTAAAAGGGACGCAAAAATATGACATTAAGGCTAAAAAATGCATAGTTGCCATCAATAGATCAATTGCAAGTTATGCATGAAAGTCTTGTTTTAAATACAAAAATAGAATTGGTTCGAAGTGCCTTCAAACAATTTAATGATTGAAAAGACTGAGTGATATGCTTTTTAATGGTAAAATTATACATTGTTGTCTTCAATAGATTAATTACAAGTTATGTAAGAAAATAATGTTTGAAGGGCTAAAATAGAAATCGTTAGAATTAATTTAGAATGATTTAATGACTAGAAGAGACTCAGTGACAAGACTTTAAGGCTAAACAAATGCATTGTTGCCCTCAACAGATCAACTGCAAGTTATGCACGAAAGTCATGTTTAAAGGCCGAATTTCGTTCGAAGTGATTTAGAATGATTTACTGACTAAAAGGGACGCAACAATATGACATTAAGGCTAAAAAATGCATAGTTGCCATCAATAGATTAATTGCAAGTTATGCATGAAAGTCGCGTTTTAAATGCAAAAAGAGAATTTGTTCGAAGTGCCTTCCAACAATTTAATGATTGAAAAGACTGAATGATATGCTTTTTAAGACTAAAATAATGCATTGTTGTCTTCAATAGATTAATTGCAAGTTATGTAAGAAAATCAAGTTTGAAGGGCAAAAATAGAATTCGTTCGAATTAATTTAGAATGATTTAATGACTAGAAGAGACTCAGTGACATGACTTTAAGGCTAAACAAATGCATTGTTGCCTTCAATAGATCAACTGCGAGTTACGCACGAAAGTTATGTTTAAAGGCTGAATTTTGTTCGAAGTGATTTTGAATGATTTACTGACTAAAAGAGACGCAAAAATATGACTTTAAGGCTAAAAAAATGCATAGTTGCCATCAATAGATCAATTGCAAGTTATGCATGAAAGTCATGTTTTAAATGCAAAAAGGGAATTTGTTCGAAGTGCCTTCCAACAATTTAATGATTGAAAAGACTGAATGATATGCTTTTTAAGACTAAAATAATGCATTGTTGTCTTCAATAGATTAATTGCAAGTTATGTAAGAAAATCAAGTTTGAAGGGCGAAAATAGAATTCGTTCGAATTAATTTAGAATGATTTAATGACTAGAAGAGACTCAGTGACATGACTTTAAGCCTAAACAAATGCATTGTTGCCTTCAATAGATCAACTGCGAGTTACGCACGAAAGTCATGTTTAAAGGCTGAATTTTGTTCGAAGTGATTTAGAATGATTTACTGACTAAAAGAGACACAAAAATATGACTTTAAGGCTAGAAAAATGCATACTTGCCATCAATAGATCAATTGCAAGTTATGCATGAAAGTCTTGTTTTAAATGCAAAAAGGGAATTTGTTCGAAATGCCTTCCAACAATTTAATTATTGAAAAGACTGAGTAATATGCTTTTTAATGCTAAAATAATGCATTGTTGTCTTCAATAGATTAATTGCCAGTTATGTAAGAAAATCAAGTTTGAAGGGCGAAAATAGAATTCGTTCGAATTAATTTAGAATGATTTCATGACTAGAAGAGACTCAGTGACATGACTTTAAGGCTAAACAAATGCATTGTTCCCTTCAATAGATCAACTGCGTGTTACGCAAGAAAGTCATGTTTAAAGGCTGAATTTTGTTCGAAGTGATTTTGAATGATTTACTGACTAAAAGAGACGCAAAAATATGACTTTAAGGCTAAAAAAATGCATAGTTGCCATCAATAGATCAATTGCAAGTTATGCATGAAAGTCGTGTTTTAAATGCAAAAAGGGAATTTGTTCGACGTGCCTTCCAACAATTTAATGATTGAAAAGACTGAATGATATGCTTTTTAAGACAAAAATAATGCATTGTTGTCTTCAATAGATTAATTGCAAGTTATGTAAGAAAATCAAGTTTGAAGGGCGAAAATAGAATTCGTTCGAATTAATTTAGAATGATTTAATGACTAGAAGAGACTCAGTGACACGACTTTAAGCCTAAACAAATGCATTGTTGCCTTCAATAGATCAACTGCGAGTTACGCACGAAAGTCATGTTTAAAGGCTGAATTTTGTTCGAAGTGATTTAGAATGATTTACTGACTAAAAGAGACGCAAAAATATGACTTTAAGGCTAGAAAAATGCATACTTGCCATCAATAGATCAATTGCAAGTTATGCATGAAAGTCTTGTTTTAAATGCAAAAAGGGAATTTGTTCGAAATGCCTTCCAACAATTTAATTATTGAAAAGACTGAGTAATATGCTTTTTAATGCTAAAATAATGCATTGTTGTCTTCAATAGATTAATTGCCAGTTATGTAAGAAAATCAAGTTTGAAGGGCGAAAATAGAATTCGTTCGAATTAATTTAGAATGATTTCATGACTAGAAGAGACTCAGTGACATGACTTTAAGGCTAAACAAATGCATTGTTCCCTTCAATAGATCAACTGCGAGTTACGCAAGAAAGTCATGTTTAAAGGCTGAATTTTGTTCGAAGTGATTTTGAATGATTTACTGACTAAAAGAGACGCAAAAATATGACTTTAAGGCTAAAAAAATGCATAGTTGCCATCAATAGATCAATTGCAAGTTATGCATGAAAGTCATGTTTTAAATGCAAAAAGGGAATTTGTTCGACGTGCCTTCCAACAATTTAATGATTGAAAAGACTGAATGATATGCTTTTTAAGACAAAAATAATGCATTGTTGTCTTCAATAGATTAATTGCAAGTTATGTAAGAAAATCAAGTTTGAAGGGCAAAAATAGAATTCGTTCGAATTAATTTAGAATGATTTAATGACTAGAAGAGACTCAGTGACACGACTTTATGCCTAAACAAATGCATTGTTGCCTTCAATAGATCAACTGCGAGTTACGCACGAAAGTCATGTTTAAAGGCTGAATTTTGTTCGAAGTGATTTAGAATGATTTACTGACTAAAAGAGACACAAAAATATGACTTTAAGGCTAGAAAAATGCATAGTTGCCATCAATAGATCAATTGCAAGTTATGCATGAAAGTCTTGTTTTAAATACAAAAATAGAATTGGTTCGAAGTGCCTTCAAACAATTTAATGATTGAAAAGACTGAGTAATATGCTTTTTAATGCTAAAATAATACATTGTTGTCTTCAGTAGATTAATTGCAAGTTATGTCAGAAAATAATGTTTGAAGGGCGAAAATATAATTCGTTCGAATTAATTTAGAATGATTTAATGACTAGAAGAGACTCAGTGACATGACTTTAAGGCTACATAAATGCATTGTTTCCTTCAATAGATCAACTGCGAGTTACGCACGAAAGTCATGTTTAAAGGCTGAATTTTATTCGAAGTGATTTAGAATGATTTACTGACTAAAAGAGATGCAAAAATATGACTTTAAGGCTAAAAAAATGCATAGTTGCCATCAATAGATCAATTGCAAGTTATGCAAGAAAGTCGCGTTTTAAATTCAAAAAGAGAATTGGTTCGAAGTGCCTTCAAACAATATCATGATTGAAAAACTGAGTGATATGCTTTTTAATGCTAAAATAATGCATTGTTGTCTTCAATTGATTAATTACAAGTTATGTAAGAAAATAATGTTTGAAGGGCGAAAATAGAATTCCGTTTGTGTTAATTTAGAATGATTTAATGACTAGAAGAGACTCCGTGACATGACTTAAAGCCTAAACAAATGCATTGTTGCCTTCAATAGATCAACTGCAAGTTATGCACGAAAGTCATGTTTAAAGGCCGAATTTCGTTCGAAATGATTTAGAATGATATACTGACTAAAAGGGACGCAAAAATATGACATTAAGGCTAAAAAATGCATAGTTGCCATCAATAGATCAATTGCAAGTCGAGCATGAAAGTCTTGTTTTACATACAAAAATAGAATTGGTTCGAAGTGCCTTCAAACAATTTAATGATTGAAAAGACTGAGTAATATGCTTTTTAATGCTAAAATAATGCGTTGTTGTCTTCAGTAGATTAATTGCAAGTTATGTCAGAAAATAATGTTTGAAGGGCAAAAATATAATTCGTTCGAATTAATTTAGAATGATTTAATGACTAGAAGAGACTCAGTGACATGACTTTAAGGCTAAACAAATGCATTGTTGCCCTCAACAGATCAACTGCAAGTTATGCACGAAAGTCATGTTTAAAGGCCGAATTTCGTTCGAAGTGATTTAGAATGATTTACTGACTAAAAGGGACCCAAAAATATGACATTAAGGCTAAAAAATGCATAGTTGCCATCAATAGATCAATTGCAAGTTATGCATTAAAGTCGCGTTTTAAATGCAAAAAGAGAATTTGTTCGAAGTGCCTTCCAACAATTTAATGATTGAAAAGACTGAATGATATGCTTTTTAAGACTAAAATAATGCATTGTTGTCTTCAATAGATTAATTGCAAGTTATGTAAGAAAATCAAGTTTGAAGGGCAAAAATAGAATTCGTTCGAATTAATTTAGAATGATTTAATGACTAGAAGAGACTCAGTGACATGACTTTAAGGCTAAACAAATGCATTGCTGCCTTCAATAGATCAACTGCGAGTTACGCACGAAAGTCATGTTTAAAGGCTGAATTTTGTTCGAAGTGATTTAGAATGATTTACTGACTAAAAGAGACGCAAAAATATGACTTGAAGGCTAAAAAAATGCATAGTTGCCATCAATAGATCAATTGCAAGTTATGCAAGAAAGTCGCGTTTTAAATTCAAAAAGAGAATTGGTTCGAAGTGCCTTCAAACAATATCATGATTGAAAAACAGAGTGATATGCTTTTTAATGCTAAAATAATGCATTGTTGTCTTCAGTAGATTAATTGCAAGTTATGTCAGAAAATAATGTTTGAAGGGTGAAAATAGAATTCGTTTGAATTAATTTAGAATGATTTAATGACTAGAAGAGACTGAGTGACAAGACTTTAAGGCTAAACAAATGCATTGTTGCCCTCAACAGATCAACTGCAAATTATGCACGAAAATCATGTTTAAAGGCCGAATTTCGTTCGAAGTGATTTAGAATGATTTACTGACTAAAAGGGACGTAAAAATATGACATTAAGGCTAAAAAATGCATAGTTGCCATCAATAGATCAATTGCAAGTGATGCATGAATGTCTCGTTTTAAATACAAAAATAGAATTGGTTCGAAGTGCCTTCAAACAATTTAATAATTGAAAAGACTCAGTGATATGCTTTTTAATGGTAAAATTATACATTGTTGTCTTCAATAGATTAATTACAAATTATGTAAGAAAATAATGTTTGAAGGGCCAAAATAGAATTCGTTAGAATTAATTTAGAATGATTTAATGACTAGAAGAGACTCAGTGAAATGACTTTAAGGCTAAACAAATGCATTGTTGCCCTTAACAGATCAACTGCAAGTTATGCACGAAAGTCATGTTTAAAGGCCGAATTTCGTTCGAAGTGATTTAGAATGATTTACTGACTAAAAGGGACGCAAAAATATGACATTAAGGCTAAAAAAATGCATAGTTGCCATCAATAGATCAATTGCAAGTGATGCATGAAAGTCTTGTTTTAAATACAAAAATAGAATTGGTTCGAAGTGCCTTCAAACAATTTAATGATTGAAAAGACTGAGTGATATGCTTTTTAATGGTAAAATTATACATTATTGTCTTCAATAGATTAATTACAAGTTATGTAAGAAAATAATGTTTGAAGGGCCAAAATAGAATTCGTTAGAATTAATTTAGAATGATTTAATGACTAGAAGAGACTCAGTGACATGACTTTAAGGCTAAACAAATGCATTGTTGCCCTCAACAGATCAACTGCAAGTTATGCACGAAAGTCATGTTTAAAGGCCGAATTTTGTTCGAAGTGATTTAGAATGATTTACTGACTAAAAGGGACGCAAAAATATGACATTAAGGCTAAAAAATGCATAGTTGCCATCAATAGATCAATTGCAAGTTATACATGAAAGTCGCGTTTTAAATGCAAAAAGAGAATTTGTTCGAAGTGCCTTCCAACAATTTAATGATTGAAAAGACTGAATGATATGTTTTTTAAGACTAAAATAATGCATTGTTGTCTTCAATAGATTAATTGCAAGTTATGTAAGAAAATCATGTTTGAAGGGCAAAAATATAATTCGTTCGAATTAATTTAGAATGATTTAATGACTAGAAGAGACTCAGTGACATGACTTTAAGGCTAAACAAATGCATTGTTGCCTATAATAGATCAACTGCAAGTTATGCACGAAAGTCATGTTTAAAGGCCGAATTTCGTTAAAAGTGATTTAGACTGATTTACTGCCTAAAAGGGATGCAAAAATATGACTTTTAAGGCTAAAAAAATGCATAGTTGGCACCAATAGATAAATTGCAAGGTATCCATGAAAGTCGCGTTTTAAATACAAAAATAGAAATGGTTCGAAGTGCCTTCAAACAATTTAATGATTGAAAATATTGAGTGATATGATTTTTAATGCTAAAATAATGCATTATTGTTTTCAGTAGATTAATTGCAAGTTATGTAAGAAAATAATGTTTGTAGGGCGAAAATAGAATTCGTTCGAATTAATTTAGAATGATTTAATGACTAGAAGAGACTCAGTGAAATGACTTTAAGGTTAAACAAATGCATTGTTGCCTATAATAGATCAACTGCAAGTTACGCACGAAACTCATGTTTAAAGGCTGAATTTCGTTCGAAGTGATTTAGAATGATTTACTGACTAAAAAATACGCAAAAATATGACTTTAAGGCTAAACAATGCAGAGTTGCCATCAACAGATCAATTGCAAGTTATGCATGAAAGTCGCGTTTTAAATGCAAAAAGAGAATTGGTTCGAATTGCCTCCAAACAATTGAATGATTGAAAAGCCTGAGTGATATGCTTTTTAATGCTAAAATAATTCATTGTTGTCTTCAGTAGATTAATTGCAAGTTATGTAAGAAAATAATGTTTGAAGGGCGAAAAAAGAATTTGTTAGAATTAATTTAGAATGATTTAATGACTAGAAGAGACTTAGTGACATGACTTTAAGGCTAAACAAATGCATTGTTGCCTATAATAAATCAACTGCAAGTTACGCACGATAGTCATGTTTAAGGGCCGAATTTCGTTCGAAGTGATTTAGAATGATTTACAGACTAAAAGAGACGCAAAAATATGACTTTAAGGCTAAAAAAATGCATAGTTGCCATCAATAGATCAATTGCAAGTTATGCATGAAAGTCGCGTTTTAAATGCAAAAAGAGAATTGGTTCGAAGTGCCTTCAAACAATATCATGATTGAAAAACTGAGTAATATGCTTTTTAATGCTAAAATAATGCATTGTTGTCTTCAATAGATTAATTACAAGTTATGTAAGAAAATAATGTTTGAAGGGCGAAAATAGAATTCGTTCGAATTAATTTAGAATGATTTAATGACTAGAAGAGACTCAGTGACATTACTTTAAGGCAAAACAAATGCATTGTTGCCTTCAATAGATCAACTGCAAGTTCCGCACGAAAGTCATGTTTAAAGGCTGAAATTCGTTCGAAGTGATTTAGAATGATTTACTGACAAAAAGAGACGCAAAAATATGACTTTAAGGCTAAAAAAATGCATAGTTGCCATCAATAGATCAATTGCAAGTTATGCATGAAAGTCGCGTTTTAAATGCAAAAAGAGAATTGGTTCGAAGTGCCTTTAAACAATATCATGATTGAAAAACTGAGTGATATGCTTATTAATGCTAAAATAATGCATTGTTGTCTTCAATAGATTAATTACAAGTTATGTAAGAAAATAATGTTTGAAGGGCGAAAATAGAATTCGTTCGAATTAATTTAGAATGATTTAATGACTAGAAGAGACTGAGTGACATGACTTTAAGGCTAAACAAATGCATTGTTGCCTATAATAGATCAACTGCAAGTTACGCACGAAAGTCATGTTTAAAGACTGAATTTCGTTCGAAGTGATTTAGAATGATTTACTGACTAAAAGAGACGCAAAAATATGACTTTAAGGCTAAAAAAATGCATAGTTGCCATCAATAGATCAAATGCAACTTATGCATGAAAGTCGCGTTTTAAATGCAAAGAGAGAATTGGTTCGAAGTGCCTTCAAACAATATCATGATTGAAAAACTGAGTGATATGCTTTTTAATGGTAAAATAATGCATTGTTGTCTTCAGTAGATTAATTGCAAGTTATGTAAGAAAAAATGTTTGAAGGGCGAAAATACAATTCGTTTGAATTAATTTAGAATGATTGAATGACTAGAAGAGACTGAGTGACATGACTTTAAGGCTAAACAAATACATTGTTGCCTATAATAGATCAACTGCAAGTTACGCACGAAAGTCATGTTTAAAGACTGAATTTCGTTCGAAGTGATTTAGAATGATTTATTGACTAAAAAGAGACGCAAAAATATGACTTTAAGGCTAAAAAATGCATAGTTGCCATTAATAGATCAATTGCAAGTTATGCATGAAAGTCGCGTTTTAAATGCAAAAAGAGAATTTGTTCAAGTGCCTTCCAACAATTTAATGATTGAAAAGACTGAATGATATGCTTTTTAAGACTAAAATAATGCATTGTTGTCTTCAATAGATTAATTGCAAGTTATGTAAGAAAATCAAGTTTGAAGGGCGAAAATAGAATTCGTTCGAATTAATTTAGAATGATTTAATGACTAGAAGAGACTTAGTGACATGACTTTAAGGCTAAACAAATGCATTGTTGCCTTCCATAGATCAACTGCGAGTTACGCACGAAAGTCATGTTTAAAGGCTGAATTTTGTTCGAAGTGATTTAGAATGATTTACTGAGTAAATGAGACACAAAAATATGACCTTAAAGCTAAAAAAATGCATAGTTGCCATCAATAGATCAATTGCAAGTTATGCATGAAAGTCGCGTTTTAAATGTAAAAAGAGAATTTGTTCGAAGTGCCTTCCAAAAATTTAATGATTGAAAAGACTGAATGATATGCTTTTTAAGACTAAAATAATGCATTGTTGTCTTCAATAGATTAATTGCAAGTTATGTAAGAAAATCAAATTTGAAGGGGGAAAATAGAATTCGTTCGAATTAATTTAGAATGATTTAATGACTAGAAGAGACTTAGTGACATGACATTAAGGCTAAACAAATGCATTGTTGCCTATAATAGATCAACTGCAAGTTACGCAGGAAAGTCATGTTCAAAGACTGAATTTCGTTCGAAGTGATTTAGAATGATTTACTGACTAAAAGAGACGCAAAAATATGACTTTTAAGGCTAAAAAAATGCATAGTTGGTACCAACAGATAAATTGCAAGTTATGCATGAAAGTCGCGTTTTAAATACAGAAATAGAATTGGTTCGAAGTGCCTTCAAACAATTTAATGATTGAAAAGACTGAGTGATATGCTTTTTAGTGCTAAAATAATGCATTGTTGTTTTCAGTAGATTAATTGGCAGTTATGTAAGAAAATAATGTTTGTAGGACGAAAATAGAATTCGTTCGAATTAATTTAGAATGATTTAATGACTAGAAGAAACTCAGTGAAATGACTTTAAGGTTAAACAAATGCATTGTTGCCTATAATAGATCAACTGCAAGTTACGCACGAAAGTCATGTTTAAAGGCTGAATTTCGTTCGAAGTGATTTAGACTGATTTACTGACTAAAAAATACGAAACAATATGACTTTAAGGCTAAACAATGCATAGTTGCCATCAAAAGATCAATTGCAAGTTATGCATGAAAGTCGCGTTTTAAATGCAAAAAGAGAATTGGTTCGAATTGCCTTCAAACAATTGAATGATTGAAAAGCCTGAGTGATATGCTTTTTAATGCTAAAATAATTCACTGTTGTCTTCAGTAGATTAATTGCAAGTTATGTAAGAAAATAATGTTTGAAGGGCGAAAATAGAATTCGTTAGAATTCATTTAGAATGATTTAATGACTAGAAGAGACTCAGTGACACAACTTTAAGGCAAAACAAATGCATTGTTACCTTCAATAGATCAACTGCAAGTTACGCACGAAAGTCATGTTTAAAGACTGAAATTCGTTCGAAGTGATTTAAAATGATTTACTGATTAAAAGAGACGCAAAAATATGACTTTAAGGCTAAAAAAATGCATAGTTGCCATCAATAGATCAATTGCAAGTTCTGCATAAAAGTCGCGTTTTAAATGCAAAAAGAGAATTGGTTCGAAGTGCCTTCAAACAATATCATGATTGAAAAACTGAGTGATATGCTTTTTAATGCTAAAATAATGCATTGTTGTCTTCAATAGATTAATTACAAGTTATGTAAGAAAATAATGTTTGAAGGCCGAAAATAGAATTCGTTTGAATTAATTTAGAATTATTTAATGACTAAAAGAGACTCAGTGCCATGACTTTAAGGCTAAACAAATGCAATGTTGCCTATAATAGATCAACTGCAAGTTACGCACGAAAGTCATGTTTAAAGACTGAATTTCGTTCGAAGTGATTCAGAATGATTTACTGACCAAAAGAGAGGCAAAAATATGACTTTAAGGCTAAAAAAATGCATAGTTGGCACCAATAGATAAATTCCAACTTATGCTTGAAAGTCGCGTTGTAAATACAAAAATAGAATTCGTTCGAAGTGCCTTCAAACAATTTAATGATTGAAAAGACTGAGTGTTATGCTTTTTAATGCTAAAATAATGCATTGTTGTTTTCATTAGATTAATTGCAAGTTATGTAAGAAAATAATGTTTGAAGGGCAAAAATATAATTCGTTCGAATTAATTTAGAATGATTTAATGACTAGAAGAGACTGAGTGACATGACTTTAAGGCTAAACAAATGCATTGTTGCCTATAATAGATCAACTGCAAGTTACGCACGAAAGTCATGTTTAAAGACTAAATTTTGTTCGAAGTGATTTAGAATGATTTACTGACTAAAAGAGACGCAAAAATATGACTTTTAAGGCTAAAAAAATGCATAGTTGGTACCAACAGATCAGATGCAACTTATGCACGAAAGTCGCGTTTTAAATGCAAAAAGAGAATTCGTTTGAAGTGCCTTTAAACAATTTAATGGTTGAAAAGACTGAGTGATATGCTTTTTAATGCTAAAATAATGCATTGTTGTCTTCAATAGATTAATTACAAGTTATGTAAGAAAATAATGTTTGAAGGGCGAAAATAGAATTCGTTCGTATTAATTTAGAATGATTTAATGACTAGAAGAGACTCAGTGACATGACTTAAAGGCTAAACAAATGCATTGTTGCCTTCAATATATCAACTGCAAGTTATGCACGAAAGTCATGTTTAAAGGCTGAATTTCGTTCGAAGTGATTTAGATTGATTTACTGACTAAAAGAGATGCAAAAATATGACTTTAAGGCTAAAAAAAATGCATAGTTGGCACCAATAGATAAATTGCAAGTTATGCATGAAATTCGCGTTTTAAATACAAAAATAGAATTGGTTCGAAGTGCCTGCAAACAATTTAATGATTGAAAAGACTGAGTGATATGCTTTTTAATGCTAAAATAATGCATTGTTGTTTTCAGTAGATTAATTGCAAGTTATGTAAGAAAATAATGTTTGAAGGGCAAAAATATAATTCGTTCGAATTAATTTAGAATGATTTAATGACAAGAAGAGACTGAGTGACATGACTTTAAGGCTAAACAAATGCATTGTTGCCTATAATATATCAACTGCAAGTTACGCATGAAAGTCATGTTTAAAGACTAAATTTCGTTCGAAGTGATTTAGAATGATTTACTGACTAAAAGAGACGCAAAAATATGACTTTAAGGCTAAAAAAATGCATAGTTGCCATCAATAGATCAAATGCAACTTATGCATGAAAGTCGCGTTTTAAATGCAAAAAGAGAATTCGTTCGAAGTGGCTTCAAACAATATCATGATTGAAAAACTGAGTGATATGCTTTTTAATGCCAAAATAATGCATTGTTGTCTTCAATAGATTAATTACAAGTTATGTAAGAAAATAATGTTTGAAGGGCGAAAATAGAATTCGTTCGAATTAATTTAGAATGATTTAATGACAAGAAGAGACTGAGTGACATGACTTTAAGGCTAAACAAATGCATTGTTGCCTATAATATATCAACTGCAAGTTACGCATGAAAGTCATGTTTAAAGACTAAATTTCGTTCGAAGTGATTTAGAATGATTTACTGACTAAAAGAGACGCAAAAATATAACTTTAAGGCAAAAAGAATGCGTAGTTGCCATCAATAGATCAATTGCAAGTTATGCATGAAAGTTGCGTTTTAAATGCAAAAAGAGAATTTGTTCGAAGTGCCTTCAAACAATATCATGATTGAAAAACTGAGTGATATGCTTTTTAATGCCAAAATAATGCATTGTTGTCTTCAATAGATTAATTACAAGTTATGTAAGAAAATAATGTTTGAAGGGCGAAAATAGAATTCGTTCGAATTAATTTAGAATGATTTAATGACAAGAAGAGACTCAGTGACATGACTTTAAGGCTAAACAAATGCATTGTTGCCTATAATAGATCAACTGCGAGTTACGCATGAAAGTCATGTTTAAAGACTGAATTTCGTTCGAAGTGATTTAGAATGATTTACTGACTAAAAGAGACGCAAAAATATGACTTTAAGGCTAAAAAAATGCATAGTTGCTATCAATAGATCAATTGCAAGTTATGCATGAAAGTCGCGTTTTAAATGCAAAAAGAGAATTCGTTCGAAGTGCCTTCAAACAATTTAATGGTTGAAAAGACTGAGTGATATGCTTTTTAATGGTAAAATTATACATTGTTGTCTTCAATAGATTAATTACAAGTTATGTAAGAAAAAATGTTTGAAGGGCAAAAATATAATTCGTTCGAATTAATTTAGAATGATTTAATGACTAGAAGAGACTGAGTGACATGACTTTAAGGCTAAACAAATGCATTGTTGCCTATAATAGATCAACTACAAGTTACGCACGAAAGTCATGTTTAAAAACTAAATTTCGTTCGAAGTGATTTAGAATGATTTACTGACTAAAAGAGACGCAAAAATATGACTTTAAGGCTTTAAAAATGCATAGTTGCTATCAATAGATCAATTGCAAGTTATGCATGAAAGTCGCGTTTTAAATGCAAAAAGAGAATTCGTTCGAAGTGCCTTCAAACAATTTAATGGTTGAAAAGACTGAGTGATATGCTTTTTAATGGTAAAATTATACAGTGTTGTCTTCAATAGATTAATTACAAGTTATGTAAGAAAATAATGTTTGAAGGGCGAAAATAGAATTCGTTCGAATTAATTTAGAATGATTTAATGACAAGAAGAGACTCAGTGACATGACTTTAAGGCTAAACAAATGCATTGTTGCCTATAATAGATCGACTGCGAGTTACGCATGAAAGTCATGTTTAAAGACTGAATTTCGTTCGAAGTGATTTAGAATGATTTACTGACTAAAAGAGACGCAAAAATATGACTTTAAGGCTAAAAAAATGCATAGTTGCTATCAATAGATCAATTGCAAGTTATGCATGAAATTTGCGTTTTAAATGCAAAAAGAGAATTCGTTCGAAGTGCCTTCAAACAACTTAATGGTTGAAAAGACTGAGTGATATGCTTTTTAATGGTAAAATTATACATTGTTGTCTTCAATAGATTAATTACAAGTTATGTAAGAAAAAATGTTTGAAGGGCGAAAATAGAATTCGTTCAAATTAATTTAGAATGATTTAATGACTAGAAGAGACTCAGTGACATGACTTTAAGGCTAAACAAATGCATTGTTGCCTATAATAGATCAACTGCAAGTTACGCATGAAAGTCATGTTTAAAGACTAAATTTCGTTCGAAGTGATTTAGAATGATTTACTGACTAAAAGAGACGCAAAAATATGACTTTTAAGGCTAAAAAAATGCATAGTTGGTACCAACAGATAAATTGCAAGTTATGCATGAAAGTCGCGTTTTAAATACAGAAATAGAATTGGTTCGAAGTGCCTTCAAACAATTTAATGATTGAAAAGACTGAGTGATATGCTTTTTAGTGCTAAAATAATGCATTGTTGTTTTCAGTAGATTAATTGGCAGTTATGTAAGAAAATAATGTTTGTAGGACGAAAATAGAATTCGTTCGAATTAATTTAGAATGATTTAATGACTAGAAGAAACTCAGTGAAATGACTTTAAGGTTAAACAAATGCATTGTTGCCTATAATAGATCAACTGCAAGTTACGCACGAAAGTCATGTTTAAAGGCTGAATTTCGTTCGAAGTGATTTAGACTGATTTACTGACTAAAAAATACGAAACAATATGACTTTAAGGCTAAACAATGCATAGTTGCCATCAAAAGATCAATTGCAAGTTATGCATGAAAGTCGCGTTTTAAATGCAAAAAGAGAATTGGTTCGAATTGCCTTCAAACAATTGAATGATTGAAAAGCCTGAGTGATATGCTTTTTAATGCTAAAATAATTCACTGTTGTCTTCAGTAGATTAATTGCAAGTTATGTAAGAAAATAATGTTTGAAGGGCGAAAATAGAATTCGTTAGAATTCATTTAGAATGATTTAATGACTAGAAGAGACTCAGTGACACAACTTTAAGGCAAAACAAATGCATTGTTACCTTCAATAGATCAACTGCAAGTTACGCACGAAAGTCATGTTTAAAGACTGAAATTCGTTCGAAGTGATTTAAAATGATTTACTGATTAAAAGAGACGCAAAAATATGACTTTAAGGCTAAAAAAATGCATAGTTGCCATCAATAGATCAATTGCAAGTTCTGCATAAAAGTCGCGTTTTAAATGCAAAAAGAGAATTGGTTCGAAGTGCCTTCAAACAATATCATGATTGAAAAACTGAGTGATATGCTTTTTAATGCTAAAATAATGCATTGTTGTCTTCAATAGATTAATTACAAGTTATGTAAGAAAATAATGTTTGAAGGCCGAAAATAGAATTCGTTTGAATTAATTTAGAATTATTTAATGACTAAAAGAGACTCAGTGCCATGACTTTAAGGCTAAACAAATGCAATGTTGCCTATAATAGATCAACTGCAAGTTACGCACGAAAGTCATGTTTAAAGACTGAATTTCGTTCGAAGTGATTCAGAATGATTTACTGACCAAAAGAGAGGCAAAAATATGACTTTAAGGCTAAAAAAATGCATAGTTGGCACCAATAGATAAATTCCAACTTATGCTTGAAAGTCGCGTTGTAAATACAAAAATAGAATTCGTTCGAAGTGCCTTCAAACAATTTAATGATTGAAAAGACTGAGTGTTATGCTTTTTAATGCTAAAATAATGCATTGTTGTTTTCATTAGATTAATTGCAAGTTATGTAAGAAAATAATGTTTGAAGGGCAAAAATATAATTCGTTCGAATTAATTTAGAATGATTTAATGACTAGAAGAGACTGAGTGACATGACTTTAAGGCTAAACAAATGCATTGTTGCCTATAATAGATCAACTGCAAGTTACGCACGAAAGTCATGTTTAAAGACTAAATTTTGTTCGAAGTGATTTAGAATGATTTACTGACTAAAAGAGACGCAAAAATATGACTTTTAAGGCTAAAAAAATGCATAGTTGGTACCAACAGATCAGATGCAACTTATGCACGAAAGTCGCGTTTTAAATGCAAAAAGAGAATTCGTTTGAAGTGCCTTTAAACAATTTAATGGTTGAAAAGACTGAGTGATATGCTTTTTAATGCTAAAATAATGCATTGTTGTCTTCAATAGATTAATTACAAGTTATGTAAGAAAATAATGTTTGAAGGGCGAAAATAGAATTCGTTCGTATTAATTTAGAATGATTTAATGACTAGAAGAGACTCAGTGACATGACTTAAAGGCTAAACAAATGCATTGTTGCCTTCAATATATCAACTGCAAGTTATGCACGAAAGTCATGTTTAAAGGCTGAATTTCGTTCGAAGTGATTTAGATTGATTTACTGACTAAAAGAGATGCAAAAATATGACTTTAAGGCTAAAAAAAATGCATAGTTGGCACCAATAGATAAATTGCAAGTTATGCATGAAATTCGCGTTTTAAATACAAAAATAGAATTGGTTCGAAGTGCCTGCAAACAATTTAATGATTGAAAAGACTGAGTGATATGCTTTTTAATGCTAAAATAATGCATTGTTGTTTTCAGTAGATTAATTGCAAGTTATGTAAGAAAATAATGTTTGAAGGGCAAAAATATAATTCGTTCGAATTAATTTAGAATGATTTAATGACAAGAAGAGACTGAGTGACATGACTTTAAGGCTAAACAAATGCATTGTTGCCTATAATATATCAACTGCAAGTTACGCATGAAAGTCATGTTTAAAGACTAAATTTCGTTCGAAGTGATTTAGAATGATTTACTGACTAAAAGAGACGCAAAAATATGACTTTAAGGCTAAAAAAATGCATAGTTGCCATCAATAGATCAAATGCAACTTATGCATGAAAGTCGCGTTTTAAATGCAAAAAGAGAATTCGTTCGAAGTGGCTTCAAACAATATCATGATTGAAAAACTGAGTGATATGCTTTTTAATGCCAAAATAATGCATTGTTGTCTTCAATAGATTAATTACAAGTTATGTAAGAAAATAATGTTTGAAGGGCGAAAATAGAATTCGTTCGAATTAATTTAGAATGATTTAATGACAAGAAGAGACTGAGTGACATGACTTTAAGGCTAAACAAATGCATTGTTGCCTATAATATATCAACTGCAAGTTACGCATGAAAGTCATGTTTAAAGACTAAATTTCGTTCGAAGTGATTTAGAATGATTTACTGACTAAAAGAGACGCAAAAATATAACTTTAAGGCAAAAAGAATGCGTAGTTGCCATCAATAGATCAATTGCAAGTTATGCATGAAAGTTGCGTTTTAAATGCAAAAAGAGAATTTGTTCGAAGTGCCTTCAAACAATATCATGATTGAAAAACTGAGTGATATGCTTTTTAATGCCAAAATAATGCATTGTTGTCTTCAATAGATTAATTACAAGTTATGTAAGAAAATAATGTTTGAAGGGCGAAAATAGAATTCGTTCGAATTAATTTAGAATGATTTAATGACAAGAAGAGACTCAGTGACATGACTTTAAGGCTAAACAAATGCATTGTTGCCTATAATAGATCAACTGCGAGTTACGCATGAAAGTCATGTTTAAAGACTGAATTTCGTTCGAAGTGATTTAGAATGATTTACTGACTAAAAGAGACGCAAAAATATGACTTTAAGGCTAAAAAAATGCATAGTTGCTATCAATAGATCAATTGCAAGTTATGCATGAAAGTCGCGTTTTAAATGCAAAAAGAGAATTCGTTCGAAGTGCCTTCAAACAATTTAATGGTTGAAAAGACTGAGTGATATGCTTTTTAATGGTAAAATTATACATTGTTGTCTTCAATAGATTAATTACAAGTTATGTAAGAAAAAATGTTTGAAGGGCAAAAATATAATTCGTTCGAATTAATTTAGAATGATTTAATGACTAGAAGAGACTGAGTGACATGACTTTAAGGCTAAACAAATGCATTGTTGCCTATAATAGATCAACTACAAGTTACGCACGAAAGTCATGTTTAAAAACTAAATTTCGTTCGAAGTGATTTAGAATGATTTACTGACTAAAAGAGACGCAAAAATATGACTTTAAGGCTTTAAAAATGCATAGTTGCTATCAATAGATCAATTGCAAGTTATGCATGAAAGTCGCGTTTTAAATGCAAAAAGAGAATTCGTTCGAAGTGCCTTCAAACAATTTAATGGTTGAAAAGACTGAGTGATATGCTTTTTAATGGTAAAATTATACAGTGTTGTCTTCAATAGATTAATTACAAGTTATGTAAGAAAATAATGTTTGAAGGGCGAAAATAGAATTCGTTCGAATTAATTTAGAATGATTTAATGACAAGAAGAGACTCAGTGACATGACTTTAAGGCTAAACAAATGCATTGTTGCCTATAATAGATCGACTGCGAGTTACGCATGAAAGTCATGTTTAAAGACTGAATTTCGTTCGAAGTGATTTAGAATGATTTACTGACTAAAAGAGACGCAAAAATATGACTTTAAGGCTAAAAAAATGCATAGTTGCTATCAATAGATCAATTGCAAGTTATGCATGAAATTTGCGTTTTAAATGCAAAAAGAGAATTCGTTCGAAGTGCCTTCAAACAACTTAATGGTTGAAAAGACTGAGTGATATGCTTTTTAATGGTAAAATTATACATTGTTGTCTTCAATAGATTAATTACAAGTTATGTAAGAAAAAATGTTTGAAGGGCGAAAATAGAATTCGTTCAAATTAATTTAGAATGATTTAATGACTAGAAGAGACTCAGTGACATGACTTTAAGGCTAAACAAATGCATTGTTGCCTATAATAGATCAACTGCAAGTTACGCATGAAAGTCATGTTTAAAGACTAAATTTCGTTCGAAGTGATTTAGAATGATTTACTGACTAAAAGAGACGCAAAAATATGACTTTAAGGCTAAAAAAATGCATAGTTGCTACAAATAGATCAATTGCAAGTTATGCATGAAAGTTGCGTTTTAAATGCAAAAAGAGAATTTGTTCGAAGTGCCTTCAAACAATATCATGATTGAAAAACTGAGTGATATGCTTTTTAATGCCAAAATAATGCATTGTTGTCTTCAATAGATTAATTACAAGTTATGTAAGAAAATAATGTTTGAAGGGCGAAAATAGAATTCGTTCGAATTAATTTAGAATGATTTAATGACAAGAAGAGACTCAGTGACATGACTTTAAGGCTAAACAAATGCATTGTTGCCTATAATAGATCAACTGCGAGTTACGCATGAAAGTCATGTTTAAAGACTGAATTTCGTTCGAAGTGATTTAGAATGATTTACTGACTAAAAGAGACGCAAAAATATGACTTTAAGGCTAAAAAAATGCATAGTTGCTATCAATAGATCAATTGCAAGTTATGCATGAAAGTCGCGTTTTAAATGCAAAAAGAGAATTCGTTCGAAGTGCCTTCAAACAATTTAATGGTTGAAAAGACTGAGTGATATGCTTTTTAATGGTAAAATTATACAATGTTGTCTTCAATACATTAATTACAAGTTATGTAAGAAACAATGTTTGAAGGGCAAAAATATAATTCGTTCGAATTAATTTAGAATGATTTAATGACTAGAAGAGACTCAGTGACATTACTTTAAGGCAAAACAAATGCATTGTTGCCTTCAATAGATCAACTGCAAGTTACGCACGAAAGTCATGTTTAAAGACTGAATTTCGCTCGAAGTGATTTAGAATGATTTACTGACTAAAAGAGACGCAAAAATATGACTTTAAGGCTAAAAAAATGCATAGTTGCCATTAATAGATCAAATGCAACTTATGCATGAAAGTCGCGTTTTAAATGCAAAAAGAGAATTCGTTCGAAGTGCCTTCAAACAACTTAATGGTTGAAAAGACTGAGTGATATGCTTTTTAATGGTAAAATTATACATTGTTGTCTTCAATAGATTAATTACAAGTTATGTAAGAAAAAATGTTTGAAGGGCAAAAATATAATTCGTTCGAATTAATTTGGAATGATTTAGTGACTAGAAGAGACTGAGTGACATGACTTTAAGGCTAAACAAATGCATTGTTGCCTATAATAGATCAACTACAAGTTACGTACGAAAGTCATGTTTAAAGACTAAATTTCGTTCGAAGTGATTTAGAATGATTTACTGACTAAAAGAGACGCAAAAATATGACTTTAAGGCTAAAAAAATGCATAGTTGCTATAAATAGATCAATTGCAAGTTATGCATGAAAGTCGCGTTTTAAATGCAAAAAGAGAATTCGTTCGAAGTGCCTTCAAACAATTTAATGGTTGAAAAGACTGAGTGATATGCTTTTTAATGGTAAAATTATACAATGTTGTCTTCAATACATTAATTACAAGTTATGTAAGAAAATAATGTTTGAAGGGCGAAAATAGAATTCGTTCGAATTAATTTAGAATGATTTAATGACTTGAAGAGACTCAGTGACATGACTTTAAGGCTAAACAAATGCATTGTTGCCTTCAATAGATCAACTGCAAGTTATGCACGAAAGTCATGTTTAAAGGCTGAATTTCGTTCGAAGTGATTTAGAATGATTTACTGACTAAAAGAGACGCAAAAATATGACTTTAAGGCTAAAAAAATGCATAGTTGGCACCAATAGATAAATTGCAAGTTATGCATGAAAGTCGCGTTTTAAATACAAAAATAGAATTGGTTCGAAGTGCCTTCAAACAATTTAATAATTGAAAAGACTGAGTGATATGCTTTTTAATGCTAAAATAATGCATTGTTGTTTTCAGTAGATTAATTGCAAGTTATGTAAGAAAATAATGTTTGAAGGGCAAAAATATAATTCGTTCGAATCAATTTAGAATGATTTAATGACTAGAAGAGACTGAGTGACATGACTTTAAGGCTAAACAAATGCATTGTTGCCTATAATAGATCAACTGCAAGTTACGCACGAAAGTCATGTTTAAAGACTAAATTTCGTTCGAAGTGATTTAGAATGATTTACTGACTAAAAGAGACGCAAAAATATGACTTTAAGCCTAAAAAAATGCATAGTTTCCATCAATAGATCAATTGCAAGTTATGCATGAAATTCGCGTTTTAAATGCAAAAAGAGAATTGGTTCGAAGTGCCTTCCAACAATATCATGATTGAAAAACTGAGTGATATGCTTTTTAATGCTAAAATAATGCATTGTTGTCTTCAATAGACTAATTACAAGTTATGTAAAAAAATAATGTTTGAAGGGCGAAAATAGAATTCGTTCGAATTAATTTAGAATGATTTAATGACAAGAAGAGACTCAGTGACATGACTTTAAGGCTGAACAAATGCATTGTTGCCTATAACAGATCAACTGCAAGTTACGCATGAAAGTCATGTTTAAAGACTGAATTTCGTTCGAAGTGATTTAGAATGATTTACTGACTAAAAGAGACACAAAAATATGATTTTAAGGGTAAAAAAATGCATAGTTGCCATCAATAGATCAAATGCAACTTATGCCTGAAAGTCGCGTTTTAAATGCAAAAAGAGAATTCGTTCGAAGTGCCTTCAAACAATTTAATGGTTGAAAAGACTGAGTGATATGCTTTTTAATGGTAAAATTATACATTGTTGTCTTCAATAGATTAATTACAAGTTATGTAAGAAAAAATGTTTGAAGGGCGAAAATATAATTCGTTCGAATTAATTTACAATGATTTAATGACTAGAAGAGACTGAGTGACATGACTTTAAGGCTAAACAAATGCATTGTTGCCTATAATAGATCAACTGCACGTTACGCACAAAAGTCATGTTTAAAGACTAAATTTCGTTCGAAGTGATTTAGAATGATTTACTGACTAAAAGAGACGCAAAAATATGACTTTAAGGCTAAAAAAATGCATAGTTGCTATCAATAGATCAATTGCAAGTTATGCATGAAAGTCGCGTTTTAAATGCAAAAAGAGAATTCGTTCGAAGTGCCTTCAAACAATTTAATGGTTGAAAAGACTGAGTGATATGCTTTTTAATGGTAAAATTATACAATGTTGTCTTCAATACATTAATTACAAGTTATGTAAGAAAATAATGTTTGAAGGGCGAAAATAGAATTCGTTCGAATTAATTTAGAATGATTTAATGACTAGAAGAGACTCAGTGACATTACTTTAAGGCAAAACAAATGCATTGTTGCCTTCAATAGATCAACTGCAAGTTACGCACGAAAGTCATGTTTAAAGGCTGAAATTCGTTCGAAGTGATTTAGATTGATTTACTGACTAAAAGAGATGCAAAAATATGACTTTAAGGCTAAAAAAATGCATAGTTGGCACCAATAGATAAATTGCAAGTTATGCATGAAATTCGCGTTTTAAATACAAAAATAGAATTGGTTCGAAGTGCCTTCAAACAATTTAATGATTGAAAAGACTGAGTGATATGCTTTTAAATGCTAAAATAATGCATTGTTGTTTTCAGTAGATTAATTGCAAGTTATGTAAGAAAATAATGTTTGAAGGGCAAAAATATAATTCGTTCGAATTAATTTAGAATGATTTAATGACAAGAAGAGACTGAGTGACATGACTTTAAGGCTAAACAAATAGATTGTTGCCTATAATAGATCAACTGCAAGTTACGCATGAAAGTCATGTTTAAAGACTGAATTTCGTTCGAAGTGATTTAGAATGATTTACAGACTAAAAGAGACGCAAAAATATGACTTTAAGGCTAAAAAAATGCATAGTTGCCATCAATAGATCAATTGCAAGTTATGCATGAAAGTCGCGTTTTAAATGCAAAAAGAGAATTGGTTCGAAGTGCCTTCAAACAATATCATGATTGAAAAACTGAGTGATATGCTTTTTAATGCTAAAATAATGCATTGTTGTCTTCAATAGATTAATTACAAGTTATGTAAGAAAATAATGTTTGAAGGGCGAAAATAGAATTCGTTCGAATTAATTTACAATGATTTAATGACAAGAAGAGACTGAGTGACATGACTTTAAGGCTAAACAAATGCATTGTTGCCTATAATAGATCAACTGCAAGTTACGCAGGAAAGTCATGTTTAAAGACTGAATTTCGTTCGAAGTGATTTAGAATGATTTACTGACTAAAAGAGACGCAAAAATATGACTTTAAGGCTAAAAAAAATGCATAGTTGCCATCAATAGATCAAATGCAACTTATGCCTGAAAGTCGCGTTTTAAATGCAAAAAGAGAATTTGTTCGAAGTGCCTTCAAACAATTTAATGGTTGAAAAGACTGAGTGATATGCTTTTTAATGGTAAAATTATACATTGTTGTCTTCAATAGATTAATTACAAGTTATGTAAGAAAAAATGTTTGAAGGGCAAAAATATAATTCGTTCGAATTAATTTAGAATGATTTAATGACTAGAAGAGACTCAGTGACATTACTTTAAGGCAAAACAAATGCATTGTTGCCTTCAATAGATCAACTGCAAGTTACGCATGAAAGTCATGTTTAAAGACTAAATTTCGTTCGAAGTGATTTAGAATGATTTACTGACTAAAAGAGACGCAAAAATATGACTTTAAGGCTAAAAAAATGCATAGTTGCCATCAATAGATCAATTGCAAGTTATGCATGAAAGTTGCGTTTTAAATGCAAAAAGAGAATTTGTTCGAAGTGCCTTCAAACAATATCATGATTGAAAAACTGAGTGATATGCTTTTTAATGCCAAAATAATGCATTGTTGTCTTCAATAGATTAATTACAAGTTATGTAAGAAAATAATGTTTGAAGGGCGAAAATAGAATTCGTTCGAATTAATTTAGAATGATTTAATGACAAGAAGAGACTCAGTGACATGACTTTAAGGCTAAACAAATGCATTGTTGCCTATAATAGATCAACTGCGAGTTACGCATGAAAGTCATGTTTAAAGACTGAATTTCGTTCGAAGTGATTTAGAATGATTTACTGACTAAAAGAGACGCAAAAATATGACTTTAAGGCTAAAAAAATGCATAGTTGCCATCAATAGATCAAATGCAACTTATGCATGAAAGTCGCGTTTTAAATGCAAAAAGAGAATTCGTTCGAAGTGGCTTCAAACAATTTAATGGTTGAAAAGACTGAGTGATATGCTTTTTAATGGTAAAATTATACATTGTTGTCTTCAATAGATTAATTACGAGTTATGTAAGAAAAAATGTTTGAAGGGCGAAAATATAATTCGTTCGAATTAATTTAGAATGATTTAATGACTAGAGGAGACTGAGTGACAAGACTTTAAGGCTAAACAAATGCATTGGTGCCTATAATAGATCAACTGCAAGTTACGCACGAAAGTCATGTTTAAAGACTAAATTTTGTTCGAAGGGATTTAGAATGATTTACTGACAGAAAGAGACGCAAAAATATGACTTTAAGGCTAAAAAAATGCATAGTTGCTATCAATAGATCAATTGCAAGTTATGCATGAAAGTCGCGTTTTAAATGCGAAAATAGAATTGGTTCGAAGTGCCTTCAAACAATATCATGATTTAAAAACTGAGTGATATGCTTTTTAATGCTAAAATAATGCATTGTTGTCTTCAATAGATTAATTACAAGTTATGTAAGAAAATAATGTTTGAAGGGCGAAAATAGAATTCGTTCGTATTAATTTAGAATGATTTAATGACTAGAAGAGACTCAGTGACATGACTTAAAGGCTAAACAAATGCATTGTTGCCTTCAATATATCAACTGCAAGTTATGCACGAAAGTCATGTTTAAAGGCTGAATTTCGTTCGAAGTGATTTAGATTGATTTACTGACTAAAAGAGATGCAAAAATATGACTTTAAGGCTAAAAAAAATGCATAGTTGGCACCAATAGATAAATTGCAAGTTATGCATGAAATTCGCGTTTTAAATACAAAAATAGAATTGGTTCGAAGTGCCTGCAAACAATTTAATGATTGAAAAGACTGAGTGATATGCTTTTTAATGCTAAAATAATGCATTGTTGTTTTCAGTAGATTAATTGCAAGTTATGTAAGAAAATAATGTTTGAAGGGCAAAAATATAATTCGTTCGAATTAATTTAGAATGATTTAATGACAAGAAGAGACTGAGTGACATGACTTTAAGGCTAAACAAATGCATTGTTGCCTATAATATATCAACTGCAAGTTACGCATGAAAGTCATGTTTAAAGACTAAATTTCGTTCGAAGTGATTTAGAATGATTTACTGACTAAAAGAGACGCAAAAATATGACTTTAAGGCTAAAAAAATGCATAGTTGCCATCAATAGATCAATTGCAAGTTATGCATGAAAGTTGCGTTTTAAATGCAAAAAGAGAATTTGTTCGAAGTGCCTTCAAACAATATCATGATTGAAAAACTGAGTGATATGCTTTTTAATGCCAAAATAATGTATTGTTGTCTTCAATAGATTAATTACAAGTTATGTAAGAAAATAATGTTTGAAGGGCGAAAATAGAATTCGTTCGAATTAATTTAGAATGATTTAATGACAAGAAGAGACTCAGTGACATGACTTTAAGGCTAAACAAATGCATTGTTGCCTATAATAGATCAACTGCGAGTTACGCATGAAAGTCATGTTTAAAGACTGAATTTCGTTCGAAGTGATTTAGAATGATTTACTGACTAAAAGAGACGCAAAAATATGACTTTAAGGCTAAAAAAATGCATAGTTGCTATCAATAGATCAATTGCAAGTTATGCATGAAAGTCGCGTTTTAAATGCAAAAAGAGAATTCTTTCGAAGTGCCTTCAAACAATTTAATGGTTGAAAAGACTGAGTGATATGCTTTTTAATGGTAAAATTATACATTGTTGTCTTTAATAGATTAATTACAAGTTATGTAAGAAACAATGTTTGAAGGGCAAAAATATAATTCGTTCGAATTAATTTAGAATGATTTAATGACTAGAAGAGACTCAGTGACATTACTTTAAGGCAAAACAAATGCATTGTTGCCTTCAATAGATCAACTGCAAGTTACGCACGAAAGTCATGTTTAAAGACTGAATTTCGTTCGAAGTGATTTAGAATAATTTACTGACTAAAAGAGACGCAAAAATATGACTTTAAGGCTAAAAAAATGCATAGTTGCCATCAATAGATCAATTGCAAGTTATGCATGAAAGTCGCGTTTTAAATGCAAAAAGAGAATTGGTTCGAAGTGCCTTCAAACAATATCATGATTTAAAAACTGAGTGATATGCTTTTTAATGCTAAAATAATGCAGTGTTGTCTTCAATAGATTAATTACAAGTTATGTAAGAAAATAATGTTTGAAGGGCAAAAATATAATTCGTTCGAATTAATTTAGAATGATTTAATGACTAGAAGAGACTGAGTGACATGACTTTAAGGCTAAACAAATGCATTGTTGCCTATAATAGATCAACTCCAAATTACGCACGAAAGTCATGTTTAAAGACTAAATTTTGTTCGAAGTGATTTAGAATGATTTACTGACTAAAAGAGACGCAAAAATATGACTTTAAGGCTAAAAAAATGCATAGTTGCCATCAATAGATCAAATGCAACTTATGCATGAAAGTCGCGTTTTAAATGCAAAAAGAGAATTCGTTCGAAGTGGCTTCAAACAATTTAATGGTTGAAAAGACTGAGTGATATGCTTTTTAATGGTAAAATTATACATTGTTGTCTTCAATAGATTAATTACGAGTTATGTAAGAAAAAATGTTTGAAGGGCGAAAATATAATTCGTTCGAATTAATTTAGAATGATTTAATGACTAGAGGAGACTGAGTGACAAGACTTTAAGGCCAAACAAATGCATTGTTGCCTATAATAGATCAACTGCAAGTTACGCACGAAAGTCATGTTTAAAGACTAAATTTTGTTCGAAGTGATTTAGAATGATTTACTGACTAAAAGAGACGCAAAAATATGACTTTAAGGCTAAAAAAATGCATAGTTGCCATCAATAGATCAAATGCAACTTATGCATGAAAGTCGCGTTTTAAATGCAAAAAGAGAATTCGTTCGAAGTGGCTTCAAACAATTTAATGGTGGAAAAGACTGAGTGATATGCTTTTTAATTGTAAAATTATACATTGTTGTCTTCAATAGATTAATTACAAGTTATGTAAGAAAAAATGTTTGAAGGGCGAAAATATAATTCGTTCGAATTAATTGAGAATGATTTAATGACTAGAGGAGACTGAGTGACAAGACTTTAAGGCCAAACAAATGCATTGTTGCCTATAATAGATCAACTGCAAGTTACGCACGAAAGTCATGTTTAAAGACTAAATTTCGTTCGAACTGATTTAGAATGATTTACTGACTGAAAGAGACGCAAAAATATGACTTTAAGGCTAAAAAAATGCATAGTTGCTTTCAATAGATCAATTGCAAGTTATGCATGAAAGTCGCGTTTTAAATGCAAAAATAGAATTGGTTCGAAGTGCCTTCAAACAATATCATGATTTAAAAACTGAGTGATATGCTTTTTAATGCCAAAATAATGCATTGTTGTCTTCAATAGATTAATTACAAGTTATGTAAGAAAATAATGTTTGAAGGGCGAAAATAGAATTCGTTCGAATTAATTTAGAATGATTTAATGACAAGAAGAGACTCAGTGACATGACTTTAAGGCTAAACAAATGCATTGTTGCCTTCAATAGATCAACTGCAAGTTACGCACGAAAGTCATGTTTAAAGACTGAATTTCGTTCGAAGTGATTTAGAATAATTTACTGACTAAAAGAGACGCAAAAATATGACTTTAAGGCTAAAAAAATGCATAGTAGCCATCAATAGATCAAATGCAACTTATGCATGAAAGTCACGTTTTAAATACAAAAATAGAATTGGTTCGAAGTGCCTGCAAACAATTTAATGATTGAAAAGACTGAGTGATATGCTTTTTAATGCTAAAATAATGCATTGTTGTTTTCAGTAGATTAATTGCAAGTTATGTAAGAAAATAATGTTTGAAGGGCAAAAATATAATTCGTTCGAATTAATTTAGAATGATTTAATGACAAGAAGAGACTGAGTGACATGACTTTAAGGCTAAACAAATGCATTGTTGCCTATAATATATCAACTGCAAGTTACGCATGAAAGTCATGTTTAAAGACTAAATTTCGTTCGAAGTGATTTAGAATGATTTACTGACTAAAAGAGACGCAAAAATATGACTTTAAGGCTAAAAAAAATGCATAGTTGCCATCAATAGATCAATTGCAAGTTATGCATGAAAGTTGCGTTTTAAATGCAAAAAGAGAATTTGTTCGAAGTGCCTTCAAACAATATCATGATTGAAAAACTGAGTGATATGCTTTTTAATGCCAAAATAATGCATTGTTGTCTTCAATAGATTAATTACAAGTTATGTAAGAAAATAATGTTTGAAGGGCGAAAATAGAATTCGTTCGAATTAATTTAGAATGATTTAATGACAAGAAGAGACTCAGTGACATGACTTTAAGGCTAAACAAATGCATTGTTGCCTATAATAGATCAACTGCGAGTTACGCATGAAAGTCATGTTTAAAGACTGAATTTCGTTCGAAGTGATTTAGAATGATTTACTGACTAAAAGAGACGCAAAAATATGACTTTAAGGCTAAAAAAATGCATAGTTGCTATCAATAGATCAATTGCAAGTTATGCATGAAAGTCGCGTTTTAAATGCAAAAAGAGAATTCGTTCGAAGTGCCTTCAAACAATTTAATGGTTGAAAAGACTGAGTGATATGCTTTTTAATGGTAAAATTATACATTGTTGTCTTCAATAGATTAATTACAAGTTATGTAAGAAAAAATGTTTGAAGGGCAAAAATATAATTCGTTCGAATTAATTTGGAATGATTTAATGACTAGAAGAGACTGAGTGACATGACTTTAAGGCTAAACAAATGCATTGTTGCCTATAATAGATCAACTACAAGTTACGCACGAAAGTCATGTTTAAAGACTAAATTTCGTTCGAAGTGATTTAGAATGATTTACTGACTAAAAGAGACGCAAAAATATGACTTTAAGGCTAAAAAAATGCATAGTTGCTATAAATAGATCAATTGCAAGTTATGCATGAAAGTCGCGTTTTAAATGCAAAAAGAGAATTGGTTCGAAGTGCCTTCAAACAATATCATGATTGAAAAACTGAGTGATATGCTTTTTAATGCCAAAATAATGCATTGTTGTCTTCAATAGATTAATTACAAGTTATGTAAGAAAATAATGTTTGAAGGGCGAAAATAGAATTCGTTCGAATTAATTTAGAATGATTTAATGACAAGAAGAGACTCAGTGACATGACTTTAAGGCTAAACAAATGCATTGTTGCCTATAATAGATCAACTGCGAGTTACGCATGAAAGTCATGTTTAAAGACTGAATTTCGTTCGAAGTGATTTAGAATGATTTACTGACTAAAAGAGACGCAAAAATATGACTTTAAGGCTAAAAAAATGCATAGTTGCTATCAATAGATCAATTGCAAGTTATGCATGAAAGTCGCGTTTTAAATGCAAAAAGAGAATTCGTTCGAAGTGCCTTCAAACAATTTAATGGTTGAAAAGACTGAGTGATATGCTTTTTAATGGTAAAATTATACATTGTTGTCTTCAATAGATTAATTACAAGTTATGTAAGAAAAAATGTTTGAAGGGCAAAAATATAATTCGTTCGAATTAATTTGGAATGATTTCATGACTAGAAGAGACTGAGTGACAAGACTTTAAGGCTAAACAAATGCATTGTTGCCTATAATAGATCAACTGCAAGTTACGCACGAAAGTCATGTTTAAAGACTAAATTTCGTTCGAAGTGATTTAGAATGATTTACTGACTAAAAGAGACGCAAAAATATGACTTTAAGGCTTTAAAAATGCATAGTTGCTATCAATAGATCAATTGCAAGTTATGCATGAAAGTCGCGTTTTAAATGCAAAAAGAGAATTCGTTCGAAGTGCCTTCAAACAATTTAATGGTTGAAAAGACTGAGTGATATGCTTTTTAATGGTAAAATTATACATTGTTGTCTTCAATAGATTAATTACAAGTTATGTAAGAAAAAATGTTTGAAGGGCAAAAATATAATTCGTTCGAATTAATTTAGAATGATTTAATGACTAGAAGAGACTGAGTGACATGACTTTAAGGCTAAACAAATGCATTGTTGCCTATAATAGATCAACTACAAGTTACGCACGAAAGTCATGTTTAAAAACTAAATTTCGTTCGAAGTGATTTAGAATGATTTACTGACTAAAAGAGACGCAAAAATATGACTTTAAGGCTTTAAAAATGCATAGTTGCTATCAATAGATCAATTGCAAGTTATGCATGAAAGTCGCGTTTTAAATGCAAAAAGAGAATTCGTTCGAAGTGCCTTCAAACAATTTAATGGTTGAAAAGACAGAGTGATATGCTTTTTAATGGTAAAATTATACAGTGTTGTCTTCAATAGATTAATTACAAGTTATGTAAGAAAATAATGTTTGAAGGGCGAAAATAGAATTCGTTCGAATTAATTTAGAATGATTTAATGACTAGAAGAGACTCAGTGACATTACTTTAAGGCAAAACAAATGCATTGTTGCCTTCAATAGATCAACTGCAAGTTACGCACGAAAGTCATGTTTAAAGGCTGAAATTCGTTCGAAGTGATTTAGAATGATTTACTGACTAAAAGAGACGCAAAAATATGACTTTAAGCCTAAAAAAATGCATAGTAGCTATTAATAGATCAATTGCAAGTTATGCATGAAAGTCGCGTTTTAAATGCAAAAAGAGAATTGGTTCGAAGTGCCTTCAAACAATATCATGATTGAAAAACTGAGTGATATGCTTTTTAATGCTAAAATAATGCATTGTTGTCTTCAATAGATTAATTACAAGTTATGTAAGAAAATAATGTTTGAAGGGCAAAAATAGAATTCGTTTGAATTAATTTGGAATGATTTAATGACTAGAAGAGACTGAGTGACATGACTTTAAGGCTAAACAAATGCATTGTTGCCTATAATAGATCAACTACAAGTTACACACGAAAGTCATGTTTAAAGATTAAATTTCGTTCGAAGTGATTTAGAATGATTTACTGACTAAAAGAGACGCAAAAATATGACTTTAAGGCTAAAAAAATGCATAGTTGCTATAAATAGATCAATTGCAAGTTATGCATGAAAGTCGCGTTTTAAATGCAAAAAGAGAATTCGTTCGAAGTGCCTTCAAACAATATCATGATTGAAAAACTGAGTGATATGCTTTTTAATGCTAAAATAATGCATTGTTGTCTTCAATTGATTAATTACAAGTTATGTAAGAAAATAATGTTTGAAGGGCGAAAATAGAATTCGTTCGAATTAATTTAGAATGATTTAACGACTAGAAGAGACTGAGTGCATGACTTTAAGGCTAAACAAATGCATTGTTGCCTTCAATAGATCAACTGCAAGTTACGCCCGAAAGTCATGTTTAAAGGCTGAATTTCGTTCGAAGTGATTTAGAATGATTTACTGACTAAAAGAGACGCAAAAATATGACTTTAAGGCTAAAAAAATGCATAGTTGGCACCAATAGATAAATTGCAAGTTATGCATGATATTCGCGTTTTAAATACAAAAATAGAATTGGTTCGAAGTGCCTTCAAACAATTTAATGATTGAAAAGACTGGGTGATATGCTTTTTAATGCTAAAATAATGCATTGTTGTTTTCAGTAGATTAATTGCAAGTTATGTAAGAAAATAATGTTTGAAGGGCCAAAATATAATTCGTTCGAATTAATTTACAATGATTTAATGACTAGAAGAGACTGAGTGACATGACTTTAAGGCTAAACAAATGCATTGTTGCCTATAATAGATCAACTGCAAGTTACGCACGAAAGTCATGTTTAAAGACTAAATTTCGTTCGAAGTGATTTAGAATGATTTACTGACTAAAAGAGACGCAAAAATATGACTTTAAGGCTAAAAAAATGCATAGTTGCCATTAATAGATCAAATGCAACTTATGCATGAAAGTCGCGTTTTAAATGCAAAAAGAGAATTCGTTCGAAGTGCCTTCAAACAACTTAATGGTTGAAAAGACTGAGTGATATGCTTTTTAATGGTAAAATTATACATTGTTGTCTTCAATAGATTAATTACAAGTTATGTAAGAAAAAATGTTTGAAGGGCGAAAATAGAATTCGTTCAAATTAATTTAGAATGATTTAATGACTAGAAGAGACTCAGTGACATGACTTTAAGGCTAAACAAATGCATTGTTCCCTATAATAGATTAACTGCAAGTTACGCACGAAAGTCATGTTTAAAGACTAAATTTCGTTCGAAGTGATTTAGAATGATTTACTGACTAAAAGAGACGCAAAAATATGACTTCAAGGATAAAAAAATGCATAGTTGCTGTCAATAGATCAATTGCAAGTTATGCATGAAAGTCGCGTTTTAAATGCAAAAAGAGAATTGGTTCGAAGTGCCTTCAAACAATATCATGATTGAAAGACTGGGTGATATGCTTTTTAATGCTAAAATAATGCATTGTTGTCTTCAATAGATTAATTACAAGTTATGTAAGAAAATAATGTTTGAAGGGCAAAAATAGAATTCGTTTGAATTAATTTGGAATGATTTAATGACTAGAAGAGACTGAGTGACATGACTTTAAGGCTAAACAAATGCATTGTTGCCTATAATAGATCAACTACAAGTTACGCACGAAAGTCATGTTTAAAGATTAAATTTCGTTCGAAGTGATTTAGAATGATTTACTGACTAAAAGAGACGCAAAAATATGACTTTAAGGCTAAAAAAATGCATAGTTGCTATAAATAGATCAATTGCAAGTTATGCATGAAAGTCGCGTTTTAAATGCAAAAAGAGAATTCGTTCGAAGTGCCTTCAAACAATATCATGATTGAAAAACTGAGTGATATGCTTTTTAATGCTAAAATAATGCATTGTTGTCTTCAATTGATTAATTACAAGTTATGTAAGAAAATAATGTTTGAAGGGCGAAAATAGAATTCGTTCGAATTAATTTAGAATGATTTAACGACTAGAAGAGACTGAGTGCATGACTTTAAGGCTAAACAAATGCATTGTTGCCTTCAATAGATCAACTGCAAGTTACGCCCGAAAGTCATGTTTAAAGGCTGAATTTCGTTCGAAGTGATTTAGAATGATTTACTGACTAAAAGAGACGCAAAAATATGACTTTAAGGCTAAAAAAATGCATAGTTGGCACCAATAGATAAATTGCAAGTTATGCATGATATTCGCGTTTTAAATACAAAAATAGAATTGGTTCGAAGTGCCTTCAAACAATTTAATGATTGAAAAGACTGGGTGATATGCTTTTTAATGTTAAAATAATGCATTGTTGTTTTCAGTAGATTAATTGCAAGTTATGTAAGAAAATAATGTTTGAAGGGCCAAAATATAATTCGTTCGAATTAATTTACAATGATTTAATGACTAGAAGAGACTGAGTGACATGACTTTAAGGCTAAACAAATGCATTGTTGCCTATAATAGATCAACTGCAAGTTACGCACGAAAGTCATGTTTAAAGACTAAATTTCGCTCGAAGTGATTTAGAATGATTTACTGACTAAAAGAGACGCAAAAATATGACTTTAAGGCTAAAAAAATGCATAGTTGCCATTAATAGATCAAATGCAACTTATGCATGAAAGTCGCGTTTTAAATGCAAAAAGAGAATTCGTTCGAAGTGCCTTCAAACAACTTAATGGTTGAAAAGACTGAGTGATATGCTTTTTAATGGTAAAATTATACATTGTTGTCTTCAATAGATTAATTACAAGTTATGTAAGAAAAAATGTTTGAAGGGCAAAAATATAATTCGTTCGAATTAATTTGGAATGATTTAATGACTAGAAGAGACTGAGTGACATGACTTTAAGGCTAAACAAATGCATTGTTGCCTATAATAGATCAACTACAAGTTACGCACGAAAGTCATGTTTAAAGACTAAATTTCGTTCGAAGTGATTTAGAATGATTTACTGACTAAAAGAGACGCAAAAATATGACTTTAAGGCTAAAAAAATGCATAGTTGCTATAAATAGATCAATTGCAAGTTATGCATGAAAGTCGCGTTTTAAATGCAAAAAGAGAATTGGTTCGAAGTGCCTTCAAACAATATCACGATTGAAAAACTGAGTGATATGCTTTTTAATGCCAAAATAATGCATTGTTGTCTTCAATAGATTAATTACAAGTTATGTAAGAAAATAATGTTTGAAGGGCGAAAATAGAATTCGTTCGAATTAATTTAGAATGATTTAATGACAAGAAGAGACTCAGTGACATGACTTTAAGGCTAAACAAATGCATTGTTGCCTATAATAGATCAACTGCGAGTTACGCATGAAAGTCATGTTTAAAGACTGAATTTCGTTCGAAGTGATTTAGAATGATTTACTGACTAAAAGAGACGCAAAAATATGACTTTAAGGCTAAAAAAATGCATAGTTGCTATCAATAGATCAATTGCAAGTTATGCATGAAAGTCGCGTTTTAAATGCAAAAAGAGAATTCGTTCGAAGTGCCTTCAAACAATTTAATGGTTGAAAAGACTGAGTGATATGCTTTTTAATGGTAAAATTATACATTGTTGTCTTCAATAGATTAATTACAAGTTATGTAAGAAAAAATGTTTGAAGGGCAAAAATATAATTCGTTCGAATTAATTTGGAATGATTTCATGACTAGAAGAGACTGAGTGACAAGACTTTAAGGCTAAACAAATGCATTGTTGCCTATAATAGATCAACTGCAAGTTACGCACGAAAGTCATGTTTAAAGACTAAATTTCGTTCGAAGTGATTTAGAATGATTTACTGACTAAAAGAGACGCAAAAATATGACTTTAAGGCTAAAAAAATGCATAGTTGCTATAAATAGATCAATTGCAAGTTATGCATGAAAGTCGCGTTTTAAATGCAAAAAGAGAATTCGTTCGAAGTGCCTTCAAACAACTTAATGGTTGAAAAGACTGAGTGATATGCTTTTTAATGGTAAAATTATACATTGTTGTCTTCAATAGATTAATTACAAGTTATGTAAGAAAAAATGTTTGAAGGGCGAAAATAGAATTCGTTCAAATTAATTTAGAATGATTTAATGACTAGAAGAGACTCAGTGACATGACTTTAAGGCTAAACAAATGCATTGTTGCCTATAATAGATTAACTGCAAGTTACGCACGAAAGTCATGTTTAAAGACTGAATTTCGTTTGAAGTGATTTAGAATGATTTACTGACTAAAAGAGACGCAAAAATATGACTTTAAGGCTAAAAAAATGCATAGTTGCTACAAATAGATCAATTGCAAGTTATGCATGAAAGTCGCGTTTTAAATGCAAAAAGAGAATTGGTTCGAAGTGCCTTCAAACAATATCATGATTGAAAAACTGAGTGATATGCTTTTTAATGCTAAAATAGTGCATTGTTGTCTTCAATAGATTAATTACAAGTTATGTAAGAAAATAATGTTTGAAGGCCGAAAATAGAATTCGTTTGAATTAATTTAGAATGATTTAATGACTAGAAGAGACTCAGTGACATGACTTTAAGGCTAAACAAATGCATTGTTCCCTATAATAGATTAACTGCAAGTTACGCACGAAAGTCATGTTTAAAGACTAAATTTCGTTCGAAGTGATTTAGAATGATTTACTGACTAAAAGAGACGCAAAAATATGACTTTAAGGCTAAAAAAATGCATAGTTGCTGTCAATAGATCAATTGCAAGTTATGCATGAAAGTCGCGTTTTAAATGCAAAAAGAGAATTGGTTCGAAGTGCCTTCAAACAATATCATGATTGAAAGACTGGGTGATATGCTTTTTAATGCTAAAATAATGCATTGTTGTTTTCAGTAGATTAATTGCAAGTTATGTAAGAAAATAATGTTTGAAGGGCCAAAATATAATTGGTTCGAATTAATTTACAATGATTTAATGACTAGAAGAGACTGAGTGACATGACTTTAAGGCTAAACAAATGCATTGTTGCCTATAATAGATCAACTGCAAGTTACGCACGAAAGTCATGTTTAAAGACTAAATTTCGCTCGAAGTGATTTAGAATGATTTACTGACTAAAAGAGACGCAAAAATATGACTTTAAGGCTAAAAAAATGCATAGTTGCCATTAATAGATCAAATGCAACTTATGCATGAAAGTCGCGTTTTAAATGCAAAAAGAGAATTCGTTCGAAGTGCCTTCAAACAACTTAATGGTTGAAAAGACTGAGTGATATGCTTTTTAATGGTAAAATTATACATTGTTGTCTTCAATAGATTAATTACAAGTTATGTAAGAAAAAATGTTTGAAGGGCAAAAATATAATTCGTTCGAATTAATTTGGAATGATTTAATGACTAGAAGAGACTGAGTGACATGACTTTAAGGCTAAACAAATGCATTGTTGCCTATAATAGATCAACTACAAGTTACGCACGAAAGTCATGTTTAAAGACTAAATTTCGTTCGAAGTGATTTAGAATGATTTACTGACTAAAAGAGACGCAAAAATATGACTTTAAGGCTAAAAAAATGCATAGTTGCTATTAATAGATCAATTGCAAGTTATGCATGAAAGTCGCGTTTTAAATGCAAAAAGAGAATTGGTTCGAAGTGCCTTCAAACAATATCATGATTGAAAAACTGAGTGATATGCTTTTTAATGCCAAAATAATGCATTGTTGTCTTCAATAGATTAATTACAAGTTATGTAAGAGAATAATGTTTGAAGGGCGAAAATAGAATTCGTTTGAATTAATTTAGAATGATTTAATGACTAGAAGAGACTCAGTGACATGACTTTAAGGCTAAACAAATGCATTGTTCCCTATAATAGATCAACTGCGAGTTACGCATGAAAGTCATGTTTAAAGACTGAATTTCGTTCGAATTGATTTAGAATGATTTACTGACTAAAAGAGACGCAAAAATATGACTTTAAGGCTAAAAAAATGCATAGTTGCTATCAATAGATCAATTGCAAGTTATGCATGAAAGTCGCGTTTTAAATGCAAAAAGAGAATTCGTTCGAAGTGCCTTCAAACAATTTAATGGTTGAAAAGACTGAGTGATATGCTTTTTAAAGGTAAAATTATACATTGTTGTCTTCAATAGATTAATTACAAGTTATGTAAGAAAAAATGTTTGAAGGGCAAAAATATAATTCGTTCGAATTAATTTAGAATGATTTAATGACTAGAAGAGACTGAGTGACATGACTTTAAGGCTAAACAAATGCATTGTTGCCTATAATAGATCAACTACAAGTTACGCACGAAAGTCATGTTTAAAAACTAAATTTCGTTCGAAGTGATTTAGAATGATTTACTGACTAAAAGAGACGCAAAAATATGACTTTAAGGCTTTAAAAATGCATAGTTGCTATCAATAGATCAATTGCAAGTTATGCATGAAAGTCGCGTTTTAAATGCAAAAAGAGAATTCGTTCGAAGTGCCTTCAAACAATTTAATGGTTGAAAAGACTGAGTGATATGCTTTTTAATGGTAAAATTATACAGTGTTGTCTTCAATAGATTAATTACAAGTTATGTAAGAAAATAATGTTTGAAGGGCGAAAATAGAATTCGTTCGAATTAATTTAGAATGATTTAATGACTAGAAGAGACTCAGTGACATTACTTTAAGGCAAAACAAATGCATTGTTGCCTTCAATAGATCAACTGCAAGTTACGCACGAAAGTCATGTTTAAAGGCTGAAATTCGTTCGAAGTGATTTAGAATGATTTACTGACTAAAAGAGACGCAAAAATATGACTTTAAGCCTAAAAAAATGCATAGTAGCTATTAATAGATCAATTGCAAGTTATGCATGAAAGTCGCGTTTTAAATGCAAAAAGAGAATTGGTTCGAAGTGCCTTCAAACAATATCATGATTCAAAAAACTGAGTGATATGCTTTTTAATGCTAAAATAATGCATTGTTGTCTTCAATAGATTAATTACAAGTTATGTAAGAAAATAATGTTTGAAGGGCAAAAATAGAATTCGTTTGAATTAATTTGGAATGATTTAATGACTAGAAGAGACTGAGTGACATGACTTTAAGGCTAAACAAATGCATTGTTGCCTATAATAGATCAACTACAAGTTACGCACGAAAGTCATGTTTAAAGATTAAATTTCGTTCGAAGTGATTTAGAATGATTTACTGACTAAAAGAGACGCAAAAATATGACTTTAAGGCTAAAAAAATGCATAGTTGCCATCAATAGATCAATTGCAAGTTATGCATGAAAGTCGCGTTTTAAATGCAAAAAGAGAATTGGTTCGAAGTGCCTTCAAACAATATCATGATTGAAAAACTGAGTGATATGCTTTTTAATGCTAAAATAGTGCATTGTTGTCTTCAATAGATTAATTACAAGTTATGTAAGAAAATAATGTTTGAAGGCCGAAAATAGAATTCGTTTGAATTAATTTAGAATGATTTAATGACTAGAAGAGACTGAGTGACATGACTTTAAGGCTAAACAAATGCATTGTTGCCTATAATAGATCAACTCCAAATTACGCACGAAAGTCATGTTTAAAGACTAAATTTTGTTCGAAGTGATTTAGAATGATTTACTGACTAAAAGAGACGCAAAAATATGACTTTAAGGCTAAAAAAATGCATAGTTGCCATCAATAGATCAAATGCAACTTATGCATGAAAGTCGCGTTTTAAATGCAAAAAGAGAATTCGTTCGAAGTGGCTTCAAACAATTTAATGGTTGAAAAGACTGAGTGATATGCTTTTTAATGGTAAAATTATACATTGTTGTCTTCAATAGATTAATTACGAGTTATGTAAGAAAAAATGTTTGAAGGGCGAAAATATAATTCGTTCGAATTAATTTAGAATGATTTAATGACTAGAGGAGACTGAGTGACAAGACTTTAAGGCTAAACAAATGCATTGTTGCCTATAATAGATCAACTGCAAGTTACGCACGAAAGTCATGTTTAAAGACTAAATTTTGTTCGAAGTGATTTAGAATGATTTACTGACTAAAAGAGACGCAAAAATATGACTTTAAGGCTAAAAAAATGCATAGTTGCCATCAATAGATCAAATGCAACTTATGCATGAAAGTCGCGTTTTAAATGCAAAAAGAGAATTCGTTCGAAGTGGCTTCAAACAATTTAATGGTGGAAAAGACTGAGTGATATGCTTTTTAATTGTAAAATTATACATTGTTGTCTTCAATAGATTAATTACAAGTTATGTAAGAAAAAATGTTTGAAGGGCGAAAATATAATTCGTTCGAATTAATTGAGAATGATTTAATGACTAGAGGAGACTGAGTGACAAGACTTTAAGGCCAAACAAATGCATTGTTGCCTATAACAGATCAACTGCAAGTTACGCACGAAAGTCATGTTTAAAGACTAAATTTCGTTCGAACTGATTTAGAATGATTTACTGACTGAAAGAGACGCAAAAATATGACTTTAAGGCTAAAAAAATGCATAGTTGCTTTCAATAGATCAATTGCAAGTTATGCATGAAAGTCGCGTTTTAAATGCAAAAATAGAATTGGTTCGAAGTGCCTTCAAACAATATCATGATTTAAAAACTGAGTGATATGCTTTTTAATGCCAAAATAATGCATTGTTGTCTTCAATAGATTAATTACAAGTTATGTAAGAAAATAATGTTTGAAGGGCGAAAATAGAATTCGTTCGAATTAATTTAGAATGATTTAATGACAAGAAGAGACTCAGTGACATGACTTTAAGGCTAAACAAATGCATTGTTGCCTTCAATAGATCAACTGCAAGTTACGCACGAAAGTCATGTTTAAAGACTGAATTTCGTTCGAAGTGATTTAGAATAATTTACTGACTAAAAGAGACGCAAAAATATGACTTTAAGGCTAAAAAAATGCATAGTAGCCATCAATAGATCAAATGCAACTTATGCATGAAAGTCACGTTTTAAATACAAAAATAGAATTGGTTCGAAGTGCCTGCAAACAATTTAATGATTGAAAAGACTGAGTGATATGCTTTTTAATGCTAAAATAATGCATTGTTGTTTTCAGTAGATTAATTGCAAGTTATGTAAGAAAATAATGTTTGAAGGGCAAAAATATAATTCGTTCGAATTAATTTAGAATGATTTAATGACAAGAAGAGACTGAGTGACATGACTTTAAGGCTAAACAAATGCATTGTTGCCTATAATATATCAACTGCAAGTTACGCATGAAAGTCATGTTTAAAGACTAAATTTCGTTCGAAGTGATTTAGAATGATTTACTGACTAAAAGAGACGCAAAAATATGACTTTAAGGCTAAAAAAATGCATAGTTGCCATCAATAGATCAATTGCAAGTTATGCATGAAAGTTGCGTTTTAAATGCAAAAAGAGAATTTGTTCGAAGTGCCTTCAAACAATATCATGATTGAAAAACTGAGTGATATGCTTTTTAATGCCAAAATAATGCATTGTTGTCTTCAATAGATTAATTACAAGTTATGTAAGAAAATAATGTTTGAAGGGCGAAAATAGAATTCGTTCGAATTAATTTAGAATGATTTAATGACAAGAAGAGACTCAGTGACATGACTTTAAGGCTAAACAAATGCATTGTTGCCTATAATAGATCAACTGCGAGTTACGCATGAAAGTCATGTTTAAAGACTGAATTTCGTTCGAAGTGATTTAGAATGATTTACTGACTAAAAGAGACGCAAAAATATGACTTTAAGGCTAAAAAAATGCATAGTTGGCACCAATAGATCAATTGCAAGTTATGCATGATATTCGCGTTTTAAATACAAAAATAGAATTGGTTCGAAGTGCCTTCAAACAATTTAATGATTGAAAAGACTGGGTGATATGCTTTTTAATGCTAAAATAATGCATTGTTGTTTTCAGTAGATTAATTGCAAGTTATGTAAGAAAAAATGTTTGAAGGGCAAAAATATAATTCGTTCGAATTAATTTGGAATGATTTCATGACTAGAAGAGACTCAGTGACAAGACTTTAAGGCTAAACAAATGCATTGTTGCCTATAATAGATCAACTGCAAGTTACGCACGAAAGTCATGTTTAAAGACTAAATTTCGTTCGAAGTGATTTAGAATGATTTACTGACTAAAAGAGACGCAAAAATATGACTTTAAGGCTAAAAAAATGCATAGTTGCCATTAATAGATCAATTGCAACTTATGCATGAAAGTCGCGTTTTAAATGCAAAAAGAGAATTCGTTCGAAGTGCCTTCAAACAACTTAATGGTTGAAAAGACTGAGTGATATGCTTTTTAATGGTAAAATTATACATTGTTGTCTTCAATAGATTAATTACAAGTTATGTAAGAAAAAATGTTTGAAGGGCGAAAATAGAATTCGTTCAAATTAATTTAGAATGATTTAATGACTAGAAGAGACTGAGTGACATGACTTTAAGGCTAAACAAATGCATTGTTGCCTATAATAGATTAACTGCAAGTTACGCACGAAAGTCATGTTTAAAGACTGAATTTCGTTTGAAGTGATTTAGAATGATTTACTGACTAAAAGAGACGCAAAAATATGACTTTAAGGCTTTAAAAATGCATAGTTGCTATCAATAGATCAATTGCAAGTTATGCATGAAAGTCGCGTTTTAAATGCAAAAAGAGAATTCGTTCGAAGTGCCTTCAAACAATTTAATGGTTGAAAAGACTGAGTGATATGCTTTTTAATGCTAAAATAGTGCATTGTTGTCTTCAATAGATTAATTACAAGTTATGTAAGAAAATAATGTTTGAAGGGCGAAAATAGAATTCGTTCGAATTAATTTAGAATGATTTAATGACTAGAAGAGACTCAGTGACATGACTTTAAGGCAAAACAAATGCATTGTTGCCTTCAATAGATCAACTGCAAGTTACGCACGAAAGTCATGTTTAAAGGCTGAAATTCGTTCGAAGTGATTTAGAATGATTTACTGACTAAAAGAGACGCAAAAATATGACTTTAAGGATAAAAAAATGCATAGTTGCTGTCAATAGATCAATTGCAAGTTATGCATGAAAGTCGCGTTTTAAATGCAAAAAGAGAATTGGTTCGAAGTGCCTTCAAACAATATCATGATTGAAAAACTGAGTGATATGCTTTTTAATGCTAAAATAATGCATTGTTGTCTTCAATAGATTAATTACAAGTTATGTAAGAAAATAATGTTTGAAGGGCAAAAATAGAATTCGTTTGAATTAATTTGGAATGATTTAATGACTAGAAGAGACTGAGTGACATGACTTTAAGGCTAAACAAATGCATTGTTGCCTATAATAGATCAACTACAAGTTACGCACGAAAGTCATGTTTAAAGATTAAATTTCGTTCGAAGTGATTTAGAATGATTTACTGACTAAAAGAGACGCAAAAATATGACTTTAAGGCTAAAAAAATGCATAGTTGGCACCAATAGATAAATTGCAAGTTATGCATGATATTCGCGTTTTAAATACAAAAATAGAATTGGTTCGAAGTGCCTTCAAACAACTTAATGATTGAAAAGACTGGGTGATATGCTTTTTAATGCTAAAATAATGCATTGTTGTTTTCAGTAGATTAATTGCAAGTTATGTAAGAAAATAATGTTTGAAGGGCCAAAATATAATTCGTTCGAATTAATTTACAATGATTTAATGACTAGAAGAGACTGAGTGACATGACTTTAAGGCTAAACAAATGCATTGTTGCCTATAATAGATCAACTGCAAGTTACGCACGAAAGTCATGTTTAAAGACTAAATTTCGTTCGAAGTGATTTAGAATGATTTACTGACTAAAAGAGACGCAAAAATATGACTTTAAGGCTAAAAAAATGCATAGTTGCCATTAATAGATCAAATGCAACTTATGCATGAAAGTCGCGTTTTAAATGCAAAAAGAGAATTCGTTCGAAGTGCCTTCAAACAACTTAATGGTTGAAAAGACTGAGTGATATGCTTTTTAATGGTAAAATTATACATTGTTGTCTTCAATAGATTAATTACAAGTTATGTAAGAAAAAATGTTTGAAGGGCGAAAATAGAATTCGTTCAAATTAATTTAGAATGATTTAATGACTAGAAGAGACTCAGTGACATGACTTTAAGGCTAAACAAATGCATTGTTGCCTATAATAGATTAACTGCAAGTTACGCACGAAAGTCATGTTTAAAGACTGAATTTCGTTTGAAGTGATTTAGAATGATTTACTGACTAAAAGAGACGCAAAAATATGACTTTAAGGCTAAAAAAATGCATAGTTGCTACAAATAGATCAATTGCAAGTTATGCATGAAAGTCGCGTTTTAAATGCAAAAAGAGAATTGGTTCGAAGTGCCTTCAAACAATATCATGATTGAAAAACTGAGTGATATGCTTTTTAATGCTAAAATAGTGCATTGTTGTCTTCAATAGATTAATTACAAGTTATGTAAGAAAATAATGTTTGAAGGCCGAAAATAGAATTCGTTTGAATTAATTTAGAATGATTTAATGACTAGAAGAGACTCAGTGACATGACTTTAAGGCTAAACAAATGCATTGTTCCCTATAATAGATTAACTGCAAGTTACGCACGAAAGTCATGTTTAAAGACTAAATTTCGTTCGAAGTGATTTAGAATGATTTACTGACTAAAAGAGACGCAAAAATATGACTTTAAGGCTAAAAAAATGCATAGTTGCTGTCAATAGATCAATTGCAAGTTATGCATGAAAGTCGCGTTTTAAATGCAAAAAGAGAATTGGTTCGAAGTGCCTTCAAACAATATCATGATTGAAAGACTGGGTGATATGCTTTTTAATGCTAAAATAATGCATTGTTGTTTTCAGTAGATTAATTGCAAGTTATGTAAGAAAATAATGTTTGAAGGGCCAAAATATAATTCATTCGAATTAATTTACAATGATTTAATGACTAGAAGAGACTGAGTGACATGACTTTAAGGCTAAACAAATGCATTGTTGCCTATAATAGATCAACTGCAAGTTACGCACGAAAGTCATGTTTAAAGACTAAATTTCGCTCGAAGTGATTTAGAATGATTTACTGACTAAAAGAGACGCAAAAATATGACTTTAAGGCTAAAAAAATGCATAGTTGCCATTAATAGATCAAATGCAACTTATGCATGAAAGTCGCGTTTTAAATGCAAAAAGAGAATTCGTTCGAAGTGCCTTCAAACAACTTAATGGTTGAAAAGACTGAGTGATATGCTTTTTAATGGTAAAATTATACATTGTTGTCTTCAATAGATTAATTACAAGTTATGTAAGAAAAAATGTTTGAAGGGCAAAAATATAATTCGTTCGAATTAATTTGGAATGATTTAATGAATAGAAGAGACTGAGTGACATGACTTTAAGGCTAAACAAATGCATTGTTGCCTATAATAGATCAACTACAAGTTACGTACGAAAGTCATGTTTAAAGACTAAATTTCGTTCGAAGTGATTTAGAATGATTTACTGACTAAAAGAGACGCAAAAATATGACTTTAAGGCTAAAAAAATGCATAGTTGCTATAAATAGATCAATTGCAAGTTATGCATGAAAGTCGCGTTTTAAATGCAAAAAGAGAATTGGTTCGAAGTGCCTTCAAACAATATCATGATTGAAAAACTGAGTGATATGCTTTTTAATGCCAAAATAATGCATTATTGTCTTCAATAGATTAATTACAAGTTATGTAAGAAAATAATGTTTGAAAGGCGAAAATAGAATTCGTTCGAATTAATTTAGAATGATTTAATGACAAGAAGAGACTCAGTGACATGACTTTAAGGCTAAACAAATGCATTGTTGCCTATAATAGATCAACTGCGAGTTACGCATGAAAGTCATGTTTAAAGACTGAATTTCGTTCGAAGTGATTTAGAATGATTTACTGACTAAAAGAGACGCAAAAATATGACTTTAAGGCTAAAAAAATGCATAGTTGCTATCAATAGATCAATTGCAAGTTATGCATGAAAGTCGCGTTTTAAATGCAAAAAGAGAATTCGTTCGAAGTGCCTTCAAACAATTTAATGGTTGAAAAGACTGAGTGATATGCTTTTTAATGGTAAAATTATACATTGTTGTCTTCAATAGATTAATTACAAGTTATGTAAGAAAAAATGTTTGAAGGGCAAAAATATAATTCGTTCGAATTAATTTGGAATGATTTCATGACTAGAAGAGACTGAGTGACAAGACTTTAAGGCTAAACAAATGCATTGTTGCCTATAATAGATCAACTGCAAGTTACGCACGAAAGTCATGTTTAAAGACTAAATTTCGTTCGAAGTGATTTAGAATGATTTACTGACTAAAAGAGACGCAAAAATATGACTTTAAGGCTTTAAAAATGCATAGTTGCTATCAATAGATCAATTGCAAGTTATGCATGAAAGTCGCGTTTTAAATGCAAAAAGAGAATTCGTTCGAAGTGCCTTCAAACAATTTAATGGTTGAAAAGACTGAGTGATATGCTTTTTAATGGTAAAATTATACATTGTTGTCTTCAATAGATTAATTACAAGTTATGTAAGAAAAAATGTTTGAAGGGCAAAAATATAATTCGTTCGAATTAATTTAGAATGATTTAATGACTAGAAGAGACTGAGTGACATGACTTTAAGGCTAAACAAATGCATTGTTGCCTATAATAGATCAACTACAAGTTACGCACGAAAGTCATGTTTAAAAACTAAATTTCGTTCGAAGTGATTTAGAATGATTTACTGACTAAAAGAGACGCAAAAATATGACTTTTTGGCTTTAAAAATGCATAGTTGCTATCAATAGATCAATTGCAAGTTATGCATGAAAGTCGCGTTTTAAATGCAAAAAGAGAATTCGTTCGAAGTGCCTTCAAACAATTTAATGGTTGAAAAGACTGAGTGATATGCTTTTTAATGGTAAAATTATACAGTGTTGTCTTCAATAGATTAATTACAAGTTATGTAAGAAAATAATGTTTGAAGGGCGAAAATAGAATTCGTTCGAATTAATTTAGAATGATTTAATGACTAGAAGAGACTCAGTGACATTACTTTAAGGCAAAACAAATGCATTGTTGCCTTCAATAGATCAACTGCAAGTTACGCACGAAAGTCATGTTTAAAGGCTGAAATTCGTTCGAAGTGATTTAGAATGATTTACTGACTAAAAGAGACGCAAAAATATGACTTTAAGCCTAAAAAAATGCATAGTAGCTATTAATAGATCAATTGCAAGTTATGCATGAAAGTCGCGTTTTAAATGCAAAAAGAGAATTGGTTCGAAGTGCCTTCAAACAATATCATGATTGAAAAACTGAGTGATATGCTTTTTAATGCTAAAATAATGCGTTGTTGTCTTCAATAGATTAATTACAAGTTATGTAAGAAAATAATGTTTGAAGGGCAAAAATAGAATTCGTTTGAATTAATTTGGAATGATTTAATGACTAGAAGAGACTGAGTGACATGACTTTAAGGCTAAACAAATGCATTGTTGCCTATAATAGATCAACTACAAGTTACGCACGAAAGTCATGTTTAAAGATTAAATTTCGTTCGAAGTGATTTAGAATGATTTACTGACTAAAAGAGACGCAAAAATATGACTTTAAGGCTAAAAAAATGCATAGTTGCTATAAATAGATCAATTGCAAGTTATGCATGAAAGTCGCGTTTTAAATGCAAAAAGAGAATTCGTTCGAAGTGCCTTCAAACAATATCATGATTGAAAAACTGAGTGATATGCTTTTTAATGCTAAAATAATGCATTGTTGTCTTCAATTGATTAATTACCAGTTATGTAAGAAAATAATGTTTGAAGGGCGAAAATAGAATTCGTTCGAATTAATTTAGAATGATTTAACGACTAGAAGAGACTGAGTGCATGACTTTAAGGCTAAACAAATGCATTGTTGCCTTCAATAGATCAACTGCAAGTTACGCCCGAAAGTCATGTTTAAAGGCTGAATTTCGTTCGAAGTGATTTAGAATGATTTACTGACTAAAAGAGACGCAAAAATATGACTTTAAGGCTAAAAAAATGCATAGTTGGCACCAATAGATAAATTGCAAGTTATGCATGATATTCGCGTTTTAAATACAAAAATAGAATTGGTTCGAAGTGCCTTCAAACAATTTAATGATTGAAAAGACTGGGTGATATGCTTTTTAATGCTAAAATAATGCATTGTTGTTTTCAGTAGATTAATTGCAAGTTATGTAAGAAAATAATGTTTGAAGGGCCAAAATATAATTCGTTCGAATTAATTTACAATGATTTAATGACTAGAAGAGACTGAGTGACATGACTTTAAGGCTAAACAAATGCATTGTTGCCTATAATAGATCAACTGCAAGTTACGCACGAAAGTCATGTTTAAAGACTAAATTTCGTTCGAAGTGATTTAGAATGATTTACTGACTAAAAGAGACGCAAAAATATGACTTTAAGGCTAAAAAATTGCATAGTTGCCATTAATAGATCAAATGCAACTTATGCATGAAAGTCGCGTTTTAAATGCAAAAAGAGAATTCGTTCGAAGTGCCTTCAAACAACTTAATGGTTGAAAAGACTGAGTGATATGCTTTTTAATGGTAAAATTATACATTGTTGTCTTCAATAGATTAATTACAAGTTATGTAAGAAAAAATGTTTGAAGGGCGAAAATAGAATTCGTTCAAATTAATTTAGAATGATTTAATGACTAGAAGAGACTCAGTGACATGACTTTAAGGCTATACAAATGCATTGTTGCCTATAATAGATTAACTGCAAGTTACGCACGAAAGTCATGTTTAAAGACTGAATTTCGTTTGAAGTGATTTAGAATGATTTACTGACTAAAAGAGACGCAAAAATATGACTTTAAGGCTAAAAAAATGCATAGTTGCTACAAATAGATCAATTGCAAGTTATGCATGAAAGTCGCGTTTTAAATGCAAAAAGAGAATTGGTTCGAAGTGCCTTCAAACAATATCATGATTGAAAAACTGAGTGATATGCTTTTTAATGCTAAAATAGTGCATTGTTGTCTTCAATAGATTAATTACAAGTTATGTAAGAAAATAATGTTTGAAGGCCGAAAATAGAATTCGTTTGAATTAATTTAGAATGATTTAATGACTAGAAGAGACTCAGTGACATGACTTTAAGGCTAAACAAATGCATTGGTCCCTATAATAGATTAACTGCAAGTTACGCACGAAAGTCATGTTTAAAGACTAAATTTCGTTCGAAGTGATTTAGAATGATTTACTGACTAAAAGAGACGCAAAAATATGACTTTAAGGCTAAAAAAATGCATAGTTGCTGTCAATAGATCAATTGCAAGTTATGCATGAAAGTCGCGTTTTAAATGCAAAAAGAGAATTGGTTCGAAGTGCCTTCAAACAATATCATGATTGAAAGACTGGGTGATATGCTTTTTAATGCTAAAATAATGCATTGTTGTTTTCAGTAGATTAATTGCAAGTTTTGTAAGAAAATAATGTTTGAAGGGCCAAAATATAATTCGTTCGAATTAATTTACAATGATTTAATGACTAGAAGAGACTGAGTGACATGACTTTAAGGCTAAACAAATGCATTGTTGCCTATAATAGATCAACTGCAAGTTACGCACGAAAGTCATGTTTAAAGACTAAATTTCGCTCGAAGTGATTTAGAATGATTTACTGACTAAAAGAGACGCAAAAATATGACTTTAAGGCTAAAAAAATGCATAGTTGCCATTAATAGATCAAATGCAACTTATGCATGAAAGTCGCGTTTTAAATGCAAAAAGAGAATTCGTTCGAAGTGCCTTCAAACAACTTAATGGTTGAAAAGACTGAGTGATATGCTTTTTAATGGTAAAATTATACATTGTTGTCTTCAATAGATTAATTACAAGTTATGTAAGAAAAAATGTTTGAAGGGCAAAAATATAATTCGTTCGAATTAATTTGGAATGATTTAATGACTAGAAGAGACTGAGTGACATGACTTTAAGGCTAAACAAATGCATTGTTGCCTATAATAGATCAACTACAAGTTACGTACGAAAGTCATGTTTAAAGACTAAATTTCGTTCGAAGTGATTTAGAATGATTTACTGACTAAAAGAGACGCAAAAATATGACTTTAAGGCTAAAAAAATGCATAGTTGCTATAAATAGATCAATTGCAAGTTATGCATGAAAGTCGCGTTTTAAATGCAAAAAGAGAATTGGTTCGAAGTGCCTTCAAACAATATCATGATTGAAAAACTGAGTGATATGCTTTTTAATGCCAAAATAATGCATTGTTGTCTTCAATAGATTAATTACAAGTTATGTAAGAAAATAATGTTTGAAGGGCGAAAATAGAATTCGTTCGAATTAATTTAGAATGATTTAATGACAAGAAGAGACTCAGTGACATGACTTTAAGGCTAAACAAATGCATTGTTGCCTATAATAGATCAACTGCGAGTTACGCATGAAAGTCATGTTTAAAGACTAAATTTCGTTCGAAGTGATTTAGAATGATTTACTGACTAAAAGAGACGCAAAAATATGACTTTAAGGCTAAAAAAATGCATAGTTGCTATCAATAGATCAATTGCAAGTTATGCATGAAAGTCGCGTTTTAAATGCAAAAAGAGAATTCGTTCGAAGTGCCTTCAAACAATTTAATGGTTGAAAAGACTGAGTGATATGCTTTTTAATGGTAAAATTATACATTGTTGTCTTCAATAGATTAATTACAAGTTATGTAAGAAAAAATGTTTGAAGGGCAAAAATATAATTCGTTCGAATTAATTTGGAATGATTTAATGACTACAAGAGACTGAGTGACATGACTTTAAGGCTAAACAAATGCATTGTTGCCTATAATAGATCAACTACAAGTTACGCACGAAAGTCATGTTTAAAGATTAAATTTCGTTCGAAGTGATTTAGAATGATTTACTGACTAAAAGAGACGCAAAAATATGACTTTAAGGCTAAAAAAATGCATAGTTGCTATAAATAGATCAATTGCAAGTTATGCATGAAAGTCGCGTTTTAAATGCAAAAAGAGAATTGGTTCGAAGTGCCTTCAAACAATATCATGATTGAAAAACTGAGTGATATGCTTTTTAATGCCAAAATAATGCATTGTTGTCTTCAATAGATTAATTACAAGTTATGTAAGAAAATAATGTTTGAAGGGCGAAAATAGAATTCGTTCGAATTAATTTAGAATGATTTAATGACAAGAAGAGACTCAGTGACATGACTTTAAGGCTAAACAAATGCATTGTTGCCTATAATAGATCAACTGCGAGTTACGCATGAAAGTCATGTTTAAAGACTGAATTTCGATCGAAGTGATTTAGAATGATTTACCGACTAAAAGAGACGCAAAAATATGACTTTAAGGCTAAAAAAATGCATAGTTGCTATCAATAGATCAATTGCAAGTTATGCATGAAAGTCGCGTTTTAAATGCAAAAAGAGAATTCGTTCGAAGTGCCTTCAAACAATTTAATGGTTGAAAAGACTGAGTGATATGCTTTTTAATGGTAAAATTATACAATGTTGTCTTCAATAGATTAATTACAAGTTATTTAAGAAAATAATGTTTGAAGGGCGAAAATAGAATTCGTTCGAATTAATTTAGAATGATTTAACGACTAGAAGAGACTGAGTGACATGACTTTAAGACTAAACAAATGCATTGTTGCCTTCAATAGATCAACTGCAAGTTACGCCCGAAAGTCATGTTTAAAGGCTGAAATTCGTTCGAAGTGATTTAGAATGATTTACCGACTAAAAGAGACGCAAAAATATGACTTTAAGGCTAAAAAAATGCATAGTTGCTATCAATAGATCAATTGCAAGTTATGCATGAAAGTCGCGTTTTAAATGCAAAAAGAGAATTGGTTCGAAGTGCCTTCAAACAATATCATGATTGAAAAACTGAGTGATATGCTTTTTAATGCTAAAATAATGCATTGTTGTCTTCAATAGATTAATTACAAGTTATGTAAGAAAATAATGTTTGAAAGGCGAAAATAGAATTCGTTCGAATTAATTTAGAATGATTTAATGACAAGAAGAGACTCAGTGACATGACTTTAAGGCTAAACAAATGCATTGTTGCCTATAATAGATTAACTGCAAGTTACGCACGAAAGTCATGTTTAAAGACTAAATTTCGTTCGAAGTGATTTAGAATGATTTACTGACTAAAAGAGACGCAAAAATATGACTTTAAGGCTAAAAAAATGCATAGTTGCTGTCAATATATCAATTGCAAGTTATGCATGAAAGTCGCGTTTTAAATGCAAAAAGAGAATTGGTTCGAAGTGCCTTCAAACAATATCATGATTGAAAAACTGAGTGATATGCTTTTTAATGCTAAAATAATGCATTGTTGTCTTCAATTGATTAATTACAAGTTATGTAAGAAAATAATGTTTGAAGGGCGAAAATAGAATTCGTTCGTATTAATTTAGAATGATTTAATGACTAGAAGAGACTCAGTGACATGACTTTAAGGCTAAACAAATGCATTGTTGCCTTCAATAGATAACCTGCAAGTTATGCACGAAAGTCATGTTTAAAAGCTGAATTTCGTTCGAAGTGATTTAGAATGATTTACTGACTAAAAGAGACGCAAAAATATGACTTTAAGGCTAAAAAAATGCATAGTTGCCATTAATAGATCAAATGCAACTTATGCATGAAAGTCGCGTTTTAAATGCAAAAAGAGAATTCGTTCGAAGTGCCTTCAAACAACTTAATGGTTGAAAAGACTGAGTGATATGCTTTTTAATGGTAAAATTATACATTTTTGTCTTCAATAGATTAATTACAAGTTATGTAAGAAAAAATGTTTGAAGGGCGAAAATAGAATTCGTTCAAATTAATTTAGAATGATTTAATGACTAGAAGAGACTCAGTGACATGACTTTAAGGCTAAACAAATGCATTGTTGCCTATAATAGATTAACTGCAAGTTACGCACGAAAGTCATGTTTAAAGACTGAATTTCCTTTGAAGTGATTTAGAATGATTTACTGACTAAAAGAGACGCAAAAATATGACTTTAAGGCTAAAAAAATGCATAGTTGCTATCAATAGATCAATTGCAAGTTATGCATGAAAGTCGCGTTTTAAATGCAAAAAGAGAATTGGTTCGAAGTGCCTTCAAACAATATCATGATTGAAAAACTGAGTGATATGCTTTTTAATGCTAAAATAATGCATTGTTGTCTTCAATAGATTAATTACAAGTTATGTAAGAAAATAATGTTTGAAGGCCGAAAATAGAATTCGTTTGAATTAATTTAGAATTATTTAATGACTAAAAGAGACTCAGTGACATGACTTTAAGGCTAAACAAATGCAATGTTGCCTATAATAGATCAACTGGAAGTTACGCACGAAAGTCATGTTTAAAGACTGAATTTCGTTCGAAGTGATTCAGAATGATTTACTGACCAAAAGAGAGGCAAAAATATGACTTTAAGGCTAAAAAAATGCATAGTTGGCACCAATAGATAAATTGCAAGTTATGCATGAAATTCGCGTTTTAAATAAAAAAATAGAATTGGTTCGAAGTGCCTTCAAACAATTTAATGATTGAAAAGACTGGGTGATATGCTTTTTAATGCTAAAATAATGCATTGTTGTTTTCAGTAGATTAATTGCAAGTTATGTAAGAAAATAATGTTTGAAGGGCCAAAATATAATTCGTTCGAATTAATTTACAATGATTTAATGACTAGAAGAGACTGAGTGACATGACTTTAAGGCTAAACAAATGCATTGTTGCCTATAATAGATCAACTGCAAGTTACGCACGAAAGTCATGTTTAAAGACTAAATTTCGTTCGAAGTGATTTAGAATGATTTACTGACTAAAAGAGACGCAAAAATATGACTTTGAGGCTAAAAAAATGCATAGTTGCTATCAATAGATCAATTGCAAGTTATGCATGAAAGTCGCGTTTTAAATGCAAAAAGAGAATTCGTTCGAAGTGCCTTCAAACAATTTAATGGTTGAAAAGACTGAGTGATATGCTTTTTAACGGTAAAATTATACAATGTTGTCTTCAATAGAATATTTACAAGTTATGTAAGAAAATAATGTTTGACGGGCGAAAATAGAATTCGTTCGAATTAATTTAGAATGATTTAACGACTAGAAGAGACTGAGTGCATGACTTTAAGGCTAAACAAATGCATTGTTGCCTTCAATAGATCAACTGCAAGTTACGCCCGAAAGTCATGTTTAAAGGCTGAATTTCGTTCGAAGTGATTTAGAATGATTTACTGACTAAAAGAGACGCAAAAATATGACTTTAAGGCTAAAAAAATGCATAGTTGGCACCAATCGATAAATTGCAAGTTATGCATGATATTCGCGTTTTAAATACAAAAATAGAATTGGTTCGAAGTGCCTTCAAACAATTTAATGATTGAAAAGACTGGGTGATATGCTTTTTAATGCTAAAATAATGCATTGTTGTTTTCAGTAGATTAATTGCAAGTTATGTAAGAAAATAATGTTTGAAGGGCCAAAATATAATTCGTTCGAATTAATTTACAATGATTTAATGACTAGAAGAGACTGAGTGACATGACTTTAAGGCTAAACAAATGCATTGTTGCCTATAATAGATCAACTGCAAGTTACGCACGAAAGTCATGTTTAAAGACTAAATTTCGTTCGAAGTGATTTAGAATGATTTACTGACTAAAAGAGACGCAAAAATATGACTTTAAGGCTAAAAAAATGCATAGTTGCCATTAATAGATCAAATGCAACTTATGCTTGAAAGTCGCGTTTTAAATGCAAAAAGAGAATTCGTTCGAAGTGCCTTCAAACAACTTAATGGTTGAAAAGACTGAGTGATATGCTTTTTAATGGTAAAATTATACATTGTTGTCTTCAATAGATTAATTACAAGTTATGTAAGAAAAAATGTTTGAAGGGCGAAAATAGAATTCGTTCAAATTAATTTAGAATGATTTAATGACTAGAAGAGACTCAGTGACATGACTTTAAGGCTAAACAAATGCATTGTTGCCTATAATAGATTAACTGCAAGTTACGCACGAAAGTCATGTTTAAAGACTGAATTTCGTTTGAAGTGATTTAGAATGATTTACTGACTAAAAGAGACGCAAAAATATGACTTTAAGGCTAAAAAAATGCATAGTTGCTACAAATAGATCAATTGCAAGTTATGCATGAAAGTCGCGTTTTAAATGCAAAAAGAGAATTGGTTCGAAGTGCCTTCAAACAATATCATGATTGAAAAACTGAGTGATATGCTTTTTAATGCTAAAATAGTGCATTGTTGTCTTCAAAAGATTAATTACAAGTTATGTAAGAAAATAATGTTTGAAGGCCGAAAATAGAATTCGTTTGAATTAATTTAGAATGATTTAATGACTAGAAGAGACTCAGTGACATGACTTTAAGGCTAAACAAATGCATTGTTCCCTATAATAGATTAACTGCAAGTTACGCACGAAAGTCATGTTTAAAGACTAAATTTCGTTCGAAGTGATTTAGAATGATTTACTGACTAAAAGAGACGCAAAAATATGACTTTAAGGCTAAAAAAATGCATAGTTGCTGTCAATAGATCAATTGCAAGTTATGCATGAAAGTCGCGTTTTAAATGCAAAAAGAGAATTGGTTCGAAGTGCCTTCAAACAATATCATGATTGAAAAACTGAGTGATATGCTTTTTAATGCTAAAATAATGCATTGTTGTCTTCAATTGATTAATTACAAGTTATGTAAGAAAATAATGTTTGAAGGGCGAAAATAGAATTCGTTCGTATTAATTTAGAATGATTTAATGACTAGAAGAGACTCAGTGACATGAGTTTAAGGCTAAACAAATGCATTGTTGCCTTCAATAGATAACCTGCAAGTTATGCACGAAAGTCATGTTTAAAAGCTGAATTTCGTTCGAAGTGATTTAGAATGATTTACTGACTAAAAGAGACGCAAAAATATGACTTTAAGGCTAAAAAAATGCATAGTTGCCATTAATAGATCAAATGCAACTTATGCATGAAAGTCGCGTTTTAAATGCAAAAAGAGAATTCGTTCGAAGTGCCTTCAAACAACTTAATGGTTGAAAAGACTGAGTGATATGCTTTTTAATGGTAAAATTATACATTGTTGTCTTCAATAGATTAATTACAAGTTATGTAAGAAAAAATGTTTGAAGGGCGAAAATAGAATTCGTTCAAATTAATTTAGAGTGATTTAATGACTAGAAGAGACTCAGTGACATGACTTTAAGGCTAAACAAATGCATTGTTGCCTATAATAGATCAACTGCAAGTTACGCACGAAAGTCATGTTTAAAGACTAAATTTCGTTCGAAGTGATTTAGAATGATTTACTGACTAAAAGAGACGCAAAAATATGACTTTAAGGCTAAAAAAATGCATAGTTGCTATCAATAGATCAATTGCAAGTTATGCATGAAAGTCGCGTTTTAAATGCAAAAAGAGAATTGGTTCGAAGTGCCTTCAAACAATATCATGATTGAAAAACTGAGTGATATGCTTTTTAATGCTAAAATAGTGCATTGTTGTCTTCAATAGATTAATTACAAGTTATGTAAGAAAATAATGTTTGAAGGCCGAAAATAGAATTCGTTTCAATTAATTTACAATGATTTAATCACTAGAAGAGACTGAGTGACATGACTTTAAGGCTAAACAAATGCATTGTTGCCTATAATAGATCAACTGCAAGTTACGCACGAAAGTCATGTTTAAAGACTAAATTTCGTTCGAAGTGATTTAGAATGATTTACTGACTAAAAGAGACGCAAAAATATGACTTTAAGGCTAAAAAAATGCATAGTTGCCATTAATAGATCAAATGCAAGTTATGCATGATATTCGCGTTTTAAATACAAAAATAGAATTGGTTCGAAGTGCCTTCAAACAATTTAATGATTGAAAAGACTGGGTGATATGCTTTTTAATGCTAAAATAATGCATTGTTGTTTTCAGTAGATTAATTGCAAGTTATGTAAGAAAATAATGTTTGAAGGGCCAAAATATAATTCGTTCGAATTAATTTACAATGATTTAATGACTAGAAGAGACTGAGTGACATGACTTTAAGGCTAAACAAATGCATTGTTGCCTATAATAGATCAACTGCAAGTTACGCACGAAAGTCATGTTTAAAGACTAAATTTCGTTCGAAGTGATTTAGAATGATTTACTGACTAAAAGAGACGCAAAAATATGACTTTAAGGCTAAAAAAATGCATAGTTGCCATTAATAGATCAAATGCAACTTATGCATGAAAGTCGCGTTTTAAATGCAAAAAGAGAATTCGTTCGAAGTGCCTTCAAACAACTTAATGGTTGAAAAGACTGAGTGATATGCTTTTTAATGGTAAAATTATACATTGTTGTCTTCAATAGATTAATTACAAGTTATGTAAGAAAAAATGTTTGAAGGGCGAAAATAGAATTCGTTCAAATTAATTTAGAATGATTTAATGACTAGAAGAGACTCAGTGACATGACTTTTAGGCTAAACAAATGCATTGTTGCCTATAATAGATTAACTGCAAGTTACGCACGAAAGTCATGTTTAAAGACTAAATTTCGTTCGAAGTGATTTAGAATGATTTACTGACTAAAAGAGACGCAAAAATATGACTTTAAGGCTAAAAAAATGCATAGTTGCTGTCAATAGATCAATTGCAAGTTATGCATGAAAGTCGCGTTTTAAATGCAAAAAGAGAATTGGTTCGAAGTGCCTTCAAACAATATCCTGATTGAAAAACTGAGTGATATGCTTTTTAATGCTAAAATAATGCATTGTTGTCTTCAATTGATTAATTACAAGTTATGTAAGAAAATAATGTTTGAAGGGCGAAAATAGAATTCGTTCGTATTAATTTAGAATGATTTAATGACAAGAAGAGACTCAGTGACATGACTTTAAGGCTAAACAAATGCATTGTTGCCTTCAATAGATAACCTGCAAGTTATGCACGAAAGTCATGTTTAAAAGCTGAATTTCGTTCGAAGTGATTTAGAATGATTTACTGACTAAAAGAGACGCAAAAATATGACTTTAAGGCTAAAAAAATGCATAGTTGGCACCAATAGATAAATTGCAAGTTATGCATGAAAGTCACGTTTTAAATACAAAAATAGAATTGGTTCGAAGTGCCTTCAAACAATTTAATGATTGAAAAGACTGGGTGATATGCTTTTTAATGCTAAAATAATGCATTGTTGTTTTCAGTAGATTAATTACAAGTTATGTAAGAAAAAATGTTTGAAGGGCGAAAATATAATTCGTTCAAATTAATTTAGAATGATTTAATGACTAGAAGAGACTCAGTGACATTACTTTAAGGCAAAACAAATGCATTGTTGCCTTCCATAGATCAACTGCAAGTTACGCACGAAAGTCATGTTTAAAGGCTGAAATTCGTTCGAAGTGATTTAGAATGATTTACTGACTAAAAGAGACGCAAAAATATGACTTTAAGCCTAAAAAAATGCATAGTTGGCACCAATAGATAAATTGCAAGTTATGCATGAAAGTCGCGTTTTAAAAACAAAAATAGAATTGGTTCGAAGTGCCTTCAAACAATTTAATGATTGAAAAGACTGAGTGATATGCTTTTTAATGCTAAAATAATGCATTGTTGTTTTCATTAGATTAATTGCAAGTTATGTAAGAAAATAATGTTTGAAGGGCAAAAATATAATTCGTTCGAATTAATTTAGAATGATTTAATGACTAGAAGAGACTGAGTGACATGACTTTAAGGCTAAACAAATGCATTGTTGCCTATAATAGATCAACTCCAAGTTACGCACGAAAGTCATGTTTAAAGACTAAATTTTGTTCGAAGTGATTTAGAATGAATTACTGAATAAAAGAGACGCAAAAATATGACTTTAAGGCTAAAAAAATGCATAGTTGCCATCAATAGATCAAATGCAACTTATGCATGAAAGTCGCGTTTTAAATGCAAAAAGAGAATTCGTTCGAAGTGCCTTCAAACAATTTAATGGTTGAAAAGACTGAGTGATATGCTTTTTAATGGTAAAATTATACATTGTTGTCTTCAATAGATTAATTACAAGTTATGTAAGAAAAAATGTTTGAAGGGCGAAAATATAATTCGTTCGAATTAATTTAGAATGATTTAATGACTAGAAGACACTGAGTGACAAGACTTTAAGGCTAAACAAATGCATTGTTGCCTATAATAGATCAACTGCAAGTTACGCACGAAAGTCATGTTTGAAGAATAAATTTCGTTCGAAGTGATTTAGAATGATTTACTGACTAAAAGAGACGCAAAAATATGACTTTAAGGCTAAAAAAATGCATAGTTGCTATCAATAGATCAATTGCAAGTTATGCATGAAAGTCGCGTTTTACATGCAAATATAGAATTGGTTCGAAGTGCCTTCAAACAATATCATGATTTAAAAACTGAGTGATATGCTTTTTAATGCTAAAATAATGCATTGTTGTCTTCAATAGATTAATTACAAGTTATGTAAGAAAATAATGTTTGAAGGGCGAAAATAGAATTCGTTCGTATTAATTTAGAATGATTTAATGACTAGAAGAGACTCAGTGACATGACTTAAAGGCTAAACAAATGCATTGTTGCCTTCAATAGATCAACTGCAAGTTACGCACGAAAGTCATGTTTAAAGGCTGAATTTCGTTCGAAGTGATTTAGAATGATTTACTGACTAAAAGAGATGCAAAAATATGACTTTAAGGCTAAAAAAATGCATAGTTGGCACCAATAGATAAATTGCAAGTTATGCAATTAAAGTCGCGTTTTAAATGCAAAAAGAGAATTGGTTCGAAGTGCCTTCAAACAATATCATGATTGAAAAACTGAGTGATATGCTTTTTAATGCTAAAATAATGCATTGTTGTCTTCAATTGATTAATTACAAGTTATGTAAGAAAATAATGTTTAAAGGGCGAAAATAGAATTCGTTCGTATTAATTTAGAATGATTTAATGACTAGAAGAGACTCAGTGACATGACTTTAAGGCTAAACAAATGCATTGTTGCCTTCAATAGATAACCTGCAAGTTATGCACGAAAGTCATGTTTAAAAGCTGAATTTCGTTCGAAGTGATTTAGAATGATTTACTGACTAAAAGAGACGCAAAAATATGACTTTAAGGCTAAAAAAATGCATAGTTGGCACCAATAGATAAATTGCAAGTTATGCATGAAAGTCACGTTTTAAATACAAAAATAGAATTGGTTCGAAGTGCCTTCAAACAATTTAATGATTGAAAAGACTGAGTGATATGCTTTTTAATGCTAAAATAATGCATTGTTGTCTTCAATTGATTAATTACAAGTTATGTAAGAGAATAATGTTTGAAGGGCGAAAATAGAATTCGTTCGTATTAATTTAGAATGATTTAATGACTAGAAGAGACTCAGTGACATGACTTTAAGGCTAAACAAATGCATTGTTGCCTTCAATAGATAACCTGCAAGTTATGCACGAAAGTCATGTTTAAAAGCTGAATTTCGTTCGAAGTGATTTAGAATGATTTACTGACTAAAAGAGACGCAAAAATATGACTTTAAGGCTAAAAAAATGCATAGTTGGCACCAATAGATAAATTGCAAGTTATGCATGAAAGTCGCGTTTTAAAAACAAAAATAGAATTGGTTCGAAGTGCCTTCAAACAATTTAATGATTGAAAAGACTGAGTGATATGCTTTTTAATGCTAAAATAATGCATTGTTGTCTTCAATAGATTAATTACAAGTTATGTAAGAAAATAATGTTTGAAGGGCGAAAATAGAATTCGTTCGTATTAATTTAGAATGATTTAATGACTAGAAGAGACTCAGTGACATGACTTAAAGGCTAAACAAATGCATTGTTGCCTTCAATAGATCAACTGCAAGTTACGCACGAAAGTCATGTTTAAAGGCTGAATTTCGTTCGAAGTGATTTAGATTGATTTACTGACTAAAAGAGATGCAAAAATATGACTTTAAGGCTAAAAAAATGCATAGTTGGCACCAATAGATAAATTGCAAGTTATGCAATTAAAGTCGCGTTTTAAATGCAAAAAGAGAATTGGTTCGAAGTGCCTTCAAACAATATCATGATTGAAAAACTGAGTGATATGCTTTTTAATGCTAAAATAATGCATTGTTGTCTTCAATTGATTAATTACAAGTTATGTAAGAAAATAATGTTTGAAGGGCGAAAATAGAATTCGTTCGTATTAATTTAGAATGATTTAATGACTAGAAGAGACTCAGTGACATGACTTTAAGGCTAAACAAATGCATTGTTGCCTTCAATAGATAACCTGCAAGTTATGCACGAAAGTCATGTTTAAAAGCTGAATTTCGTTCGAAGTGATTTAGAATGATTTACTGACTAAAAGAGACGCAAAAATATGACTTTCAGGCTAAAAAAATGCATAGTTGGCACCAATAGATAAATTGCAAGTTATGCATGAAAGTCACGTTTTAAATACAAAAATAGAATTGGTTCGAAGTGCCTTCAAACAATTTAATGATTGAAAAGACTGAGTGATATGCTTTTTAATCCTAAAATAATGCATTGTTGTTTTCAGTAGATTAATTACAAGTTATGTAAGAAAAAATGTTTGAAGGGCGAAAATATAATTCGTTCGAATTAATTTAGAATGATTTCATGACTAGAAGAGACTCAGTGACATTACTTTAAGGCAAAACAAATGCATTGTTGCCTTCCATAGATCGACTGCAAGTTACGCACGAAAGTCATGTTTAAAGGCTGAAATTCGTTCGAAGTGATTTAGAATGATTTACTGACTAAAAGAGACGCAAAAATATGACATTAAGCCTAAAAAAATGCAAAGTTGGCACCAATAGATAAATTGCAAGTTATGCATGAAAGTCGCGTTTTAAAAACAAAAATAGAATTGGTTCGAAGTGCCTTCAAACAACTTAATGGTTGAAAAGACTGAGTGATATGCTTTTTAATGGTAAAATTATACATTGTTGTCTTCAATAGATTAATTACAAGTTATGTAAGAAAAAATGTTTGAAGGGCGAAAATAGAATTCGTTCAAATTAATTTAGAATGATTTAATGACTAGAAGAGACTGAGTGACATGACTTTAAGGCTAAACAAATGCATTGTTGCCTATAATAGATCAACTCCAAGTTACGCACGAAAGTCATGTTTAAAGACTAAATTTTGTTCGAAGTGATTTAGAATGATTTACTGAATAAAAGAGACGCAAAAATATGACTTTAAGGCTAAAAAATGCATAGTAGCCATCAATAGATCAAATGCAACTTATGCATGAAAATCGCGTTTTAAATGCAAAAAGAGAATTCGTTCGAAGTGCCTTCAAACAATTTAATGGTTGAAAAGACTGAGTGATATGCTTTTTAATGGTAAAATTATACATTGTTGTCTTCAATAGATTAATTACAAGTTATGTAAGAAAAAATGTTTGAAGGGCGAAAATATAATTCGTTCGAATTAATTTAGAATGATTTAATGACTAGAAGAGACTGAGTGACAAGACTTTAAGGCTAAACAAATGCATTGTTGCCTATAATAGATCAACTGGAAGTTACGCACGAAAGTCATGTTTGAAGACTAAATTTCGTTCGAAGTGATTTAGAATGATTTACTGACTAAAAGAGACGCAAAAATATGACTTTAAGGCTAAAAAAATGCATAGTTGCTATCAATAGATCAATTGCAAGTTATGCATGAAAGTCGCGTTTTACATGCAAAAATAGAATTGGTTCGAAGTGCCTTCAAACAATATCATGATTTAAAAACTGAGTGATATGCTTTTTAATGCTAAAATAATGCATTGTTGTCTTCAATAGATTAATTACAAGTTATGTAAGAAAATAATGTTTGAAGGGCGAAAATAGAATTCGTTCGTATTAATTTAGAATGATTTAATGACTAGAAGAGACTCAGTGACATGACTTAAAGGCTAAACAAATGCATTGTTGCCTTCAATAGATCAACTGCAAGTTACGCACGAAAGTCATGTTTAAAGGATGAATTTCGTTCGAAGTGATTTAGATTGATTTACTGACTAAAAGAGATGCAAAAATATGACTTTAAGGCTAAAAAAATGCATAGTTGGCACCAATAGATAAATTGCAAGTTATGCAATTAAAGTCGCGTTTTAAATGCAAAAAGAGAATTGGTTCGAAGTGCCTTCAAACAATATCATGATTGAAAAACTGAGTGATATGCTTTTTAATGCTAAAATAATGCATTGTTGTCTTCAATTGATTAATTACAAGTTATGTAAGAAAATAATGTTTGAAGGGCGAAAATAGAATTCGTTCGTATTAATTTAGAATGATTTAATGACTAGAAGAGACTCAGTGACATGACTTTAAGGCTAAACAAATGCATTGTTGCCTTCAATAGATAACCTGCAAGTTATGCACGAAAGTCATGTTTAAAAGCTGAATTTCGTTCGAAGTGATTTAAAATGATTTACTGACTAAAAAAGACGCAAAAATATGACTTTAAGGCTAAAAAAATGCATAGTTGGCACCAATAGATAAATTGCAAGTTATGCATGAAAGTCACGTTTTAAATACAAAAATAGAATTGGTTCGAAGTGCCTTCAAACAATTAATGATTGAAAAGACTGAGTGATATGCTTTTTAATGCTAAAATAATGCATTGTTGTTTTCAGTAGATTAATTACAAGTTATGTAAGAAAAAATGTTTGAAGGGCGAAAATATAATTCGTTCGAATTAATTTAGAATGATTTAATGACTAGAAGAGACTCAGTGACATTACTTTAAGGCAAAACAAATGCATTGTTGCCTTCCATAGATCAACTGCAAGTTACGCACGAAAGTCATGTTTAAAGGCTGAAATTCGTTCGAAGTGATTTAGAATGATTTACTGACTAAAAGAGACGCAAAAATATGACTTTAAGCCTAAAAAAATGCATAGTTGGCACCAATAGATAAATTGCAAGTTATGCATGAAAGTCGCGTTTTAAAAACAAAAATAGAATTGGTTCGAAGTGCCTTCAAACAATTTAATGATTGAAAAGACTGAGTGATATGCTTTTTAATGCTAAAATAATGCATTGTTGTTTTCATTAGATTAATTGCAAGTTATGTAAGAAAATAATGTTTGAAGGGCAAAAATATAATTCGTTCGAATTAATTTAGAATGATTTAATGACTAGAAGAGACTGAGTGACATGACTTTAAGGCTAAACAAATGCATTGTTGCCTATAATAGATCAACTGCAAGTTACGCACGAAAGTCATGTTTAAAGACTAAATTTTGTTCGAAGTGATTTAGAATGATTTACTGAATAAAAGAGACGCAAAAATATGACTTTAAGGCTAAAAAAATGCATAGTTGCTATCAATAGATCAATTGCAAGTTATGCATGAAAGTCGCGTTTTACATGCAAAAATAGAATTGGTTCGAAGTGCTTTCAAACAATATCATGATTTAAAAACTGAGTGATATGCTTTTTAATGCTAAAATAATGCATTGTTGTCTTCAATAGATTAATTACAAGTTATGTAAGAAAATAATGTTTGAAGGGCGAAAATAGAATTCGTTCGTATTAATTTAGAATGATTTAATGACTAGAAGAGACTCAGTGACATGACTTAAAGGCTAAACAAATGCATTGTTGCCTTCAATAGATCAACTGCAAGTTACGCACGAAAGTCATGTTTAAAGGCTGAATTTCGTTCGAAGTGATTTAGATTGATTTACTGACTAAAAGAGATGCAAAAATATGACTTTAAGGCTAAAAAAATGCATAGTTGGCACCAATAGATAAATTGCAAGTTATGCAATTAAAGTCGCGTTTTAAATGCAAAAAGAGAATTGGTTCGAAGTGCCTTCAAACAATATCATGATTGAAAAACTGAGTGATATGCTTTTTAATGCTAAAAATGCATTGTTGTCTTCAATTGATTAATTACAAGTTATGTAAGAAAATAATGTTTGAAGGGCGAAAATAGAATTCGTTCGTATTAATTTAGAATGATTTAATGACTAGAAGAGACTCAGTGACATGACTTTAAGGCTAAACAAATGCATTGTTGCCTTCAATAGATAACCTGCAAGTTATGCACGAAAGTCATGTTTAAAAGCTGAATTTCGTTCGAAGTGATTTAGAATGATTTACTGACTAAAAGAGACGCAAAAATATGACTTTCAGGCTAAAAAAAATGCATAGTTGGCACCAATAGATAAATTGCAAGTTATGCATGAAAGTCACGTTTTAAATACAAAAATAGAATTGGTTCGAAGTGCCTTCAAACAATTTAATGATTGAAAAGACTGAGTGATATGCTTTTTAATCCTAAAATAATGCATTGTTGTTTTCAGTAGATTAATTACAAGTTATGTAAGAAAAAATGTTTGAAGGGCGAAAATATAATTCGTTCGAATTAATTTAGAATGATTTCATGACTAGAAGAGACTTAGTGACATTACTTTAAGGCAAAACAAATGCATTGTTGCCTTCCATAGATCAACTGCAAGTTACGCACGAAAGTCATGTTTAAAGGCTGAAATTCGTTCGAAGTGATTTAGAATGATTTACTGACTAAAAGAGACGCAAAAATATGACTTTAAGCCTAAAAAAATGCAAAGTTGGCACCAATAGATAAATTGCAAGTTATGCATGAAAGTCGCGTTTTAAAAACAAAAATAGAATTGGTTCGAAGTGCCTTCAAACAATTTAATGATTGAAAAGACTGAGTGATATGCTTTTTAATGCTAAAATAATGCATTGTTGTTTTCATTAGATTAATTGCAAGTTATGTAAGAAAATAATGTTTGAAGGGCAAAAATATAATTCGTTCGAATTAATTTAGAATGATTTAATGACTAGAAGAGACTGAGTGACATGACTTTAAGGCTAAACAAATGCATTGTTGCCTATAATAGATCAACTCCAAGTTACGCACGAAAGTCATGTTTAAAGACTAAATTTTGTTCGAAGTGATTTAGAATGATTTACTGAATAAAAGAGACGCAAAAATATGACTTTAAGGCTAAAAAAATGCATAGTAGCCATCAATAGATCAAATGCAACTTATGCATGAAAATCGCGTTTTAAATGCAAAAAGAGAATTCGTTCGAAGTGCCTTCAAACAATTTAATGGTTGAAAAGACTGAGTGATATGCTTTTTAATGGTAAAATTATACATTGTTGTCTTCAATAGATTAATTACAAGTTATGTAAGAAAAAATGTTTGAAGGGCGAAAATATAATTCGTTCGAATTAATTTAGAATGATTTAATGACTAGAAGAGACTGAGTGACAAGACTTTAAGGCTAAACAAATGCATTGTTGCCTATAATAGATCAACTGGAAGTTACGCACGAAAGTCATGTTTGAAGACTAAATTTCGTTCGAAGTGATTTAGAATGATTTACTGACTAAAAGAGACGCAAAAATATGATTTTAAGGCTAAAAAAATGCATAGTTGCTATCAATAGATCAATTGCAAGTTATGCATGAAAGTCGCGTTTTACATGCAAAAATAGAATTGGTTCGAAGTGCCTTCAAACAATATCATGATTTAAAAACTGAGTGATATGCTTTTTAATGCTAAAATAATGCATTGTTGTCTTCAATAGATTAATTACAAGTTATGTAAGAAAATAATGTTTGAAGGGCGAAAATAGAATTCGTTCGTATTAATTTAGAATGATTTAATGACTAGAAGAGACTCAGTGACATGACTTAAAGGCTAAACAAATGCATTGTTGCCTTCAATAGATCAACTGCAAGTTACGCACGAAAGTCATGTTTAAAGGCTGAATTTCGTTCGAAGTGATTTAGATTGATTTACTGACTAAAAGAGATGCAAAAATATGACTTTAAGGCTAAAAAAATGCATAGTTGGCACCAATAGATAAATTGCAAGTTATGCATGAAAGTCGCGTTTTAAAAACAAAAATAGAATTGGTTCGAAGTGCCTTCAAACAATTTAATGATTGAAAAGACTGAGTGATATGCTTTTTAATGCTAAAATAATGCATTGTTGTTTTCATTAGATTAATTGCAAGTTATGTAAGAAAATAATGTTTGAAGGGCAAAAATATAATTCGTTCGAATTAATTTAGAATGATTTAATGACTAGAAGAGACTGAGTGACATGACTTTAAGGCTAAACAAATGCATTGTTGCCTATAATAGATCAACTGCAAGTTACGCACGAAAGTCATGTTTAAAGACTAAATTTTGTTCGAAGTGATTTAGAATGATTTACTGAATAAAAGAGACGCAAAAATATGACTTTAAGGCTAAAAAAATGCATAGTTGCTATCAATAGATCAATTGCAAGTTATGCATGAAAGTCGCGTTTTACATGCAAAAATAGAATTGGTTCGAAGTGCTTTCAAACAATATCATGATTTAAAAACTGAGTGATATGCTTTTTAATGCTAAAATAATGCATTGTTGTCTTCAATAGATTAATTACAAGTTATGTAAGAAAATAATGTTTGAAGGGCGAAAATAGAATTCGTTCGTATTAATTTAGAATGATTTAATGACTAGAAGAGACTCAGTGACATGACTTAAAGGCTAAACAAATGCATTGTTGCCTTCAATAGATCAACTGCAAGTTACGCACGAAAGTCATGTTTAAAGGCTGAATTTCGTTCGAAGTGATTTAGATTGATTTACTGACTAAAAGAGATGCAAAAATATGACTTTAAGGCTAAAAAAATGCATAGTTGGCACCAATAGATAAATTGCAAGTTATGCAATTAAAGTCGCGTTTTAAATGCAAAAAGAGAATTGGTTCGAAGTGCCTTCAAACAATATCATGATTGAAAAACTGAGTGATATGCTTTTTAATGCTAAAAATGCATTGTTGTCTTCAATTGATTAATTACAAGTTATGTAAGAAAATAATGTTTGAAGGGCGAAAATAGAATTCGTTCGTATTAATTTAGAATGATTTAATGACTAGAAGAGACTCAGTGACATGACTTTAAGGCTAAACAAATGCATTGTTGCCTTCAATAGATAACCTGCAAGTTATGCACGAAAGTCATGTTTAAAAGCTGAATTTCGTTCGAAGTGATTTAGAATGATTTACTGACTAAAAGAGACGCAAAAATATGACTTTCAGGCTAAAAAAATGCATAGTTGGCACCAATAGATAAATTGCAAGTTATGCATGAAAGTCACGTTTTAAATACAAAAATAGAATTGGTTCGAAGTGCCTTCAAACAATTTAATGATTGAAAAGACTGAGTGATATGCTTTTTAATCCTAAAATAATGCATTGTTGTTTTCAGTAGATTAATTACAAGTTATGTAAGAAAAAATGTTTGAAGGGCGAAAATATAATTCGTTCGAATTAATTTAGAATGATTTCATGACTAGAAGAGACTTAGTGACATTACTTTAAGGCAAAACAAATGCATTGTTGCCTTCCATAGATCAACTGCAAGTTACGCACGAAAGTCATGTTTAAAGGCTGAAATTCGTTCGAAGTGATTTAGAATGATTTACTGACTAAAAGAGACGCAAAAATATGACTTTAAGCCTAAAAAAATGCAAAGTTGGCACCAATAGATAAATTGCAAGTTATGCATGAAAGTCGCGTTTTAAAAACAAAAATAGAATTGGTTCGAAGTGCCTTCAAACAATTTAATGATTGAAAAGACTGAGTGATATGCTTTTTAATGCTAAAATAATGCATTGTTGTTTTCATTAGATTAATTGCAAGTTATGTAAGAAAATAATGTTTGAAGGGCAAAAATATAATTCGTTCGAATTAATTTAGAATGATTTAATGACTAGAAGAGACTGAGTGACATGACTTTAAGGCTAAACAAATGCATTGTTGCCTATAATAGATCAACTCCAAGTTACGCACGAAAGTCATGTTTAAAGACTAAATTTTGTTCGAAGTGATTTAGAATGATTTACTGAATAAAAGAGACGCAAAAATATGACTTTAAGGCTAAAAAAATGCATAGTAGCCATCAATAGATCAAATGCAACTTATGCATGAAAATCGCGTTTTAAATGCAAAAAGAGAATTCGTTCGAAGTGCCTTCAAACAATTTAATGGTTGAAAAGACTGAGTGATATGCTTTTTAATGGTAAAATTATACATTGTTGTCTTCAATAGATTAATTACAAGTTATGTAAGAAAAAATGTTTGAAGGGCGAAAATATAATTCGTTCGAATTAATTTAGAATGATTTAATGACTAGAAGAGACTGAGTGACAAGACTTTAAGGCTAAACAAATGCATTGTTGCCTATAATAGATCAACTGGAAGTTACGCACGAAAGTCATGTTTGAAGACTAAATTTCGTTCGAAGTGATTTAGAATGATTTACTGACTAAAAGAGACGCAAAAATATGATTTTAAGGCTAAAAAAATGCATAGTTGCTATCAATAGATCAATTGCAAGTTATGCATGAAAGTCGCGTTTTACATGCAAAAATAGAATTGGTTCGAAGTGCCTTCAAACAATATCATGATTTAAAAACTGAGTGATATGCTTTTTAATGCTAAAATAATGCATTGTTGTCTTCAATAGATTAATTACAAGTTATGTAAGAAAATAATGTTTGAAGGGCGAAAATAGAATTCGTTCGTATTAATTTAGAATGATTTAATGACTAGAAGAGACTCAGTGACATGACTTAAAGGCTAAACAAATGCATTGTTGCCTTCAATAGATCAACTGCAAGTTACGCACGAAAGTCATGTTTAAAGGCTGAATTTCGTTCGAAGTGATTTAGATTGATTTACTGACTAAAAGAGATGCAAAAATATGACTTTAAGGCTAAAAAAATGCATAGTTGGCACCAATAGATAAATTGCAAGTTATGCAATTAAAGTCGCGTTTTAAATGCAAAAAGAGAATTGGTTCGAAGTGCCTTCAAACAATATCATGATTGAAAAACTGAGTGATATGCTTTTTAATGCTAAAAATGCATTGTTGTCTTCAATTGATTAATTACAAGTTATGTAAGAAAATAATGTTTGAAGGGCGAAAATAGAATTCGTTCGTATTAATTTAGAATGATTTAATGACTAGAAGAGACTCAGTGACATGACTTTAAGGCTAAACAAATGCATTGTTGCCTTCAATAGATAACCTGCAAGTTATGCACGAAAGTCATGTTTAAAAGCTGAATTTCGTTCGAAGTGATTTAGAATGATTTACTGACTAAAAGAGACGCAAAAATATGACTTTCAGGCTAAAAAAATGCATAGTTGGCACCAATAGATAAATTGCAAGTTATGCATGAAAGTCACGTTTTAAATACAAAAATAGAATTGGTTCGAAGTGCCTTCAAACAATTTAATGATTGAAAAGACTGAGTGATATGCTTTTTAATCCTAAAATAATGCATTGTTGTTTTCAGTAGATTAATTACAAGTTATGTAAGAAAAAATGTTTGAAGGGCGAAAATATAATTCGTTCGAATTAATTTAGAATGATTTCATGACTAGAAGAGACTCAGTGACATTACTTTAAGGCAAAACAAATGCATTGTTGCCTTCCATAGATCAACTGCAAGTTACGCACGAAAGTCATGTTTAAAGGCTGAAATTCGTTCGAAGTGATTTAGAATGATTTACTGACTAAAAGAGACGCAAAAATATGACTTTAAGCCTAAAAAAATGCAAAGTTGGCACCAATAGATAAATTGCAAGTTATGCATGAAAGTCACGTTTTAAATACAAAAATAGAATTGGTTCGAAGTGCCTTCAAACAATTTAATGATTGAAAAGACTGAGTGATATGCTTTTTAATGCTAAAATAATGCATTGTTGTTTTCAGTAGATTAATTACAAGTTATGTAAGAAAAAATGTTTGAAGGGCGAAAATATAATTCGTTCGAATTAATTTAGAATGATTTAATGACTAGAAGAGACTCAGTGACATTACTTTAAGGCAAAACAAATGCATTGTTGCCTTCCATAGATCAACTGCAAGTTACGCACGAAAGTCATGTTTAAAGGCTGAAATTCGTTCGAAGTGATTTAGAATGATTTACTGACTAAAAGAGACGCAAAAATATGACTTTAAGCCTAAAAAAATGCATAGTTGGCACCAATAGATAAATTGCAAGTTATGCATGAAAGTCGCGTTTTAAAAACAAAAATAGAATTGGTTCGAAGTGCCTTCAAACAATTTAATGATTGAAAAGACTGAGTGATATGCTTTTTAATGCTAAAATAATGCATTGTTGTTTTCATTAGATTAATTGCAAGTTATGTAAGAAAATAATGTTTGAAGGGCAAAAATATAATTCGTTCGAATTAATTTAGAATGATTTAATGACTAGAAGAGACTGAGTGACATGACTTTAAGGCTAAACAAATGCATTGTTGCCTATAATAGATCAACTCCAAGTTACGCACGAAAGTCATGTTTAAAGACTAAATTTTGTTCGAAGTGATTTAGAATGATTTACTGAATAAAAGAGACGCAAAAATATGACTTTAAGGCTAAAAAAATGCATAGTTGCTATCAATAGATCAATTGCAAGTTATGCATGAAAGTCGCGTTTTACATGCAAAAATAGAATTGGTTCGAAGTGCTTTCAAACAATATCATGATTTAAAAACTGAGTGATATGCTTTTTAATGCTAAAATAATGCATTGTTGTCTTCAATAGATTAATTACAAGTTATGTAAGAAAATAATGTTTGAAGGGCGAAAATAGAATTCGTTCGTATTAATTTAGAATGATTTAATGACTAGAAGAGACTCAGTGACATGACTTAAAGGCTAAACAAATGCATTGTTGCCTTCAATAGATCAACTGCAAGTTACGCACGAAAGTCATGTTTAAAGGCTGAATTTCGTTCGAAGTGATTTAGATTGATTTACTGACTAAAAGAGATGCAAAAATATGACTTTAAGGCTAAAAAAATGCATAGTTGGCACCAATAGATAAATTGCAAGTTATGCAATTAAAGTCGCGTTTTAAATGCAAAAAGAGAATTGGTTCGAAGTGCCTTCAAACAATATCATGATTGAAAAACTGAGTGATATGCTTTTTAATGCTAAAAATGCATTGTTGTCTTCAATTGATTAATTACAAGTTATGTAAGAAAATAATGTTTGAAGGGCGAAAATAGAATTCGTTCGTATTAATTTAGAATGATTTAATGACTAGAAGAGACTCAGTGACATGACTTTAAGGCTAAACAAATGCATTGTTGCCTTCAATAGATAACCTGCAAGTTATGCACGAAAGTCATGTTTAAAAGCTGAATTTCGTTCGAAGTGATTTAGAATGATTTACTGACTAAAAGAGACGCAAAAATATGACTTTCAGGCTAAAAAAATGCATAGTTGGCACCAATAGATAAATTGCAAGTTATGCATGAAAGTCACGTTTTAAATACAAAAATAGAATTGGTTCGAAGTGCCTTCAAACAATTTAATGATTGAAAAGACTGAGTGATATGCTTTTTAATCCTAAAATAATGCATTGTTGTTTTCAGTAGATTAATTACAAGTTATGTAAGAAAAAATGTTTGAAGGGCGAAAATATAATTCGTTCGAATTAATTTAGAATGATTTCATGACTAGAAGAGACTCAGTGACATTACTTTAAGGCAAAACAAATGCATTGTTGCCTTCCATAGATCAACTGCAAGTTACGCACGAAAGTCATGTTTAAAGGCTGAAATTCGTTCGAAGTGATTTAGAATGATTTACTGACTAAAAGAGACGCAAAAATATGACTTTAAGCCTAAAAAAATGCAAAGTTGGCACCAATAGATAAATTGCAAGTTATGCATGAAAGTCGCGTTTTAAAAACAAAAATAGAATTGGTTCGAAGTGCCTTCAAACAATTTAATGATTGAAAAGACTGAGTGATATGCTTTTTAATGCTAAAATAATGCATTGTTGTTTTCATTAGATTAATTGCAAGTTATGTAAGAAAATAATGTTTGAAGGGCAAAAATATAATTCGTTCGAATTAATTTAGAATGATTTAATGACTAGAAGAGACTGAGTGACATGACTTTAAGGCTAAACAAATGCATTGTTGCCTATAATAGATCAACTCCAAGTTACGCACGAAAGTCATGTTTAAAGACTAAATTTTGTTCGAAGTGATTTAGAATGATTTACTGAATAAAAGAGACGCAAAAATATGACTTTAAGGCTAAAAAAATGCATAGTAGCCATCAATAGATCAAATGCAACTTATGCATGAAAATCGCGTTTTAAATGCAAAAAGAGAATTCGTTCGAAGTGCCTTCAAACAATTTAATGGTTGAAAAGACTGAGTGATATGCTTTTTAATGGTAAAATTATACATTGTTGTCTTCAATAGATTAATTACAAGTTATGTAAGAAAAAATGTTTGAAGGGCGAAAATATAATTCGTTCGAATTAATTTAGAATGATTTAATGACTAGAAGAGACTGAGTGACAAGACTTTAAGGCTAAACAAATGCATTGTTGCCTATAATAGATCAACTGGAAGTTACGCACGAAAGTCATGTTTGAAGACTAAATTTCGTTCGAAGTGATTTAGAATGATTTACTGACTAAAAGAGACGCAAAAATATGACTTTAAGGCTAAAAAAATGCATAGTTGCTATCAATAGATCAATTGCAAGTTATGCATGAAAGTCGCGTTTTACATGCAAAAATAGAATTGGTTCGAAGTGCCTTCAAACAATATCATGATTTAAAAACTGAGTGATATGCTTTTTAATGCTAAAATAATGCATTGTTGTCTTCAATAGATTAATTACAAGTTATGTAAGAAAATAATGTTTGAAGGGCGAAAATAGAATTCGTTCGTATTAATTTAGAATGATTTAATGACTAGAAGAGACTCAGTGACATGACTTAAAGGCTAAACAAATGCATTGTTGCCTTCAATAGATCAACTGCAAGTTACGCACGAAAGTCATGTTTAAAGGCTGAATTTCGTTCGAAGTGATTTAGATTGATTTACTGACTAAAAGAGATGCAAAAATATGACTTTAAGGCTAAAAAAATGCATAGTTGGCATCAATAGATAAATTGCAAGTTATGCAATTAAAGTCGCGTTTTAAATGCAAAAAGAGAATTGGTTCGAAGTGCCTTCAAACAATATCATGATTGAAAAACTGAGTGATATGCTTTTTAATGCTAAAATAATGCATTGTTGTCTTCAATTGATTAATTACAAGTTATGTAAGAAAATAATGTTTGAAGGGCGAAAATAGAATTCGTTCGTATTAATTTAGAATGATTTAATGACTAGAAGAGACTCAGTGACATGACTTTAAGGCTAAACAAATGCATTGTTGCCTTCAATAGATAACCTGCAAGTTATGCACGAAAGTCATGTTTAAAAGCTGAATTTCGTTCGAAGTGATTTAGAATGATTTACTGACTAAAAAAGACGCAAAAATATGACTTTAAGGCTAAAAAAATGCATAGTTGGCACCAATAGATAAATTGCAAGTTATGCATGAAAGTCACGTTTTAAATACAAAAATAGAATTGGTTCGAAGTGCCTTCAAACAATTTAATGATTGAAAAGACTGAGTGATATGCTTTTTAATGCTAAAATAATGCATTGTTGTTTTCAGTAGATTAATTACAAGTTATGTAAGAAAAAATGTTTGAAGGGCGAAAATATAATTCGTTCGAATTAATTTAGAATGATTTAATGACTAGAAGAGACTGAGTGACATGACTTTAAGGCTAAACAAATGCATTGTTGCCTATAATAGATCAACTGCAAGTTATGAACGAAAGTCATGTTTAAAGACTAAATTTCGTTTGAAGTGATTTAGAATGATTTACTGCCTAAAAGAGACGCAAAAATATGACTTTAAGGCTAAAAAAATGCATAGTTGCCATCAATAGATCAAATGCAACTTATGCATGAAAGTCGCGTTTTAAATGCAAAAAGAGAATTCGTTCGAAGTGCCTTCAAACAATTTAATGGTTGAAAAGACTGAGTGATATGCTTTTTAATGGTAAAATTATACAGTGTTGTCTTCAATAGATTAATTACAAGTTATGTAAGAAAATAATGTTTGAAGGGTGAAAATATAATTCGTTCAAATTAATTTAGAATGATTTAATGACTAGAAGAGACTCAGTGACATTACTTTAAGGCAAAACAAATGCATTGTTGCCTTCAATAGATCAACTGCAAGTTACGCACGAAAGTCATGTTTAAAAGCTGAAATTCGTTCGAAGTGATTTAGAATGATTTACTGACTAAAAGAGACGCAAAAATATGACTTTAAGGCTAAAAAAATGCATAGTTGCTATCAATAGATCAATTGCAAGTTATGCATGAAAGTCGCGTTTTAAATGCAAAAAGAGAATTGGTTCGAAGTGCCTTCAAACAATATCATGATTGAAAAACTGAGTGATATGCTTTTTAATGCTAAAATAATGCATTGTTGTCTTCAATAGATTAATTACAAGTTATGTAAGAAAATAATGTTTGAAGGGCGAAAATAGAATTCGTTTGAAATAATTTAGAATGATTTAATGACTAGAAGAGACTCAGTGACATGACTTAAAGGCTAAACAAATGCATTGTTGCCTTCAATAGATCAACTGCAAGTTACGCACGAAAGTCATGTTTAAAGGCTGAAATTTGTTCGAAGTGATTTAGAATGATTTACTGACTAAAAGAGATGCAAAAATATGACTTTAAGGCAAAAAAAATGCGTAGTTGCCATCAATAGATCAATTGCAAGTTATGCATGAAAGTCGCGTTTTAAATGCAAAAAGAGAATTGGTTCGAAGTGCCTTCAAACAATATCATGATTGAAAAACTGAGTGATATGCTTTTTAATGCTAAAATAATGCATTGTTGTCTTCAATAGATTAATTACAAGTTATGTAAGAGAATAATGTTTGAAGGGCGAAAATAGAATTCGTTTGAATTAATTTAGAATGATTTAATGACTAGAAGAGACTCAGTGACATGACTTTAAGGCTAAACAAATGCATTGTTGCCTATAATAGATCAACTGCAAGTTACGCACGAAAGTCATGTTTAAAGACGGAATTTCGTTCGAAGTGATTTGAAGGGCGAAAATAGAATTCGTTTGAATTAATTTAGAATGATTTAATGACTAGAAGAGACTCAGTGACATGACTTTAAGGCTAAACAAATGTATTGTTGCCTATAATAGATCAACTGCAAGTTACGCACGAAAGTCATGTTTAAAGACTGAATTTCGTTCGAAGTGATTTAGAATGATTTACTGACTAAAAGAGACGCAAAAATATGACTTTAAGGCTAAAAAAATGCATAGTTGCCATCAATAGATCAAATGCAACTTATGCATGAAAGTCGCGTTTTAAATGCAAAAAGAGAATTCGTTCGAAGTGCCTTCAAACAATTTAATGGTTGAAAAGACTGAGTGATATGCTTTTTAATGGTAAAATTATACAGTGTTGTCTTCAATAGATTAATTACAAGTTATGTAAGAAAATAATGTTTGAAGGGTGAAAATATAATTCGTTCGAATTAATTTAGAATGATTTCATGACTAGAAGAGACTCAGTGACATTACTTTAAGGCAAAACAAATGCATTGTTGCCTTCAATAGATCAACTACAAGTTATGCATGAAAGTCGCGTTTTAAATGCAAAAAGAGAATTGGTTCGAAGTGCCTTCAAACAATATCATGATTGAAAAACTGAGTGATATGCTTTTTAATGCTAAAATAATGCATTGTTGTCTTCAATAGATTAATTACAAGTTATGTAAGAGAATAATGTTTGAAGGGCGAAAATAGAATTCGTTTGAATTAATTTAGAATGATTTAATGACTAGAAGAGACTCAGTGACATGACTTTAAGGCTAAACAAATGCATTGTTGCCTATAATAGATAACCTGCAAGTTATGCACGAAAGTCATGTTTAAAGACTGAATTTCGTTCGAAGTGATTTAGAATGATTTACTGACTAAAAGAGATGCAAAAATATGACTTTAAGGCTAAAAAAATGCATAGTTGCCATCAATAGATCAAATGCAACTTATGCATGAAAGTCGCGTTTTAAATGCAAAAAGAGAATTCGTTCGAAGTGCCTTCAAACAATTTAATGGTTGAAAAGACTGAGTGATATGCTTTTTAATGGTAAAATTATACATTGTTGTCTTCAATAGATTAATTACAAGTTATGTAAGAAAATAATGTTTGAAAGGCGAAAATAGAATTCGTTCGAATTAATTTAGAATTTAATGACTAGAAGAGACTCAGTGACATTACTTTACGGCAAAACAAATGCATTGTTGCCTTCAATAGATCAACTGCAAGTTACGCACGAAAGTCATGTTTAAAGGCTGAAATTCGTTCGAAGTGATTTAGAATGATTTACTGACTAAAAGAGACGCAAAAATATGACTTTAAGGCTAAAAAAATGCATAGTTGCTATCAATAGATCAATTGCAAGTTATGCATGAAAGTCGCGTTTTAAATGCAAAAAGAGAATTGGTTTGAAGTGCCTTCAAACAATATCATGATTGAAAAACTGAGTCATATGCTTTTTAATGCTAAAATAATGCATTGTTGTCTTCAATTGATTAATTACAAGTTATGTAAGAAAATAATGTTTGAAGGGCGAAAATAGAATTCGTTCGTATTAATTTAGAATGATTTAATGACTAGAAGAGACTCAGTGACATGACTTTACGGATAAACAAATGCATTGTTGCCTTCAATAGATCAACTGCAAGTTATGCACGAAAGTCATGTTTAAAAGCTGAATTTCGTTCGAAGTGATTTAGAATGATTTACTGACTAAAAGAGACGCAAAATTATGACTTTAAGGCTAAAAAAATGCATAGTTGCTATCAATAGATCAATTGCAAGTTATGCATGAAAGTCGCGTTTTAAATGCAAAAAGAGAATTGGTTTGAAGTGCCTTCAAACAATATCATGATTTAAAAACTGAGTGATATGCTTTTTAATGCTAAAATAATGCATTGTTGTCTTCAATTGATTAATTACAAGTTATGTAAGAAAATAATGTTTGAAGGGCGAAAATAGAATTCGTTCGAATTAATTTAGAATGATTTAATGACTAGAAGAGACTCAGTGACATGACTTTAAGGCTAAACAAATGCATTGTTGCCTTCAATAGATCAACTGCAAGTTATGCACGAAAGTCATGTTTAAAAGGTGAATTTCGTCTGAAGTGATTTAGAATGATTTAATGAGTAAAAGAGACGCAAAAATATGACTTTAAGGCTAAAAAAATGCATAGTTGGCACCAATAGATATTTTGCAAGTTATGCATGAAAGTCACGTTTTAAATACAAAAATAGAATTGGTTCGAAGTGCCTTCAAACAATTTAATGATTGAAAAGACTGAGTGATATGCTTTTTAATGCTAAAATAATGCATTGTTGTTTTCAGTAGATTAATTACAAGTTATGTAAGAAAAAATGTTTGAAGGGCGAAAATATAATTCGTTCGAATTAATTTAGAATGATTTAATGACTAGAAGAGACTGAGTGACATGACTTTAAGGCTAAACAAATGCATTGTTGCCTATAATAGATCAACTGCAAGTTATGAACGAAAGTCATGTTTAAAGACTAAATTTCGTTCGAAGTGATTTAGAATGATTTACTGCCTAAAAGAGACGCAAAAATATGACTTTAAGGCTAAAAAAATGCATAGTTGGCACCAATAGATAAATTGCAAGTTATGCATGAAAGTCACGTTTTAAATACAAAAATAGAATTGGTTCGAAGTGCCTTCAAACAATTTAATGATTGAAAAGACTGAGTGATATGCTTTTTAATGCTAAAATAATGCATTGTTGTTTTCAGTAGATTAATTACAAGTTATGTAAGAAAATAATGTTTGAAAGGCGAAAATAGAATTCGTTCGAATTAATTTAGAATTATTTAATGACTAGAAGAGACTCAGTGACATTAATTTAAGGCAAAACAAATGCATTGTTGCCTTCAATAGATCAACTGCAAGTTACGCACGAAAGTCATGTTTAAAGGCTGAAATTCGTTCGAAGTGATTTAGAATGATTTACTGACTAAAAGAGACGCAAAAATATGACTTTAAGGCTAAAAAAATGCATAGTTGCCATCAATAGATCAAATGCAACTTATGCATGAAAGTCGCGTTTTAAATGCAAAAAGAGAATTCGTTCGAAGTGCCTTCAAACAATTTAATGGTTGAAAAGACTGAGTGATACGCTTTTTAATGGTAAAATTATACAGTTTTGTCTTCACTAGATTAATTACAAGTTATGTAAGAAAATAATGTTTGAAGGGTGAAAATATAATTCGTTCGAATTAATTTAGAATGATTTAATGACTAGAAGAGACTCAGTGACATTACTTTAAGGCAAAACAAATGCATTGTTGCCTTCAATAGATCAACTGCAAGTTACGCACGAAAGTCATGTTTAAAGGCTGAAATTCGTTCGAAGTGATTTAGAATGATTTACTGACTAAAGGAGACGCAAAAATATGACTTTAAGGCTAAAAAAATGCATAGTTGCTATCAATAGATCAATTGCAAGTTATGCATGAAAGTCGCGTTTTAAATGCAAAAAGAGAATTGGTTTGAAGTGCCTTCAAACAATATCATGATTGAAAAACTGAGTGATATGCTTTTTAATGCTAAAATAATGCATTGTTGTCTTCAATAGATTAATTACAAGTTATGTAAGAAAATAATGTTTGAAGGGCGAAAATAGAATTCGTTTGAATTAATTTAGAATGATTTAATGACTAGAAGAGACTGAGTGACATGATTTTAAGGCTAAACAAATGCATTGTTGCCTATAATAGATCAACTGCAAGTTATGAACGAAAGTCATGTTCAAAGACTAAATTTCGTTCGAAGTGATTTAGAATGATTTACTGCCTAAAAGAGACGCAAAAATATGACTTTAAGGCTAAAAAAATGCATAGGTGGCACCAATAGATAAATTGCAAGTTATGCATGAAAGTCACGTTTTAAATACAAAAATAGAATTGGTTCGAAGTGCCTTCAAACAATTTAATGGTTGAAAAGACTGAGTGATACGCTTTTTAATGGCAAAATTATACATTGTTGTCTTCAATAGATTAGTTACAAGTTATGTAAGAAAAAATGTTTGAAGGGCGAAAATACAATTCGTTCGAATTAATTTAGAATGATTTAATGACTAGAAGAGACTGAGTGACAAGACTTTAAGCCTAAACAAATGCATTGTTGCCTATAATAGATCAACTGCAAGTTACGCACGAAAGTCATGTTTAAAGGCTGAAATTCGTTTGAAGTGATTTACAATGATTTACTAACTAAAAGGGACGCAAAAATATGACTTTAAGGCAAAAAAAATGCATAGTTGCCATCAATAGATCAATTGCAAGTTATGCATGAAAGTCGCGTTTTAAATGCAAAAAGAGAATTCGTTCGAAGTGCCTTCAAACAATATCATGATTGAAAAACTGAGTGATATGCTTTTTAATGCTAAAATAATGCATTGTTGTCTTCAATTGATTAATTACAAGTTATGTAAGAAAATAATGTCTGAAGGGCGAAAATAGAATTCGTTCGTATTAATTTAGAATGATTTAATGACTAGAAGAGACTCAGTGACATGACTTTAAGGCTAAACAAATGCATTGTTGCCTTCAATAGACCAACTGCAAGTTATGCACGAAAGTCATGTTTAAAAGCTGAATTTCGTTCGAAGTGATTTAGAATGATTTACTGACTAAAAGAGACGCAAAAATATGACTTTAAGGCTAAAAAAATGCATAGTTGGCACCAATAGATAAATTGCAAGTTATGCATGAAAGTCACGTTTTAAATACAAAAATAGAATTGGTTCGAAGTGCCTTCAAACAATTTAATGATTGAAAAGACTGAGTGATATGCTTTTTAATGCTAAAATAATGCATTGTTGTTTTCAATAGATTAATTACAAGTTGTGTAAGAAAAAATGTTTGAAGGGCGAAAATATAATTCGTTCGAATTAATTTAGAATGATTTAATGACTAGAAGAGACTGAGTGACATGATTTTAAGGCTAAACAAATGCATTGTTGCCTATAATAGATCAACTGCAAGTTATGAACGAAAGTCATGTTCAAAGACTAAATTTCGTTCGAAGTGATTTAGAATGATTTACTGCCTAAAAGAGACGCAAAAATATGACTTTAAGGCTAAAAAAATGCATAGTTGCTATCAATAGATCAATTGCAAGTTATGCATGAAAGTCGCGTTTTAAATGCAAAAAGAGAATTCGTTCGAAGTGCCTTCAAACAATTTAATGGTTGAAAAGACTGAGTGATACGCTTTTTAAAGGCAAAATTATACATTGTTGTCTTCAATAGATTAGTTACAAGTTATGTAAGAAAAAATGTTTGAAGGGCGAAAATACAATTCGTTCGAATTAATTTAGAATGATTTAATGACTAGAAGAGACTGAGTGACATGACTTTAAGGCTAAACAAATGCATTGTTGCCTATAATAGATCAACTGCAAGTTACGCACGAAAGTCATGTTTAAAGACTGAATTTCGTTCGAAGTGATTTGAAGGGCGAAAATAGAATTCGTTTGAATTAATTTAGAATGATTTAATACCTAGAAGAGACTCAGTGACATGACTTTAAGGCTAAACAAATGCATTGTTGCCTTCAATAGATCAACTGCAAGTTATGCACGAAAGTCATGTTTAAAAGCTGAATTTTGTTCGAAGTGATTTAGAATGATTTACTGACTAAAAGAGACGCAAAAATATGACTTTAAGGCTAAAAAAATGCATAGTTGGCACCAATAGATAAATTGCAAGTTATGCATGAAAGTCACGTTTTAAATACAAAAATAGAATTGGTTCGAAGTGCCTTCAAACAATTTAATGGTTGAAAAGACTGAGTGATACGCTTTTTAATGGCAAAATTATACATTGTTGTCTTCAATAGATTAGTTACAAGTTATGTAAGAAAAAATGTTTGAAGGGCGAAAATACAATTCGTTCGAATTAATTAAGAATGATTTAATGACTAGAAGAGACTGAGTGACATGACTTTAAGGCTAAACAAATGCATTGTTGCCTATAATAGATCAACTGCAAGTTACGCACGAAAGTCATGTTTAAAGGCTGAAATTCGTTCAAAGTGATTTAAAATGATTTACTAACTAAAAGAGACGCAAAAATATGACTTTAAGGTAAAAAAAATGCATAGTTGCCATCAATAGATCAATTGCAAGTTATGCATGAAAGTCGCGTTTTAAATGCAAAAAGAGAATTCGTTCGAAGTGCCTTCAAACAATATCATGATTGAAAAACTGAGTGATATGCTTTTTAATGCTAAAATAATGCATTGTTGTCTTCAATAGATTAATTACAAGTTATGTAAGAAAATAATGTTTGAAGGGCGAAAATATAATTCGTTTGAAATAATTTAGAATGATTTAATGACTAGAAGAGACTCAGTGACATGACTTTAAGGCTAAACAAATGCATTGTTGCCTATAATAGATCAACTGCAAGTTACGCACGAAAGTCATGTTTAAAGACTGAATTTCGTTCGAAGTGATTTGAAGGGCGAAAATAGAATTCGTTTGAATTAATTTAGAATGATTTAATACCTAGAAGAGACTCAGTGACATGACTTTAAGGCTAAACAAATGCATTGTTGCCTATAATAGATCAACTGCAAGTTACGCACGAAAGTCATGTTTAAAGACTGAATTTCGTTCGAAGTGATTTAGAATGATTTACTGACTAAAAGAGACGCAAAAATATGACTTTAAGGCTAAAAAAATGCATAGTTGGCACCAATAGATAAATTGCAAGTTATGCATGAAAGTCACGTTTTAAATACAAAAATAGAATTGGTTCGAAGTGCCTTCAAACAATTTAATGATTGAAAAGACTGAGTGATATGCTTTTTAATGCTAAAATAATGAATTGTTGTTTTCAATAGATTAATTACAAGTTGTGTTAGAAAAAATGTTTGACGGGCGAAAATATAATTCGTTCGAATTAATTTAGAATGATTTAATGACTAGAAGAGACTGAGTGACATGATTTTAAGGCTAAACAAATGCATTGTTGCCTATAATAGATCAACTGCAAGTTATGAACGAAAGTCATGTTCAAAGACTAAATTTCGTTCGAAGTGATTTAGAATGATTTACTGACTAAAAGAGACGCAAAAATATGACTTTAAGGCCAAAAAATGCATAGTTGCCATCAATAGATCAATTGCAAGTTATGCATGAAAGTCGCGTTTTAAAAGCAAAAAGAGAATTCGTTCGAAGTGCCTTCAAACAATATCATGATTGAAAAACTGAGTGATATGCTTTTTAATGCTAAAATAATGCATTGTTGTCTTCAATAGATTAATTACAAGTTATGTAAGAAAATAATGTTTGAAGGGCGAAAATATAATTCGTTTGAAATAATTTAGAATGATTTAATGACTAGAAGAGACTCAGTGACATGACTTTAAGGCTAAACAAATGCATTGTTGCCTATAATAGATCAACTGCAAGTTACGCACGAAAGTCATGTTTAAAGACTGAATTTCGTTCGAAGTGATTTGAAGGGCGAAAATAGAATTCGTTTGAATTAATTTAGAATGATTTAATACCTAGAAGAGACTCAGTGACATGACTTTAAGGCTAAACAAATGCATTGTTGCCTATAATAGATCAACTGCAAGTTACGCACGAAAGTCATGTTTAAAGACTGAATTTCGTTCGAAGTGATTTAGAATGATTTACTGACTAAAAGAGACGCAAAAATATGACTTTAAGGCTAAAAAAATGCATAGTTGGCACCAATAGATAAATTGCAAGTTATGCATGAAAGTCACGTTTTAAATACAAAAATAGAATTGGTTCGAAGTGCCTTCAAACAATTTAATGATTGAAAAGACTGAGTGATATGCTTTTTAATGCTAAAATAATGAATTGTTGTTTTCAATAGATTAATTACAAGTTGTGTTAGAAAAAATGTTTGACGGGCGAAAATATAATTCGTTCGAATTAATTTAGAATGATTTAATGACTAGAAGAGACTGAGTGACATGATTTTAAGGCTAAACAAATGCATTGTTGCCTATAATAGATCAACTGCAAGTTATGAACGAAAGTCATGTTCAAAGACTAAATTTCGTTCGAAGTGATTTAGAATGATTTACTGACTAAAAGAGACGCAAAAATATGACTTTAAGGCCAAAAAATGCATAGTTGCCATCAATAGATCAATTGCAAGTTATGCATGAAAGTCGCGTTTTAAAAGCAAAAAGAGAATTGTTTCGAATTGCCTTCAAACAATATCATGATTGAAAAACTGAGTGATATGCTTTTTAATGCTAAAATAATGCATTGTTGTCTTCAATTGATTAATTACAAGTTATGTAAGAAAATAATGTTTGAAGGGCGAAAATAGAATTCGTTCGTATAAATTTAGAATGATTTAATGACTAGAAGAGACTCAGTGACATGACTGTAAGGCTAAACAAATGCATTGTTGCCTTCAATAGATCAACTACAAGTTACGCACGAAAGTCATGTTTAAAGGCTGAAATTCGTTCGAAGTGATTTAGAATGATTTACTGACTAAAAGAGACGCAAAAATATGACTTTAAGGCTAAAAAAATGCATAGTTGCTATCAATAGATCAATTGCAAGTTATGCATGAAAGTCGCGTTTTAAATGCAAAAAGAGAATTGGTTCGAAGTGCCTTCAAACAATATCATGATTGAAAAACTGAGTGATATGCTTTTTAATGCTAAAATAATGCATTGTTGTCTTCAATTGATTAATTACAAGTTATGTAAGAAAATAATGTTTGAAGGGCGAAAATAGAATTCGTTCGAATTAATTTAGAATGATTTAATGACTAGAAGAGACTGTGTGACATGACTTTAAGGCTAAACAAATGCATTGTTGCCTATAATAGATCAACTGCAAGTTATGAACGAAAGTCATGTTCAAAGACTAAATTTCGTTCGAAGTGATTTAGAATGATTTACTGCCTAAAAGAGACGCAAAAATATGACTTTAAGGCTAAAAAAATGCATAGTTGCTATCAATAGATCAATTGCAAGTTATGCATGAAAGTCGCGTTTTAAATGCAAAAAGAGAATTCGTTCGAAGTGCCTTCAAACAATTTAATGGTTGAAAAGACTGAGTGATACGCTTTTTAATGGCAAAATTATACATTGTTGTCTTCAATAGATTAGTTACAAGTTATGTAAGAAAAAATGTTTGAAGGGCGAAAATACAATTCGTTCGAATTAATTTAGAATGATTTAATGACTAGAAGAGACTGAGTGACATGACTTTAAGGCTAAACAAATGCATTGTTGCCTATAATAGATCAACTGCAAGTTACGCACGAAAGTCATGTTTAAAGGCTGAAATTCGTTCGAAGTGATTTAGAATGATTTACTGACTAAAAGAGACGCAAAAATATGACTTTAAGGCTAAACAAATGCATAGTTGCTATCAATAGATCAATTGCAAGTTATGCATGAAAGTCGCGTTTTAAATGCAAAAAGAGAATTGGTTCGAAGTGCCTTCAAACAATATCATGATTGAAAAACTGAGTGATATGCTTTTTAATGCTAAAATAATGCATTGTTGTCTTCAATTGATTAATTACAAGTTATGTAAGAAAATAATGTTTGAAGGGCGAAAATAGAATTCATTCGAATTAATTTAGAATGATTTAATGACTAGAAGAGACTCAGTGACATTACTTTAAGGCAAAACAAATGCATTGTTGCCTTCAATAGATCAACTGCAAGTTACGCACGAAAGTCATGTTTAAAGGCTGAAATTCGTTCGAAGTGATTTAGAATGATTTACTGACTAAAAGAGACGCAAAAATATGACTTTAAGGCTAAAAAAATGCATAGTTGCTATCAATAGATCAATTGTATGTTACGCATGAAAGTCGCGTTTTAAATGCAAAAAGAGAATTGGTTCGAAGTGCCTTCAAACAATATCATGATTGAAAAACTGAGTGATATGCTTTTTAATGCTAAAATAATGCATTGTTGTCTTCAATTGATTAATTACAAGTTATGTAAGAAAATAATGTTTGAAGGGCGAAAATAGAATTCGTTTGAATTAATTTAGAATGATTTAATGACTAGAAGAGACTCAGTGACATGACTTTAAGGCTAAACAAATGCATTGTTGCCTATAATAGATCAACTACAAGTTACGCACGAAAGTCATGTTTAAAGACTGAATTTCGTTCGAAGTGATTTAGAATGATTTACTGACTAAAAGAGACGCAAAAATATGACTTTAAGGCTAAAAAAATGCATATTTGCTATCAATAGATCAATTGCAAGTTATGCATGACAGTCGCGTTTTAAATGCAAAAAGAGAATTCGTTCGAAGTGCCTTCAAACAATTTAATGGTTGAAAAGACTCAGTGATATGCTTTTTAATGGTAAAATTATACATTTTTGTCTTCAATAGATTAATTACAAGTTATGTAAGAAAAAAGGTTTGAAGGCCGAAAATACAAATCGTTCGAATTAATTTAGAATAATTTAATGACTAGAAGAAACTGAGTGACATGACTTTAAGGCTAAACAAATGCATTGTTGCCTATAATAGATCAAATGCAAGTTACGCACGAAAGTCATGTTTAAAGACTAAATTTCGTTCGAAGTGATTTAGAATGATTTACTGACTAAAAGAGACGCAAAAATATGACTTTAAGGCTAAAAAAATGCATAGTTGCTATCAATAGATCAATTGTATGTTACGCATGAAAGTCGCGTTTTAAATGCAAAAAGAGAATTGGTTCGAAGTGCCTTCAAACAATATCATGATTGAAAAACTGAGTGATATGCTTTTTAATGCTAAAATAATGCATTGTTGTCTTCAATTGATTAATTACAAGTTATGTAAGAAAATAATGTTTGAAGGGCGAAAATAGAATTCGTTCGAATTAATTTAGAATGATTTAATGACTAGAAGAGACTCAGTGACATTACTTTAAGGCAAAACAAATGCATTGTTTCCTTCAATAGATCAACTGCAAGTTACGAACGAAAGTCATGTTTAAAGACTGAATTTCGTTCGAAGTGATTTAGAATGATTTACTGACTAAAAGAGACGCAAAAATATGACTTTAAGGCTAAAAAAATGCATAGTTGCCATCAATAGATCAAATGCAACATATGCATGAAAGTCGCGTTTTAAATGCAAAAAGAGAATTCGTTCGAAGTGCCTTCTAACAATTTAATGGTTGAAAAGACTGAGTGATATGCTTTTTAATGGTAAAATTATACATCGTTGTCTTCAATAGATTAATTACAAGTTATGTAAGAAAAAATGTTTGAAGGGCGAAAATATAATTCGTTCGAATTAATTTAGAATGATTTAATGACTAGAAGAGACTGAGTGACATGACTTTAAGGCTAAACAAATGCATTGTTGCCTATAATAGATCAACTGCAAGTTATGAACGAAAGTCATGTTTAAAGACTAAATTTCGTTCGAAGTGATTTAGAATGATTTACTGACTAAAAGAGACGCAAAAATATGACTTTAAGGCTAAAAAAATGCATAGTTGCTATCAATAGATCAATTGCAAGTTATGCATGACAGTCGCGTTTTAAATGCAAAAAGAGAATTCGTTCGAAGTGCCTTCAAATAATTTAATGGTTGAAAAGACTGAGTGATATGCTTTTTAATGGTAAAATTATACATTGTTGTCTTCAATAGATTAATTACAAGTTATGTAAGAAAATAATGTTTGAAAGGCGAAAATAGAATTCGTTCGAATTAATTTAGAATGATTTAATGACTAGAAGAGACTCAATGACATTACTTTAAGGCAAAACAAATGCATTGTTGCCTTCAATAGATCAACTGCAAGTTACGCACGAAAGTCATGTTTAAAGGCTGAAATTCGTTCGAAGTGATTTAGAATGATTTACTGACTAAAAGAGACGCAAAAATATGACTTTAAGGCAAAAAGAATGCGTAGTTGCCATCAATAGATCAATTGCAAGTTATGCATGAAAGTCGCGTTTTAAATGCAAAAAGAGAATTGGTTCGAAGTGCCTTCAAACAATATCATGATTGAAAAACTGAGTGATATGCTTTTTAATGCTAAAATAATGCATTGTTGTCTTCAATAGATTAATTACAAGTTATGTAAGAAAATAATGTTTGAAGGGCGAAAATAGAATTCGTTTGAATTAATTTAGAATGATTTAATGACTAGAAGAGACTCAGTGACATGACTTTAAGGCTAAACAAATGCATTGTTGCCTATAATAGATCAACTACAAGTTACGCACGAAAGTCATGTTTAAAGACTGAATTTCGTTCGAAGTGATTTAGAATGATTTACTGACTAAAAGAGACGCAAAAATATGACTTTAAGGCTAAAAAAATGCATAGTTGCCATCAATAGATCAAATGCAACTTATGCATGAAAGTCGCGTTTTAAATGCAAAAAGAGAATTCGTTCGAAGTGCCTTCAAACAATTTAATGGTTGAAAAGACTGAGTGATATGCTTTTTAATGGTAAAATTATACATTGTTGTCTTCAATAGATTAATTACAAGTTATGTAAGAAAATAATGTTTGAAGGGCGAAAACAGAATTCGTTCGAATTAATTTAGAATGATTTAATGACTAGAAGAGACTCAGTGACATTACTTTAAGGCAAAACAAATGCATTGTTTCCTTTAGTAGATCAACTGCAAGTTACGAACGAATGTCATGTTTAAAGACTGAATTTCGTTCGAAGTGATTTAGAATGATTTACAGACTAAAAGAGACGCAAAAATATGACTTTAAGTCTAAAAAAATGCATAGTTGCCATCAATAGATCAAATGCAACTTATGCATGAAAGTCGCGTTTTAAATGCAAAAAGAGAATTCGTTCGAAGTGCCTTCAAACAATTGAATGGTTGAAAAGACTGAGTGATATGCTTTTTAATTGTAAAATTATACATTTTTGTCTTCAATAGATTAATTACAAGTTATGTAAGAAAAAATGTTTGAAGGGCGAAAATATAATTCGTTCGAATTAATTTAGAATGATTTAATGACTAGAAGAGGCTGAGTGACATGACTTTAAGGCTAAAAAAATGCATTGTTGCCTATAATAGATCAACTGCAAGTTACGAACGAAAGTCATGTTTAAAGACTAAATTTCGTTCGAAGTGTTTTAGAATGATTTACTGACTAAAAGAGACGCAAAAATATGACTTTAAGGCTAAAAAATTGCATAGTTGCCATCAATAGATCAATTGCAACTTATGCATGAAAGTCGCGTTTCAAATGCAAAAAGAGAATTCGTTCGAAGTGCCTTCAAACAATTTGATGGTTGAAAAGACTGAGTGATATACTTTTTAATGGTAAAATTATACATTTTTGTCTTCAATAGATTAATTACAAGTTATGTAAGAAAAAATGTTTGAAGGGCGAAAATAGAATTCGTTCGAATTAATTTAGAATGATTTAATGACTCGAAGAGACTCAGTGACATGACTTTAAGGCTAAACAAATGCATTGTTGCCTATAATAGATCAACTGCAAGTTACGCACGAAAGTCATGTTTAAAGACTGAATTTCGTTTGAAGTGATTTAGAATGATTTACTGACTAAAAGAGACGCAAAAATATGACTTTAAGGCTAAAAAAATGCATAGTTGCTATCAATAGATCAATTGCAAGTTATGCATGAAAGTCGCGTTTTAAATGCAAAAAGAGAATTCGTTCGAAGTGCCTTCAAACAATTTAATGGTTGAAAAGACTGAGTGATATGCCTTTTAATGGTAAAATTATACATTGTTGTCTTCAATAGATTAATTACAAGTTATGTAAGAAAATAATGTTTGAAGGGCGAAAATAGAATTCGTTCGAATTAATTAAGAATGATTTAATGACTAGAAGAGACTCAGTGACATTACTTTAAGGCAAAACAAATGCATTGTTGCCTTCAATAGATCAACTGCAAGTTACGCACGAAAGTCATATTTAAAGGCTGAAATTCGTTCGAAGTGATTTAGAATGATTTACTGACTAAAAGAGACGCAAAAATATGACTTTAAGGCAAAAAAAATGCATAGTTGCCATCAATAGATCAAATGCAACTTATGCATGAAAGTCGCGTTTTAAATGCAAAAAGAGAATTCGTTCGAAGTGCCTTCAAACAGTTTAATGGTTGAAAAGACTGAGTGATATGCTTTTTAATGGTAAAATTATACATCGTTGTCTTCAATAGATTAATTACAAGTTATGTAAGAAAAAATGTTTGAAGGGCGAAAATACAATTCGTTCGAATTAATTTAGAATGATTTAATGACTAGAAGAGACTGAGTGACATGACTTTAAGGCTAAACAAATGCATTGTTGCCTATAATAGATCAACTGCAAGTTACGCACGAAAGTCATGTTTAAAGGTTGAAATTCGTTCGAAGTGATTTACAATGATTTACTAACTAAAAGGGACGCAAAAATATGACTTTAAGGCAAAAAAAATGCATAGTTGCCATCAATAGATCAATTGCAAGTTATGCATGAAAGTCGCGTTTTAAATGCAAAAAGAGAATTCGTTCGAAGTGCCTTCAAACAATATCATGATTGAAAAACTGAGTGATATGCTTTTTAATGCTAAAATAATGCATTGTTGTCTTCAATTGATTAATTACAAGTTATGTAAGAAAATAATGTCTGAAGGGCGAAAATAGAATTCGTTCGTATTAATTTAGAATGATTTAATGACTAGAAGAGACTCAGTGACATGACTTTAAGGCTAAACAAATGCATTGTTGCCTTCAATAGATCAACTGCAAGTTATGCACGAAAGTCATGTTTAAAAGGTGAATTTCGTTCGAAGTGATTTAGAATGATTTACTGACTAAAAGAGACGCAAAAATATGACTTTAAGGCTAAAAAAATGCATAGTTGGCACCAATAGATAAATTGCAAGTTATGCATGAAAGTCACGTTTTAAATACAAAAATAGAATTGGTTCGAAGTGCCTTCAAACAATTTAATGATTGAAAAGACTGAGTGATATGCTTTTTAATGCTAAAATAATGAATTGTTGTTTTCAATAGATTAATTACAAGTTGTGTAAGAAAAAATGTTTGACGGGCGAAAATATAATTCGTTCGAATTAATTTAGAATGATTTAATGACTAGAAGAGACTGAGTGACATGATTTTAAGGCTAAACAAATGCATTGTTGCCTATAATAGATCAACTGCAAGTTATGAACGAAAGTCATGTTCAAAGACTAAATTTCGTTCGAAGTGATTTAGAATGATTTACTGCCTAAAAGAGACGCAAAAATATGACTTTAAGGCTAAAAAAATGCATAGTTGCTATCAATAGATCAATTGCAAGTTATGCATGAAAGTCGCGTTTTAAATGCAAAAAGAGAATTCGTTCGAAGTGCCTTCAAACAATTTAATGGTTGAAAAGACTGAGTGATACGCTTTTTAAAGGCAAAATTATACATTGTTGTCTTCAATAGATTAGTTACAAGTTATGTAAGAAAAAATGTTTGAAGGGCGAAAATACAATTCGTTCGAATTAATTTAGAATGATTTAATGACTAGAAGAGACTGAGTGACATGACTTTAAGGCTAAACAAATGCATTGTTGCCTATAATAGATCAACTGCAAGTTACGCACGAAAGTCATGTTTAGAGACTGAATTTCGTTCGAAGTGATTTGAAGGGCGAAAATAGAATTCGTTTGAATTAATTTAGAATGATTTAATACCTAGAAGAGACTCAGTGACATGACTTTAAGGCTAAACAAATGCATTGTTGCCTTCAATAGATCAACTGCAAGTTATGCACGAAAGTCATGTTTAAAAGCTGAATTTTGTTCGAAGTGATTTAGAATGATTTACTGACTAAAAGAGACGCAAAAATATGACTTTAAGGCTAAAAAAATGCATAGTTGGCACCAATAGATAAATTGCAAGTTATGCATGAAAGTCACGTTTTAAATACAAAAATAGAATTGGTTCGAAGTGCCTTCAAACAATTTAATGGTTGAAAAGACTGAGTGATACGCTTTTTAATGGCAAAATTATACATTGTTGTCTTCAATAGATTAGTTACAAGTTATGTAAGAAAAAATGTTTGAAGGGCGAAAATACAATTCGTTCGAATTAATTAAGAATGATTTAATGACTAGAAGAGACTGAGTGACATGACTTTAAGGCTAAACAAATGCATTGTTGCCTATAATAGATCAACTGCAAGTTACGCACGAAAGTCATGTTTAAAGGCTGAAATTCGTTCGAAGTGATTTAAAATGATTTACTAACTAAAAGAGACGCAAAAATATGACTTTAAGGTAAAAAAAATGCATAGTTGCCATCAATAGATCAATTGCAAGTTATGCATGAAAGTCGCGTTTTAAATGCAAAAAGAGAATTCGTTCGAAGTGCCTTCAAACAATATCATGATTGAAAAACTGAGTGATATGCTTTTTAATGCTAAAATAATGCATTGTTGTCTTCAATAGATTAATTACAAGTTATGTAAGAAAATAATGTTTGAAGGGCGAAAATATAATTCGTTTGAAATAATTTAGAATGATTTAATGACTAGAAGAGACTCAGTGACATGACTTTAAGGCTAAACAAATGCATTGTTGCCTATAATAGATCAACTGCAAGTTACGCACGAAAGTCATGTTTAAAGACTGAATTTCGTTCGAAGTGATTTGAAGGGCGAAAATAGAATTCGTTTGAATTAATTTAGAATGATTTAATACCTAGAAGAGACTCAGTGACATGACTTTAAGGCTAAACAAATGCATTGTTGCCTATAATAGATCAACTGCAAGTTACGCACGAAAGTCATGTTTAAAGACTGAATTTCGTTCGAAGTGATTTAGAATGATTTACTGACTAAAAGAGACGCAAAAATATGACTTTAAGGCTAAAAAAATGCATTGTTTCCATCAATAGATCAAATGCAACTTATGCATGAAAGTCGCGTTTTAAATGCAAAAAGAGAATTCGTTCGAAGTGCCTTCAAACAATTTAATGGTTGAAAAGACTGAGTGATATGCTTTTTAATGGTAAAATTATACAATGTTGTCTTCAATAGATTAATTACAAGTTATGTAAGAAAATAATGTTTGAAGGGCGAAAATATAATTCGTTCGAATTAATTTAGAATGATTTAATGACTAGAAGAGACTCAGTGACATTACTTTAAGGCAAAACAAATGCATTGTTGCCTTCAATAGATCAACTGCAAGTTACGCACGAAAGTCATTTTTAAAGGCTGAAATTCGTTCGAAGTGATTTAGAATGATTTACTGACTAAAAGAGACGCAAAAATATGACTTTAAGGCTAAAAAAATGCATAGTTGCTATCAATAGATCAATTGCAAGTTATGCATGAAAGTCGCGTTTTAAATGCAAAAAGAGAATTGGTTCGAATTGCCTTCAAACAATATCATGATTGAAAAACTGAGTGATATGCTTTTTAATGCTAAAATAATGCATTGTTGTCTTCAATTGATTAATTACAAGTTATGTAAGAAAATAATGTTTGAAGGGCGAAAATAGAATTCGTTCGTATAAATTTAGAATGATTTAATGACTAGAAGAGACTCAGTGACATGACTGTAAGGCTAAACAAATGCATTGTTGCCTTCAATAGATCAACTGCAAGTTACGCACGAAAGTCATGTTTAAAGGCTGAAATTCGTTCGAAGTGATTTAGAATGATTTACTGACTAAAAGAGACGCAAAAATATGACTTTAAGGCTAAAAAAATGCATAGTTGCTATCAATAGATCAATTGCAAGTTATGCATGAAAGTCGCGTTTTAAATGCAAAAAGAGAATTGGTCCGAAGTGCCTTCAAACAATATCATGATTGAAAAACTGAGTGATATGCTTTTTAATGCTAAAATAATGCATTGTTGTCTTCAATTGATTAATTACAAGTTATGTAAGAAAATAATGTTTGAAGGGCGAAAATAGAATTCGTTCGAATTAATTTAGAATGATTTAATGACTAGAAGAGACTCAGTGACATGACTTTAAGGCTAAACAAATGCATTGTTGCCTTCAATAGGTCAACTGCAAGTTATGCACGAAAGTCATGTTTAAAAGCTGAATTTCGTTCGAAGTGATTTAGAATGATTTACTGACTAAAAGAGACGCAAAAATATGACTTTAAGGCTAAAAAAATGCATAGTTGGCACCAATAGATAAATTGCAAGTTATGCATGAAAGTCACGTTTTAAATACAAAAATAGAATTGGTTCGAAGTGCCTTCAAACAATTTAATGATTGAAAAGTCTGAGTGATATGCTTTTTAATGCTAAAATAATGCATTGTTGTTTTCAATAGATTAATTACAAGTTATGTAAGAAAAAATGTTTGAAGGGCGAAAATATAATTCGTTCGAATTAATTTAGAATGATTTAATGACTAGAAGAGACTGTGTGACATGATTTTAAGGCTAAACAAATGCATTGTTGCCTATAATAGATCAACTGCAAGTTATGAACGAAAGTCATGTTCAAAGACTAAATTTCGTTCGAAGTGATTTAGAATGATTTACTGCCTAAAAGAGACGCAAAAATATGACTTTAAGGCTAAAAAAATGCATAGTTGCTATCAATAGATCAATTGCAAGTTATGCATGAAAGTCGCGTTTTAAATGCAAAAAGAGAATTCGTTCGAAGTGCCTTCAAACAATTTAATGGTTGAAAAGACTGAGTGATACGCTTTTTAATGGCAAAATTATACATTGTTGTCTTCAATAGATTAGTTACAAGTTATGTAAGAAAAAATGTTTGAAGGGCGAAAATACAATTCGTTCGAATTAATTTAGAATGATTTAATGACTAGAAGAGACTGAGTGACATGACTTTAAGGCTAAACAAATGCATTGTTGCCTATAATAGATCAACTGCAAGTTACGCACGAAAGTCATGTTTAAAGGCTGAAATTCGTTCGAAGTGATTTAGAATGATTTACTGACGAAAAGAGACGCAAAAATATGACTTTAAGGCTAAACAAATGCATAGTTGCTATCAATAGATCAATTGCAAGTTATGCATGAAAGTCGCGTTTTAAATGCAAAAAGAGAATTGGTTCGAAGTGCCTTCAAACAATATCATGATTGAAAAACTGAGTGATATGCTTTTTAATGCTAAAATAATGCATTGTTGTCTTCAATTGATTAATTACAAGTTATGTAAGAAAATAATGTTTGAAGGGCGAAAATAGAATTCGTTCGAATTAATTTAGAATGATTTAATGACTAGAAGAGACTCAGTGACATTACTTTAAGGCAAAACAAATGCATTGTTGCCTTCAATAGATCAACTGCAAGTTACGCACGAAAGTCATGTTTAAAGGCTGAAATTCGTTCGAAGTGATTTAGAATGATTTACTGACTAAAAGAGACGCAAAAATATGACTTTAAGGCTAAAAAAATGCATAGTTGCTATCAATAGATCAATTGTATGTTACGCATGAAAGTCGCGTTTTAAATGCAAAAAGAGAATTGGTTCGAAGTGCCTTCAAACAATATCATGATTGAAAAACTGAGTGATATGCTTTTTAATGCTAAAATAATGCATTGTTGTCTTCAATTGATTAATTACAAGTTATGTAAGAAAATAATGTTTGAAGGGCGAAAATAGAATTCGTTTGAATTAATTTAGAATGATTTAATGACTAGAAGAGACTCAGTGACATGACTTTAAGGCTAAACAAATGCATTGTTGCCTATAATAGATCAACTACAAGTTACGCACGAAAGTCATGTTTAAAGACTGAATTTCGTTCGAAGTGATTTAGAATGATTTACTGACTAAAAGAGACGCAAAAATATGACTTTAAGGCTAAAAAAATGCATATTTGCTATCAATAGATCAATTGCAAGTTATGCATGACAGTCGCGTTTTAAATGCAAAAAGAGAATTCGTTCGAAGTGCCTTCAAACAATTTAATGGTTGAAAAGACTCAGTGATATGCTTTTTAATGGTAAAATTATACATTTTTGTCTTCAATAGATTAATTACAAGTTATGTAAGAAAAAATGTTTGAAGGCCGAAAATACAAATCGTTCGAATTAATTTAGAATAATTTAATGACTAGAAGAGACTGAGTGACATGACTTTAAGGCTAAACAAATGCATTGTTGCCTATAATAGATCAACTGCAAGTTACGCACGAAAGTCATGTTTAAAGACTAAATTTCGTTCGAAGTGATTTAGAATGATTTACTGACTAAAAGAGACGCAAAAATATGACTTTAAGGCTAAAAAAATGCATAGTTGCTATCAATAAATCAATTGCAAGTTGTGCATGAAAGTCGCGTTTTAAATGCAAAAAGAGAATTCGTTGGAAATGCCTTCAAACAATTTAATGGTTGAAAACACTGAGTGATATGCTTTTTAATGGTAAAATTATACATTGTTGTCTTCAATAGATTAATTACAAGTTATGTAAGAAAATAATGTTTGAAGGGCGAAAATAGAATTCGTTCGAATTAATTTAGAATGATTTAATGACTAGAAGAGACTCAGTGACATTACTTTAAGGCAAAACAAATGCATTGTTGCCTTCAATAGATCAACTGCAAGTTACGCACGAAAGTCATGTTTAAAGGCTGAAATTCGTTCGAAGTGATTTAGAATGATTTACTGACTAAAAGAGACGCAAAAATATAACTTTAAGGCAAAAAGAATGCGTAGTTGCCATCAATAGATCAATTGCAAGTTATGCATGAAAGTCGCGTTTTAAATGCAAAAAGAGAATTGGTTCGAAGTGCCTTCAAACAATATCATGATTGAAAAACTGAGTGATATGCTTTTTAATGCTAAAATAATGCATTGTTGTCTTCAATAGATTAATTACAAGTTATGTAAGAAAAAATGTTTGAAGGCCGAAAATACAAATCGTTCGAATTAATTTAGAATAATTTAATGACTAGAAGAGACTGAGTGACATGACTTTAAGGCTAAACAAATGCATTGTTGCCTATAATAGATCAACTGCAAGTTACGCACGAAAGTCATGTTTAAAGACTAAATTTCGTTCGAAGTGATTTAGAATGATTTACTGACCAAAAGAGACGCAAAAATATGACTTTAAGGCTAAAAAAATGCATAGTTGCTATCAATAGATCAATTGCAAGTTATGCATGACAGTCGCGTTTTAAATGCAAAAAGAGAATTCGTTCGAAGTGCCTTCAAATAATTTAATGGTTGAAAAGACTGAGTGATATGCTTTTTAATGGTAAAATTATACATTGTTGTCTTCAATAGATTAATTACAAGTTATGTAAGAAAATAATGTTTGAAAGGCGAAAATAGAATTCGTTCGAATTAATTTAGAATGATTTAATGACTAGAAGAGACTCAATGACATTACTTTAAGGCAAAACAAATGCATTGTTGCCTTCAATAGATCAACTGCAAGTTACGCACGAAAGTCATGTTTAAAGGCTGAAATTCGTTCGAAGTGATTTAGAATGATTTACTGACTAAAAGAGACGCAAAAATATAACTTTAAGGCAAAAAGAATGCGTAGTTGCCATCAATAGATCAATTGCAAGTTATGCATGAAAGTCGCGTTTTAAATGCAAAAAGAGAATTGGTTCGAAGTGCCTTCAAACAATATCATGATTGAAAAACTGAGTGATATGCTTTTTAATGCTAAAATAATGCATTGTTGTCTTCAATAGATTAATTACAAGTTATGTAAGAAAATAATGTTTGAAGGGCGAAAATAGAATTCGTTTGAATTAATTTAGAATGATTTAATGACTAGAAGAGACTCAGTGACATGACTTTAAGGCTAAACAAATGCATTGTTGCCTATAATAGATCAACTACAAGTTACGCACGAAAGTCATGTTTAAAGACTGAATTTCGTTCGAAGTGATTTAGAATGATTTACTGACTAAAAGAGACGCAAAAATATGACTTTAAGGCTAAAAAAATGCATAGTTGCCATCAATAGATCAAATGCAACTTATGCATGAAAGTCGCGTTTTAAATGCAAAAAGAGAATTCGTTCGAAGTGCCTTCAAACAATTTAATGGTTGAAAAGACTGAGTGATATGCTTTTTAATGGTAAAATTATACATTGTTGTCTTCAATAGATTAATTACAAGTTATGTAAGAAAATAATGTTTGAAGGGCGAAAACAGAATTCGTTCGAATTAATTTAGAATGATTTAATGACTAGAAGAGACTTAGTGACATTACTTTAAGGCAAAACAAATGCATTGTTTCCTTTAATAGATCAACTGCAAGTTACGAACGAATGTCATGTTTAAAGACTGAATTTCGTTCGAAGTGATTTAGAATGATTTACAGACTAAAAGAGACGCAAAAATATGACTTTAAGTCTAAAAAAATGCATAGTTGCCATCAATAGATCAAATGCAACTTATGCATGAAAGTCGCGTTTTAAATGCAAAAAGAGAATTCGTTCGAAGTGCCTTCAAACAATTGAATGGTTGAAAAGACTGAGTGATATGCTTTTTAATTGTAAAATTATACATTTTTGTCTTCAATAGATTAATTACAAGTTATGTAAGAAAAAATGTTTGAAGGGCGAAAATATAATTCGTTCGAATTAATTTAGAATGATTTAATGACTAGAAGAGGCTGAGTGACATGACTTTAAGGCTAAAAAAATGCATTGTTGCCTATAATAGATCAACTGCAAGTTACGAACGAAAGTCATGTTTAAAGACTAAATTTCGTTCGAAGTGTTTTAGAATGATTTACTGACTAAAAGAGACGCAAAAATATGACTTTAAGGCTAAAAAAATGCATAGTTGCCATCAATAGATCAATTGCAACTTATGCATGAAAGTCGCGTTTTAAATGGAAAAAGAGAATTCGTTCGAAGTGCCTTCAAACAATTTGATGGTTGAAAAGACTGAGTGATATACTTTTTAATGGTAAAATTATACATTTTTGTCTTCAATAGATTAATTACAAGTTATGTAAGAAAAAATGTTTGAAGGGAGAAAATAGAATTCGTTCGAATTAATTTAGAATGATTTAATGACTCGAAGAGACTCAGTGACATGACTTTAAGGCTAAACAAATGCATTGTTGCCTATAATAGATCAACTGCAAGTTACGCACGAAAGTCATGTTTAAAGACTGAATTTCGTTTGAAGTGATTTAGAATGATTTACTGACTAAAAGAGACGCAAAAATATGACTTTAAGGCTAAAAAAATGCATAGTTGCCATCAATAGATCAAATGCAACTTATGCATGAAAGTCGCGTTTTAAATGCAAAAAGAGAATTCGTTCGAAGTGCCTTCAAACAATTTAATGGTTGAAAAGACTGAGTGATATGCTTTTTAATGGTAAAATTATACATTTTTGTCTTCAATAGATTAAATACAAGTTATGTAAGAAAAAATGTTTGAAGGGCGAAAATATAATTCGTTCGAATTAATTTAGAATGATTTAATGACTAGAAGAGACTGCGTGACATGACTTTAAGGCTAAACAAATGCATTGTTGCCTATAATAGATCAACTGCTAGTTACGAACGAAAGTCATGTTTAAAGACTAAATTTCGTTCGAAGTGATTTAGAATGATTTACTGACTAAAAGAGAAACAAAAATATGACTTTAAGGCTAAAAAAATGCATAGTTGCTATCAATAGATCAATTGCAAGTTATGCATGAAAGTCGCGTTTTAAATGCAAAAAGAGAATTCGTTCGAAGTGCCTTCAAACAATTTAATGGTTGAAAAGACTGAGTGATATGCCTTTTAATGGTAAAATTATACATTGTTGTCTTCAATAGATTAATTACAAGTTATGTAAGAAAATAATGTTTGAAGGGCGAAAATAGAATTCGTTCGAATTAATTAAGAATGATTTAATGACTAGAAGAGACTCAGTGACATTACTTTAAGGCAAAACAAATGCATTGTTGCCTTCAATAGATCAACTGCAAGTTACGCACGAAAGTCATATTTAAAGGCTGAAATTCGTTCGAAGTGATTTAGAATGATTTACTGACTAAAAGAGACGCAAAAATATGACTTTAAGGCAAAAAAAATGCATAGTTGCCATCAATAGATCAAATGCAACTTATGCATGAAAGTCGCGTTTTAAATGCAAAAAGAGAATTCGTTCGAAGTGCCTTCAAACAGTTTAATGGTTGAAAAGACTGAGTGATATGCTTTTTAATGGTAAAATTATACATTTTTGTCTTCAATAGATTAATTACAAGTTATGTAAGAAAAAATGTTTGAAGGGCGAAAATATAATTCGTTCGAATTAATTTAGAATGATTTAATAACTAGAAGAGGCTAAGTGACATGACTTTAAGGCTAAACAAATGCATTGTTGCCTATAATAGATCAACTGCAAGTTACGCACGAAAGTCATGTTTAAAGACTGAATTTCATTCGAAGTGATTTAGAATGATTTACTGACTAAAAGAGACGTAAAAATATGACTTTAAGGCTAAAAAAATGCATAGTTGCCATCAATAGATCAAATGCAACTTATGCATGAAAGTCGCGTTTGAAATGCAAAAAGAGAATTCGTTTGAAGTGCCTTCAAACAATTTAATGGTTGAAAAGACTGACTGATATGCTTTTTAATGGTAAAATTATACATTGTTGTCTTCAATAGATTAATTAAAAGTTATGTAAGAAAAAATGTTTGAAGGGCGAAAATATAATTCGTTCGAATTAATTTAGAATGATTTAATGACTAGAAGTGACTGAGTGACATGACTTTAAGGCTAAACAAATGCATTGTTGCCTTCAATAGATCAACTCCAAGTTACGCACGAAAGTCATGTTTAAAGACTAAATTTCGTTCGAGGTGATTTAGAATGATTTACTGACTAAAAGAGACGCAAAAATGTGACTCGAAGGCTAGAAAAATGCATAGTTGCTATCAATAGATGAATTGCAAGTTATGCATGAAAGTCGCGTTTTAAATGCAAAAAGAGAATTGGGTCGAAGTGCCTTCAAACAATATCATGATTGAAAAACTAACTGATATGATTTTTAATGCTAAAATAATGCATTGTTGTCTTCAATAGATTAATTACAAGTTATGTAAGAAAATAATGTTTGAAGGGCGAAAATATAATTCGTTTGAAATAATTTAGAATGATTTAATGACTAGAAGAGACTCAGTGACATGACTTTAAGGCTAAACAAATGCATTGTTGCCTATAATAGATCAACTGCAAGTTACGCACGAAAGTCATGTTTAAAGACTGAATTTCGTTCGAAGTGATTTGAAGGGCGAAAATAGAATTCGTTTGAATTAATTTAGAATGATTTAATACCTAGAAGAGACTCAGTGACATGACTTTAAGGCTAAACAAATGCATTGTTGCCTATAATAGATCAACTGCAAGTTACGCACGAAAGTCATGTTTAAAGACTGAATTTCGTTCGAAGTGATTTAGAATGATTTACTGACTAAAAGAGACGCAAAAATATGACTTTAAGGCTAAAACAATGCATTGTTTCCATCAATAGATCAAATGCAACTTATGCATGAAAGTCGCGTTTTAAATGCAAAAAGAGAATTCGTTCGAAGTGCCTTCAAACAATTTAATGGTTGAAAAGACTGAGTGATATGCTTTTTAATGGTAAAATTATACAATGTTGTCTTCAATAGATTAATTACAAGTTATGTAAGAAAATAATGTTTGAAGGGCGAAAATATAATTCGTTCGAATTAATTTAGAATGATTTAATGACTAGAAGAGACTCAGTGACATTACTTTAAGGCAAAACAAATGCATTGTTGCCTTCAATAGATCAACTGCAAGTTACGCACGAAAGTCATTTTTAAAGGCTGAAATTCGTTCGAAGTGATTTAGAATGATTTACTGACTAAAAGAGACGCAAAAATATGACTTTAAGGCTAAAAAAATGCATAGTTGCTATCAATAGATCAATTGCAAGTTATGCATGAAAGTCGCGTTTTAAATGCAAAAAGAGAATTGGTTCGAATTGCCTTCAAACAATATCATGATTGAAAAACTGAGTGATATGCTTTTTAATGCTAAAATAATGCATTGTTGTCTTCAATTGATTAATTACAAGTTATGTAAGAAAATAATGTTTGAAGGGCGAAAATAGAATTCGTTCGTATAAATTTAGAATGATTTAATGACTAGAAGAGACTCAGTGACATGACTGTAAGGCTAAACAAATGCATTGTTGCCTTCAATAGATCAACTGCAAGTTACGCACGAAAGTCATGTTTAAAGGCTGAAATTCGTTCGAAGTGATTTAGAATGATTTACTGACTAAAAGAGACGCAAAAATATGACTTTAAGGCTAAAAAAATGCATAGTTGCTATCAATAGATCAATTGCAAGTTATGCATGAAAGTCGCGTTTTAAATGCAAAAAGAGAATTGGTCCGAAGTGCCTTCAAAAAATATCATGATTGAAAAACTGAGTGATATGCTTTTTAATGCTAAAATAATGCATTGTTGTCTTCAATTGATTAATTACAAGTTATGTAAGAAAATAATGTTTGAAGGGCGAAAATAGAATTCGTTCGAATTAATTTAGAATGATTTAATGACTAGAAGAGACTCAGTGACATGACTTTAAGGCTAAACAAATGCATTGTTGCCTTCAATAGGTCAACTGCAAGTTATGCACGAAAGTCATGTTTAAAAGCTGAATTTCGTTCGAAGTGATTTAGAATGATTTACTGACTAAAAGAGACGCAAAAATATGACTTTAAGGCTAAAAAAATGCATAGTTGGCACCAATAGATAAATTGCAAGTTATGCATGAAAGTCACGTTTTAAATACAAAAATAGAATTGGTTCGAAGTGCCTTCAAACAATTTAATGATTGAAAAGTCTGAGTGATATGCTTTTTAATGCTAAAATAATGCATTGTTGTTTTCAATAGATTAATTACAAGTTATGTAAGAAAAAATGTTTGAAGGGCGAAAATATAATTCGTTCGAATTAATTTAGAATGATTTAATGACTAGAAGAGACTGTGTGACATGATTTTAAGGCTAAACAAATGCATTGTTGCCTATAATAGATCAACTGCAAGTTATGAACGAAAGTCATGTTCAAAGACTAAATTTCGTTCGAAGTGATTTAGAATGATTTACTGCCTAAAAGAGACGCAAAAATATGACTTTAAGGCTAAAAAAATGCATAGTTGCTATCAATAGATCAATTGCAAGTTATGCATGAAAGTCGCGTTTTAAATGCAAAAAGAGAATTCGTTCGAAGTGCCTTCAAACAATTTAATGGTTGAAAAGACTGAGTGATACGCTTTTTAATGGCAAAATTATACATTGTTGTCTTCAATAGATTAGTTACAAGTTATGTAAGAAAAAATGTTTGAAGGGCGAAAATACAATTCGTTCGAATTAATTTAGAATGATTTAATGACTAGAAGAGACTGAGTGACATGACTTTAAGGCTAAACAAATGCATTGTTGCCTATAATAGATCAACTGCAAGTTACGCACGAAAGTCATGTTTAAAGGCTGAAATTCGTTCGAAGTGATTTAGAATGATTTACTGACTAAAAGAGACGCAAAAATATGACTTTAAGGCTAAACAAATGCATAGTTGCTATCAATAGATCAATTGCAAGTTATGCATGAAAGTCGCGTTTTAAATGCAAAAAGAGAATTGGTTCGAAGTGCCTTCAAACAATATCATGATTGAAAAACTGAGTGATATGCTTTTTAATGCTAAAATAATGCATTGTTGTCTTCAATTGATTAATTACAAGTTATGTAAGAAAATAATGTTTGAAGGGCGAAAATAGAATTCGTTCGAATTAATTTAGAATGATTTAATGACTAGAAGAGACTCAGTGACATTACTTTAAGGCAAAACAAATGCATTGTTGCCTTCAATAGATCAACTGCAAGTTACGCACGAAAGTCATGTTTAAAGGCTGAAATTCGTTCGAAGTGATTTAGAATGATTTACTGACTAAAAGAGACGCAAAAATATGACTTTAAGGCTAAAAAAATGCATAGTTGCTATCAATAGATCAATTGTATGTTACGCATGAAAGTCGCGTTTTAAATGCAAAAAGAGAATTGGTTCGAAGTGCCTTCAAACAATATCATGATTGAAAAACTGAGTGATATGCTTTTTAATGCTAAAATAATGCATTGTTGTCTTCAATTGATTAATTACAAGTTATGTAAGAAAATAATGTTTGAAGGGCGAAAATAGAATTCGTTTGAATTAATTTAGAATGATTTAATGACTAGAAGAGACTCAGTGACATGACTTTAAGGCTAAACAAATGCATTGTTGCCTATAATAGATCAACTACAAGTTACGCACGAAAGTCATGTTTAAAGACTGAATTTCGTTCGAAGTGATTTAGAATGATTTACTGACTAAAAGAGACGCAAAAATATGACTTTAAGGCTAAAAAAATGCATATTTGCTATCAATAGATCAATTGCAAGTTATGCATGACAGTCGCGTTTTAAATGCAAAAAGAGAATTCGTTCGAAGTGCCTTCAAACAATTTAATGGTTGAAAAGACTCAGTGATATGCTTTTTAATGGTAAAATTATACATTTTTGTCTTCAATAGATTAATTACAAGTTATGTAAGAAAAAATGTTTGAAGGCCGAAAATACAAATCGTTCGAATTAATTTAGAATAATTTAATGACTAGAAGAGACTGAGTGACATGACTTTAAGGCTAAACAAATGCATTGTTGCCTATAATAGATCAACTGCAAGTTACGCACGAAAGTCATGTTTAAAGACTAAATTTCGTTCGAAGTGATTTAGAATGATTTACTGACTAAAAGAGACGCAAAAATATGACTTTAAGGCTAAAAAAATGCATAGTTGCTATCAATAGATCAATTGCAAGTTGTGCATGAAAGTCGCGTTTTAAATGCAAAAAGAGAATTCGTTGGAAATGCCTTCAAACAATTTAATGGTTGAAAACACTGAGTGATATGCTTTTTAATGGTAAAATTATACATTGTTGTCTTCAATAGATTAATTACAAGTTATGTAAGAAAATAATGTTTGAAGGGCGAAAATAGAATTCGTTCGAATTAATTTAGAATGATTTAATGACTAGAAGAGACTCAGTGACATTACTTTAAGGCAAAACAAATGCATTGTTGCCTTCAATAGATCAACTGCAAGTTACGCACGAAAGTCATGTTTAAAGGCTGAAATTCGTTCGAAGTGATTTAGAATGATTTACTGACTAAAAGAGACGCAAAAATATAACTTTAAGGCAAAAAGAATGCGTAGTTGCCATCAATAGATCAATTGCAAGTTATGCATGAAAGTCGCGTTTTAAATGCAAAAAGAGAATTGGTTCGAAGTGCCTTCAAACAATATCATGATTGAAAAACTGAGTGATATGCTTTTTAATGCTAAAATAATGCATTGTTGTCTTCAATAGATTAATTACAAGTTATGTAAGAAAAAATGTTTGAAGGCCGAAAATACAAATCGTTCGAATTAATTTAGAATAATTTAATGACTAGAAGAGACTGAGTGACATGACTTTAAGGCTAAACAAATGCATTGTTGCCTATAATAGATCAACTGCAAGTTACGCACGAAAGTCATGTTTAAAGACTAAATTTCGTTCGAAGTGATTTAGAATGATTTACTGACTAAAAGAGACGCAAAAATATGACTTTAAGGCTAAAAAAATGCATAGTTGCTATCAATAGATCAATTGCAAGTTATGCATGACAGTCGCGTTTTAAATGCAAAAAGAGAATTCGTTCGAAGTGCCTTCAAATAATTTAATGGTTGAAAAGACTGAGTGATATGCTTTTTAATGGTAAAATTATACATTGTTGTCTTCAATAGATTAATTACAAGTTATGTAAGAAAATAATGTTTGAAAGGCGAAAATAGAATTCGTTCGAATTAATTTAGAATGATTTAATGACTAGAAGAGACTCAATGACATTACTTTAAGGCAAAACAAATGCATTGTTGCCTTCAATAGATCAACTGCAAGTTACGCACGAAAGTCATGTTTAAAGGCTGAAATTCGTTCGAAGTGATTTAGAATGATTTACTGACTAAAAGAGACGCAAAAATATAACTTTAAGGCAAAAAGAATGCGTAGTTGCCATCAATAGATCAATTGCAAGTTATGCATGAAAGTCGCGTTTTAAATGCAAAAAGAGAATTGGTTCGAAGTGCCTTCAAACAATATCATGATTGAAAAACTGAGTGATATGCTTTTTAATGCTAAAATAATGCATCGTTGTCTTCAATAGATTAATTACAAGTTATGTAAGAAAATAATGTTTGAAGGGCGAAAATAGAATTCGTTTGAATTAATTTAGAATGATTTAATGACTAGAAGAGACTCAGTGACATGACTTTAAGGCTAAACAAATGCATTGTTGCCTATAATAGATCAACTACAAGTTACGCACGAAAGTCATGTTTAAAGACTGAATTTCGTTCGAAGTGATTTAGAATGATTTACTGACTAAAAGAGACGCAAAAATATGACTTTAAGGCTAAAAAAATGCATAGTTGCCATCAATAGATCAAATGCAACTTATGCATGAAAGTCGCGTTTTAAATGCAAAAAGAGAATTCGTTCGAAGTGCCTTCAAACAATTTAATGGTTGAAAAGACTGAGTGATATGCTTTTTAATGGTAAAATTATACATTGTTGTCTTCAATAGATTAATTACAAGTTATGTAAGAAAATAATGTTTGAAGGGCGAAAACAGAATTCGTTCGAATTAATTTAGAATGATTTAATGACTAGAAGAGACTCAGTGACATTACTTTAAGGCAAAACAAATGCATTGTTTCCTTTAATAGATCAACTGCAAGTTACGAACGAATGTCATGTTTAAAGACTGAATTTCGTTCGAAGTGATTTAGAATGATTTACAGACTAAAAGAGACGCAAAAATATGACTTTAAGTCTAAAAAAATGCATAGTTGCCATCAATAGATCAAATGCAACTTATGCATGAAAGTCGCGTTTTAAATGCAAAAAGAGAATTCGTTCGAAGTGCCTTCAAACAATTGAATGGTTGAAAAGACTGAGTGATATGCTTTTTAATTGTAAAATTATACATTTTTGTCTTCAATAGATTAATTACAAGTTATGTAAGAAAAAATGTTTGAAGGGCGAAAATATAATTCGTTCGAATTAATTTAGAATGATTTAATGACTAGAAGAGGCTGAGTGACATGACTTTAAGGCTAAAAAAATGCATTGTTGCCTATAATAGATCAACTGCAAGTTACGAACGAAAGTCATGTTTAAAGACTAAATTTCGTTCGAAGTGTTTTAGAATGATTTACTGACTAAAAGAGACGCAAAAATATGACTTTAAGGCTAAAAAAATGCATAGTTGCCATCAATAGATCAATTGCAACTTATGCATGAAAGTCGCGTTTTAAATGGAAAAAGAGAATTCGTTCGAAGTGCCTTCAAACAATTTGATGGTTGAAAAGACTGAGTGATATACTTTTTAATGGTAAAATTATACATTTTTGTCTTCAATAGATTAATTACAAGTTATGTAAGAAAAAATGTTTGAAGGGCGAAAATAGAATTCGTTCGAATTAATTTAGAATGATTTAATGACTCGAAGAGACTCAGTGACATGACTTTAAGGCTAAACAAATGCATTGTTGCCTATAATAGATCAACTGCAAGTTACGCACGAAAGTCATGTTTAAAGACTGAATTTCGTTTGAAGTGATTTAGAATGATTTACTGACTAAAAGAGACGCAAAAATATGACTTTAAGGCTAAAAAAATGCATAGTTGCCATCAATAGATCAAATGCAACTTATGCATGAAAGTCGCGTTTTAAATGCAAAAAGAGAATTCGTTCGAAGTGCCTTCAAACAATTTAATGGTTGAAAAGACTGAGTGATATGCTTTTTAATGGTAAAATTATACATTTTTGTCTTCAATAGATTAAATACAAGTTATGTAAGAAAAAATGTTTGAAGGGCGAAAATATAATTCGTTCGAATTAATTTAGAATGATTTAATGACTAGAAGAGACTGCGTGACATGACTTTAAGGCTAAACAAATGCATTGTTGCCTATAATAGATCAACTGCTAGTTACGAACGAAAGTCATGTTTAAAGACTAAATTTCGTTCGAAGTGATTTAGAATGATTTACTGACTAAAAGAGAAACAAAAATATGACTTTAAGGCTAAAAAAATGCATAGTTGCTATCAATAGATCAATTGCAAGTTATGCATGAAAGTCGCGTTTTAAATGCAAAAAGAGAATTCGTTCGAAGTGCCTTCAAACAATTTAATGGTTGAAAAGACTGAGTGATATGCCTTTTAATGGTAAAATTATACATTGTTGTCTTCAATAGATTAATTACAAGTTATGTAAGAAAATAATGTTTGAAGGGCGAAAATAGAATTCGTTCGAATTAATTAAGAATGATTTAATGACTAGAAGAGACTCAGTGACATTACTTTAAGGCAAAACAAATGCATTGTTGCCTTCAATAGATCAACTGCAAGTTACGCACGAAAGTCATATTTAAAGGCTGAAATTCGTTCGAAGTGATTTAGAATGATTTACTGACTAAAAGAGACGCAAAAATATGACTTTAAGGCAAAAAAAATGCATAGTTGCCATCAATAGATCAAATGCAACTTATGCATGAAAGTCGCGTTTTAAATGCAAAAAGAGAATTCGTTCGAAGTGCCTTCAATCAGTTTAATGGTTGAAAAGACTGAGTGATATGCTTTTTAATGGTAAAATTATACATTTTTGTCTTCAATAGATTAATTACAAGTTATGTAAGAAAAAATGTTTGAAGGGCGAAAATATAATTCGTTCGAATTAATTTAGAATGATTTAATGACTAGAAGAGGCTAAGTGACATGACTTTAAGGCTAAACAAATGCATTGTTGCCTATAATAGATCAACTGCAAGTAACGCACGAAAGTCATGTTTAAAGACTGAATTTCATTCGAAGTGATTTAGAATGATTTACTGACTAAAAGAGACGTAAAAATATGACTTTAAGGCTAAAAAAATGCATAGTTGCCATCAATAGATCAAATGCAACTTATGCATGAAAGTCGCGTTTGAAATGCAAAAAGTGAATTCGTTTGAAGTGCCTTCAAACAATTTAATGGTTGAAAAGACTGACTGATATGCTTTTTAATGGTAAAATTATACATTGTTGTCTTCAATAGATTAATTACAAGTTATGTAAGAAAAAATGTTTGAAGGGCGAAAATATAATTCGTTCGAATTAATTTAGAATGATTTAATGACTAGAAGTGACTGAGTGACATGACTTTAAGGCTAAACAAATGCATTGTTGCCTTCAATAGATCAACTCCAAGTTACGCACGAAAGTCATGTTTAAAGACTAAATTTCGTTCGAGGTGATTTAGAATGATTTACTGACTAAAAGAGACGCAAAAATGTGACTCGAAGGCTAGAAAAATGCATAGTTGCTATCAATAGATGAATTGCAAGTTATGCATGAAAGTCGCGTTTTAAATGCAAAAAGAGAATTGGGTCGAAGTGCCTTCAAACAATATCATGATTGAAAAACTAACTGATATGATTTTTAATGCTAAAATAATGCATTGTTGTCTTCAATAGATTAATTACAAGTTATGTAAGAAAATAATGTTTGAAGGGCGAAAATAGAATTCGTTCGAATTAATTTAGAATGATTTAATGACTAGAAGAGACTCAGTGACATGACTTTAAGGCTAAACAAATGCATTGTTGCCTATAATAGATCAACTGCAAGTTACGCACGAAAGTCATGTTTAAAGACTGAATTTCGTTCGAAGTGATTTAGAATGATTTACTGACTAAAAGAGACGCAAAAATATGACTTTAAGGCTAAAAAAATGCATACTTGCCATCAATAGATCAAATGCAACTTATGCATGAAAGTCGCGTTTTAAATGCAAAAAGAGAATTCGTTCGAAGTGCCTTCAAACAATTTAATGGTTGAAAAGACTGAGTGATATGCTTTTTAATGGTAAAATTATACATTGTTGTCTTCAATAGATTAATTACAAGTTATGTAAGAAAATAATGTTTGAAGGGCGAAAATAGAATTCGTTCGAATTAATTTAGAATGACTTAATGACTAGAAGAGACTCAGTGACATTACTTTAAGGCAAAAAAAATACATTGTTGCCTTCAATAGATCAACTGCAAGTTACGCACGAAAGTCATGTTTAAAGGCTGAAATTCGTTCGAAGTGATTTAGAATGATTTACTGACTAAAAGAGACGCAAAAATATGACTTTAAGGCTAAAAAAATGCATAGTTGCCATCAATAGATCAAATGCAACTTATGCATGAAAGTCGCGTTTTAAATGCAAAAAGAGAATTCGTTCGAAGTGCCTTCAAACAGTTTAATGGTTGAAAAGACTGAGTGATATGCTTTTTAATGGTAAAATTATACATTTTTGTCTTCAATAGATTAATTACAAGTTATGTAAGAGAAAATGTTTGAAGGGCGAAAATATAATTCGTTCGAATTAATTTAGAATGATTTAATGACTAGAAGAGGCTAAGTGACATGACTTTAAGGCTAAACAAATGCATTGTTGCCTATAATAGATCAACTGCAAGTTACGAACGAAAGTCTTGTTTAAAGACTAAATTTCGTTCGAAGTGATTTAGAATGATTTACTGACTAAAAGAGACGCAAAAATATGACTTTAAGGCTAAAAAAATGCATAGTTGCTATCAATAGATCAATTGCAAGTTATGCATGAAAGTCGCGTTTTAAATGCAAAAAGAGAATTCGTTCGAAGTGCCTTCAAACAATTTAATGGTTGAAAAGACTGAGTGATATGCTTTTTAATGATAAAATAATACATTGTTGTCTTCAATAGATTAATTACAAGTTATGTAAGAAAATAATGTTTGAAGGGCGAAAATAGAATTCATTCGAATTAATTTAGAATGATTTAATGACTAGAAGAGACTCAGTGACGTGACTGTAAGGCAAAACAAATGCATTGTTGCCTTCAATAGATCAACTGCAAGTTACGCACGAAAGTCATGTTTAAAGGCTGAAATTCGTTCGAAGTGATTTAGAATGATTTACTGACTAAAAGAGACGCAAAAATATGACTTTAAGGCAAAAAAAATGCATAGTTGCCATCAATAGATCAATTGCAAGTTATGCATGAAAGTCGCGTTTTAAATGCAAAAGAGAATTGGTTCGAAGTGCCTTCAAACAATATCATGATTGAAAAACTGAGTGATATGCTTTTTAATGCTAAAATAATGCATTGTTGTCTTCAATAGATTAATTACAAGTTATGTAAGAAAATAATGTTTGAAGGGCGAAAATAGAATTCGTTCGAATTAATTTAGAATGATTTAATTACTCGAAGAGACTCAGTGACATGACTTTAAGGCTAAACAAATGCATTGCTGCCTATAATAGATCAACTGCAAGTTACGCACGAATGTCATGTTTAAAGACTGAATTTCGTTCGAAGTGATTTAGAATGATTTACTGACTAAAAGAGCCGCAAAAATATGACTTTAAGGCAAAAAAAATGCATACTTGCCATCAATAGATCAAATGCAACTTATGCATGAAAGTCGCGTTTTAAATGCAAAAAGAGAATTCGTTCGAAGTGCCTTCAAACAATTTAATGGTTGAAAAGACTGAGTGATATGCTTTTTAATGGTAAAATTATACATTTTTGTCTTCAATAGATTAATTACAAGTTATGTAAGAAAAAATGTTTGAAGGGCGAAAATATAATTCGTTCGAATTAATTTAGAATGATTTAATGACTAGAAGAGACTGAGTGACATGACTTTAAGGCTAAACAAATGCATTGTTGCCTATAATAGATCAACTGCAAGTTACGAACGAAAGTCATGTTTAAAGACTAAATTTCGTTCGAAGTGATTTAGAATGATTTACTGACTAAAAGAGACGCAAAAATATGACTTTAAGGCTAAAAAAATGCATAGTTGCCATCAATAGATCAAATGCAACTTATGCATGAAAGTCGCGTTTTAAATGCAAAAAGAGAATTCGTTCGAAGTGCCTTCAAACAGTTTAATGGTTGAAAAGACTGAGTGATATGCTTTTTAATGGTAAAATTATACATTTTTGTCTTCAATAGATTAATTACAAGTTATGTAAGAGAAAATGTTTGAAGGGCGAAAATAGAATTCGTTCGAATTAATTTAGAATGACTTAATGACTAGAAGAGACTCAGTGACATTACTTTAAGGCAAAAAAAATACATTGTTGCCTTCAATAGATCAACTGCAAGTTACGCACGAAAGTCATGTTTAAAGGCTGAAATTCGTTCGAAGTGATTTAGAATGATTTACTGACTAAAAGAGACGCAAAAATATGACTTTAAGGCTAAAAAAATGCATAGTTGCCATCAATAGATCAAATGCAACTTATGCATGAAAGTCGCGTTTTAAATGCAAAAAGAGAATTCGTTCGAAGTGCCTTCAAACAGTTTAATGGTTGAAAAGACTGAGTGATATGCTTTTTAATGGTAAAATTATACATTTTTGTCTTCAATAGATTAATTACAAGTTATGTAAGAGAAAATGTTTGAAGGGCGAAAATATAATTCGTTCGAATTAATTTAGAATGATTTAATGACTAGAAGAGGCTAAGTGACATGACTTTAAGGCTAAACAAATGCATTGTTGCCTATAATAGATCAACTGCAAGTTACGAACGAAAGTCTTGTTTAAAGACTAAATTTCGTTCGAAGTGATTTAGAATGATTTACTGACTAAAAGAGACGCAAAAATATGACTTTAAGGCTAAAAAAATGCATAGTTGCTATCAATAGATCAATTGCAAGTTATGCATGAAAGTCGCGTTTTAAATGCAAAAAGAGAATTCGTTCGAAGTGCCTTCAAACAATTTAATGGTTGAAAAGACTGAGTGATATGCTTTTTAATGATAAAATAATACATTGTTGTCTTCAATAGATTAATTACAAGTTATGTAAGAAAATAATGTTTGAAGGGCGAAAATAGAATTCATTCGAATTAATTTAGAATGATTTAATGACTAGAAGAGACTCTGTGACGTGACTGTAAGGCAAAACAAATGCATTGTTGCCTTCAATAGATCAACTGCAAGTTACGCACGAAAGTCATGTTTAAAGGCTGAAATTCGTTCGAAGTGATTTAGAATGATTTACTGACTAAAAGAGACGCAAAAATATGACTTTAAGGCAAAAAAAATGCATAGTTGCCATCAATAGATCAATTGCAAGTTATGCATGAAAGTCGCGTTTTAAATGCAAAAGAGAATTGGTTCGAAGTGCCTTCAAACAATATCATGATTAAAAAACTGAGTGATATGCTTTTTAATGCTAAAATAATGCATTGTTGTCTTCAATAGATTAATTACAAGTTATGTAAGAAAATAATGTTTGAAGGGCGAAAATAGAATTCGTTCGAATTAATTTAGAATGATTTAATGACTAGAAGAGACTCAGTGACATGACTTTAAGGCTAAACAAATGCATTGTTGCCTATAATAGAACAACTGCAAGTTACGCACGAAAGTCATGTTTAAAGACTGAATTTCGTTCGAAGTGATTTAGAATGATTTACTGACTAAAAGAGACGCAAAAATATGACTTTAAGGCTAAAAAAATGCATAGTTGCCATCAATAGATCAAATGCAACTTATGCATGAAAGTAGCGTTTTAAATGCAAAAAGAGAATTCGTTCGAAGTGCCTTCAAACAATTTAATGGTTGAAAAGACTGAGTGATATGCTTTTTAATGGTAAAATTATACATTTTTGTCTTCAATAGATTAATTACAAGTTATGTAAGAAAAAATGTTTGAAGGGCGAAAATATAATTCGTTCGAATTAATTTAGAATGATTTAATGACTAGAAGAGACTGAGTGACCTGACTTTAAGGCTAAACAAATGCATTGTTGCCTATAATAGATCAACTACAAGTTACGCACGAAAGTCATGTTTAAAGACTAAATTTCGTTCGAAGTGATTTAGAATGATTTACTGACTAAAAGAGACGCAAAAATATGACTTTAAGGCTAAAAAAATGCATAGTTGCCATCAATAGATCAATTGCAAGTTATGCATGAAAGTCGCGTTTTAAATGCAAAAAGAGAATTCGTTCGAAGTGCCTTCAAACAATTTAATGGTTGAAAAGACTGAGTGATATGCTTTTTAATGGTAAAATTATACATTGTTGTCTTCAATAGATTAATTACAAGTTATGTAAGAAAATAATGTTTGAAGGGCGAAAATAGAATTCGTTCGAATTAATTAGGAATGATTTAATGACTCGAAGAGACTCAGTGACATGACTTTAAGGCTAAACAAATGCGTTGTTGCCTATAATAGATCAACTGCAAGTTACGCACGAAAGTCATGTTTAAAGGCTGAAATTCGTTCGAAGTGATTTAGAATGATTTACTACCTAAAAGAGACGCAAAAATATGACTTTAAGGCTAAAAAAATGCATAGTTGCCATCAATAGATCAAATGCAACTTATGCATGAAAGTCGCGTTTTAAATGCCAAAAGAGAATTCGTTCGAAGTGCCTTCAAACAATTTAATGGTTGAAAAGACTGAGTGATATGCTTTTTAATGGTAAAATTATACATTTTTGTCTTCAATAGATTAATTACAAGTTATGTAAGAAAAAATGTTTGAAGGGCGAAAATAGAATTCGTTCGAATTAATTAAGAATGATTTAATGACTAGAAGAGACTGAGTGACATGACTTTAAGGCTAAACAAATGCATTGTTGCCTATAATAGATCAACTGCAAGTTACGCACGAAAGTCATGTTTAAAGACTAAATTTCGTTCGAAGTGATTTAGAATGATTTACTGACTAAAAGAGACGCAAAAATATGACTTTAAGGCTAAAAAAATGCATAGTTGCCATTAATAGATCAATTGCAAGTTATGCATGAAAGTCGCGTTTTAAATGCAAAAAGAGAATTCGTTCGAAGTGCCTTCAAACAATTTAATGGTTGAAAAGACTGAGTGATATGCTTTTTAATGGTAAAATTATACATTGTTGTCTTCAATAGATTAATTACAAGTTATGTAAGAAAAAATGTTTGAAGGGCGAAAATAGAATTCGTTCGAATTAATTAAGAATGATTTAATGACTCGAAGAGACTCAGTGACATGACTTTAAGGCTAAACAAATGCATTGTCGCCTATAATAGATCAACTGCAAGTTACGCACGAAAGTCATGTTTAAAGGCTGAAATTCGTTCGAAGTGATTTAGAATGATTTACTGACTAAAAGAGACGCAAAAATTTGACTTTAAGGCAAAAAAAACTGCATAGTTGCCGTCAATAGATCAATTGCAAGTTATGCATGAAAGTCGCGTTTTAAATGCAAAAAGAGAATTGGTTCGAAGTGCCTTCAAACAATATCATGATTAAAAAACTGAGTGATATGCTTTTTAATGCTAAAATAATGCATTGTTGTCTTCAATAGATTAATTACAAGTTATGTAAGAAAATAATGTTTGAAGGGCGAAAATAGAATTCATTCGAATTAATTTAGAATGATTTAATGACTAGAAGAGACTCTGTGACGTGACTGTAAGGCAAAACAAATGCATTGTTGCCTTCAATAGATCAACTGCAAGTTACGCACGAAAGTCATGTTTAAAGGCTGAAATTCGTTCGAAGTGATTTAGAATGATTTACTGACTAAAAGAGACGCAAAAATATGACTTTAAGGCAAAAAAAATGCATAGTTGCCATCAATAGATCAATTGCAAGTTATGCATGAAAGTCGCGTTTTAAATGCAAAAGAGAATTGGTTCGAAGTGCCTTCAAACAATATCATGATTAAAAAACTGAGTGATATGCTTTTTAATGCTAAAATAATGCATTGTTGTCTTCAATAGATTAATTACAAGTTATGTAAGAAAATAATGTTTGAAGGGCGAAAATAGAATTCGTTCGAATTAATTTAGAATGATTTAATGACTAGAAGAGACTCAGTGACATGACTTTAAGGCTAAACAAATGCATTGTTGCCTATAATAGAACAACTGCAAGTTACGCACGAAAGTCATGTTTAAAGACTGAATTTCGTTCGAAGTGATTTAGAATGATTTACTGACTAAAAGAGACGCAAAAATATGACTTTAAGGCTAAAAAAATGCATAGTTGCCATCAATAGATCAAATGCAACTTATGCATGAAAGTAGCGTTTTAAATGCAAAAAGAGAATTCGTTCGAAGTGCCTTCAAACAATTTAATGGTTGAAAAGACTGAGTGATATGCTTTTTAATGGTAAAATTATACATTTTTGTCTTCAATAGATTAATTACAAGTTATGTAAGAAAAAATGTTTGAAGGGCGAAAATATAATTCGTTCGAATTAATTTAGAATGATTTAATGACTAGAAGAGACTGAGTGACCTGACTTTAAGGCTAAACAAATGCATTGTTGCCTATAATAGATCAACTACAAGTTACGCACGAAAGTCATGTTTAAAGACTAAATTTCGTTCGAAGTGATTTAGAATGATTTACTGACTAAAAGAGACGCAAAAATATGACTTTAAGGCTAAAAAAATGCATAGTTGCCATCAATAGATCAATTGCAAGTTATGCATGAAAGTCGCGTTTTAAATGCAAAAAGAGAATTCGTTCGAAGTGCCTTCAAACAATTTAATGGTTGAAAAGACTGAGTGATATGCTTTTTAATGGTAAAATTATACATTGTTGTCTTCAATAGATTAATTACAAGTTATGTAAGAAAATAATGTTTGAAGGGCGAAAATAGAATTCGTTCGAATTAATTAGGAATGATTTAATGACTCGAAGAGACTCAGTGACATGACTTTAAGGCTAAACAAATGCGTTGTTGCCTATAATAGATCAACTGCAAGTTACGCACGAAAGTCATGTTTAAAGGCTGAAATTCGTTCGAAGTGATTTAGAATGATTTACTACCTAAAAGAGACGCAAAAATATGACTTTAAGGCTAAAAAAATGCATAGTTGCCATCAATAGATCAAATGCAACTTATGCATGAAAGTCGCGTTTTAAATGCCAAAAGAGAATTCGTTCGAAGTGCCTTCAAACAATTTAATGGTTGAAAAGACTGAGTGATATGCTTTTTAATGGTAAAATTATACATTTTTGTCTTCAATAGATTAATTACAAGTTATGTAAGAAAAAATGTTTGAAGGGCGAAAATAGAATTCGTTCGAATTAATTAAGAATGATTTAATGACTAGAAGAGACTGAGTGACATGACTTTAAGGCTAAACAAATGCATTGTTGCCTATAATAGATCAACTGCAAGTTACGCACGAAAGTCATGTTTAAAGACTAAATTTCGTTCGAAGTGATTTAGAATGATTTACTGACTAAAAGAGACGCAAAAATATGACTTTAAGGCTAAAAAAATGCATAGTTGCCATTAATAGATCAATTGCAAGTTATGCATGAAAGTCGCGTTTTAAATGCAAAAAGAGAATTCGTTCGAAGTGCCTTCAAACAATTTAATGGTTGAAAAGACTGAGTGATATGCTTTTTAATGGTAAAATTATACATTGTTGTCTTCAATAGATTAATTACAAGTTATGTAAGAAAAAATGTTTGAAGGGCGAAAATAGAATTCGTTCGAATTAATTAAGAATGATTTAATGACTCGAAGAGACTCAGTGACATGACTTTAAGGCTAAACAAATGCATTGTCGCCTATAATAGATCAACTGCAAGTTACGCACGAAAGTCATGTTTAAAGGCTGAAATTCGTTCGAAGTGATTTAGAATGATTTACTGACTAAAAGAGACGCAAAAATTTGACTTTAAGGCAAAAAAAACTGCATAGTTGCCGTCAATAGATCAATTGCAAGTTATGCATGAAAGTCGCGTTTTAAATGCAAAAAGAGAATTGGTTCGAAGTGCCTTCAAACAATTTCATGATTGAAAAACTGAGTGATATGCTTTTTAATGCTAAAATAATGCATTGTTGTCTTCAATAGATTAATTACAAGTTATGTAAGAAAATAATGTTTGAAGGGCGAAAATAGAATTCGTTCGAATTAATTTAGAATGATTTAATGACTAGAAGAGACTCAGTGACATGACTTTAAGGCTAAACAAATGCATTGTTGCCTATAATAGACCGACTGCAAGTTACGCACGAAAGTCATGTTTAAAGACTGAATTTCGTTCGAAGTGATTTAGAATGATTTACTGACTAAAAGAGACCCAAAAATATGACTTTAAGGCAAAAAAAATGCATAGTTGCCATCAATAGATCAAATGCAACTTATGCATGAAAGTCGCGTTTTAAATGCAAAAAGAGAATTCGTTCGAAGTGCCTTCAAACAATTTAACGGTTGAAAAGACTGAGTGATATGCTTTTTAATGGTAAAATTATACATTGTTGTCTTCAATAGATTAATTACAAGTTATGTAAGAAAATAATGTTTGAAGGGCGAAAATAGAATTCGTTCGAATTAATTTAGAATGATTTAATGACTAGAAGAGACTCAGTGACATTACTTTAAGGCAAAACAAATGCATTGTTGCCTTCAATAGATCAACTGCAAGTTACGCACGAAAGTCATGTTTAAAGGCTGAAATTCGTTCGCAGTGATTTAGAATGATTTACTGACTAAAAGAGACGCAAAAATATGACTTTAAGGCAAAAAAAATGCATAGTTGCCATCAATAGATCAATTGCAAGTTATGCATCAAAGTCGCGTTTTAAATGCAAAAAGAGATTTCGTTCGAAGTGCCTTCAAACAATATCATGATTGAAAAACTGAGTGATATGCTTTTTAATGCTAAAATAATGCATTGTTGTCTTCAATAGATTAATTACAAGTTATGTAAGAAAATAATGTTTGAAGGGCGAAAATGGAATTCGTTCGAATTAATTTAGAATGATTTAATGACTAGAAGAGACTCAGTGACATGACTTTAAGGCTAAACAAATGCATTGTTGCCTATAATAGACCAACTGCAAGTTACGCACGAAAGTCATGTTTAAAGACTGAATTTCGTTCGAAGTGATTTAGAATGATTTACTGACTAAAAGAGACGCAAAAATATGACTTTAAGGCTAAAAAAATGCATAGTTGCCATCAATAGATCAAATGCAACTTATGCATGAAAGTCGCGTTTTAAATGCAAAAAGAGAATTCGTTCGAAGTGCCTTCAAACAATTTAATGGTTGAAAAGACTGAGTGATATGCTTTTTAATGGTAAAATTATACATTGTTGTCTTCAATAGATTAATTACAAGTTATGTAAGAAAATAATGTTTGAAGGGCGAAAATGGAATTCGTTCGAATTAATTTAGAATGATTTAATGACTAGAAGAGACTCAGTGACATTACTATAAGGCAAAACAAATGCATTGTTGCCTTCAATAGATCAACTGCAAGTTACACACGAAAGTCATGTTTAAAGGCTGAAATTCGTTCTCAGTGATTTAGAATGATTTACTGACTAAAAGAGACGCAAAAATATGACTTTAAGGCAAAAAAAATGCATAGTTGCCATCAATAGATCAATTGCAAGTTATGCATGAAAGTCGCGTTTTAAATGCAAAAAGAGATTTGGTTCGAAGTTCCTTTAAACAATATCATGATTGAAAAACTGAGTGATATGCTTTTTAATGCTAAAATAATGCATTGTTGTCTTCAATAGATTAATTACAAGTTATGTAAGAAAATAATGTTTGAAGGGCGAAAATAGAATTCGTTCGAATTAATTTAGAATGATTTAATGACTAGAAGAGACTCAGTGACATTACTTTAAGGCAAAACAAATGCATTGTTGCCTTCAATAGATCAACGGCAAGTTACGAACGAAAGTCATGTTTAAAGACTGAATTTCGTTCGAAGTGATTTAGAATGATTTACTGACTAAAAGAAACGCAAAAATATGACTTTAAGGCAAAAAAAATGCATAGTTGCCATCAATAGATCAATTGCAAGTTATGCATGAAAGTCGCGTTTTAAATGCAAAAAGAGAATTGGTTCGAAGTGCCTTCAAACAATATCATGATTGAAAAACTGAGTGATATGCTTTTTAATGCTAAAATAATGCATTGTAGTCTTCAATAGATTAATTACAAGTTATGTAAGAAAATAATGTTTGAAGGGCGAAAATAGAATTCGTTCGAATTAATTTCGAATGATTTAATGACTAGAAGAGACTCAGTGACATGACTTTAAGGCTAAACAAATGCATTGTTGCCTATAATAGACCAACTGCAAGTTACGCACGAAAGTCATGTTTAAAGACTGAATTTCGTTCGAAGTGATTTAGAATGATTTATTGACTAAAAGAGACGCAAAAATATGACTTTAAGGCTAAAAAAATGCATAGTTGCCATCAATAGATCAAATGCAACTTATGCATGAAAGTCGCGTTTTAAATGCAAAAAGAGAATTCGTTCGAAGTGCCTTCAAACAATTTAATGGTTGAAAAGACTGAGTGATATGCTTTTTAATGGTAAAATTATACATTGTTGTCTTCAATAGATTAATTACAAGTTATGTAAGAAAATAATGTTTGAAGGGCGAAAATGGATTTCGTTCGAATTAATTTAGAATGATTTAATGACTAGAAGAGACTCAGTGACATTACTGTAAGGCAAAACAAATGCATTGTTGCCTTCAATAGATCAACTGCAAGTTACACACGAAAGTCATGTTTAAAGGCTGAAATTCGTTCGCAGTGATTTAGAATGATTTACTGACTAAAAGAGACGCAAAAATATGACTTTAAGGCTAAAAAAATGCATTGTTGCCATCAATAGATCAAATGCAACTTATGCATGAAAGTCGCGTTTTAAATGCAAAAAGAGAATTCGTTCGAAGTGCCTTCAAACAATTTAATGGTTGAAAAGACTGAGTGATATGCTTTTTAATGGTAAATTTATACATTGTTGTCTTCAATAGATTAATTACAAGTTATGTAAGAAAAAATGTTTGAAGGGCGAAAATATAATTCGTTCGAATTAATTTAGAAGGATTTAATGACTAGAAGAGACTGAGTGACATGACTTTAAGGCTAAACAAATGCATTGTTGCCTATAATAGATCAACTGCTAGTTACGCACGAATGTCATGTTTGGAGACTAAATTTCGTTCGAAGTGATTTAGAATGATTTACTGACTAAAAGAGACGCAAAAATATGACTTTAAGGCTAAAAAAATGCATAGTTGCTATCAATAGATCAATTGCAAGTTATGCATGAAAGTCGCGTTTTAAATGCAAAAAGAGAATTCGTTCGAAGTGCCTTCAAACAATTTAATGGTTGAAAAGACTGAGTGATATGCTTTTTAATGGTAAAATTATACATTGTTGTCTTCAATAGATCAATTGCAAGTTATGCATGAAAGTCGCGTTTTAAATGCAAAAAGAGAATTGGTTCGAAGTGCCTTCAAACAATATCATGATTGAAAAACTGAGTGATATGCTTTTTAATGCTAAAATAATGCATTGTTGTCTTCAATAGATTAATTACAAGTTATGTAAGAAAATAATGTTTGAAGGGCGAAAATAGAATTCGTTCGAATTAATTTAGAATGATTTAATGACTAGAAGAGACTCAGTGACATGACTTTAAGGCTAAACAAATGCATTGTTGCCTATAATAGAACAACTGCAAGTTACGCACGAAAGTCATGTTTAAAGACTGAATTTCGTTCGAAGTGATTTAGAATGATTTACTGACTAAAAGAGACGCAAAAATATGACTTTAAGGCTAAAAAAATGCATAGTTGCCATCAATAGATCAAATGCAACTTATGCATGAAAGTCGCGTTTTAAATGCAAAAAGAGAATTCGTTCGAAGTGCCTTCAAACAATTTAATGGTTGAAAAGACTGAGTGATATGCTTTTTAATGGTAAAATTATACATTTTTGTCTTCAATAGATTAATTACAAGTTATGTAAGAAAAAATGTTTGAAGGGCGAAAATAGAATTCGTTCGAATTAATTAAGAAGGATTTAATGACTCGAAGAGACTCAGTGACATGACTTTAAGGCTAAACAAATGCATTGTTGCCTATAATAGATCAACTGCAAGTTACGCACGAAAGTCATGTTTAAAGGCTGAAATTCGTTCGAAGTGATTTAGAATGATTTACTACCTAAAAGAGACGCAAAAATATGACTTTAAGGCTAAAAAAATGCATAGTTGCCATCAATAGATCAAATGCAACTTATGCATGAAAGTCGCGTTTTAAATGCCAAAAGAGAATTCGTTCGAAGTGCCTTCAAACAATTTAATGGTTGAAAAGACTGAGTGATATGCTTTTTAATGGTAAAATTATACATTTTTGTCTTCAATAGATTAATTACAAGTTATGTAAGAAAAAATGTTTGAAGGGCGAAAATATAATTCGTTCGAATTAATTTAGAATGATTTAATGACTAGAAGAGACTGAGTGACCTGACTTTAAGGCTAAACAAATGCATTGTTGCCTATAATAGATCAACTACAAGTTACGCACGAAAGTCATGTTTAAAGACTAAATTTCGTTCGAAGTGATTTAGAATGATTTACTGACTAAAAGAGACGCAAAAATATGACTTTAAGGCTAAAAAAATGCATAGTTGCCATCAATAGATCAATTGCAAGTTATGCATGAAAGTCGCGTTTTAAATGCAAAAAGAGAATTCGTTCGAAGTGCCTTCAAACAATTTAATGGTTGAAAAGACTGAGTGATATGCTTTTTAATGGTAAAATTATACATTGTTGTCTTCAATAGATTAATTACAAGTTATGTAAGAAAATAATGTTTGAAGGGCGAAAATAGAATTCGTTCGAATTAATTAGGAATGATTTAATGACTCGAAGAGACTCAGTGACATGACTTTAAGGCTAAACAAATGCGTTGTTGCCTATAATAGATCAACTGCAAGTTACGCACGAAAGTCATGTTTAAAGGCTGAAATTCGTTCGAAGTGATTTAGAATGATTTACTACCTAAAAGAGACGCAAAAATATGACTTTAAGGCTAAAAAAATGCATAGTTGCCATCAATAGATCAAATGCAACTTATGCATGAAAGTCGCGTTTTAAATGCCAAAAGAGAATTCGTTCGAAGTGCCTTCAAACAATTTAATGGTTGAAAAGACTGAGTGATATGCTTTTTAATGGTAAAATTATACATTTTTGTCTTCAATAGATTAATTACAAGTTATGTAAGAAAAAATGTTTGAAGGGCGAAAATAGAATTCGTTCGAATTAATTAAGAATGATTTAATGACTAGAAGAGACTGAGTGACATGACTTTAAGGCTAAACAAATGCATTGTTGCCTATAATAGATCAACTGCAAGTTACGCACGAAAGTCATGTTTAAAGACTAAATTTCGTTCGAAGTGATTTAGAATGATTTACTGACTAAAAGAGACGCAAAAATATGACTTTAAGGCTAAAAAAATGCATAGTTGCCATTAATAGATCAATTGCAAGTTATGCATGAAAGTCGCGTTTTAAATGCAAAAAGAGAATTCGTTCGAAGTGCCTTCAAACAATTTAATGGTTGAAAAGACTGAGTGATATGCTTTTTAATGGTAAAATTATACATTGTTGTCTTCAATAGATTAATTACAAGTTATGTAAGAAAAAATGTTTGAAGGGCGAAAATAGAATTCGTTCGAATTAATTAAGAATGATTTAATGACTCGAAGAGACTCAGTGACATGACTTTAAGGCTAAACAAATGCATTGTCGCCTATAATAGATCAACTGCAAGTTACGCACGAAAGTCATGTTTAAAGGCTGAAATTCGTTCGAAGTGATTTAGAATGATTTACTGACTAAAAGAGACGCAAAAATTTGACTTTAAGGCAAAAAAAACTGCATAGTTGCCGTCAATAGATCAATTGCAAGTTATGCATGAAAGTCGCGTTTTAAATGCAAAAAGAGAATTGGTTCGAAGTGCCTTCAAACAATTTCATGATTGAAAAACTGAGTGATATGCTTTTTAATGCTAAAATAATGCATTGTTGTCTTCAATAGATTAATTACAAGTTATGTAAGAAAATAATGTTTGAAGGGCGAAAATAGAATTCGTTCGAATTAATTTAGAATGATTTAATGACTAGAAGAGACTCAGTGACATGACTTTAAGGCTAAACAAATGCATTGTTGCCTATAATAGACCGACTGCAAGTTACGCACGAAAGTCATGTTTAAAGACTGAATTTCGTTCGAAGTGATTTAGAATGATTTACTGACTAAAAGAGACCCAAAAATATGACTTTAAGGCAAAAAAAATGCATAGTTGCCATCAATAGATCAAATGCAACTTATGCATGAAAGTCGCGTTTTAAATGCAAAAAGAGAATTCGTTCGAAGTGCCTTCAAACAATTTAACGGTTGAAAAGACTGAGTGATATGCTTTTTAATGGTAAAATTATACATTGTTGTCTTCAATAGATTAATTACAAGTTATGTAAGAAAATAATGTTTGAAGGGCGAAAATAGAATTCGTTCGAATTAATTTAGAATGATTTAATGACTAGAAGAGACTCAGTGACATTACTTTAAGGCAAAACAAATGCATTGTTGCCTTCAATAGATCAACTGCAAGTTACGCACGAAAGTCATGTTTAAAGGCTGAAATTCGTTCGCAGTGATTTAGAATGATTTACTGACTAAAAGAGACGCAAAAATATGACTTTAAGGCAAAAAAAATGCATAGTTGCCATCAATAGATCAATTGCAAGTTATGCATCAAAGTCGCGTTTTAAATGCAAAAAGAGATTTCGTTCGAAGTGCCTTCAAACAATATCATGATTGAAAAACTGAGTGATATGCTTTTTAATGCTAAAATAATGCATTGTTGTCTTCAATAGATTAATTACAAGTTATGTAAGAAAATAATGTTTGAAGGGCGAAAATGGAATTCGTTCGAATTAATTTAGAATGATTTAATGACTAGAAGAGACTCAGTGACATGACTTTAAGGCTAAACAAATGCATTGTTGCCTATAATAGACCAACTGCAAGTTACGCACGAAAGTCATGTTTAAAGACTGAATTTCGTTCGAAGTGATTTAGAATGATTTACTGACTAAAAGAGACGCAAAAATATGACTTTAAGGCTAAAAAAATGCATAGTTGCCATCAATAGATCAAATGCAACTTATGCATGAAAGTCGCGTTTTAAATGCAAAAAGAGAATTCGTTCGAAGTGCCTTCAAACAATTTAATGGTTGAAAAGACTGAGTGATATGCTTTTTAATGGTAAAATTATACATTGTTGTCTTCAATAGATTAATTACAAGTTATGTAAGAAAATAATGTTTGAAGGGCGAAAATGGAATTCGTTCGAATTAATTTAGAATGATTTAATGACTAGAAGAGACTCAGTGACATTACTATAAGGCAAAACAAATGCATTGTTGCCTTCAATAGATCAACTGCAAGTTACACACGAAAGTCATGTTTAAAGGCTGAAATTCGTTCTCAGTGATTTAGAATGATTTACTGACTAAAAGAGACGCAAAAATATGACTTTAAGGCAAAAAAAATGCATAGTTGCCATCAATAGATCAATTGCAAGTTATGCATGAAAGTCGCGTTTTAAATGCAAAAAGAGATTTGGTTCGAAGTTCCTTTAAACAATATCATGATTGAAAAACTGAGTGATATGCTTTTTAATGCTAAAATAATGCATTGTTGTCTTCAATAGATTAATTACAAGTTATGTAAGAAAATAATGTTTGAAGGGCGAAAATAGAATTCGTTCGAATTAATTTAGAATGATTTAATGACTAGAAGAGACTCAGTGACATTACTTTAAGGCAAAACAAATGCATTGTTGCCTTCAATAGATCAACGGCAAGTTACGAACGAAAGTCATGTTTAAAGACTGAATTTCGTTCGAAGTGATTTAGAATGATTTACTGACTAAAAGAAACGCAAAAATATGACTTTAAGGCAAAAAAAATGCATAGTTGCCATCAATAGATCAATTGCAAGTTATGCATGAAAGTCGCGTTTTAAATGCAAAAAGAGAATTGGTTCGAAGTGCCTTCAAACAATATCATGATTGAAAAACTGAGTGATATGCTTTTTAATGCTAAAATAATGCATTGTAGTCTTCAATAGATTAATTACAAGTTATGTAAGAAAATAATGTTTGAAGGGCGAAAATAGAATTCGTTCGAATTAATTTCGAATGATTTAATGACTAGAAGAGACTCAGTGACATGACTTTAAGGCTAAACAAATGCATTGTTGCCTATAATAGACCAACTGCAAGTTACGCACGAAAGTCATGTTTAAAGACTGAATTTCGTTCGAAGTGATTTAGAATGATTTATTGACTAAAAGAGACGCAAAAATATGACTTTAAGGCTAAAAAAATGCATAGTTGCCATCAATAGATCAAATGCAACTTATGCATGAAAGTCGCGTTTTAAATGCAAAAAGAGAATTCGTTCGAAGTGCCTTCAAACAATTTAATGGTTGAAAAGACTGAGTGATATGCTTTTTAATGGTAAAATTATACATTGTTGTCTTCAATAGATTAATTACAAGTTATGTAAGAAAATAATGTTTGAAGGGCGAAAATGGATTTCGTTCGAATTAATTTAGAATGATTTAATGACTAGAAGAGACTCAGTGACATTACTGTAAGGCAAAACAAATGCATTGTTGCCTTCAATAGATCAACTGCAAGTTACACACGAAAGTCATGTTTAAAGGCTGAAATTCGTTCGCAGTGATTTAGAATGATTTACTGACTAAAAGAGACGCAAAAATATGACTTTAAGGCTAAAAAAATGCATTGTTGCCATCAATAGATCAAATGCAACTTATGCATGAAAGTCGCGTTTTAAATGCAAAAAGAGAATTCGTTCGAAGTGCCTTCAAACAATTTAATGGTTGAAAAGACTGAGTGATATGCTTTTTAATGGTAAATTTATACATTGTTGTCTTCAATAGATTAATTACAAGTTATGTAAGAAAAAATGTTTGAAGGGCGAAAATATAATTCGTTCGAATTAATTTAGAAGGATTTAATGACTAGAAGAGACTGAGTGACATGACTTTAAGGCTAAACAAATGCATTGTTGCCTATAATAGATCAACTGCTAGTTACGCACGAATGTCATGTTTGGAGACTAAATTTCGTTCGAAGTGATTTAGAATGATTTACTGACTAAAAGAGACGCAAAAATATGACTTTAAGGCTAAAAAAATGCATAGTTGCTATCAATAGATCAATTGCAAGTTATGCATGAAAGTCGCGTTTTAAATGCAAAAAGAGAATTCGTTCGAAGTGCCTTCAAACAATTTAATGGTTGAAAAGACTGAGTGATATGCTTTTTAATGGTAAAATTATACATTGTTGTCTTCAATAGATCAATTGCAAGTTATGCATGAAAGTCGCGTTTTAAATGCAAAAAGAGAATTGGTTCGAAGTGCCTTCAAACAATATCATGATTGAAAAACTGAGTGATATGCTTTTTAATGCTAAAATAATGCATTGTTGTCTTCAATAGATTAATTACAAGTTATGTAAGAAAATAATGTTTGAAGGGCGAAAATAGAATTCGTTCGAATTAATTTAGAATGATTTAATGACTAGAAGAGACTCAGTGACATGACTTTAAGGCTAAACAAATGCATTGTTGCCTATAATAGAACAACTGCAAGTTACGCACGAAAGTCATGTTTAAAGACTGAATTTCGTTCGAAGTGATTTAGAATGATTTACTGACTAAAAGAGACGCAAAAATATGACTTTAAGGCTAAAAAAATGCATAGTTGCCATCAATAGATCAAATGCAACTTATGCATGAAAGTCGCGTTTTAAATGCAAAAAGAGAATTCGTTCGAAGTGCCTTCAAACAATTTAATGGTTGAAAAGACTGAGTGATATGCTTTTTAATGGTAAAATTATACATTTTTGTCTTCAATAGATTAATTACAAGTTATGTAAGAAAAAATGTTTGAAGGGCGAAAATAGAATTCGTTCGAATTAATTAAGAAGGATTTAATGACTCGAAGAGACTCAGTGACATGACTTTAAGGCTAAACAAATGCATTGTTGCCTATAATAGATCAACTGCAAGTTACGCACGAAAGTCATGTTTAAAGGCTGAAATTCGTTCGAAGTGATTTAGAATGATTTACTACCTAAAAGAGACGCAAAAATATGACTTTAAGGCTAAAAAAATGCATAGTTGCCATCAATAGATCAAATGCAACTTATGCATGAAAGTCGCGTTTTAAATGCCAAAAGAGAATTCGTTCGAAGTGCCTTCAAACAATTTAATGGTTGAAAAGACTGAGTGATATGCTTTTTAATGGTAAAATTATACATTTTTGTCTTCAATAGATTAATTACAAGTTATGTAAGAAAAAATGTTTGAAGGGCGAAAATAGAATTCGTTCGAATTAATTTAGAATGATTTAATGACTAGAAGAGACTGAGTGACCTGACTTTAAGGCTAAACAAATGCATTGTTGCCTATAATAGATCAACTGCAAGTTATGAACGAAAGTCATGTTTAAAGACTAAATTTCGTTCGAAGTGATTTAGAATGATTTACTGACTAAAAGAGACGCAAAAATATGACTTTAAGGCTAAAAAAATGCATAGTTGCCATCAATAGATCAATTGCAAGTTATGCATGAAAGTCGCGTTTTAAATGCAAAAAGAGAATTCGTTCGAAGTGCCTTCAAACAATTTAATGGTTGAAAAGACTGAGTGATATGCTTTTTAATGGTAAAATTATACATTGTTGTCTTCAATAGATTAATTACAAGTTATGTAAGAAAATAATGTTTGAAGGGCGAAAATAGAATTCGTTCGAATTAATTAAGAATGATTTAATGACTAGAAGAGACTCAGTGACATTACTTTAAGGCAAAACAAATGCATTGTTGCCTATAATAGATCAACTGCAAGTTACGCACGAAAGTCATGTTTAAAGGCTGAATTTCGTTCGAAGTGATTTAGAATGATTTACTGACTAAAAGAGACGCAAAAATATGACTTTAAGGCTAAAAAAATGCATAGTTGCCATCAATAGATCAAATGCAACTTATGCATGAAAGTCGCGTTTTAAATGCAAAAATAGAATTCGTTCGAAGTGCCTTCAAACAATTTAATGGTTGAAAAGACTGAGTGATATGGTTTTTCATGGTAAAATTATACATTTTTGTCTTCAATAGATTAATTACAAGTTATGTAAGAAAAAATGTTTGAAGGGCGAAAATAGAATTCGTTCGAATTAATTAAGAATGATTTAATGACTCGAAGAGACTCAGTGACATGACTTTAAGGCTAAACAAATGCATTGTTGCCTATAATAGATCAACTGCAAGTTACGCACGAAAGTCATGTTTAAAGGCTGAAATTCGTTCGAAGTGATTTAGAATGATTTACTAACTAAAAGAGACGCAAAAATTTGACTTTAAGGCAAAAAAAATGCATAGTTGCCATCAATAGATCAATTGCAAGTTATGCATGAAAGTCGCGTTTTAAATGCAAAAAGAGAATTGGTTCGAAGTGCCTTCAAACAATTTCATGATTGAAAAACTGAGTGATATGCTTTTTAATGCTAAAATAATGCATTGTTGTCTTCAATAGATTAATTACAAGTTATGTAAGAAAATAATGTTTGAAGGGCGAAAATAGAATTCGTTCGAATTAATTTAGAATGATTTAATGACTAGAAGAGACTCAGTGACATGACTTTAAGGCTAAACAAATGCATTGTTGCCTATAATAGACCGACTGCAAGTTACGCACGAAAGTCATGTTTAAAGACTGAATTTCGTTCGAAGTGATTTAGAATGATTTACTGACTAAAAGAGACCCAAAAATATGACTTTAAGGCTAAAAAAATGCATAGTTGCCATCAATAGATCAAATGCAACTTATGCATGAAAGTCGCGTTTTAAATGCAAAAAGAGAATTCGTTCGAAGTGCCTTCAAACAATTTAATGGTTGAAAAGACTGAGTGATATGCTTTTTAATGGTAAAATTATAGATTGTTGTCTTCAATAGATTAATTACAAGTTATGTAAGAAAATAATGTTTGAAGGGCGAAAATGGAATTCGTTCGAATTAATTTAGAATGATTTAATGACTAGAAGAGACTCAGTGACATTACTTTAAGGCAAAGCAAATGCATTGTTGCCTTCAATAGATCAACTGCAAGTTACACACGAAAGTCATGTTTAAAGGCTGAAATTCGTTCGCAGTGATTTAGAATGATTTACTGACTAAAAGAGACGCAAAAATATGACTTTAAGGCAAAAAAAATGCATAGTTGCCATCAATAGATCAATTGCAAGTTATGCATGAAAGTCGCGTTTTAAATGCAAAAAGAGATTTGGTTCGAAGTGCCTTTAAACAATATCATGATTGAAAAACTGAGTGATATGCTTTTTAATGCTAAAATAATGCATTGTTGTCTTCAATAGATTAATTACAAGTTATGTAAGAAAATAATGTTTGAAGGGCGAAAATAGAATTCGTTCGAATTAATTTAGAATGATTTAATGACTAGAAGAGACTCAGTGACATGACTTTAAGGCTAAACAAATGCATTGTTGCCTATAATAGATCAACTGCTAGTTACGCACGAATGTCATGTTTAAAGACTAAATTTCGTTCGAAGTGATTTAGAATGATTTACTGACTAAAAGAGACGCAAATATATGACTTTAAGGCTAAAAAAATGCATAGTTGCTATCAATAGATCAATTGCAAGTTATGCATGAAAGTCGCGTTTTAAATGCAAAAAGAGAATTCGTTCGAAGTGCCTTCAAACGATTTAATGGTTGAAAAGACTGAGTGATATGCTTTTTAATGGTAAAATTATACATTGTTGTCTTCAATAGATTAATTACAAGTTATGTAAGAAAATAATGTTTGAAGGGCGAAAATAGAATTCGTTCGAATTAATTTAGAATGATTTAATGACTAGAAGAGACTCAGTGACATTACTTTAAGGCAAAACAAATGCATTGTTGCCTATAATAGACCAACTGCAAGTTACGCACGAAAGTCATGTTTAAAGACTGAATTTCGTTCGAAGTGATTTAGAATGATTTACTGACTAAAAGAGACGCAAAAATATGACTTTAAGGCTAAAAAAATGCATAATTGCCATCAATTGATCAAATGCAACTTATGCATGAAAGTCGCGTTTTAAATGCAAAAAGAGAATTGGTTCGAAGTGCCTTCAAACAATATCATGATTGAAAAACTGTGTGATATGCTTTTTAATGCTAAAATAATGCATTGTTCTCTTCAATAGATTAATTACAAGTTATGTAAGAAAATAATGTTTGAAGGGCGAAAATAGAATTCGTTCGAATTAATTTAGAATGATTTAATGACTAGAAGAGACTCAGTGACATTACTTTAAGGCAAAACAAATGCATTGTTGCCTTCAATAGATCAACTGCAAGTTACACACGAAAGTCATGTTTAAAGGCTGAAATTCGTTCGCAGTGATTTAGAATGATTTACTGACTAAAAGAGACGCAAAAATATGACTTTAAGGAAAAAAAATGCATAGTTGCCATCAATAGATCAATTGCAAGTTATGCATCAAAGTCGCGTTTTAAATGCAAAAAGAGATTTGGTTCGAAGTGCCTTCAAACAATATCATGATTGAAAAACTGAGTGATATGCTTTTTAATGCTAAAGTAATGCATTGTTGTCTTCAATAGATTAATTACAAGTTATGTAAGAAAATAATGTTTGAAGGGCGAAAATAGAATTCGTTCGAATTAATTTAGAATGATTTAATGACTAGAAGAGACTCAGTGACATGACTTTAAGGCTAAACAAATGCATTGTTGCCTATAATAGACCAACTGCAAGTTACGCATGAAAGTCATGTTTAAAGACTGAATTTCGTTCGAAGTGATTTAGAATGATTTACTGACTAAAAGAGACGCAAAAATATGACTTTAAGGCTAAAAAAATGCATAGTTGCTATCAATAGATCAATTGCAACTTATGCATGAAAGTCGCGTTTTAAATGCAAAAAGAGAATTCGTTCGAAGTGCCTTCAAACAATTTAATGGTTGAAAAGACTGAGTGATATGCTTTTTAATGGTAAATTTATACATTGTTGTCTTCAATAGATTAATTACGAGTTATGTAAGAAAAAATGTTTGAAGGGCGAAAATATAATTCGTTCGAATTAATTTAGAAGGATTTAATGACTAGAAGAGACTGAGTGACATGACTTTAAGGCTAAACAAATGCATTGTTGCCTATAATAGATCAACTGCTAGTTACGCACGAATGTCATGTTTAAAGACTAAATCTCGTTCGAAGTGATTTAGAATGATTTACTGACTAAAAGAGACGCAAAAATATGACTTTAAGGCTAAAAAAATGCATAGTTGCTATCAATAGATCAATTGCAAGTTATGCATGAAAGTCGCGTTTTAAATGCAAAAAGAGAATTCGTTCGAAGTGCCTTCAAACAATTTAATGGTTGAAAAGACTGAGTGATATGCTTTTTAATGGTAAAATTATACATTTTTGTCTTCAATAGATTAATTACAAGTTATGTAAGAAAAAATGTTTGAAGGGCGAAAATAGAATTCGTTCGAATTAATTAAGAATGATTTAATGACTCGAAGAGACTCAGTGACATGACTTTAAGGCTAAACAAATTCATTGTTGCCTATAATAGACCAACAGCAAGTTACGCACGAAAGTCATGTTTAAAGACTGAATTTCGTTCGAAGTGATTTAGAATGATTTACTGACTAAAAGAGACGCAAAAATATGACTTTAAGGCTAAAAAAATGCATAGTTGCCATCAATAGATCAAATGCAACTTATGCATGAAAGTCGCGTTTTAAATGCAAAAAGAGAATTCGTACGAAGTGCCTTCAAACAATTTAATGGTTGAAAAGACTGAGTGATATGCTTTTTAATGGTAAAATGATACATTGTTGTCTTCAATAGATTAATTACAAGTTATGTAAGAAAATAATGTTTGAAGGGCGAAAATGGAATTCGTTCGAATTAATTTAGAATGATTTAATGATTAGGAGAGACTCAGTGACATTACTTTAAGGCAAAACAAATGCATTGTTGCCTTCAATAGATCAACTGCATGTTACGCACGAAAGTCATGTTTAAAGACTGAATTTCGTTCGAAGTGATTTAGAATGATTTACTGACTAAAAGAGACGCAAAAATATGACTTTAAGGCTAAAAAAATGCATAATTGCCATCAATTGATCAAATGCAACTTATGCATGAAAGTCGCGTTTTAAATGCAAAAAGAGAATTGGTTCGAAGTGCCTTCAAACAATATCATGATTGAAAAACTGTGTGATATGCTTTTTAATGCTAAAATAATGCATTGTTCTCTTCAATAGATTAATTACAAGTTATGTAAGAAAATAATGTTTGAAGGGCGAAAATAGAATTCGTTCGAATTAATTTAGAATGATTTAATGACTAGAAGAGACTCAGTGACATTACTTTAAGGCAAAACAAATGCATTGTTGCCTTCAATAGATCAACTGCAAGTTACACACGAAAGTCATGTTTAAAGGCTGAAATTCGTTCGCAGTGATTTAGAATGATTTACTGACTAAAAGAGACGCAAAAATATGACTTTAAGGAAAAAAAATGCATAGTTGCCATCAATAGATCAATTGCAAGTTATGCATCAAAGTCGCGTTTTAAATGCAAAAAGAGATTTGGTTCGAAGTGCCTTCAAACAATATCATGATTGAAAAACTGAGTGATATGCTTTTTAATGCTAAAGTAATGCATTGTTGTCTTCAATAGATTAATTACAAGTTATGTAAGAAAATAATGTTTGAAGGGCGAAAATAGAATTCGTTCGAATTAATTTAGAATGATTTAATGACTAGAAGAGACTCAGTGACATGACTTTAAGGCTAAACAAATGCATTGTTGCCTATAATAGACCAACTGCAAGTTACGCATGAAAGTCATGTTTAAAGACTGAATTTCGTTCGAAGTGATTTAGAATGATTTACTGACTAAAAGAGACGCAAAAATATGACTTTAAGGCTAAAAAAATGCATAGTTGCCATCAATAGATCAAATGCAACTTATGCATGAAAGTCGCGTTTTAAATGCAAAAAGAGAATTCGTTCGAAGTGCCTTCAAACAATTTAATGGTTGAAAAGACTGAGTGATATGCTTTTTAATGGTAAAATGATACATTGTTGTCTTCAATAGATTAATTACAAGTTATGTAAGAAAATAATGTTTGAAGGGCGAAAATGGAATTCATTCGAATTAATTTAGAATGATTTAATGACTAGAAGAGACTCAGTGACATTACTTTAAGGCAAAACAAATGCATTGTTGCCTTCAATAGATCAACTGCAAGTTACGCACGAAAGTCATGTTTAAAGGCTGAAATTCGTTCGCAGTGATTTAGAATGATTTACTGACTAAAAGAGACGCAAAAATATGACTTTAAGGCAAAAAAAATGCATAGTTGCCATCAATAGATCAATTGCAAGTTATGCATCAAAGTCGCGTTTTAAATGCAAAAAGAGATTTGTGTCGAAGTGCCTTCAAACAATATCATGATTGAAACACTGAGTGATATGCTTTTTAATGCTAAAATAATGCATTGTTGTCTTCAATAGATTAATTACAAGTTATGTAAGAAAATAATGTTTGAAGGGCGAAAATAGAATTCGTTCGAATTAATTTAGAATGATTTAATGACTAGAAGAGACTCAGTGACATGACTTTAAGGCTAAACAAATGCATTGTTGCCTATAATAGATCAACTGCTAGTTACGCACGAATGTCATGTTTAAAGACTAAATCTCGTTCGAAGTGATTTAGAATGATTTACTGACTAAAAGAGACGCAAAAATATGACTTTAAGGCTAAAAAAATGCATAGTTGCTATCAATAGATCAATTGCAAGTTATGCATGAAAGTCGCGTTTTAAATGCAAAAAGAGAATTCGTTCGAAGTGCCTTCAAACAATTTAATGGTTGAAAAGACTGAGTGATATGCTTTTTAATGGTAAAATTATACGTTGTTGTCTTCAATAGATTAATTACAAGTTATGTAAGAAAATAATGTTTGAAGGGCGAAAATAGAATTCGTTCGAATTAATTTAGAATGATTTAATGACTAGAAGAGACTCAGTGACATTACTTTAAGGCAAAACAAATGCATTGTTGCCTTCAATAGATCAACTGCATGTTACGCACGAAAGTCATGTTTAAAGGCTGAAATTCGTTCGAAGTGATTTAGAATGATTTACTGACTAAAAGAGACGCAAAAATATGACTTTAAGGCAAAAAAAAATGCATAGTTGCCATCAATAGATCAATTGCAAGTTATGCACGAAAGTCGCGTTTTAAATGCAAAAAGAGAATTGGTTCGAAGTGCCTTCCAACAATATCATGATTGAAAAACTGAGTGATATGCTTTTTAATGCTAAAATAATGCATTATTGTCTTCAATAGATTAATTAGAAGTTATGTAAGAAAATAATGTTTGAAGGGCGAAAATAGAATTCGTTCGAATTAATTTAGAATGATTTAATGACTAGAAGAGACTCAGTGACATGACTTTAAGGCTAAACAAATGCATTGTTGCCTATAATAGACCAACTGCAAGTTACGCACGAAAGTCATGTTTAAAGACTGAATTTCGTTCGAAGTGATTTAGAATGATTTACTGACTAAAAGAGACGCAAAAATATGACTTTAAGGCTAAAAAAATGCATAGTTGCTATCAATAGATCAATTGCAACTTATGCATGAAAGTCGCGTTTTAAATGCAAAAAGAGAATTCGTTCGAAGTGCCTTCCAACAATTTAATGGTTGAAAAGACTGAGTGATATGCTTTTTAATGGTAAATTTATACATTGTTGTCTTCAATAGATTAATTACGAGTTATGTAAGAAAAAATGTTTGAAGGGCGAAAATATAATTCGTTCGAATTAATTTAGAAGGATTTAATGACTAGAAGAGACTGAGTGACATGACTTTAAGGCTAAACAAATGCATTGTTGCCTATAATAGATCAACTGCTAGTTACGCACGAATGTCATGTTTAAAGACTAAATCTCGTTCGAAGTGATTTAGAATGATTTACTGACTAAAAGAGACGCAAAAATATGACTTTAAGGCTAAAAAAATGCATAGTTGCTATCAATAGATCAATTGCAAGTTATGCATGAAAGTCGCGTTTTAAATGCAAAAAGAGAATTCGTTCGAAGTGCCTTCAAACAATTTAATGGTTGAAAAGACTGAGTGATATGCTTTTTAATGGTAAAATTATACATTTTTGTCTTCAATAGATTAATTACAAGTTATGTAAGAAAAAATGTTTGAAGGGCGAAAATAGAATTCGTTCGAATTAATTAAGAATGATTTAATGACTCGAAGAGACTCAGTGACATGACTTTAAGGCTAAACAAATTCATTGTTGCCTATAATAGACCAACAGCAAGTTACGCACGAAAGTCATGTTTAAAGACTGAATTTCGTTCGAAGTGATTTAGAATGATTTACTGACTAAAAGAGACGCAAAAATATGACTTTAAGGCTAAAAAAATGCATAGTTGCCATCAATAGATCAAATGCAACTTATGCATGAAAGTCGCGTTTTAAATGCAAAAAGAGAATTCGTTCGAAGTGCCTTCAAACAATTTAATGGTTGAAAAGACTGAGTGATATGCTTTTTAATGGTAAAATGATACATTGTTGTCTTCAATAGATTAATTACAAGTTATGTAAGAAAATAATGTTTGAAGGGCGAAAATGGAATTCGTTCGAATTAATTTAGAATGATTTAATGATTAGGAGAGACTCAGTGACATTACTTTAAGGCAAAACAAATGCATTGTTGCCTTCAAGAGATCAACTGCATGTTACGCACGAAAGTCATGTTTAAAGGCTGAAATTCGTTCGAAGTGATTTAGAATGATTTACTGACTAAAAGAGACGCAAAAATATGACTTTAAGGCAAAAAAAATGCATAGTTGCCATCAATAGATCAATTGCAAGTTATGCACGAAAGTCGCGTTTTAAATGCAAAAAGAGAATTGGTTCGAAGTGCCTTCCAACAATATCATGATTGAAAAACCGAGTGATATGCTTTTTAATGCTAAAATAATGCATTATTGTCTTCAATAGATTAATTAGAAGTTATGTAAGAAAATAATGTTTGAAGGGCGAAAATAGAATTCGTTCGAATTAATTAAGAATGATTTAATGACTCGAAGAGACTCAGTGACATGACTTTAAGGCTAAACAAATTCATTGTTGCCTATAATAGACCAACAGCAAGTTACGCACGAAAGTCATGTTTAAAGACTGAATTTCGTTCGAAGTGATTTAGAATGATTTACTGACTAAAAGAGACGCAAAAATATGACTTTAAGGCTAAAAAAATGCATAGTTGCCATCAATAGATCAAATGCAACTTATGCATGAAAGTCGCGTTTTAAATGCAAAAAGAGAATTCGTTCGAAGTGCCTTCAAACAATTTAATGGTTGAAAAGACTGAGTGATATGCTTTTTAATGGTAAAATGATACATTGTTGTCTTCAATAGATTAATTACAAGTTATGTAAGAAAATAATGTTTGAAGGGCGAAAATGGAATTCGTTCGAATTAATTTAGAATGATTTAATGATTAGGAGAGACTCAGTGACATTACTCTAAGGCAAAACAAATGCATTGTTGCCTATAATAGATCAACTGCAAGTTACGCACGAAAGTCATGTTTAAAGACTGAATTTCATTCGAAGTGATTTAGAATGATTTACTGACTAAAAGAGACGCAAAAATATGACTTTAAGGCAAAAAAAATGCATAGTTGCCATCAATAGATCAATTGCAAGTTATGCATGAAAGTCGCGTTTTAAATGCAAAAAGAGAATTCGTTCGAAGTGCCTCCAAACAGTTTAATGGTTGAAAAGACTGAGTGATATGCTTTTTAATGGTAAAATTATACATTTTTGTCTTCAATAGATTAATTACAAGTTATGTAAGAAAAAATGTTTGAAGGGCGAAAATAGAATTCGTTCGAATTAATTTAGAATGATTTAATGACTCGAAGAGACTCAGTGACATGACTTTAAGGCTAAACAAATGCATAGTTGCCATCAATAGATCAATTGCAAGTTATGCATGAAAGTCGCGTTTTAAATGCAAAAAGAGAATTCGTTCGAAGTGCCTCCAAACAATTTAATTGTTGAAAAGACTGAGTGATATGCTTTTTAATGGTAAAATTATACATTTTTGTCTTCAATAGATTAATTACAAGTTATGTAAGAAAAAATGTTTGAAGGGCGAAAATAGAATTCGTTCGAATTAATTTAGAATGATTTAATGACTCGAAGAGACTCAGTGACATTACTTTAAGGCAAAACAAATGCATTGTTGCCTTCAAGAGATCAACTGCATGTTACGCACGAAAGTCATGTTTAAAGGCTGAAATTCGTTCGGAGTGATTTAGAATGATTTACTGACTAAAAGAGACGCAAAAATATGACTTTAAGGCAAAAAAAATGCATAGTTGCCATCAATAGATCAATTGCAAGTTATGCATGAAAGTCGCGTTTTAAATGCAAAAAGAGATTTGCTTCGAAGTGCCTTTATACAATATCATGATTGAAAAACTGAGTGATATGCTTTTTAATGCTAAAATAATGCATTGTTGTCTTCAATAGATTAATTACAAGTTATGTAAGAAAATAATGTTTGAAGGGCGAAAATAGAATTCGTTCGAATCAATTTAGAATGATTTAATGACTAGAAGAGACTCAGTGACATTACTTTAAGGCAAAACAACTGCATTGTTGCCTTCAATAGATAAACTGCAAGTTACGAACGAAAGTCATGTTTAAAGACTGAATTTCGGTCCAAGTGATTTAGAATGATTTACTGACTAAAAGAGGCAAAAATATGACTTTAAGGCTAAAAAAATGCATAGTTGCCATCAATAGATCAAATGCAACTTATGCATGAAAGTCGCGTTTTAAATGCAAAAAGAGAATTCGTTCGAAGTGCCTCCAAACAATTTAATGGTTGAAAAGACTGAGTGATATGCTTTTTAATGGTAAAATTATACATTTTTGTCTTCAATAGATTAATTACAAGTTATGTAAGAAAAAATGTTTGAAGGGCGAAAATAGAATTCGTTCGAATTAATTTAGAATGATTTAATGACTCGAAGAGACTCAGTGACATGACTTTAAGGCTAAACAAATGCATTGTTGCCTATAATAGACCAACTGCAAGTTACGCACGAAAGTCATGTTTAAAGACTGAATTTCGTTCGAAGTGATTTAGAATGATTTACTGACTAAAAGAGACGCAAAAATATGACTTTAAGGCTAAAAAAATGCATAGTTGCCATCAATAGATCAAATGCAACTTATGCATGAAAGTCGCGTTTTAAATGCAAAAAGAGAATTCGTTCGAAGTGCCTCCAAACAATTTAATGGTTGAAAAGACTGAGTGATATGCTTTTTAATGGTAAAATTATACATTTTTGTCTTCAATAGATTAATTACAAGTTATGTAAGAAAAAATGTTTGAAGGGCGAAAATAGAATTCGTTCGAATTAATTTAGAATGATTTAATGACTCGAAGAGACTCAGTGACATGACTTTAAGGCTAAACAAATGCATTGTTGCCTATAATAGATCAACTGCAAGTTACGCACGAAAGTCATGTTTAAAGACTGAATTTCGTTCGAAGTGATTTAGAATGATTTACTGACTAAAAGAGACGCAAAAATATGACTTTAAGGCAAAAAAAATGCATAGTTGCCATCAATAGATCAATTGCAAGTTATGCATGAAAGTCGCGTTTTAAATGCAAAAAGAGATTTGGTTCGAAGTGCCTTCAAACAATTTAATTGTTGAAAAGACTGAGTGATATGCTTTTTAATGGTAAAATTATACATTTTTGTCTTCAATAGATTAATTACAAGTTATGTAAGAAAAAAAGTTTGAAGGGCGAAAATATAATTCGTTCGAATTAATTTAGAATGATTTAATGACTCGAAGAGACTCAGTGACATGACTTTAAGGGTAAACAAATGCATTGTTGCCTATAATAGATCAACTGCAAGTTACGCACGAAAGTCATGTTTAAATACTAAATTTCGTTCGAAGTGATTTAGAATGATTTATTGACTAAAAGAGACGCAAAAATATGACTTTAAGGCTAAAAAAATGCATAGTTGCCATCAATAGATCAAATGCGACTTATGCATGAAAGTCGCGTTTTAAATGCAAAAAGAGAATTCGTTCGAAGTGCCTTCAAACAATTTAATCGTTGAAAAGACTGAGTGATATGCTTTTTAATGGTAAAATTATACATTGTTGTCTTCAATATATTAATTACAAGTTATGTATGAAAATAATGTTTGAAGGGCGAAAATAGAATCGTTCGAATTAATTTAGAATGATTTAATGACTAGAAGAGACTCAGTGACATTACTTTAAGGCTAAACAAATGAATTGTTGCCTTCAATAGATCAACTGCAAGTTACGCACGAAAGTCATGTTTAAAGTCTGAAATTCGTTCGCAGTGATTTAGAATGATTTACTGACTAAAAGAGACGCAAAAATATGACTTTAAGGCAAAAAAAATGCATAGATGCCATCAATAGATCAATTGCAAGTTATGCATGAAAGTCGCGTTTTAAATGCAAAAAGAGATTTGGTTCGAAGTGCCTTCAAACAATATCATGATTGAAAAACTGAGTGATATGCTTTTTAATGCTAAAATAATGCATTGTTGTCTTCAATAGATTAATTACAAGTTATGTAAGAAAATAATGTTTGAAGGGCGAAAATAGAATTCGTTCGAATTAATTTAGAATGATTTAATGACTAGAAGAGACTCAGTGACATGACTTTAAGGGTAAACAAATGCATTGTTGCCTTCAATAGATCAACTGCAAGTTACGAACGAAAGTCATGTTTAAAGACTGAATTTCGTTCGAAGTGATTTAGAATGATTTACTGACTAAAAGAGACGCAAAAATATGCCTTTAAGGCTAAAAAAATGCATAGTTGCCATCAATAGATCAAATGCAACTTATGCATGAAAGTCGCGTTTTAAATGCAAAAAGAGAATTCGTTCGAAGTGCCTTCAAACAATTTAATGGTTGAAAAGACTGAGTGATATGCTTTTTAATGGTAAAATTATACATTGTTGTCTTCAATAGATTAATTACAAGTTATGTAAGAAAAAATGTTTGAAGGGCGAAAATATAATTCGTTCGAATTAATTTAGAAGGATTTAATGACTAGAAGAGACTGAGTGACATGACTTTAAGGCTAAACAAATGCATTGTTGCCTATAATAGATCAACTGCAAGTTACGCACGAAAGTCATGTTTAAAGACTGAATTTCGTTCGAAGTGATTTAGAATGATTTACTGACTAAAAGAGACGCAAAAATATGACTTTAAGGCTAAAAAAATGCATAGTTGCCATCAATAGATCGATTGCAAGTTATGCATGAAAGTCGCGTTTTAAATGCAAAAAGGGATTTGGTTCGAAGTGCCTTTAAACAATATCATGATTGAAAAACTGAGTGATATGCTTTTTAATGCTAAAATAATGCATTGTTGCCTTCAATAGATTAATTACAAGTTATGTAAGAAAATAATGTTTGAAGGGCGAAAATCGAATTCGTTAGAATTAATTTAGAATGATTTAATGACTAGAAGAGACTCAGTGACATTACTTTAAGGCAAAACAAATGCATTGTTGCCTTCAATAGATCAACTGCAAGTTACGAACGAAAGTCATGTTTAAAGACTGAATTTCGTTCGAAGTGATTTAGAATGATTTACTGACTAAAAGAGACGCAAAAATATGCCTTTAAGGCTAAAAAAATGCATAGTTGCCATCAATAGATCAAATGCAACTTATGCATGAAAGTCGCGTTTTAAATGCAAAAAGAGAATTCGTTCGAAGTGCCTTCAAACAATTTAATGGTTGAAAAGACTGAGTGATATGCTTTTTAATGGTAAAATTAAACATTTTTGTCTTCATTAGATTAATTACAAGTTATGTAAGAAAAAATGTTTGAAAGGCGAAAATAGAATTCGTTCGAATTAATTTAGAATGATTTAATGACTCGAAGAGACTCAGTGACATGACTTTAAGGCTAAACAAATGCATTGTTGCCTATAATAGATCAACTGCAAGTTACGCACGAAAGTCATGTTTAAAGACTGAATTTCGTTCGAAGTGATTTAGAATGATTTACTGACTAAAAGAGACGCAAAAATATGACTTTAAGGCAAAAAAAATGCATAGTTGCCATCAATAGATCAATTGCAAGTTATGCATGAAAGTCGCCTTTTAAATGCAAATAGAGATTTGGTTCGAAGTGCCTTCAAACAATTTAATGGTTGAAAAGACTGAGTGATATGCTTTTTAATGGTAAAATTATACATTTTTGTCTTCAATAGATTAATTACAAGTTATGTAAGAAAAAAAGTTTGAAGGGCGAAAATAGAATTCGTTCGAATTAATTTAGAATGATTTAATGACTCGAAGAGACTCAGTGACATGACTTTAACGGTAAACAAATGCATTGTTGCCTATAATAGATCAACTGCAAGTTACGCACGAAAGTCATGTTTAAAGACTAAATTTCGTTCGAAGTGATTTAGAATGATTTACTGACTAAAAGAGACGCAAAAATATGACTTTAAGGCTAAAAAAATGCATAGTTGCCATCAATAGATCAAATGCGACTTATGCATGAAAGTCGCGTTTTAAATGCAAAAAGAGAATTCGTTCGAAGTGCCTTCAAACAATTTAATGGTTGAAAGGACTGAGTGATATGCTTTTTAATGGTAAAATGATACATTGTTGTCTTCAATAGATTAATTACAAGTTATGTAAGAAAATAATGTTTGAAGGGCGAAAATGGAATTCGTTCGAATTAATTTAGAATGATTTAATGACTAGGAGAGACTCAGTGACATTACTCTAAGGCAAAACAAATGCATTGTTGCCTTCAATAGATCAACTGCAAGTTACACACGAAAGTCATGTTTAAAGGCTGAAATTCGTTCGGAGTGATTTAGAATGATTTACTGACTAAAAGAGACGCAAAAATATGACTTTAAGGCAAAAAAAATGCATAGTTGCCATCAATAGATCAATTGCAAGTTATGCATGAAAGTCGCGTTTTAAATGCAAAAAGAGATTTGGTTCGAAGTGCCTTTGTACAATATCATGATTGAAAAACTGAGTGATATGCTTTTTAATGCTAAAATAATGCATTGTTGTCTTCAATAGATTAATTACAAGTTATGTAAGAAAATAATGTTTGAAGGGCGAAAATAGAATTCGTTCGAATTAATTTAGAATGATTTAATGACTAGAAGAGACTCAGTGACATTACTTTAAGGCAAAACAAATGCATTGTTGCCTTCAATAGATAAACTGCAAGTTACGAACGAAAGTCATGTTTAAAGACTGAATTTCGGTCCAAGTGATTTAAAATGATTTACTGACTAAAAGAGACGCAAAAATATGACTTTAAGGCTAAAAAAATGCATAGTTGCCATCAATAGATCAAATGCAACTTATGCATGAAAGTCGCGTTTTAAATGCAAAAAGAGAATTCGTTCGAAGTGCCTCCAAACAATTTAATGGTTGAAAAGACTGAGTGATATGCTTTTTAATGGTAAAATTATACATTTTTGTCTTCAATAGATTAATTACAAGTTATGTAAGAAAATAATGTTTGAAGGGCGAAAATAGAATTCGTTCGAATTAATTTAGAATGATTTAATGACTAGAAGAGAGTCAGTGACATGACTTTAAGGGTAAACAAATGCATTGTTGCCTTCAATAGATCAACTGCAAGTTACGAACGAAAGTCTTGTTTAAAGACTGAATTTCGTTCGAAGTGATTTAGAATGATTTACTGACTAAAAGAGACGCAAAAATATGACTTTAAGGCTAAAAAAATGCATAGTTGCCATCAATAGATCAAATGCAACTTATGCATGAAAGTCGCGTTTTAAATGCAAAAAGAGAATTCGTTCGAAGTGCCTCCAAACAATTTAATGGTTGAAAAGACTGAGTGATATGCTTTTTAATGGTAAAATTATACATTGTTGTCTTCAATAGATTAATTACAAGTTATGTATGAAAATAATGTTTGAAGGGCGAAAATAGAATTCGTTCGAATTAATTTAGAATGATTTAACGACTAGAAGAGACTCAGTGACATTACTTTAAGGCTAAACAAATGCATTGTAGCCTTCAATAGATCAACTGCAAATTACGCACGAAAGTCATGTTTAAAGTCTGAAATTCGTTCGCAGTGATTTAGAATGATTTACTGACTAAAAGAGACGCAAAAATATGACTTTAAGGCAAAAAAAATGCATAGATGCCATCAATAGATCAATTGCAAGTTATGCATGAAAGTCGCGTTTTAAATGCAAAAAGAGATTTGGTTCGAAGTGCCTTCAAACAATATCATGATTGAAAAACTGAGTGATATGCTTTTTAATGCTAAAATAATGCATTGTTGTCTTCAATAGATTAATTACAAGTTATGTAAGAAAATAATGTTTGAAGGGCGAAAATAGAATTCGTTCAAATTAATTTAGAAAGATTTAATGACTAGAAGAGACTCAGTGACATTACTTTAAGGCAAAACAAATGCATTGTTGCCTTCAATAGATCAACTGCAAGTTACGAACAAAAGTCTTGTTTAAAGACTGAATGTCGTTCGAAGTGATTTAGAATGATTTACTGACTAAAAGAGACGCAAAAATATGACTTTAAGGCTAAAAAAATGCATAGTTGCCATCAATAGATCAAATGCAACTTATGCATGAAAGTCGCGTTTTAGATGCAAAAAGAGAATTCGTTCGAAGTGCCTTCAAACAATTTAATGGTTGAAAAGACTGAGTGATATGCTTTTTAATGGTAAAATTATACATTGTTGTCTTCAATAGATTAATTACAAGTTATGTAAGAAAATAATGTTTGAAGGGCGAAAATAGAATTCGTTCGAATTAATTTAGAATGATTTAATGACTAGAAAAGACTCAGTGACATTACTTTAAGGCAAAACAAATGCATTGTTGCCTTCAATAGATCAACTGCAAGTTACGCACGAAAGTCATGTTTAAAGGCTGAAATTCGTTCGCAGTGATTTAGAATGATTTACTGACTAAAAGAGACGCAAAAATATGACTTTAAGGCAAAAAAAAATGCATAGTTGCCATCAATAGATCAATTGCAAGTTATGCATGAAACTCGCGTTTTAAATGCAAAAAGAGAATTGGTTCAAAGTGCCTTCAAACAATTTAATGATTGAAAAGACTGAGTGATATGCTTCTTAATGGTAAAATATTCATTGTTGTCTTGAATAGATTAATTACAAGTTATGTAAGAAAAAAAGTTTGAAGGGCGAAAATAGAATTCGTTCGAATTAATTTAGAATGATTTAATGACTCAAAGAGACTCAGTGACATGACTTTAAGGGTAAACAAATGCATTGTTGCCTATAATAGATCAACTGCAAGTTACGCACGAAAGTCATGTTTAAAGACTGAATTTCGTTCGAAGTGATTTAGAATGATTTACTGACTAAAAGAGACGCAAAAATATGACTTTAAGGCTAAAAAAATGCATAGTTGCCATCAATAGATCAAATGCGACTTATGCATGAAAGTCGCGTTTTAAATGCAAAAAGAGAATTCGTTCGAAGTGCCTTCAAAAAATTTAATGGTTGAAAAGACTGAGTGATATGCTTTTTAATGGTAAAATTATACATTGTTGTCTTCAATAGATTAATTACAAGTTATGTAAGAAAAAATGTTTGAAGGGCGAAAATATAATTCGTTCGAATTAATTTAGAAGGATTTAATGACTAGAAGAGACTGAGTGACATGACTTTAAGGCTAAACAAATGCATTGTTGCCTATAATAGATCAACTGCAAGTTACGCACGAGTGTCATGTTTAAAGACTAAATTTCGTTCGAAGTGATTTAGAATGATTTACTGACTAAAAGAGACGCAAAAATATGACTTTAAGGCTAAAAAAATGCATAGTTGCTATCAATAGATCAATTGCAAGTTATGCATGAAAGTCGCGTTTTAAATGCAAAAAGAGAATTCGTTCGAAGTGCCTTCAAACAATTTAATGGTTGAAAAGACTGAGTGATATGCTTTTTAATGGTAAAATTATACATTGTTGTCTTCAATAGATTAATTACAAGTTATGTAAGAAAATAATGTTTGAAGGCCGAAAATAGAATTCGTTCGAATTAATTTAGAATGATTGAATGACTAGAAGAGACTCAGTGACATTACTTTAAGGCAAAACAAATGCATTGTTGCCTTCAATAGATCAACTGCAAGTTACGCACGAAAGTCATGTTTAAAGGCTGAAATTCGTTCGAAGTGATTTAGAATGATTTACTGACTAAAAGAGACGCAAAAATATGACTTTAAGGCAAAAAAAATGCATAGTTGCCATCAATAGATCAATTGCAAGTTATGCATGAAAGTCGCGTTTTAAATGCAAAAAGAGATTTGGTTCGAAGTGCCTTCAAACAATTTAATGGTTGAAAAGACTGAGTGATATGCTTTTTAATGCTAAAATAATGCATTGTTGTCTTCAATAGATTAATTACAAGTTATGTAAGAAAATAATGTTTGAAGGGCGAAAATTGAATTCGTTCGAATTAATTTAGAATGATTTAATGACTAGAAGAGACTCAATGACATGACTTTAAGGCTAAACAAATGCATTGTTGCCTATAATAGACCAACTGCAAGCTACGCACGAAAGTCATGTTTAAAGACTGAATTTCGTTCGAAGTGATTTAGAATGATTTACTGACTAAAAGAGACGCAAAAATATGACTTTAAGGGTAAAAAAATGCATAGTTGCCATCAATAGATCAAATGCAACTTATGCATGAAAGTCGCGTTTTAAATGCAAAAAGAGAATTCGTTCGAAGTGCCTTCAAACAATTTAATGGTTGAAAAGACTGAGTGATATGCTTTTTAATGGTAAAATTATACATTGTTGTCTTCAATAGATTAATTACAAGTTATGTAAGAAAATAATGTTTGAAGGGCGAAAATAGAATTCTTTCGAATTAATTTAGAATTATTTAATGACTAGAAGAGACTCAGTGACATGACTTTAAGGCTAAACAAATGCATTGTTGCCTATAATAGATCAACTGCAAGTTACGCACGAAAGTCATGTTTAAAGACTGAATTTCATTCGAAGTGATTTAGAATGATTTACTGACTAAAAGAGACGCAAAAATATGACTTTAAGGGTAAAAAAATGCATAGTTGCCATCAATAGATCAAATGCAACTTATGCATGAAAGTCGCGTTTTAAATGCAAAAAGGGAATTCGTTCGAAGTGCCTTCAAACAATTTAATGGTTGAAAAGACTGAGTGATATGCTTTTTAATGGTAAAATTATACATTGTTGTCTTCAATAGATTAATTACAAGTTATGTAAGAAAATAATGTTTGAAGGGCGAAAATAGAATTCTTTCGAATTAATTTAGAATTATTTAATGACTAGAAGAGACTCAGTGACATGACTTTAAGGCTAAACAAATGCATTGTTGCCTATAATAGATCAACTGCAAGTTACGCACGAAAGTCATGTTTAAAGACTGAATTTCGTTCGAAGTGATTTAGAATGATTTACTGACTAAAAGAGACGCAAAAATATGACTTTAAGGGTAAAAAAATGCATAGTTGCCATCAATAGATCAAATGCAACTTATGCATGAAAGTCGCGTTTTAAATGCAAAAAGGGTATTCGTTCGAAGTGCCTTCAAACAATTTAATGGTTGAAAAGACTGAGTGATATGCTTTTTAATGGTAAAATTATACATTGTTGTCTTCAATAGATTAATTACAAGTTATGTAAGAAAATAATGTTTGAAGGGCGAAAATAGAATTCGTTCGAATTAATTTAGAATTATTTAATGACTAGAAGAGACTCAGTGACATGACTTTAAGGCTAAACAAATGCATTGTTGCCTATAATAGATCAACTGCAAGTTACGCACGAAAGTCATGTTTAAAGACTGAATTTCTTTCGAAGTGATTTAGAATGATTTACTGACTAAAAGAGACGCAAAAATATGACTTTAAGGGTAAAAAAATGCATAGTTGCCATCAATAGATCAAATGCAACTTATGCATGAAGGTCGCGTTTTAAATGCAAAAAGAGAATTCGTTCGAAGTGCCTTCAAACAATTTAATGGTTGAAAAGACTGAGTGATATGCTTTTTAATGGTAAAATTATACATTGTTGTCTTCAATAGATTAATTACAAGTTATGTAAGAAAATAATGTTTGAAGGGCGAAAATAGAATTCGTTCGAATTAATTTAGAATTATTTAATGACTAGAAGAGACTCAGTGACATGACTTTAAGGCTAAACAAATGCATTGTTGCCTATAATAGATCAACTGCAAGTTACGCACGAAAGTCATGTTTAAAGGCTGAAATTCGTTCGAAGTGATTTAGAATGATTTACTGACTAAAAGAGACGCAAAAATATGACTTTAAGGCAAAAAAAATGCATAGTTGCCATCAATAGATCAATTGCAAGTTATGCATGAAAGTCATGTTTAAAGGCTGAAATTCGTTCGCAGTGATTTAGAATGATTTACTGACTAAAAGAGACGCAAAAATATGACTTTAAGGCAAAAAAAATGCATAGTTGCCATCAATAGATCAATTGCAAGTTATGCATGAAAGTCGCGTTTTAAATGCAAAAAGAGATTTGGTTCGAAGTGCCTTCAAACAATTTAATGGTTGAAAAGACTGAGTGATATGCTTTTTAATGCTAAAATAATGCATTGTTGTCTTCAATAGATTAATTACAAGTTATGTTAGAAAAAATGTTTGAAGGGCGAAAATATAATTCGTTCGAATTAATTTAGAAGGATTTAATGACTAGAAGAGACTGAGTGACATGACTTTAAGGCTAAACAAATGCATTGTTGCCTATAATAGATCAACTGCAAGTTACGCACGAGTGTCATGTTTAAAGACTAAATTTCGTTCGAAGTGATTTAGAATGATTTACTGACTAAAAGAGACGCAAAAATATGACTTTAAGGCTAAAAAAATGCATAGTTGCTATCAATAGATCAATTGCAAGTTATGCATGAAAGTCGCGTTTTAAATGCAAAAAGAGAATTCGTTCGAAGTGCCTTCAAACAATTTAATGGTTGAAAAGACTGAGTGATATGCTTTTTAATGGTAAAATTATACATTGTTGTCTTCAATAGATTAATTACAAGTTATGTAAGAAAATAATGTTTGAAGGCCGAAAATAGAATTCGTTCGAATTAATTTAGAATGATTGAATGACTAGAAGCGACTCAGTGACATTACTTTAAGGCAAAACAAATGCATTGTTGCCTTCAATAGATCAACTGCAAGTTACGCACGAAAGTCATGTTTAAAGGCTGAAATTCGTTCGAAGTGATTTAGAATGATTTACTGACTAAAAGAGACGCAAAAATATGACTTTAAGGCAAAAAAAATGCATAGTTGCCATCAATAGATCAATTGCAAGTTATGCATGAAAGTCATGTTTAAAGGCTGAAATTCGTTCGCAGTGATTTAGAATGATTTACTGACTAAAAGAGACGCAAAAATATGACTTTAAGGCAAAAAAAATGCATAGTTGCCATCAATAGATCAATTGCAAGTTATGCGTGAAAGTCGCGTTTTAAATGCAAAAAGAGATTTGGTTCGAAGTGCCTTCAAACAATTTAATGGTTGAAAAGACTGAGTGATATGCTTTTTAATGCTAAAATAATGCATTGTTGTCTTCAATAGATTAATTACAAGTTATGTAAGAAAATAATGTTTGAAGGGCGAAAATTGAATTCGTTCGAATTAATTTAGAATGATTTAATGACTAGAAGAGACTCAATGACATGACTTTAAGGCTAAACAAATGCATTGTTGCCTATAATAGACCAACTGCAAGCTACGCACGAAAGTCATGTTTAAAGACTGAATTTCGTTCGAAGTGATTTAGAATGATTTACTGACTAAAAGAGACGCAAAAATATGACTTTAAGGGTAAAAAAATGCATAGTTGCCATCAATAGATCAAATGCAACTTATGCATGAAAGTCGCGTTTTAAATGCAAAAAGAGAATTCGTTCGAAGTGCCTTCAAACAATTTAATGGTTGAAAAGACTGAGTGATATGCTTTTTAATGGTAAAATTATACATTGTTGTCTTCAATAGATTAATTACAAGTTATGTAAGAAAATAATGTTTGAAGGGCGAAAATAGAATTCTTTCGAATTAATTTAGAATTATTTAATGACTAGAAGAGACTCAGTGACATGACTTTAAGGCTAAACAAATGCATTGTTGCCTATAATAGATCAACTGCAAGTTACGCACGAAAGTCATGTTTAAAGACTGAATTTCGTTCGAAGTGATTTAGAATGATTTACTGACTAAAAGAGACGCAAAAATATGACTTTAAGGGTAAAAAAATGCATAGTTGCCATCAATAGATCAAATGCAACTTATGCATGAAAGTCGCGTTTTAAATGCAAAAAGGGAATTCGTTCGAAGTGCCTTCAAACAATTTAATGGTTGAAAAGACTGAGTGATATGCTTTTTAATGGTAAAATTATACATTGTTGTCTTCAATAGATTAATTACAAGTTATGTAAGAAAATAATGTTTGAAGGGCGAAAATAGAATTCTTTCGAATTAATTTAGAATTATTTAATGACTAGAAGAGACTCAGTGACATGACTTTAAGGCTAAACAAATGCATTGTTGCCTATAATAGATCAACTTCAAGTTACGCACGAAAGTCATGTTTAAAGACTGAATTTCGTTCGAAGTGATTTAGAATGATTTACTGACTAAAAGAGACGCAAAAATATGACTTTAAGGGTAAAAAAATGCATAGTTGCCATCAATAGATCAAATGCAACTTATGCATGAAAGTCGCGTTTTAAATGCAAAAAGGGAATTCGTTCGAAGTGCCTTCAAACAATTTAATTGTTGAAAAGACTGAGTGATATGCTTTTTAATGGTAAAATTATACATTGTTGTCTTCAATAGATTAATTACAAGTTATGTAAGAAAATAATGTTTGAAGGGCGAAAATAGAATTCGTTCGAATTAATTTAGAATTATTTAATGACTAGAAGAGACTCAGTGACATGACTTTAAGGCTAAACAAATGCATTGTTGCCTATAATAGATCAACTGCAAGTTACGCACGAAAGTCATGTTTAAAGACTGAATTTCTTTCGAAGTGATTTAGAATGATTTACTGACTAAAAGAGACGCAAAAATATGACTTTAAGGGTAAAAAAATGCATAGTTGCCATCAATAGATCAAATGCAACTTATGCATGAAGGTCGCGTTTTAAATGCAAAAAGAGAATTCGTTCGAAGTGCCTTCAAACAATTTAATGGTTGAAAAGACTGAGTGATATGCTTTTTAATGGTAAAATTATACATTGTTGTCTTCAATAGATTAATTACAAGTTATGTAAGAAAATAATGTTTGAAGGGCGAAAATAGAATTCGTTCGAATTAATTTAGAATTATTTAATGACTAGAAGAGACTCAGTGACATGACTTTAAGGCTAAACAAATGCATTGTTGCCTATAATAGATCAACTGCAGGTTACGCACGAAAGTCATGTTTAAAGACTGAATTTCGTTCGAAGTGATTTAGAATGATTTACTGACTAAAAGAGACGCAAAAATATGACTTTAAGGCTAAAAAAATGCATAGTTGCTATCAATAGATCAATTGCAAGTTATGCATGAAAGTCGCGTTTTAAATGCAAAAAGAGAATTCGTTCGAATTAATTTAGAATGATTTAATGACTAGAAGAGACTCAGTGACATGACTTTAAGGCAAAACAAATGCATTGTTGCCTATAATAGACCAACTGCAAGTTACGCACGAAAGTCATGTTTAAAGACTGAATTTCGTTCGAAGTGATTTAGAATGATTTACTGACTAAAAGAGACGCAAAAATATGACTTTAAGGCTAAAAAAATGCATAGTTGCTATCAATAGATCAATTGCAAGTTATGCATGACAGTCGCGTTTTAAATGCAAAAAGAGAATTCGTTCGAAGTGCCTTCAAACAATTTAATGGTTGAAAAGACTGAGTGATATGCTTTTTAATGGTAAAATTATACATTGTTGTCTTCAATAGATTAATTACAAGTTATGTAAGAAAATAATGTTTGAAGGGCGAAAATAGAATTCGTTCGAATTAATTTAGAATGATTTAATGACTAGAAGAGACTCAGTGACATGACTTTAAGGCTAAACAAATGCATTGTTGCCTATAATAGATCAACTGCAAGTTACGCACGAAAGTCATGTTTAAAGACTGAATTTCGTTCGAAGTGATTTAGAAAGATTTACTGACTAAAAGAGACGCAAAAATATGACTTTAAGGCTAAAAAAATGCATAGTTGCTATCAATAGATCAATTGCAAGTTATGCATGACAGTCGCGTTTTAAATGCAAAAAGAGAATTCGTTCGAAGTGCCTTCAAACAATTTAATGGTTGAAAAGACTGAGTGATATGCTTTTTAATGGTAAAATTATACATTGTTGTCTTCAATAGATTAATTACAAGTTATGTAAGAAAATAATGTTTGAAGGGCGAAAATAGAATTCGTTCGAATTAATTTAGAATGATTTAATGACTAGAAGAGACTCAGTGACATGACTTTAAGGCTAAACAAATGCATTGTTGCCTATAATAGATCAACTGCAAGTTACGCACGAAAGTCATGTTTAAAGACTGAATTTCGTTCGAAGTGATTTAGAATGATTTACTGACTAAAAGAGACGCAAAAATATGACTTTAAGGCTAAAAAAATGCATAGTTGCTATCAATAGATCAATTGCAAGTTATGCATGAAAGTCGCGTTTTAAATGCAAAAAGAGAATTCGTGCGAATTAATTTAGAATGATTTAATGACTAGAAGAGACTCAGTGACATGACTTCAAGGCAAAACAAATGCATTGTTGCCTATAATAGACCAACTGCAAGTTACGCACGAAAGTCATGTTTAAAGACTGAATTTCGTTCGAAGTGATTTAGAATGATTTACTGACTAAAAGAGACGCAAAAATATGACTTTAAGGCTAAAAGAATGCATAGTTGCTATCAATAGATCAATTGCCAGTTATGCATGACAGTCGCGTTTTAAATGCAAAAAGAGAATTCGTTCGAAGTGCCTTCAAACAATTTAATGGTTGAAAAGACTGAGTGATAGGCTTTTTAATGGTAAAATCATACATTGTTGTCTTCAATAGATTAATTACAAGTTATGTAACAAAATAATGTTTGAAGGGCGAAAATAGAATTCGTTCGAATTAATTTAGAATTATTTAATGACTAGAAGAGACTCAGTGACATGACTTTAAGGCTAAACAAATGCATTGTTGCCTATAATAGATCAACTGCAAGTTACGCACGAAAGTCATGTTTAAAGACTGAATTTCGTTCGAAGTGATTTAGAAAGATTTACTGACTAAAAGAGACGCAAAAATATGACTTTAAGGCTAAAAAAATGCATAGTTGCTATCAATAGATCAATTGCAAGTTATGCATGAAAGTCGCGTTTTAAATGCAAAAAGAGAATTCGTTCGAAGTGCCTTCAAACAATTTAATGGTTGAAAAGTCTGAGTGATATGCTTTTTAATGGTAAAATTATACATTGTTGTCTTCAATAGATTAATTACAAGTTATGTAAGAAAATAATGTTTGAAGGGCGAAAATTGAATTCGTTCGAATTAATTTAGAATGATTTAATGACTAGAAGAGACTCAGTGACATGACTTTAAGGCTAAACAAATGCATTGTTGCCTATAATAGATCAACTGCAAGTTACGCACGAAAGTCATGTTTAAAGACTGAATTTCGTTCGAAGTGATTTAGAATGATTTACTGACTAAAAGAGACGCAAAAATATGACTTTAAGGCTAAAAAAATGCATAGTTGCTATCAATAGATCAATTGCAAGTTATGCATGAAAGTCGCGTTTTAAATGCAAAAAGAGAATTCGTGCGAATTAATTTAGAATGATTTAATGACTAGAAGAGACTCAGTGACATGACTTCAAGGCAAAACAAATGCATTGTTGCCTATAATAGACCAACTGCAAGTTACGCACGAAAGTCATGTTTAAAGACTGAATTTCGTTCGAAGTGATTTAGAATGATTTACTGACTAAAAGAGACGCAAATATATGACTTTAAGGCTAAAAGAATGCATAGTTGCTATCAATAGATCAATTGCCAGTTATGCATGACAGTCGCGTTTTAAATGCAAAAAGAGAATTCGTTCGAAGTGCCTTCAAACAATTTAATGGTTGAAAAGACTGAGTGATATGCTTTTTAATGGTAAAATTATACATTGTTGTCTTCAATAGATTAATTACAAGTTATGTAAGAAAATAATGTTTGAAGGGCGAAAATAGAATTCGTTCGAATTAATTTAGAATGATTTAATGACTAGAAGAGACTCAGTGACATGACTTTAAGGCTAAACAAATGCATTGTTGCCTATAATAGATCAACTGCAAGTTACGCACGAAAGTCATGTTTAAAGACTGAATTTCGTTCGAAGTGATTTAGAAAGATTTACTGACTAAAAGAGACGCAAAAATATGACTTTAAGGCTAAAAAAATGCATAGTTGCTATCAATAGATCAATTGCAAGTTATGCATGACAGTCGCGTTTTAAATGCAAAAAGAGAATTCGTTCGAAGTGCCTTCAAACAATTTAATGGTTGAAAAGACTGAGTGATATGCTTTTTAATTGTAAAATTATACATTGTTGTCTTCAATAGATTAATTACAAGTTATGTAAGAAAATAATGTTTGAAGGGCGAAAATAGAATTCGTTCGAATTAATTTAAAATGATTTAATGACTAGAAGAGACTCAGTGACATGACTTTAAGGCTAAACAAATGCATTGTTGCCTATAATAGATCAACTGCAAGTTACGCACGAAAGTCATGTTTAAAGACTGAATTTCGTTCGAAGTGATTTAGAATGATTTACTGACTAAAAGAGACGCAAAAATATGACTTTAAGGCTAAAAAAATGCATAGTTGCTATCAATAGATCAATTGCAAGTTATGCATGAAAGTCGCGTTTTAAATGCAAAAAGAGAATTCGTGCGAATTAATTTAGAATGATTTAATGACTAGAAGAGACTCAGTGACATGACTTCAAGGCAAAACAAATGCATTGTTGCCTATAATAGACCAACTGCAAGTTACGCACGAAAGTCATGTTTAAAGACTGAATTTCGTTCGAAGTGATTTAGAATGATTTACTGACTAAAAGAGACGCAAAAATATGACTTTAAGGCTAAAAGAATGCATAGTTGCTATCAATAGATCAATTGCCAGTTATGCATGACAGTCGCGTTTTAAATGCAAAAAGAGAATTCGTTCGAAGTGCCTTCAAACAATTTAATGGTTGAAAAGACTGAGTGATATGCTTTTTAATGGTAAAATTATACATTGTTGTCTTCAATAGATTAATTACAAGTTATGTAAGAAAATAATGTTTGAAGGGCGAAAATAGAATTCGTTCGAATTAATTTAGAATGATTTAATGACTAGAAGAGACTCAGTGACATGACTTTAAGGCTAAACAAATGCATTGTTGCCTATAATAGATCAACTGCAAGTTACGCACGAAAGTCATGTTTAAAGACTGAATTTCGTTCGAAGTGATTTAGAAAGATTTACTGACTAAAAGAGACGCAAAAATATGACTTTAAGGCTAAAAAAATGCATAGTTGCTATCAATAGATCAATTGCAAGTTATGCATGACAGTCGCGTTTTAAATGCAAAAAGAGAATTCGTTCGAAGTGCCTTCAAACAATTTAATGGTTGAAAAGACTGAGTGATATGCTTTTTAATGGTAAAATTATACATTGTTGTCTTCAATAGATTAATTACAAGTTATGTAAGAAAATAATGTTTGAAGGGCGAAAATAGAATTCGTTCGAATTAATTTAGAATGATTTAATGACTAGAAGAGACTCAGTGACATGACTTTAAGGCTAAACAAATGCATTGTTGCCTATAATAGATCAACTGCAAGTTACGCACGAAAGTCATGTTTAAAGACTGAATTTCGTTCGAAGTGATTTAGAATGATTTACTGACTAAAAGAGACGCAAAAATATGACTTTAAGGCTAAAAAAATGCATAGTTGCTATCAATAGATCAATTGCAAGTTATGCATGAAAGTCGCGTTTTAAATGCAAAAAGAGAATTCGTGCGAATTAATTTAGAATGATTTAATGACTAGAAGAGACTCAGTGACATGACTTCAAGGCAAAACAAATGCATTGTTGCCTATAATAGACCAACTGCAAGTTACGCACGAAAGTCATGTTTAAAGACTGAATTTCGTTCGAAGTGATTTAGAATGATTTACTAACTAAAAGAGACGCAAAAATATGACTTTAAGGCTAAAAGAATGCATAGTTGCTATCAATAGATCAATTGCCAGTTATGCATGACAGTCGCGTTTTAAATGCAAAAAGAGAATTCGTTCGAAGTGCCTTCAAACAATTTAATGGTTGAAAAGACTGAGTGATAGGCTTTTTAATGGTAAAATCATACATTGTTGTCTTCAATAGATTAATTACAAGTTATGTAACAAAATAATGTTTGAAGGGCGAAAATAGAATTCGTTCGAATTAATTTAGAATTATTTAATGACTAGAAGAGACTCAGTGACATGACTTTAAGGCTAAACAAATGCATTGTTGCCTATAATAGATCAACTGCAAGTTACGCACGAAAGTCATGTTTAAAGACTGAATTTCGTTCGAAGTGATTTAGAAAGATTTACTGACTAAAAGAGACGCAAAAATATGACTTTAAGGCTAAAAAAATGCATAGTTGCTATCAATAGATCAATTGCAAGTTATGCATGAAAGTCGCGTTTTAAATGCAAAAAGAGAATTCGTTCGAAGTGCCTTCAAACAATTTAATGGTTGAAAAGACTGAGTGATATGCTTTTTAATGGTAAAATTATACATTGTTGTCTTCAATAGATTAATTACAAGTTATGTAAGAAAATAATGTTTGAAGGGCGAAAATAGAATTCGTTCGAATTAATTTAGAATGATTTAATGACTAGAAGGGACTCTGTGACATGACTTTAAGGCTAAACAAATGCATTGTTGCCTATAATAGATCAACTGCAAGTTACGCACGAAAGTCATGTTTAAAGACTGAATTTCGTTCGAAGTGATTTAGATTGATTTACTGACTAAAAGAGACGCAAAAATATGACTTTAAGGCTAAAAAAATGCATAGTTGCTATCAATAGATCAATTGCAAGTTATGCATGACAGTCGCGTTTTAAATGCAAAAAGAGAATTCGTTCGAAGTGCCTTCAAACAATTTAATGGTTGAAAAGACTGAGTGATATGCTTTTTAATGGTAAAATTATACATTGTTGTCTTCAATAGATTAATTACAAGTTATGTAGGAAAATAATGTTTGAACGGCGAAAATAGAATTCGTTCGAATTAATTTAGAATGATTTAATGACTAGAAGAGACTCAGTGACATTACTTTAAGGCAAAACAAATGCATTGTTGCCTTCAATAAATCAACTGCAAGTTACGCACGAAAGTCATGTTTAAAGGCTGAAATTCGTTCGCAGTGATTTAGAATGATTTACTGACTAAAAGAGCCGCAAAAATATGACTTTAAGGCAAAAAAAATGCATAGTTGCCATCAATAGATCAATTGCAAGTTATGCTTGAAAGTCGCGTTTTAAATGCAAAAAGAGATTTGGTTCGAAGTGCCTTCAAACAATTTAATGGTTGAAAAGACTGAGTGATATGCTTTTTAATGCTAAAATAATGCATTGTTGTCTTCAATAGATTAATTACAAGTTATGTAAGAAAATAATGTTTGAAGGGCGAAAATAGAATTCGTTCGAATTAATTTAGAATGATTTAATGACTAGAAGAGACTCAATGACATGACTTTAAGGCTAAACAAATGCATTGTTGCCTATAATAGACCAACTGCAAGCTACGCACGAAAGTCATGTTTAAAGACTGAATTTCGTTCGAAGTGATTTAGAATGATTTACTGACTAAAAGAGACGCAAAAATATGACTTTAAGGCTAAAAAAATGCATAGTTGCTATCAATAGATCAATTGCAAGTTATGCATGAAAGTCGCGTTTTAAATGCAAAAAGAGAATTCATTCGAAGTGCCTTCAAACAATTTAATGGTTGAAAAGACTGAGTGATATGCTTTTTAATGGTAAAATTATACATTGTTGTCTTTCAATAAATTAATTACAAGTTATGTAAGAAAATAATGTTTATAGGGCGAAAATAGAATTCGTTCGAATAAATTTAGAATGATTTAATGACTAGAAGAGAATCAGTGACATGACTTTAAGGCTAAACAAATGCATTGTTGCCTATAATAGATCAACTGCAAGTTACGCACGAAAGTCATGTTTAAAGACTGAATTTCGTTCGAAGTGATTTAGAATGATTTACTGACTAAAAGAGACGCAAAAATATGACTTTAAGGCTAAAAAAATGCATAGTTGCTATCAATAGATCAATTGCAAGTTATGCATGAAAGTCGCATTTTAAATGCAAAAAGAGAATTCGTGCGAATTAATTTAGAATGATTTAATGACTAGAAGAGACTCAGTGACATGACTTTAAGGCAAAACAAAGGCATTGTTGCCTATAATAGACCAACTGCAAGTTACGCACGAAAGTCAAGTTTAAAGACTGAATTTCGTTCGAAGTGATTTAGAATGATTAACTGACTAAAAGAGACGCAAAAATATGACTTTAAGGCTAAAAAAATGCATAGTTGCTATCAATAGATCAATTGCAAGTTATGCATGACAGTCGCGTTTTAAATGCAAAAAGAGAATTCGTTCGAAGTGCCTTCAAATAATTTAATGGTTGAAAAGACTGAGTGATATGCTTTTTAATGGTAAAATTATACATTGTTGTCTTCAATAAATTAATTACAAGTTATGTAAGAAAATAATGTTTGAAGGGCGAAAATAGAATTCGTTCGAATTAATTTAGAATGATTTAATGACTAGAAGAGACTCAGTGACATTACTTTAAGGCAAAACAAATGCATTGTTGCCTTCAATAAATCAACTGCAAGTTACGCACGAAAGTCATGTTTAAAGGCTGAAATTCGTTTGCAGTGATTTATAATGATTTACTGACTAAAAGAGCCGCAAAAATATGACTTTAAGGCAAAAAAAATGCATAGTTGCCATCAATAGATCAAATGCAACTTATGCATGAAAGTCGCGTTTTAAATGCAAAAAGAGAATTCGTTCGAAGTGCCTTCAAACAATTTAATGGTTGAAAAGACTGAGTGATATGCTTTTTAATGGTAAAATTATACATTGTTGTCTTCAATAGATTAATTACAAGTTATGTAAGAAAATAATGTTTGAAGGGCGAAAATAGAATTCGTTCGAATTAATTTAGAATTATTTAATGACTAGAAGAGACTCAGTGACATGACTTTAAGGCTAAACAAATGCATTGTTGCCTTCAATAAATCAACTGCAAGTTACGCACGAAAGTCATGTTTAAAGGCTGAAATTCGTTTGCAGTGATTTAGAATGATTTACTGACTAAAAGAGCCGCAAAAATATGACTTTAAGGCAAAAAAAATGCATAGTTGCCATCAATAGATCAAATGCAACTTATGCATGAAAGTCGCGTTTTAAATGCAAAAAGAGAATTCGTTCGAAGTGCCTTCAAACAATTTAATAGTTGAAAAGACTGAGTGATATGCTTTTTAATGGTAAAATTATACATTGTTGTCTTCAATAGATTAATTACAAGTTATGTAAGAAAATAATGTTTGAAGGGCGAAAATAGAATTCGTTCGAATTAATTTAGAATGATTTAATGACTAGAAGAGACTCAGTGACATTACTTTAAGGCAAAACAAATGCATTGTTGCCTTCAATAAATCAACTGCAAGTTACGCACGAAAGTCATGTTTAAAGGCTGAAATTCGTTTGCAGTGATTTAGAATGATTTACTGACTAAAAGAGCCGCAAAAATATGACTTTAAGGCAAAAAAAATGCATAGTTGCCATCAATAGATCAAATGCAACTTATGCATGAAAGTCGCGTTTTAAATGCAAAAAGAGAATTCGTTCGAAGTGCCTTCAAACAATTTAATGGTTGAAAAGACTGAGTGATATGCTTTTTAATGGTAAAATTATACATTGTTGTCTTCAATAGATTAATTACAAGTTATGTAAGAAAATAATGTTTGAAGGGCGAAAATAGAATTCGTTCGAATTAATTTAGAATTATTTAATGACTAGAAGAGACTCAGTGACATGACTTTAAGGCTAAACAAATGCATTGTTGCCTATAATAGATCAACTGCAAGTTACGCACGAAAGTCATGTTTAAAGACTGAATTTCGTTCGAAGTGATTTAGAATGATTTACTGACTAAAAGAGACGCAAAAATATGACTTTAAGGCTAAAAAAATGCATAGTTGCTATCAATAGATCAATTGCAAGTTATGCATGACAGTCGCGTTTTAAATGCAAAAAGAGAATTCGTTCGAAGTGCCTTCAAACAATTTAATGGTTGAAAAGACTGAGTGATATGCTTTTTAATGGTAAAATTATACATTGTTGTCTTCAATAGATTAATTACAAGTTATGTAAGAAAAAATGTTTGAAGGGCGAAAATAGAATTCGTTCGAATTAATTTAGAATGATTTAATGACTAGAAGAGACTGAGTGACATGACTTTAAGGCTAAACAAATGCGTTGTTGCCTATAATAGATCAACTGCAAGTTACGCACAAAAGTCATGTTTAAAGACTGAATTTCGTTCGAAGTGATTTAGAATGATTTACTGACTAAAAGAGACGCAAAAATATGACTTTAAGGCTAAAAAAATGCATAGTTGCTATCAATAGATCAATTGCAAGTTATGCATGACAGTCGCGTTTTAAATGCAAAAAGAGAATTCGTTCGAAGTGCCTTCAAATAATTTAATGGTTGAAAAGACTGAGTGATATGCTTTTTAATGGTAAAATTATACATTGTTGTCTTCAATAAATTAATTACAAGTTATGTAAGAAAATAATGTTTGAAGGGCGAAAATAGAATTCGTTCGAATTAATTTAGAATGATTTAATGACTAGAAGAGACTCAGTGACATTACTTTAAGGCAAAACAAATGCATTGTTGCCTTCAATAAATCAACTGCAAGTTACGCACGAAAGTCATGTTTAAAGGCTGAAATTCGTTTGCAGTGATTTATAATGATTTACTGACTAAAAGAGCCGCAAAAATATGACTTTAAGGCTAAAAAAATGCATAGTTGCTATCAATAGATCAATTGCAAGTTATGCATGACAGTCGCGTTTTAAATGCAAAAAGAGAATTCGTTCGAAGTGCCTTCAAACAATTTAATGGTTGAAAAGACTGAGTGATATGCTTTTTAATGGTAAAATTATACATTGTTGTCTTCAATAGATTAATTACAAGTTATGTAAGAAAATAATGTTTGAAGGGCGAAAATAGAATTCGTTCGAATTAATTTAGAATGATTTAATGACTAGAAGAGACTCAGTGACATGACTTTAAGGCTAAACAAATGCATTGTTGCCTATAATAGATCAACTGCAAGTTACGCACGAAAGTCATGTTTAAAGACTGAATTTCGTTCGAAGTGATTTAGAAAGATTTACTGACTAAAAGAGACGCAAAAATATGACTTTAAGGCTAAAAAAATGCATAGTTGCTATCAATAGATCAATTGCAAGTTATGCATGACAGTCGCGTTTTAAATGCAAAAAGAGAATTCGTTCGAAGTGCCTTCAAACAATTTAATGGTTGAAAAGACTGAGTGATATGCTTTTTAATGGTAAAATTATACATTGTTGTCTTCAATAGATTAATTACAAGTTATGTAAGAAAATAATGTTTGAAGGGCGAAAATAGAATTCGTTCGAATTAATTTAGAATGATTTAATGACTAGAAGAGACTCAGTGACATGACTTTAAGGCTAAACAAATGCATTGTTGCCTATAATAGATCAACTGCAAGTTACGCACGAAAGTCATGTTTAAAGACTGAATTTCGTTCGAAGTGATTTAGAATGATTTACTGACTAAAAGAGACGCAAAAATATGACTTTAAGGCTAAAAAAATGCATAGTTGCTATCAATAGATCAATTGCAAGTTATGCATGAAAGTCGCGTTTTAAATGCAAAAAGAGAATTCGTGCGAATTAATTTAGAATGATTTAATGACTAGAAGAGACTCAGTGACATGACTTCAAGGCAAAACAAATGCATTGTTGCCTATAATAGACCAACTGCAAGTTACGCACGAAAGTCATGTTTAAAGACTGAATTTCGTTCGAAGTGATTTAGAATGATTTACTGACTAAAAGAGACGCAAAAATATGACTTTAAGGCTAAAAGAATGCATAGTTGCTATCAATAGATCAATTGCCAGTTATGCATGACAGTCGCGTTTTAAATGCAAAAAGAGAATTCGTTCGAAGTGCCTTCAAACAATTTAATGGTTGAAAAGACTGAGTGATAGGCTTTTTAATGGTAAAATCATACATTGTTGTCTTCAATAGATTAATTACAAGTTATGTAACAAAATAATGTTTGAAGGGCGAAAATAGAATTCGTTCGAATTAATTTAGAATTATTTAATGACTAGAAGAGACTCAGTGACATGACTTTAAGGCTAAACAAATGCATTGTTGCCTATAATAGATCAACTGCAAGTTACGCACGAAAGTCATGTTTAAAGACTGAATTTCGTTCGAAGTGATTTAGAAAGATTTACTGACTAAAAGAGACGCAAAAATATGACTTTAAGGCTAAAAAAATGCATAGTTGCTATCAATAGATCAATTGCAAGTTATGCATGAAAGTCGCGTTTTAAATGCAAAAAGAGAATTCGTTCGAAGTGCCTTCAAACAATTTAATGGTTGAAAAGTCTGAGTGATATGCTTTTTAATGGTAAAATTATACATTGTTGTCTTCAATAAATTAATTACAAGTTATGTAAGAAAATAATGTTTATAGGGCGAAAATAGAATTCGTTCGAATTAATTTAGAATGATTTAATGACTAGAAGAGAATCAGTGACATGACTTTAAGGCTAAACAAATGCATTGTTGCCTATAATAGATCAACTGCACGTTACGCACGAAAGTCATGTTTACAGACTGAATTTCGTTCGAAGTGATTTAGAATGATTTACTGACTAAAAGAGACGCAAAAATATGACTTTAAGGCTAAAAAAATGCATAGTTGGCATCAGTAGATCAATTTCAAGTTATGCATGAAAGTCACGTTTTAAATGCAAAAAGAGAATTGGTTCGAATTGCCTTCAAACAATTGAATGATTGAAAAGCCTGAGTGATATGCTTTTTAATGCTAAAATAATTCATTGTTGTCTTCAGTAGATTAATTGCAAGTTATGTAAGAAAATAATGTTTGAAGGGCAAAAATACAATTCGTTCGTATTAATTTAGAATGATTTAATTACTAGAAGAGACTCAGTTACATGACTTTAAGGATAAACAAATGCATTGTTGCCTATAATAGATCAACTGCAAGTTACGCACGAAAGTCATGTTTAAAGATTGAATTTCCTTCGAAGTGATTTAGAATGATTTACTGACTAAAAGAGACGCAAAAATATGACTTTTAGGCTAAAAAAATGCATAGTTGGCAACAATAGTTCAATTGCAAGTTATGCATGAAAGTCGCGTTTTAAATGCAAAAAGAGAATTGGTTCGAATTGCCTTCAAACAATTGAATGATTGAAAAGCCTGAGTGATAGGCTTTTTAATGCAAAAATAATTCATTGTTGTCTTCAGTAGATTAATTGCAAGTTATGTAAGAAAATAATGTTTGAAGGGCGAAAATAGAATTCGTTCGTATTAATTTAGAATGATTTAATGACTAGAAGAGACTCAGTTACAGGACTTTAAGGCTAAACAAATGCATTGTTGCCTTCAATAGATCAACTGCAAGTTACGCACGAAAGTCATGTTTAAAGGCTGAATTTCGTTCGAAGTGATTTAGAATGATTTACTGACTAAAAGAGACGCAAAAATATGACTTTAAGGCTAAAAAAATGCATAGTTGCCATCAATAGATCAATTGCAAGTTATGCATGAAAGTCGCGTTTTAAATGCTAAAAGAAAATTGGCTCGAAGTGTCTTCAAACAATATCATGATTGAAAAACTGAGTGATATGCTTTTTAATGCTAAAATAATGCATTGTTGTCTTCAATAGATTAATTACAAGTTATGTAAGAAAATAATGTTTGAAGGGCGAAAATAGAATTCGTTCGTATTCATTTAGAATGATTTAATGACTAGAAGAAACTCAGTGACATGACTTAAAGGCTAAACAAATGCATTGTTGCCTTCAATAGATCAACTGCAAGTTATGCACGAAAGTCATGTTTAAAGGCTGAATTTCGTTCGAAGTGATTTAGAATGATTTACTGACTAAAAGAGACGCAAAAATATGACTTTAAGGCTAAAAAAATGCACAGTTGGCACCAATAGATAAATTGCAAGTTATGCATGAAAGTCGCGTTTTAAATACAAAAATAGAATTGGTTCGAAGTGCCTTCAAACAATTTAATGATGGAAAAGACTGAGTGATATGCTTTTTAATGGTAAAATTATACATTGTTGTCTTCAATAGATTAATTATAAGTTATGTAAGAAAAAATGTTTGAAGGGCAAAAATAGAATTCGTTCAAATTAATTTAGAATAATTTAATAACTAGAAGAGACTCAGTGACATTACTTTACGGCAAAACAAATGCATTGTTGCCTTCAATAGAACAACTGCAAGTTACGCACGAAAGTCATGTTTAAAGGCTGAATTTCGTTTGAAGTGATTTTGAATGATTTACTGACTAAAAAATACGCAAAAATATGACTTTAAGGCTAAACAATGCATAGTTGCCATCAATAGATCAATTGCAAGTTATGCATGAAAGTCGCATTTTAAATGTAAAAAGAGAATTGGTTCGAATTGCCTTCAAACAATTGAATGATTGAAAAGCCTGAGTGATATGCTTTTTAATGCTAAAATAATTCATTGTTGTGTTCAGTAGAATAATTGCAAGTTACGTAAGAAAATAATGTTTGAAGGGCGAAAATAGAATTCGTTCGTATTAATTTAGAACGATTTAATGACTAGAAGAGACCCAGTTACATGACTTTAAGGCTAAACAAATGCATTGTTGCCTTCAATAGATCAACTGCGAATTACGCACGAAAGTCATGTTTAAAGGCTGAATTTGGTTCGGAGTGATTTAGAATGATTTACTGACTAAAAGAGACGCAAAAATATGACTTTAAGGCTAAAAAATGCATAGTTGCCATCAATAGATCAATTGCAAGTTATGCATGAAAGTCGCGTTTTAAATGCAAAAAGAGAATTGGTTCGAAGTGCCTTCAAACAATATCATGATTGAAAAACTGAGTGATATGCTTTTTAATGCTAAAATAATGCATTGTTGTCTTCAATAGATTAATTACAAGTTATGTAAGAAAAAATGTTTGAAGGGCGAAAATAGAATTCGTTCGAATTAATTTAGAATGATTTAATGACTAGAAGAGACTGAGTGACATGACTTTAAGGCTAAACAAATGCGTTGTTGCCTATAATAGATCAACTGCAAGTTACGCACAAAAGTCATGTTTAAAGACTGAATTTCGTTCGAAGTGATTTAGAATGATTTACTGACTAAAAGAGACGCAAAAATATGACTTTAAGGCTAAAAAAATGCATAGTTGCTATCAATAGATCAATTGCAAGTTATGCATGAAAGTCGCGTTTTAAATGCAAAAAGAGAATTCGTTCGAAGTGCCTTCAAACAATTTAATGGTTGAAAAGACTGAGTGATATGCTTTTTAATGGTAAAATTATACATTGTTGTCTTCAATAAATTAATTACAAGTTATGTAAGAAAATAATGTATGAAGGGCGAAAATAGAATTCGTTCGAATTAATTTAGAATGATTTAATCACTAGAAGAGAATCAGTGACATGACTTTAAGGCTAAACAAATGCATTGTTGCCTATAATAGATCAACTGCAAGTTATGCACGAAAGTCATGTTTAAAGGCCGAATTTCGTTGAAAGTGATTTAGAATGATTTACTGCCTAAGAGGGATGCAAAAATATGACTTTAAGGCTAAAAAATGCATAGTTGCCATCGATAGATCAATTGCAAGTTATGCATGAAAGTTGCGTTTTAAAAGCAAAAAGAGAATTGGTTCGAAGTGCCTTCTAACAATTTAATGGTTAAAAAGACGGAGTGATACGTTTTTTAATGGTAAAATAATACATTGTTGTCTTCAGTAGATTAATTGCAAGTTATGTAAAAAATAATGTTTGAAGGGCCAAAATATAATTCGTTCGAATTAATTTAGAATGATTTCATGACTAGAAGAGACTCAGTGACATGACTTGCAGGCTAAACAAATGCATTGTTACCTATAATAGATCAACTGCAAGTTACGCACGAAAGTAATGTTTAAAGGCTGTATTTCGTTCGAAGTGATTAAGAATGATGTACTGACTAAAAAATACGCAAAAATATGACTTTAAGGCTAAACAATGCATAGTTTCCATCAATAGATCAATTGCAAGTTATGCATGAAAGTCGCTTTTTAAATGCAAAAAGAGAATTGGTTCCAATTGCCTTCAAACAATTGAATGATTGAAAAGCCTGAGTGATATGCTTTTTAATGCTAAAATAATTCATTGTTGTCTTCAGTAGATTAATTGCAAGTTATGTAAGAAAATAATGTTTGAAGGGCGAAAATAGAATTCGTTCGTATTAATTTAGAATGATTTAATGACTAGAAGAGACTCAGTTACATGACTTTAAGGCTAAACAAATGCATTGTTGCCTTCAATAGATCAACTGCGAGTTACGCACGAAAGTCATGTTTAAAAGCTGAATTTTGTTCGAAGTGATTTAGAATGATTTACTGACTAAAAGAGACGCAAAAATATGACTTTAAGGCTAAAAAATGCGTAGTTGCCATCAATAGATCAACTGCAAGTTATGCATGAAAGTCGCGCTTTAAATGCCAAAAGAGAATTGATTCGAAGTGCCTTCAAACAATTTAATGGTTGAAAACACTGAGTGATATGCTTTTTAATGGTAAAATAATTCGTTGTTGTCTTCAATAGATTAATTACAAGTTATGTATGAAAATAATGTTTGAAGGGCGAAAATAGAATTCATTCGTATTAATTTAAAATGATTTAGTGACTAGAAGAGACTTACTGACATGACTTAAAGGCTAAACAAATGCATTGTTGCCTTCAATAGATCAACTGCAAGTTATGCACGAAAGTCATGTTTAAAGGCTGAATTTCTTTCGAAGTGATTTAGAATGATTTACTGACTAAAAGAGATGCAAAAATATGACTTTAAGGCTAAAAAAATGCATAGTTGCCATCAATAGATCAAATGCAAGTTATGCATGAAAGTCGCTTTTTTAAATGCAAAAAGAGAATTCATTCGATGTGCCTTCAAACAATTGAATGATTGAAAAGCCTAAGTGATATGCTTTTTAAAGCTAAAATAATGCATTGTTGTCTTCAATAGATTAATTACAAGTTATGTAAGAAAATAATGTTTGAAGAGCGAAAATATAATTCGTTCAAATTAATTTAGAATGATTTAATGACTAGAAAAGACTCAGTGACATGACTTTAAGGCTAAACAAATGCATTGTTGCCTATAACAAATCAACTGCAAGTTACGAACGAAAGTCATGTTCAAAGGCTGAAATTCGTTCGAAGTGATTTAGAATGATTTACTGACTAAAAGAGACGCAAAAAAATGACTTTAAGGCTAAAAAAATGCATAGTTGGCATCAATAGATCAATTGCAAGTTATGCATGAAAGTCACGTTTTAAATGCAAAAAGAGAATTGGTTCGAATTAATTGCCTTCAAACAATTGAATGATTGAAAAGCCTGAGTGATATGCTTTTTAATGCTAAAATAATTCATTGTTGTCTTCAGTAGATTAATTGCAAGTTATGTAAGAAAATAATGTTTGAAGGGCAAAAATAGAATTCGTTCGTATTAATTTAGAATGATTTAATGACTCGAAGAGACTCAGTGACATGACTTTAAGGCTAAACAAATGCATTGTTGCCTATAATAGATCAACTGCAAGTTACGCACGAAAGTCATGTGTAAAGACTGAATTTCGTTCGAAGTGATTTAGAATGATTTACTGACTAAAAGAGACGCAAAAATATGACTTTAACGCTAAAAAAATGCGTAGTTGGCAACAATAGATCAATTGCAAGTTATGCATGAAGGTCGCGTTTTAAATGCAAAAAGAGAATTGGTTCGAATTGCCTTCAAACAATTGAATGATTGAAAAGCCTGAGTGATAGGCTTTTTAATGCAAAAATAATTCATTGTTGTCTTCAGTAGATTAATTGCAAGTTATGTAAGAAAATAATGTTTGAAGGGCGAAAATAGAATTCGTTCGTATTAATTTAGAATGATTTAATGACTAGAAGAGACTCAGTTACAGGACTTTAAGGCTAAACAAATGCATTGTTGCCTTGAATAAATCAACTGCAAGTTACGCACGAAAGTCATGTTTAAAGGCTGAATTTCATTCGAAGTGATTTAGAATGATTTACTGACTAAAAGAGACGCAAAAATATGACTTTAAGGCTAAAAAAATGCATAGTTGCCATCAATAGATCAATTGCAAGTTATGCATGAAAGTCGCGTTTTAAATGCTAAAAGAAAATTGGCTCGAAGTGTCTTCAAACAATATCATGATTGAAAAACTGAGTGATATGCTTTTTAATGCTAAAATAATGCATTGTTGTCTTCAATAGATTAATTACAAGTTATGTAAGAAAATAATGTTTGAAGGGCGAAAATAGAATTCGTTCGTATTCATTTAGAATGATTTAATGACTAGAAGAAACTCAGTGACATGACTTAAAGGCTAAACAAATGCATTGTTGCCTTCAATAGATCAACTGCAAGTTATGCACGAAAGTCATGTTTAAAGGCTGAATTTCGTTCGAAGTGATTTAGAATGATTTACTGACTAAAAGAGACGCAAAAATATGACTTTAAGGCTAAAAAAATGCACAGTTGGCACCAATAGATAAATTGCAAGTTATGCATGAAAGTCGCGTTTTAAATACAAAAATAGAATTGGTTCGAAGTGCCTTCAAACAATTTAATGATTGAAAAGACTGAGTGATATGCTTTTTAATGGTAAAATTATACATTGTTGTCTTCAATAGATTAATTATAAGTTATGTAAGAAAAAATGTTTGAAGGGCAAAAATAGAATTCGTTCATATTAATTTAGAATAATTTAATAACTAGAAGAGACTCAGTGACATTACTTTACGGCAAAACAAATGCATTGTTGCCTTCAATAGAACAACTGCAAGTTACGCACGAAAGTCATGTTTAAAGGCTGAATTTAGTTTGAAGTGATTTTGAATGATTTACTGACTAAAAAATACGCAAAAATATGACTTTAAGGCTAAACAATGCATAGTTGCCATCAATAGATCAATTGCAAGTTATGCATGAAAGTCGCATTTTAAATGCAAAAAGAGAATTGGTTCGAATTGCCTTCAAACAATTGAATGATTGAAAAGCCTGAGTGATATGCTTTTTAATGCAAAAATAATTCATTGTTGTCTTCAGTAGATTAATTGCAAGTTATGTAAGAAAATAATGTTTGAAGGGCGAAAATAGAATTCGTTCGTATTAATTTAGAATGATTTAATGACTAGAAGAGACTCAGTTACAGGACTTTAAGGCTAAACAAATGCATTGTTGCCTTGAATAAATCAACTGCAAGTTACGCACGAAAGTCATGTTTAAAGGCTGAATTTCATTCGAAGTGATTTAGAATGATTTACTGACTAAAAGAGACGCAAAAATATGACTTTAAGGCTAAAAAAATGCATAGTTGCCATCAATAGATCAATTGCAAGTTATGCATGAAAGTCGCGTTTTAAATGCTAAAAGAAAATTGGCTCGAAGTGTCTTCAAACAATATCATGATTGAAAAACTGAGTGATATGCTTTTTAATGCTAAAATAATGCATTGTTGTCTTCAATAGATTAATTACAAGTTATGTAAGAAAATAATGTTTGAAGGGCGAAAATAGAATTCGTTCGTATTCATTTAGAATGATTTAATGACTAGAAGAAACTCAGTGACATGACTTAAAGGCTAAACAAATGCATTGTTGCCTTCAATAGATCAACTGCAAGTTATGCACGAAAGTCATGTTTAAAGGCTGAATTTCGTTCGAAGTGATTTAGAATGATTTACTGACTAAAAGAGACGCAAAAATATGACTTTAAGGCTAAAAAAATGCACAGTTGGCACCAATAGATAAATTGCAAGTTATGCATGAAAGTCGCGTTTTAAATACAAAAATAGAATTGGTTCGAAGTGCCTTCAAACAATTTAATGATTGAAAAGACTGAGTGATATGCTTTTTAATGGTAAAATTATACATTGTTGTCTTCAATAGATTAATTATAAGTTATGTAAGAAAAAATGTTTGAAGGGCAAAAATAGAATTCGTTCATATTAATTTAGAATAATTTAATAACTAGAAGAGACTCAGTGACATTACTTTACGGCAAAACAAATGCATTGTTGCCTTCAATAGAACAACTGCAAGTTACGCACGAAAGTCATGTTTAAAGGCTGAATTTAGTTTGAAGTGATTTTGAATGATTTACTGACTAAAAAATACGCAAAAATATGACTTTAAGGCTAAACAATGCATAGTTGCCATCAATAGATCAATTGCAAGTTATGCATGAAAGTCGCATTTTAAATGCAAAAAGAGAATTGGTTCGAATTGCCTTCAAACAATTGAATGATTGAAAAGCCTGAGTGATATGCTTTTAAATGCTAAAATAATTCATTGTTGTCTTCAGTAGATTAATTGAAAGTTACGTAAGAAAATAATGTTTGAAGGGCGAAAATAGAATTCGTTCGTATTAATTTAGAACGATTTAATGACTAGAAGAGACTCAGTTACATGACTTTAAGGCTAAACAAATGCATTGTTGCCTTCAATAGATCAACTGCGAATTACGCACGAAAGTCATGTTTAAAGGCTGAATTTGGTTCGAAGTGATTTAGAATGATTTACTGACTAAAAGAGACGCAAAAATATGACTTTAAGGCTAAACAATGCATAGTTGCCATCAATAGATCAATTGCAAGTTATGCATGAAAGTCGCATTTTAAATGCAAAAAGAGAATTGGTTCGAATTGCCTTCAAACAATTGAATGATTGAAAAGCCTGAGTGATAGGCTTTTTAATGCAAAAATAATTCATTGTTGTCTTCAGTAGATTAATTGCAAGTTATGTAAGAAAATAATGTTTGAAGGGCGAAAATAGAATTCGTTCGTATTAATTTAGAATGATTTAATGACTAGAAGAGACTCAGTTACAGGACTTTAAGGCTAAACAAATGCATTGTTGCCTTCAATAAATCAACTGCAAGTTACGCACGAAAGTCATGTTTAAAGGCTGAATTTCATTCGAAGTGATTTAGAATGATTTACTGACTAAAAGAGACGCAAAAATATGACTTTAAGGCTAAAAAAATGCATAGTTGCCATCAATAGATCAATTGCAAGTTATGCATGAAAGTCGCGTTTTAAATGCTAAAAGAAAATTGGCTCGAAGTGTCTTCAAACAATATCATGATTGAAAAACTGAGTGATATGCTTTTTAATGCTAAAATAATGCATTGTTGTCTTCAATAGATTAATTACAAGTTATGTAAGAAAATAATGTTTGAAGGGCGAAAATAGAATTCGTTCGTATTCATTTAGAATGATTTAATGACTAGAAGAAACTCAGTGACATGACTTAAAGGCTAAACAAATGCATTGTTGCCTTCAATGGATCAACTGCAAGTTATGCACGAAGTCATGTTTAAAGGCTGAATTTCGTTCGATGTGATTTAGAATGATTTACTGACTAAAAGAGACGCAAAAATATGACTTTAAGGCTAAAAAAATGCACAGTTGGCACCAATAGATAAATTGCAAGTTATGCATGAAAGTCGCGTTTTAAATACAAAAATAGAATTGGTTCGAAGTGCCTTCAAACAATTTAATGATTGAAAAGACTGAGTGATATGCTTTTTAATGGTAAAATTATACATTGTTGTCTTCAATAGATTAATTATAAGTTATGTAAGAAAAAATGTTTGAAGGGCAAAAATAGAATTCGTTCAAATTAATTTAGAATAATTTAATAACTAGAAGAGACTCAGTGACATTACTTTACGGCAAAACAAATGCATTGTTGCCTTCAATAGAACAACTGCAAGTTACGCACGAAAGTCATGTTTAAAGGCTGAATTTAGTTTGAAGTGATTTTGAATGATTTACTGACTAAAAAATACGCAAAAATATGACTTTAAGGCTAAACAATGCATAGTTGCCATCAATAGATCAATTGCAAGTTATGCATGAAAGTCGCATTTTAAATGCAAAAAGAGAATTGGTTCGAATTGCCTTCAAACAATTGAATGATTGAAAAGCCTGAGTGATATGCTTTTAAATGCTAAAATAATTCATTGTTGTCTTCAGTAGATTAATTGAAAGTTACGTAAGAAAATAATGTTTGAAGGGCGAAAATAGAATTCGTTCGTATTAATTTAGAATGATTTAATGACTAGAAGAGACTCAGTTACATGACTTTAAGGCTAAACAAATGCATTGTTGCCTTCAATAGATCAACTGCGAATTACGCACGAAAGTCATGTTTAAAGGCTGAATTTGGTTCGAAGTGATTTAGAATGATTTACTGACTAAAAGAGACGCAAAAATATGACTTTAAGGCTAAAAAATGCATAGTTGCCATCAATAGATCAATTGCAAGTTATGCATGAAAGTCGCGTTTTAAATGCCAAAAGAGAATTGATTCGAAGTGCCTTCAAACAATTTAATGGTTGAAAACACTGAGTGATATGCTTTTTAATGGTAAAATAATTCGTTGTTGTCTTCAATAGAGTAATTACAAGTTATGTATGAAAATAATGTTTGAAGGGCGAAAATGGAATTCGTTCGAATTAATTTAGAATGATTTAATGACTAGAAGAGACTCAATAACATGACTTTAAGGCTAAACAAATGCATTGTTGCTTTCAGAAGATCAACTGCAGGTTACGCACGAAAGTCAGGTTTAAAGGCCGAATTTCGTTCGAAGTGATTTAGAATGATTTACTGACTAAAAGAGACGCAAAAATATGACTTTAAGGCTAAAAAAATACATAGTTGCCATCAATAGATCAATCGCAAGTTATGCATGAAAGTCGCGTTTTAAATGCAAAAAGAGAATTCGTTCGAAGTGCCTTCAAACAATTTAATTATTGAAAAGACTGAGTGATGTGCTTTTTAATGGTAAAATAATGCATTGTTGTCTTCAATAGATTAATTACAAGTTATGTAAGAAAATAATGTTTGAAGGGCAAAAATAGAATTCGTTCGAATTAATTTAGAATGATTGAATGACTGGAAAAGACTAAGTGACATGACTTTAAGGCTAAACAAATGCATTGTTGCTTATAATAGATCAACTGCAAGTTATGCACGAAAGTCATATTTAAAGGCCGAATTTCGTTCGAAGTGATTTAGAATGATTTACTGACTAAAAGAGACGAAAAAATATGACATTAAGGCTAGAAAATGCATAGTTGCCATCAATAGATCAATTGCAAGTTATGCATGAGAGTCGCGTTTTAAACGCAAAAAGAGAATTGGTTCGAAGTGCCTTCAAACAGTTTAATGGTTGAAAAGACTGAGTGATATACTTTTTAATGGTAAAATTATACATTGTTGTCTTCAATAGATTAATTACAAGTTATGTAAGAAAAAATGTTTGAAGGGCAAAAATAGAATTCATTCGAATTAATTTAGAATGATTTAATGACTAGAAGAGACTCAATGACATTGACTTTAAGGCAAAACAAATGCATTGTTGCCTACAATAGATCAACTGCAAGTTACGCACGAAAGTCATGTTTAAAGGCTGAATTTCGTTCAAAGTGATTTAGAATGATTTACTGACTAAAAGAGACGCAAAAATATGACTTTAAGGCTAAAATAATGCATAGTTGCCATCTATAGATCAATTGCAAGTTATGCATGAAAGTCGCGTTTTAAATGCAAAAAGAGAATTGGTTCGACGTGCCTTCAAACAATTTAATGGTCGAAAAGACTGAGTGATGTTCTTTTTAATGGTAAAATAATTCATTGTTGTCTTGAATAGATTAATTACAAGTTATGTAAGAAAATAATGTTTGAAGGGCAAAAATAGAATTCATTCGAATTAATTTAGAATGATTTAATGACTAGAAGAGACTCAATGACATTGACTTTAAAGCTAAACCAATGCATTGTTGCCTTCAATAGATCAACTGCAAGTTATGCACGAAAGTCACGTTTAAAGGCTGAATTTCGTTCGAAGTGATTCAAAATGATTTACAGACTAAAAGAGACGCAAAAATATGATTTTAAGGCTAAAAAATGCATAGTTGCCATCAATAGATCAATTGCAAGTTATGCATGAGAGTCGCGTTTTAAAAGCAAAAAGAGAATTGATTCGAAGTGCCTTCAAACAATTTAATGGTTGAAAAGACTGAGTGAATGCTTTTTAATGGTAAAATAATTCATTGTTGTCATCAATAGATTAATTACAACTTATGTAAGAAAATAATGTTCGAAGGGCAAAAATAGAATTCGTTCGAATTAATTTAGAATGATTTAATGACTGGAAAAGACACAGTGACATGACTTTAAGGCTAAATAAATGCATTGTTGCTTATAATAGATCAACTGCAAGTTATGCACGAAAGTCATATTTAAAGGCCGAATTTCGTTCGAAGTGATTTAGAATGATTTACTGACTAAAAGAGACGCAAAAATATGACTTTAAGGCTAAAAAATGCATAGTTGCCATCAATAGATCAATTGCAAGTTATGCATGAGAGTCGCGTTTTAAAAGCAAAAAGAGAATTGATTCGAAGTGCCTTCAAACAATTTAATGGTTGAAAAGACTGAGTGAATGCTTTTTAATGGTAAAATAATTCATTGTTGTCATCAATAGATTAATTACAACTTATGTAAGAAAATAATGTTTGAAGGGCAAAACTAGAATTCGTTCAAATTAATTTAGAATGATTTAATGACTAGAAGAGACTCAGTGACATTACTTTAAGGCAAAACAAATGCATTGTTGCCTATAATAGATCAACTGCAAGTTACGCACGAAAGTCATGTTTAAAGGCTGAATTTCGTTCAAAGTGATTTAGAATGATTTACTGACTAAAAGAGACGCAAAAATATGACTTTAAGGCTAAAATAATGCATAGTTGCCATCTATAGATCAATTGCAAGTTATGCATGAAAGTCGCGTTTTAAATGCAAAAAGAGAATTCGTTCGAAGTGCCTTCAAACAATTTAATGATTGAAAAGACTGAGTGATATGCTTTTTAATGCTAAAATAATGCATTGTTGTCTTCAATAGATTAATTAAAAGTTATGTAAGAAAATAATGTTTGAAGGGCAAAAATAGAATTCGTTCGAATTAATTTAGAATGATTGAATGACTGGAAAAGACTAAGTGACATGACTTTAAGGCTAAACAAATGCATTGTTGCTTATAATAGATCAACTGCAAGTTATGCACGAAAGTCATATTTAAAGGCCGAATTTCGTTCGAAGTGATTTAGAATGATTTACTGACTAAAAGAGACGAAAAAATATGACATTAAGGCTAGAAAATGCATAGTTGCCATCAATAGATCAATTGCAAGTTATGCATGAGAGTCGCGTTTTAAACGCAAAAAGAGAATTGGTTCGAAGTGCCTTCAAACAGTTTAATGGTTGAAAAGACTGAGTGATATACTTTTTAATGGTAAAATTATACATTGTTGTCTTCAATAGATTAATTACAAGTTATGTAAGAAAAAATGTTTGAAGGGCAAAAATAGAATTCATTCGAATTAATTTAGAATGATTTAATGACTAGAAGAGACTCAATGACATTGACTTTAAGGCAAAACAAATGCATTGTTGCCTACAATAGATCAACTGCAAGTTACGCACGAAAGTCATGTTTAAAGGCTGAATTTCGTTCAAAGTGATTTAGAATGATTTACTGACTAAAAGAGACGCAAAAATATGACTTTAAGGCTAAAATAATGCATAGTTGCCATCTATAGATCAATTGCAAGTTATGCATGAAAGTCGCGTTTTAAATGCAAAAAGAGAATTGGTTCGACGTGCCTTCAAACAATTTAATGGTCGAAAAGACTGAGTGATGTTCTTTTTAATGGTAAAATAATTCATTGTTGTCTTGAATAGATTAATTACAAGTTATGTAAGAAAATAATGTTTGAAGGGCAAAAATAGAATTCATTCGAATTAATTTAGAATGATTTAATGACTAGAAGAGACTCAATGACATTGACTTTAAAGCTAAACCAATGCATTGTTGCCTTCAATAGATCAACTGCAAGTTATGCACGAAAGTCACGTTTAAAGGCTGAATTTCGTTCGAAGTGATTCAAAATGATTTACAGACTAAAAGAGACGCAAAAATATGATTTTAAGGCTAAAAAATGCATAGTTGCCATCAATAGATCAATTGCAAGTTATGCATGAGAGTCGCGTTTTAAAAGCAAAAAGAGAATTGATTCGAAGTGCCTTCAAACAATTTAATGGTTGAAAAGACTGAGTGAATGCTTTTTAATGGTAAAATAATTCATTGTTGTCATCAATAGATTAATTACAACTTATGTAAGAAAATAATGTTCGAAGGGCAAAAATAGAATTCGTTCGAATTAATTTAGAATGATTTAATGACTGGAAAAGACACAGTGACATGACTTTAAGGCTAAATAAATGCATTGTTGCTTATAATAGATCAACTGCAAGTTATGCACGAAAGTCATATTTAAAGGCCGAATTTCGTTCGAAGTGATTTAGAATGATTTACTGACTAAAAGAGACGCAAAAATATGACTTTAAGGCTAAAAAATGCATAGTTGCCATCAATAGATCAATTGCAAGTTATGCATGAGAGTCGCGTTTTAAAAGCAAAAAGAGAATTGATTCGAAGTGCCTTCAAACAATTTAATGGTTGAAAAGACTGAGTGAATGCTTTTTAATGGTAAAATAATTCATTGTTGTCATCAATAGATTAATTACAACTTATGTAAGAAAATAATGTTTGAAGGGCAAAACTAGAATTCGTTCAAATTAATTTAGAATGATTTAATGACTAGAAGAGACTCAGTGACATTACTTTAAGGCAAAACAAATGCATTGTTGCCTATAATAGATCAACTGCAAGTTACGCACGAAAGTCATGTTTAAAGGCTGAATTTCGTTCAAAGTGATTTAGAATGATTTACTGACTAAAAGAGACGCAAAAATATGACTTTAAGGCTAAAATAATGCATAGTTGCCATCTATAGATCAATTGCAAGTTATGCATGAAAGTCGCGTTTTAAATGCAAAAAGAGAATTCGTTCGAAGTGCCTTCAAACAATTTAATGATTGAAAAGACTGAGTGATATGCTTTTTAATGCTAAAATAATGCATTGTTGTCTTCAATAGATTAATTAAAAGTTATGTAAGAAAATAATGTTTGAAGGGCAAAAATAGAATTCGTTCGAATTAATTTAGAATGATTGAATGACTGGAAAAGACTAAGTGACATGACTTTAAGGCTAAACAAATGCATTGTTGCTTATAATAGATCAACTGCAAGTTATGCACGAAAGTCATATTTAAAGGCCGAATTTCGTTCGAAGTGATTTAGAATGATTTACTGACTAAAAGAGACGAAAAAATATGACATTAAGGCTAGAAAATGCATAGTTGCCATCAATAGATCAATTGCAAGTTATGCATGAGAGTCGCGTTTTAAAAGCAAAAAGAGAATTGGTTCGAAGTGCCTTCAAACAATTTAATGGTTGAAAAGACTGAGTGATATACTTTTTAATGGTAAAATTATACATTGTTGTCTTCAATAGATTAATTACAAGTTATGTAAGAAAAAATGTTTGAAGGGCAAAAATAGAATTCGTTCAAATTAATTTAGAATGATTTAATTACTAGAAGAGACTCAGTGACATTACTTTAAGGAAAAACAAATGCATTGTTGCCTATAATAGATCAACTGCAAGTTACGCACGAAAGTCATGTTTAAAGGCTGAATTTCGTTCAAAGTGATTTAGAATGATTTACTGACTAAAAGAGACGCAAAAATATGACTTTAAGGCTAAAAAATGCATAGTTGCCATCAATAGATCAATTGCAAGTTATGCATGAAAGTCGCATTTTAAATGCAAAAAGAGAATTGGTTCGAAGTGCCTTCAAACAATTTCATGATTGAAAAACAGAGTGATATGCTTTTTAATGCTAAAATAATGCATTGTCGTCTTCAATAGATTAATTACAAGTTATGTATGAAAATAATGTTTAAAGGGCAAAAATAGAATTCGTTCGAATTAATTTAGAATGATTTAATGACTAGAAGAGACTCAATGACATGACTTTAAGGCTAAACAAATGCATTGTTGCTTTCAGAAGATCAACTGCAGGTTACGCACAAAAGTCAGGTTTAAAGGCCGAATTTCGTTCGAAGAGATTTAGAATGATTTACTGACTAAAAGAGACGCAAAAATATGACTTTAAGGCTAAAAAAATACATAGTTGCCATCAATAGATCAATTGCAAGTTACGGATGAAAGTCGCGTTTTAAATGCAAAAAGAGAATTCGTTCGAAGTGCCTTCAAACAATTTAATGATTGAAAAGACTGAGTGATGTGCTTTTTAATGGTAAAATAATGCATTGTTGTCTTCAATAGATTAATTACAAGTTATGTAAGAAAAGAATGTTTGAAGGGCAAAAATAGAATTCATTCGAATTAATTTAGAATGATTTAATGACTAGAAGAGACTCAATGACATTGACTTGAAGGCTAAACAAATGCATTGTTGCCTTCAATAGATGAACTGCAAGTTACGCACGAAAGTCATGTTTAAAGGCTGAATTTCGTTCGAAGTGATCCAAAATGATTTACAGACTAAAAGAGACGCAAAAATATGATTTTAAGGCTAAAAAGATGCATAGTTGCCATCAATAGATCAATTGCAAGTTATGCATGAGAGTCGCGTTTTAAATGCAAAAAGAGAATTGGTTCGAAGTGCCTTCCAACAATTTAATGGTCGAAAAGACTGAGTGATGTTCTTTTTAATGGTAAAATAATTCATTGTTGTCTTGAATAGATTAATTACAAGTTATGTAAGAAAATAATGTTTGAAGGGCGAAAATAGAATTCGTTCGTATTAATTTAGAATGATTTAATGACTAGAAGAAACTCAGTGACATGACTTAAAGGCTAAACAAATGCATTGTTGCCTTCAATAGATCAACTGCAAGTTATGCACGAAAGTCATGTTTAAAGGCTGAATTTCGTTCGAAGTGATTTAGAATGATTTACTGACTAAAAGAGACGCAAAAATATGACTTTAAGGCTAAAAAAATGCACAGTTGGCACCAATAGATAAATTGCAAGTTATGCATGAAAGTCGCGTTTTAAATACAAAAATAGAATTGGTCCGAAGTGCCTTCAAACAATTTAATGATTGAAAAGACTGAGTGATATGCTTTTTAATGCTAAAATAATGCATTGTTGTCTTCAATAGATTAACTACAAGTTATGTAGGAAAATAATGTTTGAAGGGCGAAAATAGAATTCGTTCGAATTAATTTAGAATGATTTAATGACTAGAAGAGACTTAGTGACATGACTTTAAGGCTAAACAAATGCATTGTTGCCTTCAATAGATCAACTGCAAGTTATGGACGAAAGTCATATTTAAAGGCCGAATTTCGTTCGAAGTGATTTAGAATGATTTACTGACTAAAAGAGACGCAAAAATATGACTTTAAGGCTAAAAAATGCATAGTTGCCATCAATAGATCAATTGCAAGTTATGCATGAAAGTCGCATTTTAAATGCAAAAAGAGAATTGGTTCGAAGTGCCTTCAAACAATTTCATGATTGAAAAGACTGAGTGATATGTTTTTTAATGGTAAAATAATTCATTGTTGTCTTCAATAGATTAATTACAAGTTATGTAAGAAAATAATGTTTGAAGGGCAAAAATGGAATTCGTTCGAATTAATTTAGAATGATTTAACGACTAGAAGAGACTCAGTGACATGACTTTAAGGCTAAACAAACGCATTGTTGCCTTAAATAGATTAACTGCAAGTTATGCACAAAAGTCATGTTTAAAGGCCGAATTTCATTCGAAGTGATTTAGAATGATTTACTGACTAAAAGAGACGCAAAAATATGACATTAAGGCTAAAAAATGCATAGTTGCCATCAATAGATCAATTAGAAGTTATGCATGAAAGTCGCGTTTTAAAAGCAAAAAGAGAATTGGTTCGAAGTGCCTTCAAACAATTTAATGATTGAAAAGAATGAGTGATATGCTTTTTAATGCTAAAATAATGCATTGTTGTCTTCAAAAGATTAATTACAGGTTATGTAAGAAAATATTGTTTGATGGGCGAAAATAGAATTCGTTCGAATTAATTTAGAATGATTTAATGACTGGAAAAGACTAAGTGACATGACTTTAAGGCTAAACAAATGCATTGTTGCTTATAATAGATCAACTGCAAGTTATGCACGAAAGTCATATTTAAAGGCCGAATTTCGTTCGAAGTGATTTAGAATGATTTACTGACTAAAAGAGACGAAAAAATATGACATTAAGGCTAGAAAATGCATAGTTGCCATCTATAGATCAATTGCAAGTTATGCATGAGAGTCGCGTTTTAAAAGCAAAAAGAGAATTGGTTCGAAGTGCCTTCAAACAATTTAATGGTTGAAAAGACTGAGTGATATACTTTTTAATGGTAAAATTATACATTGTTGTCTTCAATAGATTAATTACAAGTTATGTAAGAAAAAATGTTTGAAGGGCAAAAATAGAATTCGTTCAAATTAATTTAGAATGATTTAATTACTAGAAGAGACTCAGTGACATTACTTTAAGGAAAAACAAATGCATTGTTGCCTATAATAGATCAACTGCAAGTTACGCACGAAAGTCATGTTTAAAGGCTGAATTTCGTTCAAAGTGATTTAGAATGATTTACTGACTAAAAGAGACGCAAAAATATGACTTTAAGGCTAAAAAATGCATAGTTGCCATCAATAGATCAATTGCAAGTTATGCATGAAAGTCGCATTTTAAATGCAAAAAGAGAATTGGTTCGAAGTGCCTTCAAACAATTTCATGATTGAAAAACAGAGTGATATGCTTTTTAATGCTAAAATAATGCATTGTCGTCTTCAATAGATTAATTACAAGTTATGTATGAAAATAATGTTTAAAGGGCAAAAATAGAATTCGTTCGAATTAATTTAGAATGATTTAATGACTAGAAGAAACTCAGTGACATGACTTAAAGGCTAAACAAATGCATTGTTGCCTTCAATAGATCAACTGCAAGTTATGCACGAAAGTCATGTTTAAAGGCTGAATTTCGTTCGAAGTGATTTAGAATGATTTACTGACTAAAAGAGACGCAAAAATATGACTTTAAGGCTAAAAAAATGCACAGTTGGCACCAATAGATAAATTGCAAGTTATGCATGAAAGTCGCGTTTTAAATACAAAAATAGAATTGGTCCGAAGTGCCTTCAAACAATTTAATGATTGAAAAGACTGAGTGATATGCTTTTTAATGCTAAAATAATGCATTGTTGTCTTCAATAGATTAACTACAAGTTATGTAGGAAAATAATGTTTGAAGGGCGAAAATAGAATTCGTTCGAATTAATTTAGAATGATTTAATGACTAGAAGAGACTTAGTGACATGACTTTAAGGCTAAACAAATGCATTGTTGCCTTCAATAGATCAACTGCAAGTTATGGACGAAAGTCATATTTAAAGGCCGAATTTCGTTCGAAGTGATTTAGAATGATTTACTGACTAAAAGAGACGCAAAAATATGACTTTAAGGCTAAAAAATGCATAGTTGCCATCAATAGATCAATTGCAAGTTATGCATGAAAGTCGCATTTTAAATGCAAAAAGAGAATTGGTTCGAAGTGCCTTCAAACAATTTAATGGTCGAAAAGACTGAGTGATGTTCTTTTTAATGGTAAAATAATTCATTGTTGTCTTGAATAGATTAATTACAAGTTATGTAAGAAAATAATGTTTGAAGGGCAAAAATAGAATTCATTCGAATTAATTTAGAATGATTTAATGACTAGAAGAGACTCAATGACATTGACTTTAAAGCTAAACCAATGCATTGTTGCCTTCAATAGATCAACTGCAAGTTATGCACGAAAGTCACGTTTAAAGGCTGAATTTCGTTCGAAGTGATTCAAAATGATTTACAGACTAAAAGAGACGCAAAAATATGATTTTAAGGCTAAAAAATGCATAGTTGCCATCAATAGATCAATTGCAAGTTATGCATGAGAGTCGCGTTTTAAAAGCAAAAAGAGAATTGATTCGAAGTGCCTTCAAACAATTTAATGGTTGAAAAGACTGAGTGAATGCTTTTTAATGGTAAAATAATTCATTGTTGTCATCAATAGATTAATTACAACTTATGTAAGAAAATAATGTTCGAAGGGCAAAAATAGAATTCGTTCGAATTAATTTAGAATGATTTAATGACTGGAAAAGACACAGTGACATGACTTTAAGGCTAAATAAATGCATTGTTGCTTATAATAGATCAACTGCAAGTTATGCACGAAAGTCATATTTAAAGGCCGAATTTCGTTCGAAGTGATTTAGAATGATTTACTGACTAAAAGAGACGCAAAAATATGACTTTAAAGCTAAAAAATGCATAGTTGCCATCTATAGATCAATTGCAAGTTATGCATGAGAGTCGCGTTTTAAAAGCAAAAAGAGAATTGATTCGAAGTGCCTTCAAACAATTTAATGGTTGAAAAGACTGAGTGAATGCTTTTTAATGGTAAAATAATTCATTGTTGTCATCAATAGATTAATTACAACTTATGTAAGAAAATAATGTTCGAAGGGCAAAAATAGAATTCGTTCGAATTAATTTAGAATGATTTAATGACTGGAAAAGACACAGTGACATGACTTTAAGGCTAAATAAATGCATTGTTGCTTATAATAGATCAACTGCAAGTTATGCACGAAAGTCATATTTAAAGGCCGAATTTCGTTCGAAGTGATTTAGAATGATTTACTGACTAAAAGAGACGCAAAAATATGACTTTAAGGCTAAAAAATGCATAGTTGCCATCAATAGATCAATTGCAAGTTATGCATGAGAGTCGCGTTTTAAAAGCAAAAAGAGAATTGATTCGAAGTGCCTTCAAACAATTTAATGGTTGAAAAGACTGAGTGAATGCTTTTTAATGGTAAAATAATTCATTGTTGTCATCAATAGATTAATTACAACTTATGTAAGAAAATAATGTTTGAAGGGCAAAACTAGAATTCGTTCAAATTAATTTAGAATGATTTAATGACTAGAAGAGACTCAGTGACATTACTTTAAGGCAAAACAAATGCATTGTTGCCTATAATAGATCAACTGCAAGTTACGCACGAAAGCCATGTTTAAAGGCTGAATTTCGTTCAAAGTGATTTAGAATGATTTACTGACTAAAAGAGACGCAAAAATATGACTTTAAGGCTAAAATAATGCATAGTTGCCATCTATAGATCAATTGCAAGTTATGCATGAAAGTCGCGTTTTAAATGCAAAAAGAGAATTCGTTCGAAGTGCCTTCAAACAATTTAATGATTGAAAAGACTGAGTGATATGCTTTTTAATGCTAAAATAATGCATTGTTGTCTTCAATAGATTAATTAAAAGTTATGTAAGAAAATAATGTTTGAAGGGCAAAAATAGAATTCGTTCGAATTAATTTAGAATGATTGAATGACTGGAAAAGACTAAGTGACATGACTTTAAGGCTTAACAAATGCATTGTTGCCTTCAATAGATGAACTGCAAGTTACGCACGAAAGTCATGTTTAAAGGCTGAATTTCGTTCGAAGTGATCCAAAATGATTTACAGACTAAAAGAGACGCAAAAATATGATTTTAAGGCTAAAAAGATGCATAGTTGCCATCAATAGATCAATTGCAAGTTATGCATGAAAGTCGCATTTTAAATGCAAAAAGAGAATTGGTTCGAAGTGCCTTCAAACAATTTCATGATTGAAAAACAGAGTGATATGCTTTTTAATGCTAAAATAATGCATTGTTGTCTTTAATAGATTAATTACAACTTATGTAGAAAAATAATGTTTGATGGGCGAAAATAGAATTCGTTCGAATTAATTTAGAATGATTTAATGATTGGAAAAGACTCAGTGACATTACTTTAAGGAAAAACAAATGCATTGTTGCCTATAATAGATCAACTGCAAGTTACGCACGAAAGTCATGTTTAAAGGCTGAATTTCGTTCAAAGTGATTTAGAATGATTTACTGACTAAAAGAGACGCAAAAATATGACTTTAAGGCTAAAAAATGCATAGTTGCCATCTATAGGTCAATTGCAAGTTATGCATGAAAGTCGCGTTTTAAATACAAAAATAGAATTGGTCCGAAGTGCCTTCAAACAATTTAATGATTGAAAAGACTGAGTGATATGCTTTTTAATGCTAAAATAATGCATTGTTGTCTTCAATAGATTAACTACAAGTTATGTAGGAAAATAATGTTTGAAGGGCGAAAATAGAATTCGTTCGAATTAATTTAGAATGATTTAATGACTAGAAGAGACTTAGTGACATGACTTTAAGGCTAAACAAATGCATTGTTGCCTTCAATAGATCAACTGCAAGTTATGGACGAAAGTCATATTTAAAGGCCGAATTTCGTTCGAAGTGATTTAGAATGATTTACTGACTAAAAGAGACGCAAAAATATGACTTTAAGGCTAAAAAATGCATAGTTGCCATCAATAGATCAATTGCAAGTTATGCATGAAAGTCGCATTTTAAATGCAAAAAGAGAATTGGTTCGAAGTGCCTTCAAACAATTTCATGATTGAAAAGACTGAGTGATATGTTTTTTAATGGTAAAATAATTCATTGTTGTCTTCAATAGATTAATTACAAGTTATGTAAGAAAATAATGTTTGAAGGGCAAAAATGGAATTCGTTCGAATTAATTTAGAATGATTTAACGACTAGAAGAGACTCAGTGACATGACTTTAAGGCTAAACAAACGCATTGTTGCCTTAAATAGATTAACTGCAAGTTATGCACTAAAGTCATGTTTAAAGGCCGAATTTCATTCGAAGTGATTTAGAATGATTTACTGACTAAAAGAGACGCAAAAATATGACATTAAGGCTAAAAAATGCATAGTTGCCATCAATAGATCAATTACAAGTTATGCATGAAAGTCGCGTTTTAAAAGCAAAAAGAGAATTGGTTCGAAGTGCCTTCAAACAATTTAATGATTGAAAAGAATGAGTGATATGCTTTTTAATGCTAAAATAATGCATTGTTGTCTTCAATAGATTAATTACAGGTTATGTAAGAAAATATTGTTTGATGGGCGAAAATAGAATTCGTTCGAATTAATTTAGAATGATTTAATGACTTCAAAAGACTCAGTGACATGACTTTAAGGCTAAACAAATGCATTGTTGCTTATAATAGATCAACTGCAAGTTATGCACGAAAGTCATATTTAAAGGCCGAATTTCGTTCGAAGTGATTTAGAATGATTTACTGACTAAAAGAGACGAAAAAATATGACATTAAGGCTAGAAAATGCATAGTTGCCATCAATAGATCAATTGCAAGTTATGCATGAAAGTCGCGTTTTAAATGCAAAAGGAGAATTGGTTCGTAGTGCCTTCAAACAATTTAATGGTTGAAGAGACTGAGTGAATGCTTTTTAATGGTAAAATAATTCATTGTTGTCATCAATAGATTAATTACAACTTATGTAAGAAAATAATGTTTGAAGGGCAAAAATAGAATTCGGTTAAATTAATGTAGAAAGATTTAATGATTAGAAGAAACTCAATGACATGACTTTAAGGCTAAACAAATGCATTGATGCCTTCAATAGATCAACTGCAAGTTACGCACGAAAGTCATGTTTAAAGGCCGAATTTCGTTCGAAGTAATTTAGAATGATTTACTGACTAAAAGAGACGCAAAAATATGAATTTCAGGTTAAAAAAATGCATAGTTGCCATCAATAGATCAATTGCATGTTATGCATGAAAGTCGCGTTTTCAATGCAAAAAGAGAATTCGTTCGAAGTGCCTTCAAACAATTTTATGATTGAAAAGACTGAGTGATGTGCCATTTAATGGTAAAATAATGCATTGTTGTCTTCAATAGATTAATTACAAGTTATGTAAGAAAATAATGTCTGAAGGGCAAAAATAGAATTCATTCGAATTAATTTAGAATGATTTCATGATTGGAAGACACTCAGTGACATGACTTTAAGCCTAAACAAATGCATTGTTGCTTACAATAGATCAACTGCAAGTTATGGACGAAAGTCATGTTTGAAACCCGAATTTCATTCGGAGTGATTTAGAAAGCTTTAATGACTAAAAGAGACGCAATAATATGACTTTAAGGCTAAAAAATACATAGTTGCCATCAATAGATCAATTGCAAGTTATGCATGAAAGTCGCGTTTTAAAAGCAAAAAGAGAATTGGTTTGAAGTGCCTTCAAACAATTTAATGATTGAAAAGAATGAGTGATATGCTTTTTGATGCTAAAATAATGCATTGTTGTCTTTAATAGATTAATTACAACTTATGTAGAAAAATAATGTTTGATGGGCGAAAATAGAATTCGTTCGAATTAATTTAGAATGATTTAATGATTGGAAAAGACTCAGTGACATGACTTTAAGGCTAAACAAATGCATTGTTGCTTATAATACATCAACTGCAAGTTATGCACGAAAGTCATATTTAAAGGCCGAATTTCGTTCGAAGTGATTTAGAATGATTTAATAACTAAAAGAGACGCAATAATATGACTTTAAGGCTAAAAAATGAATAGTTGCCTTCAATAGATCAAGTGCAAGTTATGCATGAAAGTCGTGTTTTAAATACAAATAGAATTGGTTCGAAGTGCCTCCAAACAATTTAATGATTGAAAAGACTGAGTGATATGCTTTTTAATGCTAAAATAATGCATTGTTGTCTTCAATAGATTAATTGCAAGTTATGTATGAAAATAATGCTTGAAGGGCGAAAATAGAATTCGTTCGAATTAATTTAAAATGAATTAATGACTAGAAGTGACTTAGTGACATGACTTTAAGGCTAAACAAATGCATTGTGGCCTTCAATAGATCAACTGCAAGTTACGCACGAAAGTCATGTTTGCAAGCTGAATTTCGTTCGAAGTGATTTAGAATGATTTACTGACTAAAATAGACGCAAAAATATGACTTTAAGGCTAAAAAATGCATAGTTGCCATCAATAGATCAATTGCAAGTTATGCATGAGAGTCGCGTTTTAAACGCAAAAAGAGAATTGGTTCGAAGTGCCTTCAAACAATTTAATGGTCGAAAAGACTGAGTGATGTTCTTTTTAATTGAAAAATAATTCATTGTTGTCTTGAATAGATTAATTACAAGTTATGTAAGAAAATAATGTTTGAAGGGTAAAAATAGAATTCGTTCGAATTAATTTAGAATGATTTAATGACTGGAAGAGACTTAGTGACATGACTTTAAGGCTAAACAAATGCATTGTTGCCTTCAATAGATCAACTGCAAGTTATGCACGAAAGTCAAGTTTAAAGGCCGAATTTCCTTCGAAGTGATTAAGAAAGATTTAATGACTAAAAGAGACGCAAAAATATGACTTTAATGCTAAAAAATGCATAGTTGCCATCAATAGATCAATTGCAAGTTATGCATGAAATTCGCGTTTTAATAGCACAAAGAGAATTGGTTCGAAGTGCCTTCAAACAATTTAATGATTGAAAAGAATGAGTGATATGCTTTTTAATGCTAAAATAATGCATTGTTGTCTTCAATAGATTAATTACAAGTTATGTAAGAAAATAATGTTTGAAGGGCGAAAATAGAATTCGTTTGAATTAATTTAGAATGATTTAATGACTAGAAGAGACTCAGTGACATGACTTTAAGGCTAAACAAATGCATTGTTGCTTATTATAGATCAACTGCAAGTTATGCACGAAAGTCATATTTAAAGGCCGAATTTCGTTCGAAGTGATTTAGAATGATTTACTGACTAAAAGAGACGAAAAATTATGACATTAAGGCTAAAAAAATGAATAGTTGCCTTCAATAGATCAATTGCAAGTTATGCATGAAAGTCGCGTTTTAAATGCAAAAAGAGAATTGGTTCGTAGTGCCTTCAAACAATTTAATGGTTGAAAAGACTGAGTGAATGCTTTTTAATGGTAAAATAATTCATTGTTTTCTTCAATAGATTAATTACGACTTATGTAAGAAAATAATGTTTGAAGGTCAAAAATAGAATTCGTTTGAATTATTTTAGAATGATTTAATGACTAGAAGAAACTCAATGACATGACTTTAAGGCTAAACAAATGCATTGATGCCTTCAATAGATAAATTGCAAGTTACGGACGAAAGTCGTGTTTAAAGGCCGAATTTCGTTCGAAGTGATTTTGAATGCTTTACTGACTAAAAGAGACGCAAAAATATGAATTTAAGGTTAAAAAAATGCATAGTTGCTCTCAATAGATCAATTGCATGTTATGCATGAAAGTAGCGTTTTAAATGCAAAAAGAGAATTGGATCGAAGTGCCTTCAAACAATTTCATGATTGAAAAGACTGAGTGATATGCTTTTTAATGCTAATGTAATGCATTGTTGTTTTCAATAGATTAATTACAAATTATGTAAGAAAATAATGTTTGAAGGGCGAAAATAGAATTCGTTCGAATTGATTTAGAATGATTTAATGACTGGAAGAGACTTAGTGACATGACTTTAAGGCTAAACAAATGCATTGTTGCTTATAATAGATCAACTGCAAGTTATGCACGAAAGTCATGTTTAAAGGCCGAATTTCGTTCGAAGTGATTTAGAATGATTTAATGACTAAAAGAGAGGCAAAAATATGACTTTAAGGCTAAAAAATGCATAGTTGCCATCAATAGATCAATTGCAAGTTATGCATGAAAGTCGGGTTTTAAAAGCAAAAAGAGAACTGTTCGAAGTGCCTTCAAACAATTTAATGATTGAAAAGACAGAGTGATATGGTTTTTAATGCTAAAATAATGCATTGTTGTCTTCAATTGATTAATTCCTAGTTATGTAAGAAAATAATGTTTGAAGGGCGAAAATAGAATTCGTTCGAATTAATTTTGAATGATTTAATGACTAGAAGAGACTTAGTGACATGACTTTAAGGCTAAAGAAATGCATTGTTGCCTTCAATAGATCAACTGCAAATTATGCACGAAAGTCATGTTCAAAGGCCGAATTTCGTTCGAAGTGATTTAGAATGATTGACTGACTAAAAGAGACGCAAAAATATGACTTGACGGCCAAAAAATGCATAGTTGCCATCAATAGATCAATTGCAAGTTATGCATGAAAGTCGCGTTTTAAATGCAAAAAGAGAATTGGTTCGAAGTGCCTTCAAACAATTTAATGGTTGAAAAGACTGAGTGATATGCTTTTTAATGCTAAAATAATTCATTGTTGTCCTCAATAGATTAATTAAAAGTTATGTAAGAAACTAATGTTTGAAGGGCGAAAATAGATTTCGTTCGAATTAATTTAGAATGATTTAATGACTAGAAGAGACTCAGTGACATGACTTTAAGGCTAAACAAATGCATTGTTGCCTTCAATAGATCAACGGTAAGTTATGCACGAAAGTCATGTTTAAAGGCCGAATTTCGTTCGAAGTGATTTAGAATGTTTTACTGACTAAAAGAGATGCAAAAATATGACATTAAGGCTAAAAATTGCATAGTTGCCAACAATAGATCGATTGCAAGTTATGCATGAAAGTCGCGTTTTAAATGCAAAAAGAGAATTGGTCCGAAGTCCCCTCACACAATTTAATGATTGGAAAGACTGAGTGATATGCTTCTTAATGTTAAAATATTGCATTGTTCTCTTTAGTAGATTAATTGCAAGGTATGTAAGAAAATAATGTTTGAAGGGCGAAAATAGAATTCGTTCGAATTAATTTAGAATGATTTAATGACTAGAAGAGACTCAGTGACATGACTTTAAGGCTAAACAAATGCATTGTTTCCCTCAATAGATCAACTGCAAGTTATGCACGAAAGTCATGTTCAAAGGCTGAATTTCGTTTGAAGTGATTTAGAATGATTTACTGAATAAAAGAGACTGAAAAATATGACTTTAAGGCTAAAAAAAGCATAGTTGCCATCAATAGATCAATTGCAAGTTATGCATGAAATTCGCGTTTTAAATGCAAAAAGAGAATTGGTTCGGAGTCCCCTCAAACAATTTAATGATTGAAAAGATTGCATTATATGCTTTTTAATGCTAAAATCATGCATTTTTGTCTTCGGTAGATTAATTGCAAGTTATGTAAGGAAATAATGTTTGAAGGGCGAAAATAGAATTCCTTCAAATTAATTTAGAATGATTTAATGACTAGAAGAGACTCAGTGACATGACTTTAAGGCTAAACGAATGCATTGTTGCCTTCGATAGATCACCTGCAAGTTATGCATGAAAGTCAAGTTTAACGGCCGAATTTCGTTCGAAGGGATTTAGAAAGATTTAATGACTAAAAGAGACGCAATAATATGACTTTAAGGCTAAAAATTGAATAGTTGCCTTCAATAGATCATGTGCAAGTTATGCATGAAAGTCGTGTGTTAAATACAAATAGAATTGGTTCGAAGTGGCTTCAAACAATTTAATGATTGAAAAGACTGAGTGATATGCTTTTTAATGCTAAAATAATGCATTGTTGTCTTCAGTAGATTAATTGCAAGTTATGTAAGAAAATAATGTTTGAAGGGCGAAAATAGATTTCGTTCGAATTAATTTAGAATGATTTAATGACTAGAAGAGACTTAGTGACATGACTTTAAGGCTAAACAAATGCATTGTTGCCTTCAATAGATCAACTGCAAGTTACGCACGAAAGTCATGTTTAAAGGTTGAATTTCGTTCGAAGTGATTTAGAATGGTTTACAGACTAAAAGAGACGCAAAAATATGACTTTAAGGCTAAAAAAATGCATAGTTTCCATCAATAGATCAATTGCAAGTTATGCATGAAATTTGCATTTTAAATGCAAAAAGAGAATTGGTTCGAAGTCCCCTCAAACAATTTAATGATTGAAAAGACTGAGTGATATGCTTCTTAATGCTAAAATAATGCATTGCTGTCTTCAATAGATTAATTAAAAGTTATGTAAGAAAATAATGTTTGAAGGGCGAAAATAGATTTCGTTCGAATTAATTTAGAATGATTTAATGACTAAAAGAGACTTAGTGACATGACTTTAAGGCTAAACAAATGCACTGTTGCCTTCAATAGATCAACTGCAAGTTATGCACGAAAGTCATGTTCAAAGGCTGAATTTCATTCCGAGTGATTTAGAATGATTTACTGGCTAAAAGAGATGCAAAAATATGACTTTAAGGCCAAAAAATGCATAGTTGCTGTCAATAGATCAATTGCAAGTTATGCATGAAAGTCGCGTTTTAAATGCAAAAGGGAATTGGTTCGAAGTGCCTTCAAACAATTTAATGATTGAAAAGACTAAGTGATATGCTTTTTAATGGTAATATAATTCATTGTTGTCTTCAATTGATTAATTAAAAGTTATGTAAGAAAATAATGTTTGAAGGGCAAAAATAGATTTCGTTCAAATTAATTTAGAATGATTTAATGACTAGAAGAGACTTAGTGACATGACTTTAAGGCTAAATAAATACATTGTTGCCTTGAATAGATTAACTGCAAGTTATGCACGAAAGTCATGTTTAAAGGCCGAATTTCGTTCGAAGTGATTTAGGATGATTTACTGAATAAAAGAGACTGAAAAATATGACTTTAAGGCTAAAAAATGCATAGTTGCCATGAATAGATCAATTGCAAGTTATGCATGAAAGTCGCGTTTTAAATGCAAAAAGAGAATTGGTTCGAAGTGGCTTCAAACAATTTAATGATTGAAAAGACTGAGTGATATGCTTTTTAATGCTAAAATAATGCATTGTTGTCTTCAGTAGATTAATTGCAAGTTATGTAAGAAAATAGTTTTTGAAGGGCGAAAATAGATTTCGTTCGAATTAATTTAGAATGATTTAATGACTAGAAGAGACTTAGTAACATGACTTTAAGGCTAAACAAATGCATTGTTGCCTTCAATAGATCAACTGCAAGTTACGCACGAAAGTCATGTTTAAAGGTTGAATTTCGTTCGAAGTGATTTAGAATGGTTTACTGACTAAAAGAGACGCAAAAATATGACTTTAAGGCTAAAAAAATGCATAGTTTCCATCAATAGATCAATTGCAAGTTATGCATGAAATTAGCATTTTAAATGCAAAAAGAGAATTGGTTCGAAGTCCCCTCAAACAATTTAATGATTGAAAAGACTGAGTGATATGCTTCTTAATGCTAAAATAATGCATTGCTGTCTTCAATAGATTAATTTAAAGTTATGTAAGAAAATAATGTTTGAAGGGCGAAAATAGATTTCGTTCGAATTAATTTAAAATGATTTAATGACTAAAAGAGACTTAGTGACATGACTTTAAGGCTAAACAAATGCACTGTTGCCTTCAATAGATCAACTGCAAGTTATGCACGAAAGTCATGTTCAAAGGCTGAATTTCATTCGGAGTGATTTAGAATGATTTACTGGCTAAAAGAGATGCAAAAATATGACTTTAAGGCCAAAAAATGCATAGTTGCCGTCAATAGATCAATTGCAAGTTATGCATGAAAGTCGCGTTTTAAAAGCAAAAAGAGAATTGGTTCGAAGTGCCTTCAAACAATTTAATGATTGAAAAGACTGAGTGATATGCTTTTTAATGGTAAAATAATTCATTGTTGTCTTCAATAGATTAATTAAAAGTTATGTAAGAAAATAATGTTTGAAGGGCAAAAATAGATTTCGTTCGAATTAATTTAGAATGATTTAATGACTAGAAGAGACTTAGTGACATGACTTTAAGGCTAAATAAATACATTGTTGCCTTGAATAGATTAACTGCAAGTTATGCACGAAAGTCATGTTTAAAGGCCGAATTTCGTTCGAAGTGATTTAGGATGATTTACTGAATAAAAGAGACTGAAAAATATGACTTTAAGGCTAAAAAATGCATAGTTGCCATGAATAGATCAATTGCAAGTTATGCATGAAAGTCGCGTTCTAAATGCAAAAAGAGAATTGGTTCGCAGTGCCTTCAAACAATATAATGGTCGAAAAGAGTGAGTGATATGCTTCTTAATGGTAAAATAATTCATTGTTGTCTTGAATAGATTAATTACAAGTTATGTCAGAAAATAATGTTTGAAGGGTAAAAATAGAATTCATTCGAATTAATTAAGAATGATTTAATGACTAGAAGACACTCAGTGACACGACTTTAAGGCTAAACAAATGCATTGTTGCCTTCAATGGATCAACTGCAAGTTATGCGCGAAAGTCAAGTTTAAAGGCCGAATTTCCTTCGAAGTGATTAAGAAAGATTTAATGACTAAAAGAGACGCAAAAATATGACTTTATGGCTAAAAAATGCATAGTTGCCATCAATAGATCAATTGCAAGTTATGCATGAAAGTCGCATTTTAAAAGCAAAAAGAGAATTGGTTTGAAGTGCCTTCAAACAATTTAATGGTTGAAAAGACTGAGTGATATGCTTTTTAATGGTAAAATAATTCATTGTTGTCTTCAATAGATTAATTACAAGTTTTGTAGGAAAATAATGTTTGAAGGGTGAAAATAGAATTTGTTCGAATTAATTTAGAATGATTTAATGACTAGAAGGGACTCAGTGACATGACTTTAAGGCTAAATAAATGCATTGTTGCCTTCAATAGATCAACTGCAACTTATGCACGAAAGTCATGTTTAAAGGCCGAGTTTCGTTCGAAGTGATTTAGAATGATTTACTGACCAAAAGAGACGGAAAAACATGACTTTAAGGCTAAAAAATGCATAGTTGCCATCAATAGATCAATTGCAAGTTATGCATGAAAGTCGCGTTTTAAATGCAAAAAGAGAATTGGTTCAAAGTGCTTTCAAACAATTTAATGATTGAAAAGACTGAGTGATATGCTTCTTTATGGTAAAATATTCATTGTTGTCTTGAATAGATTAATTACAAGTTATGTAAGAAAATAATGTTTGAAGGGTAAAAATAGAATTCGTTCGAATTAATTTAGAATGATTTAATGACTAGAAGAGACTCAGCGACATGACTTTAAGGCCAAACAAATGCATTGTTGCCTTCAATAGATCAACTGCAAGTTATGCGCGAAAGTCAAGTTTAAAGGCCGAATTTCCTTCGAAGTGATTAAGAAAGATTTAATGACTAAAAGAGACGCAAAAATATGACTTTATGGCTAAAAAATGCATAGTTGCCATCAATAGATCAATTGCAAGTTATGCATGAAAGTCGCATTTTAAAAGCAAAAAGAGAATTGGTTCGAAGTGCCTTCAAACAATTTAATGGTTGAAAAGACTGAGCGATATGCTTTTTAATGGTAAAATAATTCATTCTTGTCTTCAATAGATTAATTACAAGTTTTGTAGGAAAATAATGTTTGAAGGGCGAAAATAGAATTCGTTCGAATTAATTTAGAATGATTTAATGACTAGAAGAGACTCAGTGACATGATTCTAAGGTTAAATAAATGCATTGTTGCCTTCAATAGATCAACTGCAAGTTATGCACGAAAGTGATGTTTAAAGGCCGAATTTCGTTCGGAGTGATTTAGAATGATTTACTGACTAAAAGAGACCCAAAAATATGACTTTAAGGCTAAAAAATGCATAGTTGCCATCAATAGATCAATTGCAAGTTATGCATGAAAGTCGCGTTTTAAATGCAAAAAGAGAATTGGTTCGAAGTGCCTTCAAACAATTTAATGATTGAAAAGACTAAGTGATATGCTTTTTAATGGTAATATAATTCATTGTTGTCTTCAATAGATTAATTAAAAGTTATGTAAGAAAATAATGTTTGAAGGGCAAAAATAGATTTCGTTCGAATTAATTTAGAATGATTTAATGACTAGAAGAGACTTAGTGACATGACTTTAAGGCTAAATAAATACATTGTTGCCTTGAATAGATTAACTGCAAGTTATGCACGAAAGTCATGTTTAAAGGCCGAATTTCGTTCGAAGTGATTTAGGATGATTTACTGAATAAAAGAGACTGAAAAATATGACTTTAAGGCTAAAAAATGCATAGTTGCCATCAATAGATCAATTGCAAGTTATGCATGAAAGTCGCGTTTTAAATGCAAAAAGAGAATTGGTTCGCAGTGCCTTCAAACAATTTAATGGTCGTAAAGACTGAGTGATATGCTTTTTAATGGTAAAATAATTCATTGTTGTCTTGAATAGATTAATTACAAGTTATGTAAGAAAATAATGTTTGAAGGGTAAAAATAGAATTCGTTCGAATTAATTTAGAATGATTTAATGACTAGAAGACACTCAGTGACACGACTTTAAGGCTAAACAAATGCATTGTTGCCTTCAATGGATCAACTGCAAGTTATGCACGAAAGTCAAGTTTAAAGGCCGAATTTCCTTCGAAGTGATTAAGAAAGATTTAATGACTAAAAGAGACGCAAAAATATGACTTTATGGCTAAAAAATGCATAGTTTCCATCAATAGATCAATTGCAAGTTATGCATGAAAGTCACGTTTTAAAAGCAAAAAGAGAATTGGTTCGAAGTGCCTTCAAACAATTTAATGGTTGAAAAGACTGAGTGATATGCTTTTTAATGGTAAAATAATTCATTCTTGTCTTCAATAGATTAATTACAAGTTTTGTAGGAAAATAATGTTTGAAGGGTGAAAATAGAATTCGTTCGAATTAATTTAGAATGATTTAATGACTAGAAGAGACTTAGTGACATGACTTTAAGGCTAAACAAATGCATTGTTGCATTCAGTATATCAACTGCAAGTTATGCACGAAAGTCATGTTCAAAGGCTGAATTTCATTCGGAGTGATTTAGAATGATTTAATGACTAAAAGAGACGCAAAAATATGACTTTAAGGCCAAAAAATGCATAGTTGCCATCAATAGATCAATTGCAAGTTATGCATGAAAGTCGCGTTTTAAAAGCAAAAAGAGAATTGGTTTGAAGTGCCTTCAAACAATTTAATGGTTGAAAAGATTGAGTGATATGCTTTTTAATGGTAAAATAATTCATTGTTGTCTTCAATAGATTAATTACAAGTTTTGTAGGAAAATAATGTTTGAAGGGTGAAAATAGAATTCGTTCGAATTAATTTAGAATGATTTAATGACTAGAAGAGACTTAGTGACATGACTTTAAGGCTAAACAAATGCATTGTTGCATTCAGTATATGAACTGCAAGTTATGCACGAAAGTCATGTTCAAAGGCTGAATTTCATTCGGAGTGATTTAGAATGATTTAATGACTAAAAGAGACGCAAAAATATGACTTTAAGGCCAAAAAATGCATAGTTGCCATCAATAGATCAATTGCAAGTTATGCATGAAAGTCGCGTTTTAAAAGCAAAAAGAGAATTGGTTTGAAGTGCCTTCAAACAATTTAATGGTTGAAAAGACTGAGTGATATGCTTTTTAATGGTAAAATAATTCATTGTTGTCTTCAATAGATTAATTACAAGTTTTGTAGGAAAATAATGTTTGAAGGGTGAAAATAGAATTCGTTCGAATTAATTTAGAATGATTTAATGACTAGAAGAGACTTAGTGACATGACTTTAAGGCTAAACAAATGCATTGTTGCATTCAGTATATCAACTGCAAGTTATGCACGAAAGTCATGTTCAAAGGCTGAATTTCATTCGGAGTGATTTAGAATGATTTAATGACTAAAAGAGACGCAAAAATATGACTTTAAGGCCAAAAAATGCATAGTTGCCATCAATAGATCAATTGCAAGTTATGCATGAAAGTCGCGTTTTAAAAGCAAAAAGAGAATTGGTTCGAAGTGCCTTTAAACAATTTAATGGTTGAAAAGACTGAGTGATATGCTTTTTAATGGTAAAATAATTCATTCTTGTCTTCAATAGATTAATTACAAGTTTTGTAGGAAAATAATGTTTGAAGGGCGAAAATAGAATTCGTTCGAATTAATTTAGAATGATTTAATGACTAGAAGAGACTCAGTGACATGATTCTAAGGCTAAATAAATGCATTGTTGCCTTCAATAGATCAACTGCAAGTTATGCACGAAAGTCATGTTTAAAGGCCGAATTTCGTTCGAAGTGATTTAGAATGATTTACTGACTAAAAGAGACCCAAAAATATGACTTTAAGGCTAAAAAATGCATAGTTGCCATCAATAGATCAATTGCAAGTTATGCATGAAAGTCGCGTTTTAAATGCAAAAAGAGAATTGGTTCGAAGTCCCCTCCAACAATTTAATGATTGAAAAGACTGAGTGATATGCTTCTTAATGCTAAAATAATGCATTTTATCTTCTGTAGATTAATTGCAAGTTATGTAAGAAAATAATGTTTGAAGGGCGAAAATAGATTTCGTTCGAATTAATTTAGAATGATTTAATGACTAGAAGAGACTTAGTGACATGACTTTAAGGCTAAACAAATGCATTGTTGCCTTCAATAGATCAACTGCAAGTTAGGCACGAAAGTCATGTTTAAAGGCTGAATTTCGTTCGAAGTGATTTAGAATGGTTTACTGACTAAAAGAGACGCAAAAATATGACTTTAAGGCTTAAAAAATGCATAGTTGCCATCAATAGATCAATTGCAAGTGATGCATGAAATTTGCGTTTTAAATGCAAAAAGAGAATTGGTTCGAAGTCCCCTCCAACAATTTAATGATTGAAAAGACTGAGTGATATGCTTCTTAATGCTAAAATAATGCATTGTTGTCTTCAATAGATTAATTAAAAGTTATGTAAGAAAATAATGTTTGAAGGGCGAAAATAGATTTCGTTCGAATTAATTTAGAATGATGTAATGAGTAGAAGAGACTTAGTGACATGACTTTAAGGCTAAACAAATGCATTGTTGCCTTCAATAGATCAACTGCAAGTTATGCACGAAAGTCATGTTCAAAGGCTGAATTTCATTCGGAGTGATTTAGAATGATTAACTGACTAAAAGAGACGCAAAAATATGACTTTAAGGCCAAAAAATGCATAGTTGCCGTCAATAGATCAATTGCAAGTGAGGCATGAAAGTCGCGTTTTAAATGCAAAAAGAGAATTGGTTCGAAGTGCCTTCAAACAATTTAATGATTGAACAGACTGAGTGATATGCTTTTTAATGGTAAAATAATTCATTGTTGTCTTCAATAGATTAATTACAAGTTTTGTAGGAAAATAATGTTTGAAGGGCGAAAATAGAATTCGTTCGAATTAATTTAGAATGATTTAATGACTAGAAGAGACTCAGTGACATGACTCTAAGGCTAAATAAATGCATTGTTGCCTTCAATAGATCCACTGCAAGTTATGCACGAAAGTCATGTTTAAAGGCCGAATTTCGTTCGAAGTGATTAAGTAAGATTTAATGACTAAAAGAGACGCAAAAATATGACTTTAAGGCTAAAAAATGCATAGTTGCCATCAATAGATCAATTGCAAGTTATGCATGAAAGTCGCGTTTTAAAAGCAAAAAGAGAATTGGTTCGAACTGCCTTCAAACAATTTAATGGTTGAAAAGACTGAGTGATATGCTTTTTAATGGTAAAATAATTCATTGTTGTCTTCAATAGATTAATTACAAGTTTTGTAGGAAAATAATGTTTGAAGGGTGAAAATAGAATTCGTTCGAATTAATTTAGAATGATTTAATGACTAGAAGGGACTCAGTTACATGACTTTAAGGCTAAATAAATGCATTGTTGCCTTCAATACATCAACTGCAAGTTATGCACGAAAGTCATGTTTAAAGGCCGAATTTCGTTCGAAGTGATTTAGAATGATTTACTGACTAAAAGAGACGGAAAAATTTGACTTTAAGGCTAAAAAATGCATAGTTGCCATCAATAGATCAATTGCAAGTTATGCATGAAAGTCGCGTTTTAAAAGCAAAAAGAGGATTGGTTCGAAGTGCCTTCAAACAATTTAATGGTTGAAAAGACTGAGTGATATGCTTTTTAATGGTAAAATAATTCATTGTTGTCTTCAATAGATTAATTACAAGTTTTGTAGGAAAATAATGTTTGAAGGGCGAAAATAGAATTCGTTCGAATTAATTTAGAATGATTTAATGACTAGAAGAGACTTAGTGACATGACTTTAAGGCTAAACAAATGCATTGTTGCCTTCAATAGATCAACTGCAAGTAATGCACGAAAGCCATGTTTAAAGGCCGAATTTCGTTCGAAATGATATAGAATGATTTACTGACTAAATGAGACGCAAAAATATGACTTTAAGGCTAAAAAATGCATAGTTGCCATCAATAGATCAATTGCAAGTTATGCATGAAAGTCGCGTTTTAAATGCAAAAAGAGAATTGGTTCGAAGTGCCTTCAAACAATTTAATGGTCGAAAAGACTGAGTGATATGCTTTTTAATGGTAAAATAATTCATTGTTGTCTTGAATAGATTAATTACAAGTTATGTAAGAAAATAATGTTTGAAGGGTAAAAATAGAATTCGTTCGAATTAGTTTAGAATGATTTAATGACTAGAAGAGACTCAGTGACATGACTTTAAGGCTAAACAAATGCATTGTTGCCTTCAATAGATCAACTGCAAGTTATGCACGAAAGCCAAGTTTAAAGGCCGAATTTCCTTCGAAGTGATTAAGAAAGATTTAATGACTAAAAGAGACGCAAAAATATGACTTTAAGGCCAAAAAATGCATAGTTGCCGTCAATAGATCAATTGCAAGTGAGGCATGAAAGTCGCGTTTTAAATGCAAAAAGAGAATTGGTTCGAAGTGCCTTCAAACAATTTAATGATTGAACAGACTGAGTGATATGCTTTTTAATGGTAAAATAATTCATTGTTGTCTTCAATAGATTAATTACAAGTTTTGTAGGAAAATAATGTTTGAAGGGCGAAAATAGAATTCGTTCGAATTAATTTAGAATGATTTAATGACTAGAAGAGACTCAGTGACATGACTCTAAGGCTAAATAAATGCATTGTTGCCTTCAATAGATCCACTGCAAGTTATGCACGAAAGTCATGTTTAAAGGCCGAATTTCGTTCGAAGTGATTAAGTAAGATTTAATGACTAAAAGAGACGCAAAAATATGACTTTAAGGCTAAAAAATGCATAGTTGCCATCAATAGATCAATTGCAAGTTATGCATGAAAGTCGCGTTTTAAAAGCAAAAAGAGAATTGGTTCGAACTGCCTTCAAACAATTTAATGGTTGAAAAGACTGAGTGATATGCTTTTTAATGGTAAAATAATTCATTGTTGTCTTCAATAGATTAATTACAAGTTTTGTAGGAAAATAATGTTTGAAGGGCGAAAATAGAATTCGTTCGAATTAATTTAGAATGATTTAATGACTAGAAGAGACTTAGTGACATGACTTTAAGGCTAAACAAATGCATTGTTGCCTTCAATAGATCAACTGCAAGTAATGCACAAAAGCCATGTTTAAAGGCCGAATTTCGTTCGAAATGATATAGAATGATTTACTGACTAAATGAGACGCAAAAATATGACTTTAAGGCTAAAAAATGCATAGTTGCCATCAATAGATCAATTGCAAGTTATGCATGAAAGTCGCGTTTTAAATGCAAAAAGAGAATTGGTTCAAAGTCCCCTCAAACAATTTAATGATTGAAAAGACTGAGTGATATGCTTCTTAATGCTAAAATAATGCATTGTTGTCTTCAATAGATTAATTAAAAGTTTTGTAAGAAAATAATGTTTGAATGGCGAAAATAGATTTCGTTCGAATTAATTTAGAATCATTTTAATGACTAGAAGAGACTTAGTGACATGACTTTAAGGCTAAACAAATGCATTGTTGCCTTCAATAGATCAACTGCAAGTAATGCACAAAAGCCATGTTTAAAGGCCGAATTTCGTTCGAAATGATATAGAATGATTTACTGACTAAATGAGACGCAAAAATATGACTTTAAGGCTAAAAAATGCATAGTTGCCATCAATAGATCAATTGCAAGTTATGCATGAAAGTCGCGTTTTAAAAGCAAAAAGAGGATTGGTTCGAAGTGCCTTCAAACAATTTAATGGTTGAAAAGACTGAGTGATATGCTTTTTAATGGTAAAATAATTCATTGTTGTCTTCAATAGATTAATTACAAGTTTTGTAGGAAAATAATGTTTGAAGGGCGAAAATAGAATTCGTTCGAATTAATTTAGAATGATTTAATGACTAGAAGAGACTTAGTGACATGACTTTAAGGCTAAACAAATGCATTGTTGCCTTCAATAGATCAACTGCAAGTAATGCACAAAAGCCATGTTTAAAGGCCGAATTTCGTTCGAAATGATATAGAATGATTTACTGACTAAATGAGACGCAAAAATATGACTTTAAGGCTAAAAAATGCATAGTTGCCATCAATAGATCAATTGCAAGTTATGCATGAAAGTCGCGTTTTAAATGCAAAAAGAGAATTGGTTCAAAGTCCCCTCAAACAATTTAATGATTGAAAAGACTGAGTGATATGCTTCTTAATGCTAAAATAATGCATTGTTGTCTTCAATAGATTAATTAAAAGTTTTGTAAGAAAATAATGTTTGAATGGCGAAAATAGATTTCGTTCGAATTAATTTAGAATCATTTTAATGACTAGAAGAGACTTAGTGACATGACTTTAAGGCTAAACAAATGCATTGTTGCTTTCAATAGATCAACTGGAAGTTATGCACGAAAGTCATGTTCAAAGGATGAATTTCATTCGAAGTGATTTAGCATGATTTACTGACTAAAAGAGACGCAAAAATATGACTTTAAGGCCAAAAAATGCATAGTTGCCATCAATAGATCAATTGCAAGTTATGCATGAAAGTCGCGTTTTAAATGCAAAAAGAGAATTGGTTCGAAGTGCCTTCAAACAATTTAATGATTGAAAAGACTGAGTGATATGCTTTTTAATGGTAAAATAATTCATTGTTGTCTTCAATAGATTAACTACATGTTATGTAGGAAAATAATGTTTGAAGGGCGAAAATAGAATTCGTTCGAATAAATTTAGAATGATTTAATGACTAGAAGAGACTTAGTGACATGACTTTAAGGCTAAAAAAATGCATTGTTGTCTTCAATAGATCAACTGCAAGTTACGCACGAAAGTCATGTTTAAAGGCTGAATTTCGTTCGAAGTGATTTAAAATGATTTACTGACTAAATGAGACGCAAAAATATGACTATAAGGCTAAAAAATGCGTAGTTGCCATCAATAGATCAATTGCAAGTTATGCATGAAAGTCGCGTTTTAAATGCAAAAAGAGAATTGGTTCGAAGTCCCCTTAAACAATTTATGATTGAAAAGACTGAGTGATATGCATCTTAATGCTAAAATAATGCATTGTTGTCTTCAGTAGATTAATTAAAAGTTATGTAATAAAATAATGTTTGAAGGGCGAAAATAGATTTCGTTCGAATTAATTTAGAATGATTTAATGACTAGAAGAGAGTCAGTGACATGACTATATGGCTAAATAAATGCATTGTTGCCTTCAATAGATCAACTGCGGCATATGCACGAAAGTCATGTTTAAAGGCCGAATTTCGTTCGAAATGATTTAGAATGATTTACTGGCTAAAAGAGACGCAAAAATATGACTTTAAGGCTAAAAAATGCATAGTTGCCATCAATTGAGCAATTGCAAGTTATGCATGAAAGTCGGGTTTTAAATGCATAAAGAGAATTGGTTCGAAGTCCCCTCAAACAATTTAATGATTGAAAAGACTGAGTGATATGCTTCTTAATGGTAAAATAATGCATTGTTGTCTTCAATAGATTAATTAAAAGTTTTGTAAGAAAATAATGTTTGAAGGGCGAAAATAGATTTCGTTCGAATTAATTTAGAATGATTTAATGACTAGAAGAGACTCAGTGACATGACTTTAAGGCTAAATAAATGCATTGTTGCCTTCAATAGATCAACTGCAGGTTATGCATGAAAGTCATGTTTAAAGGCCGAATTTCGTTCGATATGATTTAGAATGATTTACTGACTAAATGAGACGCAAAAATAAGACTTTAAGGCTAAAAAATGCATAGTTGCCATCAATAGATCAATTGCAAGTTAACATGAAAGTCGCATTTTAAATGCAAAAAGAGAATTGGTTCAAAGTGCCTTCAAACAATATAATGATTGAAAAGACTGAGTGATATGCTTTTTAATGGTAAAATAATTCATTGTTGTCTTCAATAGATTAATTAGAAGTTATGTAAGAAAATAATGTTTGAAGGGCGAAAATAGATTTCGTTCGAATTAATTTAGAATGATTTAATGACTAGAAGAGACTCAGTGACATGACTTTAAGGCTAAATAAATGCATTGTTGCCTTCAATAGATCAACTGCAAGTTATGCATGAAAGTCATGTTTAAAGGCCGAATTTCGTTCGAAATGATTTAGAATGATTTACTGACTAAATGAGACGCAAAAATAAGACTTTAAGGCTAAAAAATGCATAGTTGCCATCAATAGATCAATTGCAAGTTAACATGAAAGTCGCATTTTAAATGCAAAAAGAGAATTGGTTCGAAGTGCCTTCAAACAATTTAATGGTTGAAAAGACTGAGTGATATCCGTTTTAATGGTAAAATAATTCATTGTTGTCTTCAATTGATTAATTAAAAGTTATGTAAGAAAAAAATGTTTGAAGGGCGAAAATAGATTTCGTTGGAATTAATTTAGAATGATTTAATGAGTTGAAGAGACTCAGTGACATGACTTTAAGGCTAAATAAATGCATGGTTGCCTTCAATAGATCAACTGCAAGTTATGCACGAAAGTCATGTTTAAAGGCCGAATTTCGTTCGAAATGATTTAGAATGATTTACTGACTAAATGAGACGCAAAAATATGACTTTAAGGCTAAAAAATGCATAGTTGCCATCAATAGAGCAATTGCAAGTTATGCATGAAAGTCGCGTTTTAAATGCAAAAAGAGAATTGGTTCGAAGTGCCTTCAAACAATATAATGATTGAAAAGACTGAGTGATATGCTTTTTAATGGTAAAATAATTCATTGTTGTCTTCAATAGATTAATTAAAAGTTATGTAAGAAAATAATGTTTGAAGGGCGAAAATAGATTTCGTTCGAATTAATTTAGAATGATTTAATGACTAGAAGAGACTCAGTGAAATGACTTTAAGGCTAAAAAATACGTAGTTGCCATCAATAGATCAATTGCAAGTTATGCATGAAAGTCGCGTTTTAAATGCAAAAAGAGAATTGGTTCGAAGTGCCTTCAAACAATATAATGATTGAAAAGACTGAGTGATATGCTTTTTAATGGTAAAATAATTCATTGTTGTCTTCAATAGATTAATTAAAAGTTATGTAAGAAAATAATGTTTGAAGGGCGAAAATAGATTTCGTTCGAATTAATTGAGAATGATTTAATGACTAGAAGAGACTCAGTGACATGACTTTAAGGCTAAATAAATGCATTGTTGCCTTCAATAGATCAACTGCAAGTTATGCACGAAAGTCATGTTTAAAGGCCGAATTTCGTTCGAAATGATTTAGAATGATTTACTGACTAAATGAGACGCAAAAATATGACTTTAAGGCTAAAAAATGCATAGTTGCCATCAATAGAGCAATTGCAAGTTATGCATGAAAGTCGCGTTTTAAATGCAAAAAGAGAACTGGTTCGAAGTGCCTTCAAACAATTTAATGGTTGAAAAGACTGAGTGATATGCTTTTTAATGGTAAAATAATTCATTGTTGTCTTCAATAGATTAATTAAAAGTTATGTAAGAAAATAATGTTTGAAGGGCGAAAATAGATTTCGTTCGAATTAATTTAGAATGATTTAATGACTAGAAGAGACTCAGTGAAATGACTTCAAGGCTAAAAAATACGTAGTTGCCATCAATAGATCAATTGCAAGTTATGCATGAAAGTCGCGTTTTAAATGCAAAAAGAGAATTGGTTCGAAGTGCCTTCAAACAATATAATGATTGAAAAGACTGAGTGATATGCTTTTTAATGGTAAAATAATTCATTGTTGTCTTCAATAGATTAATTAAAAGTTATGTAAGAAAATAATGTTTGAAGGGCGAAAATAGATTTCGTTCGAATTAATTGAGAATGATTTACTGACTAGAAGAGACTCAGTGACATGACTTTAAGGCTAAATAAATGCATTGTTGCCTTCAATAGATCAACTGCAAGTTATGCACGAAAGTCATGTTTAAAGGCCGAATTTCGTTCGAAATGATTTAGAATGATTTACTGACTAAATGAGACGCAAAAATATGACTTTAAGGCTAAAAAATGCATAGTTGCCATCAATAGAGCAATTGCAAGTTATGCATGAAAGTCGCGTTTTAAATGCAAAAAGAGAACTGGTTCGAAGTGCCTTCAAACAATTTAATGGTTGAAAAGACTGAGTGATATGCTTTTTAATGGTAAAATAATTCATTGTTGTCTTCAATAGATTAATTAAAAGTTATGTAAGAAAATAATGTTTGAAGGGCGAAAATAGATTTCGTTCGAATTAATTTAGAATGATTTAATGACTAGAAGAGACTCAGTGAAATGACTTCAAGGCTAAAAAATACGTAGTTGCCATCAATAGATCAATTGCAAGTTATGCATGAAAGTCGCGTTTTAAATGCAAAAAGAGAATTGGTTCGAAGTGCCTTCAAACAATATAATGATTGAAAAGACTGAGTGATATGCTTTTTAATGGTAAAATAATTCATTGTTGTCTTCAATAGATTAATTAAAAGTTATGTAAGAAAATAATGTTTGAAGGGCGAAAATAGATTTCGTTCGAATTAATTGAGAATGATTTACTGACTAGAAGAGACTCAGTGACATGACTTTAAGGCTAAATAAATGCATTGTTGCCTTCAATAGATCAACTGCAAGTTATGCACGAAAGTCATGTTTAAAGGCCGAATTTCGTTCGAAATGATTTAGAATGATTTACTGACTAAATGAGACGCAAAAATATGACTTTAAGGCTAAAAAATGCATAGTTGCCATCAATAGAGCAATTGCAGGTTATGCATGAAAGTCGCGTTTTAAATGCAAAAAGAGAATTGGTTCGAAGTGCCTTCAAACAATATAATGATTGAAAAGACTGAGTGATATGCTTTTTAATGGTAAAATAATTCATTGTTGTCTTCAATAGATTAATTAAAAGTTATGTAAGAAAATAATGTTTGAAGGGCGAAAATAGATTTTGTTCGAATTAATTTAGAATGATTTAATGACTAGAAGAGACTCAGTGACATGACTTTAAGGCTAAATAAATGCATTGTTGCCTTCAATAGATCAACTGCAAGTTATGCATGAAAGTCATGTTTAAAGGCCGAATTTCGTTCGAAATGATTTAGAATGATTTACTGACTAAATGAGACGCAAAAAATAAGACTTTAAGGCAAAAAAATGCATAGTTGCCATGAATAGATCAATTGCAAGTTATGCATGAAAGTCGCGTTTCTAAATGCCAAAAAGAGAATTGGTTCGCAGTGCCTTCAAACAATATAATGGTCGAAAAGAGTGAGTGATATGCTTCTTAATGGTAAAATATTCATTGTTGTCTTGAATAGATTAATTTCAAGTTATGTCAGAAAATAATGTTTGAAGGGTAAAAATAGAATTCATTCGAATTAATTAAGAATGATTTAATGGACTAGAAGACACTCAGTGACACGACTTAAGGCTAAACAAATGCATTGTTGCCTTCAATGGATCAACTGCAAGTTATGCGCGAAAGTCAAGTTTAAAGGCCGAATTTCCTTCGAAGTGATTAAGAAAGATTTAATGAGTAAAAGAGACGCAAAAATATGACTTTATGGCTAAAAAATGCATAGTTTGCCATCAATAGATCAATTGCAAGTTATGCATGAAAGTCGCATTTAAAAGCAAAAAGAGAATTGGTTTGAAGTGCCTTCAAACAATTTAATGGTTGAAAAGACTGAGTGATATGCTTTTTAATGGTAAAATAATTCATTGTTGTCTTCAATAGATTAATTACAAGTTTTGTAGGAAAATAATGTTTGAAGGGTGAAAATAGAATTCGTTCGAATTAATTTAGAATGATTTAATGACTAGAAGGGACTCAGTTACATGACTTTAAGGCTAAATAAATGCATTGTTGACCTCAATAGATCAACTGCAACTTATGCACGAAAGTCCATGTTTAAAGGCCCGAGTTTCGTTCGAAGTGATTTAGAATGATTTACTGACCAAAAGAGACGGAAAAACATGACTTTAAGGGCTAAAAAATGCATAGTTGCCATCAATAGATCAATTGCAAGTTATGCATGAAAGTTTTAAATGCAAAAAGAGAATTGGTTCAAAGTGCTTTCAAACAATTTAATGATTGAAAAGACTGAGTGATATGCTTCTTTATCGTAAAATATTCATTGTTGTCTTGAATAGATTAATTACAAGTTATGTAAGAAAATAATGTTTGAAGGGTAAAAATAGAATTCGTTCGAATTAATTTAGAATGATTTAATGACTAGAAGAGACTCAGCGACATGACTTTAAGGCCAAACAAATGCATTGTTGCCTTCAATAGATCAACTGCAAGTTATGCGCGAAAGTCAAGTTTAAAGGCCGAATTTCCTTCGAAGTGATTAAGAAAGATTTAATGACTAAAAGAGACGCAAAAATATGACTTTATGGCTAAAAAATGCATAGTTGCCATCAATAGATCAATTGCAAGTTTTGCATGAAAGTCGCATTTTAAAAGCAAAAAGAGAATTGGTTCGAAGTGCCTTCAAACAATTTAATGGTTGAAAAGACTGAGCGATATGCTTTTTAATGGTAAAATAATTCATTCTTGTCTTCAATAGATTAATTACAAGTTTTGTAGGAAAATAATGTTTGAAGGGCGAAAATAGAATTCGTTCGAATTAATTTAGAATGATTTAATGACTAGAAGAGACTCAGTGACATGATTCTAAGGTTAAATAAATGCATTGTTGCCTTCAATAGATCAACTGCAAGTTATGCACGAAAGTGATGTTTAAAGGCCGAATTTCGTTCGGAGTGATTTAGAATGATTTACTGACTAAAAGAGACCCAAAAATATGACTTTAAGGCTAAAAAATGCATAGTTGCCATCAATAGATCAATTGCAAGTTATGCATGAAAGTCGCGTTTTAAATGCAAAAAGAGAATTGGTTCGAAGTGCCTTCAAACAATTTAATGATTGAAAAGACTAAGTGATATGCTTTTTAATGGTAATATAATTCATTGTTGTCTTCAATAGATTAATTAAAAGTTATGTAAGAAAATAATGTTTGAAGGGCAAAAATAGATTTCGTTCGAATTAATTTAGAATGATTTAATGACTAGAAGAGACTTAGTGACATGACTTTAAGGCTAAATAAATACATTGTTGCCTTGAATAGATTAACTGCAAGTTATGCACGAAAGTCATGTTTAAAGGCCGAATTTCGTTCGAAGTGATTTAGGATGATTTACTGAATAAAAGAGACTGAAAAATATGACTTTAAGGCTAAAAAATGCATAGTTGCCATCAATAGATCAATTGCAAGTTATGCATGAAAGTCGCGTTTTAAATGCAAAAAGAGAATTGGTTCGCAGTGCCTTCAAACAATTTAATGGTCGTAAAGACTGAGTGATATGCTTTTTAATGGTAAAATAATTCATTGTTGTCTTGAATAGATTAATTACAAGTTATGTAAGAAAATAATGTTTGAAGGGTAAAAATAGAATTCGTTCGAATTAATTTAGAATGATTTAATGACTAGAAGACACTCAGTGACACGACTTTAAGGCTAAACAAATGCATTGTTGCCTTCAATGGATCAACTGCAAGTTATGCACGAAAGTCAAGTTTAAAGGCCGAATTTCCTTCGAAGTGATTAAGAAAGATTTAATGACTAAAAGAGACGCAAAAATATGACTTTATGGCTAAAAAATGCATAGTTTCCATCAATAGATCAATTGCAAGTTATGCATGAAAGTCACGTTTTAAAAGCAAAAAGAGAATTGGTTCGAAGTGCCTTCAAACAATTTAATGGTTGAAAAGACTGAGTGATATGCTTTTTAATGGTAAAATAATTCATTCTTGTCTTCAATAGATTAATTACAAGTTTTGTAGGAAAATAATGTTTGAAGGGTGAAAATAGAATTCGTTCGAATTAATTTAGAATGATTTAATGACTAGAAGAGACTTAGTGACATGACTTTAAGGCTAAACAAATGCATTGTTGCATTCAGTATATCAACTGCAAGTTATGCACGAAAGTCATGTTCAAAGGCTGAATTTCATTCGGAGTGATTTAGAATGATTTAATGACTAAAAGAGACGCAAAAATATGACTTTAAGGCCAAAAAATGCATAGTTGCCATCAATAGATCAATTGCAAGTTATGCATGAAAGTCGCGTTTTAAAAGCAAAAAGAGAATTGGTTTGAAGTGCCTTCAAACAATTTAATGGTTGAAAAGACTGAGTGATATGCTTTTTAATGGTAAAATAATTCATTGTTGTCTTCAATAGATTAATTACAAGTTTTGTAGGAAAATAATGTTTGAAGGGTGAAAATAGAATTCGTTCGAATTAATTTAGAATGATTTAATGACTAGAAGAGACTTAGTGACATGACTTTAAGGCTAAACAAATGCATTGTTGCATTCAGTATATCAACTGCAAGTTATGCACGAAAGTCATGTTCAAAGGCTGAATTTCATTCGGAGTGATTTAGAATGATTTAATGACTAAAAGAGACGCAAAAATATGACTTTAAGGCCAAAAAATGCATAGTTGCCATCAATAGATCAATTGCAAGTTATGCATGAAAGTCGCGTTTTAAAAGCAAAAAGAGAATTGGTTTGAAGTGCCTTCGAACAATTTAATGGTTGAAAAGACTGAGTGATATGCTTTTTAATGGTAAAATAATTCATTGTTGTCTTCAATAGATTAATTACAAGTTTTGTAGGAAAATAATGTTTGAAGGGTGAAAATAGAATTCGTTCGAATTAATTTAGAATGATTTAATGACTAGAAGAGACTTAGTGACATGACTTTAAGGCTAAACAAATGCATTGTTGCATTCAGTATATCAACTGCAAGTTATGCACGAAAGTCATGTTCAAAGGCTGAATTTCATTCGGAGTGATTTAGAATGATTTAATGACTAAAAGAGACGCAAAAATATGACTTTAAGGCCAAAAAATGCATAGTTGCCATCAATAGATCAATTGCAAGTTATGCATGAAAGTCGCGTTTTAAAAGCAAAAAGGGAATTGGTTCGAAGTGCCTTTAAACAATTTAATGGTTGAAAAGACTGAGTGATATGCTTTTTAATGGTAAAATAATTCATTCTTGTCTTCAATAGATTAATTACAAGTTTTGTAGGAAAATAATGTTTGAAGGGCGAAAATAGAATTCGTTCGAATTAATTTAGAATGATTTAATGACTAGAAGAGACTCAGTGACATGATTCTAAGGCTAAATAAATGCATTGTTGCCTTCAATAGATCAACTGCAAGTTATGCACGAAAGTCATGTTTAAAGGCCGAATTTCGTTCGAAGTGATTTAGAATGATTTACTGACTAAAGAGACCCAAAAATATGACTTTAAGGCTAAAAAATGCATAGTTGCCATCAATAGATCAATTGCAAGTTATGCATGAAAGTCGCGTTTTAAATGCAAAAAGAGAATTGGTTCGAAGGCCCCTCCAACAATTTAATGATGAAAAGACTGAGTGATATGCTTCTTAATGCTAAAATAATGCATTTTATCTTCTGTAGATTAATTGCAAGTTATGTAAGAAAATAATGTTTGAAGGGCGAAAATAGATTTCGTTCGAATTAATTTAGAATGATTTAATGACTAGAAGACACTTAGTGACATGACTTTAAGGCTAAACAAATGCATTGTTGCCTTCAATAGATCAACTGCAAGTTAGGCACGAAAGTCATGTTTAAAGGCTGAATTTCGTTCGAAGTGATTTAGAATGGTTTACTGACTAAAAGAGACGCAAAAATATGACTTTAAGGCTTAAAAAATGCATAGTTGCCATCAATAGATCAATTGCAAGTGATGCATGAAATTTGCGTTTTAAATGCAAAAAGAGAATTGGTTCGAAGTCCCCTCCAACAATTTAATGATTGAAAAGACTGAGTGATATGCTTCTTAATGCTAAAATAATGCATTGTTGTCTTCAATAGATTAATTAAAAGTTATGTAAGAAAATAATGTTTGAAGGGCGAAAATAGATTTCGTTCGAATTAATTTAGAATGATGTAATGAGTAGAAGAGACTTAGTGACATGACTTTAAGGCTAAACAAATGCATTGTTGCCTTCAATAGATCAACTGCAAGTTATGCACGAAAGTCATGTTCAAAGGCTGAATTTCAATCGGAGTGATTTAGAATGATTAACTGACTAAAAGAGACGCAAAAATATGACTTTAAGGCCAAAAAATGCATAGTTGCCGTCAATAGATCAATTGCAAGTGAGGCATGAAAGTCGCGTTTTAAATGCAAAAAGAGAATTGGTTCGAAGTGCCTTCAAACAATTTAATGATTGAACAGACTGAGTGATATGCTTTTTAATGGTAAAATAATTCATTGTTGTCTTCAATAGATTAATTACAAGTTTTGTAGGAAAATAATGTTTGAAGGGCGAAAATAGAATTCGTTCGAATTAATTTAGAATGATTTAATGACTAGAAGAGACTCAGTGACATGACTCTAAGGCTAAATAAATGCATTGTTGCCTTCAATAGATCCACTGCAAGTTATGCACGAAAGTCATGTTTAAAGGCCGAATTTCGTTCGAAGTGATTAAGTAAGATTTAATGACTAAAAGAGACGCAAAAATATGACTTTAAGGCTAAAAAATGCATAGTTGCCATCAATAGATCAATTGCAAGTTATGCATGAAAGTCGCGTTTTAAAAGCGAAAAGAGAATTGGTTCGAACTGCCTTCAAACAATTTAATGGTTGAAAAGACTGAGTGATATGCTTTTTAATGGTAAAATAATTCATTGTTGTCTTCAATAGATTAATTACAAGTTTTGTAGGAAAATAATGTTTGAAGGGTGAAAATAGAATTCGTTCGAATTAATTTAGAATGATTTAATGACTAGAAGGGACTCAGTTACATGACTTTAAGGCTAAATAAATGCATTGTTGCCTTCAATACATCAACTGCAAGTTATGCACGAAAGTCATGTTTAAAGGCCGAATTTCGTTCGAAGTGATTTAGAATGATTTACTGACTAAAAGAGACGGAAAAATTTGACTTTAAGGCTAAAAAATGCATAGTTGCCATCAATAGATCAATTGCAAGTTATGCATGAAAGTCGCGTTTTAAAAGCAAAAAGAGGATTGGTTCGAAGTGCCTTCAAACAATTTAATGGTTGAAAAGACTGAGTGATATGCTTTTTAATGGTAAAATAATTCATTGTTGTCTTCAATAGATTAATTACAAGTTTTGTAGGAAAATAATGTTTGAAGGGCGAAAATAGAATTCGTTCGAATTAATTTAGAATGATTTAATGACTAGAAGAGACTTAGTGACATGACTTTAAGGCTAAACAAATGCATTGTTGCCTTCAATAGATCAACTGCAAGTAATGCACGAAAGCCATGTTTAAAGGCCGAATTTCGTTCGAAATGATATAGAATGATTTACTGACTAAATGAGACGCAAAAATATGACTTTAAGGCTAAAAAATGCATAGTTGCCATCAATAGATCAATTGCAAGTTATGCATGAAAGTCGCGTTTTAAATGCAAAAAGAGAATTGGTTCAAAGTGCCTTCAAACAATTTAATGGTCGAAAAGACTGAGTGATATGCTTTTTAATGGTAAAATAATTCATTGTTGTCTTGAATAGATTAATTACAAGTTATGTAAGAAAATAATGTTTGAAGGGTAAAAATAGAATTCGTTCGAATTAGTTTAGAATGATTTAATGACTAGAAGAGACTCAGTGACATGACTTTAAGGCTAAACAAATGCATTGTTGCCTTCAATAGATCAACTGCAAGTTATGCACCAAAGCCAAGTTTAAAGGCCGAATTTCCTTCGAAGTGATTAAGAAAGATTTAATGACTAAAAGAGACGCAAAAATATGACTTTAAGGCCAAAAAATGCATAGTTGCCGTCAATAGATCAATTGCAAGTGAGGCATGAAAGTCGCGTTTTAAATGCAAAAAGAGAATTGGTTCGAAGTGCCTTCAAACAATTTAATGATTGAACAGACTGAGTGATATGCTTTTTAATGGTAAAATAATTCATTGTTGTCTTCAATAGATTAATTACAAGTTTTGTAGGAAAATAATGTTTGAAGGGCGAAAATAGAATTCGTTCGAATTAATTTAGAATGATTTAATGACTAGAAGAGACTCAGTGACATGACTCTAAGGCTAAATAAATGCATTGTTGCCTTCAATAGATCCACTGCAAGTTATGCACGAAAGTCATGTTTAAAGGCCGAATTTTGTTCGAAGTGATTAAGTAAGATTTAATGACTAAAAGAGACGCAAAAATATGACTTTAAGGCTAAAAAATGCATAGTTGCCATCAATAGATCAATTGCAAGTTATGCATGAAAGTCGCGTTTTAAAAGCAAAAAGAGAATTGGTTCGAACTGCCTTCAAACAATTTAATGGTTGAAAAGACTGAGTGATATGCTTTTTAATGGTAAAATAATTCATTGTTGTCTTCAATAGATTAATTACAAGTTTTGTAGGAAAATAATGTTTGAAGGGCGAAAATAGAATTCGTTCGAATTAATTTAGAATGATTTAATGACTAGAAGAGACTTAGTGACATGACTTTAAGGCTAAACAAATGCATTGTTGCCTTCAATAGATCAACTGCAAGTAATGCACAAAAGCCATGTTTAAAGGCCGAATTTCGTTCGAAATGATATAGAATGATTTACTGACTAAATGAGACGCAAAAATATGACTTTAAGGCTAAAAAATGCATAGTTGCCATCAATAGATCAATTGCAAGTTATGCATGAAAGTCGCGTTTTAAATGCAAAAAGAGAATTGGTTCAAAGTCCCCTCAAACAATTTAATGATTGAAAAGACTGAGTGATATGCTTCTTAATGCTAAAATAATGCATTGTTGTCTTCAATAGATTAATTAAAAGTTTTGTAAGAAAATAATGTTTGAATGGCGAAAATAGATTTCGTTCGAATTAATTTAGAATCATTTTAATGACTAGAAGAGACTTAGTGACATGACTTTAAGGCTAAACAAATGCATTGTTGCTTTCAATAGATCAACTGGAAGTTATGCACGAAAGTCATGTTCAAAGGATGAATTTCATTCGAAGTGATTTAGCATGATTTACTGACTAAAAGAGACGCAAAAATATGACTTTAAGGCCAAAAAATGCATAGTTGCCATCAATAGATCAATTGCAAGTTATGCATGAAAGTCGCGTTTTAAATGCAAAAAGAGAATTGGTTCGAAGTGCCTTCAAACAATTTAATGATTGAAAAGACTGAGTGATATGCTTTTTAATGGTAAAATAATTCATTGTTGTCTTCAATAGATTAACTACAAGTTATGTAGGAAAATAATGTTTGAAGGGCGAAAATAGAATTCGTTCGAATAAATTTAGAATGATTTAATGACTAGAAGAGACTTAGTGACATGACTTTAAGGCTAAAAAAATGCATTGTTGTCTTCAATAGATCAACTGCAAGTTACGCACGAAAGTCATGTTTAAAGGCTGAATTTCGTTCGAAGTGATTTAAAATGATTTACTGACTAAATGAGACGCAAAAATATGACTATAAGGCTAAAAAATGCGTAGTTGCCATCAATAGATCAATTGCAAGTTATGCATGAAAGTCGCGTTTTAAATGCAAAAAGAGAATTGGTTCGAAGTCCCCTTAAACAATTTATGATTGAAAAGACTGAGTGATATGCATCTTAATGCTAAAATAATGCATTGTTGTCTTCAGTAGATTAATTAAAAGTTATGTAATAAAATAATGTTTGAAGGGCGAAAATAGATTTCGTTCGAATTAATTTAGAATGATTTAATGACTAGAAGAGAGTCAGTGACATGACTATATGGCTAAATAAATGCATTGTTGCCTTCAATAGATCAACTGCGGCATATGCACGAAAGTCATGTTTAAAGGCCGAATTTCGTTCGAAATGATTTAGAATGATTTACTGGCTAAAAGAGACGCAAAAATATGACTTTAAGGCTAAAAAATGCATAGTTGCCATCAATAGAGCAATTGCAAGTTATGCATGAAAGTCGGGTTTTAAATGCATAAAGAGAATTGGTTCGAAGTCCCCTCAAACAATTTAATGATTGAAAAGACTGAGTGATATGCTTCTTAATGGTAAAATAATGCATTGTTGTCTTCAATAGATTAATTAAAAGTTTTGTAAGAAAATAATGTTTGAAGGGCGAAAATAGATTTCGTTCGAATTAATTTAGAATGATTTAATGACTAGAAGAGACTCAGTGACATGACTTTAAGGCTAAAAAAATGCATTGTTGCCTTCAATAGATCAACTGCAGGTTATGCATGAAAGTCATGTTTAAAGGCCGAATTTCGTTCGAAATGATTTAGAATGATTTACTGACTAAATGAGACGCAAAAATAAGACTTTAAGGCTAAAAAATGCATAGTTGCCATCAATAGATCAATTGCAAGTTAACATGAAAGTCGCATTTTAAATGCAAAAAGAGAATTGGTTCGAAGTGCCTTCAAACAATATAATGATAGAAAAGACTGAGTGATATGCTTTTTAATGGTAAAATAATTCATTGTTGTCTTCAATAGATTAATTAGAAGTTATGTAAGAAAATAATGTTTGAAGGGCGAAAATAGATTTCGTTCGAATTAATTTAGAATGATTTAATGACTAGAAGAGACTCAGTGACATGACTTTAAGGCTAAATAAATGCATTGTTGCCTTCAATAGATCAACTGCAAGTTATGCATGAAAGTCATGTTTAAAGGCCGAATTTCGTTCGAAATGATTTAGAATGATTTACTGACTAAATGAGACGAAAAAATAAGACTTTAAGGCTAAAAAATGCATAGTTGCCATCAATAGATCAATTGCAAGTTAACATGAAAGTCGCATTTTAAATGCAAAAAGAGAATTGGTTCGAAGTGCCTTCAAACAATTTAATGGTTGAAAAGACTGAGTGATATCCGTTTTAATGGTAAAATAATTCATTGTTGTCTTCAATTGATTAATTAAAAGTTATGTAAGAAAAAAATGTTTGAAGGGCGAAAATAGATTTCGTTGGAATTAATTTAGAATGATTTAATGAGTTGAAGAGACTCAGTGACATGACTTTAAGGCTAAATAAATGCATGGTTGCCTTCAATAGATCAACTGCAAGTTATGCACGAAAGTCATGTTTAAAGGCCGAATTTCGTTCGAAATGATTTAGAATGATTTACTGACTAAATGAGACGCAAAAATATGACTTTAAGGCTAAAAAATGCATAGTTGCCATCAATAGAGCAATTGCAAGTTATGCATGAAAGTCGCGTTTTAAATGCAAAAAGAGAATTGGTTCGAAGTGCCTTCAAACAATATAATGATTGAAAAGACTGAGTGATATGCTTTTTAATGGTAAAATAATTCATTGTTGTCTTCAATAGATTAATTAAAAGTTATGTAAGAAAATAATGTTTGAAGGGCGAAAATAGATTTCGTTCGAATTAATTTAGAATGATTTAATGACTAGAAGAGACTCAGTGAAATGACTTTAAGGCTAAAAAATACGTAGTTGCCATCAATAGATCAATTGCAAGTTATGCATGAAAGTCGCGTTTTAAATGCAAAAAGAGAATTGGTTCGAAGTGCCTTCAAACAATATAATGATTGAAAAGACTGAGTGATATGCTTTTTAATGGTAAAATAATTCATTGTTGTCTTCAATAGATTAATTAAAAGTTATGTAAGAAAATAATGTTTGAAGGGCGAAAATAGATTTCGTTCGAATTAATTGAGAATGATTTAATGACTAGAAGAGACTCAGTGACATGACTTTAAGGCTAAATAAATGCATTGTTGCCTTCAATAGATCAACTGCAAGTTATGCACGAAAGTCATGTTTAAAGGCCGAATTTCGTTCGAAATGATTTAGAATGATTTACTGACTAAATGAGACGCAAAAATATGACTTTAAGGCTAAAAAATGCATAGTTGCCATCAATAGAGCAATTGCAAGTTATGCATGAAAGTCGCGTTTTAAATGCAAAAAGAGAACTGGTTCGAAGTGCCTTCAAACAATTTAATGGTTGAAAAGACTGAGTGATATGCTTTTTAATGGTAAAATAATTCATTGTTGTCTTCAATAGATTAATTAAAAGTTATGTAAGAAAATAATGTTTGAAGGGCGAAAATAGATTTCGTTCGAATTAATTTAGAATGATTTAATGACTAGAAGAGACTCAGTGAAATGACTTCAAGGCTAAAAAATACGTAGTTGCCATCAATAGATCAATTGCAAGTTATGCATGAAAGTCGCGTTTTAAATGCAAAAAGAGAATTGGTTCGAAGTGCCTTCAAACAATATAATGATTGAAAAGACTGAGTGATATGCTTTTTAATGGTAAAATAATTCATTGTTGTCTTCAATAGATTAATTAAAAGTTATGTAAGAAAATAATGTTTGAAGGGCGAAAATAGATTTCGTTCGAATTAATTGAGAATGATTTACTGACTAGAAGAGACTCAGTGACATGACTTTAAGGCTAAATAAATGCATTGTTGCCTTCAATAGATCAACTGCAAGTTATGCACGAAAGTCATGTTTAAAGGCCGAATTTCGTTCGAAATGATTTAGAATGATTTACTGACTAAATGAGACGCAAAAATATGACTTTAAGGCTAAAAAATGCATAGTTGCCATCAATAGAGCAATTGCAAGTTATGCATGAAAGTCGCGTTTTAAATGCAAAAAGAGAATTGGTTCGAAGTGCCTTCAAACAATATAATGATTGAAAAGACTGAGTGATATGCTTTTTAATGGTAAAATAATTCATTGTTGTCTTCAATAGATTAATTAAAAGTTATGTAAGAAAATAATGTTTGAAGGGCGAAAATAGATTTTGTTCGAATTAATTTAGAATGATTTAATGACTAGAAGAGACTCAGTGACATGACATTAAGGCTAAATAAATGCATTGTTGCCTTCAATAGATCAACTGCAAGTTATGCATGAAAGTCATGTTTAAAGGCCGAATTTCGTTCGAAATGATTTAGAATGATTTACTGACTAAATGAGACGCAAAAATAAGACTTTAAGGCAAAAAAATGCATAGTTGCCATCAATAGATCAATTGCAAGTTATGCATGAAAGTCGCGTTTTAAATGCATAAAGAGAATTGGTTCGAAGTCCCCTCAAACAATTTAATGATTGAAAAGACTGAGTGATATGCTTCTTAATGGTAAAATAATGCATTGTTGTCTTCAATAGATTAATTTAAAGTTATGTAAGAAAAAAATGTTTGAAGGGCGAAAATAGATTTCGTTGGAATTAATTTAGAATGATTTAATGAGTTGAAGAGACTCAGTGACATGAGTTTAAGGCTAAATAAATGCATGGTTGCCTTCAATAGATCAACTGCAAGTTATGCACGAAAGTCATGTTTAAAGGCCGAATTTCGTTCGAAATGATTTAGAATGATTTACTGACTAAATGAGACGCAAAAATATGACTTTAAGGCTAAAAAATGCATAGTTTCCATCAATAGAGCAATTGCAAGTTATGCATGAAAGTCGCGTTTTAAATGCAAAAAGAGAATTGGTTCGAAGTGCCTTCAAACAATATAATGATTGAAAAGACTGAGTGATATGCTTTTTAATGGTAAAATAATTCATTGTTGTCTTCAATAGAATAATTAAAAGTTATGTAAGAAAATAATGTTTGAAGGGCGAAAATAGATTTCGTTCGAATTAATTTAGAATGATTTAATGACTAGAAGAGACTCAGTGACATGACTTTAAGGCTAAATAAATGCATTGTTGCCTTCAATAGATCAACTGCAAGTTATGCATGAAAGTCATGTTTAAAGGCCGAATTTCGTTCGAAATGATTTAGAATGATTTACTGACTAAATGAGACGTAAAAATAAGACTTTAAGGCTAAAAAATGCATAGTTGCCATCAATAGATCAATTGCAAGTTAACATGAAAGTCGCATTTTAAATGCAAAAAGAGAATTGGTTCGAAGTGCCTTCAAACAATATAATGATTGAAAAGACTGAGTGATATGCTTTTTAATGGTAAAATAATTCATTGTTGTCTTCAATAGATTAATTAAAAGTTATGTAAGAAAATAATGTTTGAAGGGCGAAAATAGATTTTGTTCGAATTAATTTAGAATGATTTAATGACTAGAAGAGACTCAGTGACATGACTTTAAGGCTAAATAAATGCATTGTTGCCTTCAATAGATCAACTGCAAGTTATGCATGAAAGTCATGTTTAAAGGCCGAATTTCGTTCGAAATGATTTAGAATGATTTACTGACTAAATGAGACGCAAAAATAAGACTTTAAGGCAAAAAAATGCATAGTTGCCATCAATAGATCAATTGCAAGTTATGCATGAAAGTCGCGTTTTAAATGCATAAAGAGAATTGGTTCGAAGTCCCCTCAAACAATTTAATGATTGAAAAGACTGAGTGATATGCTTCTTAATGGTAAAATAATGCATTGTTGTCTTCAATAGATTAATTTAAAGTTATGTAAGAAAAAAATGTTTGAAGGGCGAAAATAGATTTCGTTGGAATTAATTTAGAATGATTTAATGAGTTGAAGAGACTCAGTGACATGAGTTTAAGGCTAAATAAATGCATGGTTGCCTTCAATAGATCAACTGCAAGTTATGCACGAAAGTCATGTTTAAAGGCCGAATTTCGTTCGAAATGATTTAGAATGATTTACTGACTAAATGAGACGCAAAAATATGACTTTAAGGCTAAAAAATGCATAGTTGCCATCAATAGAGCAATTGCAAGTTATGCATGAAAGTCGCGTTTTAAATGCAAAAAGAGAATTGGTTCGAAGTGCCTTCAAACAATATAATGATTGAAAAGACTGAGTGATATGCTTTTTAATGGTAAAATAATTCATTGTTGTCTTCAATAGAATAATTAAAAGTTATGTAAGAAAATAATGTTTGAAGGGCGAAAATAAATTTCGTTCGAATTAATTTAGAATGATTTAACGACTAGAAGAGACTCAGTGAAATGACTTCAAGGCTAAAAAATACGTAGTTGCCATCAATAGATCAATTGCAAGTTATGCATGAAAGTCGCGTTTTAAATGCAAAAAGAGAATTGGTTCGAAGTGCCTTCAAACAATATAATGATTGAAAAGACTGAGTGATATGCTTTTTAATGGTAAAATAATTCATTGTTGTCTTCAATCGATTAATTAAAAGTTATGTAAGAAAATAATGTTTGAAGGGCGAAAATAGATTTCGTTCGAATTAATTGAGAATGATTTAATGACTAGAAGAGACTCAGTGACATGACTTTAAGGCTAAATAAATGCATTGTTGCCTTCAATAGATCAACTGCAAGTTATGCACGAAAGTCATGTTTAAAGGCCGAATTTCGTTCGAAATGATTTAGAATGATTTACTGACTAAATGAGACGCAAAAATATGACTTTAAGGCTAAAAAATGCATAGTTGCCATCAATAGAGCAATTGCAAGTTATGCATGAAAGTCGCGTTTTAAATGCAAAAAGAGAATTGGTTCGAAGTGCCTTCAAACAATATAATGATTGAAAAGACTGAGTGATATGCTTTTTAATGGTAAAATAATTCATTGTTGTCTTCAATAGATTAATTAAAAGTTATATAAGAAAATAATGTTTGAAGGGCGAAAATAGATTTCGTTCGAATTAATTTAGAATGATTTAATGACTAGAAGAGACTCAGTGACATGACTTTAAGGCTAAATAAATGCATTGTTGCCTTCAATAGATCAACTGCAAGTTATGCATGAAAGTCATGTTTAAAGGCCGAATTTCGTTCGAAATGATTTAGAATGATTTACTGACTAATTGAGACGCAAAAATAAGACTTTAAGGCTAAAAAATGCATAGTTGCCATCAATAGATCAATTGCAAGTTAACATGAAAGTTGCATTTTAAATGCAAAAAGAGAATTGGTTCGAAGTGCCTTCAAACAATATAATGATTGAAAAGACTGAGTGATATGCTTTTTAATGGTAAAATAATTCATTGTTGTCTTCAATAGATTAATTAAAAGTTATGTAAGAAAATAATGTTTGAAGGGCGAAAATAGATTTCGTTCGAATTAATTTAGAATGATTTAATGACTAGAAGAGACTCAGTGACATGACTTTAAGGCTAAATAAATGCATTGTTGCCTTCAATAGATCAACTGCAAGTTATGCACGAAAGTCATGTTTAAAGGCCGAATTTCGTTCGAAATGATTTAGAATGATTTACTGAATAAAAGAGACGCAAAAATATGACTTTAAAGCTAAAAAATGCATAGTTGCCATCAATAGAGCAATTGCAAGTTTTGCATGAAAGTCGCGTTTTAAATGCAAAAAGAGAATTGGTTCGAAGTGCCTTCAAACAATATAATGATTGAAAAGACTGAGTGATATGCTTTTTAATGGTAAAATAATTCATTGTTGTCTTCAATAGATTAATTAAAAGTTATGTAAGAAAATAATGTTTGAAGGGCGAAAATAGATTTCGTTCGAATTAATTTAGAATGATTTAATGACTAGAAGAGACTCAGTGACATGACTTTAAGGCTAAATAAATGCATTGTTGCCTTCAATAGATCAACTGCAAGTTATGCATGAAAGTCATGTTTAAAGGCCGAATTTCGTTCGAAATGATTTAGAATGATTTACTGACTAATTGAGACGCAAAAATAAGACTTTAAGGCTAAAAAATGCATAGTTGCCATCAATAGATCAATTGCAAGTTAACATGAAAGTCGCATTTTAAATGCAAAAAGAGAATTGGTTCGAAGTGCCTTCAAACAATATAATGATTGAAAAGACTGAGTGATATGCTTTTTAATGGTAAAATAATTCATTGTTGTCTTCAATAGATTAATTAAAAGTTATGTAAGAAAATAATGTTTGAAGGGCGAAAATAGATTTCGTTCGAATTAATTTAGAATGATTTAATGACTAGAAGAGACTCAGTGACATGACTTTAAGGCTAAATAAATGCATTGTTGCCTTCAATAGATCAACTGCAAGTTATGCACGAAAGTCATGTTTAAAGGCCGAATTTCGTTCGAAATGATTAAGAATGATTTACTGAATAAAAGAGACGCAAAAATATGACTTTAAAGCTAAAAAATGCACAGTTGCCATCAGTAGAGCAATTGCAAGTTATGCATGAAAGTCGCGTTTTAAATGCAAAAAGAGAATTGGTTCGAAGTGCCTTCAAACAATATAATGATTGAAAAGACTGAGTGATATGCTTTTTAACGGTAAAATAATTCATTGTTGTCTTCAATAGATTAATTAAAAGTTATGTAAGAAAATAATGTTTGAAGGGCGAAAATAGATTTCGTTCGAATTAATTTAGAATGATTTAATGACTAGAAGAGACTCAGTGAAATGACTTCAAGGCTAAAAAATACGTAGTTGCCATCAATAGATCAATTGCAAGTTATGCATGAAAGTCGCGTTTTAAATGCAAAAAGAGAATTGGTTCGAAGTGCCTTCAAACAATATAATGATTGAAAAGACTGAGTGATATGCTTTTTAATGGTAAAATAATTCATTGTTGTCTTCAATAGATTAATTAAAAGTTATGTAAGAAAATAATGTTTGAAGGGCGAAAATAGATTTCGTTCGAATTAATTGAGAATGATTTACTGACTAGAAGAGACTCAGTGACATGACTTTAAGGCTAAATAAATGCATTGTTGCCTTCAATAGATCAACTGCAAGTTATGCACGAAAGTCATGTTTAAAGGCCGAATTTCGTTCGAAATGATTTAGAATGATTTACTGACTAAATGAGACGCAAAAATATGACTTTAAGGCTAAAAAATGCATAGTTGCCATCAATAGAGCAATTGCAAGTTATGCATGAAAGTCGCGTTTTAAATGCAAAAAGAGAATTGGTTCGAAGTGCCTTCAAACAATATAATGATTGAAAAGACTGAGTGATATGCTTTTTAATGGTAAAATAATTCATTGTTGTCTTCAATAGATTAATTAAAAGTTATATAAGAAAATAATGTTTGAAGGGCGAAAATAGATTTCGTTCGAATTAATTTAGAATGATTTAATGACTAGAAGAGACTCAGTGACATGACTTTAAGGCTAAATAAATGCATTGTTGCCTTCAATAGATCAACTGCAAGTTATGCATGAAAGTCATGTTTAAAGGCCGAATTTCGTTCGAAATGATTTAGAATGATTTACTGACTAATTGAGACGCAAAAATAAGACTTTAAGGGTAAAAAATGCATAGTTGCCATCAATAGATCAATTGCAAGTTATGCATGAAAGTCGCGTTTTAAATGCAAAAAGAGAACTGGTTCGAAGTGCCTTCAAACAATTTAATGGTTGAAGAGACTGAGTGATATGCATTTTAATGGTAAAATAATTCATTGTTGTCTTCAATTGATTAATTAAAAGTTATGTAAGAAAAAAATGTTTGAAGGGCGAAAATAGATTTCGTTCGAATTAATTTAGAATGATTTAATGACTAGAAGAGACTCAGTGACAAGACTATAAGGCTAAATAAATGCATTGTTGCCTTCAATAGATCAACTGCAAGTTATGCACGAAAGTCTTGTTTAAAGGCCGAATTTCGTTCGAAATGATTTAGAATGATTTACTGACTAAATGACACGCAAAAATATGACTTTAAGGCTAAAAAATGTATAGTTGCCATCAATAGAGCAATTGCAAGTTATGCATGAAAGTCGCGTTTTAAATGCAAAAAGAGAATTGGTTCGAAGTGCCTTCAAACAATTTAATGGTTGAAAAGACTGAATGATATGCTTTTTAATGGTAAAATAATTCATTGTTGTCTTCAATAGATTAATTAAAAGTTATGTATGAAAATAATGTTTGAAGGGCGAAAATAGATTTCGTTCGAATTAATTTAGAATGATTTAATGACGCGAAGAGACTCAGTGACATGACTATAAGGCTAAATAAATGCATTGTTGCCTTCAATAGATCAATTGCAAGTTATGCACGAAAGTCATGTTTAAAGGCCGAATTTCGTTCGAAATGATTTAGAATGATTTACTGAATAAAAGAGACGCAAAAATATGACTTTCAGGCCAAAAAATGCATAGTTGCCATCAATAGATCAATTGCAAGTTATGCATGAAAGTCGCGTTTTAAATGCAAAAAGAGAATTGGTTCGAAGTGCCTTCAAACAATATAATGATTGAAAAGACTGAGTGATATGCTTTTTAATGGTAAAATAATTCATTGTTGTCTTCAATAGATTAATTAAAAGTTATATAAGAAAATAATGTTTGAAGGGCGAAAATAGATTTCGTTCGAATTAATTTAGAATGATTTAATGACTAGAAGAGACTCAGTGACATGACTTTAAGACTAAATAAATGCATTGTTGCCTTCAATAGATCAACTGCAAGTTATGCATGAAAGTCATGTTTAAAGGCCGAATTTCGTTCGAAATGATTTAGAATGATTTACTGACTAAATGAGACGCAAAAATAAGACTTTAAGGCTAAAAAATGCATAGTCGCCATCAATAGATCAATTGCAAGTTAACATGAAAGTCGCATTTTAAATGCAAAAAGAGAATTGGTTCGAAGTGCCTTCAAACAATTTAATGGTTGAAAAGACTGAGTGATATGCATTTTAATGGTAAAATAATTCATTGTTGTCTTCAATTGATTAATTAAAAGTTATGTAAGAAAAAAATGTTTGAAGGGCGAAAATAGATTTCGTTCGAATTAATTTAGAATGATTTAATGACTAGAAGAGACTCAGTGACAAGACTATAAGGCTAAATAAATGCATTGTTGCCTTCAATAGATCAACTGCAAGTTATGCTCGAAAGTTTTGTTTAAAGGCCGAATTTCGCTCGAAATGATTTAGAATGATTTACTGACTAAAAGAGACGCAAAAATATGACTTTAAGGCTAAAAAATGCATAGTTGCCATCAATAGAGCAATTGCAAGTTATGCATGAAAGTCGCGTTTTAAATGCAAAAAGAGAATTGGTTCGAAGTGCCTTCAAACAATTTAATGGTTGAAAAGACTGAGTGATATGCTTTTTAATGGTAAAATAATTCATTGTTGTCTTCAATAGATTAACTACAAGTTATGTAGGAAAATAATGTTTGAAGGGCGAAAATAGATTTCGTTCGAATTAATTTAGAATGATTTAATGACTAGAGGAGACTCAGTGACATAACTTAAAGGCTAAACAAATGCATTGTTGCCTTCAATAGATCAATTGCAAGTTATGCATGAGAGTCGCGTTTTAAATGCAAAAAGAGAATTGGTTCGAAGTGCCTTCAAACAATTTAATGATTGAAAAGACTGAGTGATATGCTTTTTAATGGTAAAATAATTCATTGTTGTCTTCAATATATTAATTAAAAGTTATATAAGAAAATAATGTTTGAAGGGCGAAAGTCGATTTCGTTCGATTTAATTTAGAATGATTTAATGACTAGAAGAGACTCAGTGACATGACTTTAAGGCTAAATAAATGCATTTTTGCCCTCAATAGATCAACTGCAAGTTATGCACTAAAGTCATGTTTAAAGGCCGAATTTCGTTCGAAATGATTTAGAATAATTTACTGACTAAATGACACGCAAAAATATGACTTTAAGGCTAAAAAATGTATAGTTGCCATCAATAGTGCAATTGCAAGTTATGCATGAAAGTCGCGTTTTAAATGCAAAAAGAGAATTGGTTCGAAGTGCCTCCAAACAATTTAATGGTTGAAAAGACTGAATGATATGCTTTTTAATCGTAAAATAATTCATTGTTGTCTTCAATAGATTAATTAAAAGTTATGTAAGAAAATAATTTTTGAAGGGCGAAAATAGATTTCGTTCGAATTAATTTAGAATGATTTAATGACTAGAAGAGACTCAGTGACATGACTATAAGGCTAAATAAATGCATTCTTGCCTTCAATAGATCAATGCAGGTTATGCACGAAAGTCATGTTTAAAGGCCGAATTTCGTTCGAAATGATTTAGAATGATTTACAGAATAAAAGAGACGCAAAAATATGACTTTCAGGCCAAAAAATGCATAGTTGCCATCGATAGATCAATTGCAAGTTATGCATGAAAGTCGCATTTTAAATGCAAAAAGAGAATTGGTTCGAAGTGCCTTCAAACAATATAATGATTGAAAAGACTGAGTGATATGCTTTTTAATGGTAAAATAATTCATTGTTGTCTTCAATAGATTAATTAAAAGTTAAGTAAGAAAATAATGTTTGAAGGGCGAAAATAGATTTCGTTCGAATTAATTTAGAATGATTTAATGAGTTGAAGAGACTCAGTGACATGACTTTAAGGCTAAATAAATGCATTGTTGCCTTCAATAGATCAACTGCAAGTTATGCACGAAAGTCATGTTTAAAGGCCGAATTTCGTTCGAAATGATTTAGAATGATTTACTGACTAAATGAGACGCAAAAATATGACTTTAAGGCTAAAAAATGCATAGTTGCCATCAATAGAGCAATTGCAAGTTATGCATGAAAGTCGCGTTTTAAATGCAAAAAGAGAATTGGTTCGAAGTGCCTTCAAACAATATAATGATTGAAAAGACTGAGTGATATGCATTTTAATGGTAAAATAATTCATTGTTGTCTTCAATTGATTAATTAAAACTTATGTAAGAAAAAAATGTTTGAAGGGCGAAAATAGATTTCGTTCGAATTAATTTAGAATGATTTAATGACTAGAAGAGACTCAGTGACATGACTTTAAGGCTAAATAAATGCATTGTTGCCTTCAATAGATCAACTGCAAGTTATGCACGAAAGTCATGTTTAAAGGCCGAATTTCGTTCGAAATGATTTAGAATGATTTACTGACTAAATGAGACGCAAAAATATGATTTTAAGGCTAAAAAATGCATAGTTGCCATCAATAGAGCAATTGCAAGTTATGCATGAAAGTCGCGTTTTAAATGCAAAAAGAGAATTGGTTCGAAGTGCCTTCAAACAATATAATGATTGAAAAGACTGAGTGATATGCATTTTAATGGTAAAATAATTCATTGTTGTCTTCAATTGATTAATTAAAACTTATGTAAGAAAAAAATGTTTGAAGGGCGAAAATAGATTTCGTTCGAATTAATTTAGAATGATTTAATGACTAGAAGAGACTCAGTGACAAGACTATAAGGCTAAATAAATGCATTGTTGCCTTCAATAGATCAACTGCAAGTTATACACGAAAGTCATGTTCAAAAGCTGAATTTCGTTCGAAGTGATTTAGAATGATTTACTGACTAAAAGAGACGCAAAAATATGACTTTAAGGCTAAAAAATGCATAGTTGCCATCAATAGATCAATTGCAAGTTAACATGAAAGTCGCATTTTAAATGCAAAAAGAGAATTGGTTCGAAGTGCCTTCAAACAATTTAATGGTTGAAAAGACTGAATGATATGCTTTTTAATCGTAAAATAATTCATTGTTGTCTTCAATAGATTAATTAAAAGTTATGTAAGAAAATAATTTTTGAAGGGCGAAAATAGATTTCGTTCGAATTAATTTAGAATGATTTAATGACTAGAAGAGACTCAGTGACATGACTATAAGGCTAAATAAATGCATTGTTGCCTTCAATAGATCAATTGCAGGTTATGCACGAAAGTCATGTTTAAAGGCCGAATTTCGTTCGAAATGATTTAGAATGATTTACTGAATAAAAGAGACGCAAAAATATGACTTTCAGGCCAAAAAATGCATAGTTGCCATCAATAGATCAATTGCAAGTTATGCATGAAAGTCGCATTTTAAATGCAAAAAGAGAATTGGTTCGAAGTGCCTTCAAACAATATAATGATTGAAAAGACTGAGTGATATGCTTTTTAATGGTAAAATAATTCATTGTTGTCTTCAATAGATTAATTAAAAGTTATGTAAGAAAATAATGTTTGAAGGGTGAAAATAGATTTCGTTCGAATTAATTTAGAATGATTTAATGAGTTGAAGAGACTCAGTGACATGACTTTAAGGCTAAATAAATGCATTGTTGCCTTCAATAGATCAACTGCAAGTTATGCACGAAAGTCATGTTTAAAGGCCGAATTTCGTTCGGAATGATTTAGAATGATTTACTGACTAAATGAGACGCAAAAATATGACTTTCAGGCCAAAAAATGCATAGTTGCCATCAATAGAGCAATTGCAAGTTATGCATGAAAGTCGCGTTTTAAATGCAAAAAGAGAATTGGTTCGAAGTGCCTTCAAACAATATAATGATTCAAAAGACTGAGTGATATGCTTTTTAATGGTAAAATAATTCTTTGTTGTCTTCAATAGATTAATTAAAAGTTATGTAAGAAAATAATGTTTGAAGGGCGAAAATAGATTTCGTTCGAATTAATTTAGAATAATTTAATGACTAGAAGAGACTCAGTGACATGACTTTAAGGCTAAAAAATACATAGTTGCCATCAATAGATCAATTGCAAGTTATGCATGAAAGTCGCGTTTTAAATGCAAAAAGAGAATTGGTTCGAAGTGCCTTCAAACAATATAATGATTGAAAAGACTGAGTGATATGCTTTTTAATGGTAAAATAATTCATTGTTGTCTTCAATAGATTAATTAAAAGTTATGTAAGAAAATAATGTTTGAAGGGCGAAAATAGATTTCGTTCGAATTAATTTAGAATGATTTAATGACTAGAAGAGACTCAGTGACATGACTATAAGGCTAAATAAATGCATTGTTGCCTTCAATAGATCAATTGCAAGTTATGCACGAAAGTCATGTTTAAAGGCCGAATTTTGTTCGAAATAATTTAGAATGATTTACTGAATAAAAGAGACGCAAAAATATGACTTTCAGGCCAAAAAATGCATAGTTGCCATCAATAGATCAATTGCAAGTTATGCATGAAAGTCGCGTTTTAAATGCAAAAAGAGAATTGGTTCGAAGTGCCTTCAAACAATTTAATGGTTGAAAAGACTGAGTGATATGCTTTTTAATGGTAAAATAATTCATTGTTGTCTTCAATAGATTAATTAAAAGTTATGTAAGAAAATAATGTTTGAAGGGCGAAAATAGATTTCGTTCGAATTAATTTAGAATCATTTAATGACTAGAAGAGACTCAGTGACATGACTATAAGGCTAAATAAATGCATTGTTGCCTTCAATAGATCAATTGCAAGTTATGCACGAAAGTCATGTTTAAAGGCCGAATTTCGTTCGAAATGATTTAGAATGATTTACTGAATAAAAGAGACGCAAAAATATGACTTTCAGGCCAAAAAATGCATAGTTGCCATCAATAGATTAATTGCAAGTTATGCATGAAAGTCGCGTTTTAAATGTAAAAAGAGAATTGGTTCGAAGTGCCTTGAAACAATATAATGATTGAAAAGACTGAGTGATATGCTTTTTAATGGTAAAATAATTCATTGTTGTCTTCAATAGATTAATTAAAAGTTATGTAAGAAAATAATGTTCGAAGGGCGAAAATAGATTTCGTTCGAATTAATTTAGAATGATTTAATGACTAGAAGAGACTCAGTGACATGACTTTAAGGCTAAATAAATGCATTCTTGCCTTCAATAGATCAACTGCAAGTTATGCACGAAAGTCATGTTTAAAGGCCGAATTTCGTTCGAAATGATTTAGAATGATTTACTGACTAAATGAAACGCAAAAATATGACTTTAAGGCTAAAAAATGCATAGTTGCCATCAATAGAGCAATTGCAAGTTATGAATGAAAGTCGCGTTTTAAATGCAAAAAGAGAATTGGTTAGAAGTGCCCTCAAAAAATTGAAAAGATTGAATGATATGCTTTTTAATGCTAAAATCATGGATTGTTGTCTTCGGTAGATTAATTGCAAGTGATGTAAGGAAATAATGTTTGAAGGGCGAAAATAGAATTCCTTCAAATTAATTTAAAATGATTTAATGACTAGAAGAGACTCAGTGACATGACTTTAAGGCTAAACAAATGCATTGTTGCCTTCAATAGATCAACTGCAAGTTATGAACGAAAGTCAAGTTTAACGGCCAAATTTCGTTCGAAAGGATATAGAAAGATTTAATGACTAAAAGAGACGCAATAATATGACTTTAAGGCTTAAAATTGAATAGTTGCCTTCAATAGATCAAGTGCAAGTTATGCATGAAAGTCATGTTTGAAATACAAATAGAATTGGTTCGAAGTTCCTTCCAACAATTTAATGAATGAAAAGACTGAGTGATATGCTTTTTAATGCTAAAATAATGCATTGTTGTCTTCTGGTGATTAATTGCAAGTTATGTATGAAAATAATGTTTGAAGGGCGAAAATAGAATTCGTTCGAATTAATTTAGAATGATTTAATGACTAGAAGAGACTCAGTGACATGACTTTAAGGCTAAACAAATGCATTGTTGCGTTCAATAGATCAACTGCAAGTTACGCACGAAAGTCATGTCTGAAAGCTGAATTTCGTTCGAAGTGATTTAGAATGATTTACTGACTAAAAGAGATGCAAAAATATGACTTTAAGGCTAAAACATGCATAGTTTCCATCAATAGATCAATTGCAAGTTAACCAAGAGAGTCGCGTTTTAAATGCAAAAAGAGAATTGGTTCGAAGTGCCTTAAAACAATTTAATGGTCGAAAAGACTGAGTGATGTGCTTTTTAATGGTAAAATAATTCATTGTTGTCTTCAATAGATTAATTACAAGTTATGTAGGAACATAATGTTTGAAGGGCGAAAATAGAATTCGTTCGAATTAATTTTGAATGACTTAATGACTAAAAGAGACTTAGTGACATGACTTTAAGGCTAAACAAATGCATTGTTGCCTTCAATAGATCAACTGCAAGTTATGCACGAAAGTCATGTTTAAAGGCCGAATTTCGTTCGAAGTGATTTAGAATGATTTACTGACTAAAAGAGATACAAAAATATGACTTTAAGGCTAAAAATTGCATAGTTGCCATCAATAGATCAATTGCAAGTTATGCATGAAAGTCGTGTTTTAAATGCAAAAAGAGAATTGGTTTGAAGAGCCTTTAAACAATTTCATGATTGAAAAGACTGAGTGATATGCTTTTTAATGGTAAAATAATTCACTGGTGTCTTCAATAGATTAATTAAAAGTTATGTAAGAAAATAATGTCTGAAGGGCGAAAATAGATTTTGTTCGAATTAATTTAGAATGATTTAATGACTAGAGGAGACTCAGTGACATGACTTTAAGGCTAAAAAATACATAGTTGCCATCAATAGATCAATTGCAAGTTATGCATGAAAGTCGCGTTTTAAATGCAAAAAGAGAATTGGTTCGAAGTGCCTTCAAACAATATAATGATTGAAAAGACTGAGTGATATGCTTTTTAATGGTAAAATAATTCATTGTTGTCTTCAATAGATTAATTAAAAGTTATGTAAGAAAATAATGTTTGAAGGGCGAAAATAGATTTCGTTCGAATTAATTTAGAATGATTTAATGACTAGAAGAGACTCAGTGACATGACTATAAGGCTAAATAAATGCATTGTTGCCTTCAATAGATCAATTGCAAGTTATGCACGAAAGTCATGTTTAAAGGCCGAATTTCGTTCGAAATAATTTAGAATGATTTACTGAATAAAAGAGACGCAAAAATATGACTTTCAGGCCAAAAAATGCATAGTTGCCATCAATAGATCAATTGCAAGTTATGCATGAAAGTCGCGTTTTAAATGCAAAAAGAGAATTGGTTCGAAGTGCCTTCAAACAATTTAATGGTTGAAAAGACTGAGTGATATGCTTTTTAATGGTAAAATAATTCATTGTTGTCTTCAATAGATTAATTAAAAGTTATGTAAGAAAATAATGTTTGAAGGGCGAAAATAGATTTCGTTCGAATTAATTTAGAATCATTTAATGACTAGAAGAGACTCAGTGACATGACTATAAGGCTAAATAAATGCATTGTTGCCTTCAATAGATCAATTGCAAGTTATGCACGAAAGTCATGTTTAAAGGCCGAATTTCGTTCGAAATGATTTAGAATGATTTACTGAATAAAAGAGACGCAAAAATATGACTTTCAGGCCAAAAAATGCATAGTTGCCATCAATAGATTAATTGCAAGTTATGCATGAAAGTCGCGTTTTAAATGTAAAAAGAGAATTGGTTCGAAGTGCCTTGAAACAATATAATGATTGAAAAGACTGAGTGATATGCTTTTTAATGGTAAAATAATTCATTGTTGTCTTCAATAGATTAATTAAAAGTTATGTAAGAAAATAATGTTCGAAGGGCGAAAATAGATTTCGTTCGAATTAATTTAGAATGATTTAATGACTAGAAGAGACTCAGTGACATGACTTTAAGGCTAAATAAATGCATTCTTGCCTTCAATAGATCAACTGCAAGTTATGCACGAAAGTCATGTTTAAAGGCCGAATTTCGTTCGAAATGATTTAGAATGATTTACTGACTAAATGAAACGCAAAAATATGACTTTAAGGCTAAAAAATGCATAGTTGCCATCAATAGAGCAATTGCAAGTTATGAATGAAAGTCGCGTTTTAAATGCAAAAAGAGAATTGGTTAGAAGTGCCCTCAAAAAATTGAAAAGATTGAATGATATGCTTTTTAATGCTAAAATCATGGATTGTTGTCTTCGGTAGATTAATTGCAAGTGATGTAAGGAAATAATGTTTGAAGGGCGAAAATAGAATTCCATCAAATTAATTTAGAATGATTTAATGACTAGAAGAGACTCAGTGACATGACTTTAAGGCTAAACAAATGCATTGTTGCCTTCAATAGATCAACTGCAAGTTATGAACGAAAGTCAAGTTTAACGGCCAAATTTCGTTCGAAAGGATATAGAAAGATTTAATGACTAAAAGAGACGCAATAATATGACTTTAAGGCTTAAAATTGAATAGTTGCCTTCAATAGATCAAGTGCAAGTTATGCATGAAAGTCATGTTTGAAATACAAATAGAATTGGTTCGAAGTTCCTTCCAACAATTTAATGAATGAAAAGACTGAGTGATATGCTTTTTAATGCTAAAATAATGCATTGTTGTCTTCTGGTGATTAATTGCAAGTTATGTATGAAAATAATGTTTGAAGGGCGAAAATAGAATTCGTTCGAATTAATTTAGAATGATTTAATGACTAGAAGAGACTCAGTGACATGACTTTAAGGCTAAACAAATGCATTGTTGCGTTCAATAGATCAACTGCAAGTTACGCACGAAAGTCATGTCTGAAAGCTGAATTTCGTTCGAAGTGATTTAGAATGATTTACTGACTAAAAGAGATGCAAAAATATGACTTTAAGGCTAAAACATGCATAGTTTCCATCAATAGATCAATTGCAAGTTAACCAAGAGAGTCGCGTTTTAAATGCAAAAAGAGAATTGGTTCGAAGTGCCTTAAAACAATTTAATGGTCGAAAAGACTGAGTGATGTGCTTTTTAATGGTAAAATAATTCATTGTTGTCTTCAATAGATTAATTACAAGTTATGTAGGAACATAATGTTTGAAGGGCGAAAATAGAATTCGTTCGAATTAATTTTGAATGACTTAATGACTAAAAGAGACTTAGTGACATGACTTTAAGGCTAAACAAATGCATTGTTGCCTTCAATAGATCAACTGCAAGTTATGCACGAAAGTCATGTTTAAAGGCCGAATTTCGTTCGAAGTGATTTAGAATGATTTACTGACTAAAAGAGATACAAAAATATGACTTTAAGGCTAAAAATTGCATAGTTGCCATCAATAGATCAATTGCAAGTTATGCATGAAAGTCGTGTTTTAAATGCAAAAAGAGAATTGGTTTGAAGAGCCTTTAAACAATTTCATGATTGAAAAGACTGAGTGATATGCTTTTTAATGGTAAAATAATTCACTGGTGTCTTCAATAGATTAATTAAAAGTTATGTAAGAAAATAATGTCTGAAGGGCGAAAATAGATTTTGTTCGAATTAATTTAGAATGATTTAATGACTAGAGGAGACTCAGTGACATGACTTTAAGGCTAAAAAATACATAGTTGCCATCAATAGATCAATTGCAAGTTATGCATGAAAGTCGCGTTTTAAATGCAAAAAGAGAATTGGTTCGAAGTGCCTTCAAACAATATAATGATTGAAAAGACTGAGTGATATGCTTTTTAATGGTAAAATAATTCATTGTTGTCTTCAATAGATTAATTAAAAGTTATGTAAGAAAATAATGTTTGAAGGGCGAAAATAGATTTCGTTCGAATTAATTTAGAATGATTTAATGACTAGAAGAGACTCAGTGACATGACTATAAGGCTAAATAAATGCATTGTTGCCTTCAATAGATCAATTGCAAGTTATGCACGAAAGTCATGTTTAAAGGCCGAATTTCGTTCGAAATAATTTAGAATGATTTACTGAATAAAAGAGACGCAAAAATATGACTTTCAGGCCAAAAAATGCATAGTTGCCATCAATAGATCAATTGCAAGTTATGCATGAAAGTCGCGTTTTAAATGCAAAAAGAGAATTGGTTCGAAGTGCCTTCAAACAATTTAATGGTTGAAAAGACTGAGTGATATGCTTTTTAATGGTAAAATAATTCATTGTTGTCTTCAATAGATTAATTAAAAGTTATGTAAGAAAATAATGTTTGAAGGGCGAAAATAGATTTCGTTCGAATTAATTTAGAATCATTTAATGACTAGAAGAGACTCAGTGACATGACTATAAGGCTAAATAAATGCATTGTTGCCTTCAATAGATCAATTGCAAGTTATGCACGAAAGTCATGTTTAAAGGCCGAATTTCGTTCGAAATGATTTAGAATGATTTACTGAATAAAAGAGACGCAAAAATATGACTTTCAGGCCAAAAAATGCATAGTTGCCATCAATAGATTAATTGCAAGTTATGCATGAAAGTCGCGTTTTAAATGTAAAAAGAGAATTGGTTCGAAGTGCCTTGAAACAATATAATGATTGAAAAGACTGAGTGATATGCTTTTTAATGGTAAAATAATTCATTGTTGTCTTCAATAGATTAATTAAAAGTTATGTAAGAAAATAATGTTCGAAGGGCGAAAATAGATTTCGTTCGAATTAATTTAGAATGATTTAATGACTAGAAGAGACTCAGTGACATGACTTTAAGGCTAAATAAATGCATTCTTGCCTTCAATAGATCAACTGCAAGTTATGCACGAAAGTCATGTTTAAAGGCCGAATTTCGTTCGAAATGATTTAGAATGATTTACTGACTAAATGAAACGCAAAAATATGACTTTAAGGCTAAAAAATGCATAGTTGCCATCAATAGAGCAATTGCAAGTTATGAATGAAAGTCGCGTTTTAAATGCAAAAAGAGAATTGGTTAGAAGTGCCCTCAAAAAATTGAAAAGATTGAATGATATGCTTTTTAATGCTAAAATCATGGATTGTTGTCTTCGGTAGATTAATTGCAAGTGATGTAAGGAAATAATGTTTGAAGGGCGAAAATAGAATTCCATCAAATTAATTTAGAATGATTTAATGACTAGAAGAGACTCAGTGACATGACTTTAAGGCTAAACAAATGCATTGTTGCCTTCAATAGATCAACTGCAAGTTATGAACGAAAGTCAAGTTTAACGGCCAAATTTCGTTCGAAAGGATATAGAAAGATTTAATGACTAAAAGAGACGCAATAATATGACTTTAAGGCTTAAAATTGAATAGTTGCCTTCAATAGATCAAGTGCAAGTTATGCATGAAAGTCATGTTTGAAATACAAATAGAATTGGTTCGAAGTTCCTTCCAACAATTTAATGAATGAAAAGACTGAGTGATATGCTTTTTAATGCTAAAATAATGCATTGTTGTCTTCTGGTGATTAATTGCAAGTTATGTATGAAAATAATGTTTGAAGGGCGAAAATAGAATTCGTTCGAATTAATTTAGAATGATTTAATGACTAGAAGAGACTCAGTGACATGACTTTAAGGCTAAACAAATGCATTGTTGCGTTCAATAGATCAACTGCAAGTTACGCACGAAAGTCATGTCTGAAAGCTGAATTTCGTTCGAAGTGATTTAGAATGATTTACTGACTAAAAGAGATGCAAAAATATGACTTTAAGGCTAAAACATGCATAGTTTCCATCAATAGATCAATTGCAAGTTAACCAAGAGAGTCGCGTTTTAAATGCAAAAAGAGAATTGGTTCGAAGTGCCTTAAAACAATTTAATGGTCGAAAAGACTGAGTGATGTGCTTTTTAATGGTAAAATAATTCATTGTTGTCTTCAATAGATTAATTACAAGTTATGTAGGAACATAATGTTTGAAGGGCGAAAATAGAATTCGTTCGAATTAATTTTGAATGACTTAATGACTAAAAGAGACTTAGTGACATGACTTTAAGGCTAAACAAATGCATTGTTGCCTTCAATAGATCAACTGCAAGTTATGCACGAAAGTCATGTTTAAAGGCCGAATTTCGTTCGAAGTGATTTAGAATGATTTACTGACTAAAAGAGATACAAAAATATGACTTTAAGGCTAAAAATTGCATAGTTGCCATCAATAGATCAATTGCAAGTTATGCATGAAAGTCGTGTTTTAAATGCAAAAAGAGAATTGGTTTGAAGAGCCTTTAAACAATTTCATGATTGAAAAGACTGAGTGATATGCTTTTTAATGGTAAAATAATTCACTGGTGTCTTCAATAGATTAATTAAAAGTTATGTAAGAAAATAATGTCTGAAGGGCGAAAATAGATTTTGTTCGAATTAATTTAGAATGATTTAATGACTAGAGGAGACTCAGTGACATAACTTAAAGGCTAAACAAATGCATTGTTGCCTTCAATAGATCAACTGCAAGTTATGCACGAAAGTCATGTTTGAAAGCTGAATTTCGTTCGAAGTGATTTAGAATGATTTACTGACTAAAAGAGACGCAAAAATATGACTTTAAGGCTAAAAAATGCATAGTTGCCGTCAATAGATCAACTCCAAGTTATGCCTGAAAGTCGTGTTTTAAATGCAAAAAGAGAATTGGTTCGAAGTCCCCTCAAACAATTTAATGATTGAAAAGACTGAGTGATATGCTTCTTAATGCTAAAATAATGCATTGTTGTCTTCAATAGATTAATTAAAAGTTATGTAAGAAAATAATGTTTGAAGGGTGAAAATAGATTTTGTTCGAATTAATTTAGAATGATTTAATGACTAGAGGAGACTCAGTGACATGACTTAAAGGCTAAACAAATGCATTGTTGCCTTCAATAGATCAACTGCAAGTTATGCATGAAAGTCATGTTTAAAGGCCAAATTTCGTTCGGAGTGATTTAGAATGATTTACTGACTAAAAGAGATGCAAAAATACGACTTTAAGGGTAAAAATTGTATACTTTCCATCAATAGATCAATTGCAAGTTATGCATGAAAGTCGCGTTTTAAAAGCAAAAAGAGAATTGGTTCGAAGTGCCTTCAAACAATTTAATGGTTGAAAAGACTGAGTGATATTTTTTTTAATGGTAAAATAATTCATTGTTGTGTTCAATAGATTAATTACAAGTTATGTAAGAAAATAATGTTTGAAGGGCAAAAATAGAATTCGTTCGAATTCATTTAGAATGATTTAATTACTAGAAGAGACTTAGTGACATGACCTTAAGGCTAAACAAATGCATTGTTCCCTTCAATAGATCAACTGAAAGTTACGCACGAAAGTCATGTTTAAGGGCTGAATTTCGTTCGAAGTGATTTAGAATGATTTACTGACTAAATGAGACGCAAAAATATGACTTTCTGTTAAAAAATGCATAGTTGCCATCAATAGATCAATTGCAAGTTATGCATGAAAGTCGCGTTTTAAATGCAAAAAGAGAATTGGTTCGAAGTGCCTTCAAACAATTTAATGGTCGAAAAGATTGAGTGATGTGCTTTTTAATGGTAAAATAATTCATTGTTGTCTTCAATAGATTAATTACAAGTTATGTCAGAAAATAATGTTTGAAGGGCAAAAATAGAATTTGCTCGAATTCATTTAGAATGATTTAATGACTAGAAGAGACTCAGTGACATGATCTTAAGGCTAAACAAATGCATTGTTGCCTTCAATAGATCAACTGAAAGTTACGCACGAAAGTCATGTTTAAAGGCTGAATTTCGTTCGAAGTGATTTAGAATGATTTACTGACTAAATGAGACGCAAAAATATGACTTGAAGGCTAAAAAATGCATAGTTGCCATCAATAGATCAATTGCAAGTTATGCATGAGAGTCGCGTTTTAAATGCAAAAAGAGAATTGGTTCGAAGTGCCTTCAAACAATTTAATGGTCGAAAAGACTGAGTGATGTGCTTTTTAATGGTAAAATAATTCATTGTTGTCTTCAATAGATTAATTACAAGTTATGTAAGAAAATAATGTTTGAAGGGCGAAAATAAAATTCGTTCGAATTAATTTAGAATGATTTAATGACTAGAAGAGACTTAGTGACATGACTTTAAGGCTAAACAAATGCATTGTTGCCTTCAATAAATCAACTGCAAGTTATGCACGAAAGTCATGTTCAAAGGCTCAATTTCGTTCGAAGTGATTAAGAATGATTTACTGACTAAAAGAGACGCAAAAATATGACTTTAAGGCTAAAAAATGCATAGTTGCCATCAATAGATCAACTCCAAGTTATGCCTGAAAGTCGTGTTTTAAATGCAAAAAGAGAATTGGTTCGAAGTCCCCTCAAACAATTTAATGATTGAAAAGACTGAGTGATATGCTTCTTAATGCTAAAATAATGCATTGTTGTCTTCAATAGATTAATTAAAAGTTATGTAAGAAAATAATGTCTGAAGGGCGAAAATAGATTTTGTTCGAATTAATTTAGAATGATTTAATGACTAGAGGAGACTCAGTGACATGACTTAAAGGCTAAACAAATGCATTGTTGCCTTCAATAGATCAACTGAAAGTTATGCACGAAAGTCATGTTTAAAGGCCCAATTTCGTTCGAAGTGATTTAGAATGATTTACTGACTAAAAGAGATGCAAAAATATGACTTTAAGGGTAAAAATTGTATAGTTGCCATCAATAGATCAATTGCAAGTTATGCATGAAAGTCGCGTTTTAAAAGCAAAAAGAGAATTGGTTCGAAGTGCCTTCAAACAATTTAATGGTTGAAAAGACTGAGTGATATTTTTTTTAATGGTAAAATAATTCATTGTTGTGTTCAATAGATTAATTACAAGTTATGTAAGAAAATAATGTTTGAAGGGCAAAAATAGAATTCGTTCGAATTCATTTAGAATGATTTAATGACTAGAAGAGACTCAGTGACATGACCTTAAGCCTAAACAAATGCATTGTTGCCTTCAATAGATCAACTGAAAGTTACGCACGAAAGTCATGTTTAAGGGCTGAATTTCGTTCGAAGTGATTTAGAATGATTTACTGACTAAATGAGACGCAAAAATATGACTTTACGTTAAAAAATGCATAGTTGCCATCAATAGATCAATTGCAAGTTATGCATGAGAGTCGCGTTTTAAATGCAAAAAGAGAATTGGTTCGAAGTGCCTTCAAACAATTTAATGGTCGATAAGACTGAGTGATGTGCTTTTTAATGGTAAAATAATTCATTGTTGTCTTCAATAGATTAATTAAAAGTTATGTAAGAAAATAATGTTTGAAGGGCGAAAATAGATTTCGTTCGAATTTATTTAGAATGATTTAATGACTAGAAGAGACTTAGTGACATGACTTTCAGGCTAAACAAATGCATTGTTGCCTTCAATAGATCAACTGCAAGTTATACACGAAAGTCATGTTCAAAAGCTGAATTTCGTTCGAAGTGATTTAGAATGATTTACTGACTAAAAGAGACGCAAAAATATGACTTTAAGGCTAAAAAATGCATAGTTGCCATCATTAGATCAATTGCAAGTTATGCATGAAAGTCGCGTTTTAAATGCAAAAAGAGAATTGGTTCGAAGTGCCTTCAAACAATTTAATTGTTGAAAAGACTGAGTGATATGCTTTTTAATCGTAAAATAATTCATTGTTGTCTTCAATAGATTAATTAAAAGTTATGTAAGAAAATAATGTTTGAAGGGCGAAAATAGATTTCGTTCGAATTAATTTAGAATGATTTAATGACTAGAGGAGACTCAGTGACATAACTTAAAGGCTAAACAAATGCATTGTTGCCTTCAATAGAACAATTACAAGTTATGCACGAAGGTCATGTTTAAAGGTCGAATTTCGTTCAAAGTGATTTAGAAAGATTTACTGACTAAAAGAGATGCAAAAATATGACTTTAAGGCCAAAAAATGCATAGTTGCCATCAATAGATCAATTGTAAGTTATGCATGAAAGTCGCATTTTAAAAGCAAAAAGAGAATTGGTTCGAAGTTCCTTCAAACAATTTAATGGTTGAAAAGACTGAGTGATATTTTTTTGAATGGTAAAATAATTCATTGTTGTGTTCAATAGATTAATTACAAGTTATGTAAGAAAATAATGTTTGAAGGGCAAAAATAGAATTCGTTCGAATTCATTTAGAATGATTTAATTACTAGAAGAGACTTAGTGACATGACCTTAAGGCTAAACAAATGCATTGTTCCCTTAAATAGATCAACTGAAAGTTACGCACGAAAGTCATGTTTAAGGGCTGAATTTCGTTCGAAGTGATTTAGAATGATTTACTGACTAAATGAGACGCAAAAATATGACTTTATGTTAAAAAATGCATAGTTGCCATCAATAGATCAATTGCAAGTTTTGCATGAGAGTCGCATTTTAAATGCAAAAAGAGAATTGGTTCGAAGTGCCTTCAAACAATTTAATGGTCGAAAAGATTGAGTGATGTGCTTTTTAATGGTAAAATAATTCATTGTTGTCTTCAATAGATTAATTAAAAGTTATGTAAGAAAATAATGTTTGAAGGGCGAAAATAGATTTTGTTCGAATTAATTTAGAATGATTTAATGACTAGAGGAGACTCAGTGACATAACTTAAAGGCTAAACAAATGCATTGTTGCCTTCAATAGATCAACTGCAAGTTATGCACGAAAGTCATGTTTGAAAGCTGAATTTCGTTCGAAGTGATTTAGAATGATTTACTGACTAAAAGAGACGCAAAAATATGACTTTAAGGCTAAAAAATGCATAGTTGCCGTCAATAGATCAACTCCAAGTTATGCCTGAAAGTCGTGTTTTAAATGCAAAAAGAGAATTGGTTCGAAGTCCCCTCAAACAATTTAATGATTGAAAAGACTGAGTGATATGCTTCTTAATGCTAAAATAATGCATTGTTGTCTTCAATAGATTAATTAAAAGTTATGTAAGAAAATAATGTTTGAAGGGTGAAAATAGATTTTGTTCGAATTAATTTAGAATGATTTAATGACTAGAGGAGACTCAGTGACATGACTTAAAGGCTAAACAAATGCATTGTTGCCTTCAATAGATCAACTGCAAGTTATGCATGAAAGTCATGTTTAAAGGCCAAATTTCGTTCGAAGTGATTTAGAATGATTTACTGACTAAAAGAGATGCAAAAATACGACTTTAAGGGTAAAAATTGTATAGTTGCCATCAATAGATCAATTGCAAGTTATGCACGAAAGTCGCGTTTTAAAAGCAAAAAGAGAATTGGTTCGAAGTGCCTTCAAACAATTTAATGGTTGAAAAGACTGAGTGATATTTTTTTTAATGGTAAAATAATTCATTGTTGTGTTCAATAGATTAATTACAAGTTATGTAAGAAAATAATGTTTGAAGGGCAAAAATAGAATTCGTTCGAATTCATTTAGAATGATTTAATTACTAGAAGAGACTTAGTGACATGACCTTAAGGCTAAACAAATGCATTGTTCCCTTCAATAGATCAACTGAAAGTTACGCACGAAAGTCATGTTTAAGGGCTGAATTTCGTTCGAAGTGATTTAGAATGATTTACTGACTAAATGAGACGCAAAAATATGACTTTCTGTTAAAAAATGCATAGTTGCCATCAATAGATCAATTGCAAGTTATGCATGAAAGTCGCGTTTTAAATGCAAAAAGAGAATTGGTTCGAAGTGCCTTCAAACAATTTAATGGTCGAAAAGATTGAGTGATGTGCTTTTTAATGGTAAAATAATTCATTGTTGTCTTCAATAGATTAATTACAAGTTATGTAAGAAAATAATGTTTGAAGGGCAAAAATAGAATTTGCTCGAATTCATTTAGAATGATTTAATGACTAGAAGAGACTCAGTGACATGATCTTAAGGCTAAACAAATGCATTGTTGCCTTCAATAGATCAACTGAAAGTTACGCACGAAAGTCATGTTTAAAGGCTGAATTTCGTTCGAAGTGATTTAGAATGATTTACTGACTAAATGAGACGCAAAAATATGACTTTAAGGCTAAAAAATGCATAGTTGCCATCAATAGATCAATTGCAAGTTATGCATGAGAGTCGCGTTTTAAATGCAAAAAGAGAATTGGTTCGAAGTGCCTTCAAACAATTTAATGGTCGAAAAGACTGAGTGATGTGCTTTTTAATGGTAAAATAATTCATTGTTGTCTTCAATAGATTAATTACAAGTTATGTAAGAAAATAATGTTTGAAGGGCGAAAATAAAATTCGTTCGAATTAATTTAGAATGATTTAATGACTAGAAGACACTTAGTGACATGACTTTAAGGCTAAACAAATGCATTGTTGCCTTCAATAAATCAACTGCAAGTTATGCACGAAAGTCATGTTCAAAGGCTCAATTTCGTTCGAAGTGATTAAGAATGATTTACTGACTAAAAGAGACGCAAAAATATGACTTTAAGGCTAAAAAATGCATAGTTGCCATCAATAGATCAACTCCAAGTTATGCCTGAAAGTCGTGTTTTAAATGCAAAAAGAGAATTGGTTCGAAGTCCCCTCAAACAATTTAATGATTGAAAAGACTGAGTGATATGCTTCTTAATGCTAAAATAATGCATTGTTGTCTTCAATAGATTAATTAAAAGTTATGTAAGAAAATAATGTCTGAAGGGCGAAAATAGATTTTGTTCGAATTAATTTAGAATGATTTAATGACTAGAGGAGACTCAGTGACATGACTTAAAGGCTAAACAAATGCATTGTTGCCTTCAATAGATCAACTGAAAGTTATGCACGAAAGTCATGTTTAAAGGCCCAATTTCGTTCGAAGTGATTTAGAATGATTTACTGACTAAAAGAGATGCAAAAATATGACTTTAAGGGTAAAAATTGTATAGTTGCCATCAATAGATCAATTGCAAGTTATGCATGAAAGTCGCGTTTTAAAAGCAAAAAGAGAATTGGTTCGAAGTGCCTTCAAACAATTTAATGGTTGAAAAGACTGAGTGATATTTTTTTTAATGGTAAAATAATTCATTGTTGTGTTCAATAGATTAATTACAAGTTATGTAAGAAAATAATGTTTGAAGGGCAAAAATAGAATTCGTTCGAATTCATTTAGAATGATTTAATGACTAGAAGAGACTCAGTGACATGACCTTAAGCCTAAACAAATGCATTGTTGCCTTCAATAGATCAACTGAAAGTTACGCACGAAAGTCATGTTTAAGGGCTGAATTTCGTTCGAAGTGATTTAGAATGATTTACTGACTAAATGAGACGCAAAAATATGACTTTACGTTAAAAAATGCATAGTTGCCATCAATAGATCAATTGCAAGTTATGCATGAGAGTCGCGTTTTAAATGCAAAAAGAGAATTGGTTCGAAGTGCCTTCAAACAATTTAATGGTCGATAAGACTGAGTGATGTGCTTTTTAATGGTAAAATAATTCATTGTTGTCTTCAATAGATTAATTAAAAGTTATGTAAGAAAATAATGTTTGAAGGGCGAAAATAGATTTCGTTCGAATTTATTTAGAATGATTTAATGACTAGAAGAGACTTAGTGACATGACTTTCAGGCTAAACAAATGCATTGTTGCCTTCAATAGATCAACTGCAAGTTATACACGAAAGTCATGTTCAAAAGCTGAATTTCGTTCGAAGTGATTTAGAATGATTTACTGACTAAAAGAGACGCAAAAATATGACTTTAAGGCTAAAAAATGCATAGTTGCCATCATTAGATCAATTGCAAGTTATGCATGAAAGTCGCGTTTTAAATGCAAAAAGAGAATTGGTTCGAAGTGCCTTCAAACAATTTAATGGTTGAAAAGACTGAGTGATATGCTTTTTAATGGTAAAATAATTCATTGTTGTCTTCAATAGATTAATTAAAAGTTATTTAAGAAAATAATGTTTGAAGGGCGAAAATAGATTTCGTTCGAATTAATTTAGAATGATTTAATGACTAGAGGAGACTCAGTGACATGACTTAAAGGCTAAACAAATGCATTGTTGCCTTCAATAGATTAACTGCAAGTTATGCACGAAATTCTTGTTTAAATGCCGAATTTCGTTCGAAGTGATTTAGAATGATTTACTGACTAAAAGAGATGCAGAAATAAGACTTTTAGGCCAAAAAATGCATAGTTGCCATCAATAGATCAATTGCAAGTTATGCATGAAAGTCACGTTTTAAAAGCAAAAAGAGAATTGGTTCGAAGTGCCTTCAAACAATTTAATGGTTGAAAAGACTGAGTGATATTTTTTTTAATGGTAAAATAATTCATTGTTGTGTTCAATAGATTAATTACAAGTTATGTAAGAAAATAATGTTTGAAGGGCAAAAATAGAATTCGTTCGAGTTCATTTAGAATGATTTAATGACTAGAAGAGACTCAGTGACATGACCTTAAGGCTAAACAAATGCATTGTTGCCTTCAATAGATCAACTGAAAGTTACGCACGAAAGTCATGTTTAAAGGCTGAATTTCATTCGAAGTGATTTAGAATGATTTACAGACTAAATGAGACGCAAAAATTTGACTTTAAGGCTAAAAAATGCATAGTTGCCATCAATAGATCAACTGCAAGTTATGCATGAAAGTCGTGTTTTAAATGCAAAAAGAGAATTGGTTCGAAGTCCCCTCAAACAATTTAATGATTGAAAAGACTGAGTGATATGCTTCTTAATGCGAAAATAAAGCATTGTTGTCTTCAATAGATTAATTAAAAAATATGTAAGAAAATAATGTTTGAAGGGCGAAAATAGATTTCGTTCGAATTAATTTAGAATGATTTAATGACTAGAAGACACTTAGTGACATGACTTTAAGGCTAAACAAATGCGTTGTTGCCTTCAATAGATCAACTGCAAGTTATGCACGAAAGTCATGTTCAAAGGCTGAATTTCATTCGAAGTGATTTAGAATGATTTACTGACTAAAAGAGACGCAAAAATATGACTTTAAGGCCAAAAAATGCATAGTTGCCATCAATAGATCAATTGCAAGTTATGCATGAAAGTCGCGTTTTAAATGCAAAAAGAGAATTGGTTCGAAGTGCCTTCACACAATTTAATGGTTGAAAAGACTGAGTGATATGCTTTTTAATGGTAAAATAATTCATTGTTGTCTTCAATAGATTAATTAAAAGTTATGTAAGAAAATAATGTTTGAAGGGCGAAAATCGATTTCGTTCGATTTAATTTAGAATGATTTAATGACTAGAAGAGACTTATTGACATGACTTTAAGGCTAAATAAATGCATTGTTTCCTTCAATAGATCAATTGCAAGTTATGCACGAAAGTCATGTTTAAAGGCCGAATTTCGTTCGAAGTGATTTAGAATGATTTACTGACTAAAAGAGACGGAAAAATATGACTTTAAGGCTAAAAAATGCATAGTTGCCATCAATAGATCAATTGCAAGTTATGCATGAAAGTCGCGTTTTAAATGCAAAAAGAGAATTGGTTCGAAGTGCCTTCAAACAATTTAATGATTGAAAAGACTGAGTGATATGCTTTTTAACGGTAAAATAATTCATTGTTGTCTTCAATAGATTAATTAAAAGTTATGTAAGAAAATAATGTTTGAAGGGCGAAAATCGATTTCGTTCGATTTAATTTAGAATGATTTAATGACTAGAAGAGACTCAGTCACATGACTTTAAGGCTAAACAAATGCATTCTTGCCTTCAATAGATCAACTGCAAGTTATGCACGAAAGTCATGTTCAAAGGCTGAATTTCATTCGAAGTGATTTAGAATGATTTACTGACTAAAAGAGACGCAAAAATATGACTTTAAGGCCAAAAAATGCATAGTTGCCATCAATAGATCAATTGCGTGTTATGCATGAAAGTCGCGTTTTAAATGCAAAAAGAGAATTGGTTTGAAGTGCGTTGAAACAATTTAATGGTTGAAAAGACTGAGTGATATGCTTTTTAATGGTAAAATAATTCATTGTTGTCTTCAATAGATTAATTACAAGTTATGTAGGAAAATAATGTTTGAAGGGCGAAAATAGAATTCGTTCGAATTAATTTAGAATGATTTAATGACTAGAAGAGACTTAGTGACATGACTTTAAGGCTAAACAAATGCATTGTTGCCTTCAATAGATCAACTGCAAGTTATGCACGAAAGACATGTTCAAAGGCTGAATTTCGTTCGAAGTGATTTAGAATGATTTACTGACTAAAAGAGACGCAAAAATATGATTTAAGGCTAAAAAATGCATAGTTGCCATCAATAGATCAATAGCAAGTTATGCACGAAAGTCGCGTTTTAAATGCAAAAAGAGAATTGGTTCGAAGTGCCTTCAAACAATTTCATGATAGAAAAGACTGAGTGATATGCTTTTTAATGGTAAAATAATTCATTGTTGTCTTCAATAGATTAATTAAAAGTTATGTAAGAAAATAATGTTTGAAGGGCAAAAATAGAATTCGTTCGAATTCATTTAGAATGATTTAATGACTAGAAGAGACTCAGTGACATGACCTTAAGCCTAAACAATTGCATTGTTGCCTTCAATAGATCAACTGAAAGTTACGCACGAAAGTCATGTTTAAGGGCTGAATTTCGTTCGAAGTGATTTAGAATGATTTACTGACTAAATGAGACGCAAAAATATGACTTTAAGTTAAAAAATGCATTGTTGCCATCAATAGATCAATTGCAAGTTATGCATGAGAGTCGCGTTTTAAATAGAAAAAGAGAATTGGTTCGAAGTCCCTTCAAACAATTTAATGGTCGATAAGACTGAGTGATGTGCTTTTTAATGGTAAAATAATTCATTGTTGTCTTCAATAGATTAATTAAAAGTTATGTAAGAAAATAATGTTTGAAGGGCGAAAATAGATTTCGTCCGAATTTATTTAGAATGATTTAATGACTAGAAGAGACTTAGTGACATGACTTTCAGGCTAAACAAATGCATTGTTGCCTTCAATAGATCAACTGCAAGTTATACACGAAAGTCATGTTCAAAAGCTGAATTTCGTTCGAAGTGATTTAGAATGATTTACTGACTAAAAGAGACGCAAAAATATGACTTTAAGGCTAAAAAATGCATAGTTGCCATCATTAGATCAATTGCAAGTTATGCATGAAAGTCGCGTTTTAAATGCAAAAAGAGAATTGGTTCGAAGTGCCTTCAAACAATTTAATTGTTGAAAAGACTGAGTGATATGCTTTTTAATGGTAAAATAATTCATTGTTGTCTTCAATAGATTAATTAAAAGTTATGTAAGAAAATAATGTTTGAAGGGCGAAAATAGATTTCGTTCGAATTAATTTAGAATGATTTAATGACTAGAGGAGACTCAGTGACATAACTTAAAGGCTAAACAAATGCATTGTTGCCTTCAATAGAACAATTGCAAGTTATGCACGAAGGTCATATTTAAAGGTCGAATTTCGTTCAAAGTGATTTAGAAAGATTTACTGACTAAAAGAGATGCAAAAATATGACTTTAAGGCCAAAAAATGCATAGTTGCCATCAATAGATTAATTGCAAGTTATGCATGAAAGTCGCGTTTTAAATGCAAAAAGAGAATTGGTTCGAAGTGCCTTCAAACAATTTAATGGTTGAAAAGACTGAGTGATATGCTTTTTAATGGTAAAATAATTCATTGTTGTCTTCAATAGATTAATTAAAAGTTATTTAAGAAAATAATGTTTGAAGGGCGAAAATAGATTTCGTTCGAATTAATTTAGAATGATTTAATGACTAGAGGAGACTCAGTGACATGACTTAAAGGCTAAACAAATGCATTGTTGCCTTCAATAGATTAACTGCAAGTTATGCACGAAATTCTTGTTTAAATGCCGAATTTCGTTCGAAGTGATTTAGAATGATTTACTGACTAAAAGAGATGCAAAAATATGACTTTAAGGCCAAAAAATGCATTGTTGCCATCAATAGATCAATTGCAAGTTATGCATGAAAGTCGCGTTTTAAAAGCAAAAAGAGAATTGGTTCGAAGTGCCTTCAAACAATTTAATGGTTGAAAAGACTGAGTGATATTTTTTTTAATGGTAAAATAATTCATTGTTGTGTTCAATAGATTAATTACAAGTTATGTAAGAAAATAATGTTTGAAGGGCAAAAATAGAATTCGTTCGAGTTCATTTAGAATGATTTAATGACTAGAAGAGACTCAGTGACATGACCTTAAGGCTAAACAAATGCATTGTTGCCTTCAATAGATCAACTGAAAGTTACGCACGAAAGTCATGTTTAAAGGCTGAATTTCGTTCGAAGTGATTTAGAATGATTTACCGACTAAATGAGACGCAAAAATTTGACTTTAAGGCTAAAAAATGCATAGTTGCCATCAATAGATCAACTGCAAGTTATGCATGAAAGTCGTGTTTTAAATGCAAAAAGAGAATTGGTTCGAAGTCCCCTCAAACAATTTAATGATTGAAGAGACTGAGTGATATGCTTCTTAATGCGAAAATAAAGCATTGTTGTCTTCAATAGATTAATTAAAAAATATGTAAGAAAATAATGTTTGAAGGGCGAAAATAGATTTCGTTCGAATTAATTTAGAATGATTTAATGACTAGAAGACACTTAGTGACATGACTTTAAGGCTAAACAAATGCGTTGTTGCCTTCAATAGATCAACTGCAAGTTATGCACGGAAGTCATGTTCAAAGGCTGAATTTCATTCGAAGTGATTTAGAATGATTTACTGACTAAAAGAGACGCAAAAATATAACTTTAAGGCCAAAAAATGCATAGTTGCCATCAATAGATCTATTGCAAGTTATGCATGAAAGTCGCGTTTTAAATGCAAAAAGAGAATTGGTTCGAAGTGCCTTCACACAATTTAATGGTTGAAAAGACTGAGTGATATGCTTTTTAATGGTAAAATAATTCATTGTTGTCTTCAATAGATTAATTACAAGTTATGTAGGAAAATAATGTTTGAAGGGCGAAAATAGAATTCGTTCGAATTAATTTAGAATGATTTAATGACTAGAAGAGACTTATTGACATGACTTTAAGGCTAAATAAATGCATTGTTGCCTTCAATAGATCAATTGCAAGTTATGCACGAAAGTCATGTTTAAAGGCCGAATTTCGTTCGAAGTGATTTAGAATGATTTACTGACGAAAAGAGACGGAAAAATATGACTTTAAGGCTAAAAAATGCATAGTTGCCATCAATAGATCAATTGCAAGTTATGCATGAAAGTCGCGTTTTAAATGCAAAAAGAGAATTGGTTCGAAGTGCCTTCAAACAATTTAATGATTGAAAAGACTGAGTGATATGCTTTTTAACGGTAAAATAATTCATTGTTGTCTTCAATAGATTAATTAAAAGTTATGTAAGAAAATAATGTTTGAAGGGCGAAAATCGATTTCGTTCGATTTAATTTAGAATGATTTAATGACTAGAAGAGACTCAGTCACATTACTTTAAGGCTAAACAAATGCATTCTTGCCTTCAATAGATCAACTGCAAGTTATGCACGAAAGTCATGTTCAAAGGCTGAATTTCATTCGAAGTGATTTAGAATGATTTACTGACTAAAAGAGACGCAAAAATATGACTTTAAGGCCAAAAAATGCATAGTTGCCATCAATAGATCAATTGCGTGTTATGCATGAAAGTCGCGTTTTAAATGCAAAAAGAGAATTGGTTTGAAGTGCGTTGAAACAATTTAATGGTTGAAAAGACTGAGTGATATGCTTTTTAATGGTAAAATAATTCATTGTTGTCTTCAATAGATTAATTACAAGTTATGTAGGAAAATAATGTTTGAAGGGCGAAAATAGAATTCGTTCGAATTAATTTAGAATGATTTAATGACTAGAAGAGACTTAGTGACATGACTTTAAGGCTAAACAAATGCATTGTTGCCTTCAATAGATCAACTGCAAGTTATGCACGAAAGACATGTTCAAAGGCTGAATTTCGTTCGAAGTGATTTAGAATGATTTACTGACTAAAAGAGACGCAAAAATATGATTTAAGGCTAAAAAATGCATAGTTGCCATCAATAGATCAATAGCAAGTTATGCACGAAAGTCGCGTTTTAAATGCAAAAAGAGAATTGGTTCGAAGTGCCTTCAAACAATTTCATGATTGAAAAGACTGAGTGATATGCTTTTTAATGGCAAAATATTTCATTGTTGTCTTCAATAGATTAATTAAAAGTTATGTAAGAAAATAATGTTTGAAGGGCGAAAATAGGTTTCGTTCGAATTAATTTAGAATGATTTAATGACAAGAGGAGACTCAGTGACATGACTTTAAGGCTAAACAAATGCATTGTTGCCTTCAATAGATCAACTGCAAGTTACGCACGAAATTCATGTTTGAAAACTGAATTTCGATCGAAGTGATTTAGAATGATTTACTGACTAAAAGAGACGCAAAAATATGACTTTAACGCTAAAAAATGCATAGTTGCCATCAATAGATCAATTGCAAGTTATGCATGAAAGTCGCGTTTTAAATGCAAAAAGAGAATTGGTTTGAAGTGCCCTCAAACAATTTAATGATTGAAAAGATTGAATGATATGCTTTTTAATGCTAAAATCATGCATTGTTGTCTTCGGTAGATTAATTGCAAGTTATGTAAGGAAATAATGTTTGAAGGGCCAAAATAGAATTCCTTCAAATTAATTTAGAATGATTTAATGACTAGAGGAGACTCAGTGACATGACTTTAAGGCTAAACAAATGCATTGTTGCCTTCAATAAATCAACTGCAAGTTACGCACGAAAGTCATGTTTGAAAGCTGAATTTCGATCGAAGTGATTTAGAATGATTTACTGACTAAAAGAGAGGCAAAAATATGACTTTAAGGCTAAAAAATGCATAGTTGCCATCAATACATCAATTGCAAGTTATGCAAGAAAGTCGCGTTTTAAATGGAAAAAGAGAATTGGTTTGAAGTGCCCTCAAACAATTTAATGATTGAAAAGATTGAATGATATGCTTTTTAATGCTAAAATCATGCATTGTTGTCTTCGGTTGATTAATTGCAAGTTATGTAAGGAAATAATGTTTGAAGGGCCAAAATAGAATTCCTTCAAATTAATTTAGAATCATTTAATGACTAGAAGAGACTCGGTGACATGACTTTAAGGCTAAACAAATGCATTGTTGGCTTCAATAGATCAACTGCAAGTTATGCACGAAAGTCAAGTTTAACGGCCGAATTTCGTTCGAAGGGATTTAGAAAGATTTAATGACTAAAAGAGACGCAATAATATGACTTTAAGGCTTAAAATTGAATAGTTGCCTTCAATAGATCAAGTGCAAGTTATGCATGAAAGTCATGTTTGAAATACAAATAGAATTGGTTCGAAGTGCCTTCAAACAATTTAATGAATGAAAAGACTGAGTGATGTGCTTTTTAATGGTAAAATAATTCATTGTTGTCTTCAATAGATTAATTACAAGTTATGTAGGAAAATAATGTTTGAAGGGCGAAAATAGAATTCGTTCGAATTAATTTAGACTGATTTAATGACTAGAAGAGACTCAGTGACATGACTTTAAGGCTAAAGGGCGAAAATAGAATTCGTTCGAATTAATTTAGACTGATTTAATGACTAGAAGAGACTCAGTGACATGACTTAAAGGCTAAACAAATGCATTGTTGCCTTCAATAGATCAACTGCAGGTTATGCACGAAAGTCATGTTTAAAGGCCGAATTTCGTTCGAAGTGATTTAGAATGATTTACTGACTAAAAGAGACGAAAAAATATGACTTTAAGGCTAAAAAATGCATAGTTGCCATCAATAGATCAATTGCAAGTTATGCATGAAAGTCGCGTTTTAAATGCAAAAAGAGAATTGGTTCGAAGTGCCTTCAAACAATTTCATGATTGAAAAGACTGAGTGATATGCTTTTTAATGGTAAAATAATTCATTGTTGTCTTCAATAGATTAATTAAAAGTTATGTAAGAAAATAATGTTTGAAGGGCGAAAATAGGTTTCGTTCGAATTAATTTAGAATGATTTAATGACTAGAGGAGACTCAGTGACATGACTTTAAGGCTAAACAAATGCATTGTTGCCTTCAATAAATCAACTGCAAGTTACGCACGAAAGTCATGTTTGAAAGCTGAATTTCGATCGAAGTGATTTAGAATGATTTACTGACTAAAAGAGACGCAAAAATATGACTTTAAGGCTAAAAAATGCATAGTTGCCATCAATACATCAATTGCAAGTTATGCATGAAAGTCGCGTTTTAAATGGAAAAAGAGAATTGGTTTGAAGTGCCCTCAAACAATTTAATGATTGAAAAGATTGAATGATATGCTTTTTAATGCTAAAATCATGCATTGTTGTCTTCGGTTGATTAATTGCAAGTTATGTAAGGAAATAATGTTTGAAGGGCCAAAATAGAATTCCTTCAAATTAATTTAGAATCATTTAATGACTAGAAGAGACTCAGTGACATGACTTTAAGGCTAAACAAATGCATTGTTGGCTTCAATAGATCAACTGCAAGTTATGCACGAAAGTCAAGTTTAACGGCCGAATTTCGTTCGAAGGGATTTAGAAAGATTTAATGACTAAAAGAGACGCAATAATATGACTTTAAGGCTTAAAATTGAATAGTTGCCTTCAATAGATCAAGTGCAAGTTATGCATGAAAGTCATGTTTGAAATACAAATAGAATTGGTTCGAAGTGCCTTCAAAGAATTTAATGAATGAAAAGACTGAGTGATGTGCTTTTTAATGGTAAAATAATTCATTGTTGTCTTCAATAGATTAATTAAAAGTTATGTAGGAAAATAATGTTTGAAGGGCGAAAATAGAATTCGTTCGAATTAATTTAGCATGATTTAATGACTAGAGGAGACTCAGTGACATGACTTAAAGGCTAAACAAATGCATTGTTGCCTTTAATAGATCAACTGCAGGTTATGCACGAAAGTCATGTTTAAAGGTCGAATTTCGTTCGAAGGGATTTAGAAAGATTTAATGACTAAAAGAGACGCAATAATATGACTTTAAGGCTTAAAATTGAATAGTTGCCTTCAATAGATCAAGTGCAAGTTATGCATGAAAGTCATGTTTGAAATACAAATAGAATTGGTTCGAAGTGCCTTCAAACAATTTAATGAATGAAAAGACTGAGTGATGTGCTTTTTAATGGTAAAATAATTCATTGTTGTCTTCAATAGATTAATTAAAAGTTATGTAGGAAAATAATGTTTGAAGGGCGAAAATAGAATTCGTTCGAATTAATTTAGCATGATTTAATGACTAGAGGAGACTCAGTGACATGACTTAAAGGCTAAACAAATGCATTGTTGCCTTTAATAGATCAACTGCAGGTTATGCACGAAAGTCATGTTTAAAGGTCGAATTTCGTTCGAAGTGATTTAGAATGATTTACTGACTAAAAGAGATGCAAAAATATGACTTTGAAGGCTAAAAATTGCATAGTTGCCATCAATAGATCAATTGCAAGTTATGCATGAAAGTCGCGTTTTAAATGCAAAAAGAGAAGTGGTTCGAAGTGCCTTCCAACAATTTAATGAGTGAAAAGACTGAGTGATATGCTTTTTAATGGTAAAATAATTCATTGTTGTCTTCAATAGATTAATTAAAAGCTATGTAAGAAAATTATGTTTGAAGGGCGAAAATAGGTTTCGTTCGAATTAATTTAGAATGATTTAATGACTAGAGGAGACTCAGTGACATGACTTTAAGGCTAAACAAATGCATTGTTGCCTTCAATATATCACTGCAAGTTACGCACGAAAGTCATGTTTGAAAGCTGAATTTCGTTCGAAGTGATTTATAATGATTTACTGACTTAAAGAGACGCAAAAATATGACTTTAAGGTTAAAAATCGCATAGTTGCCATCAATAGATCAATTGCAAGTTATGCATGAAAGTCGCGTTTTAAATGCAAAAAGAGAATTGGTTCGAAGTGCCGTCAAAAAAGTGAAAAGATTGAATGATATGCTTTTTAATGCTAAAATCATGCATTGTTGTCTTCGGTAGATTAATTGCAAGTTATGTAAGGAAATAATGTTTGAAGGGCGAAAATAGAATTCCTTCAAATTAATTTAGAATGATTTAATGACTAGAAGAGACTCAGTGACATGAATTTAAGGCTAAACAAACGCATTGTTGCCTTCAATAGATCAACTGCAAGTTATGCACGAAAGTCAAGTTTAACGGCCAAATTTCGTTCGAAGGGATTTAGAAAGATTTAATGACTAAAAGAGACGCAATAATATGACTTTAAGGCTTAAAATTGAATAGTTGCCTTCAATAGATCAAGTGCAAGTTATGCATGAAAGTCATGTTTGAAATACAAATAGAATTGGTTCGAAGTACCTTCAAACAATTTAATGAATGAAAAGACTGAGTGATATGCTTTTTAATGCTAAAATAATACATTGTTGTCTTCAGGTGATTAATTGCAAGTTATGTATGAAAATAATGTTTGAAGGGCGAAAATAGAATTCGTTCGAATTAATTTAGAATGATTTAATGACTAGAAGAGACTTAGTGACATGACTTTAAGGCTAAACAAATGCATTGTTGCGTTCAATAGATCAACTGCAAGTTACGAACGAAAGTCATGTCTGAAAGCTGAATTTCGTTCGAAGTGATTTAGAATGATTTACTGACTAAAAGAGACGCAAAAATATGACTTTAAGGCTAAAAAATGCATAGTTTCCATCAATAGATCAATTGCAAGTTAACCAAGAGAGTCGCGTTTTAAATGCAAAAAGAGAATTGGTTCGAAGTGCCTTCAAACAATTTAATGGTCGAAAAGACTGAGTGATGTGCTTTTTAATGGTAAAATAATTCATTGTTGTCTTCAATAGAATAATTACAAGTTATGTAGGAACATAATGTTTGAAGGGCGAAAATAGAATTCGTTCGAATTAATTTAGAATGATTTAATGACTAGATGAGACTTAGTGACATGACTTTAAGGCTAAACAAATGCATTGTTGCCTTCAATAGATCAACTGCAAGTTATGCACGAAAGTCATGTTTAAAGGCCGAATTTCGTTCGAAGTGATTAAGAATGATTTACTGACTAAAAGAGACGCAAAAATATGACTTTAAGGCTAAAAAATGCATAGTTGCCATCAATAGATCAACTGCAAGTTATGCATGAAAGTCGCGTTTTAAATGCAAAAAGAGAATTGGTTCGAAGTGCCTTCAAACAATTTAATGATTGAAAAGACTGAGTGATATGCTTTTTAATGGTAAAATAATTCATTGTTGTCTTCAATAGATTAATTAAAAGCTATGTAAGAAAATAATGTTTGAAGGGCGAAAATCGGTTTCGTTCGAATTAATTTAGAATGATTTAATGACTAGAGGAGACTCAGTGACATGACTTTAAGGCTAAACAAATGCATTGTTGCCTTCAATATATCACTGCAAGTTACGCACGAAAGTCATGTTTGAAAGCTGAATTTCGTTCGAAGTGATTTAGAATGATTTATGACTAAAAGAGACGCACAAATATGACTTTAAGGTTAAAAAATGCATAGATGCCATCAATAGATCAATTGCAAGTTATGCATGAAAGTCGCGTTTTAAATGCAAAAAGAGAATTGGTTCGAAGTGCCGTCAAAAAAGTGAAAAGATTGAATGATATGCTTTTTAATGCTAAAATCATGCATTGTTGTCTTCGGTAGATTAATTGCAAGTTATGTAAGGAAATAATGTTTGAAGGGCGAAAATAGAATTCCTTCGAATTCATTTAGAATGATTTAATGACTAGAAGAGACTTAGTGACATGACTTTAAGGCTAAACAAATGCATTGTTGCCTTCAATAGATCAACTGCAAGTTATGCACGAAAGTCAAGTTTAACGGCCAAATTTCGTTCGAAGGGATTTAGAAAGATTTAATGACTAAAAGAGATGCAATAATATGACTTTAAGGCTTAAAATTGAATAGTTGCCTTCAATAGATCACGTGCAAGCTATGCATGAAAGTCATGTTTGAAATACAAATAGAATTGGTTCGAAGTGCCTTCAAACAATTTAATGAATGAAAAGACTGAGTGATATGCTTTTTAATGCTAAAATAATGCATTGTTGTCTTCAGGTGATTAATTGCAAGTTATGTATGAAAATAAGGTTTGAAGGGCGAAAATAGAATTCGTTCAAATTAATTTAGAATGATTTAATGACTAGAAGAGACTCAGTGACATGACTTTAAGGCTAAACAAATGCATTGTTGCCTTCAATAGATCACCTGCAAGTTATGCACGAAAGTCATGTTCAAAGGCTGAATTTCGTTTGAAGTGATTTAGAATGATTTACTGAATAAAAGAGACTGAAAAATATGACTTTAAGGCTAAAAAAAGCATAGTTGCCATCAATAGATCAATTGAAAGTTATGCATGAAATTCGCGTTTTAAATGCAAAAAGAGAATTGGTTCGGAGTCCCCTCAAACAATTTAATGATTGAAAAGATTGAATTATATGCTTTTTAATGCTAAAATCATGCATTTTTGTCTTCGGTAGATTAATTGCAGGTTATGTAAGGAAATAATGTTTGAAGGGCGAAAATAGAATTCCTTCAAATTAATTTAGAATGATTTAATGACTAGAAGAGACTCAGTCACATGACTTTAAGGCTAAACAAATGCATTGTTGCCTTCAATAGATCACCTGCAAGTTATGCACGAAAGTCAAGTTTAAAGGCCGAATTTGGTTCGAAGTGATTTAGAATGATTTACTGACTAAAAGAGACGCAAAAATATGACTTTAAGGCCAAAAAATGCATAGTTTCCATCAATAGATCAATTGCAAGTTGTGCATGAAAGTCGCGTTTTAAATGCAAAAAGAGAATTGGTTCGAAGTGCCTTCAAACAATTTAATGGTTGAAAAGACTGAGTGATATGCTTTTTAATGCTAAAATAATTCATTGTTGTCTTCAATAGATTAATTAAAAGTTATGTAAGAAAATAATGTTTGAAGGGCGAAAATAGAATTCGTTCGAATTAATTTAGAATGATTTAATGACTAGAGGAGACTCAGTGACATAACTTAAAGGCTAAACAAATGCATTGTTGCCTTCAATAGATCAACTGCAAGTTATGCACGAAAGTCGTGTTTAAAGGCCGAATTTCATTCGAAGTGATTTAGAATGTTTTACTGACTAAAAGAGATGCAAAAATATGACTTTAAGGCTAAAAAAAGCATAGTTGCCATCAATAGATCAATTGCAAGTTATGCATGAAATTCGCGTTTTAAATGCAAAAAGAGAATTGGTTCGAAGTCCCCTCAAACAATTTAGTGATTGAAAAGACTGAGTGATATGCTTCTTAATGTTAAAATATTGCATTGTTCTCTTCAGTAGATTAATTGCAAGGTATGTAAGAAAATAATGTTTGAAGGGCGAAAATAGAATTCGTTCGAATTAATTTAGAATGATTTAATGACTAGAAGAGACTTAGTGACATGACTTTAAGGCTAAAGAAATGCATTGTTGCCCTCAATAGATCAACTGCAAGTTATGCATGAAAGTCATGTTCAAAGGCTGAATTTCGTTTGAAGTGATTTAGAATGATTTACTGAATAAAAGAGACTGAAAAATATGACTTTAAGGCTAAAAAAAGCATAGTTGCCATCAATAGATCAATTGCAAGTTATGCATGAAATTCTCGTTTTAAATGCAAAAAGAGAATTGGTTCGAAGTGCTTTCAAACAATTTAATGGTCGAAAAGACTGAGTGATATGCTTTTTCATGGTAAAATAATTCATTGTTGTCTTGAATAGATTAATTACAAGTGATGTAAGAAAATAATGTTTGAAGGGTAAAAATAGAATTCGTTCGAATTAATTTAGAATGATTTAATGACTAGAAGACACTCAGTGACACGACTTTAAGGCTAAACAAATGCATTGTTGCCTTCAATAGAACAATTGCAAGTTATGCACGAAAGTCATGTTTAAAGGTCGAATTTCATTCAAAGTGATTTAGAATGATTTACTGACTAAAAGAGATGCAAAAATATGACTGTAAGGCCAAAAAATGCATAGTTGCCATCAATAGATTAATTGCAAGTTATGCATGAAAGTCGCGTTTTAAATGCAAAAAGAGAATTGGTTCGAAGTGCCTTCAAACAATTTAATGGTTGAAAAGACTGAGTGATATGCTTTTTAATGGTAAAATAATTCATTGTTGTCTTCGGTAGATTAATTGCAAGTTATGTAAGGAAATAATGTTTGAAGGGCAAAAATAGAATTCGTTCGAGTTCATTTAGATTGATTTAATGACTAGAAGAGACTCAGTGAGATGACCTTAAGGCTAAACAAATGCATTGTTGCCTTCAATAGATCAACTGAAAGTTACGCACGAAAGTCATGTTTAAAGGCTGAAATTCGTTCGAAGTGATTTAGAATGATTTACCGACTAAATGAGACGCAAAAATTTGACTTTAAGGCTAAAAAATGCATAGTTGCCATCAATAGATCAACTGCAAGTTATGCATGAAAGTCGTGTTTTGAAATGCAAAAAGAGAATTGGTTCGAAGTCCCCTCAAACAATTTAATGATTGAAAAGACTGAGTGATATGCTTCTTAATGCGAAAATAAAGCATTGTTGTCTTCAATAGATTAATTAAAAAATATGTAAGAAAATAATGTTTGAAGGGCGAAAATAGATTTCGTTCGAATTAATTTAGAATGATTTAATGACAAGAAGACACTTAGTGACATGACTTTAAGGCTAAACAAATGCGTTGTTGCCTTCAATAGATCAACTGCAAGTTATGCACGAAAGTCATGTTCAAAGGCTGAATTTCATTCGAAGTGATTTAGAATGATTTACTGACTAAAAGAGACGCAAAAATATGACTTTAAGGCCAAAAAATGCATAGTTGCCATCAATAGATCAATTGCAAGTTATGCATGAAAGTCGCGTTTTAAATGCAAAAAGAGAATTGGTTTGAAGTGCCCTCAAACAATTTAATGATTGAAAAGATTGAATGATATGCTTTTTAATGCTAAAATCATGCATTGTTGTCTTCGGTAGATTAATTGCAAGTTATGTAAGGAAATAATGTTTGAAGGGCCAAAATAGAATTCCTTCAAATTAATTTAGAATGATTTAATGACTAGAGGAGACTTAGTGACATGACTTTAAGGCTAAACAAATGCATTGTTGCCTTCAATAGATCAACTGCAAGTTATGCACGAAAGTCATGTTCAAAGGCTGAATTTCGTTCGAAGTGATTTAGAATGATTTACTGACTAAAAGAGACGCAAAAATATGACTTTACGGCTAAAAAATGCATTGTTGCCATCAATAGATCAATTGCAAGTTATGCATGAAAGTCGCGTTTTAAATGCAAAAAGAGAATTGGTTCGAAGTGCCTTCAAACAATATAATGGTTGAAAAGACTGAGTGATATGCTTTTTAATGGTAAAATAATTCATTGTTGTCTTCAATAGATTAATTAAAAGTTATTTAAGAAAATAATGTTTGAAGGGCGAAAATAGATTTCGTTCGAATTAATTTAGAATGATTTAATGACTAGAGGAGACTCAGTGACATGACTTAAAGGCTAAACAAATGCATTGTTGCCTTCAATAGATTAACTGCAAGTTATGCACGAAATTCTTGTTTAAATGCCGAATTTCGTTCGAAGTGATTTAGAATGATTTACTGACTAAAAGAGATGCAAAAATATGACTTTAAGGCCAAAAAATGCATAGTTGCCATCAATAGATCAATTGCAAGTTATGCATGAAAGTCACGTTTTAAAAGCAAAAAGAGAATTGGTTCGAAGTGCCTTCAAACAATTTAATGGTTGAAAAGACTGAGCGATATTTTTTTTAATGGTAAAATAATTCATTGTTGTGTTCAATAGATTAATTACAAGTTATGTAAGAAAATAATGTTTGAAGGGCAAAAATAGAATTCGTTCGAGTTCATTTAGATTGATTTAATGACTAGAAGAGACTCAGTGAGATGACCTTAAGGCTAAACAAATGCATTGTTGCCTTCAATAGATCAACTGAAAGTTACGCACGAAAGTCATGTTTAAAGGCTGAAATTCGTTCGAAGTGATTTAGAATGATTTACCGACTAAATGAGACGCAAAAATTTGACTTTAAGGCTAAAAAATGCATAGTTGCCATCAATAGATCAACTGCAAGTTATGCATGAAAGTCGTGTTTTGAAATGCAAAAAGAGAATTGGTTCGAAGTCCCCTCAAACAATTTAATGATTGAAAAGACTGAGTGATATGCTTCTTAATGCGAAAATAAAGCATTGTTGTCTTCAATAGATTAATTAAAAAATATGTAAGAAAATAATGTTTGAAGGGCGAAAATAGATTTCGTTCGAATTAATTTAGAATGATTTAATGACTAGAAGACACTTAGTGACATGACTTTAAGGCTAAACAAATGCGTTGTTGCCTTCAATAGATCAACTGCAAGTTATGCACGAAAGTCATGTTCAAAGGCTGAATTTCATTCGAAGTGATTTAGAATGATTTACTGACTAAAAGAGACGCAAAAATATGACTTTAAGGCCAAAAAATGCATAGTTGCCATCAATAGATCAATTGCAAGTTATGCATGAAAGTCGCGTTTTAAATGCAAAAAGAGAATTGGTTTGAAGTGCCCTCAAACAATTTAATGATTGAAAAGATTGAATGATATGCTTTTTAATGCTAAAATCATGCATTGTTGTCTTCGGTAGATTAATTGCAAGTTATGTAAGGAAATAATGTTTGAAGGGCCAAAATAGAATTCCTTCAAATTAATTTAGAATGATTTAATGACTAGAGGAGACTTAGTGACATGACTTTAAGGCTAAACAAATGCATTGTTGCCTTCAATAGATCAACTGCAAGTTATGCACGAAAGTCATGTTCAAAGGCTGAATTTCGTTCGAAGTGATTTAGAATGATTTACTGACTAAAAGAGACGCAAAAATATGACTTTACGGCTAAAAAATGCATTGTTGCCATCAATAGATCAATTGCAAGTTATGCATGAAAGTCACGTTTTAAATGCAAAAAGAGAATTGGTTTGAAGTGCCCTCAAACAATTTAATGATTGAAAAGATTGAATAATATGCTTTTTAATGCTAAAATCATGCATTGTTGTCTTCGGTAGATTAATTGCAAGTTATGTAAGGAAATAATGTTTGAAGGGCGAAAATAGAATTCCTTCAAATTAATTTAGAATGATTTAATGACTAGAAGAGACTCAGTGACATGACTTTAAGCCTAAACAAATACATTGTTGCCTTCAATAGATCAACTGCAAGTTATGCACGAAAGTCAAGTTTAACGGCCGAATTTCGTTCGAAGGGATTTAGAAAGATTTAATGACTAAACGAGACGCAATAATATGACTTTAAGGCTTAAAATTGAATAGTTGCCTTCAATAGATCAAGTGCAAGTTATGCATGAAAGTCATGTTCGAAATACAAATAGAATTGGTTCGAAGTGCCTTCAAACAATTTAATGAATGAAAAGACTGAGTGATGTGCTTTTTAATGGTAAAATAATTCATTGTTGTCTTCAATAGATTAATTAAAAGTTATGTAGGAAAATAATGTTTGAAGGGCGAAAATAGAATTCGTTCGAATTAATTTAGAATGATTTAATGACTAGAGGAGACTCAGTGACATGACTTAAAGGCTAAACAAATGCATTGTTGCCTTCAATTGATCAACTGCAGGTTATGCACGAAAGTCATGTTTAAAGGTCGAATTTCGTTCGAAGTGATTTAGAATGATTTACTGACTAAATGAGACGCAAAAATATGACTTTAAGGCTAAAAAATGCATAGTCTCCATCAATAGATCAATTGCAAGTTATGCATGAAAGTCATGTTTGAAGTACAAATAGAATTGGTTCGAAGTGCCTTCAAACATTTTAATGGTCGAAAAGACTGAGTGATGTGTTTTTTAATGGTAAAATAATTCATTGTTGTCTTCAATAGATTAATTACAAGTTATGTAAGAAAATAATGTTTGAAGGGCGAAAATAGAATTCGTTCGAATTAATTTAGACTGATTTAATGACTAGAAGAGACTCAGTGACATGACTTTAAGGCTAAATAAATGCATTGTTGCCTTCAATAGATCAACTGCAAGTTATGCACGAAAGTCATGTTTAAAGGCCGAATTTCGTTCGAAGTGATTTAGAATGATTTACTGACTAAAAGAGACGGAAAAATATGACTTTAAGGCTAAAAAATGCATAGTTGCCATCAATAGATCAATTGCAAGTTATGCATGAAAGTCGCGTTTTAAATGCAAAAAGAGAATTGGTTCGAAGTGCCTTCAAACAATTTCATGATTGAAAAGACTGAGTGATATGCTTTTTAATGGTAAAATAATTCATTGTTGTCTTCAATAGATTAATTAAAAGTTATGTAAGAAAATAATGTTTGAAGGGCGAAAATAGGTTTCGTTCGAATTAATTTAGAATGATTTAATGACTAGAGGAGACTCAGTGACATGACTTTAAGGCTAAACAAATGCATTGTTGCCTTCAATAAATCAACTGCAAGTTACGCACGAAAGTCATGTTTGAAAGCTGAATTTCGATCGAAGTGATTTAGAATGATTTACTGACTAAAAGAGACGCAAAAATATGACTTTAAGGCTAAAAAATGCATAGTTGCCATCAATACATCAATTGCAAGTTATGCATGAAAGTCGCGTTTTAAATGGAAAAAGAGAATTGGTTTGAAGTGCCCTCAAACAATTTAATGATTGAAAAGATTGAATGATATGCTTTTTAATCCTAAAATCATGCATTGTTGTCTTCGGTTGATTAATTGCAAGTTATGTAAGGAAATAATGTTTGAAGGGCGAAAATAGAATTCCTTCAAATTAATTTAGAATGATTTAATGACTAGAAGAGACTCAGTGACATGACTTTAAGCCTAAACAAATACATTGTTGCCTTCAATAGATCAACTGCAAGTTATGCACGAAAGTCAAGTTTAACGGCCGAATTTCGTTCGAAGGGATTTAGAAAGATTTAATGACTAAACGAGACGCAATAATATGACTTTAAGGCTTAAAATTGAATAGTTGCCTTCAATAGATCAAGTGCAAGTTATGCATGAAAGTCATGTTCGAAATACAAATAGAATTGGTTCGAAGTGCCTTCAAACAATTTAATGAATGAAAAGACTGAGTGATGTGCTTTTTAATGGTAAAATAATTCATTGTTGTCTTCAATAGATTAATTAAAAGTTATGTAGGAAAATAATGTTTGAAGGGCGAAAATAGAATTCGTTCGAATTAATTTAGAATGATTTAATGACTAGAGGAGACTCAGTGACATGACTTAAAGGCTAAACAAATGCATTGTTGCCTTCAATTGATCAACTGCAGGTTATGCACGAAAGTCATGTTTAAAGGTCGAATTTTGTTCGAAGTGATTTAGAATGATTTACTGACTAAATGAGACGCAAAAATATGACTTTAAGGCTAAAAAATGCATAGTCTCCATCAATAGATCAATTGCAAGTTATGCATGAAAGTCATGTTTGAAGTACAAATAGAATTGGTTCGAAGTGCTTTCAAACAATTTAATGGTTGAAAAGACTGAGTGATATGCTTTTTAATGGTAAAATAATTCATTGTTGTCTTCAATAGATTAATTACAAGTTTTGTAGGAAAATAATGTTTGAAGGGTGAAAATAGAATTCGTTCGAATTAATTTAGAATGATTTAATGACTAGAAGGGACTCAGTGACATGACTTTAAGGCTAAACAAATGCGTTGTTGCCTTCAATAGATCAACTGCAAGTTATGCACGAAAGTCATGTTCAAAGGCTGAATTTCATTCGGAGTGCTTTAGAATGATTTACTGACTAAAAGAGACGGAAAAATATGACTTTAAGGCTAAAAAATGCATAGTTGCCATCAATAGATCAATTGCAAGTTATGCATGAAAGTCGCGTTTTAAATGCAAAAAGAGAATTGGTTCGAAGTGCCTTCAAACAATTTCATGATTGAAAAGACTGAGTGATATGCTTTTTAATGGTAAAATAATTCATTGTTGTCTTCAATAGATTAATTAAAAGTTATGTAAGAAAATAATGTTTGAAGGGCGAAAACAGGTTTCGTTCGAATTAATTTAGAATGATTTAATGACTAGAGGAGACTCAGTGACATGACTTTAAGGCTAAACAAATGCATTGTTGCCTTCAATAGATCAACTGCAAGTTATGCACGAAAGTCATGTTCAAAGGCTGAAATTCATTCGAAGTGATTTAGAATGATTTACTGACTAAAAGAGACGCAAAAATATGACTTTAAGGCCAAAAAATGCATAGTTGCCGTCAATAGATCAATTGCAAGTGAGGCATGAAAGTCGCGTTTTAAATGCAAAAAGAGAATTGGTTCGAAGTGCCTTCAAACAATTTAATGATTGAAAAGACTGAGTGATATGCTTTTTAATGGTAATATAATTCATTGTTGTCTTCAATAGATTAATTAAAAGTTATGTAAGAAAATAATGTTTGAAGGGCAAAAATAGATTTCGTTCGAATTAATTTAGAATGATTTAATGACAAGAAGAGACTTAGTGACATGACTTTAAGGCTAAATAAATGCATTGTTGCCTTCAATAGATTAACTGCAAGTTATGCACGAAAGTCAGGTTTAAAGGCCGAATTTCGTTCGAAGTGATTTAGAATGATTTACTGAATAAAAGAGACTGAAAAATATGACTTTAAGGCTAAAAAATGCATAGTTGCCATCAATAGATCAATTGCAAGTTATGCATGAAAGTCGCGTTTTAAATGCAAAAAGAGAATTGGTTCGAAGTGCCTTCAAACAATTTAATGGTCGAAAAGACTGAGTGATATGCTTTTTAATGGTAAAATAATTCATTGTTGTCTTGAATAGATTAATTACAAGTTATGTAAGAAAATAATGTTTGAAGGGTAAAAATAGAATTCGTTCGAATTAATTTAGAATGATTTAATGACTAGAAGACACTTAGTGACATGACCTGAAGGCTAAACAAATGCATTGTTGCCTTCAATGGATCAACTGCAAGTTATGCACGAAAGTCAAGTTTAAAGGCCGAATTTCCTTCGAAGTGATTAAGAAAGATTTAATGACTAAAAGAGACGCAAAAATATGACTTTAAGGCTAAAAAATGCATAGTTGCCATCAATAGATCAATTGCAAGTTATGCATGAAAGTCGCGTTTTAAAAGCAAAAAGAGAATTGGTTCGAAGTGCCTTCAACCAATTTAATGGTTGAAAAGACTGAGTGATATGCTTTTTAATGGTAAAATAATTCATTCTTGTCTTCAATAGATTAATTACAAGTTTTGTAGGAAAATAATGTTTGAAGGGTGAAAATAGAATTCGTTCGAATTAATTTAGAATGATTTAATGACTAGAAGGGACTCAGTGACATGACTTTAAGGCTAAAAAAATGCATTGTTGCCTTCAATAGATCAACTGCAAGTTACGCACGAAAGTCATGTTTAAAGGCTGAATTTCGTTCGAAGTGATTTAGAATGATTTACTGACTAAATGAGACGCAAAAATATGACTTTAAGGCTAAAAAATGCATAGTTTCCATCAATAGATCAATTGCAGGTTATGCACGAAAGTTGCGTTTTAAATGCAAAAACAGAATTGGTTCGAAGTCCCCTCAAACAATTTAATGATTGAAAAGACTGAGTGATATGCTTTTTAATGGTAAAATAATTCATTGTTGTCTTGAATAGATTAATTACAAGTTATGTAAGAAAATAATGTTTGAAGGGTAAAAATAGAATTCGTTCGAATTAATTTAGAATTATTTAATGACTAGAAGAGACTCAGCGACATGACTTTAAGGCTAAACAAATGCATTGTTGCCTTCAATAGATCAACTGCAAGTTATGCGCGAAAGTGAAGTTTAAAGGCCGAATTTCCTTCGAAGTGATTAAGAAAGATTTAATGACTAAAAGAGACGCAAAAATATGACTTTATGGCTAAAAAATGCATAGTTGCCATCAATAGATCAATTGCAAGTTATGCATAAAAGTCGCGTTTTAAATGCAAAAAGAGAATTGGTTCGAAGTGCCTTCAAACAATTTAATGGTCGAAAAGACTGAGTGATATGCTTTTTAATGGTAAGATAATTCATTGTTGTCTTGAATAGATTAATTACAAGTTATGTAAGAAAATAATGTTTGAAGGGTAAAAATAGAATTCGTTCGAATTAATTTAGAATGATTTAATGACTAGAAGGCACTTAGTGACATGACTTGAAGGCTAAACAAATGCATTGTTGCCTTCAATGGATCAACTGCAAGTTATGCACGAAAGTCAAGTTTAAAGGCCGAATTTCCTTCGAAGTGATTAAAAAAGATTTAATGACTAAAAGAGACGCAAAAATATGACTTTAAGGCTAAAAAATGCATAGTTGCCATCAATAGATCAATTGCAAGTTATGCATGAAAGTCGCGTTTTAAAAGCAAAAAGAGAATTGGTTCGAAGTGCCTTCAACCAATTTAATGGTTGAAAAGACTGAGTGATATGCTTTTTAATGGTAAAATAATTCATTCTTGTCTTCAATAGATTAATTACAAGTTTTGTAGGAAAATAATGTTTGAAGGGTGAAAATAGAATTCGTTCGAATTAATTTAGAATGATTTAATGACTAGAAGGGACTCAGTGACATGACTTTAAGGCTAAAAAAATGCATTGTTGCCTTCAATAGATCAACTGCAAGTTACGCACGAAAGTCATGTTTAAAGGCTGAATTTCGTTCGAAGTGATTTAGAATGATTTACTGACTAAATGAGACGCAAAAATATGACTTTAAGGCTAAAAAATGCATAGTTGCCATCAATAGATCAATTGCAGGTTATGCACGAAAGTTGCGTTTTAAATGTAAAAACAGAATTGGTTCGAAGTCCCCTCAAACAATTTAATGATTGAAAAGACTGAGTGATATGCTTTTTAATGGTAAAATAATTCATTGTTGTCTTGAATAGATTAATTACAAGTTATGTAAGAAAATAATGTTTGAAGGGCAAAAATAGAATTCGTTCGAATTCATTTAGAATGATTTAATGACTAAAAGAGACTCAGTGACATGACCTTAAGGCTAAACAAATGCATTGTTGCCTTCAAAAGATCAACTGCAAGTTACGCACGAAAGTCATGTTTAAAGGCTGAATTTCGTTCGAAGTGATTAAGAAAGATTTAATGACTAAAAGAGACGCAATAATATGACTTTAAGCCTAAAAATTGAATAGTTGCCTTCAATAGAACAAGTGCAAGTTATGCATGAAAGTCGTGTTTTAAATACAAAAAGAGAATTGGTTCGAAGTGCCTTCAAACAATTTAATGATTGAAAAGACTGAGTGATATGCTTTTAATGCTAAAATAATGCATTGTTTTCTTCAATAGATTAATTACAAGTTATGTAAGAAAATAATGTTTGAAGGGCGAAAATTGAATTTGTTCGAATTAATTTAGAATGATTTAATGACTAGAAGAGAGTCAGTGACATGACTTTAAGGCTAAACAAATGCATTGTTGCCTTCAATAGATCATCTGCAAGTTATGCACTAAAGTCATGTTTATAGGCCGAATTTCGTTCGAAGTGATTTAGAATGATTTCCTGACTAAAAGAGACGCAAAAATATGACTTTAAGGCTAAAAAATGCATAGTTGCCATCAATAGATCAATTGCAAGTTATGCATGAAAGTCGCGTTTTAAATACAACAGAAGAATTGGTTCGAAGTGCCTTCAAACAATTTAATTGTTGAAAAGACTGAGTGATATTCTTTTTAATGGTAAAATAATTCATTGTTGTGTTCAATAGATTAATTACAAGTTCTGTAAGAAAATAATGTTTGAAGGGCAAAAATAGAATTCGTTCGAATTCATTTAGAATGATTTAATGACTAGAGGAGACTCAGTGACATGACCTTAAGGCTAAACAAATGCATTGTTGCCTTTAATAGATCAACTGCAAGTTACGCACGAAAGCCATGTTTAAAGGCTGAATGTCGTTCGAAGTGATTAAGAAAGATTTACTGACTAAAAGAGACACAATAATATGATTTTAAGGCTAAAAATTGAATACTTTCCATCAATAGATCAAGTGCAAGTTATGCATGAAAGTCGTGTTTTAAATACAAAAATAGAATTGTGTCCAAGTGCCTTCAAACAATTTAATGATTGAAAAGACTGAGTAATATGCTTTTTAATGCTAAAATAATGCATTGTTGTCTTCAATAGATTAATTACAAGTTATGTAAGAAATTAATGTTTGAAGGGCGAAAATTGAATTCGTTCGAATTAATTTAGAATGATTTAATGACTAGAAGAGACTCAGTGACATGACTTTAAGGCTAAACAAATGCATTGTTGCCTTTAATAGATCAACTGCAAGTTATGCACGAAAGTCATGTTTAAAGGCCGAATTTCGTTCGAAGTGATTTAGAATGATTTACTGACTAAAAGAGACGCAATAATATGACTTTAAGGCTAAAAATTGAATAGTTTCCATCAATAGATCAAGTGCAAGTTATGCATGAAAGTCGTGTTTTAAATACAAAAATAGAATTTGGTCGAAGTGCATTCAAACAATTTAATGATTGAAAAGACTGAGTAATATGCTTTTTAATGCTAAAATAATGCATTGTTGTCTTCAATAGATTAATTACAAGTTATGTAAGAAAATAATGTTTGAAGGGCGAAAATTGAATTTGTTCGAATTAATTTAGAATGATTTAATGACTAGAAGAGACTCGGTGACATGACTTTAAGGCTAAACAAATGCATTGTTGCCTTCAATAGATCAACTGCAAGTTATGCACGAAAGTCATGTTTAAAGGCCGAATTTCGTTCGAAGTGATTTAGAATGATTTACTGACTAAAAGAGACGCAAAAATATGACTTTAAGGCTAAAAAATGCATAGTTGCCATCAATAGATCAATTGCAAGTTATGCATGAAAGTCGCGTTTTAAAACCAAAAAGAGAATTGGTTAGAAGTGCCTTCAAACAATTTCATGGTTGAAAAGACTGAGTGATACTCTTTTTAATGGTAAAATAATTCATTGTTGTGTTCAATAGATTAATTACAAGTTCTGTAAGAAAATAATGTTTGAAGGGCAAAAATAGAATTCGTTCGAATTCATTTAGAATGATTTAATGACTAAAAGAGACTCAGTGACATGACCTTAAGGCTAAACAAATGCATTGTTGCCTTCAAAAGATCAACTGCAAGTTACGCACGAAAGTCATGTTTAAAGGCTGAATTTCGTTCGAAGTGATTAAGAAAGATTTAATGACTAAAAGAGATGCAATAATATGACTTTAAGGCTAAAAATTGAATAGTTGCCTTCAATAGAACAAGTGCAAGTTATGCATGAAAGTCGTGTTTTAAATACAAAAATAGAATTGGGTCGAAGTGCCTTCAAACAATTTAATGATTGAAAAGACTGAGTGATATGCTTTTTAATGCTAAAATAATTCATTGTTGTCTTGAATAGATTAATTACAAGTTATGTAACAAAATAATGTTTGAAGGGCGAAAATAGAATTCGTTCGAATTAATTTTGAATGATTTAATGACTAGAAGAGACTCAGTGACATGACTTTAAGGCTAAACAAATGCATTGTTGCCTTCAATAGATCAACTGCAAGTTATGCACGAAAGTCATGTTTAAAGGCCGAATTGCGTTCGAAGTGATTTAGAATGATTTACTGACTAAAAGAGACGAAAAAATATGACTTTAAGGCTAAAAAATGCATAGTTGCCATTAATAGATCAATTGCAAGTTATGCATGAAAGTCGCGTTTGAAAAGCAAAAATAGAATTGGTTCGTAGTGCCTTCAAACAATTTAATGGTTGAAAAGACTGAGTGATATGTTTTTTAATGGTAAAATAATACATTGTTGTCTTCCGTAGATTAATTACAAGTTATGTAAGAAAAAATGTTTGAAGGGCAAAAATAGAATTCGTTCAAATTAATTTAGAATGATGTGGTGACTAGAAGAGACTCAGTGACATTACTTTAATGCTAAAAAAATGCATTGTTTCCTTCAATAGATCAACTGCAAGTTATGCACGAAAGTCATGTTTAAAGGCTGAATTTCGTTCGATGTGATTTAGAATGATTTACTGACTAAAAGAGATGAAAAAACATGATTTTAAGGCTAAAAAAATGCATAGTTGCCATCAATAGATCAATTTCAAGTTATGCATGAAAGTCGCGTTTTAAATGCAAAAAGAGAATTGGTTCGAAGTGCCTTCAAAAAATTTCATGATTGAAAAGACTGAGTGATATGCTTTTTAATGCTAAAATAATGCATTGTTGTCTTCCGTAGATTAATTAAAAGTTATGGAAGAAAATAATCTTTGAAGGGCGAAAATCGAATTCGTTCGAATTAATTTAGAATGATTTAATGACTAGAAGGGACTCAGTGACATGACTTTAAGGCTAAACAAATGCATTGTTGCCTTCAATAGATCATCTGCAAGTTATGCACTAAAGTCATGTTTAAAGGCCGAATTTCGTTCCAAGTGATTTAGAATGATTTACTGACTAAAAGAGACGCAAAAATATGACTTTAAGGCTAAAAAATGCATAGTTGCCTTCAATAGAACAAGTGCAAGTTATGCATGAAAGTCGTGTTTTAAATACAAAAAGAGAATTGATTCGAAGTGCCTTCAAACAATTTAATGATTGAAAAGATTGAGTGATATGCTTTTAATGCTAAAATAATGCATTGTTGTCTTCAATAGATTAATTACAAGTTATGTAAGAAAATAATGTTTGAAGGGCGAAAATTGAATTTGTTCCAATTAATTTAGAATGATTTAATGACTAGAAGAGACTCAGTGACATGACTTTAAGGCTAAACAAATGCATTGTTGCCTTCAATAGATCAACTGCAAGTTATGCACGAAAGTCATGTTTAAAGGCCGAATTGCGTTCGAAGTGATTTAGAATGATTTACTGACTAAAAGAGACGAAAAAATATGACTTTAAGGCTAAAAAATGCATAGTTGCCATTAATAGATCAATTGCAAGTTATGCATGAAAGTCGCGTTTGAAAAGCAAAAAGAGAATTGGTTCGTAGTGCCTTCAAACAATTTAATGGTTGAAAAGACTGAGTGATATGTTTTTTAATGGTAAAATAATACATTGTTGTCTTCCGTAGATTAATTACAAGTTATGTAAGAAAAAATGTTTGAAGGGCAAAAATAGAATTCGTTCAAATTAATTTAGAATGATGTGGTGACTAGAAGAGACTCAGTGACATTACTTTAAGGCTAAAAAAATGCATTGTTTCCTTCAATAGATCAACTGCAAGTTATGCACGAAAGTCATGTTTAAAGGCTGAATTTCGTTCGATGTGATTTAGAATGATTTACTGACTAAAAGAGATGAAAAAACATGATTTTAAGGCTAAAAAAATGCATAGTTGCCATCAATAGATCAATTTCAAGTTATGCATGAAAGTCGCGTTTTAAATGCAAAAAGAGAATTGGTTCGAAGTGCCTTCAAAAAATTTCATGATTGAAAAGACTGAGTGATATGCTTTTTAATGCTAAAATAATGCATTGTTGTCTTCAATAGATTAATTAAAAGTTATGGAAGAAAATAATGTTTGAAGGGCGAAAATTGAATTTGTTCGAATTAATTTAGAATGATTTAATGACTAGAAGAGACTCGGTGACATGACTTTAAGGCTAAACAAATGCATTGTTGCCTTCAATAGATCAACTGCAAGTTATGCACGAAAGTCATGTTTAAAGGCCGAATTTCGTTCGAAGTGATTTAGAATGATTTACTGACTAAAAGAGACGCAAAAATATGACTTTAAGGCTAAAAAATGCATAGTTGCCATCAATAGATCAATTGCAAGTTATGCATGAAAGTCGCGTTTTAAAACCAAAAAGAGAATTGGTTCGAAGTGCCTTCAAACAATTTCATGGTTGAAAAGACTGAGCGATACTCTTTTTAATGGTAAAATAATTCATTGTTGTGTTCAATAGATTAATTACAAGTTATGTAAGAAAATAATGTTTGAAGGGCAAAAATAGAATTCGTTCGAATTCATTTAGAATGATTTAATGACTAAAAGAGACTCAGTGACATGACCTTAAGGCTAAACAAATGCATTGTTGCCTTCAAAAGATCAATTGCAAGTTACGCACGAAAGTCATGTTTAAAGGCCGAATTTCGTTCCAAGTGATTTAGAATGATTTACTGACTAAAAGAGACGCAAAAATATGACTTTAAGGCTAAAAAATGCATAGTTGCCATTAATAGATCAATTGCAAGTTATGCATGAAAGTCGCGTTTGAAAAGCAAAAAGAGAATTGGTTCGTAGTGCCTTCAAACAATTTAATGGTTGAAAAGACTGAGTGATATGTTTTTTAATGGCAAAATAATACATTGTTGTCTTCCGTAGATTAATTACAAGTTGTGTAAGAAAATAATGTTTGAAGGGCAAAAATCGAATTCGTTCGAATTAATTTAGAATGATTTAATGACTAGAAGAGACTCAGTGACATGACTTTAAGGCTAAACAAATGCATTGTTGCCTTCAAAAGATCAACTGCAAGTTACGCACGAAAGTCATGTTTAAAGGCTGAATTTCGTTCGAAGTGATTAAGAAAGATTTAATGACTAAAAGAGACGCAATAATATGACTTTAAGGCTAAAAATTGAATAGTTGCCTTCAATAGAACAAGTGCAAGTTATGCATGAAAGTCGTGTTTTAAATACAAAAAGAGAATTGGTTCGAAGTGCCTTCAAACAATTTAATGATTGAAAAGACTGAGTGATATTCTTTTAATGCTAAAATAATGCATTGTTGTCTTCAATAGATTAATTACAAGTTATGTAAGAAAATAATGTTTGAAGGGCGAAAATTGAATTTGTTCCAATTAATTTAGAATGATTTAATGACTAGAAGAGAGTCAGTGACATGACTTTAAGGCTAAACAAATGCATTGTTGCCTTCAATAGATCATCTGCAAGTTATGCACTAAAGTCATGTTTAAAGGCCGAATTTCGTTCGAAGTGATTTAGAATGATTTCCTGACTAAAAGAGACGCAAAAATATGACTTTAAGGCTAAAAAATGCATAGTTGCCATCAATAGATCAATTGCAAGTTATGCATGAAAGTCGCGTTTTAAATGCAACAGAAGAATTGGTTCGAAGTGCCTTCAAACAATTTAATTGTTGAAAAGACTGAGTGATATTCTTTTTAATGGTAAAATAATTCATTGTTGTGTTCAATAGATTAATTACAAGTTCTGTAAGAAAATAATGTTTGAAGGGCAAAAATAGAATTCGTTCGAATTCATTTAGAATGATTTAATGACTAGAAGAGAGTCAGTGACATGACTTTAAGGCTAAACAAATGCATTGTTGCCTTCAATAGATCATCTGCAAGTTATGCACTAAAGTCATGTTTAAAGGCCGAATTTCGTTCGAAGTGATTTAGAATGATTTCCTGACTAAAAGAGACGCAAAAATATGACTTTAAGGCTAAAAAATGCATAGTTGCCATCAATAGATCAATTGCAAGTTATGCATGAAAGTCGCGTTTTAAATGCAACAGAAGAATTGGTTCGAAGTGCCTTCAAACAATTTAATTGTTGAAAAGACTGAGTGATATTCTTTTTAATGGTAAAATAATTCATTGTTGTGTTCAATAGATTAATTACAAGTTCTGTAAGAAAATAATGTTTGAAGGGCAAAAATAGAATTCGTTCGAATTCATTTAGAATGATTTAATGACTAGAAGAGACTCAGTGACATGACCTTAAGGCTAAACAAATGCATTGTTGCCTTCAATAGATCAACTGCAAGTTACGCACGAAAGCCATGTTTAAAGGCTGAATGTCGTTCGAAGTGATTAAGAAAGATTTACTGACTAAAAGAGACGCAATAATATGATTTTAAGGCTAAAAATTGAATAGTTTCCATCAATAGATCAAGTGCAAGTTATGCATGAAAGTCGTGTTTTAAATACAAAAATAGAATTTGGTCCAAGTGCCTTCAAACAATTTAATGATTGAAAAGACTGAGTAATATGCTTTTTAATGCTAAAATAATGCATTGTTGTCTTCAATAGATTAATTACAAGTTATGTAAGAAAATAATGTTTGAAGGGCGAAAATTGAATTCGTTCGAATTAATTTAGAATGATTTAATGACTAGAAGAGACTCAGTGACATGACTTTAAGGCTAAACAAATGCATTGTTGCCTTCAATAGATCAACTGCAAGTTATGCACGAAAGTCATGTTTAAAGGCCGAATTTCGTTCGAAGTGATTTAGAATGATTTACTGACTAAAAGAGACGCAATAATATGACTTTAAGGCTAAAAATTGAATAGTTTCCATCAATAGATCAAGTGAAAGTTATGCATGAAAGTCGTGTTTTAAATACAAAAATAGAATTTGGTCGAAGTGCCTTCAAACAATTTAATGATTGAAAAGACTGAGTAATATGCTTTTTAATGCTAAAATAATGCATTGTTGTCTTCAATAGATTAATTACAAGTTATGTAAGAAAATAATGTTTGAAGGGCGAAAATTGAATTTGTTCGAATTAATTTAGAATGATTTAATGACTAGAAGAGACTCGGTGACATGACTTTAAGGCTAAACAAATGCATTGTTGCCTTCAATAGATCAACTGCAAGTTATGCACGAAAGTCATGTTTAAAGGCCGAATTTCGTTCGAAGTGATTTAGAATGATTTACTGACTAAAAGAGACGCAAAAATATGACTTTAAGGCTAAAAAATGCATAGTTGCCATCAATAGATCAATTGCAAGTTATGCATGAAAGTCGCGTTTTAAAACCAAAAAGAGAATTGGTTCGAAGTGCCTTCAAACAATTTCATGGTTGAAAAGACTGAGTGATACTCTTTTTAATGGTAAAATAATTCATTGTTGTGTTCAATAGATTAATTACAAGTTATGTAAGAAAATAATGTTTGAAGGGCAAAAATAGAATTCGTTCGAATTCATTTAGAATGATTTAATGACTAAAAGAGACTCAGTGACATGACCTTAAGGCTAAACAAATGCATTGTTGCCTTTAAAAGATCAACTGCAAGTTACGCACGAAAGTCATGTTTAAAGGCCGAATTTCGTTCCAAGTGATTTAGAATGATTTACTGACTAAAAGAGACGCAAAAATATGACTTTAAGGCTAAAAAATGCATAGTTGCCAGCAACAGATCAATTGCAAGTTATGCATGAAAGTCGCGTTTGAAAAGCAAAAAGAGAATTGGTTCGTAGTGCCTTCAAACAATTTAATTGTTGAAAAGACTGAGTGATATGTTTTTTAATGGCAAAATAATACATTGTTGTCTTCCGTAGATTAATTACAAGTTGTGTAAGAAAATAATGTTTGAAGGGCAAAAATCGAATTCGTTCGAATTAATTTAGAATGATTTAATGACTAGAAGAGACTCAGTGACATGACTTTAAGGCTAAACAAATGCATTGTTGCCTTCAAAAGATCAACTGCAAGTTACGCACGAAAGTCATGTTTAAAGGCTGAATTTCGTTCGAAGTGATTAAGAAAGATTTAATGACTAAAAGAGACGCAATAATATGACTTTAAGGCTAAAAATTGAATAGTTGCCTTCAATAGAACAAGTGCAAGTTATGCATGAAAGTCGTGTTTTAAATACAAAAAGAGAATTGGTTCGAAGTGCCTTCAAACAATTTAATGATTGAAAAGACTGAGTGATATGCTTTTAATGCTAAAATAATGCATTGTTGTCTTCAATAGATTAATTACAGGTTATGTAAGAAAATAATGTTTGAAGGGCGAAAATTGAATTTGTTCCAATTAATTTAGAATGATTTAATGACTAGAAGAGAGTCAGTGACATGACTTTAAGGCTAAACAAATGCATTGTTGCCTTCAATAGATCATCTGCAAGTTATGCACTAAAGTCATGTTTAAAGGCCGAATTTCGTTCGAAGTGATTTAGAATGATTTCCTGACTAAAAGAGACGCAAAAATATGACTTTAAGGCTAAAAAATGCATAGTTGCCATCAATAGATCAATTGCAAGTTATGCATGAAAGTCGCGTTTTAAATGCAACAGAAGAATTGGTTCGAAGTGCCTTCAAACAATTTAATTGTTGAAAAGACTGAGTGATATTCTTTTTAATGGTAAAATAATTCATTGTTGTGTTCAATAGATTAATTACAAGTTCTGTAAGAAAATAATGTTTGAAGGGCAAAAATAGAATTCGTTCGAATTCATTTAGAATGATTTAATGACTAGAAGAGACTCAGTGACATGACCTTAAGGCTAAACAAATGCATTGTTGCCTTCAATAGATCAACTGCAAGTTACGCACGAAAGCCATGTTCAAAGGCTGAATGTCGTTCGAAGTGATTAAGAAAGATTTACTGACTAAAAGAGACGCAATAATATGATTTTAAGGCTAAAAATTGAATAGTTTCCATCAATAGATCAAGTGCAAGTTATGCATGAAAGTCGTGTTTTAAATACAAAAATAGAATTTGGTCCAAGTGCCTTCAAACAATTTAATGATTGAAAAGACTGAGTAATATGCTTTTTAATGCTAAAATAATGCATTGTTGTCTTCAATAGATTAATTACAAGTTATGTAAGAAAATAATGTTTGAAGGGCGAAAATTGAATTCGTTCGAATTAATTTAGAATGATTTAATGACTAGAAGAGACTCAGTGACATGACTTTAAGGCTAAACAAATGCATTGTTGCCTTCAATAGATCAACTGCAAGTTATGCACGAAAGTCATGTTTAAAGGCCGAATTTCGTTCGAAGTGATTTAGAATGATTTACTGACTAAAAGAGACGCAATAATATGACTTTAAGGCTAAAAATTGAATAGTTTCCATCAATAGATCAAGTGCAAGTTATGCATGAAAGTCGTGTTTTAAATACAAAAATAGAATTTGGTCGAAGTGCCTTCAAACAATTTAATGATTGAAAAGACTGAGTAATATGCTTTTTAATGCTAAAATAATGCATTGTTGTCTTCAATAGATTAATTACAAGTTATGTAAGAAAATAATGTTTGAAGGGCGAAAATTGAATTTGTTCGAATTAATTTAGAATGATTTAATGACTAGAAGAGACTCGGTGACATGACTTTAAGGCTAAACAAATGCATTGTTGCCTTCAATAGATCAACTGCAAGTTATGCACGAAAGTCATGTTTAAAGGCCGAATTTCGTTCGAAGTGATTTAAAATGATTTACTGACTAAAAGAGACGCAAAAATATGACTTTAAGGCTAAAAAATGCATAGTTGCCATCAATAGATCAATTGCAAGTTATGCATGAAAGTCGCGTTTTAAAACCAAAAAGAGAATTGGTTCGAAGTGCCTTCAAACAATTTAATGGTTGAAAAGACTGAGTGATACTCTTTTTAATGGTAAAATAATTCATTGTTGTGTTGAATAGATTAATTACAAGTTATGTAAGAAAATAATGTTTGAAGGGCAAAAATAGAATTCGTTCGAATTCATTTAGAATGATTTAATGACTAAAAGAGACTCAGTGACATGACCTTAAGGCTAAACAAATGCATTGTTGCCTTCAAAAGATCAACTGCAAGTTACGCACGAAAGTCATGTTTAAAGGCTGAATTTCGTTCGAAGTGATTAAGAAAGATTTAATGACTAAAAGAGATGCAATAATATGACTTTAAGGCTAAAAATTGAATAGTTGCCTTCAATAGAACAAGTGCAAGTTATGCATGAAAGTCGTGTTTTAAATACAAAAATAGAATTGGGTCGAAGTGCCTTCAAACAATTTAATGATTGAAAAGACTGAGTGATATGCTTTTTAATGCTAAAATAATTCATTGTTGTCTTGAATAGATTAATTACAAGTTATGTAAGAAAATAATGTTTGAAGGGCGAAAATAGAATTCGTTCTAATTAATTTAGAATGATTTAATGACTAGAAGAGACTCAGTGACATGACTTTAAGGCTAAACAAATGCATTGTTGCCTTCAATAGATCAACTGCAAGTTATGCACGAAAGTCATGTTTAAAGGCCGAATTTCGTTCGAAGTGATTTAGAATGATTTACTGACTAAAAGAGACGAAAAAATATGACTTTAAGGCTAAAAAATGCATAGTTGCCATTAATAGATCAATTGCAAGTTATGCATGAAAGTCGCGTTTGAAAAGCAAAAAGAGAATTGGTTCGTAGTGCCTTCAAACAATTTAATGGTTGAAAAGACTGAGTGATATGTTTTTTAATGGTAAAATAATACATTGTTGTCTTCCGTAGATTAATTACAAGTTATGTAAGAAAAAATGTTTGAAGGGCAAAAATAGAATTCGTTCAAATTAATTTAGAATGATGTAGTGACTAGAATAGACTCAGTGACATGACTTTAAGGCTAAAAAAATGCATTGTTTCCTTCAATAGATCAACTGCAAGTTATGCACGAAAGTCATGTTTAAAGGCTGAATTTCGTTCGATGTGATTTAGAATGATTTACTGACTAAAAGAGATGAAAAAACATGATTTTAAGGCTAAAAAAATGCATAGTTGCCATCAATAGATCAATTTCAAGTTATGCATGAAAGTCGCGTTTTAAATGCAAAAAGAGAATTGGTTCGAAGTGCCTTCAAAAAATTTCATGATTGAAAAGACTGAGTGATATGCTTTTTAATGCTAAAATAATGCATTGTTGTCTTCAATAGATTAATTAAAAGTTATGGAAGAAAATAATGTTTGAAGGGCGAAAATTGAATTTGTTCGAATTAATTTAGAATGATTTAATGACTAGAAGAGACTCGGTGACATGACTTTAAGGCTAAACAAATGCATTGTTGCCTTCAATAGATCAACTGCAAGTTATGCACGAAAGTCATGTTTAAAGGCCGAATTTCGTTCGAAGTGATTTAGAATGATTTACTGACTAAAAGAGACGCAAAAATATGACTTTAAGGCTAAAAAATGCATAGTTGCCATCAATAGATCAATTGCAAGTTATGCATGAAAGTCGCGTTTGAAAACCAAAAAGAGAATTGGTTCGAAGTGCCTTCAAACAATTTCATGGTTGAAAAGACTGAGTGATACTCTTTTTAATGGTAAAATAATTCATTGTTGTGTTCAATAGATTAATTACAAGTTATGTAAGAAAATAATGTTTGAAGGGCAAAAATAGAATTCGTTCGAATTCATTTAGAATGATTTAATGACTAAAAGAGACTCAGTGACATGACCTTAAGGCTAAACAAATGCATTGTTGCCTTCAAAAGATCAACTGCAAGTTACGCACGAAAGTCATGTTTAAAGGCCGAATTTCGTTCCAAGTGATTTAGAATGATTTACTGACTAAAAGAGACGCAAAAATATGACTTTAAGGCTAAAAAATGCATAGTTGCCAGCAACAGATCAATTGCAAGTTATGCATGAAAGTCGCGTTTGAAAAGCAAAAAGAGAATTGGTTCGTAGTGCCTTCAAACAATTTAATGGTTGAAAAGACTGAGTGATATGTTTTTTAATGGCAAAATAATACATTGTTGTCTTCCGTAGATTAATTACAAGTTGTGTAAGAAAATAATGTTTGAAGGGCAAAAATCGAATTCGTTCGAATTAATTTAGAATGATTTAATGACTAGAAGAGACTCAGTGACATGACTTTAAGGCTAAACAAATGCATTGTTGCCTTCAATAGATCAACTGCAGGTTATGCACGAAAGTCATGTTTAAAGGCCGAATTGCGTTCGAAGTGATTTAGAATGATTTACTGACTAAAAGAGACGAAAAAATATGACTTTAAGGCTAAAAAATGCATAGTTGCCATTAATAGATCAATTGCAAGTTATGCATGAAAGTCGCGTTTGAAAAGCAAAAAGAGAATTGGTTCGTAGTGCCTTCAAACAATTTAATGGTTGAAAAGACTGAGTGATATGTTTTTTAATGGTAAAATAATACATTGTTGTCTTCCGTAGATTAATTACAAGTTATGTAAGAAAAAATGTTTGAAGGGCAAAAATAGAATTCGTTCAAATTAATTTAGAATGATGTAGTGACTAGAATAGACTCAGTGACATTACTTTAAGGCTAAAAAAATGCATTGTTTCCTTCAATAGATCAACTGCAAGTTATGCACGAAAGTCATGTTTAAAGGCTGAATTTCGTTCGATGTGATTTAGAATGATTTACTGACTAAAAGAGATGAAAAAACATGATTTTAAGGCTAAAAAAATGCATAGTTGCCATCAATAGATCAATTTCAAGTTATGCATGAAAGTCGCGTTTTAAATGCAAAAAGAGAATTGGTTCGAAGTGCCTTCAAAAAATTTCATGATTGAAAAGACTGAGTGATATGCTTTTTAATGCTAAAATAATGCATTGTTGTCTTCAATAGATTAATTAAAAGTTATGGAAGAAAATAATCTTTGAAGGGTGAAAATAAATTTTGTTCGAATTAATTTAGAATGATTTAATGACTAGAAGGGACTCAATGACATGACTTTAAGGCTAAACAAATGCATTGTTGCCTTCAATAGATCATCTGCAAGTTATGCACTAAAGTCATGTTTAAAGGCCGAATTTCGTTCCAAGTGATTTAGAATGATTTACTGACTAAAAGAGATGAAAAAACATGATTTTAAGGCTAAAAAAATGCATAGTTGCCATCAATAGATCAATTGCAAGTTATGCATGAAAGTCGCGTTTTAAATGCAACAAGAGAATTGGTTCGAAGTGCCTTCAAACAATTTAATGGTTGAAAAGACTGAGTGATATTCTTTTTAATGGTAAAATAATTCATTGTTGTGTTCAATAAATTAATTACAAGTTCTGTAAGAAAATAATGTTTGAAGGGCAAAAATAGAATTCGTTCGAATTCATTTAGAATGATTTAATGACTAGAAGAGACTCAGTGACATGACCTTAAGGCTAAACAAATGCATTGTTGCCTTCAATAGATCAACGGCAAGTTACGCACGAAATGCATGTTTAAACGCTGAATTTCGTTCGAAGTGATTTAGAATGATTTACTGACTAAAAGAGACGCAAAAATATGACTTTAAGGCTAAAAAATGCATAGTTGCCATCAATAGATCAATTGCAAGTTATGCATGAAAGTCGCGTTTTAAATGCAAAAAGAGAATTGGTTGAAGTGCCTTCAAACAACTTAATGGTTGAAAAGACTGAGTGATATTCTTTTTAATGGTAAAATAATTCATTGTTGTGTTCAATAGATTAATTACAAGTTCTGTAAGAAAATAATGTTTGAAGGGCAAAAATAGAATTTGTTCGATATCATTTAGAATGATTTAATGACTAGAAGAGACTCAGTGACATGACTTTAAGGCTAAACAAATGCATTCTTGCCTTCAATAGATCAACTGCAAGTTATGCACGAAAGTCGTGTTCAAAGCCCGAATTTCGTTCGAAGTGATTCATAATGATTTACTAATAAAAAGAGACGCAAAAATATGACTTTAAGGCTAAAAAATGCATAGTTGCCATCAATAGATCAATTCCAAGTTATGCATGAGAGTCGCGTTTTAAATGCAAAAAGAGAATTGGTTCGAAGTGCCTTCAAACAATTTAATGGTCGAAAAGACTGAGTGATGTGCTTTTTAATGGTAAAATAATTCATTGTTGTCTTGAATAGATTAATTACAAGTTATGTAAGAAAATAATGTTTGAAGGGCAAAAATATAATTCGTTTGAATTAATTTAGAATGATTTAATGACTAGAAGAGACTCAGTGACATGACTTTAAGGCTAAACAAATGCATTGTTGCCTTCAATAGATCAACTGCAAGTTATGCACGAAAGTCAAGTTTAAAGGCCAAATTTCGTTCGAAGTGATTAAGAAAGATTTAATGACTAAAAGAGATGCAAAAATATGACTTTAAGGCAAAAAATTGAATAGTTGCCTTCAATAGATCAAGTGCAAGTTATGCATGAAAGTCGCGTTTTAAAAGCAAAAAGAGAATTGGTTCGAAGTGGCTTCAAACAATTTAATTGTTGAAAAGACTGAGTGATATTCTTTTTAATGGTAAAATAATTCATTGTTGTCTTCAATAGATTAATTACAAGTTATGTAAGAAAATAATGTTTGAAGGGCGAAAATAGAATTCGTTCTAATTAATTTAGAATGATTTAATGACTAGAAGAGACTCAGTGACATGACTTTAAGGCTAAACAAATGCATTGTTGCCTTCAATAGATCAACTGCAAGTTATGCACGAAAGTCATGTTTAAAGGCCGAATTTCGTTCGAAGTGATTTAGAATGATTTACTGACTAAAAGAGACGAAAAAATATGACTTTAAGGCTAAAAAATGCATAGTTGCCATTAATAGATCAATTGCAAGTTATGCATGAAAGTCGCGTTTGAAAAGCAAAAAGAGAATTGGTTCGTAGTGCCTTCAAACAATTTAATGGTTGAAAAGACTGAGTGATATGTTTTTTAATGGTAAAATAATACATTGTTGTCTTCCGTAGATTAATTACAAGTTATGTAAGAAAAAATGTTTGAAGGGCAAAAATAGAATTCGTTCAAATTAATTTAGAATGATGTAGTGACTAGAATAGACTCAGTGACATGACTTTAAGGCTAAAAAAATGCATTGTTTCCTTCAATAGATCAACTGCAAGTTATGCACGAAAGTCATGTTTAAAGGCTGAATTTCGTTCGATGTGATTTAGAATGATTTACTGACTAAAAGAGATGAAAAAACATGATTTTAAGGCTAAAAAAATGCATAGTTGCCATCAATAGATCAATTTCAAGTTATGCATGAAAGTCGCGTTTTAAATGCAAAAAGAGAATTGGTTCGAAGTGCCTTCAAAAAATTTCATGATTGAAAAGACTGAGTGATATGCTTTTTAATGCTAAAATAATGCATTGTTGTCTTCAATAGATTAATTAAAAGTTATGGAAGAAAATAATGTTTGAAGGGCGAAAATTGAATTTGTTCGAATTAATTTAGAATGATTTAATGACTAGAAGAGACTCGGTGACATGACTTTAAGGCTAAACAAATGCATTGTTGCCTTCAATAGATCAACTGCAAGTTATGCACGAAAGTCATGTTTAAAGGCCGAATTTCGTTCGAAGTGATTTAGAATGATTTACTGACTAAAAGAGACGCAAAAATATGACTTTAAGGCTAAAAAATGCATAGTTGCCATCAATAGATCAATTGCAAGTTATGCATGAAAGTCGCGTTTGAAAACCAAAAAGAGAATTGGTTCGAAGTGCCTTCAAACAATTTCATGGTTGAAAAGACTGAGTGATACTCTTTTTAATGGTAAAATAATTCATTGTTGTGTTCAATAGATTAATTACAAGTTATGTAAGAAAATAATGTTTGAAGGGCAAAAATAGAATTCGTTCGAATTCATTTAGAATGATTTAATGACTAAAAGAGACTCAGTGACATGACCTTAAGGCTAAACAAATGCATTGTTGCCTTCAAAAGATCAACTGCAAGTTACGCACGAAAGTCATGTTTAAAGGCCGAATTTCGTTCCAAGTGATTTAGAATGATTTACTGACTAAAAGAGACGCAAAAATATGACTTTAAGGCTAAAAAATGCATAGTTGCCAGCAACAGATCAATTGCAAGTTATGCATGAAAGTCGCGTTTGAAAAGCAAAAAGAGAATTGGTTCGTAGTGCCTTCAAACAATTTAATGGTTGAAAAGACTGAGTGATATGTTTTTTAATGGCAAAATAATACATTGTTGTCTTCCGTAGATTAATTACAAGTTGTGTAAGAAAATAATGTTTGAAGGGCAAAAATCGAATTCGTTCGAATTAATTTAGAATGATTTAATGACTAGAAGAGACTCAGTGACATGACTTTAAGGCTAAACAAATGCATTGTTGCCTTCAATAGATCAACTGCAGGTTATGCACGAAAGTCATGTTTAAAGGCCGAATTGCGTTCGAAGTGATTTAGAATGATTTACTGACTAAAAGAGACGAAAAAATATGACTTTAAGGCTAAAAAATGCATAGTTGCCATTAATAGATCAATTGCAAGTTATGCATGAAAGTCGCGTTTGAAAAGCAAAAAGAGAATTGGTTCGTAGTGCCTTCAAACAATTTAATGGTTGAAAAGACTGAGTGATATGTTTTTTAATGGTAAAATAATACATTGTTGTCTTCCGTAGATTAATTACAAGTTATGTAAGAAAAAATGTTTGAAGGGCAAAAATAGAATTCGTTCAAATTAATTTAGAATGATGTAGTGACTAGAATAGACTCAGTGACATTACTTTAAGGCTAAAAAAATGCATTGTTTCCTTCAATAGATCAACTGCAAGTTATGCACGAAAGTCATGTTTAAAGGCTGAATTTCGTTCGATGTGATTTAGAATGATTTACTGACTAAAAGAGATGAAAAAACATGATTTTAAGGCTAAAAAAATGCATAGTTGCCATCAATAGATCAATTTCAAGTTATGCATGAAAGTCGCGTTTTAAATGCAAAAAGAGAATTGGTTCGAAGTGCCTTCAAAAAATTTCATGATTGAAAAGACTGAGTGATATGCTTTTTAATGCTAAAATAATGCATTGTTGTCTTCAATAGATTAATTAAAAGTTATGGAAGAAAATAATCTTTGAAGGGTGAAAATAAATTTTGTTCGAATTAATTTAGAATGATTTAATGACTAGAAGGGACTCAATGACATGACTTTAAGGCTAAACAAATGCATTGTTGCCTTCAATAGATCATCTGCAAGTTATGCACTAAAGTCATGTTTAAAGGCCGAATTTCGTTCCAAGTGATTTAGAATGATTTACTGACTAAAAGAGATGAAAAAACATGATTTTAAGGCTAAAAAAATGCATAGTTGCCATCAATAGATCAATTGCAAGTTATGCATGAAAGTCGCGTTTTAAATGCAACAAGAGAATTGGTTCGAAGTGCCTTCAAACAATTTAATGGTTGAAAAGACTGAGTGATATTCTTTTTAATGGTAAAATAATTCATTGTTGTGTTCAATAAATTAATTACAAGTTCTGTAAGAAAATAATGTTTGAAGGGCAAAAATAGAATTCGTTCGAATTCATTTAGAATGATTTAATGACTAGAAGAGACTCAGTGACATGACCTTAAGGCTAAACAAATGCATTGTTGCCTTCAATAGATCAACGGCAAGTTACGCACGAAATGCATGTTTAAACGCTGAATTTCGTTCGAAGTGATTTAGAATGATTTACTGACTAAAAGAGACGCAAAAATATGACTTTAAGGCTAAAAAATGCATAGTTGCCATCAATAGATCAATTGCAAGTTATGCATGAAAGTCGCGTTTTAAATGCAAAAAGAGAATTGGTTGAAGTGCCTTCAAACAACTTAATGGTTGAAAAGACTGAGTGATATTCTTTTTAATGGTAAAATAATTCATTGTTGTGTTCAATAGATTAATTACAAGTTCTGTAAGAAAATAATGTTTGAAGGGCAAAAATAGAATTTGTTCGATATCATTTAGAATGATTTAATGACTAGAAGAGACTCAGTGACATGACTTTAAGGCTAAACAAATGCATTCTTGCCTTCAATAGATCAACTGCAAGTTATGCACGAAAGTCGTGTTCAAAGCCCGAATTTCGTTCGAAGTGATTCATAATGATTTACTAATAAAAAGAGACGCAAAAATATGACTTTAAGGCTAAAAAATGCATAGTTGCCATCAATAGATCAATTCCAAGTTATGCATGAGAGTCGCGTTTTAAATGCAAAAAGAGAATTGGTTCGAAGTGCCTTCAAACAATTTAATGGTCGAAAAGACTGAGTGATGTGCTTTTTAATGGTAAAATAATTCATTGTTGTCTTGAATAGATTAATTACAAGTTATGTAAGAAAATAATGTTTGAAGGGCAAAAATATAATTCGTTTGAATTAATTTAGAATGATTTAATGACTAGAAGAGACTCAGTGACATGACTTTAAGGCTAAACAAATGCATTGTTGCCTTCAATAGATCAACTGCAAGTTATGCACGAAAGTCAAGTTTAAAGGCCAAATTTCGTTCGAAGTGATTAAGAAAGATTTAATGACTAAAAGAGATGCAAAAATATGACTTTAAGGCTAAAAATTGAATAGTTGCCTTCAATAGATCAAGTGCAAGTTATGCATGAAAGTCGCGTTTTAAAAGCAAAAAGAGAATTGGTTCGAAGTGGCTTCAAACAATTTAATTGTTGAAAAGACTGAGTGATATTCTTTTTAATGGTAAAATAATTCATTGTTGTCTTCAATAGATTAATTACAAGTTATGTAAGAAAATAATGTTTGAAGGGCGAAAATAGAATTCGTTCTAATTAATTTAGAATGATTTAATGACTAGAAGAGACTCAGTGACATGACTTTAAGGCTAAACAAATGCATTGTTGCCTTCAATAGATCAACTGCAAGTTATGCACGAAAGTCATGTTTAAAGGCCGAATTTCGTTCGAAGTGATTTAGAATGATTTACTGACTAAAAGAGACGAAAAAATATGACTTTAAGGCTAAAAAATGCATAGTTGCCATTAATAGATCAATTGCAAGTTATGCATGAAAGTCGCGTTTGAAAAGCAAAAAGAGAATTGGTTCGTAGTGCCTTCAAACAATTTAATGGTTGAAAAGACTGAGTGATATGTTTTTTAATGGTAAAATAATACATTGTTGTCTTCCGTAGATTAATTACAAGTTATGTAAGAAAAAATGTTTGAAGGGCAAAAATAGAATTCGTTCAAATTAATTTAGAATGATGTAGTGACTAGAATAGACTCAGTGACATGACTTTAAGGCTAAAAAAATGCATTGTTTCCTTCAATAGATCAACTGCAAGTTATGCACGAAAGTCATGTTTAAAGGCTGAATTTCGTTCGATGTGATTTAGAATGATTTACTGACTAAAAGAGATGAAAAAACATGATTTTAAGGCTAAAAAAATGCATAGTTGCCATCAATAGATCAATTTCAAGTTATGCATGAAAGTCGCGTTTTAAATGCAAAAAGAGAATTGGTTCGAAGTGCCTTCAAAAAATTTCATGATTGAAAAGACTGAGTGATATGCTTTTTAATGCTAAAATAATGCATTGTTGTCTTCAATAGATTAATTAAAAGTTATGGAAGAAAATAATGTTTGAAGGGCGAAAATTGAATTTGTTCGAATTAATTTAGAATGATTTAATGACTAGAAGAGACTCGGTGACATGACTTTAAGGCTAAACAAATGCATTGTTGCCTTCAATAGATCAACTGCAAGTTATGCACGAAAGTCATGTTTAAAGGCCGAATTTCGTTCGAAGTGATTTAGAATGATTTACTGACTAAAAGAGACGCAAAAATATGACTTTAAGGCTAAAAAATGCATAGTTGCCATCAATAGATCAATTGCAAGTTATGCATGAAAGTCGCGTTTGAAAACCAAAAAGAGAATTGGTTCGAAGTGCCTTCAAACAATTTCATGGTTGAAAAGACTGAGTGATACTCTTTTTAATGGTAAAATAATTCATTGTTGTGTTCAATAGATTAATTACAAGTTATGTAAGAAAATAATGTTTGAAGGGCAAAAATAGAATTCGTTCGAATTCATTTAGAATGATTTAATGACTAAAAGAGACTCAGTGACATGACCTTAAGGCTAAACAAATGCATTGTTGCCTTCAAAAGATCAACTGCAAGTTACGCACGAAAGTCATGTTTAAAGGCCGAATTTCGTTCCAAGTGATTTAGAATGATTTACTGACTAAAAGAGACGCAAAAATATGACTTTAAGGCTAAAAAATGCATAGTTGCCAGCAACAGATCAATTGCAAGTTATGCATGAAAGTCGCGTTTGAAAAGCAAAAAGAGAATTGGTTCGTAGTGCCTTCAAACAATTTAATGGTTGAAAAGACTGAGTGATATGTTTTTTAATGGTAAAATAATACATTGTTGTCTTCCGTAGATTAATTACAAGTTGTGTAAGAAAATAATGTTTGAAGGGCAAAAATAGAATTCGTTCGAATTAATTTAGAATGATTTAATGACTAGAAGAGACTCAGTGACATGACTTTAAGGCTAAACAAATGCATTGTTGCCTTCAATAGATCAACTGCAGGTTATGCACGAAAGTCATGTTTAAAGGCCGAATTGCGTTCGAAGTGATTTAGAATGATTTACTGACTAAAAGAGACGAAAAAATATGACTTTAAGGCTAAAAAATGCATAGTTGCCATTAATAGATCAATTGCAAGTTATGCATGAAAGTCGCGTTTGAAAAGCAAAAGGAGAATTGGTTCGTAGTGCCTTCAAACAATTTAATGGTTGAAAAGACTGAGTGATATGTTTTTTAATGGTAAAATAATACATTGTTGTCTTCCGTAGATTAATTACAAGTTATGTAAGAAAAAATGTTTGAAGGGCAAAAATAGAATTCGTTCAAATTAATTTAGAATGATGTAGTGACTAGAATAGACTCAGTGACATTACTTTAAGGCTAAAAAAATGCATTGTTTCCTTCAATAGATCAACTGCAAGTTATGCACGAAAGTCATGTTTAAAGGCTGAATTTCGTTCGATGTGATTTAGAATGATTTACTGACTAAAAGAGATGAAAAAACATGATTTTAAGGCTAAAAAAATGCATAGTTGCCATCAATAGATCAATTTCAAGTTATGCATGAAAGTCGCGTTTTAAATGCAAAAAGAGAATTGGTTCGAAGTGCCTTCAAAAAATTTCATGATTGAAAAGACTGAGTGATATGCTTTTTAATGCTAAAATAATGCATTGTTGTCTTCAATAGATTAATTAAAAGTTATGGAAGAAAATAATCTTTGAAGGGTGAAAATAAATTTTGTTCGAATTAATTTAGAATGATTTAATGACTAGAAGGGACTCAATGACATGACTTTAAGGCTAAACAAATGCATTGTTGCCTTCAATAGATCATCTGCAAGTTATGCACTAAAGTCATGTTTAAAGGCCGAATTTCGTTCCAAGTGATTTAGAATGATTTACTGACTAAAAGAGATGAAAAAACATGATTTTAAGGCTAAAAAAATGCATAGTTGCCATCAATAGATCAATTGCAAGTTATGCATGAAAGTCGCGTTTTAAATGCAACAAGAGAATTGGTTCGAAGTGCCTTCAAACAATTTAATGGTTGAAAAGACTGAGTGATATTCTTTTTAATGGTAAAATAATTCATTGTTGTGTTCAATAAATTAATTACAAGTTCTGTAAGAAAATAATGTTTGAAGGGCAAAAATAGAATTCGTTCGAATTCATTTAGAATGATTTAATGACTAGAAGAGACTCAGTGACATGACCTTAAGGCTAAACAAATGCATTGTTGCCTTCAATAGATCAACGGCAAGTTACGCACGAAATGCATGTTTAAACGCTGAATTTCGTTCGAAGTGATTTAGAATGATTTACTGACTAAAAGAGACGCAAAAATATGACTTTAAGGCTAAAAAATGCATAGTTGCCATCAATAGATCAATTGCAAGTTATGCATGAAAGTCGCGTTTTAAATGCAAAAAGAGAATTGGTTGAAGTGCCTTCAAACAACTTAATGGTTGAAAAGACTGAGTGATATTCTTTTTAATGGTAAAATAATTCATTGTTGTGTTCAATAGATTAATTACAAGTTCTGTAAGAAAATAATGTTTGAAGGGCAAAAATAGAATTTGTTCGATATCATTTAGAATGATTTAATGACTAGAAGAGACTCAGTGACATGACTTTAAGGCTAAACAAATGCATTCTTGCCTTCAATAGATCAACTGCAAGTTATGCACGAAAGTCGTGTTCAAAGCCCGAATTTCGTTCGAAGTGATTCATAATGATTTACTAATAAAAAGAGACGCAAAAATATGACTTTAAGGCTAAAAAATGCATAGTTGCCATCAATAGATCAATTCCAAGTTATGCATGAGAGTCGCGTTTTAAATGCAAAAAGAGAATTGGTTCGAAGTGCCTTCAAACAATTTAATGGTCGAAAAGACTGAGTGATGTGCTTTTTAATGGTAAAATAATTCATTGTTGTCTTGAATAGATTAATTACAAGTTATGTAAGAAAATAATGTTTGAAGGGCAAAAATATAATTCGTTTGAATTAATTTAGAATGATTTAATGACTAGAAGAGACTCAGTGACATGACTTTAAGGCTAAACAAATGCATTGTTGCCTTCAATAGATCAACTGCAAGTTATGCACGAAAGTCAAGTTTAAAGGCCAAATTTCGTTCGAAGTGATTAAGAAAGATTTAATGACTAAAAGAGATGCAAAAATATGACTTTAAGGCTAAAAATTGAATAGTTGCCTTCAATAGATCAAGTGCAAGTTATGCATGAAAGTCGCGTTTTAAAAGCAAAAAGAGAATTGGTTCGAAGTGGCTTCAAACAATTTAATTGTTGAAAAGACTGAGTGATATTCTTTTTAATGGTAAAATAATTCATTGTTGTCTTCAATAGATTAATTACAAGTTATGTAAGAAAATAATGTTTGAAGGGCGAAAATAGAATTCGTTCTAATTAATTTAGAATGATTTAATGACTAGAAGAGACTCAGTGACATGACTTTAAGGCTAAACAAATGCATTGTTGCCTTCAATAGATCAACTGCAAGTTATGCACGAAAGTCATGTTTAAAGGCCGAATTTCGTTCGAAGTGATTTAGAATGATTTACTGACTAAAAGAGACGAAAAAATATGACTTTAAGGCTAAAAAATGCATAGTTGCCATTAATAGATCAATTGCAAGTTATGCATGAAAGTCGCGTTTGAAAAGCAAAAAGAGAATTGGTTCGTAGTGCCTTCAAACAATTTAATGGTTGAAAAGACTGAGTGATATGTTTTTTAATGGTAAAATAATACATTGTTGTCTTCCGTAGATTAATTACAAGTTATGTAAGAAAAAATGTTTGAAGGGCAAAAATAGAATTCGTTCAAATTAATTTAGAATGATGTAGTGACTAGAATAGACTCAGTGACATGACTTTAAGGCTAAAAAAATGCATTGTTTCCTTCAATAGATCAACTGCAAGTTATGCACGAAAGTCATGTTTAAAGGCTGAATTTCGTTCGATGTGATTTAGAATGATTTACTGACTAAAAGAGATGAAAAAACATGATTTTAAGGCTAAAAAAATGCATAGTTGCCATCAATAGATCAATTTCAAGTTATGCATGAAAGTCGCGTTTTAAATGCAAAAAGAGAATTGGTTCGAAGTGCCTTCAAAAAATTTCATGATTGAAAAGACTGAGTGATATGCTTTTTAATGCTAAAATAATGCATTGTTGTCTTCAATAGATTAATTAAAAGTTATGGAAGAAAATAATGTTTGAAGGGCGAAAATTGAATTTGTTCGAATTAATTTAGAATGATTTAATGACTAGAAGAGACTCGGTGACATGACTTTAAGGCTAAACAAATGCATTGTTGCCTTCAATAGATCAACTGCAAGTTATGCACGAAAGTCATGTTTAAAGGCCGAATTTCGTTCGAAGTGATTTAGAATGATTTACTGACTAAAAGAGACGCAAAAATATGACTTTAAGGCTAAAAAATGCATAGTTGCCATCAATAGATCAATTGCAAGTTATGCATGAAAGTCGCGTTTGAAAACCAAAAAGAGAATTGGTTCGAAGTGCCTTCAAACAATTTCATGGTTGAAAAGACTGAGTGATACTCTTTTTAATGGTAAAATAATTCATTGTTGTGTTCAATAGATTAATTACAAGTTATGTAAGAAAATAATGTTTGAAGGGCAAAAATAGAATTCGTTCGAATTCATTTAGAATGATTTAATGACTAAAAGAGACTCAGTGACATGACCTTAAGGCTAAACAAATGCATTGTTGCCTTCAAAAGATCAACTGCAAGTTACGCACGAAAGTCATGTTTAAAGGCCGAATTTCGTTCCAAGTGATTTAGAATGATTTACTGACTAAAAGAGACGCAAAAATATGACTTTAAGGCTAAAAAATGCATAGTTGCCAGCAACAGATCAATTGCAAGTTATGCATGAAAGTCGCGTTTGAAAAGCAAAAAGAGAATTGGTTCGTAGTGCCTTCAAACAATTTAATGGTTGAAAAGACTGAGTGATATGTTTTTTAATGGTAAAATAATACATTGTTGTCTTCCGTAGATTAATTACAAGTTGTGTAAGAAAATAATGTTTGAAGGGCAAAAATAGAATTCGTTCGAATTAATTTAGAATGATTTAATGACTAGAAGAGACTCAGTGACATGACTTTAAGGCTAAACAAATGCATTGTTGCCTTCAATAGATCAACTGCAGGTTATGCACGAAAGTCATGTTTAAAGGCCGAATTGCGTTCGAAGTGATTTAGAATGATTTACTGACTAAAAGAGACGAAAAAATATGACTTTAAGGCTAAAAAATGCATAGTTGCCATTAATAGATCAATTGCAAGTTATGCATGAAAGTCGCGTTTGAAAAGCAAAAGGAGAATTGGTTCGTAGTGCCTTCAAACAATTTAATGGTTGAAAAGACTGAGTGATATGTTTTTTAATGGTAAAATAATACATTGTTGTCTTCCGTAGATTAATTACAAGTTATGTAAGAAAAAATGTTTGAAGGGCAAAAATAGAATTCGTTCAAATTAATTTAGAATGATGTAGTGACTAGAATAGACTCAGTGACATTACTTTAAGGCTAAAAAAATGCATTGTTTCCTTCAATAGATCAACTGCAAGTTATGCACGAAAGTCATGTTTAAAGGCTGAATTTCGTTCGATGTGATTTAGAATGATTTACTGACTAAAAGAGATGAAAAAACATGATTTTAAGGCTAAAAAAATGCATAGTTGCCATCAATAGATCAATTTCAAGTTATGCATGAAAGTCGCGTTTTAAATGCAAAAAGAGAATTGGTTCGAAGTGCCTTCAAAAAATTTCATGATTGAAAAGACTGAGTGATATGCTTTTTAATGCTAAAATAATGCATTGTTGTCTTCAATAGATTAATTAAAAGTTATGGAAGAAAATAATCTTTGAAGGGTGAAAATAAATTTTGTTCGAATTAATTTAGAATGATTTAATGACTAGAAGGGACTCAATGACATGACTTTAAGGCTAAACAAATGCATTGTTGCCTTCAATAGATCATCTGCAAGTTATGCACTAAAGTCATGTTTAAAGGCCGAATTTCGTTCCAAGTGATTTAGAATGATTTACTGACTAAAAGAGATGAAAAAACATGATTTTAAGGCTAAAAAAATGCATAGTTGCCATCAATAGATCAATTGCAAGTTATGCATGAAAGTCGCGTTTTAAATGCAACAAGAGAATTGGTTCGAAGTGCCTTCAAACAATTTAATGGTTGAAAAGACTGAGTGATATTCTTTTTAATGGTAAAATAATTCATTGTTGTGTTCAATAAATTAATTACAAGTTCTGTAAGAAAATAATGTTTGAAGGGCAAAAATAGAATTCGTTCGAATTCATTTAGAATGATTTAATGACTAGAAGAGACTCAGTGACATGACCTTAAGGCTAAACAAATGCATTGTTGCCTTCAATAGATCAACGGCAAGTTACGCACGAAATGCATGTTTAAACGCTGAATTTCGTTCGAAGTGATTTAGAATGATTTACTGACTAAAAGAGACGCAAAAATATGACTTTAAGGCTAAAAAATGCATAGTTGCCATCAATAGATCAATTGCAAGTTATGCATGAAAGTCGCGTTTTAAATGCAAAAAGAGAATTGGTTGAAGTGCCTTCAAACAACTTAATGGTTGAAAAGACTGAGTGATATTCTTTTTAATGGTAAAATAATTCATTGTTGTGTTCAATAGATTAATTACAAGTTCTGTAAGAAAATAATGTTTGAAGGGCAAAAATAGAATTTGTTCGATATCATTTAGAATGATTTAATGACTAGAAGAGACTCAGTGACATGACTTTAAGGCTAAACAAATGCATTCTTGCCTTCAATAGATCAACTGCAAGTTATGCACGAAAGTCGTGTTCAAAGCCCGAATTTCGTTCGAAGTGATTCATAATGATTTACTAATAAAAAGAGACGCAAAAATATGACTTTAAGGCTAAAAAATGCATAGTTGCCATCAATAGATCAATTCCAAGTTATGCATGAGAGTCGCGTTTTAAATGCAAAAAGAGAATTGGTTCGAAGTGCCTTCAAACAATTTAATGGTCGAAAAGACTGAGTGATGTGCTTTTTAATGGTAAAATAATTCATTGTTGTCTTGAATAGATTAATTACAAGTTATGTAAGAAAATAATGTTTGAAGGGCAAAAATATAATTCGTTTGAATTAATTTAGAATGATTTAATGACTAGAAGAGACTCAGTGACATGACTTTAAGGCTAAACAAATGCATTGTTGCCTTCAATAGATCAACTGCAAGTTATGCACGAAAGTCAAGTTTAAAGGCCAAATTTCGTTCGAAGTGATTAAGAAAGATTTAATGACTAAAAGAGATGCAAAAATATGACTTTAAGGCTAAAAATTGAATAGTTGCCTTCAATAGATCAAGTGCAAGTTATGCATGAAAGTCGCGTTTTAAAAGCAAAAAGAGAATTGGTTCGAAGTGGCTTCAAACAATTTAATTGTTGAAAAGACTGAGTGATATTCTTTTTAATGGTAAAATAATTCATTGTTGTCTTCAATAGATTAATTACAAGTTATGTAAGAAAATAATGTTTGAAGGGCGAAAATAGAATTCGTTCTAATTAATTTAGAATGATTTAATGACTAGAAGAGACTCAGTGACATGACTTTAAGGCTAAACAAATGCATTGTTGCCTTCAATAGATCAACTGCAAGTTATGCACGAAAGTCATGTTTAAAGGCCGAATTTCGTTCGAAGTGATTTAGAATGATTTACTGACTAAAAGAGACGAAAAAATATGACTTTAAGGCTAAAAAATGCATAGTTGCCATTAATAGATCAATTGCAAGTTATGCATGAAAGTCGCGTTTGAAAAGCAAAAAGAGAATTGGTTCGTAGTGCCTTCAAACAATTTAATGGTTGAAAAGACTGAGTGATATGTTTTTTAATGGTAAAATAATACATTGTTGTCTTCCGTAGATTAATTACAAGTTATGTAAGAAAAAATGTTTGAAGGGCAAAAATAGAATTCGTTCAAATTAATTTAGAATGATGTAGTGACTAGAATAGACTCAGTGACATGACTTTAAGGCTAAAAAAATGCATTGTTTCCTTCAATAGATCAACTGCAAGTTATGCACGAAAGTCATGTTTAAAGGCTGAATTTCGTTCGATGTGATTTAGAATGATTTACTGACTAAAAGAGATGAAAAAACATGATTTTAAGGCTAAAAAAATGCATAGTTGCCATCAATAGATCAATTTCAAGTTATGCATGAAAGTCGCGTTTTAAATGCAAAAAGAGAATTGGTTCGAAGTGCCTTCAAAAAATTTCATGATTGAAAAGACTGAGTGATATGCTTTTTAATGCTAAAATAATGCATTGTTGTCTTCAATAGATTAATTAAAAGTTATGGAAGAAAATAATGTTTGAAGGGCGAAAATTGAATTTGTTCGAATTAATTTAGAATGATTTAATGACTAGAAGAGACTCGGTGACATGACTTTAAGGCTAAACAAATGCATTGTTGCCTTCAATAGATCAACTGCAAGTTATGCACGAAAGTCATGTTTAAAGGCCGAATTTCGTTCGAAGTGATTTAGAATGATTTACTGACTAAAAGAGACGCAAAAATATGACTTTAAGGCTAAAAAATGCATAGTTGCCATCAATAGATCAATTGCAAGTTATGCATGAAAGTCGCGTTTGAAAACCAAAAAGAGAATTGGTTCGAAGTGCCTTCAAACAATTTCATGGTTGAAAAGACTGAGTGATACTCTTTTTAATGGTAAAATAATTCATTGTTGTGTTCAATAGATTAATTACAAGTTATGTAAGAAAATAATGTTTGAAGGGCAAAAATAGAATTCGTTCGAATTCATTTAGAATGATTTAATGACTAAAAGAGACTCAGTGACATGACCTTAAGGCTAAACAAATGCATTGTTGCCTTCAAAAGATCAACTGCAAGTTACGCACGAAAGTCATGTTTAAAGGCCGAATTTCGTTCCAAGTGATTTAGAATGATTTACTGACTAAAAGAGACGCAAAAATATGACTTTAAGGCTAAAAAATGCATAGTTGCCAGCAACAGATCAATTGCAAGTTATGCATGAAAGTCGCGTTTGAAAAGCAAAAAGAGAATTGGTTCGTAGTGCCTTCAAACAATTTAATGGTTGAAAAGACTGAGTGATATGTTTTTTAATGGCAAAATAATACATTGTTGTCTTCCGTAGATTAATTACAAGTTGTGTAAGAAAATAATGTTTGAAGGGCAAAAATAGAATTCGTTCGAATTAATTTAGAATGATTTAATGACTAGAAGAGACTCAGTGACATGACTTTAAGGCTAAACAAATGCATTGTTGCCTTCAATAGATCAACTGCAGGTTATGCACGAAAGTCATGTTTAAAGGCCGAATTGCGTTCGAAGTGATTTAGAATGATTTACTGACTAAAAGAGACGAAAAAATATGACTTTAAGGCTAAAAAATGCATAGTTGCCATTAATAGATCAATTGCAAGTTATGCATGAAAGTCGCGTTTGAAAAGCAAAAAGAGAATTGGTTCGTAGTGCCTTCAAACAATTTAATGGTTGAAAAGACTGAGTGATATGTTTTTTAATGGTAAAATAATACATTGTTGTCTTCCGTAGATTAATTACAAGTTATGTAAGAAAAAATGTTTGAAGGGCAAAAATAGAATTCGTTCAAATTAATTTAGAATGATGTAGTGACTAGAATAGACTCAGTGACATTACTTTAAGGCTAAACAAATGCATTGTTGCCTTCAATAGATCAACTGCAGGTTATGCACGAAAGTCATGTTTAAAGGCTGAATTTCGTTCGATGTGATTTAGAATGATTTACTGACTAAAAGAGATGAAAAAACATGATTTTAAGGCTAAAAAAATGCATAGTTGCCATCAATAGATCAATTTCAAGTTATGCATGAAAGTCGCGTTTTAAATGCAAAAAGAGAATTGGTTCGAAGTGCCTTCAAAAAATTTCATGATTGAAAAGACTGAGTGATATGCTTTTTAATGCTAAAATAATGCATTGTTGTCTTCAATAGATTAATTAAAAGTTATGGAAGAAAATAATCTTTGAAGGGTGAAAATAAATTTTGTTCGAATTAATTTAGAATGATTTAATGACTAGAAGGGACTCAATGACATGACTTTAAGGCTAAACAAATGCATTGTTGCCTTCAATAGATCATCTGCAAGTTATGCACTAAAGTCATGTTTAAAGGCCGAATTTCGTTCCAAGTGATTTAGAATGATTTACTGACTAAAAGAGATGAAAAAACATGATTTTAAGGCTAAAAAAATGCATAGTTGCCATCAATAGATCAATTGCAAGTTATGCATGAAAGTCGCGTTTTAAATGCAACAAGAGAATTGGTTCGAAGTGCCTTCAAACAATTTAATGGTTGAAAAGACTGAGTGATATTCTTTTTAATGGTAAAATAATTCATTGTTGTGTTCAATAAATTAATTACAAGTTCTGTAAGAAAATAATGTTTGAAGGGCAAAAATAGAATTCGTTCGAATTCATTTAGAATGATTTAATGACTAGAAGAGACTCAGTGACATGACCTTAAGGCTAAACAAATGCATTGTTGCCTTCAATAGATCAACGGCAAGTTACGCACGAAATGCATGTTTAAACGCTGAATTTCGTTCGAAGTGATTTAGAATGATTTACTGACTAAAAGAGACGCAAAAATATGACTTTAAGGCTAAAAAATGCATAGTTGCCATCAATAGATCAATTGCAAGTTATGCATGAAAGTCGCGTTTTAAATGCAAAAAGAGAATTGGTTGAAGTGCCTTCAAACAACTTAATGGTTGAAAAGACTGAGTGATATTCTTTTTAATGGTAAAATAATTCATTGTTGTGTTCAATAGATTAATTACAAGTTCTGTAAGAAAATAATGTTTGAAGGGCAAAAATAGAATTTGTTCGATATCATTTAGAATGATTTAATGACTAGAAGAGACTCAGTGACATGACTTTAAGGCTAAACAAATGCATTCTTGCCTTCAATAGATCAACTGCAAGTTATGCACGAAAGTCGTGTTCAAAGCCCGAATTTCGTTCGAAGTGATTCATAATGATTTACTAATAAAAAGAGACGCAAAAATATGACTTTAAGGCTAAAAAATGCATAGTTGCCATCAATAGATCAATTCCAAGTTATGCATGAGAGTCGGGTTTTAAATGCAAAAAGAGAATTGGTTCGAAGTGCCTTCAAACAATTTAATGGTCGAAAAGACTGAGTGATGTGCTTTTTAATGGTAAAATAATTCATTGTTGTCTTGAATAGATTAATTACAAGTTATGTAAGAAAATAATGTTTGAAGGGCAAAAATATAATTCGTTTGAATTAATTTAGAATGATTTCATGACTAGAAGAGACTCAGTGACATGACTTTAAGGCTAAACAAATGCATTGTTGCCTTCAATAGATCAACTGCAAGTTATGCACGAAAGTCAAGTTTAAAGGCCAAATTTCGTTCGAAGTGATTAAGAAAGATTTAATGACTAAAAGAGATGCAAAAATATGACTTTAAGGCTAAAAATTGAATAGTTGCCTTCAATAGATCAAGTGCAAGTTATGCATGAAAGTCGCGTTTTAAAAGCAAAAAGAGAATTGGTTCGAAGTGGCTTCAAACAATTTAATTGTTGAAAAGACTGAGTGATATTCTTTTTAATGGTAAAATAATTCATTGTTGTCTTCAATAGATTAATTACAAGTTATGTAAGAAAATAATGTTTGAAGGGCGAAAATAGAATTCGTTCTAATTAATTTAGAATGATTTAATGACTAGAAGAGACTCAGTGACATGACTTTAAGGCTAAACAAATGCATTGTTGCCTTCAATAGATCAACTGCAAGTTATGCACGAAAGTCATGTTTAAAGGCCGAATTTCGTTCGAAGTGATTTAGAATGATTTACTGACTAAAAGAGACGCAAAAATATGACTTTAAGGCTAAAAAATGCATAGTTGCCATCAATAGATCAATTGCAAGTTATGCATGAAATTCGCATTTTAAATGCAAAAAGAGAATTGGTTCGAAGTGCCTTCAAACAATTTAATGATTGAAAAGACAGAGTTATATGCTTTTTAATGCTAAAATAATTCATTGTTCTCTTCAATAGATTAATTACAAGTTATGTAAGAAAATAATGTTTGAAGGGCGAAAATAGAATACGTTCGAATTAATTTAGAATGATTTAATGACTAGAAGAGACTCAGTGACATGACTTTAAGGCTTAACAAATGCATTGTTGCCTTCAATAGATCAACTGCAAGTTATATGCACGAAAGTCGTGTTCAAAGGCCGAATTTCGTTCGAAGTGATTCATAATGATTTACTGATAAAAAGAGACGCAAAAATATGACTTTAAGGCTAAAAAATGCATGGTTGCCATCAATATATCAATTGCAAGTTATGCATGAGAGTCGCGTTTTAAATGCAAAAAGAGAATTGGTTCGAAGTGCCTTCAAACAATTTAACGATTGAAAAGACTGAGTAATATGCTTTTTAATGCTAAAATAATGCATTGTTGTCTTCAATAGATTAATTACAAGTTATGTAAGAAAATAATGTTTGAAGGGCGAAAATTTAATTCGTTCGGATTAATTTAGAATGATTTAATGACTAGAAGAGAGTCAGTGACATGACTTTAAGGCTAAACAAATGCATTGTTGCCTTCAATAGATCAACTGCAAGTTATGCACGAAAGTCATGTTTAAAGGCCGAATTTCGTTCGAAGTGATTTAGAATGATTTACTGACTAAAAGAGACGCAAAAATATGACTTTAAGCCTAAAAAATGCATAGTTGGCATCAATAGATCAATTGCAAGTTATGCATGAAAGTCGCATTTTGAAAACAAAAAGAGAATTGGTTCGAAGTGCCTTCAAACAATTTAATAGTTAAAAAGACTGAGTGATATTCTTTTTAATGGTAAAATAATTCATTGTTGTGTTCAATAGATTAATTACAAGTTATGTAAGAAAATAATGTTTGAAGGGCAAAAATAGAATTCGTTCGAATTCATTTAGAATGATTTAATGACTAGAAGAGACTCAGTGACATGACCATAAGGCTAAACAAATGCATTGTTGCCTTCAATAGATCAACTGCAAGTTACGCACGAAAGCCATGTTTAAACGCTGAATTACGTTCGAGGTGATTTAGAATGATTTACTGACTAAAAGCGACGCAAAAATATGACTTTAAGGCTAAAAAATGAATAGTTGCCATCAATAGATCAATTGCAAGTTATGCTTGAAAGTCGCGTTTTAAAAGCAAAAAGAGAATTGGTTCGAAGTGCCCTCAAACAATTTAATGATTGAAAAGACTGAGTGATATGCTTTTTAATGCTAAAATAATGTGTTGTTGTCTTCAGTAGATTAATTGCAAGTTATGTATGAAAATAATGTTTGAAGGGCGAAAATAGAATTCGTTCGAATTAATTTAGAATGATTTAATGACTAGAAGAGACTCAGTGACTTGACTTTAAGGCTAAACAAATGCATTGTTGCCTTCAATAGATCAACTGCAAGTTATGCACGAAAATCATGTTTAAAGGCCGAATTTCGTTCGAAGTGATTAAGAAAGATTTAATGACTAAAAGAGACGCAAAAATATGACTTTAAGGATAAAAATGGAATAGTTGCCTTCAATAGATCAAGTGCAAGTTATGCATGAAAGTCGTGTTTTAAATACAAAAATAGAATTGTTTCGAAGTGCCTTCAAACAATTTAGTGATTGAAAAGACTGAGTGATATGCTTTTTAATGCTAAAATAATGCATTGTTGTCTTCAGTCGATTAATTGCAAGTTATGTATGAAAATAATGTTTGAAGGGCGAAAATAGAATTCGTTCGAATTAATTTAGAATGATCTGATGACTAGAAGAGACTCAGTGACATGACTTTAAGGCTAAACAAATGCATTGTTGCCTTCAATAGATCAACTGCAAGTTATGCGCGAAAGTCATGTTTAAAGGCCGAATTTCGTTCGAAGTGATTCATAATGATTTACTGATAAAAAGAGACGCAAAAATATGACTTTAAGGCTAAAAAATGCATAGTTGCCATCAATAGATCAATTGCAAGTTATGCATGAAAGTCGCGTTTTAAAAGCAAAAAGAGAATTGGTTCGAAGTGCCCTCAAACAATTTAATGATTGAAAAGACTGAGTGATATGCTTTTTAATGCTAAAATAATGTGTTGTTGTCTTCAGTAGATTAATTGCAAGTTATGTATGAAAATAATGTTTGAAGGGCGAAAATAGAATTCGTTCGAATTAATTTAGAATGATTTAATGACTAAAAGAGACTCAGTGACATGACTTTAAGGCTAAACAAATGCATTGTTGCCTTCAATAGATCAACTGCAAGTTATGCACGAAAGTCATGTTTAAAGGCCGAATTTCGTTCGAAGTGATTTAGAATGATTTACTGACTAAAAGAGACGCAAAAATATGACTTTAAGGCTAAAAAATGCATAGTTGGCATCAATAGATCAATTGCAAGTTATGCATGAAAGTCGCGTTTTAAAAGCAAAAAGAGAATTGGTTCGAAGTGCCCTCAAACAATTTAATGATTGAAAAGACTGAGTGATATGCTTTTTAATGCTAAAATAATGTGTTGTTGTCTTCAGTAGATTAATTGCAAGTTATGTATGAAAATAATGTTTGAAGGGCGAAAATAGAATTCGTTCGAATTAATTTAGAATGATTTAATGACTAAAAGAGACTCAGTGACATGACTTTAAGGCTAAACAAATGCATTGTTGCCTTCAATAGATCAACTGCAAGTTATGCACGAAAGTCATGTTTAAAGGCCGAATTTCGTTCGAAGTGATTTAGAATGATTTACTGACTAAAAGATACGCAAAAATATGACTTTAAGGCTAAAAAATGCATAGTTGGCATCAATAGATCAATTGCAAGTTATGCATGAAAGTCGCGTTTTAAATGCAAAAAGAGAATTGGTTCGAAGTGCCTTCAAAAAATTTCATGATGGAAAAGACTGAGTGATATGCTTTTTAATGCTAAAATAATGCATTGTTGTCCTCAATAGATTAATTAAAAGTTATGTAAGAAAATAATGTTTGAAGGGAGAAAATAAATTTTGTTCGAATTAATTTAGAATGATTTAATGACTAGAAGAGACTCAGTGACATGACTTTAAGGCTAAACAAATGCATTGTTGCCTTCAATAGATCAACTGCAAGTTATGCACGAAAGTCATGTTTAAAGGCTGAATTTCGTTCGATGTGATTTAGAATGATTTACTAACTAAAAGAGACGAAAAAATATGATTTTAAGGCTAAAAAAATGCATAGTTGCCATCAATAGATCAATTTCAAGTTATGCATGAAAGTCAAGTTTTAAATGCAAAATGAGAATTGGTTCGAAGTGCCTTCAAACAATTTAATGATTGAAAAGACGGAGTTATATGCTTTTTAATGCTAAAATAATTCATTGTTGTCTTCAATAGATTAATTACAAGTTATGTAAGAAAATAATGTTTGAAGGGCGAAAATAGAATTCGTTCGAATTAATTTAGAATGATTTAATGACTAGAAGAGACTCAGTGACATGACTTTAAGGCTAAACAAATGCAGTGTTTCCTTCAATAGATCAACTGCAAGTTATGCACGAAAGTCATGTTTAAAGGCCGAATTGCGTTCGAAGTGATTTAGAATGATTTACTGACTAAAAGAGACGCAAAAATATGACTTTAAGGCTAAAAAATGCATAGTTGCCATCAATAGATCAATGGCAAGTTATGCATGAAAGTCGCGTTTGAAAAGCAAAAAGAGAATTTGTTCGTAGTGCCTTCAAACAATTTAATGGTTGAAAAGACTGAGTGATATGTTTTTTAATGGTAAAATAATACATTGTTCTCTTCAATAGATTAATTACAAGTTATGTAAGAAAATAATGTTTGAAGGGCAAAAATCGAATTCGTTCGAATTAATTTAGAATGATTTAATGACTAGAAGAGACTTAGTGACATGACTTTAACGCTAAACAAATGCATTGTTGCCTTCAATAGATCAACTGCAAGTTATGCACGAAAGTCATGTTTAAAGGCCAAATTTCGTTCGAAGTGATTAAGAAAGATTTAATGACTAAAAGAGACGCAAAAATATGACTTTAAGGCTAAAAATTGAATAGTTGCCTTCAATAGATCAAGTGCAAGTTATGCATGAAAGTCGCGTTTTAAATGCAAAAAGAGAATTGGTTCGAAGTGCCCTCAAACAATTTAATGATTGAAAAGACTGAGTTATATTCTTTTTAATGGTAAAATAATTCATTGTTGTCTTCAATAGATTAATTACAAGTTATGTAAGAAAATAATGTTTGAAGGGCGAAAATAGAATACGTTCGAATTAATTTAGAATGATTTAATGACTAGAAGAGACTCAGTGACATGACTTTAAGGCTAAACAAATGCATTGTTGCCTTCGATAGATCAACTGCAAGTTACGCACGAAACCCATGTTTAAACGCTGAATTTCGTTCGAGGTGATTTAGAATGATTTACTGACTAAAAGCGAGGCAAAAATATGACTTTAAGGCTAAAAAATGCATAGTTGCCATCAATAGATCAATTGCAAGTTATGCATGAAAGTCGCGTTTTAAAAGCAAAAAGAGAATTGGTTCGAAGTGCCTTCAAACAATTTAATGATTGAAAAGACGGAGTTATATGCTTTTTAATGCTAAAATAATGTGTTGTTGTCTTCAGTAGATTGATTACAAGTTATGTAAGAAAATAATGTTTGAAGGGCGAAAATAGAATTCGTTCGAATTAATTTAGAATGATTTAATGACTAGAAGAGACTCAGTGACATGACTTTAAGGCTAAACAAATGCATTGTTGCCTTCAATAGATCAACTGCAAGTTATGCACGAAAGTCATGTTTAAAGGCCGAATTTCGTTCGAAGTGATTTAGAATGATTTACTGACTAAAAGAGACGCAAAAATATGACTTTAAGGCTAAAAAATGCATAGTTGGCATCAATAGATCAATTGCAAGTTATGCATGAAAGTCGCATTTTAAATGCAAAAAGAGAATTGGTTCGAAGTGCCTTCAAACAATTTAATGATTGAAAAGACAGAGTTATATGCTTTTTAATGCTAAAATAATTCATTGTTCTCTTCAATAGATTAATTACAAGTTATGTAAGAAAATAATGTTTGAAGGGCAAAAATCGAATTCGTTCGAATTAATTTAGAATGATTTAATGACTAGAAGAGACTCAGTGACATGACTTTAACGCTAAACAAATGCATTGTTGCCTTCAATAGATCAACTGCAAGTTATGCACGAAAGTCATGTTTAAAGGCCAAATTTCGTTCGATGTGATTAAGAAAGATTTAATGACTAAAAGAGACGCAAAAATATGACTTTAAGGCTAAAAATTGAATAGTTGCCTTCAATAGATCAAGTGCAAGTTATGCATGAAAGTCGCGTTTTAAATGCAAAAAGAGAATTGGTTCGAAGTGCCCTCAAACAATTTAATGATTGAAAAGACTGAGTTATATTCTTTTTAATGGTAAAATAATTCATTGTTGTCTTCAATAGATTAATTACAAGTTATGTAAGAAAATAATGTTTGAAGGGCGAAAATAGAATACGTTCGAATTAATTTAGAATGATTTAATGACTAGAAGAGACTCAGTGACATGACTTTAAGGCTAAACAAATGCATTGTTGCCTTCGATAGATCAACTGCAAGTTACGCACGAAACCCATGTTTAAACGCTGAATTTCGTTCGAGGTGATTTAGAATGATTTACTGACTAAAAGCGAGGCAAAAATATGACTTTAAGGCTAAAAAATGCATAGTTGCCATCAATAGATCAATTGCAAGTTATGCATGAAAGTCGCGTTTTAAAAGCAAAAAGAGAATTGGTTCGAAGTGCCTTCAAACAATTTAATGATTGAAAAGACGGAGTTATATGCTTTTTAATGCTAAAATAATGTGTTGTTGTCTTCAGTAGATTGATTACAAGTTATGTAAGAAAATAATGTTTGAAGGGCGAAAATAGAATTCGTTCGAATTAATTTAGAATGATTTAATGACTAGAAGAGACTCAGTGACATGACTTTAAGGCTAAACAAATGCATTGTTGCCTTCAATAGATCAACTGCAAGTTATGCACGAAAGTCATGTTTAAAGGCCGAATTTCGTTCGAAGTGATTTAGAATGATTTACTGACTAAAAGAGACGCAAAAATATGACTTTAAGGCTAAAAAATGCATAGTTGGCATCAATAGATCAATTGCAAGTTATGCATGAAAGTCGCATTTTAAATGCAAAAAGAGAATTGGTTCGAAGTGCCTTCAAACAATTTAATGATTGAAAAGACAGAGTTATATGCTTTTTAATGCTAAAATAATTCATTGTTCTCTTCAATAGATTAATTACAAGTTATGTAAGAAAATAATGTTTGAAGGGCGAAAATAGAATACGTTCGAATTAATTTAGAATGATTTAATGACTAGAAGAGACTCAGTGACATGACTTTAAGGCTTAACAAATGCATTGTTGCCTTCAATTGATCAACTGCAAGTTATATGCACGAAAGTCGTGTTCAAAGGCCGAATTTCATTCGAAGTGATTCATAATGATTTACTGATAAAAAGAGACGCAAAAATATGACTTTAAGGCTAAAAAATGCATAGTTGCCAACAATAGATCAATTGAAAGTTATGCATGAGAGTCGCGTTTTAAATGTAAAAAGAGAATTGGTTCGAAGTGCCTTCAAACAATTTATTGGTTGAAAAGACTGAGTGATGTGCTTTTTAATTGTAAAATAATTCATTGTTGTCTTGAATAGATTAATTACAGGTTATGGAAGAAAATAATGTTTGAAGGGCAAAAATCGAATTCGTTCGAATTAATTTAGAATGATTTAATGACTAGAAGAGACTCAGTGACATGTCTTTAAGGCTAAACAAATGCATTGTTGCCTTCAATAGATCAACTGCAAGTTATGCACGAAAGTCGTGTTCAAAGGCCGAATTTCGTTCGAAGTGATTCATAATGATTTACTGATAAAAAGAGACGCAAAAATATGACTTTAAGGCTAAAAAATGCATAGTTGCCATCAATAGATCAATTGAAAGTTATGCATGAGAGTCGCGTTTTAAATGCAAAAAGTGAATTGGTTCGAAGTGCCTTCAAACAATTTATTGGTTGAAAAGACTGAGTGATGTGCTTTTTAATGGTAAAATAATTCATTGTTGTCTTGAATAGATTAATTACAAGTTATGGAAGAAAATAATGTTTGAAGGGCAAAAATAGAATTCGTTCGAATTCATTTAGAATGATTTAATGACTAGAAGAGACTCAGTGACATGACTTTAAGGCTAAACAAATGCATTGTTGCCTTCAATAGATCAACTGCAAGTTATGCACGAAAGTCTTGTTTAAAGGCCGAATTTCGTTCGAAGTGATTTAGAATGATTTACTGACTAAAAGAGACGCAAAAATATGACTTTAAGGCTAAAAATTGAATAGTTGCCTTCAATAGATCAAGTGCAAGTTATGCAAGAAAGTCGTGTTTTAAATACAAAAATAGAATTGGTTCGTAGTGCCTTCAAACAATTTAATGATTGAAAAGACTGAGTGATATGCTTTATAATGCTAAAATAATGCATTGTTGTCTTCAGTAGATTAATTGCAGGTTATGTATGAAAATAATGTTTGAAGGGCGAAAATAGAATTCGTTGGAATTAATTTAGAATGATCTGATGACTAGAAGAGACTCAGTGACATGACTTTAAGGCTAAACAAATCATTGTTGCCTTCAATAGATCAACTGCAAGTTATGCACGAAAGTCGTGTTCAAAGGCCGAATTTCGTTCGAAGTGATCCATAATGATTTACTGATAAAAAGAGACGCAAAAATATGACTTTAAGGCTAAAAAATGCATAGTTGCCATCAATAGATCAATTAAAAGTTATGCATGAGAGTCGCGTTTTAAATGCAAAAAGAGAATTGGTTCGAAGTGCCTTCAAACAATTTAATGCTCGAAAAGACTGAGTGATGTGCTTTTTAATGGTAAAATAATTCATTGTTGTCTTGAATAGATTAATTACAGGTTATGGAAGAAAATAATGTTTGAAGGGCAAAAATCGAATTCGTTCGAATTAATTTAGAATGATTTAATGACTAGAAGAGACTCAGTGACATGACTTTAAGGTTAAACAAATGCATTGTTGCCTTCAATAGATCAATTGCAAGTTATGCACGAAAGTCAAGTTTAAAGGCCAAATTTCGTTCGAAGCGATTAAGAAAGATTTAATGACTAAAAGAGACGCAAAAATATGAATTTAAGGCTAAAAATTGAATAGTTGCCTTCAAAAGATCAAGTGCAAGTTATGCATGAAAGTCGCGTTTTAAAAGCAAAAAGAGAATTGGTTCGAAGTGGCTTCAAACTATTTAATGGTTGAAAAGACTGAGTGATATTCTTTTTAATGGTAAAATAATTCATTGTTGTCTTCAATAGATTAATTACAAGTTATGTAAGAAAATAATGTTTGAAGGGCGAAAATAGAATTCGTTCGAATTAATTTAGAATGATTTAATGACTAGAAGAGACTCAGTAACATGACTTTAAGGCTAAACAAATGCATTGTTGCCTTCAATAGATCAACTACAAGTTATGCACGAAAGTCATGTTTAAAGGCCGAATTTCGTTCGAAGTGATTTAGAATGATTTACTGACTAAAAGAGACGCAAAAATATGACTTTAAGGCTAAAAAATGCATAGTTGCCAGCAATAGATCAATTGCAAGTTATGCATGAAAGTCGCGTTTAAAAAGCAAAAAGAGAATTGGTTCGTAGTGCCTTCAAACAATTTAATGGTTGAAAAGACTGAGTGATATGTTTTTTAATGGTAAAATAATACATTGTTGTCTTCCGTAGATTAATTACAAGTTGTGTAAGAAAATAATGTTTGAAGGGCAAAAATCGAATTCGTTCGAGTTAATTTGGAATGATTTAATGACTAGAAGAGACTCAGCGACATGACTTTAAGGCTAAACAAATGCATTGTTGCCTTCAATAGATCAACTGCAAGTTATGCACGAAAGTCATGTTTAAAGGCGAAATTTCGTTCGAAGTGATTAAGAAAGATTTAATGACTAAAAGAGACGCAAAAATATGAATTTAAGGCTAAAAATTGAATAGTTGCCTTCAATAGATCAAGTGCAAGTTATCCATGAAAGTCGCGTTTAAAAGCAAAAAGAGAATTGGTTTGAAGTGGCTTCAAACAATTTAATGGATGAAAAGACTGAGTGATATTCTTTTTAATGGTAAAATAATTCATTGTTGTCTTCAGTAGATTAATTACAAGTTATGTAAGAAAATAATGTTTGAAGGGCGAAAATAGAATTCGTTCGAATTAATTTAGAATGATTTAATGACTAGAAGAGACTCAGTGACATGACTTTAAGGCTAAACAAATGCATTGTTGCCTTCAATAGATCAACTGCAAGTTATGCACGAAAGTCATGTTTAAAGGCCGAATTTCGTTCGAAGTGATTTAGAATGATTTACTGACTAAAAGAGACGCAAAAATATGACTTTAAGGCTAAAAAATGCATAGTTGGCATCAATAGATCAATTGCAAGTTATGCATGAAAGTCGCGTTTTAAATGCAAAAATAGAATTGGTTCGAAGTGCCTTCAAACAATTTAATGATTGAAAAGACTGAGTTATATGCTTCTTAATGCTAAAATAATGCATTGTTGTCTTCAGTAGATTAATTGCAGGTTATGTATGAAAATAATGTTTGAAGGGCGAAAATAGAATTCGTTCGAAGTAATTTAGAATGATCTGATGACTTGAAGAGACTCAGTGACATGACTTTAAGGCTAAACAAATGGATTGTTGCCTTCAATAGATCAACTGCAAGTTATGCACGAAAGTCGTGTTCAAAGGCCGAATTTCGTTTGAAGTGATTCATAATGATTTACTGATAAAAAGAGACGCAAAAATATGACTTTAAGGCTAAAAAATGCATAGTTGCCATCAATAGATCAATTGCAAGTTATGCATTAGAGTCGCGTTTTAAATGCAAAAAGAGAATTGGTTCAAAGTGCCTTCAAACAATTTAATGGTCGAAAAGACTGAGTGATGTGCTTTTTAATGGTAAAATAATTCATTGTTGTCTTCAATAGATTAATTAAAAGTTATGTAAGAAAATAATGTTTGAAGGGAGAAAATAGAATTCGTTCGAATTAATTTAGGATGATTTAATGACTAGAAGAGACTCAGTGACATGACTTTAAGGCTAAACAAATGCATTGCTGCCTTCAATAGATCAACTGCAAGTTATGCACGAAAGTCAAGTTTAAAGGCCAAATTTCGTTCGAAATGATTAAGAAAGATTTAATGACTAAAAGAGACGCAAAAATATGACTTTAAGGCTAAAAATTGAATAATTGCCTTCAATAGATCAAGTGCAAGTTATGCATTAAAGTCGCGTTTTAAAAGCAAAAAGAGAATTGGTTCGAAGTGGCTTCAAACAATTTAATGGTTGAAAAGACTGAGTGATATTCTTCTTAATGGTAAAATAATTCATTGTTGTCTTCAATAGATTAATTACAAATTATGTAAGAAAATAATGTTTGAAGGGCAAAAATAGAATTCGTTCGAATTAATTTAGAATGATTTAATGACAAGAAGAGACTCAGTGACATGACTTTAAGGCTAAACAAATGCATTGTTGCCTTCAATAGATCATCTACAAGTTATGCACGAAAGTCATGTTTAAAGTCCGAATTTCGTTCGAAGTGATTTAGAATGATTTACTGACTAAAAGAGATGCAAAAATATGACTTTAAGGCTAAAAAATGCATAGTTGGCATCAATAGATCAATGGCAAGTTATGCATGAAAGTCGTGTTTTAAATCCAAAAAGAGAATTGATTCGAAGTGCCTTCAAACAATTCAATGATTGAAAAGACTGAGTTATATGCTTTTTAATGCTAAAATAATTCGTTGTTGTCTTCAATAGATTAATTACAAGTTATGTAAGAAAATAAAGTTTGAAGGGCGAAAATAGAATTCGTTCGAATTAATTTAGAATGATCTGATGAGTAGAAGAGACTCAGTGACATGACTTTAAGGCTAAACAAATGCATTGTTGCCTTCAATAGATCAACTGCAAGTTATGCACGAAAGTCGTGTTCAAAGGCCGAATTTCGTTCGAAGTGATTCATAATGATTTACTGGTAAAAAGAGACGCAAAAATATGACTTTAAGGCTAAAAAATGCATAGTTGCCATCAATAGATCAATTGCAAGTTATGCATGACAGTCGTGTTTTAAATGCAAAAAGAGAATTGGTTCGAAGTGCCTTCAAACAATTTAATGGTCGAAATGACTGAGTGATGTGCTTTTTAGCGGTAAAATAATTCATTGTTGTCTTGAATAGATTAATTACAAGTTATGGAAGAAAATAATGTTTGAAGGGCAAAAATAGAATTCGTTGGAATTAATTTAGAATGATTTAATGACTAGAAGAGACTCAGTGACATGACTTTAAGGCTAAACAAATGCATTGTTGCCTTCAATAGATCAACGGCAAGTTATGCACGAAAGTCAAGTTTAAAGGCCAAATTTCGTTCGAAGTGATTAAGAAAGATTTAATGACTAAAAGAGACGCAAAAATATGACTTTAAGGCTAAAAATTGAATAGTTGCCTTCAATAGATCAAGTGCAAATTATGCATGAAAGTCGCGTTTTAAAAGCAAAAAGAGAATTGGTTCGAAGTGGCTTCAAACAATTTAATGGTTGAAAAGACTGAGTGATATTCTTTTTAATGGTAAAATAATACATTGTTGTCTTCCGTAGATTAATTACAAGTTATGTAAGAAAAAATGTTTGAAGGGCAAAAATAGAATTCGTTCAAATTAATTTAGAATGATTTAATGACTCGAAGAGACTCAGTGACATTACTTTAAGGCAAAAAAAATGCATTGTTGCCTTCAATAGATCAACTGCAAGTTATGCACGAAAGTCATGTTTAAAGGCTGAATTTCGTTCGATGTGATTTAGAATGATTTACTAACTAAAAGAGACGAAAAAATATGATTTTAAGGCTAAAAAAATGCATAGGTGCCATCAATAGATCAATTTCAAGTTATGCATGAAAGTCACGTTTTAAATGCAAAAAGAGAATTGGTTCGAAGTGCCTTAAAAAAATTTCATGATTGAAAAGACTGAGTGATATGCTTTTTAATACTAAAATAATGCATTGATGTCTTCAATAGATTAATTAAAAGTTATGTAAGAAAATAATGTTTGAAGGGCGAAAATTGAATTCGTTCGAATTAATTTAGAATGATTTAATGACTAGAAGAGACTCAGTGACATGACTTTTAGGCTAAACAAATGCACTGTTGCCTTCAATAGATCAACTGCAAGTTATGCACGAAAGTCATGTTTAAAGGCCGAATTTCGTTCGAAGTAATTTAGAATGATTTACTGACTAAAAGAGACGCAAAAATATGACTTTAAGGCTAAAAAATGCATAGTTGGCATCAATAGATCAATTGCAAGTTATGCATGAAAGTCGCATTTTAAAGACAAAAAGAGAATTGGTTCGAAGTGCTTTCCAACAATTTAATGATTGAAAAGACTTAATGATATGCCTTTTAATGCTAAAATAATGCATTATTGTCTTCAATAGATTAATTACAAGTTATATAAGAAAATAATGTTTGAAGGGCGAAAATAGAATTCGTTCGTATTAATTTAGAATGATTTAATGACTCGAAGAGACTCAGTGACATGACTTTAAGGCTAAACAAATGCACTGTTGCCTTCAATAGATCAACTGCAAGTTATGCACGAAAGTCATGTTTAAAAGCCGAATTTCGTTCGAAGTGATTTAGAATGATTTACTGACTAAAAGAGATGCAAAAATATGACTTTAAGGCTAAAAATTGAATAGTTGCCTTTAATAGATCAAGTGCAAGTAATGCATGAAAGTCGCGCTTTAAAAGCAAAAAGAGAATTGGTTCGAAGTGGCTTCAAACAATTTAATGGTTGAAAAGACTGAGTGATATTCTTTTTAATGCTAAAATAATTCATTGTTGTCTTCAATAGATTAATTACAAGTTATGTAAGAAAATAATGTTTGAAGGGCGAAAATAGAATTCGTTCGGACTAATTTAGAATGATTTAATGACTAGAAGAGACTCAGTGACATCACTTTAAGGCTAAACAAATGCATTGTTGCCTTCAATAGATAAACTGCAAGTTATGCACGAAAGTCATGTTTAAAGGCTGAATTTCGTTCGAAGTGATTTAGAATGATTTACTGACTAAAAGAGACGCAAAAATATGATTTTAAGGCTAAAAAATTCATAGTTGCCTTCAATAGATCAATTCCAAGTTATGCATGAAAGTCGCGTTTTATAAGCAAAAAGAGAATTGGTTCGAAGTCCCTTCAAACAATTTAATGGTTGAAAAGACTGAGTGATATTCTTTTTAATGGTAAAATAATTCATTATTGTCTTCAATAGATTAATTACAAGTTATGTAAGAAAATAATGTTTGAAGGGCAAAAATAGAATTCGTTCAAATTCATTTAGAATGATTTAATGACTAAAAGAGACTCAGTGACATGACCTTATGGCTAAACAAATGCATTGTAGCCTTCAATAGATCAACTGCAAGTTACGCACGAAAGTCATGTTTAAAGGCTGAATGTCGTTCGAAGTGATTAAGAAAGATTTAATGACTAAAAGAGACGCAATAATATGACTTTAAGGCTAAAAATTGAATAGTTGCCTTCAATAGATCAAGTGCAAGTTATGCATGAAAGTCTTGTTTTAAATACAAAAATAGAATTGGGTCGAAGTGCCTTTAAACAATTTAACGATTGAAAAGACTGAGTAATATGCTTTTTAATGCTAAAATAATGCATTGTTGTGTTCAATAGATTAATTACAAGTTATGTAAGAAAATAATGTTTGAAGGGCGAAAATTGAATTCGTTCGAATTAATTTAGAATGATTTAATGACTAGAAGAGACTCGGTGACATGACTTTAAGGCTAAACAAATGCATTGTTGCCTTCAATAGATCAACTGCAAGTTATGCACGAAAGTCATATTTAAAGGCCGAATTGCGTTCGAAGTGATTTAGAATGATTTACTGACTAAAAGAGACGCAAAAATATGACTTTAAGGCTAAAAAATGCATAGTTGCCATCAATAGATCAATTGCAAGTTATGCATGAAAGTCGCGTTTGAAAAGCAAAAAGAGAATTGGTTCGTAGTGCCTTCAAACAATTTAATGGTTGAAAAGACTGAGTGATATGTTTTTTAATGGCAAATAATACATTGTTATCTTCCGTAGATTAATTACAAGTTTTGTAAGAAAAAATGTTTGAAGGGCAAAAATAGAATTCGTTCAAATTAATTTAGAATGATTTAATGACTAGAAGAGACTCAGTGACATTACTTTAAGGCTAAACAAATGCATTGTTGCCTTCAATAGATCAACTGCAAGTTATGCACGAAAGTCATGTTTAAAGGCCGAATTGCGTTCGAAGTGATTTAGAATGATTTACTGACTAAAAGAGACGCAAAAATATGACTTTAAGGCTAAAAAATGCATAGTTGCCATCAATAGATCAATTGCAAGTTATGCATGAAAGTCGCGTTTGAAAAGCAAAAAGAGAATTGGTTCGTAGTGCCTTCAAACAATTTAATGGTTGAAAAGACTGAGTGATATGTTTTTTAATGGTAAAATAATACATTGTTGTCTTCCGTAGATTAATTACAAGTTATGTAAGAAAAAATGTTTGAAGGGCAAAAATAGAATTCGTTCAAATTAATTTAGAATGATTTAATGACTAGAAGAGACTCAGTGACATTACTTTAAGGCTAAACAAATGCATTGTTGCCTTCAATAGATAATCTACAAGTTATGCACGAAAGTCATGTTTAAAGGCCGAATTTCGTTTGAAGTGATTTAGAATGATTTACTGACTAAAAGAGACGGAAAAATATGACTTTAAGGCTAAAAAATGCATAGTTGCCATCAATAGATCAATTGCAAGTTTAGCATGAAAGTCGCGTTTGAAAAGCAAAAAGAGAATTGGTTCGTAGTGCCTTCAAACAATTTAATGGTTGAAAAGACTGAGTGATACGTTTTTTAATGGTAAAATAATACATTGTTGTCTTCCGTAGATTAATTACAAGTTATGTAAGAAAAAATGTTTGAAGGGCAAAAATAGAATTCGTTCAAATTAATTTAGAATGATTTAATGACTAGAAGAGACTCAGTGACATTACTTTAACGCTAAACAAATGCATTGTTGCCTTCAATAGATCATCTGCAAGTTATGCACGAAAGTCATGTTTAAAGGCCGAATTTCGTTCGAAGTGATTTAGAATGATTTACTGACTAAAGGAGACGCAAAAATATGACTTTAAGGCTAAAAAATGCATAGTTGCCATCAATAGATCAATTGCAAGTTATGCATGAAAGTCGTGTTTTAAATGCAAAAAGAGAATTGGTTCGAAGTGCCTTCCAAAAATTTAATGATTGAAAAGACTTAGTGATATGCTTTTTAATGCTAAAATCATGCATTATTGTCTTCAATAGATTAATTACAAGTTATGTAAGAAAATAATGTTTGAAGGGCGAAAATTGAATTCGTTCGTATTAATTTAGAATGATTTAATGACTCGAAGAGACTCAGTGACATGACTTTAAGGCTAAACAAATGCACTGTTGCCTCCAATAGATCATCTGCAAGTTATGCACGAAAGTCATGTTTAAAGGCTGAATTTCGTTCGAAGTGATTTAGAATGATTTACTGACTAAAAGAGACGCAAAAATATGATTTTAATGCTAAAAAATGCATAGTTGCCTTCAATAGATCAATTCCAAGTTATGCATGAAAGTCGCGTTTTAGAAGCAAAAAGAGAATTGGTTCGAAGTGCCTTCAAACAATTTAATGGTTGAAAAGACTAAGTGATATTCTTTTTAATGGTAAAATAATTCATTGTTGTCTTCAATAGATTAATTACAAGTTATGTAAGAAAATAATGTTTGAAGGCAAAAAAAGAATTCGTTCAAATTCATTTAGAATGATTTAATGACTAAAAGAGACTCAGTGACATGACCTTATGGCTAAACAAATGCATTGTTGCCTTCAATAGATCAACTGCAAGTTACGCACGAAAGTCATGTTTAAAGGCTGAATTTCGTTCGAAGTGATTAAGAAAGATTTAATGACTAAAAGAGACGCAATAATATGACTTTAAGGCTAAAAATTGAATAGTTGCCTTCAATAGATCAAGTGCAAGTTATGAATGAAAGTCGTGTTTTAAATACAAAAATAGAATTGGGTCGAAGTGCCTTCAAACAATTTAACGATTGAAAAGACTGAGTAATATGCTTTTTAATGCTAAAATAATGCATTGTTGTCTTCAATAGATTAATTACAAGTTATGTAAGAAAATAATGTTCGAAGGGCGAAAATTGAATTCGTTCGAATTAATTTAGAATGATTTAATGACTAGAAGAAACTCAGCGACATGATTTTAAGGCTAAACAAATGCACTGTTGCCTTCAATAGATCAACTGCAAGTTATGCACGAAAGTCATGTTTAATGGCGGAATTTCGTTCGAAGTGATTTAGAATGATTTACTGACTAAAAGAGACGCAAAAATATGACTTTAAGGCTAAAAAATGCATAGTTGGCATCAATAGATCAATTGCAAGTTATGCATGAAAGTCGCATTTTAAAAACTAAAAGAGAATTGGTTCGAAGTGCCTTCAAACAATTTAATGGTTGAAAAGACTGAGTGATATTCTTTTTAATGGTAAAATAATTCATTGTTGTCTTCAATAGATTAATTACAAGTTATGTAAGAAAATAATGTTTGAAGGGCAAAAATAGAATTCGTTCGAATTCATTTAGAATGATTAAATTACAAGAAGAGACTCAGTGACATGACTTTAAAGCTAAACAAATGCATTGTTGCCTTCAATAGATCAACTGCAAGTTATGCACGAAAGTCATGTTTAAAGGCCGAATTTCGTTCGAAGTGATTTAGAATGATTTACTGACAAAAAGAGACGCAAAAATATGACTTTAAGGCTAAAAATTGAAATGTTGCCTTCAATAGATCAAGTGCAAGTTATGCAGAAAAGTCGTGCTTTAAATACAAAAATAGAATTGGGTCGAAGTGCCTTCAAACAATTTAATGATTGAAAAGACTGAGTTATATGCTTTTTAATGCTAAAATAATTCATTGTTGTCTTCAATAGATTAATTACAAGTTATGTAAGAAAATAATGTTTGAAGGGCGAAAATAGAATTCGTTCGAATTAATTTAGAATGATCTGATGACTAGAAGAGACTCAGTGACATGACTTTAAGGCTAAACAAATGCATTGTTGCCTTCAATAGATCAACTGCAAGTTATGCACGAAAGTCGTGTTCAAAGGCCGAATTTCGTTCGAAGTGATTCATAATGATTTACTGATAAAAAGAGACGCAAAAATATGACTTTAAGGCTAAAAAATGCATAGTTGCCATCAATAGATCAATTGCAAGTTATGCATGAGAGTCGTGTTTTAAATGCAAAAAGAGAATTGGTTCGAAGTGCCTTCAAACAATTTCATGGTCGAAAAGACTGAGTGATGTGCTTTTTAGCGGTAAAATAATTCATTGTTGTCTTGAATAGATTGATTACAAGTTATGGAAGAAAATAATGTTTGAGGGGCAAAAATAGAATTCGTTGGAATTAATTTAGAATGATTTAATGACTAGAAGAGACTCAGTGACATGACTTTAAGGCTAAACAAATGCATTGTTGCCTTCAATAGATCAACTGCAAGTTATGCACGAAAGTCAAGTTTAAAGGCCAAATTTCGTTCGAAGTGATTAAGAAAGATTTAATGACTAAAAGAGACGCAAAAATATGACTTTAAGGCTAAAAATTGAATAGTTGCCTTCAATAGATCAAGTGCAAGTTATGCATGAAAGTCGCGTTTTAAAAGCAAAAAGAGAATTGGTTCGAAGTGGCTTCAAACAATTTAATGGTTGAAAAGACTGAGTGATATTCTTTTTAATGGTAAAATAATTCATTGTTGTCTTCAATAGATTAATTACAAGTTATGTAAGAAAATAATGTTTGAAGGGCGAAAATAGAATTCGTTCGAATTAATTTAGAATGATTTAATGACTAGAAGAGACTCAGTGACATGACTTTAAGGCTAAACAAACGCATTGTTGCCTTCAATAGATCAACTGCAAGTTATGCACGAAAGTCATGTTTAAAGGCCGAATTTCGTTCGAAGTGATTTAGAATGATTTACTGACTAAAAGAGACGCAAAAATATGACTTTAAGGCTAAAAAATGCATAGTTGGCATCAATAGATCAATTGCAAGTTATGCATGAAAATCGCGTTTTAAATCCAAAAAGAGAATTGATTCGAAGTGCCTTCAAACAATTTAATGATTGAAAAGACTGAGTTATATGCTTTTTAATGCTAAAATAATTCATTGTTGTCTTCGATAGATTAATTACAAGTTATGTAAGAAAATAATGTTTGAAGGGCGAAAATAGAATTCGTTCGAATTAATTTAGAATGATTTAATGACTAGAAGAGACTCGGTGACATGACTTTAAGGCTAAACAAATGCATTGTTGCCTTCAATAGATCAACTGCAAGTTATGCACGAAAGTCATGTTTAAAGGCCGAATTTCGTTCGAAGTGATTTAGAATGATTTACTGACTAAAAGAGACGCAAAAATATGACTTTAAGGCTAAAAAATGCATAGTTGCCATCAATAGATCAATTGCAAGTTATGCATGAAAATCGCGTTTTCAATCCAAAAAGAGAATTGATTCGAAGTGCCTTCAAACAATTTAATGATTGAAAAGACTGAGTTATATGCTTTTTAATGCTAAAATAATTCATTGTTGTCTTCAATAGATTAATTCCAAGTTATGTAAGAAAATAATGTTTGAAGGGCGAAAATAGAATTCGTTCGAATTAATTTAGAATGATTTAATGACTAGAAGAGACTCAGTGACATGACTTTAAGGCTAAACAAATGCATTGTTGCCTTCAATAGATCAACTGCAAGTTATGCACGAAAGTCATGTTTAAAGGCCGAATTGCGTTCGAAGTGATTTAGAATGATTTACTGACTAAAAGAGACGCAAAAATATGACTTTAAGGCTAAAAAATGCATAGTTGCCATCAATAGATCAATTGCAAGTTATGCATGAAAGTCGCGTTTGAAAAGCAAAAAGAGAATTGGGTCGTAGTGCCTTCAAACAATTTAATGGTTGAAAAGATTGAGTGATATGTTTTTTAATGGTAAAATAATACATTGTTGTCTTCCGTAGATTAATTACAAGTTATGTAAGAAAAAATGTTTGAAGGGCAAAAATAGAATTCGTTCAAATTAATTTAGAATGATTTAATGACAAGAAGAGACTCAGTGACATTACTTTAAAGCTAAAAAAATGCATTGTTGCCTTCAATAGATCAACTGCAAGTTATGCACGAAAGTCATGTTTAAAGGCTGAATTTCGTTCGATGTGATTTAGAATGATTTACTAACTAAAAGAGACGAAAAAATATGATTTTAAGGCTAAAAAAATGAATAGTTGGCATCAATAGATCAATTTCAAGTTATGCATGAAAGTCACGTTTTAAATGCAAAAAGAGAATTGGTTCGAAGTGCCTTCAAAAAATTTCATGATTGAAAAGACTGAGTGATATGCTTTTTAATACTAAAATAATGCATTGTTCTCTTCAATAGATTAATTAAAAGTTATGTAAGAAAATAATGTTTGAAGGGGAAAAATTGAATTCGTTCGAATTAATTTAGAATGATTTAATGACTAGAAGAGACTCAGTGACATGACTTTAAGGCTAAACAAATGCACTGTTGCCTTCAATAGATCAACTGCAAGTTATGCACGAAAGTCATGTTTAAAGGCCGAATTTCGTTCGAAGTGATTTAGAATGATTTACTGACTAAAAGAGACGCAAAAATATGACTTTAAGGCTAAAAAATACATAGTTGGCATCAATAGATCAATTGCAAGTTATGCATGAAAGTCGCATTTTAAAGACAAAAAGAGAATTGGTTCGAAGTGCCTTCCAACAATTTAATGATTGAAAAGACTTAATGATATGCCTTTTAATGCTAAAATAATGCATTATTGTCTTCAATAGATTAATTACAAGTTATGTAAGAAAATAATGTTTGAAGGGCGAAAATGGAATTCGTTCGGATTAATTTAGAATGATTTAATGACTCGAAGAGACTCAGTGACATGACTTTAAGGCTAAACAAATGCATTGTTGCCTTCAATAGATAAACTGCAAGTTATGCACGAAAGTCAGGTTTAAAGGCTGAATTTCGTTCGAAGTGATTTAGAATAATTTACTGACTAAAAGAGACGCAAAAATATGATTTTAAGGCTAAAAAATGCATAGTTGCCTTCAATAGATCAATTCCAAGTTATGCATGAAAGTCGCTTTTGATAAGCAAAAAGAGAATTGGTTCGAAGTGCCTTCAAACAATTTAATGGTTGAAAAGACTGAGTGATATTCTTTTTAATGCTAAAATAATTCATTGTTGTCTTCAATAGATTAATTACAAGTTATGTAAGAAAATAATGTTTGAAGGGCGAAAATAGAATTCGTTCGGATTAATTTAGAATGATTTAATGACTCGAAGAGACTCGGTGACATGACTTTAAGGCTAAACAAATGCACTGTTGCCTTCAATAGATCATCTGCAAGTTATGCACGAAAGTCATGTTTAAAGGCTGAATTTCGTTCGAAGTGATTTAGAATGATTTACTGACTAAAAGAGACGCAAAAATATGATTTTAAGGCTAAAAAATGCATAGTTGCCTTCAATAGATCAATTCCAAGTTATGCATGAAAGTCGCGTTTTATAAGCAAAAAGAGAATTGGTTCGAAGTGCCTTCAAACAATTTAATTGTTGAAAAGACTGAGTGATATTCTTTTTACTGGTAAAATAATTCATTGTTGTCTTCAATAGATTAATTACAAGTTATGTAAGAAAATAATGTTTGAAGGCAAAAATAGAATTCGTTCAAATTCATTTAGAATGATTTAATGACTAAAAGAGACTCAGTGACATGACCTTATGGCTAAAAAAATGCATTGTTGCCTTCAATAGATCAACTGCAAGTTACGCACGAAAGTCATGTTTAAAGGCTGAATTTCGTTCGAAGTGATTAAGAAAGATTTAATGACTAAAAGAGACGCAATAATATGACTTTAAGGCTAAAAATTGAATAGTTGCCTTCAATAGATCAAGTGCAAGTTATGCATGAAAGTCGTGTTTTAAATACAAAAATAGAATTGGGTCGAAGTGCCTTCAAACAATTTAACGATTGAAAATACTGAGTAATATGCTTTTTAATGCTAAAATAATGCATTGTTGTCTTCAATAGATTAATTCCAAGTTATGTAAGAAAATAATGTTTGAAGGGCGAAAATTGAATTAGTTCGAATTAATTTAGAATGATTTAATGACTAGAAGAGACTCAGTGACATGACTTTAAGGCTAAACAAATGCACTATTGCCTTCAATAGATCAACTGCAAGTTATGCACGAAAGTCATGTTTAAAGGCGGAATTTCGTTCCAAGTGATTTAGAATGATTTACTGACTAAAAGAGACGCAAAAATATGACTGAAAGGCTAAAAAATGCATAGTTGGCATCAATAGATCAATTGCAAGTTATGCATGAAAGTCGCATTTTAAAAACAAAAAAGAGAATTGGTTCGAAGTGCCTTCAAACAATTTAATGGTTGAAAAGACTGAGTGATATTCTTTTTAATGGTAAAATAATTCATTGTTGTGTTCAATAGGTTAATTACAAGTTATGTAAGAAAATAATGTTTGAAGGGCAAAAATAGAATTCGTTCGAATTCATTTAGAATGATTAAATTACAAGAAGAGACTCAGTGACATGACTTTAAAGCTAAACGAATGCATTGTTGCCTTCAATAGATCAACTGCAAGTTATGCACGAAAGTCATGTTTAAAGGCTGAATTTCGTTCCAAGTGATTTAGAATGATTTACTGACTAAAAGAGACAAAAATATGACTGAAAGGCTAAAAAATGCATAGTTGGCATCAATAGATCAATTGCAAGTTATGCATGAATGTCGCATTTTAAAAACAAAAAAGAGAATTGGTTCGAAGTGCCTTCAAACAATTTAATGGTTGAACAGACTGAGTGATATTCTTTTTAATGGTAAAATAATTCATTGTTGTGTTCAATAGGTTAATTACAAGTTATGTAAGAAAATAATGTTTGAAGGGCAAAAATAGAATTCGTTCGAATTCATTTAGAATGATTAAATTACAAGAAGAGACTCAGTGACATGACTTTAAAGCTAAACGAATGCATTGTTGCCTTCAATAGATCAACTGCAAGTTATGCACGAAAGTCATGTTTAAAGGCCGAATTTCGTTCGAAGTGATTTAGAATGATTTACTGACAAAAAGAGACGCAAAAATATGACTTTAAGGCTAAAAATTGAAATGTTGCCTTCAATAGATCAAGTGCAAGTTATGCAGGAAAGTCGTGTTTTAAATACAAAAATAGAATTGGTTCGAAGTGCCTCCAAACAATTTAATGATTGAAAAGACTGAGTGATATGCTTTTTAATGCTAAAATAATGCATTGTTGTCTTCAGTAGATTAATTGCAAGTTATGTATGAAAATAATGTTTGAAGGGTGAAAATAGAATTCGTTCGAATTAATTTAGAATGATCTAATGACTAGAAGAGACTCAGTGACATGACTTTAAGGCTAAACAAATGCATTGTTGCCTTCAATAGATCAACTGCAAGTTATGCACGAAAGTCATGTTTAAAGGCCGAATTGCGTTCGAAGTGATTTAGAATGATTTACTGACTAAAAGAGACGCAAAAATATGACTTTAAGGCTAAAAAATGCATAGTTGCCATCAATAGATCAATTGCAAGTTATGCATGAGAGTCGCGTTTTAAATGCAAAAAGAGAATTGGTTCGAAGTGCCTTCAAACAATTTATTGGTCGAAAAGACTGAGTGATGTGCTTTTTAATGGTAACATAATTCATTGTTGTCTTGAATAGATTAATTACGAGTTATGGAAGAAAATAATGTTTGAAGGGCAAAAATAGAATTCGTTCGAATTAATTTAGAATGATTTAATGACTAGAAGAGACTCAGTGACATGACTTTAAGGCTAAACAAATGCATTGTTGCCTTCAATAGATCAACTGCAAGTTATGCACAAAGTCAAGTTTAAAGGACAAATTTCGTTCGAAGTGATTAAGAAAGATTTAATGACTAAAAGAGATGCAAAAATATAACTTTAAGGCTAAAAATTGAATAGTTGCCTCCAATAAATCAAGTGCAAGTTATCCATGAAAGTCGCGTTTTAAAAGCAAAAAGAGAATTGGTTCGAAGTGGCTTCAAACAATTTAATGGTTGAAAAGACTGAGTGATATTCTTTTTAATGGTAAAATAATTCATTGTTGTCTTCAATAGATTAATTACAAGTTATGTAAGAAAATAATGTTTGAAGGGCGAAAATAGAATTCGTTCGAATTAATTTAGAATGATTTAATGACTAGAAGAGACTCAGTGACATGACTTTAAGCCTAAACAAATGCATTGTTGCCTTCAATAGATCAACTGCAAGTTATGCACGAAAGTCATGTTTAAAGGCCGAATTTCGTTCGAAGTGATTTAGAATGATTTACTGACTAAAAGAGACGCAGAAATATGACTTTAAGGCTAAAAAATGCATAGTTGGCATCAATAGATCAATTGCAAGTTATGCATGAAAGTCGCGTTTTAAATCCAAAAAGAGAATTGATTCGAAGTGCCTTCAAACAATTTAATGATTGAAAAGACTGAGTTATATGCTTTTTAATGCTAAAATAATTCATTGTTGTCTTCAATAGATTAATTACAAGTTATGTAAGAAAATAATGTTTGAAGGGCGAAAATAGAATTCGTTCGAATTAATTTAGAATGATTTAATGACTAGAAGAGACTCACTGACATGACTTTAAGGCTAGACAAATGCACTGTTGCCTTCAGTAGATCAACTGCAAGTTATGCACGAAAGTCATGTTTAAAGGCCGAATTTCCTTCGAAGTGATTTAGAAAGATTTAATGACTAAACGAGACGCAATAATATGACTCTAAGGGTAAAAAATGCCTAGTTGCCATCAATAGATCAATTGCAAGTTATGCATGAAAGTCGCGTTTTAAATCCAAAAAGAGAATTGATTCGAAGTGCCTTCAAACAATTTAATGATTGAAAAGACTAAGTCATATGCTTTTTAATGCTAAAATAATTCATTGTTGTCTTCAATAGATTAATTACAAGTTATGTAAGAAAATAATGTTTGAAGGGCAAAAATAGAATTCGTTCGTATTAATTTAGAATGATTTAATGACTCGAAGAGACTCAGTGACATGACTTTAAGGCCCAACAAATGCACTGTTGCCTTCAATAGATCAACTGCAAGTTATGCACGGAAGTCATGTATGAAGGCCGAATTTCGTTCGAAGTGATTTAGAATGATTTACTGATTAAAAGAGATGCAAAAATATGACTTTAAGGCTAAAAATTGAATAGTTTCCTTCAATAGATCAAGTGCAAGTTATGCATCAAAGTCGTGTTTTAAATACAAAAATAGAATTGGGTCGAAGTGCCTTCAAACAATTTAATGATTGAAAAGACTGAGTAATATGCTTTTTCATGCTAAAATAATGCATTGTTGTCTTCAATAGATTAATTACAAGTTATGTAAGAAAATAATGTTTGAAGGGCAAAAATAGAATTCGTTCGAATTAATATAGAATGAGTTAATGACTAGAAGAGACTCAGTGACATGACTTTAAGGCTAAACAAATGCATTGTTGCCTTCAGTAGATCAACTGCAAGTTATGCACGAAAGTCATGTTTAAAGGCCGAATTTCGTTCGAAGTGATTTAAAATGATTTACTGACTAAAAGAGACGCAAAAATATGACTTTAATGCTAAAAAATGCATAGTTGCCATCAATAGATCAATTGCAAGTTATGCATGAAAGTCACGTTTTAAAAGCAAAAAGAGAATTGGTTCGAAGTGCCTTCAAACAATTGAATGGTTGAAAAGACTGAGTGATATTCTTTTTAATGGTAAAATAATTCATTGTTGTCTGCAGTAGATTAATTACAAGGTATGTAAGAAAATAATGTTTGAAGGGCAAAAATAGAATTCGTTCGAATTTATTTAGAATGATTTAATGACTAGAAGAGACTCAGTGACATGACCTTAAAGCTACACAAATGCATTGTTGCCTTCAATAGATAAACTGTAAGTTACGCACGAAAGTCATGTTTAAAGGCTGAATTTCGTTCGAAGTGATTTAGAATGATTTACTGACTAAAAGAGACGCAAAAATATGACTTTAAGGCTAAAAAAATGCAGAGTTGCCATCAATAGATCAATTGGAAGTTATGCATGAAAGGAGCGTTTTAAATGCAAAAAGGGAATTGTTTCGAAGTGCCTTCAAACAATTTAATGATTGAAAAGACTGAGTGATATGCTTTTTACAAGTTATGCATAATGCATTGTTGTCTTCAGTAGATTAATTGCAAGTTATGTAAGAAAATAATGTCTGAAGGGCGAAAATAGAATTCGTTCGAATTAATTTAGAATGATTTAATGACTAGAAGAGACTCAGTGACATGACTTTAAGGCTAAACAAATGCATTGTTGCCTTCAATAGATCAACTGCAAGTTATGCACGAAAGTCATGTTTAAAGGCCGAATTTCGTTCGAAGTGATTTAGAATGATTTACTGACTAAAAGAGACGCAAACATATGACTTTAAGGCTAAAAAAATGCTAAAATAATTCATTGTTGTCTTCAATAGATTAATTACAAGTTATGTAGGAAAATAATGTTTGAAGGGCAAAAATAGAATTCGTTCGAATTAATTTAGAATGATTTAATGACTAGAAGAGACTCAGTGACATGACTTTAAGGCTAAACAAATGCATTGTTGCCTTCAATAGATAAACTGCAAGTTATGCACGAAAGTCAGGTTTAAAGGCTGAATTTCGTTCGAAGTGATTTAGAATAATTTACTGACTAAAAGAGACGCAAAAATATGATTTTAAGGCTAAAAAATGCATAGTTGCCTTCAATAGATCAATTCCAAGTTATGCATGAAAGTCGCGTTTTATAAGCAAAAAGAGAATTGGTTCGAAGTGCCTTCAAACAATTTAATGGTTGAAAAGACTGAGTGATATTCTTTTTAATGCTAAAATAATTCATTGTTGTCTTCAATAGATTAATTACAAGTTATGTAAGAAAATAATGTTTGAAGGGCGAAAATAGAATTCGTTCGGATTAATTTAGAATGATTTAATGACTCGAAGAGACTCGGTGACATGACTTTAAGGCTAAACAAATGCACTGTTGCCTTCAATAGATCATCTGCAAGTTATGCACGAAAGTCATGTTTAAAGGCTGAATTTCGTTCGAAGTGATTTAGAATGATTTACTGACTAAAAGAGACGCAAAAATATGACTGTAAGGCTAAAAAATGCATAGTTGCCATCAATAGATCAATTGCAAGTTATGCATGAGAGTCACGTTTTAAATGCAAAAAGTGAATTGGTTCGAAGTGCCTTCAAACAATTTAATGGTCGAAAAGACTGAGTGATGTGCTTTTTAATGGTAAAATAATTCATTGTTGTCTTCAATAGATTAATTACAAGGTATGTAAGAAAATAATGTTTGAAGGGCAAAAATAGAATTCGTTCGAATTCATTTAGAATGATTTAATGACTAGAAGAGACTCAGTGACATGACCTTAAAGCTACAGAAATGCATTGTTGCCTTCAATAGATAAACTGCAAGTTACGCACGAAAGTCATGTTTAAAGGCTGAATTTCGTTCGAAGTGATTTAGAATGATTTACTGACTAAAAGAGACGCAAAAATATGACTTTAAGGCTAAAAAAATGCATAGTTGCCATCAATAGATCAATTGGAAGTTATGCATGAAAGGAGCGTTTTAAATGCAAAAAGGGAATTGTTTCGAAGTGCCTTCAAACAATTTAATGATTGAAAAGACCGAGTGATATGCTTTTTACAAGTTATGCATAATGCATTGTTGTCTTCAGTAGATTAATTGCAAGTTATGTAAGAAAATAATGTTTGAAGGGCGAAAATAGAATTCGTTCGAATTAATTTAGAATGATTTAATGACTAGAAGAGACTCAGTGACATGACTTTAAGGCTAAACAAATGAATTGTTGCCTTCAATAGATCAACTGCAAGTTATGCACGAAAGTCATGTTTAAAGGCCGAATTTCGTTCGAAGTGATTTAGAATGATTTACTGACTAAAAGAGACGCAAACATATGACTTTAAGGCTAAAAAAATGGTAAAATAATCTATTGTTGTCTTCAGTAGATTAATTACAAGTTATGTAGGAAAATAATGTTTGAAGGGCAAAAATAGAATTCGTTCGAATTAATTTAGAATTATTTAATGACTAGAAGAGACTCAGTGACATGACTTTAAGGCTAAACAAATGCATTGTTGCCTTCAATAGATCAACTGCAAGTTACGCACGAAAGTCATGTTTGAAAGCTGAATTTCGTTCAAAGTGATTTAGAATGATTTACTAACTAAAAGAGATGCAAAAATATGACTGTAAGGCTAAAAAATGCATAGTTGCCATCAATAGATCAATTGCAAGTTATGCATGAGAGTCGCGTTTTAAATGCAAAAAGTGAATTGGTTCGAAGTGCCTTCAAATAATTTAATGGTCGAAAAGACTGAGTGATGTGCTTTTTAATGGTAAAATAATTCATTGTTGTCTTGAATAGATTAATTACAAGTTATGTAAGAAAATAATGTTTGAAGGGAAAAAATAGAATTCGTTCGAATTAATTTAGAATGATTTAACGACTAGAAGAGACTCAGTGACATGACTTTAAGGCTAAACAAATGCATTGTTGCCTTCAATAGATCAACTGCATGTTACGCACGAAAGTCATGTTTGAAAGCTGAATTTCGTTCGAAGTGATTTAGAATGATTTACTAACTAAAAGAGACGCAAAAATATGACTGTAAGGCTAAAAAATGCATAGTTGCCATCAATAGATCAATTGCAAGTTATGCATGAGAGTCGCGTTTTAAATGCAAAAAGTGAATTGGTTCGAAGTGCCTTCAAACAATTTAATGGTCGAAAAGACTGAGTGATGTGCTTTTTAATGGTAAAATAATTCATTGTTGTCTTCAATAGATTAATTACAAGGTATGTAAGAAAATAATGTTTGAAGGGAAAAAATAGAATTCGTTCGAATTCATTTAGAATGATTTAATGACTAGAAGAGACTCAGTGACATGACCTTAAAGCTACAGAAATGCATTGTTGCCTTCAATAGATAAACTGCAAGTTACGCACGAAAGTCATGTTTAAAGGCTGAATTTTGTTCGAAGTGATTTAGAATGATTTACTGACTAAAAGAGACGCAAAAATATGACTTTAAGCCTAAAAAAATGCATAGTTGCCATCAATAGATCAATTGGAAGTTATGCATGAAAGGAGCGTTTTAAATGCAAAAAGGGAATTGTTTCGAAGTGCCTTCAAACAATTTAATGATTGAAAAGACTGAGTGATATGCTTTTTACAAGTTATGCATAATGCATTGTTGTCTTCAGTAGATTAATTGCAAGTTATGTAAGAAAATAATGTTTGAAGGGCGAAAATAGAATTCGGTCGAATAATTTAGAATGATCTGATGACTAGAAGAGACTCAGTGACATGACTTTAAGGCTAGACAAATGCATTGTTGCCTTCAGTAGATCAACTGCAAGTTATGCACGAAAGTCATGTTTAAAGGCCGAATTTCGCTCGAAGTGATTTAAAATGATTTACTGACTAAAAGAGACGCAAAAATATGACTTTAATGCTAAAAAATGCATAGTTGCCATCAATAGATCAATTGCAAGTTATGCATGAAAGTCGCGTTTTAAAAGCAAAAAGAGAATTGGTTCGAAGTGCCTTCAAACAATTGAATGGTTGAAAAGACTGAGTGATATTCTTTTTAATGGTAAAATAATTCATTTTTGTCTGCAATAGATTAATTACACGGTATGTAAGAAAATAATGTTTGAAGGGCAAAAATAGAATTCGTTCGAATTTATTTAGAATGATTTAATGACTAGAAGAGACTCAGTGACATGACCTTAAAGCTACACAAATGCATTGTTGCCTTCAATAGATAAACTGCAAGTTACGCACGAAAGTCATGTTTAAAGGCTGAATTTAGTTCGAAGTGATTTAGAATGATTTACTGACTAAAAGAGACGCAAAAATATGACTTTAAGGCTAAACAAATGCATAGTTGCCATCAATAGATCTATTGGAAGTTATGCATGAAAGGTGCGTTTTAAATGCAAAAAGGAAATTGTTTCGAAGTGCCTTCAAACAATTTAATGATTGAAAAGACTGAGTGATATGCTTTTTACAAGTTATGCATAATGCATTGTTGTCTTTAGTAGATTAATTGCAAGTTATGTAAGAAAATAATGTTTGAAGGGCGAAAATAGAATTCGTTCGAATTAATTTAGAATGATTTAATGACTAGAAGAGACTCAGTGAGATGACTTTAAGCCTAAACAAATGCATTGTTGCCTTCAATAGATCAACTGCAAGTTATGCACGAAAGTCATGTTTAAAGGCCGAATTTCGTTCGAAGTTATTTAGAATGATTTACTGACTAAAAGAGACGCAAACATATGACTTTAAGGCTAAAAAAATGGTAAAATAATTTATTGTTGTCTTCAATAGATTAATTACAAGTTATGTAGGAAAATAATGTTTGAAGGGCGAAAATATTGTTTGAAGGGCAAAAATAGAATTCGTTCGAATTAATTTAGAATGATTTAATGACTAGAAGAGACTCAGTGACATGACTTTAAGGCTAAACAAATGCATTGTTGCCTTCAATAGATCCACTGCAAGTTACAAACGAAAGTCATGTTTGAAAGCTGAATTTCGTTCGAAGTGATTTAGAATGATTTACTAACTAAAAGAGACGCAAAAATATGACTGTAAGGCTAAAAAATGCATAGTTGCCATCAATAGATCAATTGCAAGTTATGCATGAGAGTCGCATTTTAAATGCAAAAAGTGAATTGGTTCGAAGTGCCTTCAAACAATTTAATGGTCAAAAAGACTGAGTGATGTGCTTTTTAATGGTAAAATAATTCATTGTTGTCTTCAGTAGATTAATTGCAAGTTATGTAAGAAAATAATGTTTGAAGGGCGAAAATAGAATTCGGTCGAATAATTTAGAATGATCTGATGACTAGAAGAGACTCAGTGACATGACTTTAAGGCTAGACAAATGCATTGTTGCCTTCAGTAGATCAACTGCAAGTTATGCACGAAAGTCATGTTTAAAGGCCGAATTTCGCTCGAAGTGATTTAAAATGATTTACTGACTAAAAGAGACGCAAAAATATGACTTTAATGCTAAAAAATGCATAGTTGCCATCAATAGATCAATTGCAAGTTATGCATGAAAGTCGCGTTTTAAAAGCAAAAAGAGAATTGGTTCGAAGTGCCTTCAAACAATTGAATGGTTGAAAAGACTGAGTGATATTCTTTTTAATGGTAAAATAATTCATTTTTGTCTGCAATAGATTAATTACACGGTATGTAAGAAAATAATGTTTGAAGGGCAAAAATAGAATTCGTTCGAATTTATTTAGAATGATTTAATGACTAGAAGAGACTCAGTGACATGACCTTAAAGCTACACAAATGCATTGTTGCCTTCAATAGATAAACTGCAAGTTACGCACGAAAGTCATGTTTAAAGGCTGAATTTAGTTCGAAGTGATTTAGAATGATTTACTGACTAAAAGAGACGCAAAAATATGACTTTAAGGCTAAACAAATGCATAGTTGCCATCAATAGATCTATTGGAAGTTATGCATGAAAGATGCGTTTTAAATGCAAAAAGGAAATTGTTTCGAAGTGCCTTCAAACAATTTAATGATTGAAAAGACTGAGTGATATGCTTTTTACAAGTTATGCATAATGCATTGTTGTCTTTAGTAGATTAATTGCAAGTTATGTAAGAAAATAATGTTTGAAGGGCGAAAATAGAATTCGTTCGAATTAATTTAGAATGATTTAATGACTAGAAGAGACTCAGTGAGATGACTTTAAGCCTAAACAAATGCATTGTTGCCTTCAATAGATCAACTGCAAGTTATGCACGAAAGTCATGTTTAAAGGCCGAATTTCGTTCGAAGTTATTTAGAATGATTTACTGACTAAAAGAGACGCAAACATATGACTTTAAGGCTAAAAAAATGGTAAAATAATTTATTGTTGTCTTCAATAGATTAATTACAAGTTATGTAGGAAAATAATGTTTGAAGGGCGAAAATATTGTTTGAAGGGCAAAAATAGAATTCGTTCGAATTAATTTAGAATGATTTAATGACTAGAAGAGACTCAGTGACATGACTTTAAGGCTAAACAAATGCATTGTTGCCTTCAATAGATCCACTGCAAGTTACAAACGAAAGTCATGTTTGAAAGCTGAATTTCGTTCGAAGTGATTTAGAATGATTTACTAACTAAAAGAGATGCAAAAATATGACTGTAAGGCTAAAAAATGCATAGTTGCCATCAATAGATCAATTGCAAGTTATGCATGAGAGTCGCATTTTAAATGCAAAAAGTGAATTGGTTCGAAGTGCCTTCAAACAATTTAATGGTCAAAAAGACTGAGTGATGTGCTTTTTAATGGTAAAATAATTCATTGTTGTCTTGAATAGATTAATTACAAGTTATGTAAGAAAATAATGTTTGAAGGGCGAAAATAGATTTCGTTCGAATTAATTTAGAATGATTTAATGACTAGAAGAGACTCAGTGACATGACTTTAAGGCTAAACAAATGCATTGTTGCCTTCAATAGATCAACTGCAAGTTATGCACGAAAGTCAAGTTTAAAGGCCGAATTTCGTTCGAAGTGATTTAGAAATGATTTACTGACTAAAAGAGACACAAAAATATGACTTTAAGGCTAAAAAATGCATAGTTGCCATCAATAGATCAATTGCAAGTTATGCATGTAAGTCGCGTTTTAAAACCAAAATGAGAATTGGTTCAAAGTGCCTTCAAACAATTTAATGATTGAAAAGACTGAGTGATATGCGTTTTAATGCTAAAATAATGCATTGTTGTCTTCAATAGATTAATTACAAGTTATGTAAGAAAATAATGTTTGAAGGGCGAAAATAGAATTCGTTCGAATTAATTTAGAATGATTTAATGACTAGAAGAGACTCAGTGACATGACTTTAAGGCTAAACAAATGCATTGTTGCCTTCAATAGATCAACTGCAAGTTATGCACGAAAGTCATGTTTAAAGGCCGAATTTCGTTCGTAGTGATTTAGAATGATTTACTGACTAAAAGAGATGCAAAAATATGACTTTAAGGCTAAAAAATGCATAGTTGCCATCAATAGATCAATTGCAAGTTATGCATGTAAGTCGCGTTTTAAAACCAAAAAGAGAATTGGTTCGAAGTGCCTTCAAACAATTTAATGATTGAAAAGACTGAGTGATATGCGTTTTAATGCTAAAATAATGCATTGTTGTCTTCAATAGATTAATTACAGGTTATGTAAGAAAATAATGTTTGAAGGGCGATAATTGAATTCGTTCGAATTAATTTAGAATGATTTAATGACTAGAAGAGACTCAGTGACATGACTTTAAGGCTAAACAAATGCATTGTTGCCGTCAATAGATCAACTGCAAGTTATGCACGAAAGTCATGTTTAAAGGCCGAATTTCGTTCGTAGTGATTTAGAATGATTTACTGACTAAAAGAAACGCAAAAATATGACTTTAAGGCTAAAAAATGCATAGTTGCCATCAATAGATCAATTGCAAGTTATGCATGAAAGTCGCGTTTTAAAACAAAAAAGAGAATTGCTTCGAAGTGCCTTCAAACAATTTAATGATTGAAAAGACTGAGTGATATTCGTTTTAATGCTAAAATAATGCATTGTTGTCTTCAATAGATTAATTACAAGTTATATAAGAAAATAATGTTTGAAGGGCGAAAATAGAATTCGTTCGAATTAATTTAGAATGATTTAATGACTAGAAGAGACTCAGTGACATGACTTTAAGGCTAAACAAATGCATTGTTGCCTTCAATAGATCAACTGCAAGTTATGCACGAAAGTCATGTTTAAAGGCCGAATTTCGTTCGTAGTGATTTAGAATGATTTACCGACTAAAAGAGACGCAAAAATATGACTTTCAGGCTAAAAAATGCAAAGTTGCCATTAATAGATCAATTGCAGGTTATGCATGAAAGTCGCGTTTGAAAAGCAAAAAGAGAATTGGTTCGAAGTGCATTCAAACAATTTCATGATTGAAAAGACTGAGTGATATGCTTTTTAATGCTAAAATAATGCATTGTTGTCTTCAATAGATTAATTAAAAGTTATGTAAGAAAATAATGTTTGAAGGGCGAAAATAGATTTCGTTCGAATTAATTTAGAATGATTTAATGACTAGAAGAGACTCAGTGACATGACTTTAAGGCTAAACAAATGCATTGTTGCCTTCAATAGATCAACTGCAAGCTACGCACGAAAGTCAAGTTTAAAGGCCGAATTTCGTTCGAAGTGATTTAGAAATGATTTACTGACTAAAAGAGACGCAAAAATATGACTTTAAGGCTAAAAATTGAATAGTTGCTTTCAATAGATCAAGTGCAAGTTATGCATCAAAAGTAGTGTTTTAAATACAAAAATAGAATTTGTTCGAAGTGCCTTCAAGCAATTTAATGATTGAAAAGACTGATTGATATGCTTTTTAATGCTAAAATACTGCATTGTTGTCTTCAGTAGATTAATTGCAAGTTATGTAAGAAAATAATGTTTGAAGGGCGAAAATAGAATTCGTTCCAATTAATTTGGAATGATCTGATGACTAGAAAAAACTCAGTGACATGACTGTAAGGCTAAACAAATGCATTGTTGCCTTCAATAGATCAACTGCAAGTTATGCACGAAATTCGTATTTAAAGGCCGAATTTCGTTCGAAGTAATTTAGAATGATTTACTGACTAAAAGAGACGCAAAAATATGACTTTAAGGATAAAAAATGCATAGTTGCCATCAATAGATCAATTGCAAGTTATGCATGAAAGTCGAGTTTTAAAAGCAAAAAGAGAATTGGTTCGAAGTGCCTTCAAACAATTTAATGGTTGAAAAGACTGAGTGATATTCTTTTTAATGGTAAAATAATTCATTGTTGTCTTGAATAGATTAATTACAAGTTATGTAAGAAAATAATGTTTGAAGGGCAAAAATAGAATTCGTTCAAATTCATTTAGAATGATTTAATGACTAGAAGAGACTCAGTGACATGACCTTAAGGCTAAACAAATGCATTGTTGCCTTCAATAGATCAACTGCAAGTTACGCACGAAAGTCATGTTTAAAGGCTGAATTTCGTTCGAAGTGATTAAGAAAGATTTGGTGACTAAAAGAGACGCAATAATATAACTTTAAGGCTACAAATTGAATAGTTGCCTTCAATAGATCAAGTGCAAGTTATGCATGAAAGTCATGTTTTAAATACAAAAATAGAATTGGGTCGAAGTGCCTTCAAATAATTTAATGATTGAAAAGACTGAGTAATATGCTTTTTAATGCTAAAATAATGCATTGTTGTCTTCAATAGATTAATTACAAGTTATGTAAGAAAATAATGTTTGAAGGGCGATAATTGAATTCGTTCGAATTAATTTAGAATGATTTAATGACTAGAAGAGACTAAGTGACATGACTTTAAGGCTAAACAAATGCATTGTTGCCGTCAATAGATCAACTGCAAGTTATGCACGAAAGTCATGTTTAAAGGCCGAATTTCGTTCGAAGTGATTAAGAATGATTTACTGACTAAAAGAGACACAAAAATATGACTTTAAGGCTAAAAAATGCATAGTTGCCATCAATAGATCAATTGCAAGTTAAGCATGAAAGTCGCGTTTTAAATGCAAAAAGAGAATTGGTTCGAAGTGCCTTCAAACAATTTAATGGTTGAAAAGATTGAGTGATATTCTTTTTAATGGTAAAATAATTCATTGTTGTGTTCAATAGATTAATTACAACTTATGTAAGAAAATAATGTTTGAAGGGCAAAAATAGAATTCGTTCGAATTAATTTAGAATGATTTAATGACTAGAAGAGACTCAGTGACATGACTTTAAGGCTAAAAAATGCATAGTTGCCATCAATAGATCAATTGCAAGTTATGCATGAGAGTCGCATTTTAAATGCAAAAAGAGAATTGGTTAGAAGTGCCTTCAAACAATTTAATGGTCGAAAAGATTGAGTGATATGCTTTTTAATGGTAAAATAATTCATTGTTGTCTTGAATAGATTAATTACAAGTTATATAAGAATCTAATGTTTGAAGTGCAAAAATAGATTTCGTTCGAATTAATTTAGAATGATTTAATGACTAGAAGAGACTCAGTGACATGAATTTAAGGCTAAACAAATGCATTGTTGCCTTCAATAGATCAACTGCAAGTTACGCACGAATATCATGTTTAAACGCTGAATTTCGTTCGAAGTGATTTAGAATGATTTACTGACTAAAAGAGACGCAAAAATATGAATTTAAGGCTAAAAAATGCATAGTTGCCATCAATAGATCAATTGCAAGTTATGCATGAAAGTCGCATTTTAAAAGCAAAAAGAAAATTGGTTCGAAGTCCCCTCAAACAATTTAATGATTGAAAAGACTATGTGATATGCTTCTCAGTGCTAAAATAATGCATTGTTGTCTTCAATAGATTAATTAAAAGTTATGTAAGAAAATAATGTTTGAAGAGCGAAAATAGATTTCGTTCGAATTAATTTAGAATGATTTAATGACTAGAAGAGACTCAGTGACATGACTTTAAGGCTAAACAAATGCATTGTTGCCTTCAATAGATCAACTGCAAGTTATGCACGAAAGTCATGTTTAAAGGCCGAATTTCTTTCGAAGTTATTTAGAATGATTTAATGACTAAAAGAGACGCAAAAATATGAATTTAAGGCTAAAAAATGCATAGTTGTCTTCAATAGATCAATTGCAAGTTCTGCATGAAAGTCGCGTTTTAAATGCAAAAAGAGAATTGGTTTGAAGTGCCTTCAAAAAATTTAATAGTTGAAAAGATTGAGTGGTATTCTTTTTAATGGTAAAATAATTCATTGTTGTGTTCAATAGATTAATTACAAGTTATATAAGAAAATAATGTTTGAAGGGCAGAAATAGAATTCGTTCGAATTAATTTAGAATGATTTAATGACCAGAAGAGACTCAGTGACATGACTTTAAGGCTAAAAAATGCATAGTTGCCATCAATAGATCAATTGCAAGTTATGCATGAGAGTCGCGTTTTAAATGCAAAAAGAGAATTGGTTCGAAATGCCTTCAAACAATTTAATGATTGAAAGGACTGAGTGATATGCTTTTTAATGCTAAAATAATGCATTGTTGTCTTCGATAGATTATTTACAAGTTATGTAAGAAAATAATGTTTGAAGGGCGAAAATAGAATTCATTCGAATTAATTTTGAATGATTTAATGACTAGAAGAGACTCAGTGACATGACTTTAAGGCGAAACAAATGCATTGTTGCCTTCAATAGATCAACTGCAAGTTACACACGAATGTCATGTTTGAAGGATGAATTTCGTTCGAAGTGATTTAGAATGATTTACTGACTAAAAGAGACGCAAAAATATGACTTTAAGGCTAAAAAATGCATAGTTGCCATCAATAGATCAATTGCAAGTTAAGCATGAAAGTCGCGTTTTAAATGCAAAAAGAGAATTGTTTCGAAGTGCCTTCAAACAATTTAATGGTTGAAAAGACTGAGTGATATGCTTTTTAATGGTAAAATAATTCATTGTTGTCTTCAATAGATTAATTACAAGTTATGTAGGAAAATAATGTTTGAAGGGCAAAAATAGAATTCGTTCGAATTAATTTAGAATGATTTAATGACTAGAAGAGACTCAGTGACATGACTTTAAGGCTAAACAAATGCATTGTTGCCTTCAATAGATCAACTGCAAGTTACGCACGAAAGTCATGTTTGAAAGCTGAATTTCGTTCGAAGTGATTTAGAATGATTTACTAACTAAAAGAGCCGCAAAAATATGACTTTAAGGCTAAAAAATGCATGGTTTCCATCAATAGATCAATTGCAAGTTATGCATGAGAGTCGCGTTTTAAATGCAAAAAGTAAATTGGTTCGAAGTGCCTTCAAACAATTTAATGGTCGAAAAGACTGAGTGATGTGCTTTTTAATGGTAAAATAATTCATTGTTGTCTTGAATAGATTAATTACAAGTTATGTAAGAAAATAATGTTTGAAGGGCAAAAATAGAATTCGTTCGAATTAATTTAGAATGATTTAATGACTAGAAGAGACTCAGTGACATGACTTTAAGGCTAAACAAATGCATTGTTGCCTTCAATAGATCAACTGCAAGTTACACACGAATGTCATGTTTGAAGGATGAATTTCGTTCGAAGTGATTTAGAATGATTTACTGACTAAAAGAGACGCAAAAATATGACTTTAAGGCTAAGAAATGCATAGAGCCCATCAATAGATGAATTGCAAATTATGCATGAAAGTCGCGTTTTAAATGCAAAAAGAGAATTGGTTCGAAGTGCCTTCAAACAATTTAATGATTGAAAAGACTGACTGATATGCTTTTTAATTCTAAAATCATGCATTGTTGTCTTCAATAGATTAATTACAAGTTATGTAAGAAAATAATGTTTGAAGGGCTAAAATAGAATTCATTCGAATTAATTTAGAATGATTTAATGACTAGAAGAGACTCAGTGACATGACTTTAAGGCTAAACAAATGCATTGTTGCCTTCAGTAGATCAACTGCAAGTTATGCACGAAAGTCATGTTTAAAGGCCGATTTTCATTCGAAGTGATTTAGAATGATTTACAGACTAAAAGAGACGCAAAAATATGATTTTAAGGCTAAAAAATACATAGTTGCCATCAATAGATCAATTGCAAGTTATGGATGAAAGTCGCGTTTTAAATGCAAAAAGAGAATTGGTTCGAAGTGCCTTCAAACAATTTAATAGTTAAAAAGACTGAGTGATCATGTTTTTAAAGGGAAAATAATTCATTGTTGTGTTCAATAGATTAATTACAAGTTATTTAAGAAAATAATGTTTGAAGGGCAAAAATAGAATTCGTTCGAATTAATTTAGGATGATTTAATGACTAGAAGAGACTCAGTGACATGACCATAAGGCTAAACAAATGCACTGTTGCCTTCAATAGATCAACTGCAAGTTACGCACGAAAGTCATCTTTAAAGGCTGAATTTCGCTCGAAGTGATTAAGAATGATTTACTGACTAAAAGAAATGCAAAAATATGACTTTAATGCTAGAAAATGCATAGTTGCCATCAATAGATCAATTGCAAGTTATGCATGAAAGTCGCGTTTTAAATGCAAAAAGAGAATTGGTTCGAAGTGCCTTCAAACAATTTAATGGTTGAAAAGACTGAGTGATATGCTTTTTAATGCTAAAACAATGCATTGTTGTCTTCAGTAGATTAATTGCAAGTTATGTAAGAAAATAATGTTTAAAGGGTGAAAATAAAATTCGTTCGAATTAATTTAGAATGATCTGATGACTAGAAGAGACTCAGTGACATGACTTTAAGGCTACACAAATGCATTGTTGCCTTCAGTAGATCAACTGCAAGTTATGCATGAAAGTCATGTTTAAAGGCCGAATTTCGTTCGAAGCGATTTAGAATGATTTACTGACTAAAAGAGACGGAAAAATATGACTTTAACGCTAAAAAATGCATAGTTGCCATCAATAGATCAATTGCAAGTTATGCATGAAAGTCGCGTTTTAAAAACAAAGAGAGAATTGGTTTGAAGTGCTTTCAAACAATTTAACAGTTGAAAAGACGGAGTGATATTGTTTTTAATGGTAAAATAATTCATTGTAGTGTTCAATAGATTAATTACAAGTTATGTAAGAAAATAATGTTTGAAGGGCAAAAATAGAATTCGTTCGAATTAATTTAGAATGATTTAATGACTAGAAGAGACTCAGTGACATGACCATAAGGCTAAACAAATGCACTGTTGCCTTCAATAGATCAACTGCAAGTTACGCACGAAAGTCATCTTTAAAGGTTGAATTTCGTTCGAAGTGATTAAGAATGATTTACTGACTAAAAGAAACGCAAAAATATGACTTTATTGCTAGAAAATGCATACTTGCCATCAATAGATCAATTGCAAGTTATGGATGAAAGTCGCGTTTTAAATGCAAAAAGAGAATTGGTTCGAAGTGCCTTCAAACAATTTAATAGTTAAAAAGACTGAGTGATCATGTTTTTAAAGGGAAAATAATTCATTGTTGTGTTCAATAGATTAATTACAAGTTATTTAAGAAAATAATGTTTGAAGGGCAAAAATAGAATTCGTTCGAATTAATTTAGAATGATTTAATGACTAGAAGAGACTCAGTGACATGACCATAAGGCTAAACAAATGCACTGTTGCCTTCAATAGATCAACTGCAAGTTACGCACGAAAGTCATCTTTAAAGGCTGAATTTCGCTCGAAGTGATTAAGAATGATTTACTGACTAAAAGAAATGCAAAAATATGACTTTAATGCTAGAAAATGCACAGTTGCCATCAATAGATCAATTGCAAGTTATGCATGAAAGTCGCGTTTTAAATGCAAAAAGAGAATTGGTTCGAAGTGCCTTCAAACAATTTAATGGTTGAAAAGACTGAGTGATATGCTTTTTAATGCTAAAACAATGCATTGTTGTCTTCAGTAGATTAATTGCAAGTTATGTAAGAAAATAATGTTTAAAGGGCGAAAATAAAATTCGTTCGAATTAATTTAGAATGATCTGATGACTAGAAGAGACTCAGTGACATGACTTTAAGGCTACACAAATGCATTGTTGCCTTCAGTAGATCAACTGCAAGTTATGCATGAAAGTCATGTTTAAAGGCCGAATTTCGTTCGAAGCGATTTAGAATGATTTACTGACTAAAAGAGACGGAAAAATATGACTTTAACGCTAAAAAATGCATAGTTGCCATCAATAGATCAATTGCAAGTTATGCATGAAAGTCGCGTTTTAAAAACGAAAAGAGAATTGGTTTGAAGTGCTTTCAAACAATTTAACAGTTGAAAAGACGGAGTGATATTGTTTTTAATGGTAAAATAATTCATTGTTGTGTTCAATAGATTAATTACAAGTTATGTAAGAAAATAATGTTTGAAGGGCAAAAATAGAATTCGTTCGAATTAATTTAGAATGATTTAATGACTAGAAGAGACTCAGTGACATGACCATGAGGCTAAACAAATGCACTGTTGCCTTCAATAGATCAACTGCAAGTTACGCACGAAAGTCATCTTTAAAGGCTGAATTTCGTTCGAAGTGATTAAGAATGATTTACTGACTAAAAGAAACGCAAAAATATGACTTTATTGCTAGAAAATGCATAGTTGCCATCAATAGATCAATTGCAAGTTATGCATGAAAGTCGCGTTTTAAATGCAAAAAGAGAATTGGTTCGAAGTGCCTTCAAACAATTTAATGGTTGAAAAGACTGAGTGATATGCTTTTTAATGCTAAAACAATGCATTGTTGTCTTCAATAGATTAATTACAAGTTATGTAAGAAAACAATGTTTGAAGGGCAAAAATAGAATTCGTTTGAATTAATTTAGAATGATTTAATGACTAGAAGAGACTCACTGACATGACCTTAAGGCTAAACAAATGCATTGTTGCCTTCAATAGATCAACTGCAAGTTACGCACGAAAGTCATGTTTAAAGGCCGAATTTCGTTCGAAGTTATTTATAATGATTTACTGACTAAAAGAGACGCAAAAATATGACTTTAAGGCTAAAAAATGCATAGTTGCCATCAATAGATCAATTGCAAGTTATGCATGAAAGTCGCGTTTTAAATGCAAAAAGAGAATTGGTTCGAAGTGCCTTCAAACAATTTAATGGTTGAAAAGACTGAGTGATATGCTTTTCAATGCTAAAACAATGCATTGTTGTCTTCAATAGATTAATTACAAGTTATGTAAGAAAACAACGTTTGAAGGGCAAAAATAGAATTCCTTCGAATTAATTTAGAATGATTTAATGACTAGAAGAGACTCACTGACATGACCTTAAGGCTTAACAAATGCATTGTTGCCTTCAATAGATCAGCTGCAAGTTACGGACGAAAGTCATGTTTAAAGGCCGAATTTCGTTCGATGTTATTTATAATGATTTACTGACTAAAAGAGACGCAAAAATGTGACTTTAAGGCTAAAAAATGCATAGTTGCCATCAATAGATCAATTGCAAGTTATGCATGAAAGTCGCGTTTTAAATGCAAAAAGAGAATTGGTTCGAAGTGCCTTCAAACAATTTAATGATTGAAAAGACTGAGTGATATGCTTTTTAATGCTAAAATCTTGCATTGTTGTCTTTAGTAGATTAATTGCAAGTTATGTAAGAAAATAATGTTTCAAGGGCGAAAATAGAATTCGTTCGAATTAATTTAGAATGATTTAATGACTAGAAGACTCTCAGTGACATGACTTTAAGGCTAAGCAAATGCATTGTTGCCTTCAATAGATCAACTGCAAGTTACGCACGAAAGTCATCTTTAAAGGCTCAATTTCATTCGAAGTGATTAAGAATGATTTACTGACTAAAAGAGACGCAAAAAAATGACTTTAAGGCTAAAAAATGCATAGTTGCCATCAATAGATCAATTGCAAGTTATGCATGAAAGTCGCGTTTGAAATGCAAAAAGAGAATTGGTTCGAAGTGCCTTCCAACAATTTAATGATTGAAAAGACTGAGTGATATGCTTTTTAATGCTAAAATAATGCATTGTTGTTTTCTATAGATTAATTACAAGTTATGTAAGAAAATAATGTTTGAAGGGCAAAAATAGAATTCGTTCGAATTAATTTAGAATGATTTAATGACTAAAAGAGACTCAGTGACATGACTTTAAGCCTAAACAAATGCATTGTTGCCTTCAATAGATAAACTGCAAGTTACACACGAAAGTCATCTTTAAAGGCTGAATTTCGTTCGAAGTGATTTAGAATGATTTACTGACTAAAAGAGACGCAAAAATATGACTTTAAGGCTAAAAAATGCATAGTTGCCATCAATAGATCAATTGCAAGTTATGAATGAAAGTCGCGTTTTAAATGCAAAAGGAGAATTCGTTCGAAGTGCCTTCAAACAATTTAATGGTTAAAAAGGCTGAGTGATGTGCTTTTTAACGGTAAAATAATTCATTGTTGTCATCAATAGATTAATTACAGGTTATGTAAGAAAATAATATTTGAAGGGCGAAAATAGAATTCGTTCGAATTAATTTAGAATGATTTAATGACTAGAAGAGACTCAGTGACATGACTTTAAGGCTAAACAAATGCATTGTTTCCTTCAATAGATCAACTGCAAGTTACGCAAGAAAGTCATGTTTAAAGGTTGAATTTCATTCGAAATGATTTAGAATGATTTACTGACTAAAAGAGATGCAAAAATATGACTTTAAGGCTAAAAAATGCATAGTTGCCATCAATAGATCAATTGCAAGTTATGCATGAAAGTCGCGTTTTAAATGCAAAAAGAGAATTGGTTCGAAGTGCCTTCAAACAGTTTAATGATTGAAGAGACTGAGTGATATGCTTTTTAACGCTAAAATCATGCCTTGTTGTCTTGAGTAGATTAATTGCAAGTTATGTAAGAAAATAATGTTTGAAGGGCGAAAATAGAATTCGTTCAAATTAATTTAGAATGATTTAATGACTAGAAGACTCTCAGTCACATGACTTTAAGGCTAAACAAATGCATTGTTGCCTTCAATAGATCAACTGCAAGTTATGCCTGAAAGTCATGTTTAAAGGCCGAATTTCGTTCGGAGTGATTTAGAATGATTTACTGACTAAAAGAGACGCAAAAATATGACTTTAATGCTAAAAAATGCATAGTTGCCATCAATAGATCAGTTGCAAGTTATGCATTAAAGTCGCGTTTTAAATGCAAAAAGAGAATTGGTCCGAAGTGCCTTCAAACAATTTAATGATTCAGAAGACTCAGTGATATGCTTTTTAATGCTAAAATAAAGCATTGTTGTCTTCAATAGATTAATTACAAGTTATGTAAGAAAATAATGTTTGAAGGGCAAAAATAGAATTCGTTGGAATTAATTTAAAATGATTTAATGACTAGAAGAGACTCAGTGACATTACTTTAACGCTAAACAATTGCATTGTTGCCTTCAATAGACCAACTGAAAGTTATGCACGAAAGTCATGTTTAAAGGTTGAATTTTGTTCGGAATGATTTAGAATGATTTACTGACTAAAAGAGATGCAAAAATATGACTTTAAGGCTAAAAAATGCATAGTTGCCATCAATAGATCAATTGCAAGTTACGCATGACAGTCGCGTTTTAAATGCAAAAAGAGAATTGGTTCGAAGTGCCTTCAAACAATTTAATAATTGAAAAGAGTGAGTGATATGATTTTTAATGCTAAAATCATGCATTGTTGTCTTGAGTAGATTAATTGCAAGTTATGTAAGAAAATAATGTTTGAAAGGCGAAGATAGAATTCGTTCGAATTAATTTAGAATGATTTAATGACTGGAAGAGACTCAGTGACATGACTTTAAGGCTAAACAAATGCATTGTTGCCTTCAATGGATCACCTGAAAGTTATGCACGAAAGTCATGTTTAAAGGCCGAATTTCGTTCGAAGTGATTCAGAATGATTTACTGACTAAAAGAGACGCAAAAATATGACTTTAATGCTAAAAAATGCATACTTGCCATCAATAGATCAATTGCAAGTTATGCATTAAAGTCGCGTTTTAAATGCAAAAAGAGAATTGGTCCGAAGTGCCTTCAAACAATTTAATGATTCAGAAGACTGAGTGATATGCTTTTTAATGCTAAAATAAAGCATTGTTGTCTTCAATAGATTAATTACAAGTTATGTAAGAAAATAATGTTTGAAGGGCAAAAATAGAATTCGTTCGAATTAATTTAAAATGATTTAATGACTA